>VCII01000203.1:2892500-4262772 GCA_006030095.1 Triplophysa siluroides | reverse complement strand
GTTGGAAAATATGACGATATGCATATGCGCCACCTGTTGTCAAACAGTGGATTTAAAATTTCATAATATCCTAAGTGTTGAGATTTATCAGCTTATGTAGAACTGTTATGGAGCAGATCAAATATAAATTATCATTAGAACGCATCCTTTTATATATGATTTAAAGGCTGAAATGTTTATGTTTATGTCAAAACTTTATTTGAACATGTAGTACATGTCAGATAACATGTTATGAGTATTTTTGTTAGTTTAAAATCTGGCCATCATTTTTTATGTTTTTATAGTGTGTGTATCACTTTTTGCACATTTTAATATCAACAGTATTGTATATATCATGAGTACCTCTCAGCCACTTTCATTTTTAAAAAGTAGCTCTCCAATGAAAAAAGTTGGAGACCCCTGGTGTAGACTGTACCAATTTAGCCTTATGTCTCTGTCAGCTATTTCAGTCACACAGTCCTATCTATTTGAATGATGGAAGACAGATATTTCAAAAATCGCAGACAAAAATCACAATTAAATAACATATTTCTGGTCAACAATTAAACCTGATCATAGTTGTACCATAACTGTTGTTTCCTAAACTGAAATCAGGCTGAAAACATTTCTCGAGTTCGCTACTGCGCATGTGCACCACTTGGCAAATGCTCCAAAAGTCTGTATTGATTGACGATTGGCTATTTTTACTGGAAGGCGGGACTTCTTTCACTAAAGCAGCCATATTGAGCCTGCATTCCCTCCATTCATAGAATGGCAGTGGCGCATCTTGTTACATTTACATTTTACATTAGGTCATTAAGCAGATGCTTTTATCCAAAACAACTTACAGATGAGAATGGAAGCAAGTGGAACAACATAAGGACCAAAAAAGCATAAGTGCAATAAAAAAACTGGTCTCATATAGCCTACCACAGTATACAGAGCTACAGGTTTTTTTAAAGTGTAAAAAAGAGATAGAAGTCAGAACTGATCGGTCAGGTGTTGATGGAAGAGATTTGTTTTCAGACAATTCTTCAGATGCTGATCTTGTAGCAGCGGGCAGATAGTTCCACAAATGTGGATCTGGCGTGTACATAAGTCTGCATTAGCAAGTAAAGATAAGGGGGTGCCAAAACAGTGGTGGTCTTGTAGGCCAGGAGCAGAGTCTTGAATTTGATTCGAGAGACTATAGGGAGCCAATGTAACTTAATGAAGAGAGGAATGTGCTCTCTTCGGTTTATTGAACACCAATCTTGCCGCTGCATTCTGGATCATCTGTAGGGGTTTGGTTGTGCAAACTGGAAGTCCCGCCAGTAGTGCATTGCAGTAGTCCAGTCTGGACAGAACAAGAGCCTGGACTAGGAGTTGCGTAGCATGCGGATAGGAAAGGTCTAATTTTCCTAATATTGTAGAGGATGAATCTACAAGACCGGGTGGTGCTGGCAACCTGATCTGTGAAGTTAAGCCGACCGTGTACCACTCCCAGGTTTCTGGCCGTTCTGGAAGATGTGATGGTTGATGAGCCCAGTTGAATGGAGAAGTTGTGATGAATCTTTGTGTCGGCCGGAATTACAAGCAGTTCTGTTTTTGCAAGGTTCATCTGCAGGTGATGCTCCTTCATCTAGAGCGAAATGTCGGCCATGCTGAAATGCGTGCAGAAACAGTCGGATCGTCAGGCTGAAATGACAGGTGGAGTTGTGTATCATCCGCATAGCAGTGATAGGAAAAGTCATGAATGACAGAACCTAGGGATGTCATGTATACAGAAAATAGCAACGGACCTAGCACTGAGCCCTGAGGCACACCTGTATCAAGATGTTGGGACTCAGAGACCTCACCTCTCCAATATACTCTAAATGACCTACCTGTGAGGTAAGACCTGAACCATTGTTGCACCACTCCAGAGATTCCCATAGCCTTGAGGGTCGACAGGAGGATGTGGTGGTAAACGGTGTCAAAGGCGGCAGATAGATCCAGTAGGATAAGTACAGATGAGTTAGAGGCGGCTCTTGCCAGTCTCAGGGCTTCAATCACAGAGAGCAGCACAGTCTCAGTGGAATGACTGCTCTTGAAACCAGACTGGTTGCTGTCCAAGAGGTTGTTCTGGGTGAGGAAGGATCGGAGCTGATTACATACAACACGTTCAAGAGTTTTAGCAATGAAGGGGAGGATAGATACTGGTCTGTAGTTCTCAAACAGTGAAGGATTAAGAGTGGGTTTCTTCAGTAGCGGGGTAATAGGGGCCTCTTTGAAGACTGTGGGAAATGTACCAGTTCATCAGAACAAAGATATTTTTACAGATTTGGAACAACTCGAAGGTGAGTAAATGATGATAGAATTTTCATTTTTGGGTGAACTATTCCTTAAATGTCTGTTATCTTTTACTGTGCCTATTCTATTGCTTTTTCTGAAAGTAATCTTTGACCTTTAAGAGGTTTGTATGTGTGTGTATGTACACAAAGCTTTTGCTTAGTGTCTGAATATAAATGAATGCCAAGTGTAGGCCATTTTGGACTGTTGCCTGACCTTTTACTGTACGTATACGCCAGTGGAGAAAAGCAGATAAGATGATCAGTCATTGTGTATCTGTGTTTGTCTGATTCTTCTTTATGAATGTGCATTGCAGAAAGTGAGTTATTTCTAATATTACTATTACTATTTTCTTCTTAAGAAAGAAACAGACACAATATCACACACAACATCCCCCTCATTCTGTATGACATCAAACAGTTTGCAAAACTTTGGCTTTGTCATTCTTTAAGGCCACATGAAATTGTCTAGTCCCTAGATATCTAGTCTCATTGTCTAGACCCATGAAACGCGGGGCAGATTTGATAAAATTGGTCAATTCATACAAAATTCTAGACATGTCATGCACATTGCATGTTTATTTATATTTTTGTTTTGTTTCGTCCATATGTCTGTCTGTCCTGTAGCTCAACTACTATACATTCTAACAAATATAGGTGCTACATGATGCCATATACACAATACAAAATTACAATCAAAGTACAATCAAATTGTCTTAGTAGTTTAAGCTTTTTTTACATTACTTCAACACATAGAAGTTAAGCTTTTAAACTTATTTTTAAGTTACAACTTAATGTCAAGTTATATCAACTCACCACTGGCCAAAACTTAAAATAGTAAGTTGAAATAACTTGTAAAGCTAAGTTGATTGTACATCCACCCAAAAATAAACAATCTGTCATAAATGACTCAACCTCAAGTAGTTCCAAACCTGTATATATTTCTTTGTTCTGTTGAACACAAAGAAAGATATTTAGAAGAATTTCAGCAACTGAGATTTCTGGGGTAGTCAAAAAATGGTAGTCAAAGGTGCCCCAGAACTGCTTTTTTTTTCTTCTAAATTCTTCGAAATATTGTGTTTATGAAAAATACACAATATTTTGTTCTACTATGGTAATCAAAGGTGCCCCAGAAATCTCATTGGCTTTCATTTTTCCTAATAATTTTTCCATATCTTTGTGTTCAACCAGACAAAGAAATGTATATGTGGTTTGGAACAACTTGACGGTAAGTAATTCATGATAGAATTTTCATTTTTGGGTGGACTGGACCATTTAAATACTGAGCAGCAGCAAGGACATTTTTTACAGGGGAAGAACCATATGTAGTTCCATATTGTATGGTTCAATAAAGAACCTTGAACTTTATGAAACCTTTAAAAAACCTTTGACAGAATGGTTCTCCTGTGGCATCGCTGTGAAGAACCTTTTGTAGTACATTATTTTTAATGTAGTGTAACATGGTGTGTAATAGTGTTCGTAGCTTGAATCAACTACAAATCTGGCAAATTTCTAAAACAAATGTACCCTTATCAATCTCTTCTGTAATACATCCATCTTTCTGCATCTGTAATACAACTAATCTCTTTAGCAACTTTGTCATTCTTTTGGCAAAACCCAGTCACAAAAAGGGGGACTTTCCATTGCTTTCCATCTCTTCATTTATTCGCTTCACATTTGTTCGTCTCATGAGCTTTCGTCTGTTTTTCTCTGGCAGGTGAAGCAGACAGTTAAGATCTCTGTTTCAGCACAGAGGGAGGACAGATGAGTGTGACATAATACAATAACAATAGCGGACGCACAAATTCCCCCATACCAGAACAGCTGTGGGAAGGAGTGGTCTTTGCCTCTGACACGAAAGAGTGAAATAGAGAGGGAGGGTCTGAACTGATAAACACTCTTAAGAACTCCACATGGTAAAGTTCAGCAGCAGAGAAGAGTGAAACACCAGAAAGAGAGAGTCAGCTGGGAGGAAAGCAGAAAACAGGGAATCCCCTCGGGGTGTGCAGGAAAAGCAGAACTCCAGTGATAGTTTGCATTTAAAGTACCGAAATAGACGGAGACTGCTAGTAAGGTGACTTTGAGGTTTAGCTCACGGGTTCTTCTGAAGGAAGGGGGTCGTGGATCATGCAAGGCAGGGCTGGACGAGCCGCCCGTAAGGATGCAGTTTGTGACATTCCACAGCAGGGTAGGAGTCTGGGGGAGATGGAGGTAGAGGGGGAAACATCGGCAGCCATAGGGGTAAGTCATTTAAGGCACAAAGAAAAGTTTAGTATTGTGTTCTACATATTTCTATGCATAATTCTCAGCTGAATTGTTTGTACCGTAATATGTTTTTGAGTTATTCTCATCATTCATAATTATTTGATACAGTTTGTTCTTTAAACATTAACTTTTACACTTTAAATCAATGTAAGTTACAGTCAGTACGAAAGGTTCACTTAACACAGTATTTTTTATTCCTACGATGGAAAGTGAATGGGGGCACATTTTGAAGTGAGCTACTCCTTTAAGTCATATAGTTTCTGCTTTACAGTAGCGAGGATGTGATTATTTCGCATAACCAGTGGGTGTGGATAAAAAAGACGTCATGACAAAACGTCAATATTTCTATACTACATAAATGGTCTTAAACATTGGTTTCAGGTCACTACGCAATATATAACCTCTTATTTTTTTGAGTGAAATAATAACTGGTCATATTCTTGACAGTTTCGTGATATTCACCCACCAAGTGAAAACAAATTTACTGAGAGGATGCAAATATTTATGTGTATATGCAAATATCCGAGAGAAAGAGAGAGTCCAGTATGTTTTTACATGCTTCCATCATGGACTGTAGCACCTGTATTGATGCACACCCTCACCCATTTATTTTTCAACGTTTTTTCTTTTAAAACCTTTTTTCTTGAGATACAGCATATAGTTGTGTGCATTAGTGTCTATACAACCGTGTGTGTTCATGTCTGTAGCAAATCAGACCAAGGGGTACAACGATTTACAGTCTAGTTAAACAGCAAGGGACGTCTGCTCCCACCTTAAGATCCTCCCTCGACCTAAAGGGAGTGAAGCGGTTTAATGAGATTCCCTTTCTTCTCTTCCTTTGCTCTTCCAGCTTGACATTTGACACAACACATTCTGCAGTCGTGCACACATGAACGTGTGAGTGCAAATGAGTGTGCCAGAAGTGTCAGGATGTGCTTCCCGATCTTCCAAATGGTGCACACTCGTACGAAAATGTTTGTTTGTGTGCGTGCGTGCGTGAATGTGTGTTGGCAAATTCCTAATTATTCTCATACTGTTTTCATTAAACAGTGTTGTTGGCTGTGCTGAGTGACCTAGCCTATAGGAATTGTGTTCAGGTTGGCTGTTTTGGTTCCCAGATTATTGATCTTTTTTTGAAGTTACAGAGAGTTGAGGTCTGAATACTTCCTTCTGGTAGAAAGCTAACATCCTTTACATGTATGCATTTGGCTGATGCTTTTATCCAAAGAGACTTACAATTATTTTATTCTGTGTTACCAGTTGAGGTACATGATGAAGGAAATATGATGATTCCTAGAGCACATGCAAATTTCTGCTGCTGGCTGGTTCTGGTGCTTTGGAGTGTCTGTTTGAGTTTGGAATTGTTTTCAGCAGATTGTCTTTGGTACACATATAACGAAACTTTTGATATTCACCTGAGTTTTTAAGTAAACTGTTTGGTAGAACAGACTTGATTGATTGATAGATAGAGCTTCATGTGACGTCGATTATGTATGAAACGAATTTAACTTGGAAAGTATAGAAATGTGCATTCCTCAGCAGGGAGTCCCCGTCAACACACACGATATGTGGAGTACAGCCAAGAAATTCTCTACACATGCTCATAGACACACGCGCACACACACACACACACACACACACACACACACGCAAATCTGATTTTGTGACATTATTGAGATTTATTATTGTTTTCAGGAGGAACTCTTTACAAAAAGGATGCATTTGTTAAAACATTTAATGTTTGTTAACGCAAGCTATAGTGTCAATACAATTGTTCATGTTAGTTCATTGTGCAGTTTGATCTTGCAGTAAAAAGTAGATGCTGAAATGAATATTAGCTAAGATGAATAAATACTGTAGAAGTATTGTTCATTTTTAGTTCATTTTAACTAATGCATTAACGAATGTTTGAAAAAAAAAATCTTATTATAAAGTGTTACTGAATCTTTTTTTTTATTGCTAATATTATTACTGAATAGGAGAAACAATTGAGATATAACATTTTATGTTATAAATATTTTTAACGTATTTTTGTATTTTTTCCTTTAATTCAATAGTTTGGTTGTTGAGAATATTTCCGTGAAAAACATTTTTCTAAAGATTTTTGTGTATTCTAATAGTTTTCACTGTCCCGCTTCTGTTTATTTCATTCGATTGTCTGCTATGATGTTATGTATATATCACGTGACGTTGTATTTAATACCTCTATCTTCAGAACTAGGAGTTAGGCTGGAGATTAACATCACAATGTTAACCGTGTTTACACAGATATCTTGTAAACGTACATTGCTTCGTTTGTGTTTGCTCGCTTCTCTAAAACACACTTGAGAGAGGCTGTGGCAAACAGCTTCAGGAAAGTGTGTGCGTGCAGAACAGGAAACATAACCCCCCTGAGGGAACCATTCTGTTCATCGTATCAGAGTTCTGCCGCTCAGTGCTGTGTGTCCGTGTAAAGCTATGAAGTCACAATGGACATTGTAACAGAGACCCCCGTTCCTCCATCTTTATTGGATGAGTCAGACAGTTGACACTGACCTTAGCCAATCATAATGTGGCTAATAGAAAGCCATGTGTGTGAACTGTGCCTGGTACAGTAAAACACAATACTCATTCACAACTCTCTCATGCCCTCTCTCTCTCTCTCTCTCTCTCTCTCATACTCATGAACAGAACATAGTATCTGTGCACAAAGGCATAGGTTTGTCTTTGAATAGTGAACACCGTTGTCACATCACAGAATATTGTGTGTTTAAAAATTGTGCCACAAATAAAAAGTATTTTATTGACTAAAGGAGACTGCACCAGATACCTTTTGGGGCTTTTAATGAACAGTATGTCGTAATGGGTGATCGAACTGGACATCATATTTTCCTTGATCTTTTGACATGAAACAGGTCTTTTGAGGTAAATCAGGTACAATGTATCTTTCAACTCTAATGTGACTAAAAACTCTATTATAGCTGAAGGAGACCCACACTTATAAATCAAACTGTTTTGGCTTGTAGGTTAACTTCCTCAATAACTTTTTAAATATATATATTTTTAAATAGTTGAATCTATTACAGTACAGTTTAGTCATGGGTTTGATCCCTAGGAATCATACACATTCTGATCAAATGTACACTGTACCTAATGCACTACAAGTCGCTTTGTATAAAAACTAATGAAAGTGTTTTTATTAGCACAAATTATGTAATTTATACACAAAATAGACTAAAAACAAATAAATGTGACATGCCAAAATATTGGCTGGTTTTCAGGGGGAACAAAAATGAAATAAATGAAGTTACATGACTACTATATATTATGAGGAACTATATGGCCCTCAAACAAAATTATTTTGGTCCTTAAAAGATTTACTTTGAAACTTTGAAAGTCACTCATGACGGAGTTCATTTGAACCCCTAGTGGGCAACATTTGATCTGTTCATCTACTTTGCTTCTGATGAATTTGTGTGTGTGTGTTTTGTCTCTAGATAAAACCAAAAGTGATTGAGCCACTGGATTATGAGAATGTTCTCGTCCAGAGAAAGACACAGATACTCAGTGATGTCCTCCGGGACATGCTACAGTTTCCTATTGATGACTTTCAGGTAAGAACCCCCATTCGTCTGCCTAACTGTCTGTTTAACTTTCAAAATCAAACCATCTACTCCTCCCTCAGTTCTTCCTTCCACCTATTCTTTTCTCAATATTAAAATGTTGTTTCTGAGAATATTTCTGACAGCTGCATGAAGGGAACCTGCACAGATGTTAGCTGTTGCAGTGCTCCATTGGGTGTGTTGAGTTTGTCTTTGACATACACACACTAACTGGTTAGAAGTGTGTTTTCTGACGTCTTTATGTGAGCCAGATTTTCCATCACAACCATTACCCAACCCCTATATAACATTACTGTAACATTCTCTCAGGGGAACTCTCAAGATGTGCTTCTCTGAATTGAGCCATCCACTTGTTTTCCTTTAGAAATGGGTGTGTGCTGGAGAGATCATTGTTCCGGACCTACAGTTTATAGACAACAGAAACATCAAATAAGTGTTCTGAAAAACCGTCCAAAAACAAACGTCAAATCAAATGTGTACATTTTTATGAAGATAATGTTAATGCACAAACTTGTAAAATTACATATATTGTATGGCGTCACAAGATATCCCAAGGGTGCTGTATACCACACACTGAAGTACTCTCTCTAACACACACCTGCACACTTTATAGGCTAACCTAAACCCCGCCTCTTACATTTTGTTTCAAGTAATGAAGTAAAACTATTCAAGAATTGTTTTTAGGATTTAAAATTTAGGCAACTTCTCTGGACATATTTATGAATCCCCTTCGAAGTAACCCACCTCACCAAAACACACACACACGTGCACACACACACACACACACATACACACAAATACACACACACACACACACACAGGGCTGTAGCTCCATCTCCATTGCCAGAAGCAACAGTGCATAACACACACACTCTCTCATACAACGTGCCCACTTCAGTCATGCCTTCTAAACTAACTTCGGAACCCAACGTCCCAAACTAGTTGGGGATGAGTTCCTGGAGATTATTTTGAAAGCATAGTTTGCTTATTTAAGTTTTTACAATGAGTATAAGAGACGCAACAAGCTCAGATCTCACTAAATAAGAGCTGATGGTTTGCCTTTCATGTTACATATCTCAGGCCTCAGGTCCTATGAGCATACATGCATTTGTGTGTGTGCGGGATTAGGAAGGAACACTTGTGTTTATTTACAAAATGCAGTGCGTCACGGAAGGCACATCTGATCCTCTCTGTAATGACAAATCCAGAGACCTAAACATGTCTACATTACCCAAATCCTAGTTTTAATCCACTTAATTAACAAATCACAATTTGTAATTTTGATTGATTTGTTTTATTGCTACGGGAAATGTTAAGATTTACACTAATAGTTTTGTCTAAGTAAGGCTTTTCTAATCCTCACGTGTGTCTGATATCTGGAACACTTCCACATGCATCTGTGTAGATCTCCACTTTGAAGCGTCAGGGCAGAACTCTGTATTCTTCAGTACCAGATGGGGCAGAAAAGAGAGCCAGCAGCCTGTTCGTCCAGGAGGTAAGACTTTTACTAAACTATGTAAACCCATCAAACCGTCTGAACCGTATAAGACTTACTTTTATATGAAAAAAGAGTGATTTGTAATAGGCCGGGAAAACAAGTCAACAGGAATTCGGCTGTGAATACAGTATGCACACATGTGTGTGTAGAATGTTCAATCCCAGGATTGGGTTGTGTGGAGCGTCGTCAGCAGAGCGTGTAAAATGATACTTCCTCCCACTAAAGAGCTCAATGACATCATCAAGGGCAGCTGGGCCAGATCCCGGCAGTTCTCCAGATTTTTACAAATCAAAACATCTGCCTGGACCGCGAGTCAAGTGCACGCACACTCCAAAGCCATACGTGCTCTCAAGGATCGTTCTGTTAAACTTGGCAAACGAACTCTGGTGAATATCTTCACCCCTGACTTTTCCGACGTAAAATATGTTTCATTGAAACATTGAGCAAACATTTGTGCTCCGACCAGAGCTAATGTCATTGTGTTTTCTGAGAGAAGTAATTAAATCTGATCCACACTGAAACGCAAACAAGATGAGCTGGCCAAGAACAGATTGTTTTGATCAGATTTGGCCATAAGTCATCAGTTGCTGGTGGTTTAGTTTTTTTATATTTTTGGTTGCGGTTAGCAATAACAACATTTGTATAATAAATGTTTATTCGATGATGGATGTGTTTCTGAAGCTAAAAATGTACCGCTCAAAATTTACAGACACAATGTGATGCTTATGGGGCTAGTTCACACAAAAATGAAAACTATTTAATCATTTACTCACTCTCATGAAAATGTTGCAGAACACAAAAGAAGACATTTTGAGGGACACTGGTAACCAAACAACCCTTCCATTGTCATTGAGACCAAACAATATTTCTACAAATATATTCTTTTGTGTTCCACCGAAAATGTATAGGTTTTGAATGACATAAGGGGGAATAAATGATGACACATTTTTTTTAGTCTAACAATTCCTTTAAGCCCTAAATAAAAATTCACTCATGATTTGCTCTCTCATGCCATGCCAGATGTATATGGCTTCATTGTTGTTGTTATTTTTTTTATTTTTAAATATGGCCCGGTTTCACAGACACGGCTTAGCTTAAGCCAGGACTCTGCCTTAGTTGAATTTTATGTCGCTTTATAAATTCAGAAGAAATGTGGCTAGAAAAATGGCACTGGCATATTTTAAGTTCTGGCAAGATAATCAGGCTACACAGATTAATTTTAGTCTGGAACTAGCCATAAACCTCGTCTATGAAAAAAATTTAAATCACAAAGCCAAAAACAAAAACCCATCCATCATTGTTTTATTAGACTAGTCAGACACGTAAGAACCAGTAAGATCATGTTTTTATTAAACATTTTGTGTTCAGCTGAAGAAACTAAGGTGCATACATCTGGGACAGCATGAGTGTTATGAGATCATTTTCGGTTTTGGGTAAACTACTTAAAGCATTAAAAGTAATATTTGCTGTATTATTAAAATATTTTGTTTATTACATTATCTAAGAGCAACAGTTCACCCCAAAATAAGTATTCTGTCATTTCTTTTTTACCCTTCTGAAGTTTTTTTACTCTGTCTTTGAAAAAAAGAAATTTCAGTGTATCACAAAAGGAGAAATTTGGAAGGATGTTAAAACTCGAGATCTCAAGCTTCAAAAAGGACACATCGCAAAACTGATTCCTATGACCTGTGCACTATATTACAAAAATGAATCAGACCCAGTTACCCCCCCCCCATTCACTGTAATTCTATGGAAAATTATAAGCACTCCATTCTTCAAAACATCTGCTCTACAGAAAAACAGACATCATACAGGTTTAGATCAACATGAAAGTGAACTGGCCATGTGGTAAAACTAAAGTGTGACATTAATATTCATTTAGGTTGATCTATTTCTTTAAATCTACTGTGTCAACCAATCCTCTCTTTCTCGTCTACTTTCTGTTCATTAATTGGATTTAAAATGAGAGAAGAAAGCTGTTTTGTGTTTTGGAGGCTTTTAGTTTCATCTAATCCTTTAAGACCTGCTGAGGACTGAATATGTGTCTCGCCAACAAAGCAAATAGAATTGAATCCGTTTTACTGAAATGCCCAGAGGATATATGGCTGTCTGTTTGTGGTGTAGTGTGGTGACAGCTTTAAAAATGATTAACAGAGATACAGAGCCTCCCAAAAGTTTTTTTTTTTTTAAAGAAGCTGCCAAAGAGGGCTATGGAAAAAACAGAGTGTGTACAGTCATTCATGTATTTTTATGTTGTCCTTCTAACAGTGTAGATTTTTTTTCTTGCACAGTGCCTCAAGACCTACAACTCTGACTGGCATGTGGTGACGTACAAGTATGAGGATTATTCAGGAGACTTCCGCCAACTTCCAAAGTAAGGAGCACCACAACCTTAAAAGCAACAAAATGAGTGAATAATAGTGATAAATAAGCAGAAGAGAGAGAGAGTTGGTTTTCAAATGGTACTGTAGTCAAAAAGGTCGAGTTCCACTGATGTACCATAATGTATAATGGCCACAGTTCCAAAACCTGGTGTCCTGACACGCAGTCCTTACACTGAGGAAATACAGATAAAAATGTATTTATTTATTCAGTTCTGAAAATATAGATAAAACAGCTGAATTGTAAATACAAATATAGCAAACTCACAGATAAAAAACAAACTTATAAATATACAGCAAACTTTTAAATATATAAATTATAAATATGTCATGAAAATAGATCTTAATTATGTCTTAGGAACACTTTCTTCTCTATTTCAAGCCATAAACTGCTTGTTTCAAATTGGTCACTTATAAGGTACCATTGTGACATTTTTGAATCAAGTTTCAAATCATATTTTACATTCATTGTATGCAGACAAGTGCTTGTAGCTATAGAATCGTGTTGAATTCCATCTTGGTTAAGACACAGTGTTAGACGGTAGCTGCAAATTCAGTACAGGCAGTAGATAGCAAGGCAGGTCACTAGATTTTGAAACAGAGCCAGGAGTCAATGTCTGGCCACAGTGTGTGTTCAAGAGAAAGAGATGCAACACTCATTTTATCAGCGTCCTCATCCTGCCCTGCCTCGGTGTTGACACTGACATCTTGCCTAATCAGGAAATAAGTCTCCATTCACA
The DNA here is from genome assembly GCA_006030095.1 of Triplophysa siluroides. NCBI lineage: Eukaryota > Metazoa > Chordata > Actinopteri > Cypriniformes > Nemacheilidae > Triplophysa > Triplophysa siluroides. Next base: position 4,249,998 of record VCII01000203.1, on the reverse strand, counting down.
CAACAAAAAGTCATCAGCACCTCTTTCCTACTTCCTCCTACCTTTTCCCCTTACTTCCTCTCTCCGCTGTCAATCAGCACACAAATAAGTTTAAGGACAAGACCACATCCCTCTCAGACAAGTGTCTGTTAGACCTGAAGACCAGACTCGCTTCCTGTCTCCACTAAGGGAAAGGAATCATGTCTTGGCGGTCGATAACTGGCAAATCACATTGTGGAGATGTGCAGGTGGTGTTACGTGTTTAGTAAAGGTCGCAGAGTAGGCAGGATGGATGATGATGATGGCGGAGTGTGCTGTATACACTAGGAATCATCATCATCGAGTATAAAGACCCGTCCTGACTCTTTCATCATAGCTCAGCTAATGCAGATTTCTTAAGCATATATGGTCTTGCGATCACATACACAAGCATGCCCATGCAAGTTATTTTTTATGAAGTCCCAATGAAAGTTTTGTTAAGGTTGACTATAAGCTTATGTGCTTCAAAACGACGAGAAAGTTGGCATTAGCATCCATATGATAATTAAAGCGTTCAGCTTCTCAAGTACTTTTGGTGACATCATTCTGCACTTCAACTTCTATAGAAACCTGGAAGCTGTGCCTGATATTCATATGTTTACAGTAGTTGTTTCCATATGGTGAACGGCCCACCCAATGGGGATATTGAACATTTCAGTGACATCACATATTGGTTTAGACTGCACTGACATTATAAACAGCACTGATGAGTACAAGAGGAGACAAACACAACATGAAAAATCTATTTGTCTTGTTTACCTCACACGTGTTGTGTCGATTTACAGTAAAGTTCCTCGGCCAGAGAAGCTAGCCAGTCACGTGTTTGAGGTGGACGAAGATGCAGATAAGGAGGAGGTGAGGACAGTTCTTATGAGACCTCACTGTGTGTCTGCAAATATGCTGTTATCATTATGTGGTGATATTTGTGTCAAAAAATGTCTGTGTTGTTATAACATAGACATGGGCCGATTCATTTTTAAGCACATTTTGTTTTCGCCTGACCTTTTTATAGTTATTGTACAATTCTGTGGTGCTAATTATTTTGGTATTATTTATTTTCATGTAGCATCGATGTTTTCGTGTTTATTTTGCTCAGGTAAATTTTGAGCTTATATCATTAATTACGATTAATTTCACAAATTTTCATATATTTAAAGAAATATTTTCCAATTGTTACTGTCAGAAAATTGTAGAAATTTCTGTAGCACAGGGAAGGTGGGATGAAGCGATGAGGGGTGACTACGTCTGGAACTTGGTTTGTGACGACAATATTAGTCATAAAATAAGATCAAATTTACACTTCTGAAGTTCTGACTCTTTTTTAGTAACTGTTATGTTAAACTGTTGTGTTATGCCAGTACCTTGTCATTTCTGCACACGAGTAATAATAATGAAATGTAGAAATGTGTGAAAGTATTTTTTTGTGAGTACTGTCAATGGTAAAAAAAATAAGCATGTTAAACTTTATAAAGAAACAGTACAAATTTGAATCCAAGTTTTTACATGGTCTCAGTAAATATGAAAGACATGTTATATTTTCACAGAATGTTCTTTACATTATGTAAGACGCTTTTATCTAGAAAACAGTCACAAAAAATAAAAATAAATAAAGACTAACCCGGGTAGGTTTGGGGAGGATAATGCGGTTCTGGTTTCCTATGACAATTCTTCCGGCATTACTCCTTCACCCTCTCTTACCATCAAACTGACTTTACTTCATCCAGTTCCGTTTACTTATTATTTCATTTAGACAGGATGGGCAGGTGAAAGCATTGAATATGCATTGTAAACAAAATACTGTACAGAGTGATGAGAATAAAATAAATAAGTAAAATATTATATTACAAATAAAAAAACGTGTATGACATAGAGAAAAATAGTCAAATTAGATTTCTTGGTGGAGGCTGGGTTGAAGCTTTTGAGCGCATTACTCACTACATATCATTCATAAAGAGGAGGATGATCTGTCAGTTATGTGGTAATATTTCGTTACAAGTGCATTGTAATTAGCGTTTAATGTAATTATTGTCCGCCTCGTTATTTAATATATTTAGCTGCTCAAACTCAGAGTGTCAAGAGGTTTGTTTGAAGGAGTTTTTAAAAAGAGACTCATGTGGTGTTGCTTTATAACTGTGCAATAGTATGGAAACAGGCAATGAAAATGATATTCACCATAGTTCAAACGCCTATTGCAACACATGTGATTTCTCTCTCGCTTCTCCACCTTCACACTGGCCTATCGAGAAGAATAAATAAATGATAAGGAACTTACAGCTCATTAGTAATGCGTTTGTGCCTGCGGGACTACATTAGCCTTAGAGAAAGAGCAGACACAGGACTCCGCTGTCTCCGGGCTATCTGATCCCCTGATTGGGTTTCACCTACATTTCCCAGAATTCCATCTCAGGGTCTGCCGCTTTGTCTGAGCTCTCTGTCAGGAACGGAGTTTGTTTGTTTAGTTTTAAAGCAGCTCCCTGTAGGGACGAGGGAAAACATGAATAATTGAGAGGGTCAGGTGAAAATGGACTTCATGTTGAAACATGGAGGAAGGCGTCCAGGGGCTCTAGTGTGGGAAATGATGCTGGATATCAACTTTTATTTGTTTGGGCTTAAAGAAACAGATAGTCACACTTTGTGTGTTACTGTTTGTGTGGCTCTGGGTGGCATGTCATATCCCTCCCTTGTTTTCTGCAGGATGCTGCCTCATTAGGCTCTCAAAAAGGGGGCGTGTCCAAGCACGGCTGGCTGCATAAGGCGAACATGAACAGTGCCATCAGTGTTACAATGAGGGTGAGTTAGCACGAGTCAACAAGTTGGCATCCGTTGGCCATTGTAATGATTTTGTAAATTTTGTATTAAAGATTATACTTTATTGGCTGGGTTCGAATGGAATGCCGATGACTAAATACTATAACTATAGTATGCTACATTATTATCACATGACCATGAATTTTGACATTATCAACATTATAATGACATGTTGGCTGATTCTTCATAAATTTGTTTTGAGCTAGTTGGGTTGCAGAACAAACACTTGACCTTTAGCTTGGCCCTTAAAGCCAGACAGGAAGTGGGACCTTACCAGTTCATTCCATTTTCCCATGGTCCCCTTCCCCTAGGTGTTATTTTTAGAACAGTCACAAGATTACCATCTTAACATAGCAAATCTGCACTTTTCATGCAACGCTCATTGCATCTCTTTCTTTCTCTTTGCCTATAGTCTTTTAAGAGAAGGTATTTCCACTTGACCCAGCTGGGAGATGGATCATACAACTTGAATTTCTACAAAGATGAGAAAATATCCAAAGAACCCAAAGGAACCATCTTCCTGGACTCCTGCATGGGTGTTGTCCAGGTGACTATCGGAACGTTCCACGATGTCTCATAGTTGAATCAACACCAATGTTTTGTGTAAACATGATCAGTATAGATTGGTTCATGTATGAAAAAGGGTCATAACCAAAAGGTCAATGACACATTGCAAAACGACATCTCATACTTGTTTGTAAGCTGAACCTCTCCGTGTTCTTTATCTTGAACTGAAGCTGGAACATTCCTTAAGGAGGGAGTACTTAAGGAGGTTTGTTGAGAACATTCGTGTCGCAATGTTGATTATGACAAAAATCATAATTTTTGTCATATCACTTAAGTAAGAAAACTCTTCCACATTAAGGGGTTTAAAAAAAATGCATATGGTGTAATGGCCATGACATGAGAACATTCTGTTTTGGATTATAACTTTAGTAGGCAATTACTGTATAACCCTATTTAAAATATTATAATCTATAATGTTTAAGTATATGCAATTTTACACCACATATTTTATTTTGTATTATAACGGTACGTTCACACTGCCGCCGTCAAGAGTGTCAAAAATCGATCTTCAATTGGCCGCCCTGCCAGCAACGCTGTAGAAAGATTCAGGGACGCTCTTGCGCTCTGACGTAGACCAAAGGTTACAAGGCTGCGTTCTCTGGAATCCTTTCAAGCCGTCTACTTCTTAGTTCCGATTGGTTGCTGCCGAACCGCGTCATAGCTCATTACCATAAAGTTGACCTGATTTCAACTCTGCTTGACGCCCTCAATAGCCAAGACACGACACGCCACTGCCTACTGCCAGCTCACATTGAAAATGAATGACTTCCGGCCATTTTGACGCTCTCGACGGCGGAGGTGTGAATGCACAGCATTACTTTTTACTTGCCATACTTCCAAACCTGTACAAATGCTTTCCAAAACAATGTAATTTTGAGAAATGTCATAGTGATTTTGTATCCATACAATGCAAGTCAATGGGGGCCAATGTTGTTTGGTTACCAACATTCTTCAAAATATCTTATTTTGTGAATTTTGTGAATGACATGAGGGTGAGTAGATGAACAATTGATTTTAAATTTTTAGGTGAACTATCCTTTTAATATAGTTCCGTCAGGTTCACTACCGTCAAAAATTATTGACAATTAGCACAAAGTTTACAGTAGATTGATGGTATGGTTTTGTTCTGGGCAAAAACACACCGCGCACAGCGATAACCCCCCTTAGGGTAAACAGAACAACAGATATCATTAGTTCCTAATGACATTCAAGTGCAACACATTATGTAACGAAATTGAGACAGTGAAAAGGAATGGCAGAAGTCGAGTCCAGATTGAAGCACTGAGAAGATATCTTGAAGAATGTTGTTAACAGCCCCCCATTCACTTGCATTGGTTACAATAGAAGTAAGAGGGGGGCTGTGCTGTTCTGTTACCAACATTTGTCAAAATATCTTCTTTTGTGTTCTGCAGAAGAAAGAATGTAATACAGGTTTGATAGGACAAGAGGGCCAGTAAATGATGACAGAATTTTCATTTTGAAGGTGAACTACTTATTTAATGACAAATACAGTCAAGAGGCCAGTCATGAAGAATTCTGGGTAGTAAGGTCATCACCTTTGGTGGTTTGCATGAAACGCGAATGTTAAAAATGACTTTTAAAGATCTATCCACTAGAGAATATGTTTTAAGTAAAATGCAGTCAACGTTACCTTTGCTGTAGAGTTTAATTTGTATTGAACCTGGAAAAATTATTTGAGGTTCATGAGGGCACCTGAAGAATAGATGCTTTGTTTTGCGTATTTACTGCAGCAGCGAGTAGTTTATAGAAAGAGGCTGTGTCTTTAATAACATCCTCATGAGGTTCTTCCTTTGTCTGGTCTAGAGGGAATATTAGTGTTTGAACCGTCAGTTCCTCAGATGGGGCTGCTCAGAGTTGAGAGAAAGATAAAAAGAGAGAGATGAGAAGTCCAGTCCGATTCACGCATGGTTTCTCCCAGGGTCAAATATTTCCACTTTCTCCTGTGGTGCACTCGGTGTGGGTGTGTGTGAAAGCAAGTGTGATAAACATTCCTCAATTCACCAGCCCTCCTGAAAGAATAACTTATTCCTGTGGTATGCACACCCTGCTTTGTCTTTTGTCGACATCTGTTTTTGTACATTTTGTCTGTTTTCCACATTTCAGACAAGAGAGAAACAGCGAACGTTATTCTAGGTTCAAAGCATAAACATTTCAACAGGTGCTCATGCACTGCAGCCAGTCATCTGGGAATACATGGCTTTCTGCTATTCTAGGACAGATACTGTGCATTGTCCAGAGTAATAGCAGTTTAAATTTAATATCAATTTAAACTGTCTGAAATCATTGTAAATCTGGTGATCTTAAAGCGTCTCCAATAGGTGAGATATTTGCAAATGAGAACTTCCATTCCATTGTTCTCTATGAAATAAATCCCTGTAATTTAACAGAATTTTTCACGTATAATGTCAGAAAACTGTTCTTTTTACGATTTATTTCTAGCACCCCAGCTACCAAAATTTTTTTTTTTTTTAATAGTCTAGGCCAATTCCAGCATTATGGGTGTGACATTTTTAGTAAAATATTGAAATATAAATTCTAAGAGAATGTTTTAATTGCCAATATATTGAATCATTTGTTTATATTGCACTAAACCCCTGATGATAGTCTAGATTTGTCTAGACACAAAAAATATTAATCTAAACCTAACTTTTCTACTTCTACGTTATGGGTGTGACAAAAAGTGACACATGTTATTGAGGGACAACATACTTTGTAGGATTTTTGTGAATTAAAATGTCCAAACCAGAAGCAGTAATACCCAACAAATGTAGAAGGGCATAATTTATGTCGTAGGACATGAAATACTATATTTGCCTATTTTTGAGGAATATGGACCGTTAGGGATGTGACGATTCTGTAATGGACAGTTTTTTCTTACCTGACAATAGAAACTATGCTTTAAAAACTTAAGACTTCACATGGGTATTTAAACTCTAAATATTGAAACCTTTGGTAAAAACGTTATTTTTTATCTTAAGGTTGACATTTGCATGCATTGCCAATACAGTAAGTCTTGTAAGCTAAAGTTGAATACAAAATAAAGTAAAAAAAATACTTTGTAGAGCTCTCATAAACTATACTCAGATAACCATAATGCCAAATACCAGATTCTGCATCAAACATTTTAATATGAACTCAAATGAGTCATCATGTATATTACAAGTGTGACCCACTGCTTATATATCAACAATTACCTCAGTGATTATTGTTATTCTCCAAAAGAATTTTAACAGAAAAAAGGAATAATGGTCTGATTAGAAATCTTCTCTTCTTCTGTTACTGTGTGTGTGCGTGCAGAACAGCAAGGTGCGGCGTTTCGCGTTCGAGCTGAAGATGCAGGATAAAAGCACTTATCTTCTGGCTGCAGACAGCGAGGGAGAGATGGATGACTGGATCAGCACCCTCAACAAGATCCTCCACAGCAGCTTTGAGATCGCCATGCAGGAGCGGAGGAACGGAGAGCTCCACGATGGTGCGTTTGTGTCATTTACAGTCTGTTTGCGTATTATTGCCATTGCACAGATGTGACAGGTGTGTGTGTAGCGTGGGTGGAGTTGACCGCTGCGCTCTTGTCTTACGTCTGTATGTGTGTGTTCTGTCGACAGACCACCCGCTCTTTAAAACATCTTATAATCAATCTCTCCACACTCAACAACCATGAACTGACGCGCACACAGCCTTACATAAACACACACTTTGTTACACTTAACACCTCCTAAACCCTTAGGCTTTCACGCGGGAGAAAAGGTTGGGAGTCTTTATTTATGTTTGATAAGTTTCGAGAGAGACAGCACATTCCTTTCTCTTCCCTGTGTATGAAACAACAAACACATGCCAGCCAATCAGAAAGCAGAACCAAACGGTCAAACCCTTTTGTGTAACAGACATAAATGTTATCTCAAAACTTGTGAAGTAGAGAGTTTACACTTTGAAATAACAGGAGTAAAGTACGTAAGATTTTTGCATTGCATGTGATAAATTTGCTATTAAATTTCACAGATTTGCATCGAATGAGGAACTCAGGCTAAATGAATGTACTAGCATTGGATAGAGGACTGTATTTCGGCCTGGGATAGTAAACAATCACCCAAAACGCTGCATGTTTCTACCCCATACAGTAGCAATTTGATAAAAGCACCTAACAACAGCATAGCAACACAACCATCTACAGAGAAGCATCACTTTCTATTGCGTAACACTCAATTCGCCGACTTTAACAGTTTTAATTCAACATGTGTGTTTTCTGTCATACAGAGGATGAGCTGGGGAAGACAGACACTGTGCCGGGGAATTTTCAGGACAGTTTTCAGGTAAACACACGCGCACGCACACACGCGCACACACACACACACATGTCTGGTTTACTATCTCCGTGGAGACGGTCCATAGGCGTAATGTTTTTTATATCGTACAAACTGTATATTTTATCCCCTACCCCTCACCCAACCCCTAAACCTAAAGATCATAGAAAACTTTTTGCATTTAAAAAAAATATTGTTCTGCACAATTTATAAGCTTTTTTGCTCATGAGGACCTCAATTTTGGTCCCTACTGTGACACGAGTCCCCATGTGTTGGTGTGCATTCAGGTTAAGGTCCCCACCGGGATATAAAAACATGTACACACACACGCACACAACACGCACACACACTCAATTAGCGGATTGTCCAAACAATCATCTACTGTTTCACAGATGAGTACAGTTTGTGTGTGTGTGAAGGACAGCTGAATGAATGGTTAAGACTGCTCCTCAGCTCTTATGTCTTGATTGTAGTATGATCTCAACGCTGGCGTCCTCGCTGTCTGCCCTTTCTCAACACATCCACAGATTTTTCCACACAACCTCAGCTAATGTTTTCCGACCATTCGACACTAAACCACCCACTCGTACTAACAGATGCCCACACATACATTTGTGGTTTTTTGCTAACTCTCTATCTTTCCGTCCTCCTCATCTACCCGAAATCTACTGTCTAGACCGTCTTCCTCTCTTGAATATTTATTTACCGCTTCGCTTTAACACAGCAATATTCTGCGTTCTGATCTCGCACAATATCCTGAAACAGATACACACAAATGAACTTGGTTTTCTTTCATTCAGAGTGCGAGAGACATCGAGTCCAAAATGAGAAGTGAGACTCGTCTCAAGCTCTTCACTCTGGATCCTGACACACAGGTGAAACAGTTTACACACCGTTTATTGTCACAGGATAAACTGGTGTTTTTCAGCTTTGAAATAGTAATGTGTAATAAGTTTGTCTGTGTTTGCTTGGCATGCAGAGACTGGATTTGTCTGGCATCGAGCCTGACGTGAAACAGTTCGAGGAGAAGTTTGGGAAGAGAGTTTTGGTCAACTGTAATGATCTGTCCTTCAACCTTCAGAGCTGCGTGGCGGAGAATGAGGAGGGACCTACTACAAATGTAAGATTGAAACATGCATTTGCAGTTCTTCTATTGTCATTAAGCGAATTACTTGTTCTTGGTGTTGGGTGTAATGCTTAATAAGACTTTCTCTTGCGCCAGTTTAATGGGCACACACAAATCGAATTGTAGACACTTTTTGTTTGTTTTTTAAAAGGTTTCTGCAGCTTTCATTGTCTTCTTCAGGTGGAGCCCTTCTTCGTGGTCCTTTCCCTGTTTGACGTGCAGAACAGCCGAAAAATATCTGCAGATTTTCACGTGGATCTGAACAATCCACTGGTCCGATCCATGATCCCTCCACCTAGCGCGCAGATGAACGGAGGTGTTGATCAACTTCATGGAGAAACACTGCTCTCTGAACTGCCAGAGAGGGCGCTGCAGTACCCTAGAAAAGTAAGATTTAGAGAAAAAAGCTGCCAGACAGAAAAATAGAACAGACGGATATTTGCAGGTACACTTGACTCTAGTATGAACAATGTGACGGACAGACAGGGGGAATATTTGTACAATATTCGTTTTTAATGCCTCCTCAGGTAAGATTAAACCATCAAAATGTGAGGTGTATCGTACGAAACACTAAATGGGCCAAACACTAAACTTCAAAGTTGTTTATTGTACAAAATGATTTGGCAAAAAGACAAACTATATTTCAGGGAATATGGCGTACATTAAAATATTTTAATATTTTCATGATATAGAGCATATATTGACTACAATAAATGTTTTATTAAAATATAAAAAATATATACGTTTTATATATATATTATACTATAAATGTAATACATCATATAATTAATTTATTGTTATAACAAGAATAAATATTTATAAAAAAAAACATTTTTGTCGATGCTCTTATGTGGTAATATTTTGTAGTCATTCTCCTAGGTCTTGACTCAGTAAGATTTGCGGAGGTGTATTGTGTAATTTTTTTCCCAATCCTGATCTTCAATTTACAGTTTTATTAAACTATGCAACATGAATAAAAATGTTTTTATACATTTTTAATAATAAATTAAATAAAATGCAAAGAAATCATTTTTCCTTAGGTGGACATCACTTTTGGCCTGGACTGTAGATACATAACATAACAAAAGTGGCATGTTTATGTTTCAGGGTGTCTTCTCTGTAACGTGTCCACACCCTGACATCTTTCTGGTCGCACGGATCGAGAAAGTTCTGCAGGGAGGCATCACCCACTGTGCTGAGCCCTACATGAAGAACTCCGACTCCAGCAAGGCAATGTGCCCAACACACACACACACACAACCAAATCAAATGACCCTAATCAGAATAATCAAAACAATATCTGGTTATGGCATGGATAAAGAAAGGGATTATCAGAGTTTTGAATCTTTAAATTCGCAGACACATCTTACTTTGACCTCTGCACTATCCTGACAAAAACTACACTACGATACCAACCCAAACCTTCACACATCCGCCAGGAACATACTGTCTGCCCAGTTCACTGTTAATAAAGCATCTCTTGAGAGCTTCTGGAGAACATTGTGCATGTTTTTTTTTCCACAGGTTGCTCAGAAGGTCCTAAAGAATGCCAAGCTGGCCTGCAGCAGACTGGGCCAGTACAGGATGCCTTTCGCATGGGCGGCCCGGTGAGCCAGAACCGGCTGGAACTTTCGTTCTTGTCTGTGTGTGTGTGTGTGTTTACCGTCAATCTCAATATTTAATCTTTCTGTTCTGTTCCACAGGCCTGTGTTCAAAGACGCCTCAGGAGCTCTGGATAAAAGCGCTCGGTTCTCTGCGCTGTACCGGCAGGATGGTAATAAACTCTCCGAAGAGGATCTCTTCAAACTGCTGGCAGATTTTAGGAAGTTAGTATTCAGCTCATATCAACACTGAGGTGTTTACTGTCTTTTTAAAAGCAGTTTCAGAAAAATAAGCTGTCTGTTGAAACAATGGATTTTAAATGGGAATGTTTTCCAAACCTAATGTTCTCCTGCAGTGTTTTTGCAGCTGTAGGAATGTGTTTGTTAAACCTCCCATAGGGACAGTCTTTTAATCCTCTTGCAGTTCTACATGATCAAACTGTATAAATAAAAATATATCCACAGACCTGAGAAGATGGCCAAGCTACCTGTCATCTTGGGTAACCTGGATGTGACCATTGATAATGTCCCTCCTGATATGGCTAGTAAGTATTGAAGTATTTAACTTGATTCTTATCTCAAACATCTCACTCCACGTTCCCAGGAAAATATTATTGTCCTGTTTTTTTGCCCCTTAATTTGCTCAAATTCGCATCCCATCCTTGCGTGCCATGAATACTTTGCTGTGATTGGTCGACCGAGACCTTGAGGTCACTAATCTCTTCTCGCCATTGGCTAGATTGTGTGACCCCATCCTACATCCCGGTGAGGCCCTTTGAGAACAACGGGCAGAGCGATGGTTTTCTGATGGAGATGGAAGAGTTTGTTCCCTGTATTGCCAAGTGCTCTCAGCCCTTCACCACATACAACAATCATCTCTACGTCTATCCCAAGCACCTCAAATATGACAACCAGAAGTCGTTCGCCAAGGTACCGTAGCATCATCAGTTTAAACCTACATGCATTGCTTCTGTTGGCCAAAGGTGCTGGTTTACTATCCAGATGGCCAGTGTAATATACTCTGTTAACACCAGCTGATCATGAGACCTGCACTTAGAGATCGCACTCCAAGTAGTGTTTTGGCTCACGGGCTCTCTGTGTTTCTCTTACGTGACTCAGGCGAGGAACATAGCGGTGTGCGTGGAATTCAGAGAGTCGGATGAAGAGAATGCTCAACCTCTGAAGGTACATAATTTTTTATATTTTTTATATACAGTATATTCTACATATTTAGCCCTGTAATGGACTAACACCTGTTTCCCTGCGTAGTGTATCTATGGTCGTCCAGGAGGTCCTCTCTTCACCAAACATGCCTACGCAGCGGTTTTGCACCACCAACAGAATCCAGAGTTTTATGATGAGGTAATGAGATGCTGTTTAAAATTTAAGAAAATCAGATGATAAATAATAAATAAATGTGAATAAAGACATACAGTTATGAATTTCATGACATGTACATTGTTTTATTTGATGTGACATTGTTGTATGTGTGTGTGTGCTGCAGATTAAAATCGAGTTGCCCACACAGCTCCATGAGAAGCATCATCTGCTCTTTACTTTTTACCACATCAGCTGTGACAGCAGCACAAAGAAACGGGAGGTAGTGGAGACCCCAGGTACTGTTCTTCTGCAAGGCATGCTGGGTAGTGGGGTTGCTGCCATGGGAAGGATTGTGCTCATTTTATCACATCATTTAATGGAAAATGAATAGAAAAGATGGGTCTGTATAAAGAAACAGGAAGTAAACGTGTGTCAGTATATCTAAATTTCCACAAATGTGCACTTTTTTTTTTAAAGCCCTTATTATTATGAAGCACTGTTATTACAAACTCAAGGGAGCAGATGTGAATAAGTTGGTAACAAATTATGTCTCGCGTTATTTTGTTACGAATGTCAATACTCCTGATTTACTCTCCTGACATAAATGAACAAAACCCACGTTTCATGTTGCGTCTGCGCTAATCTCTTGGTAACTTAGTTTGATACCGGACAGGGTTTTACAAGCCGTAACACTGGTACGGTTTAACGATAATTAAAATATGACGCGGTAATACAAACAGTTGAACGTTATTCTCACTGTTAACCATTAAACCGGTAATCGTTACGTCCCCAATTGTAACCAATGCAAGTGAATGGGGGGCTGTTAAAAAAAAAATCCTTTGTGTTCTTCGGAAGAAAGAAAGCCACACAGATTTGAAATTAAAAGAGGATGAATTAATGATGACAGAATTTTAATTTTGAAGATGAACTACTCCTTTAAAACTTAATGGTTATTCTTTATTTTGATAGTCTACTTTAGACATTAGACTTACTATGACTATACTAACTCTTAATGTCAATTAATTCTCATTAGAGTTATAGTAGTCTGTTAGGTTATGGGTTGGGTATAGGGTTAGGATTAGGAGAATATGTTGACATGTAGTTGCAAAGTTTTTGAGGGACTATCATAGTAGAGTGTTAGCAGATATTTAGAAATGTATATTTAGATGTCTACATGTGTTAAAGGTTTTCTCTATTACACATGGTCTCACTCTCTCTTTCAGTGGGCTCTGCCTGGCTTCCTCTGCTTAAAGATGGACGTGTTGTTATGAGTGAGCAAAACGTCTCTGTGGCAGCCAATTTACCAAATGGTTACCTCAGCTGCCAGGAGGGTGTAAGCAAGGTACAGTACTGTAAATCTACAGTCATAACAAAAACATGCCCTTCTTGACAAATATCTCACCCGTTTGCTGACCATATGTTATCTGCACATTTAATGTGGGACTTAAATGATGTATGTGTGGTCTAGTTTGCTTTTTGAATACACCAGCATGACATTGACATACAGTATTAGTATAAAGCTATACAATTACCATGGAGAGTATACTATAGCTTTAATAATTTAGTTTTGGGAAAATGTGTTAATAAATGTTTGTGTTCATATTGAGATCGCAGATGTTTTTTGACAGATTGAGATATTGTTGAAACAACATATTTGTACAAATCTACTGCTTAATATTTCCAGTTAATATTGTGTTGATTAACAAAGATAAAATGTGTGTGTCTATAAGCAAACGTGAGTTTAAGAAAGAATTGAAATCTGTTGTAAAACCCTGGAGTATTGCAACTATAATCCTTTATTTCTCAGGAGGAGAAGCAGAGAAATAGGAAACTTATCCAATAATCTTCTTGCTGTTCTTTAACATTTACTCTCATTGCTGTCTACCCGGAACATTAACATTAATAAAGACATTATGGACATTTGTGATGTATTTTGGTTGGAATAGGTTTTAAAAACATGATGTTTTTTACAGCACTCCAGTCCTGAGATAAAATGGGTGGATGGAGGACGTCCTCTGTTCAAACTTTCCACACATTTGGTCTCTACCATTTACACTCAGGTACAACTCTGCATATATCTACATCCTTATGTTGATCTTATTATTATCAGTAAAAAAAAAAATTCAGCTGAATACAGATTATAAATTCTTTTGAATCTGGTCCCAAACTTGAATTCAATTACCAATTTGTTTTCTCTTCAGGATCAGCACCTGCACAACTTCTTCCATCATTTTCAGAGTAGTCAGTCTGTAACTCCACGTCCAGCTGAGGGTGAACTTGTGAAATACCTCAAGGTGAGAAGGTTCTACTTCTAAGCAGATTTCCTCTTGTTTGTAAATCCACCGTTGAAAAAAAATCACCATTGTTGGTAACCAAAAATGATTGTGATATACCCAGTGACGTGACATTACCCATAATTCCTCAGAGTCTTCATGCCATGGAAGGTCATGTGATGATCAAATTCCTGCCGACTATTTTAAACCAGCTGGTTCATGTTCTGACAAGCACCAGTAATGAAGATGTGGCGGTTAACACCACCAGGTGAGAAACAAACTGACTCCTTAAGTGCATTTTTTTACTTCTGCGTCGAACCTACGCAGCCTTCGCACGCGTACCCTACGCCGTAGCCTGTCAATGCGATGCGGATCGCAAGCGCTGTGATTGGTCTGCTTGATCCCTCCCTTCAGGACGAACAACTCCACGGTAGCGTCAGGTTTACTCATACGCATTTACATTTATTAATTTGGCAGACAATTTTATCCAAAGCGATTTACAAGTAGGAAAGCATATAAACATTTGGTCAACACGCTAAACAGTACGGTTAGTTTACAAGGCCATGCTACTAGGAGGATTAAAGCTGGAGTAAGCAAGGGAAAGAATGAACAACAAGATTTTTTTTAGACACACGACAGATAGTTATTGGTTAGTCAAAGAAATGTGGAACAGGTATGTTTTGAGAGTTTTATTGAAAGTTGTGAAATGCTGCAGTTCGGGTGGAGGCTCAGTTCATTCCATCACAGGGGAACCGAACGAGTAAAGGTTTTTGCAAGCGATTTGGTGCCTCGCTGTGATGGAACAACCAGGCGTCGCTCATTTTCAGACCGAAGAAAACTAGACGTGCAAGCACGTTCTGGATCATTTGCAAGGGGCTTGACTGCATTGGTTGGAATGCCGGTGTTGTGCCGAATTTTCACCCCCTGCCAGATTACCACCCCCCTCATTGAAACTGCTGTGGGATTAGTTTATCCTAACCCCTCCCCCACACCTAATTCTATCACCTAATGTTAGTGGGGAAAGGGGGAGTCATAATTTGGCAGCAGGAGTCATTTTTCGCCACCACACCGGCCAGTAGAGTATTGCAGTAGTCCAGTCTTGCTCCGAATTGAACGGCCTGGTTTTCCTGATGTTGTGGAGCATATACATGCAAGTTTGTGTGGTTGCTGCAATGTGAGAGTTGAATTTCATCTTGTCGTCGAACGTCACCCCCAGGTTCCTCGCAGACTTGGTGGGTGTTATACGCATCTAAATAAATTACGTGTTTTTCTTTATTTAACAACTCAAGCTGCAAAAGAGACTAGCCGATATCACTGTAAAATGCTTCTCAAACAGCGTACACAAAGAACCGCTTCTTCTTTGGCTCTTGTCTTGGTTACACAAGCAACACGGGTTGTGGACACTGACGACGCCTAGTGGCCATTGCCTGTCGACGCGGACAACGGCACACAAGTATAAACGAAAACCGGCACGTTGCCTACAGCGTAGAGGCTACGGCGCAGGTCTGACTCAGAAGTAAAAATCCTCCTTTAAGTCTCAAATAACTCATATTTTCCATATTTCTTCTCACCTGCAGGGTCATGGTCCACATTGTTGCCCAGTGCCACGAGGAGGGTCTAGAGCACTATCTAAGATCATATGTTAAAGTAAATAAAGTTGTACCAAAATATATTTTTTATTTTTACTGCTATAGCAAGTGTTGAGCAACACCGGCTAAAGGTAAATCTTGTTATCTTTGGTTTTTCCAGTATGTCTTTAAAACAGAGTCCTACTCAACAAGTATTGGTAAAACAGTGCATGAAGAGTTGGCCAAGGCTATGACTTCCATCCTAAAGCCTTCGACTGACTTCTTAACCTGCAACAAGCTTCTGAAGGTACTAAAAATACTTTTTTTCATAAGGGTTAACTCCTCAGTGGAGAATCCTATCATTCTCCAAATAATCCAGAGAAAAAAACCCTGAATGTGTCTGATGGTGTCATGCTGTTGAATTAAAAGAAACCTATTTGGCCTTGTGATAAGTCATTCTCTAAAGATGAAGATTCCAATTCCCAACTGAAAAATACTGATGTTGTGTTTTTGCAGTATTCGTGGTATTTTTTTGAAGCTTTGGTAAAGTCTATGGCTCAATACCTGATGGAGAGCGGCAAGGTGAAGGTCAGGATCATTCCATAATTCTTTAATCTCTGTAGACATATTTGTCTGAGCTGTGTACAGACGGCAGCTGTGGTTTTTTATACGTGTAGCTGTCCAGGAACCAGCGGTTTACGGCGTCATTCCATCATGCTGTGGAGACTTGGTGAATATGCTGATGCCCCACATCACACATAAGTATAAGGACAACCTGGACGCTGCCCGTAATGCCAACCACAGCCTGGCTGTCTTCATAAAGGTACAATGCGGAGCCAAGCTGATTCGATCCTCTGATTAAAATATTGAGGAATATTGGAACTTTGTGATTGTATTTCATTCATGAACGTTTATTGACTTCTCATTTTCAGCGCTGTTTTACCTTTATGGATCGAGGATTCGTCTTTAAACAGATAAACAATTACATCACCTGTTTTGTGCCTGGAGATCCCAAGGTACACATTTATAATAAAGTACAATAATTTAATAAACTCAACCCAGGATATATAATGTTTTAGGAGTAAATAAGATATTAAGCATTTTGTTTGTTTGTATCATTTGTCTTTCCTTAAGGGGTTTTTGTTATTTAATATTAATGTCTTTCTGTCCTGCAGACGCTGTATGAGTTTAAGTTTGAATTCCTGCGTGTGGTGTGTAACCACGAACATTACGTCCCCCTCAACCTGCCCATGCCTTTTGGAAAGGGCCGTATTCAGAGGTTCCAAGGTAAACACACAGCTTCTTCAGGACCATGTTATTGGAATTGTATAAAAATTACTCCGCTGTCTTTCTCCAAAGGTTAAGCTGTTCATCAGGAGAATTCAATTTATTAGATTTTATAGAAATCTTCTTTCCTCTCCTTAGGCTTTGCCTCTGTCCTTTAGGCTGTCTGTACCGATTGCTCATGTATGTCATCCGCTGTGGCGCTTTCTTTCTCTCTCTTCCGCTGTCTTTCTCTCTTTCTGCCTGATAGCTTTTCTGTCTCATTATAAGGAGACTCATGCCAGATGTGTAGGTGAGCAGTCCTGCTTGCCCCGTGACTCAGCAATGTTTGCGTCTGGTCTTAAAGGGATACTTCACCCAAAAATGAAAATTCTGTCATAATTTACTCACGTTCGAGTTGTTCCAAATCTGTATAGATGTCTTTGTTCTGAATAACACAGAGAAAGATATTTGGAAGAATGCTTATAACAAAACAGATCTTGCCCCCCATTGACTCCCGCAAAAGAAGACATTTTGAAGGATATAGGACAGCAAACAGTTCTGGGGCACTTTTGACTACCATTGTATTTTTCCTCAGAACGAAGAACAAACTAAATTTATACAGATTTGTAACAACTCGAAGTATCCCTTTAATAAATGACACGGCCCATTGTCTGTAGCATTTGTGTCTGTAGCCTTGTTCCATTTTCCTAGTGTGAAAGGGTCACCTGTACATGTAAACTATCTCATTTATCAGTTTAGATGACCAATGATTTTTTTTTTTTTTTGATTCATCTTTCTGGACATTGAGTTTCACGCTGAAATATTTACTTGTGTATGTATTTCATTTCATTGTGACTTACTGTATCCACCTTAGTTATTTTAGATTTAAGTCATTCTGTTATATAGAACTGTAGGGAAGTTTTGTTTGAAACATCATTTAAAACCAAAAACAATTCTCAAAAATGCGCAAAATATTACGCTGAAAATTTCGGTCACACTTTATTTTAAAGTCCAATTCTCGCTATTAACAAACCATTAACTACGACTCTTGCCTCAATGAACTCCTTATTTGCTCCTTATTAATAGTTAATAGTGAGAATTTGCCCATAGCTGGAGACTGAATGCTATATCTATGGCATCTGTAATGGCTTCCCGTCTCTTCCCGTCGTCTTGCAGATCTGCAGTTGGACTACTCCCTGACTGATGATTTCTGCAGGAATCACTTCCTAGTGGGCTTGCTGTTAAGGGAAGTATGTGGAGCCCTTCAGGAGTTCGGAGAAATCCATCAGATCGCCATTCAAGTGCTGAAGAGTCTGATGATAAAACACACTTTTGATGACCGATATGCCTCAAAGGTGGGCTATTTCAATGCGATGCATAATTCTAATACAAGCCAAAGATAACGCTGTATTTCTGAATTTATTTTAAATCATAGATACCTAACCTGTGTATGTGTGCATGTGTAGAGCCAGCAAGCTCGGATGGCGACACTGTATCTGCCTTTGTTCGGGTTGCTACAGGAGAATGTTCACAGACTAAATGTGAGAGACACATCCCAATGTAGCACCAACCAGGTGATTAATGCTTTTTTTAATGTATTCTGTCATTTTATCATCTCTGTATTATTATTATTTAGGACCTCAGATGCCAGCAGGTGGGCCGGGTGGGTTCAAATATATAGAACGACTAGCTGAAGTGTATAATGTCTCTCAATTAGTGTTTCACCCTGAAACAACATAAATATAGTAAGTAATGAATAATAATAAAAAATAGATATAGAAAATAATTTTATAAGATATTGATTGTATTTTAACTTAATATGTTAGGGATGTCTTTGTTATTTAATATATGTTTGAACTAGGTTTTTAAACGATTAATCGCGATTAATCGCATTCAGAATAAAAGTAATAAATACAAATATATAAATACAAAATAAATATGCACAGTACACAGACATACTGTATATTATGTACAAACAAACTTTATTAAATGTGATTAATCGCGATTAATCGTTTAACAGCCCTTATTTGCACAAATCTTTAAAACAAATGATTGCAGCAATTGTTTAAATGGTTGTTTTTCACAAACAACTTGGAGTAGAAACATAATGTTCATGTTCATTTTTGTTAAACTCAGTTTTATTTTGAGTGTTGATAATAAAATAACATTCATTGTCTGATTGATTAAATAAGCTCTATTAAGTAAAATTACTCAATTAAATAATAAGTTAAAATAATACTTTTTAAAACGTGTTCATGATGGAGACATGAAAAGATTGCTTTTTACATCCTTTTAGAACGGGCGAGATGACCCCAGCATCTCCACGGCAACCCCCCAGAAGCCTGTTGGTAACCTTGACAACAGCCTTCATAAAGATGTGTTCGGGGTCATCTCAGGCACTGGTAAGTGATTGGTTTACATTTCATATTTTTATCTGTACATAATTTTATGAATGAGTTATGAAATGAGTTCTTTCTGTGTGCAGCTTCTCCTCACACGTCCACGCCCAACATCGGCTCTGTGCGTCACGCTGATTCTAGAGGCTCTCTAGTGAGCACTGACTCAGGAAACAGCCTCCCTGAGAAGACCAGCGAGAAAAACGGCTCTCTGGATAAGGTAGAGCAGATACTGAACTGGTATCAATGTTGATACCAAAATAAATACATTTGCCTTGTTCAGTTCTAATCCTCTGCGTTTTTCTTTTCAAAACAATATTCAATGGAGGTATTTTAAATTCATGAGCTCCTTCCTTCATAACATTTGCTTACTTTACCAGAAACTGTTATAAATGTGTGTTTCAAGTTCATTTTTTGTACATTTTTGGACATTAGATGTAAATTAGTACATTTGTATTTATAATAGCTGTAAAAATATAAATAATTGTTTCCTTATTATAAGTAACTGTTATCATCCTCACCCTCTGACCTCTTAGCCGAAAGAGAGGTTCACACGTAGACACACCCTCACTGTGTTGCCCCTCCCCCCTGAACGGGAGGACCCCGCCCCCCTCAGCCGTGCAGCCAAACGTGTCACGATGGATTTTTCACTGCTCTCAAGCCCCGCCCTCCACGACAACGACACTAACCCAATTACTGACACCATACAAGTAGAGCAACCCTAGAGTGTCCCCTTCTGGGGAGTGAACCTGCGTGTGTGTTTTTTATCTTTATTCTTTGGACATCATGAGGGTGTTTCGTGTACATGCATGTGTTTCTTGCTTGTGTTCACTTTCGCTATTAAATGATAAACTGAGAAAACATCCTCTTTTGCCATTTGATGGCAAGGCTTTGATGGTCCTCCATCTGCTGTGATGTGTTCATTTGATGTCTGCTTTTATATACCTGATGTGTTTTGTATATATTTTATTATTTAACTCTAATAAGTGTATGTTTGTGTATGACAGACCCAGTCCGCCTCTGCTCTGGGCAGCTCTATGCTACGCTGTGATAAATTGGATAGAGAAGAAATCAAAAACCTGCTCTTGTGTTTCCTCCATGTCTAAAGAGCATGTCTGAAGGTAAGCGCTCGACCAGGGAGCAGATTTCTTAAACTATGGGCACTTTTGGCCTATTTGGAAATGAACTTGACACCTGAACCCCTTAGTATGTTTTTTTACACATTTGCAGTGTCCAGTAGTGAGTAAATATAGAAGCATTTTTATTTATCACTGTCACATTTCCACCACATCTATATTTTAGTTATTAACACTTAACAGCAATTGCTTAACTTGTGGAAATGATGGTGTTGGAAATTACATCGCTAGTATTTTTAGAACAAAACTATTTTTTTATGGCAAATTTTATAGCCAGCATTTCATGTTTTGTAAATACACAATTAAATAACACTTTTTGTGGGACAAATTGAATTGGGGAGAGCTTGTTTGTTGTGGTGGCACTGACACACATAGCTGTGGGATAGCCATAGTTTTTGAAACTCAAACAAAAATTTGAAATGGATTATGTTAGAATGTCATAGTTTCAAACAAGTAATATTTCATATCTATATAAAGAATTTTCATAGGATTTTTCATTTTCAAATATGGACAAGGTTAAAATAATAAAATGTATACTATATCAATTCAAATTCAAATCAAAGTTTTGCATTGTTGGGAAGCAGCTTGACATGCATGACGAACATAGGAACAGAATTAAAGATTATGAATTATTATGTGTCATAATATGAAAAATATAGAGAACAGAGAATAGATTAGAATGCATGGTATTATTGCAATATTCTGTACGTTGACGAAAAACCTGTACATTGATGAAACTGTAGTGTGTTTGTGTGTCACATTTTTCATCGGATACTAGTAATACTAACTGTAAAAATGACCGTCCCTAAAACATTTGAGAAGTAGCAAAAATAAAGTGTAGTGTATAATAAACTGTCCAGCAGTTTATAGTATATAGTATAGTATATGTGCTTCTTTAAAGTGCAATGTTTAATTCAATAAAAATCCACGTAACTGAGACATTTGATCACCTTTGATTACTGATTTTATCACATTTGATTTTACAGATGCCTTATTTACATACTGGAATAAAGCCACAACCTCTGAACTGATGGACTTCTTCACATTACTAGAGTAAGTCATGCAATGCAGTACTAATCACATCAGAGTATCAAAGTACTGAGGTCCTGTAACTCAATACTGAACACTCACTTTATCTCTCTCTCTTTTTCACACACAGAGTGTGTCTGCATCAGTTCAGGTATATGGGCAAGAGATTCATTGCCAGGTAAAAATATTTTGCTTTTTTCCTCATTTTGGGTTATTGATTGGTGAATAAGTCACACTATTCAAACACTATTAAGACGTTGTTGCAGGAACACAGAAAACGTCAGTAATTGTATTGTTGTTTACTTGGATATTAAAAAAACAAGTATGCACGACTGCTTATGTGTGTATATGTTTTATTGGCTGAAATGCGGGCGAGGGTTCAGTTAGTCAGTGATACTGTAGCATCCTGGCACCCCTGAACAGGGTAAGAGCTGTGTGCGAGTGTGTAAGTGTCTGTTACTAACAGCATGCTCACTTATTATTTCCACTAGTTGAACTAACTCACTCATTGCTTTGTGTGCGTTACCAAAACATTTCCACAGTATGACTTTTTGATCAGGAGCAGGAGGACGAGGCTTTGAAGTTTGTTGAGTTATTAATGACCCGCATGTTTGATGTCCATTAAAAACAAGAACTACAGTCTTAATGTGCTTACATCATCACATCTCCCGCCAGGCACACTGGAATGAGGTGAACCCAAGCCTCTCCAGGTTTTAGTCCACTTAACCTTAGTCAGCTTAAATGAAAATGTAAATTTATAGTGTGTCGCATTTTAGTGTGGCCCGGTACTAGACTGGATTAACTGGAAGGGGGGCAATAACATATTCTGGTTGGGCAGATCTATAATCAAAGTTTATTGCATGCAGAATTATTTTAATTTTCTGTAAATAAATTGACAGATTATTATTAAGTAGATAGCTTAAATAAGTTTTTAATAAGTATTATTTGTATAAGTATATATTTAATAAGTAATTTTAATTGTCAGCTGGATATTTTTGAAGGAAAATGCCCCCCTTAGACCCGGCCCTGGACTCAATCTCTAAATGAATTGATAATTAATGATGAAACGTTTTCAAAACTTGATATTGTATCTCACTCCCAAATCGGTGTGTAACTGTAGCAACATCAGCATAGATTCTGCCTTTTGCATGTATTGACATCATCATAACCTAAACCCACCCGTCTTTAGTAACCCATCTCTAAACTTCTTCCTCTGCCACTGTCTCCTGCTGTCTGGTCAACATACAACCAGTCATATGACTATTAAATGTTAACAACAACATCTATAGCACTGTATGAACCTTAAAGTCCGTGTAAAGTCACATTGAAATATGTGTTCTGAGTTTGTCACACAACAGAAAAGTGTGTTATTAACCACCCAGACAAATTTGAATAGAGAAAAAAACATAAGTAAATAAAATAAGATATCAAATTCTTGGAAAAACAAGCAGGACTCTCTGCTCTCAAATGCTGGGGGCGTGTCCGCTGTTGGCGCTGAAGCCAATACGTTTTTTGAATTCAAACACGCGCAAATTTCATCAATAGGTAATTCACGCGCAGGTTAAAAGGTATCCGTATTTGGCATGCGGTTCGGGGAGAGGGCTCTGAGCCTGGCAGTTTCTTCCGAACTCGGAGCCCGGTATTAGCTCGAACCGAGAGCGCGTTGTGGTTACATATAGCAGCCGGCAATGTTCAAAGATAGCATTTATGCACGGAGGCAGCTTGGAGACACCTGGCTTCATAAGCAGCGTAACGGAAGTCTGAATTATAAAGTGAATTATAAACAGAGCGTCTTTGCTGTAACCAATCACATATTTAAAAACTAAAATACTAATTTCCCGCTAGAAATACAATCAAAAGTTATTGAAAGTGGAAAGTAAACTTACATTTATACAAAACTATGCTCCAAGGGGCGTTTCGGCCGCCATTTTATTTTTTCCAATCACGTTCCTTGCATGTTGTTATGGAAACGACAGGTCTCCGTCATTGGTTAGCTGTGAAAAGGTGCCTGACAGGGCGTTTTTTCAGAAAAGTTGAACTTTTTTCAACCTCAAAAGACGCAAAACAAGACGCTGGCGATTTAAAAAAGCGATCAGGACTTTTTTGAAAACATGGTTTACTCCATAGGATTATAATTTGAAACAGATGCTAGTGTGAACACAGACAGCTTTGTCTATTTGTAGTGGTTCTCTCTTGAGCTGATAAGGTAGATGCTGGGATTGCTGATAGCGAACCAACCGGGTGGATTATCTGCTCTTGCTCATCTTGAATTTGTTAATTAAACATCATTCATTCCAAAACTGCACTTTGTGATCACGTGCAGTGATCCTCCTTCCGTTCCTGTCTGCGTTACCATTTGCGTGTTATTTGAGATTTGTTTAGTTGGACAGAGTGAGAGCCTGAAAGCGTGTGCGAAAAGCTTACAAACCTGAGCTCGTGATTGAGCAGACACCTGATGCTAGGCGCTCTAGTGATAGGGGAGGGGCCATGCATGCTCGGACAATCCATTGCGTCATCGATCCCCCGTTTTAGCCCCGCCCAAAAAATCCTGAACAGAGAATCGGTGAAAAACTGTTTTAACTCCACAATTCAGAACTGCATACTTCTGAGTCTTTGTAATGTGTTTCGGCAATACATTTCTAACATCTATAATGTGTTTAGAAACAATTCTCAGAATTCTCTTTACCCGGACTTTAACATTATTTACATTAAAGTGTGCACAATGTGTAGCTTACTGCATGAATAACCTGATACATCTTTCACAAACTATGTTTAACATCATTCAAAAGGAAGAATATAGGTGCCACTTTACTACAAATGATATGTTAATGTATGTATTATTTTATAAGGCATATAGTGTTAGACATCAGATCTCGATGAATACAGGTGATGTAAAGTAACCTTTTCACTGTAAAATGAATGATTTATACTTTTAACAAATATGTTTAAAATTATGTAGATAAGATAAAGACACAACTGTGGCCTGGTAAAAAAGATGTCTTATTTAATGGTTCATTCCATCAAAATCCATCGCTCATTTTACATTCGTTATTCATTTATTATTAAACACTTTCGGTCTCGACAGTTGTGTCATGCTGTTTCTATGTCTATAGATGTCCGTATAAAGTCCACTATATAGTCCATTATCATATCAACCAGTGAAACATAAACAAAAATGTACGTAATTTATATATGATTGACAGCTCACTTGAACTCTCATAAAAGCTTTGTTTTTCCTCAGAAGCCAGGAGGGGGTGGGGTTTATGGTTCCGGACAGGAAGTCGTTGACTCTTCCTGTGTCTCGTAACAGAGGGAGTGTCATACACACACGCTTACACCAGCTGGGCAACCTGGAGAATGCACACACTTTCAACCACAGTAAGACATTATCACATGCACACACTCATGTACAGTAGTGGACAAAAGTGATGCCCAGATTTGGAAGTCTTTGTACTTTATTGAAATATATTATTATTAAACAAATTTGGCATGCATGTTGCATAGTTGTGCTTGGAATGTAAACTGAAGCTCGACTTTAAAATAATTTTAGCTTTGGCAAAAATTACACAACACAAACACATCGCTTACTAAGTCAAGGCCTTAGAAAATGGCTACAAAATTTTACGATGATGGATCAATTCGGTATAGATGTCAGAGAGTTGCAATTCAGAGCAAAACTGAGACGGCAATGCAACTAATCAGTTCTAGTATGTTTAGTTATTGACTGATATAATCATTTTTCCTCTATTTCTGCTTCAGCATATTGTCATGGTGATGCTGATGCGTGTCTCCTGGAGGCTAACGTCTCAACGGAGGTCTGTTTGACAGTGCTGGACACACTCAGTGTCTTCATCATGGGCTTTAAGGTAGAAATGCATGCTTTTAAGTGCAAAGAAAGAAAATCTTGTCCTGATAATAAATGTAATTCCAAACAAAATCTCTTTCCCACAGACGCAGCTGTGTGCCGATTTGGGCCATAACCCGCTGATGAAGAAGGTTTTCCAGGTGCATCTTTGTTTTCTTCAGATCCCCCAATCAGAGACGGCACTGAAGCAGGTCTTCACCTCTCTGCGTACCTTCATTTACAAGGTAAACACTGTTCCGCATTTATGGAACATAATTTGAGAATTTATGATCAACAGTGAGACTATGATGTTTTATAAAATGGACATATCGGTTTATGATGGTAGTTTTGGTGCTGCACTATATGTCAAGTAACAAGCCTCATTCTCCTCTTTATCAGTTTCCCTGTACGTTTTTCGACGGACGGGCAGATATGTGTGCCTGTCTGTGTTATGAGATCCTGAAGTGCTGTAATTCCAAACTGAGCTCCATACGCAGTGATGCGGCCCACCTGCTTTATTTCCTCATGAAGAGCAACTTTGAGTACAGCGGCAGGAAATCATTCGTCCGCACGCACCTGCAGGTAGGAGAGGAAAAAAGTCATATTAACAGCATAGATACAATATTATAATAGAATAGAATATTATATATTAGGGCAATTCCATGAAAATGTCAACCTTGCCTTGAAAATATCAATGTCGGTTTTTACTATGGTAACAGCACAGATATTAACATTTGGTGGTTCAAATACCCATGTGAGATCTCTCCTCAAATTTGTAAAGCATTTGTTTTATTTTTAGTGCATGATTTTTCATAGTCAGGTAAGTGCCATTTTCAGGATTGTCACATCCATAACGCTACATATTCCTCATAAATGGACACATGGAAAATAAAATAAAGTAACTATTTTATGTTCTATAAAGAGGCATCCCTTCTCCATTCATTGGGTATTATTGCTTCAGGATTGTGCATTTTATTTCACAGAAATCCTACAAAGTTTGTCGTCTCACAAGAACTGCGTCCTTTTTTTGTCACATCCATAACGCATGTTTATTTCCCTTTTTTAAAATAGAAAATTTGTTCATGGACTGACTTTTTTTGATGTTTAGACTCTATCAACAAGGGTTTAGTGAAATATGAACAGATGATTCAATTTATTCGTAACAAATTCCTTCTCTGATCATTTTTATGTCACGTCCATAACGCAAAATGTCACGTCCATAACGCTGGAATTGCCCATTAACATTTTTCTCAGGTGGTGATTGCAGTCAGTCAGCTGATCGCTGATGTCATCGGGATCGGTGGCACGCGCTTTCAGCAGTCGCTGTCCATCATTAACAACTGCGCCAACAGCGACAAAAGCGTAAAGGTAAAGACACACATTCAATTCAGTCAATAATAAGAACAAATCCTTTATGTCTATTTCAAACATTAGAAATATATATGTCAAATATTTCCATATTACTTTTTTCTTTGAGACATTTGCTAAAAACACAAATGTATTGTTTGACGATAACTTCTCTCTTCGGACCAGCACACTGCTTTTCCCTCGGACGTGAAGGACCTGACCAAGCGGATCCGCACGGTGCTGATGGCCACCGAGCAGATGAAGGAACACGAGAAAGACCCGGAGATGTTGGTGGACCTGCAGTACAGCCTGGCCAAATCCTACACCAGCACCCCTGAACTGCGCAAAACCTGGCTGGACAGCATGGCCAAGATCCACGTGAAGAACGGAGATCTGTCTGAGGCAAGATGGCCAAATGAATCTCTTACGCAATTCTCTATAGGTTTAAGGGATGTTTTAGAACCCTTATGTAAAGTATAGCAAAACACATTACGTATATTTGTTAACTCCTTGAGTTTGCTGCATGTAAATATTTAATATTTTGTAAATGGTTAAGCTGTGTGTTCAGAAGTTTTTAGCTTGTTTTATAAAATGAAAGCTAATTGGAGGATAATAAGGACTAATCCTTGCCATAATGTGGTTGTTTTTTAGGCTGCAATGTGTTATGTGCATGTGGCAGCGCTGGTAGCCGAGTACCTAAAGAGGAAAGGTAAGGATTCACTAGGGGGTACTTTAACATATCAATTAATCAAACCTTATTTGTGGGGCTGTTGTTTAGATTTTTTGTCTGCAGAGCTTATAAAATAGATCAAAAGTGATAACAGCACGTTCCTGGGGTCAGGAAAACTAGACACACATGCATGCAGATTTACTCATACACACTCAGTTGTTATGCAACATCAATATCAATTACATGGCTTTTAATTAAGAGCTGTGTAGACTTTCTCGAAAATTAATCTTTTCCTTTTTATACAATATAATTGATCACAGGAATGTTCCGTCAGGGCTGCACCGCATTTCGTGTGATCACACCCAACATTGATGAGGATGTGGCCATGATGGAGGATGTGGGGATGCAAGACGTTCACTTTAATGAGGTTCCACACAGCTTGCTCTTGACTACAGCCACTCTCACATATACCACACCCCCAGCACATTGAGACTTCTAACCCTACCACCCTTTAATAATGACGTCTACACACATTTTTGCCCACACCCCTCTGTCTAATCTTATCATTACAAAAGTCTCCAGATAATAAACACACATTTGAGACTTCTAAGCGTTGGTACAAATTTAATTTAAAACTGCAGAAAATTTAACAAAATTTTTAATAAATATATTAATAAGTAAAAAAAATAAAGAATAAAATGAAATAAAAATTGAAAACAAAAAAAACTTTTAATTTTACTTTACAAAAAATATAATATTACATTATTTCTTTTACCATTTTGTGCAGGTACTTTTGTATTGCATTTGATTCATTTTTTAATGCAATTAAATATTGCATTTTTGTTCATTGAACCTGCTTTTTGACTTTGTAAGTAGCTTTGGATAAAAGCATCTGCTAAATGTAAATGTAATGTACTTGGGATTTGTTTAAATCTATATCTCTAGCCAATGTATTAGTATAATAACAGTGACATTGGCATTAGCATTAGCATTAACCACTAACTACATAAGATCCCTGAAATAAGTAGTTGTGACCGTGACGTTTTTGTGGTGTGGTTAGTCATTAGCATCATGAACACACACGCATGTACAGTAATAATATGTGTGTATGTCTGTCTGCAGGAGGTGCTGATGGAGTTGTTGGAAGCCTGCGCTGACGGTTTATGGAAAGCTGAACGTTACGAACTCATTGCAGACATCTACAAACTCATCATCCCGATTTATGAACAACGCAGAGACTTTGAGGTGCGCACACACACAGTTTAAACATGTATCTGTATGTCTCAATGCAATTTTAACATTTACCAGAATTACTGCATGTATGTGTAAATAGTGTCCTCATATACAAAGTATGAATATAGTTTTGTGTTTTTGTGTAGAAACTGGCCCACCTGTATGACACGTTACATCGCGCCTACACTAAAGTGATGGAAGTGATGCATTCTGGGAAGAGGCTGCTTGGGACCTTCTTCAGAGTGGCGTTTTTTGGCCAGGTAAGACATTATAATCCTTTCTAAGAGTCCAGCTGACACAAATAGTTTGATTTAGGATTTACCTGCACTCTAAAATTTTTTCTAAAGGGGTCTTATCATGACAAATCAAAATCCTGTGAGATAAAAGAGTTCAATGTGCCATGAAAAGATATATTAACAATTTATTAACTCAAAACTAAAAATCGATTTTAATCCTTGTATTACCGACATTGTATGCAAAACATTAACATTAACACATCGATGACACGTATTTGTTGTTCAGAATCTTGCCCCGCCCACTCATGATGATGTAATATTATCCCTTATCGGCATCACACTGGTAAATGCCAGATAAACTATT
Organism: Triplophysa siluroides; assembly: GCA_006030095.1. Classification (NCBI taxonomy): domain Eukaryota; kingdom Metazoa; phylum Chordata; class Actinopteri; order Cypriniformes; family Nemacheilidae; genus Triplophysa; species Triplophysa siluroides. The sequence goes on along the minus strand of VCII01000203.1, from coordinate 4,220,874 downwards.
AAAAATGTTCATAATAAATGAAATTAGTACCGATTATTTAAATGTTCGCCCTTTTTGCCTTTGATGAAAGAGAGGTCAAGAAGCACAGTAGGAGAGAGAAGGGGGTGGGGACCTCAAGGAAGTCGGCCCCCTGAAGCGCAACTGCACCACATGTTGGAGCACTTCCCACAAGGCCATCGGCTCCGACAAATTAGAAAAGACTTTGACTTGAAATATATTATAGTTTGGACTCAGGAAGGGAAATGTATTCCGTTTACGATAAGACCCCTTTACGATTTTTTTAAAAACAGATCCCTATAAAGAAGCATTTGTATATGTGCATGTTAATCTAACCTGCACGAGTCTTGATCAAAGCATGTCCAAGGCATTGTGGGTCTCAGTTAATCAATCTTTTCTGCTCTCTTTTCTGTCCAAAGGCTGCGGTAAGTTTTGTTTTAAACAGCGTGTGTGTGTTTGTTTTGTGTTCTGTTTTACTCATTGACATAGTCAGGCGAGGCTTCGCCGTGTGACCATAATGGTCTCGCTATATCACCGCTTGATTCGCCCGCATGCATAATGTCTTTAGTTGGGAAATGGAGGTCGTGTTTCTCTGTGTGCTTCTAACATCCTACTGTCCATCAATCTTTAAACACATAACGCATCTCCTCATCTGTACATCCTGTCATTTACTTCATCCTGATGGAGCTAGGTAGCTCTGGATGTCTTTGTTTACTGTGGAAGCCATTTTTAAATGGGTTCGGGAAATAAAAATGAGCTAGGCAACACTTAGCGAGCTCTTTCGCTGTACGCCGTGTCCATAAAACTTACAGAATCCGTGTGATTTTATGGCTTGAGATGTTTCAACATGAGAACAGAAGCCTGGTGAAAGCTTTGGGTGCTGACATCTCCACGGCTATATTTCTGAACAGAACAAACAGATAGGGGGAGATTATTAAAAGATTGGAGTATAAGGATAGTCAAAAAATGCATCTCTTGTTGGTAAGAGCACAAAGATTGCTTTGATATTCTTGATGTTTAGGAGGTTCATAACTTTTCATTTCCACCTGTGTGATATTGAGGTTTGTTGATTTCTAAGATTAAAAGCTGTTTTTGTTTGTTGTACGTGCATTGAATACCGTAGGCAATATTAGCATTGGGGATGTGCAATACTACATAAAAAAAGTAAATACAGAAATAAAACTGGAACTTCCCTCTAGACCATTCTTAAAGGGATAGTTCACCCAAAAATGAAAATTCTGTCTTCATTTACTCACCCTCGAGTTGTTCCAAATCTGTATAATTTCCGTTGTTCTGATGAACATCGAGAAAGATATTTGGGAGAATGCTTGTAGCCAAACAGTTTTTGGCCATCACTCACTACCATAGTAGGAAAAATGACAACGGCAGTAAAAAGTGCCCCAGTTTGCTTTCCTACATTCTTCAAAATATCTTCTTTTGTGTTCAACAGAACAAAGAGATGTCCAAAAAATTAACTGTTTGGTTACATTCTCACACAGATTGTGACCGAGACTGTGCATCTGTTTCAGGGTTTCTTTGAAGATGAGGATGGAAAGGAATACATCTATAAAGAACCAAAGTTTACTCCTCTCTCGGAGATCTCCCAACGCCTCCTCAAACTTTATTCGGACAAGTTTGGCCAAGAAAATGTCAAAATGATCCAGGACTCTGGCAGGGTGAGCAGACACATTTGTAATCAGAAAGCACAAGCACCGGTGTCTATTAAGATTAAAGAAACGCGTACAAAGATTATTTCACACATTACCTGTACACACACACAAAGAGATGCACGTCATAAATGAGATACAGTAAAACTCCTTTCAGAAGAGTCTTCATGATCATTCAGTGACTCCTTCATCCTACTGTATCCATAGGGAAGAATTGTGTTTATTCATATAAATGTATTTATCTGCATTTTACTGCTCTCCGTCCATCCATGTAAACCATAATCTTCTCCCCATATGCCTCAGGTGAACCCTAAAGACCTGGAGGCAAAGTTTGCCTACATCCAGGTGACGCACGTGAGCCCGTACCTGGAGGAAAAGGAGCTGGAGGAGAGAAAGACTGACTTTGAGAGGAGCCATAACATACGGCGGTTTGTGTTCGAAACACCATTTACAGAGTCGGGCAAGAGGCACGGTGGGGTCGAGGAACAGTGCAAACGCAGGACGGTACTTACTAGTGAGTGGATTTGTTCGTGTCTAAACACAACATATATTACATGAATTGTGAAGGAATAGGCACGTTTGTGTAATGCAACAAATACATAAAGCTCTCAGCTGTGTTAAAAAGGTTTACATTTTAAAATGAGATCATCCCTACTTTATAAAGTATCTTGAGATGTTATACTACATGAATGTGCTATGATATTTGTTTATTATTGTTACAACATTATAATGTTGTTCCCTGACCTGTGCTCTGTCTCATCTTTAAAGGGATACTTCCCTCCAAAAATGAAAATTCTGTCATCATTTACTCACCTTCGAGTTGTACCAAATCTGTATACATTTCATTGTTCTGATGAACACAGAGAAAGATATCCGGAAGAATGCTTATAACCAGACAGATTTTGCCGCCCATTGACTCCCATAGTAGGAAAAAATACTTTATCAATTTTTGTTCTGTTGAACAGAAAAGAAGACATTTTGAAGAATGTAGGACAGCAAACAGTTCTGGGCACTTTTGACTACCATTGTATTTTTTTCCTACTATGGGAGTCAATGGGGGGGAAAATCTGTCTAATTATAAGCATTCTTCCAAATATCTTTCTCTGTGTTCATCAGAACAAGAGACATTTATACAGATTTTGAAATACTCGAAGGTGAGTAAATGATGACAGAATTTTCATTTTTGGAGAATGAAGTATCCCTTTGTCACGTGCTTGTGGTTAATAAATCAATAACTTCATTACACCCATTCTTGAGTGCACACAAGTTTTGTAGGTTTATATTATTCACATTTACACAATATAACCAACTGTGTTACTGTACATCTTACACAGTATAGATGTACACAGAGTAAACCGCATTCTGTGTGTGTAATCTGTACACAGGGTAATACAATTTTATGAACAAATGTTCTTGGCTTCTCAGTTATCTTTCATAATTGCATTTCAGTCTGTTCTGCATTTCCTGCATTAATACCTGAACCTTGAACTGCAGTTAAGTGCAACAATTTACCAAATTGTCTCAACCAGGTTACCAGAGACAGACACGCTAGTTAATCCATGTTCTGTATCCTCTGATGTATGCTCAGGTTAGGTCTGGCCAATGAGAGCTTTTTCCTCTAAATGCAAACAGTGTTTGTGTTTCTAGCCGAATGTATCTCCGAACGCATCTGTCCAGCGGAATCAGTTTACGTTTATTGACTTTCTCATTTGTGTTTCAGCCACTCACTGTTTCCCGTACGTCAAGAAGAGAATAGCTGTGATGTACCAGCACCACACGGACCTGAGTCCCATCGAGGTGGCCATAGACGAGATGAGCGGGAAAGTGGCGGAACTACGCGCTCTCTGCGCAACAACTGAGGTCGACATGATCCGTCTCCAACTTAAACTACAGGGGAGCATCAGTGTACAGGTGTGTGTCATGCGTACAATATGAACAGACTGAAATAACCTACAGGAGGCAACATTTTTGGCCAATTTTTGTGTGTGGCCAAGGCAGACGTTTAGAATTTTCAGGCATCGCTGAATCGAGCAATTTGGTCGCAATTTGCATGTAAAGAGAAAAGTCTCTAAAAATGTATGAATTAAAGGTCCAGTGTGTCATTTTTTGAAGGATCTATTGACAGAAATGCAATTAAATATACATAACTTTGTCTTCAGAGGTGTATGAAGACCTTACATAATGAAGTGTTATGTTTTTATTACCTCAGAATGAGCTATTTCTATCTACATACACCGCGGGTCCCCTTTTTCTACAGAAGCCCTAAATGGACAAACTGCTCTACAGAGCTTATTTCGTAAATACGTTATCTCCTTCGGCAAAGAAGCGAAAAACGTGACGACATCTTATTTCTGTGTCAGCCGCCGTAGTGCTTCTAAAGGGAGTGGGGAGGGGTTGAGTGAGCCGTTAATTGCAGTTCGCAACCTCACCACTAGATGCCGCTAAATTTCATACACCGGTCCTTATGCAAATAGCAACCTAATGACACAATTAATGGATCTAACTGTTTTTTTTCTGTACGTACATTTCACTTCAGGTCAATGCTGGACCGCTTACATATGCAAGAACGTTTCTTGATGATGCCTGCGCCAAGAAATACCCAGATAACAAAGTCAAACAGCTGAAAGAAGTCTTCAGGTATATATATATGGTGTCTGCCTTTATTTGCAAATCGCAGCCCAAGAATGTATTTTCTCTAAATATGTGTGTTGTGTTTGTGCATGCAGGCAGTTTGTGGAAGCGTGCGGACAGGCGCTGGCTGTAAATGAAAGACTGATCAAGGAGGACCAGCAGGAATATCACGATGAGATGAAAGCCAGTTACAGAGATCTGATCAGAGAGCTTTCCCACATCATGCATGAACAGGTCAGGAGTATATACACACACGCACACAGACACACACACGCGTTCATTGAAGACATTTGAACACGAGCTCACTGTCGCGCTCCATGTTTACAGACACCTCATAATATATACAGATGTGAGCTTTTTGTGTGTTTTAATCTTCAATCCCTCTCTGTCTTTTTTGTGCTGGCCTTTGTAGATCGGATGGTAATGCAGCTTTTCATTTATCTCATCTCCAAAACAGTATTTATAAATCAACATCCAAATGTCAGTTTTAAATGTTTTTCCTCTTTAACAGATTTCTGCAGTGTATGGCGGGACCAAGAGCGCTCTGTCTGATTCGCTGCACATTTTCAATGCCATCAGTGGCACGCCCAGCGGCTCCACCCTGCATGGCATGCCTAGCTCCGCCTCCTCCGTGTGACCTCTCACCCCTGGCCTTAAACCTCTGACCGGACCCACAGCTAGAGCGAGCACATAATGCATAAAGACACACAAACGCAGAGAGAACAAAGTATAAATGGTATTTAATTGTCATCTGTTATATGTCTTGGACAAGATGTTCACACCTCCCATCAGTCGGCATCCAGGACATCGGGATCGAACTGGTGTGTCTTGCGCCTGGACTGGGTAAAATCCTCACGTGGCTTGAACGATTGAAAGAAGGCATTTTTATTCACGGGTGTTTCCTGTGGAGACTTTGGCAAACAGAAATATTTAAGCGTTAAGAATCAGCCTTTTTACTTTCACATTCCTTATTTTTCTAGCAGGAAGTTTGAGCTTTACTGTACAAAATACCCACGATCACCTGAGCCACTCGAACTTTTGAAGCATCCCATGCAACCACTTTTCCTTGTTTAGTTTTTTTTCATAGAAATGTTAAAAGCCAAGAAACTAGTGCTGTTTCTTTGTAGGAGAGTGCAATAATTGTTTCTTCGTCCTGCTTTTGTTTTCTCAAGATCTCTTGCCAAAGTGGGAGGGCTGGATGTGAAATGTATACAGTATGGACGTAAGAGACGAACACAAGGATTTTTATAACCTTTCTGTAATGTTTGTTTTCATGTAAATTGTTTTATATCAGGGTATATTAGATATGGGGGGTTATTTTTATTTAAAATAATGTTACCATTCTGTAAAGATATCAAAGACCCCAAATCTCTAAATAAAATGTATTATACTGTAGTTTACTTGCATCTTTTATTCAAAGTAGAGTGTCGACTCTAAACACGCTGACACGCACTTCAGCTTTGATTTGTTCATCAGTCTCGTATAAATCGCAGCTCCTCTTGAACACTTTTTATGTCTTTATTACAGCACACATTATCATTTCCTTCTCAATCCAAGATCCTTATAAAGTTCATTATAAATTTATTGCTTTTCCTCATATGTACAACATTTACAACTCTTTAATCTTTGGTTTATGACCTACCGCAGTGTTCAGATTATGAGGCCTTTAGACACATTTCCTGTATCAATTGGCCGGCATTAATCTTGTCGTAAATCATCTCTGTCATATTTAAAGCACTCATTTAGAGAGATCATTTCGATAAAGCACTGCATTTTTTGCCTACATGTTGTGCATTCTGAATAAAACATGCTGACTGGACTTTACGCTCTCACTGTCCTGTCAATCTGCCCCCTCTCCTATCTAAACCTTTCTATGGTATCTGAGCGGGTCGGGGCAGTTTGTTTACGTCTCTCTCGCTCTCTCTGTCACTTCCATCAAATCAAACCATCAAATCTCCAAACGGCAGTCATCTCATGTGAGTGTGGATGTTCTGTCCTCTTTTATGTGTACTGAGTTAACGGAAGTCATTTCCATACATGTGCATATCAGCTGACAATGACATCGTGGTTTGTAAGAATCAACATCACAGTCAGTAAATCTCTTAACTGTGTGATTATGTTGTCATAACTGTAGTGATGCTGTGGCAGGTGTCTGTGTTACAGGGTTGTATCTAAACCTTGAAAAGGTAATAAATGGCGTTATGAAGGGGTTTGTGAATGATCATGTTGTGTGCTGGGAGTGTTTCGATGTGCCAGGGATACCTGGCGTATCTAATCGATTTTCGGTCAGTATGCAGTTTGAGCTGTTGAGAGTCATGTGAAAGTACTTAATAATTACACTAAACACGCCTTCACCATCTGTGTCATGCAGGTTAGAAGTGTATTGTTGAGTATTTTGCTTGATACTTTTCACAACAGAGATCTGTTTATACTAAAAGAGCCCAAAGTGTCTGAACAAGGAAAACGATTTTAATTAAATTGTATATATTTTATTTTTCGTAAATATTTCATAATTTTTATGAATTAAAATAAAAAAAAATTATTCATTTTATTTTAAGTAATTGTACTTAATGTAATTTATACGTATTATGTTATTATTATTATATAATATCTGGCTATATGATCAAAATATAAGTTTATCATTTTGCCAAACAGCTGATCTTGATTTCCTTCATCTGAAAAGTTTTTGTTTATTATTATACAAAAGTTCACGTGGTTTGGTTTGCATTAGAAATCGATAAGGGAGCCGTAAATAACAAAACAACTCCTTAATTCCCTCATTCCCCCCACACAGTCGTAGTCATATTACTGTCAACATATGTTGTCATAAAATACAACGTCAATCCTATTTTAACCCGTCGTGTTCTGAGGCGACATTTATTGCCCAGAGTCTATAAAACTGTGCTACCTGTGTACCAGGCCTTCAGAGTCAGCTCCATCTGTCTCGAGGAGTGTGTGTCTCTCTGTTCTAAAGGATCATCTTTAAGGACTATAAGCCAACCACATAGCCGTCATCATGGAGGGTAAGTGAGCCCTCAGTGGTTATTTTCAAATTGGCACCTGCAAAGAAAATATTTACAGTATATTGACAGAAGAGATAAACACAACCTTTGTTATTTTTGACATATAATGTCCCGAAATGTTCCTGTTTTATTAACAGATTTTCACATATTTATGAAAAACGGTCAAAAACCATCAAATTTACAAGAAAAACTGAGAAAACCATAACCAAACGGTTACTTTAGGCAATATTTCTGTGGCCCCAGCTGCCAGGAAATATCTGTTTTTTACAGGATTTTTGTTACAGTGAAACCTTTCTGTAATGTTTGTTTTTAATCTCTATGTACTGTTAATTGTTTTACAGTAGGGTATATTCTTTTTTTAATTTAAAAGAATGTTAAAGATATTTAAATCTTTAAAATATCAGAATAAAATGTATTATACTGTAGTTTACTCAGGTGTTTCATTCAAAGTTATGATTGTTGAGTCTAAACACAAAAATAAATGCATAAAAATATGAACATATACCACGCAAAACATTCATGACAGTTATTTCAAATACAACATTTATACAATTGCAAAACAGGCTGTTGTAATGACATTTCGCATTATGTTTTGCAGACAAAAGAGCATGGAAAGGAGAAGAAGACCAGGAAAAGTGTAAGATTTGATCGATCGATAAGATTTATCATTTCTAATCAATATAACTGTAGGTATTTGGTTTCTAACCATCTCTGGGAAATTTTATAACAAATCATTTTCTAGTTTTGTGACAAGGGATGTATTTTCAGCATATAGTATTATTTTGTTTTAATGTAAATACTGTATTTAAAACACTTTTTGTGTGTCTGTAGCCGGAGTGCTGTGGTTATCCGATAAGCATATTTTTCATTGTGGTGAATGAGTTCTGTGAGCGATTCTCCTACTATGGCATGAGAGGTAAGACCACCACAACCCACAAAATAATATGAGACCTGTATTTATTATTTTCTTTTCAATCGATGTCACTGATCATATCTCTGTGCTGCAGCTGTGTTGGTGCTGTACTTCAGATATTTCCTCCGCTGGGATGATGATTTCGCCACCACCATCTACCACACATTTGTGGCTCTGTGCTACCTAACACCCATCCTGGGGGCCGTCATTGCTGACTCATGGCTGGGCAAGTTCAAGTAAGTGTGACCCGGTGTGGGTTAACTTGTGCATCCCCTACTAGGAGGTACAGTGTAAAAAATTATGTGTTGACTTTACTTAAAATATATGTGCACCGTTTTTGCATCATGGTTTTTAGGTAAATTCAACTAAAGGAGATTTTAAGTAAAAATAACAAGATAATCTTTGTTGCGTTTACACAAATATATCAGTTCGCTTGACCTTCTTCACTTAAAAAATGATATAGCACGAGTTCAATCAACTTACAGTGCTCATGTGGGCTGTACTTAAATATTTCATTCATGTACCTTCATGTTCATAAAGCATAGTGAAGTATGTTATTATAACAAATCGTTTTGAAACAATTGATGACTGATTTGATGTCAGTCATTGAATGATTCCCCACAGAAGCACACAACATATTGCATTTCTGATGTGTGTCTTCCTCATTGTGGTAAGAAATGTGATGGCTTGAAGAGGGCCTATGCTTACCAAAGCAAAGAAGTAACTTCACAAAAAAACGATTATTCACTACAAAAAAACATCAATAATACTAAATAAATCTTAAATTTCGTTATACATCTTATTAACATCTATATTAATGCCCCAAAATCGCTTTTTGTTTAAAAAAAGCATGAATAATCAAACTTTTATGGGTTTATGGGTATTCGTCACAGCATTTGTACTGATACTATTAAGTTCATTGCACTGGAAAGTATGTTAGGTAAACTTAATTTTAACTGTAGTTTGCACAACTCGAATTGTTCCGTTCACTTTATGCATACTTTTGAGCTTTTCTTGTAACATATATTTTTGTTTGTGTTGCATGAACAAAGGATTTAAATTTATGCTAGAAATGTTATAAATGTGTTTATTTTTAAGTAGAAGCTACTTAACATAATACAATATGGTTGTTGAGACAAGGAATCACTTTTTAAAGTGTAATGAATACAATGATTCAAAATTCAAGACAACAAGTACATCTGAATTTATTACAATTGATGTAAATGTGTATGTACCTCAACTTTCTGCAGGACAATCGTGTCCCTGTCCATAGTGTACTGTATTGGCCAGGTGGTCATGGCCGTCAGCTCCATCCATGACATCTCGGACACCGATAGAGATGGCATACCTGACAACCTGTCCTTACATATGTGAGTTACTTTTTTGGACATGCATTGTATTACAAAATGTTATTATTGAATGTGAGAAAATCACAGCATTTTGATGATTTAAGTTTTGTCATTTATCTTTGGTTATTATTTGTATTGAAGTGAATGAATTGCCTTTATTTTAGTGCCTTGTCCATGGTGGGACTCCTTCTTATTGCCTTGGGAACAGGAGGTATTAAACCATGTGTGGCTGCGTTTGGAGGAGATCAGTTTGAAGATCATCAGGCATGTGGACCTCTATACACACATACACATACAGGGCGTGAAAGTGCAGACACGTATATACAAAATCCTGTTCAGCAGTACATTATTGAGGCTGATTGTTCTTAATCAGCTGTTCTGGTATTTTATCAGAGCTCAAGGTTAAGTCTCTGATACAGAGTGTTAGATATGAGCAAATAGAGATACACAACTGATTCGCAGACATCAGCACTCCCTGCTACAGGGACACCGGTTCTCAAAGGTCAAAAGTGGCAAAGTTTGAAACATTTAGTTCCACATTTAAACTCGAATATTGTTTTAGAATGTAATATATAGGTTGTGTTTGTTAAGACTTGTAAATGCATTAGCTAACATGAAATAACAATGAACAATTTAGTTTTACAGCGTACATAACTTTGTTAATATTAGTTAATGCCAAAACAGTCGTTCATGTTAGTTCATTGTGCATTTACTTAAGTCTTTTGATGTCTTTTGATAAAATAATGTACTAGTAGGCTACATTTTTACAATTGACATGAATTAATATTACGAAATGCTGTATTTTTCATAGTTAGTTCATGTTATCTATTACATTAAGTAACGTTAACAAACACATGATTGTCTTATCTAAAAAAGAAAAAAATCCTAAATCGAGATCAATCTCCCAACGGGGTAAGAAAATTTGAATAATGAAATCTTTTTTTTCTTCCCTCAATGGCAGATTTTGTTGCTTATTGTTTTAAACATAAACTTACATTTAGTCATTTAGTAGATGCTTTTATCCAAAGTGACTTACAGATGGGGTAAACAATTGAAGCAATTGGGACAACATAAGTACAAAAAAGTGCAATCAAAAAAGAAAAAAATACTCAATTCTAATATTTTCTTTTATAAAACAAGACAAAATATATTAGGCAAGATTCCTTGTTTAGTAAACGTATCTTCATTTAAGATTTTTTTTATAGTTTTACTCGAAAATAAGACAAAATGCAGTGCAATAAGGTTGTATTGTTCACATTAGTCTACTTAATGTAACAGCGAACATGAACTAACTATGAAAAATACAACATAATTTATCAATCTTATTTCTAAAGTTTAATGTTTGATTTTTTTCCAGGAAAAACAAAGGAGCACTTTCTTCTCCATATTTTATCTGTCTATCAACGCCGGAAGTCTTCTCTCCACCCTCATCACTCCCATTCTGAGATGTGTGTATTGCGCATGCGTGATTTATAATAGCGTTGCACGCTTTACATTTGTTTGTTAATATATAAATTCGTCTCCCTTATCGTTGTTGTTTAAATTCGTTTTGTTCTTCAGCTCAGGAGTGCGGTATCCACACAAAGCAGCAATGTTACCCGCTAGCTTTCGGCGTCCCGGCAGCTCTCATGGTGGTCGCCCTCAGTGAGTGTCGAGTCTGTAATGCAATACTCTGTACGACCACCGGGTGGCAGCATTGACTGACTTACATATTCTTTGTGCAGTTGTGTTTATCGTAGGCAAAGGCATGTACGTCATGGACACCCCTAAAGGCAACGTCCTGCTGCAAGTCATGAAATGCATTGGAGTAAGAATATAAATGATAAATTATTTTAATACTTAATTACATAATTGTCACAATTAGCTAAATTTGAAGAAACTATTACTGGTTTCAGTGGCGTTTCTAGACTACTGTAACTGGGGGGGCAGGCAGGGGTCACTTATGCTTTTAGGGGGCACACTAACATTTGTTGTCATGATTATTTTTCATTCATTTTTCATTTGAAAACAAGTTCAGCTCAAAATTGCTCTGTTTTGGTGAAATATCATTCCAGATTTAGGGGGGCCGGGAGGGTGGCCAAGTGTGCTGACACGGGGCACCCTCTGGCCCCCCCTAGAACCGCCCCTGACTGGTTTTAGATAAAAAACAATTAGTATAATTGTTTTTACTTTATTTAGTTGGTAGGCCTAGTTGTATGCAACAATGTTAGTAACTGTGTGAAGCCACATCCAATGTAAATAACTGATTCTTGTGTTTTCTCTGTTTTAGTTTGCAATTAAGAACCGTTTCAAAAAACGTGGTACGCAGTATCCAAAGAGAGAGCACTGGATGGACTGGGCCGAAGATAAATATGATGTATGTTTCACATGTATACTAACATTTTCACTGACATTTACTAAACACACATACTAAAAATACTGATAAAACACAGAGACACTAAAACACGTACACTATAAAATACTGTAACAGAACACACATATTTACTGTCTCCTTCTTTGCAGAAACTTCTGATCGCTCAAGTGAAGATGGTATTGAAGGTGATGTTTCTCTATATCCCTCTGCCAATGTTCTGGGCTTTATTTGACCAGCAGGTCAGTATAAGGACAAACAGTGATGCCACACACATACACATACACATGCTCAAGAAATGATTCACACACAAAAACCTTTAACCTTTAACTGTTGTTCAGCGTGACTTGTTTTGTCTTTCCAGGGCTCCCGCTGGACTCTCCAGGCTACCACTATGAATGGCAACTTTGTACGTTTACAAAAAAAGAACAGAAAAAAATAGAATATTTATATGTCATTATGTGTAACTTACTATATAAATGAACTATACTTTTCTCTTTTGTCTGCCACCATAGGGAGCATTTAATATTGAACCGGATCAGATGCAGGTAAGATGGATGTGTTGCTTCATACATCAGGATAAACCATATTAACATTGGTGAATGTTAATGTTCATAATGTGAACTGACAGCATTCTTTGCGTTCCGATCCAGATTGTCAACCCCGTTCTGATTGTTATTATGGTGCCCATCATGGACAATCTAGTCTATCCACTTATCAAAAAGTGCCACATTAACTTCACGTAAGTGCAGCTTCACGCATACAGCCTTCATGATATACATTCAATTCAAAACATGAATTGAAAGGGTATATATGTATTTATGTGTGTGTGTGGTAACTTTCTAGGCCTCTACGGAGGATAACCATTGGTATGCTGCTGGCTGCATTAGCATTCGTGGCTGCCGCCCTTCTGCAGATTCAAATCGATGTGAGTTACGCAGATACTGTTTGGGCTGCACGATAACGAGTAAAATGATAATCGCGAGGATTTTTTAGAACGTTTTCGGCATGTTCATTCAACTTTACAGTCAATTCATATATATTATAATTTTACTACTTCTGCAACACTGTATTTCAAAGCACTCATCTGTATACTCAGCCCGCCCAAAAAATAATATATGTTCATGGTTATGCTTAATTAATCATTAATTGATAATTGTTCACCATTAATCACGATTAAAATTAATTGCACGAGTAGGTAAAATGATTACCACGGTTATTTTGCTAAATTGTATAATTGCGATTAAAAATCGCTATTATTCGATCAATTTGGAATGTATACTTTTCGGCATATTCATTGAACTTTACAGCCAATTAATACGTTATAATCTGCCACTGTTGAACTTCTGCAATACTGTATTTCAAAGCACTCTGTCATCTGTATAATCAGCCCCCCCCAAAAAAAAATTCAGTCCACGATTATGCTTAATTAATCATTGGAGGTGGAAATTGTTTGCGATTAGTCACGACTAAAGTTAACCGTGCAGCCCTAACGCAGATACACATAATATGGCTGCACGATAATGGGTAAAATGATAACCACCGTTATTTTGCTCAAAATTTCAATGGTGATTAATAATCGCAATTAATCTGTCAGCTTAGAACGTATTCGCCCTATTCATTCAATTGTACAGCTAATTTATACGTTACAATCTGCCGCTGTTGTCATCTGTACACACGATTATGCTGAAGTAATCATGGAAGGTGGAAATAGTTCACAATTAATCACAATTAAAATGAATGTATTTTCTTTGCAGGTTACGATTAATCACGATTAAAATGAATTATGCAGCCCTAATGCAGAAACAACCCAGCAATTGTTTTGCAAAAGGACACCTGTAGAACACTATTGATGTGTTTAGCTTTATAAAATAATATCTATTCACGCACTTGATACATGGCCTGAGCAGGGCAAATAATTACGTTTTTAACTCGCCTTTCAACCCAACAGAAAACATTGCCTAAGTTCCCCTCCAGCTCCCAAACCCAAGTAAAGTTCCTGAACTTGGAGAGCAGAGAGCTGTCTGTTTCTGTGGCTGGACAACAGACATTTAATGTAGCTGCTTTTGAGGCAAGTATCACACCACATGAAATCACATAAATTATGTTGTTTGTATTAGTAATTAATAGAGTACAACAGTAATTTACATGTTTATGTCTTGTTGTTCCTGTCTCAGGCTTCGAGTGAATATTTTACATTTGACAACGAAAGCTTTACTGTGTCAGTTGAGGGAGGAATCCCTGTTATTGCTCATTTCTCTAAAAGAGCGAGACAGACGGTTTTATTTAATGCGGCAGGTCTCCTAGAAACTGTAAGTGCACAACTTATCTGTATAGTTATCGGACAGGCCTACATCTCACCGCATAAAGAAAATACATTAATTGTAAGTTATCACCAACCATTTATTTCATCCACTTCAGCTTAAAGACTTAACACAGAAACCAGAGCAAGGCGTTAATGACATCAAGTTAGTCCATTAATCTCATTTTTATTCAAAAGAATGTGATTGAGAAGCTATCAACAATACTTCAAATTGAACTGGCTGGTTTTACGTTTCCTAGGTTTGTGAACGGCTTTAGATTACCGCTAAACATCTCAACGAAATCTCAAACATTGGGTTTCATCGCTCCATTGAAAGTATCAAACAGCACAAGCGTTCGCCAGGGCAAGTACGTATTTTTGCGGTGATGTATGAATTGTGCGTACGTGTGCATGATAGTTACAAATATGTAAATATACAAATACATTGTAGCCATTGTATGGCTTTGTCTAGATGCAAGACATCTATCTTTAACCTTGAAACTTGACTGACTGTCTTTAATGTGGATTTTATGTCTTTCCAGAACTGACTTCAGTATTGCAAACGCGGATGGAGAGACGTGCAGCTACTCCATGCAGCTCGGCTTCGGTAGTTCCTACACGGTCCTGATCCCCAGCAACTTCAGTTTTGGCACAAACGTAAGTCACGATTCAACAACTTTACAAAAGCCCTCCGGGTACATAAAGCATTTTGATTCTCTTACGTCAAGCCACTGTCAATTGCTAACAACGAATAGACTAGAATGTGGGTAGCAAGTGATGTTTGGTTGTGTTTCCAGTGTGGCGAGAACATTAGGAAAACCGAGAACATCGAGCCGAATGCTGTCCACATGGCCTGGCAGGTCATTCAGTACTTTCTGATGACCTGCGGAGAAGTGATGTTCTCTGTGACTGGATTGGACTTTTCTTATGCACAGGTATGACCGCTTTCCTAAAATCCTGGTAGAGTTCGTTTCCAACCCAAAATTCAGCTCCCTGCAAGTATTGAAGTTGGAACCAAACTCAAGAATGGAATAAAAATGCTCTCATCATATCAACGCATTACCTTTTAGGCTCCAAGCAACATGAAGTCTGTCCTCCAGGCGGGTTGGCTGTTGACCGTAGCCATGGGCAACATTATTGTGCTCATTGTAGCCGAGGCAGGCACACTTCCGGACCAGGTATGTCTTTATTTGACCACCGTGGGTCAAAATGCACTTTCCGTTTGCAACTGTGATTTCATAAGTGTGTGTTTTTCTACAGTGGGCAGAATACTTGCTATTCGCTTCGCTCCTGGTGGCCGTGAGTATCATCTTTGCCATCATGGCTTACTTCTACACCTACATAGACCCGGCAGAGATCGAGGCTAAATTTATAGAGAATGAGCCTGAAGACAAGGAAAAGAAAGATATTGAGATGACAAAGAGAGATTCGGTTTCCTCAGAGATCAAACAGACGAAGATCTAAACGCATCACTTCGTCATCCTCCAGCTTACAAGTGTTCGTGTCCAATGTCTTTAACTACTAATCCGAGAACTGATTCGCCATTTTCTTATCCTGGTTTGGCTTGGGATTCATCATAATAGAATTCCCAAGAAATGGCCAATTCGCCCTACAATGTTCTGGAGTGGTTTGGAATGACTGCTATGGTCAGTAGACTATCAGATGTGTGTTGGTACCCTTGCAGGTGGGTTGTATTTATTAGTGTATTATGTTACTATCAATTAAGAGTAAAGAAGAGAGTGTCCTTCTGGGTGGAAGACCAGCAAAGCAATGCAAATAACCACTGCTGTGGAAAACCATGAGACTGATTCTCCTCCTTTTTGTTGTTCTTCCAAAAATAAAAAATCTGTCATTTGTGCATCCTCATGTTGTTCAAAATATGTTTATGACTTTTTCTGTGGAACGCGAAAGAAATATATTTTGAGAAATGTCTCTGTGGTTTTATGTCAAGACAATGCAAGTCAATGGGGGCCAGTGGTTACCAACATTTAAAAAAAATATCTCTAGGAACTATTTTTTTATTAATCGATATTAATTTAAGTAATACGTAGCTGTATTAAAGGGAATTCATTTTTGCACCTTTGTAGATAATGGTGTTATTTTATTGAGTGACACTTACAAATAACCACGTAAGCATTTGCATTCAGTGTTTTTGGGAAAGATGTATTTTGGGATTTTTACATGATGTTGACTTGTAAATGGATTTGAAATGACAACAGCTCCAATAAGAATGCTTGTAATGAATCAGCTTTTGATGAAGTGCTTCAATAAAGTATACATCTACCATAAATTCAGAATTTCAATACGATTGAGTTATTGGAGTGAATAAAAAAAAAGCCGAGACTGTTGATAGGATCTTAATTCTTATTTATGAGTAAAACCCTTTAATTTCTTATTAAAATTAACAGAGCACCCCCAAAAATGTACATTTGATAAAAAGGCAAGGCATTTCAGTAATGGCCATATCAGAGGCTTGATTTTTAAATATTTACCTTTCTTTTGTTTCTAACAATATCTACAGAAGCTCTTGGCCATCTGTACACAGTGATTCGTTTGCAAAAATCCATCATCTCTTTTAAAGGTCTGTAAAACTGAGACTATATACACAGATCTGTACACAAATCCAAACAGCGCCCTCTGTCTTCCTGGATGACTACTCTGCTCGCGGCAGATAACCTGAGATTTCAGCACGAGAACTGCAATCTCCTTCACGCCAGGGCTCGAAAACACACGCAACGACAGACACACATCTTCACACATGCATTTTGTCATGCACACTATCTTGTTTTCTTGTTAAAGATGAGACAAACGACCCATCTCACTGCCCTGTGATGGCATACGCCTAATGCGTTCTTCCAAAAGCTCGGGTGCGATAATGCAAAACTATCAGTCTCCGACTCATTCTGTGCTTAGCCAAATGAGTTACATCTACGTTTCGACCTATGCTGTCTTCATTAGAAACACACTATGACACATACACACACACGGTTACTCGCTCACTCCAGAGAGTGTTCCAGGAGATTATAAAAGAAAGGTGAAACTAGGGGAAGCTTGAGGAGTTTGATAAGTTCTCTTGATAAGCTATTGAAGGACAGTTGGTCCTCCAGGGTAGACGTCACAGAGTCTGCTGGTGTAAGGATTCGCTGAGCTGATGCCGGGGGGCGGGACCAAAGAGAGACGGACAGGCTAATGGAATAATCACTGGTGCGAGGAGGATGATGTTCTTGCCCTAGAGAACCTGCATGTGGGAAAGATAAAGCTGATAAATGCATGCGTCAAGAAAGCTCGAGCAGCTGAACAGAATCAGATTTATGTCATCTTAAATTCTGAAACATCAAAGCCGAGATATCTTTATATTTGAATAATTTTGGAAATTAAAATACAGTGCCCTGCACTAATATTGGTACCCCTTGGTAAAAATAAATCTGCATCATTTCTCCTTTTGATCTTTTATGCAAACAAATCTACAAAATTCCAACATTTCATTAAAATAAAACAATTTGTACTGGGGAAATATTACATAATGGATTTTTTTTCTCTAATACACCCTGGTCACAACTATTAGCACCAGATCAGGGAACTGGGATTGGCTCAAAACAAAAAAATGGCACGTTCGTCACCGGAACTGACGAAAGCAAGCATCAGTTCACGTGCAGCCCGAGGGATAACAGAAGCTAGACATTAACGTTAATAGCGCTGTCAATATGGATATTTCTTTTAAACAAATCGACGAACACCGTGATGTTGCTTACACTGAAATTACAATGCAGACCTATCAGTTTTGGGGTAACCGTCCCTTTAAATATCTGCATTAGTCTGTAGAGCCACTACCGAGGTTCTACGCAATCCTTACCGTTGTAGCCTCTGAATAAGCTCGGTGACCATGACGTCTGAGATTCCCGGATACGCCTCCTCAGCGAGGTAAATGGCCTCCTTGAGCTCCTCCAGAACTTCAGGCTTTACCGGCGTCTCTCCAGCTCCTCCCTTCAACTGACAGAACACACGTTTGACAGTTAGTTAACACTTTATCCACAGAATTATCCAATTACAACAGCTAGAGTGACCTGGGAATAAGTAATGATAAATGCGGACAGTTCAAGTATGACCTCTTGATGGATTGGAACCTACAACCTTTTATTTACCAGTACATATTACCAGTTATTTACCTATATATAGTATATGTAACACAACCTTTTATAAAGCCAAATATACAGTGTGTACGGTATACTATTTGCAAACTGCAACTTTATGCAAACTATATACATGCATATAGGTGTCTGTTACACATCTGCATCTCTCATACTGAGGGACAAGACTGACAGTCCAGCCTACAGTCCACTGCGTTCTCACAAACAGCGTGACAGGAAATGGAAGGATTTGTCCTTGAATGAAGAAGAGGGTGGAACAAATTAGTGTGCAGTCACTTGTCCCTGGGCTTTTTTTTCCCAGCATCCCTCTATTTTCCGCTCTCCGCCACAAATACCTCATTGCTTCACGCTGATTAGTAAGAGGCCTGAGGGAGTGACGCCGACTTCAGAAGATGCTTTTAAGATGTAATAAAGGAGTCAAGGGCCACTTTCAATCCTTGAAAAGTATCTCACGTAAGTACAAATACGAAGGGGCTCTTGAACATAAATGGATGGCTCCCTTGACAGAAAGACCCCTTTACACTCGGTGTAATCTGATCACAAGCAGTTTTTAATACAGGTACATTCGGCGGTACGGTCGATGCATTTTTTAAGGCCAATACACATGCTTTGGCATCAGAGGACTGGAGGTCATAGTGTGATGCCTTGTACTGTCAACAGTGATGCGTTCAGCTGAGCAGTTGTGATTGGATAACCAGATCCATAATATTAATCGGCCAATATGTGGTAGTGACAAATCTGATGTTCCTACCTCGGTGAAGACTGGAGTGATGACAGTGGACAGACTCTGGGACTGGGGTCTCTTGCTTGGCTCCTGTATAAACAGCGAACATCACACACTGGGATAAACAGCCATTTGTACTCAACGATCAGGTGACTTTGAGCCTTCACCAACCTCATCTCCTGTTGAATTTGCTCCATTCTGCAGTTTTTTGGGGTCCTTTTCTCGAATGGTGAAGATCCAGTTGTCATTGCCGAAGTCATTGCCACCGGATGCCTGACCGTCTGGTTCTCTGAGTAACATACGAAATAAAAAAAGAATAAAGAAAATTATTGTGACTATCATGGTTTTTTTTTACACAATGCAACAAGAAATCTTCTATATGCATTAACATGTTTAAACAACGGATGTAAGTATTGTTTAGGTTTTGACTGGTAGTCTGTTGCTACACAAATATACACAACACTGCAAACATTTAGCACCGCAAAACTACAAGTACTGTAACTCCGGGCGAAACGTCTTAACCCTGAGGTTAACCCAGGGTTAAGTGTACTATAAAACCCCTTTTAGTAATCTTTTAAGTAACGTACGAGTCTGATTCGTCTGAGCTGGACTCGGCTCGAGACTGTTCTGCCTTCCAGCGTTTGTATTTGTCGATGAGCTCCGTCAGATAGGATGTTTTCT
Source organism: Triplophysa siluroides (assembly GCA_006030095.1). Taxonomy (NCBI): domain Eukaryota; kingdom Metazoa; phylum Chordata; class Actinopteri; order Cypriniformes; family Nemacheilidae; genus Triplophysa; species Triplophysa siluroides. The sequence continues at coordinate 4,201,089 of VCII01000203.1, read as the reverse complement.
TCGCGTACCGTACGATGAGCTTGTGTTTCAGCAACTCTTTGGCTGTCGGTCTCTGAAAGGAAGATAGGAAGAGACAAAAGAGTGAAATAAGTCAAATGAAAATTAAGACTTAATTTGATGCTGTTACGAGCATTGCTCACTATTTTGTTACCATGACATGAGCTTGTGTCATCCCAAACCAATGTGACATTCATTTTCTGCAGAACACATAAGATTCAGGGCTGTACTTTCACTTTTTTGTACGTAACACTGGTGCTGGAGAGGTTTAAAGTATTGTAGCACAGGCCTAACAGTCGTAGTACAAGTATAAAACGTCTGTTATTCCATTCCATTTTTTCTACCGCTTGTCCGAACTACCTCGGGTCACGGGGAGCCTGCGCCTATCTCAGGAGTAACGTCTGTTATATTAGAAAAAAATATATATACACATTTTATGCAGTTTATCACATAAATAGGCAAGTAACTGACGAAGGACATTTATGTTACAGTTAGGTAAATTATCATTTAGTTTTTCCCAAATTCCTTGTTCTGAGTTCTGTTTTCCATTCTTTTACTATACAATAATTGTATATTTGTCCACACACTGTAGTATACTATTATATTACTTACTATGGTAAACTGCAGTAAAATTAGTGTTTTTGAACTGTACTAAGTAATGTTAGTTTAGGAAATAAGAGTAAGTTCACTTTAGTGTTTATGTAGTTCATCAGTTAACTACTAGAATACTACAATTTACTATAGTAAACGTTATAATACAAAACAGTGTTTTTAATCCAAGACATTTCTCAAAATATCTTCTGATGTGTTCCACAGAAGATAGTCAAATAGAGTTTTAAACAACATGAAGGTGCACAAAATAACATTTATAGGTAAACTATCCCTTTTAACAGCACAAAACCACAATGCATTCTGGGATTATACTCTCCAACTGTATACATGCTATAGATGCCGGCTTAAAATATGTCCCAAATATATCTCTGATGTCTAAAAATGCTGCCCTAGGTAGGCAGCTCACTGGGTAGAACACAGCCATGGTCAACAGAAGAATTAGTAGACCAGCAGACTGGAGGAACTCTGGGAATTTTTTACGAGCATACTCACAAAACTGGGCTCCTTGTTTAAACAGGCCTCGATAAACTCTTTCAGAGGTTTGCAATAGTTGCCCTCCAGTGTGGGGGGGTTGTTCTTTGGAATGAGAAACAGCACCTTCATAGGATGCAGATCAGAGTGGGGGGGCTCTCCTTTCGCCAGCTCAATTGCTGTGATGCCCAGCGACCAAATATCGGCCTGTCAGGAAAAGTAAACATGGAATTTCCATTCCGTCAAATTTACGATCTGAATATGAAGACACGTCCAAACTTTAAGTTGTTTTAGAACTTTTACTACAATGACGCCCACCTTTGAGTCATATGCAGACTGTTTAATGACCTCTGGTGCCATCCAGAAGGGTGTGCCCACAAATGTGTTTCGCTTGATCTGTGTGTCTGTGAGCTGGCCGGCCACTCCGAAATCTGCCAGCTTCACCTCCCCTTGCTCCGACAACAATACGTTTGCGGCTAAAAAACAAGTAACAAATAGTGAGATATGATATCCAAATACAGAAATACTGCTATAAAACAGCATTAGAAACTCCTGTCACATGTAATGTTTTGAGACAAACCCGTAGCTCTTGAGAGTGATGAGTCAAGTTGTAACTTATTGGAAATGGGTGTAACAATTTTTTTTAAAAGATTATACAGAAAACCAAAAGAATCAGTAGAAAATGCAGCGAGTCACTGAGAAAAATATGTTCATTACTCTGTAAAATCAACAAACACAAACCAAAGTAAAGTAAATGCATGAATCTCTGTGAAACTTTGACATGTCCAAACAAGTTTGTCATTGGTACTCAACTGCTATGTTTTCATCCACCTATATCTATGTGCACTTTGAGATATCGCATGAAAGGTGCTGGATGAATGACATTTATAAATTCAAAAAATGTGCATAAAAACATGTGCGTTCAATTGAGTCGGATACAATTTTTCCCAGAAAGATATGCGCATAGACTACAACAGAAACATTCACAGAAGAATATCTGCGACGTGCATAAAAAAGTCATGTGTCTTTGCCACACCAGATGGCATAACTAACCAGTGAACCAATCTAGTTGTATAGCCTCATGCTGTTTTGGTCATTCTGAAAAAATGCCTTAGCCAAAGTCTGCCATTAAAATGGTTCCATACAAACCTCCCAAAAAACCACTACGTACCAAAAAAAACATGAGTCTCCGAAAGCAAGACGACATAACTGTGTTAATTGCATTTCTTTTACACGCTCTGAGGCGAAAGTATAGATTTTGTAATATTTATGTTATGTTTTATTAATAAAAAGATCTACATTCGCGTCAGTTGCAAAACTTCCATTTTTCTAACTAAACTTTGGTGCCAGTTTATCTTACAGTGTTTATTCGCAGATGTTTTGTACAATATTTCAACTTTGTTCAAACGTTAAATTTACAACTTTGGATGGAAACACAGCTAATGAAGCTGAAACTGGAAACTGTAGCCAGCTCTTGCCATCTACGTATACAAAATGCAAGTATTCTTGTAGCTCGCTTGCATGGTGCTAATAACCTCAAGGTCACGAGTTTGATTTCCAGGAAACAACTGGACTGATACAAAACTATCCTCTAAATTCACTCGTCCATTCAAGTTGTTTTGGATTAACGTGACTGCCACATGTTTAAATGCATAAGATGGTTTGTGAGTCTGAAATTGGTTTAATTTCGGTGTTAATACCTTTAATGTCTCTGTGAATCTTCTTCTCAGAGTGAAGATACTCCAGACCTTTTAAGATCTCTCTCAAAATGGTGGCGATCTGCGTTTCGTCCAGAGCACCAGGCTCCAGCTGAAAACAGAAACATTAGACATCGTAGCCTTAAACCATATCTACACCAGACGCGACGTGACACAACAAAAGACATTAGAACCCATTATAATTTTAAGATTTGTCAACACTGGATGTGACATGACACGACAAACCCATTGAGCACAAGCATTTGTTGTGTCACATCGTGCCGGCCGCATCCAGTGTAGACACGGAGGTAACCAATGATACCACGCTTATAAAAGTACATTTATACATTCATAAATCTAATGAGTTGTTATATAAACATTATTGATGACCCTATCACCAAGTTTTTATTTTTATAACCTTTCTAACCACTTTTGCCATTACTAGTTCATGAGATCCAAGTTTTGTGGCACAACTGGTGGATTTGGAGTCTTTCAATGTAGTCTATTCTGCATGCAAAATAATTATAAACTATTAGTTAGCTTTTTTTTAAATAGTGCATTGTGTCACTCCATAACAAAAATGTACACACAAAGTCCATACGTAGAAGACAACATACCAGATCCAGAGCAGATCCACCACCTAAATACTCCATGATGATCCATAACTTTGTGTCCTATGCCAAGAGAGAAATGGACAGGATTTAGAAAAAATGGTTGAAAAAAGACGGTGAAAATCCATTAACTTCTGAACAACCCACAAAAACAACTTATCCTAAAGAGCCGAGCCATTAGCTAGTGAGAGGGTAGATGTTCTAATCCCTCCTCTAAATTGGGATTAGCCAGAGCAAGTGAGATGAGTAAAATCTGGGTTACATAGCTCCACATGATGATCTTAGAAAAGTGAGAGTGAGAGACTGTGCGTGTTTGTGTGTGTGTAGACATTGAAAATAAAGTGCACGTTTTGAAAGAAGAACACAATTCATGTAAATAAAATGTAACCATTCGTTTTAAATTGTCTCATCTTTAGGCAGGGCAAACAAAGAGTCCTTCTTTTCGCAACGAAACACACAGTGTCTCCGCGACATGGCTGCGGCGATTTAAAAGTACACCCACTTTACTTGCGTTTAGATTTGGGCGGTCTTAGTCAAGTCATGTTACGAAGTGACGTACATTCGCCAGGGAGGGGTTACACGAGGCGTTTCAGGCAGGTCTGGGTGAGCATTTACTTTAAGATAGAAAGCATCTTTTGATCCGACACTTTTATTTTTGCAATTTTACGTGTCTAATACATGCATGGGCAACTTATAACACACCAAAAACACAGAAAAACACGTATTTGCACCATATGATCCCTTTAAGACCACGGAGCCGTGTCGAGCCGTTCTTTGATCAATGGATGCACTTTTTGGAGCCCAATGTCCCCCAATTCATTCTACCGCTTGGAAGTAAAAGGATATGTGGTATTATAACTCCGACTGCATTATTCTTCAAGAAGAAAGTCACATTCACTTAGGATGCCTTGAGGGTGAGTAAAACATGGGGAAATTTAGATTCATGCCTAAAGTATAACTTTAATAATCTGAGTTCACCAATTTATCGCCATCTGTGTCGCCACTTCCCCTTGTCAAGTTTGTTTTTAATAGATCACAACCTTTGCGTGGAAGTACGCAACGTTTATAAGTGAGACCACAGGGCTGTTCACTAAGAGCAAAATTTCCCCAGGGGTCATATTTCTCAGTTCACCCAAAAATGTAATTCTCAGACTCAAGTTTTTCCAAACCTGTATAAATATTTTTTTTCTGTTGAACACAAAGAAAGATATTTGGAAAAATGTAAGCAACTGAGATCTGGGGCATCATTTACTTCCATTAAAAAGGTGAACTATGAACTATTTGGGTGATAGTTCACCCAAAAATGAAATTCTTTCATAATTTTCTCAACCTTATGTAATTCCGACTTTCCTTTCTCTGCAGAACACAAAATAAGATATTTTAAAGAATGTTGGTAAGCGAACAACGGCGGTACCCATTAACTTCCATTGGTTGTGTGTCCGTACAATAGAAATGAATGGGTACACCGTTCGGCTACCAACATTCTTCACAATATCTTCTTTTGTGTTCTGCAGAAGAAAGTCAGTCAATTAGGTTTGAAATGACAAGAAGGTGAATAAATAATGATAGAACTTACATTTTTAGGTGAACTATCTCTTTAAGATATTTAAGGATAGACCAGTGTTATATCTACACACTAAAATATCACAAGATACATAAACTGTCAGTGTTTGGTATCAACAACTCTATTTAATGATGTCAAACTCCTTTCCATCCTCACTAATGTTGTCTACATTGTGTCGCTGTGTAAAAGCTTTTTAAAATACAGTTATATAAACAGAGGCAAGCTGTGTACAGCGCAAAGCAGCGACTTCACTCACTCTTTTGCTTTAGAGATGATCAAAGTAATAACTGATGCTACAGGCTATGTTTCTCTTCCAAAAATACATGTTCTAAATTCCCCGTGGTCAAAATTATAGCTGTTGTCTCGGTTTCTCTCTTTCCGACCAGCAGCTTTAAATGCACAACACAAAGAAGTGTGACTTCAAAGCACATAGCCGTGGTTGCTTTTTAACTCTGTCACCTTGCAAGTTTTTTGATTGGACGAACACCTACCATTTCTGTCTCCATTTGTGACACTGGAGCTAATTCTGCAAGTTGTTTTGTCCAGAATCGCAAACTCTAAACGGACATCAAAGATTCACAACATTTAGTCCACGCTGTGATCGAGGAAAGCAAGAGAGAGACAGACTGGAACGGGTTCAACGCTGATTTAAAGAACGCCCACGTGTGATGTGTTTTAACACTTTGGCACAGTTGGAAATGTTTTCAACATGCTGTCTGATGCTGAGCCAAATAGTAATAACTAAGGTCAGCAGAGCGGGTTGATATCATATTGATTTGTGTGAATTCTGCTTTATCCAGAAAGAAAAAACACGTGGCGTCTTTAATCTTACTTCATAAGTAGTTTTGCTTACAGTTTTCGCAAAGCTAAAATGCTGTCAAAACAAACTGCTATGCATGAAACATTTTTATAGGATACATATAAGCAACGCCGGCTGTCAAAATTCTGCCTCAGCCAAATATGAATAGTTCACCCAAATATGATTTCTTTTTTTTCATTTTCACACCTTCATTGGCAACCCAGATGTATGACTTCCTTTCTTATTTAAAATAACACAAACAAAGTTCTATAAAAGCCATTGTGTTATCATCTTATACAGGTCTCATAATGGTCCAAAAAGCACATACATTCATCTTAAAACTAATCCAAATGACTCCAGTTGGTAAATGTTTTCGGTCAATGTTTAGTGAAATAACGTAATTTATTACTATTGCGCTTTCCACAAAAAGCAGGTTTACAGTCATATATTTTTATGCAGATATCAGGGAGAGGTATGAAAAATACTGAAAATTCGAAAATATATAGAACGCATAACACATGGCATTATAGCACGTTTTTCAATAAAAATAAATGGCTATTAAGGAAAGATTATCTCAAAACAGAAAGATGACTGAATTAATGACAAATATTAATAGTTCTCTCTCACTCACAAATGTGTCATTTCACCTCGGAAGACATTTATTAACCCAGTGTTAAGGGTTAAATGTAATGATGGATGGATGCGTGTTTGGAACGCCATAATTCTGAGAAGGCAACATGAGGATATTTTAATAAAAAATAAATTGTGTGTTGAGCTGAATAAATAGAATGGCACGAGAGTGAATATGTTATGATGCTACAGATGTGCAAAACTACGTGTTTGCAAAATCAACAAATTGGTGGGTTGCCTGAGCAACTAATCGGTCCTAAAGTGATATCCCACCCAGAAATAGACATTCTTTCATCACAAAACCCCCTCATGTCATTCCAAACCTGTATGATTTTCTTTCTTCAGCAGAACACAAAACAAGATGCTTTAAGGAACATTTCTATTTTTGGGCGCACTATCCCTTTAATGAAGCCCTGCATAATTAGGCTGGCTTCTAGGCTGCTTGACCGTAAAGCACATTTTTGCATTCAAAAACAGCTAGATGTAGTGCGACAGAACGAAACGGATTGCTGTGGGGTCTCATAACGCTTCAAAAGCTGGACTATTTTTGACTCATGCAACATTTTAAAAAAGCAACGCTGATGGCACGAAGCTAAAAAAAACAGTCAAAGCATCTGTCAGAATCTGTGGTGGCAAAGCAGCAGTCTTTCAAATTCAATTCAATTCAAGTTTATTTATATAGCGCTTTTTACAATGTGCATTGTTCCAAAGCAGCTTTACAGGAGCAAATAAGAAAACACAGAGGTAAAACACAGCACAGTGCATAGTGTTTATAGAACAAGCAAGATCATTCTAATAGATAATATCTAATAAATTAATAAATAGATGCAGGAGAGGAGACGAATTTAAAGATGCAACCAAAATTGGAAACAGCGTGTTGTCATTACGCTAATAAATAACAAAAAAGATCTGCTCCGAGCACCTCTGTGTAATCCCTGAGGTCACGCTGTGAGCTTGTCATACGTGCGGGGTCACAAAGGTCACTCACCTTAAGATAGGAGCCATAGTATTTTGTGACAAACGGACTGTCACACTGGCTCAATACTGTGATTTCCTGCTGAATGTCTTCAATCTCGTCTTCAGCCTCTTCTAGATCTATATTCTTGATGGCCACCACTTTCTGCGTGCGATTGTCGATGCCCTTGAACACCTCTCCGAACGAGCCCTTGCCGATTCTCTCCAGCTTGGTGAACAGCTCCTCAGGGTCCGCTTTTAAATTCTGGAATAAAGACAAAAATCAGTCAAAATAAATCAATTTTATTTATTCCATTATTTGTACGTTTGCAGATGTATAATAATGATTATTAAACTAACGGACAGTTCTTTGACTCAATTCTCTGTATGCATGCCTAAGATATGAAGCACATCTGGCTGGGACCAAAGTTTCCTGAGGTCACAGTCCTGAACCTCTCGGACCCCTGAGTCTTTCTTAAGGGAAGCACAGAGATGCGTTGTCATTATTAGCATGAGGCAGCAACCTCCAGAGCCCACGGCGGTTAAACTGAGCTGCACTTGAGCAAATAAGACCAACACTAGCAGAGGAAGGATGTAAACCTCAAACTACGTCCAAGCTTATCTCTTTAACCCATTCCAACATAACATCAAGATCCTTCTGGTAAAAAAACACTGCTACAACGTCAATGTGACCTGAATTTAACACAATCCCAAACTGCTGCCGTGCACGTCCTTTGAGCTCCCAAAAATTCACGACTTTAAAATCCCATCGCTAGCATATTCTAAACCTATCTGACGCGGAGTTATTCTGCAACCAGACCCAGCAGAAGTACAGCTTGTTCAATGCCGTATCAGAGGTTATGGGGAGGTTACACGGATGCAGAAATCCGTGGCCTCGTAAAAAAAGTGTGAAATCCAGTGGAAGGATGACAACAGAGCCGCTCATCCACAACATTAGTGCGGTGGCGATAAAAGATGCAGATTTCATCCAAACTTTGCAGAACGTTTTTGTAATGCCTCTAGGTTGCCTGAATTATAGCCCGTTCACATCAAGATCGATCACTGTAAAGATAATTGTAGGGCTAACTATATTAGTGTCCACACCCACAGACAATAAATGTTTATTCTAAGCTTGTGTTCTGCAGTTTCACTTCTACACTTGACCAAGCCTTTCAATTTGAAAGTGTTTTGATTGGCTGTCAATGTTTTATAATTCATCAGCTGGAAAACAAAATCTAAACAATATCGCTCTTCTGTATCATTATAGGTGTGGTCGGACTTGCTCAGATGTACAAATTCACAGTTTTTCAGGAAATAAGAAAACGTATGAATTTAATACTGTGTTGCCAAACACATATTTTGTAATTGGTTGTGATTTGCAAAACCCAGTGACAAACGTTAAGGATGACTAACAATAATTATTTAAATACAAATATATACAAGATACAAGGTTTCAGAAAGGCAGCGGCCGGGAACACTCTTTAAATAACATTAGTATAATTGATCTTTATAGTTATTGTTCTTGGTGTGAATGGGCCTATATATAGAAAATATGTTTAAGGGATAGAGAGAGAGCGACGCAGGCGCATTATTAATGCAGCAAAGATGTCGGCAGTGTTTGGAGCATTTTTAAGTGTCAGAGAGAGACACAGCAGGGAACTCGCCGTGCCAGAGTAAATTTCTGAATGAAAGCGTCTTTACCGGTCGGTAACTTGTGTACTTCAGACTGGAGCGGGCGGTCTGACATCATACAGTGGTCGCGTGTACACAGTTCCCTGTACTTAACAACTTGTCAAAGTATGTTCTGTGCATCCCGGCCACGATTGCACCTTCTGAGAGAACAGTCAGCTTTTGCGGGCGGCGTTTGGAGGAGAGACATGAACTGAAATGGTTGTCAGTCAGAATTGCTTGCATGGATGTTTTTTTCTGCAGTGTAGCCTATAATAATCCAACAGCTTTCGTTTATTCTTATTTAATGACACTTTTTAATGAAGTGTCTTGCTGTAGGGGTACAGAGTACAGTACATTCTTTCAGCAGTCAGTTATAGGCCTAATATAGGCTATTCAAGAAGGGAGAGGGCTCAATATTTTGTTTTAATTTAGCCTACTTGTTTTGCTCAAATTCTCAATTTTACTTTAAGTTGTATTGTATTAGATTATTATATGAAAAAAAGAAAAAATATAAAAAGCACATTTTGACCATTCAGTTCATGCAATAGTGAAAAAATTGGCTAAAGAAATAGAAGAAATAGGAAAAGCCATGTTCCGTGTTTGGTATTCGGCCTTCAGCCAAGTGTGTCATTCTTATTCGGCCAAGAATTTTCATTTCGGTGCAATCCCTATGTTTTATGTTCTGCAAAGGAAAGTCATACAGGTCTGGAATGACATAAGGGAGAGTAAATAAAGAAAGAATTTTCCCTTGAATCTTTACCATGCTTTGAAAGGCAAGGCTAGAAGTCACTAATACCTCTAAAAAAGGTTTAAGAATGTTAATTCATTACAATGGAAATTTTTAGTTATACAATAGGTGGATGTGTTAAAATTTTTTACGATGTGTGGCAACGATTCCTGTCATACTCAGAAAACATGAATGCAGATATGAGTAATGTTTAGCACTGTAGATGCAACGTGCGCTCACCACACACCAGCTATAGGCGGAGAGGAGAGAGATAGAGCCAATTCAGAGGGTGGGGATTATTAGGAGGCAATGATTGACAAGGGCCAGTGGAGGGAATCTGGCCAGGACACCGGGGTTACACCTCTACTCTTTACGAGGAGTGCCATGGGATTTTTAATGACCACAGGGAGTCAGGACCTCGGTTTAACGTCTTATCCGAAGGACGGCGCTTTTTTACAGTATAGTGTCCCCATCACTATACTGGGTCATTAGGACCCACACAGACCACAGGGTGAGCACCCCGTGTTGTCCTCACTAACACCTCTTCCAGCAGCAACCTAGCTTTCCCAGAAGGTCTCCCATCCAGGTACTGACCAGGCTCAGTCCTGCTTAGCTTCAGTGGGCAACCAGCTACAGGGTGATATGGCTGCTGGCAGCCATTGCATCCTGTTGAACATGATTTTATTGTTTGTGTTTATGTATGTTTCTACCTATATATTGTATGCGTATGCATGTGGGTATATGGATGCTTATATATGCATAACTGACTTCTTATGTATTTGTCCCTTATTATTACCGGTACGACAACTGTTCACGGGTGGGGGGCTCTGTTGGAGCTGGGGGTAAGGGGTGGGAGAGTAATATGTACTCTGTAAAACTGTGAAATGTCAATAAACAGATTGTCAATTAATTGAGAACCACAAAGGAAGATTTTTCAATATCATGACTTGTCATATGAATCATGTTTGTTTCCAGCATATGACTCAGACCCACCAATTACAGCACCAAAAAGGAACCTTTTATGAAACAGGAAAAAAGAGCAGCGAAGAGCAGTCAGTGATAAATTGCGTGTGCTGACGAATCATCTTCACGCCTGATTGGCAAACTCATCTAATGAAGCGAAACAAAACGCTGATGCTCTTGCTCACACGCTAACTGTTTTTTCCAGCCACACACAAATGCCCCCCGCTAATGCATCACTCAGAGATTTATTAGCTGTCATCTACTCGTCCCATCAAGCAGATGATGAAGGCTTTGCTCCCTGATTCAGCCCTAATGCTGATTGCTCGCCTACACTCCCAGCTGATCTGTGTAATCCTGATCCCAACGCACGCTGACAGGTGTAACAGCCAACAAATTCTTTTAGAAGGACCCTTCATCCCTTGGCTTTCATCGAAGTTGGGCTTTAGGTAGGTGGAAACTCCTCATAGGTTGCCATATGAGGAGCGTAACATCTCGTGGAAACATGTCCATTTACCCTTAACAGGGGACCAAAATTATTTTATCTGCACTTAGGGAATGACCTGACATGATGATGGGGGATGGGGAAGAGAGACGGAGAGCACTTCCTCTGTGAACCATAAGGAAATACTAGGGAATGTTAGCATAAAACCCATTGACCCAGTGGCTCTCCCCGTGGAAGTCCATGAACTCTTACATAATTCATGTTTTCTTCTTTTTCTTTTCTCCTCTTCTTCGAGTTGCTATACAGACAGCCAATCCCATCTCTATTTCTAAGAGTCTACACTTCCTGTATCTTCAAATTCGTATTCTTCAAATGGCAGATTGCACTCCTGTCCTGAAGGCAGACCCATCATATGGCCGAGTGTGACTACAGACCCATCCAAATGACCCAGTTATAGCGGTTTCTCTCAGGAGACATCTCTCCATCATCTCTTATTGCCCACGTTCCCCGTTTCTCATCTTCCTCGTTTTATTTTTCCTTTCTTTGACGCATATGGACCTTTTTGTCCCGAAGAACAAAGAGCTTTTTAAAAGGAATTTCATTGAACAATATCATTCGTCTTCATAAGTGATCTTCATTGACTTCATTTACAAAGGATGCCCCAGAAAAACTGCCGTTCTGTTATTGCTCTCTGGAGGGCTGTTTAATATTTAATGGAGATGCTTCTTGGTTCTTGTCCTCTAAACTCTGTAGATGATGTAAGACTATGCTGGGATAAGGATTGTGCATCTGATCATTTCAAACACGTTAAAACCAAACCCGTTCAGACCACATCCGGTCAATTACTACTACATTAATCCATTCGCCATCACGCATGCTCAGAGCAACACAAAATCATCGCGCCTGAAATTATACATTTTGAGCGCAGCGTTTATATCAAACCTCATTCACAATTTAGGGATTTTTTTCTTCTGAAACTTCTATCAAACAGTGGAAACTCCAAAGAGTGGCATTGGGAAACCCATTTACACCAGTATGCGTAAATCTCAACACAATACTGTACATGATGTTGTGTGTATCTTTACCTGCATTCCAGGCAGACTGCCCTGCACTGGAGAATGAGCCATGGCGTCAGTCACTTTAATCACTTAAACTGGCAAGTCAGCAAACACTGCTAAAACACCTCTGGATCCTGGTCACTTAAGTTTAACGCGGTCTCTGATGTTTTACAGCCGGAGAGAGTGGGGTAAAGAGCATCCACGAAAGATGACTGGCGTGAAAATCTCTCCTCCACTTCCGCAGCTCTATGAGAACTGCTGCGCTTCCTCGCGGAAATCAGCGCAAACACCGAGCAAAACAGTCTCCTTTAGACAGATCCGAGAATTTCAGTCGATGTAATGCGCGATATGCTGTCGAAACCCTCTTTTAAAGACTCCTGGAGTAGGTTTTGAAGACTCATGCAGGCCAGATCGCTCATCAAGAGTTGATGGTCCTCTTTGCGCAAACGGATTTCCAAAACATAACGCAAAAACATACGCGCGTTTGAGTTAAAATGCCCCGGGTTCGGCTCCTAAAACAATATACGGCAAGGGAATTACACTGCGGTTTGATCGAGGGGATACGTGGAGAAAATCCAGACTTGTTCGAACTGAAGAAATGATGTTGACATCCTCACTTCACTTCCCAGCTGGCCGCCATCTTGTCCGTGCTGTCATCGGGACATCAGGGCGGGCCCGTATCCGTTATGCCACGCCCCTAGAGGAAAGGCGGTGTGTGTGAGTCAAATCACACGATTTATATTTCCTTTGAAAGTTTTTTATCTGATAAAAGTAAAACTGACTCGCACCTCCATTTCCCTGCCAGAACTGACAATGCACGGTTTGTTACCTTTTCGACGTTTATTTGACTTTCTTTTCTTTAAATTAGTTTTTAGGTTGAATACAAAGGTCTATGTGTACACATGTGTGTGTTGTGTAATGTTTAGACTTTTAAGTTGTTTTAATTGTGTGTATTTGTTTTGTTTTGTTTATTATGTATGGTGAGGCCAACTCCATTCCAAAGGTCACCTTTGGAATGGAATTGCCTAACAGATAACAAAACCAGTTAAAAAAATAACTAACAATTAATTTTAATACAATTAAGAAATACTAAATATGCCATTGAAGATGGTAAATAGATGCGGGACTAACGTTACGTTTATCCAGATTTTAATTCTGTAAATGGTACATTTCACTAGCGACACCTTTTGGCCACAAAGGAACAATCACATTGAAGTGTAACGATCCTGATAACCGCTAGATGGCGAACGTGTCTTAATTTTAAACGCCCTGGTACATTACAGGGATTATATCAGACTTTATTGGAAAGTACAGACATGAACATTTAGAGCCACAATGTCTTAAATTCCATTTAAAGAGTCATATGGTTGCATTTCTCACCGTGAACACATTCCTGTGCTATTTTGATTATTTGTTTGACTCTGGATTTGACTCCCTGTTCCCTACACCTCAGAATTATCTGCTTTGCATAAAAGCTCAACTGTATGCCAACACTCTGTCCAAGTTTATAAGCTTGTCACTTTAACTCTTTATCTCAACAATCTCTATTTACTGGAATGCCTGGCTGAGCTTCACCTCCCGAGGCATCAGATGGTTCTTCAGCCAGGTCTTATACTGAGAATAAACACCTAATCCTCAAACACTCTCAAATTCCTCCAGAGGGGCTCGTCGTCGCAAATCTGCTCAATTTTCTTCAAAGCTCCTCGAGACCTGTGAAAATTGGGTAGATTTTTAGTGTGGGCCGATCAAAACAGGTTTCAAGTGACCACCCTCGACCCATATACCTCCCGCATGTCCCACTCTAAGGCAGCATGTGGATCTGAAAAATGCAGTTTTAAAGACTGATGATAAAAATGTAAAGTTTTTCACAAGTCGTGTCAATCACCAGCGATGTTTACAGACTGTTTCCCTGGGTATTTGCTTATCTGATCTCACACCAAAACGCTTGTATAATTCCTCTCTCTCTTAAACACACATACCCCCACACTCAAGTCTCCCCCCTCTGTCTGACTGTGTCCATTTAAGGATAATTTCTGCATGTAGCCTGGTCATTCCTCGATAAGATTAAGTTCATCTGTAAAATTCAATTTTAGATTGAGAATTACATTTTGGAGAGTTGAAAAACAACAGAATGGGTTTCAGAGGTGAATATTGTTTGCAACATTGCACAATGAACTGCACAGATGCTTTGTGCTGTGTATGCGGAATCATCAGGCTGTTGTAATTTTGGAAGTTTTGCATTTAAAACTTGTAAAAATACCTCTTATTGTACAAAATATGATTTAATGAGTCGCAGCAATGATAGCAAAAATTTTAATATTAATGTAGATTAGATTTCTTAATAATCATTCAAAACTAGAATTATTAAAAACATTAATATTCCATATGATATTAATATTATATTATTGCAACATAAAAGCAACTGTTTGCACGCTAAAGCTCTACATTATGGTACACATGGGAAATTTTTTGTTTCACTTGTAAGTGAGCACTAAGTTGCTTATGAGAAAAGTGTATTAAATCTGGAGTCAAACTCCATGAAAGGGGGCGTCTGTTGAATGAAACTCGCAAGCATAAAATGTGTCCCAATAGACCGTCTACGCTGCAGTGGGAAAATTTTTCCCAGACTGGGAATTTAGAGATGCATCAGTCCCATTAGAATATCTGTTCTCGAAGATAAAGTAACATTTTTAAAGTCTTCTTGCCAGGTGATTATAGATATTTAATTTATAATCAATTAAATGAAGAGAAGAAGTTTTGTTCTTTTGCCTTAAATCAACGTTTCTATATCCATTACAGCAATTTCAGCCCACTGTCTGTTGAATTCCTGTGGCTCAGTGGTTAAAGCATAGCACTAGCAATGCCAAGTTCATGGGATCAGTCCCAGGGGATTGCACGTAGTCAGAAACAAATTTATAATACAATGCAATGTTAGTCGCTTTGGATAAAAGCGTCTGCCAAATGCATAAATGTAAATGTAAATGAATTCCCCCCCCAAAAAAACCTTGGGATTCATCCAACAGCAATGTAACAGACTGACACAATGGCAAGATGCATAAAAGCTGTGATAAAAATCAGGATTATTGTATTAGATATTACTTCTTGAACTGTTTCTTTTCAAAAAAAAATGTTACATTACATTTTGTGTTGTTAAAAACATGAGTATGAAATTGTTCTCTTTGCAGTATTCTTCAAACCTTGCATCCTTTTTGTTATTTTGACAATTTTTGTTTTAATTTTCAGCATATCTACATAGATAGACAGACAGACAGACAGACAGATAGATGTGTTTAGGTAAAATTATCATTTTTGTTTTACTCTGTGAACTACTAACAATAATATTTGCCAAATTTCAAATAAAAATATTGTTTCTATTTGCATTTATTTTAAGAAAATGAAAACCGGAGATACAGTTAAAAATAACACAAGGCTCTGTATTTTTTCAGACCTCAAATACTGAGGACAAGCTCATATTCACTTTCAAGCAATACAACATGAATATTTGTACTTAGCTTTTATATACATACATACACTGTATATTTCAAATCTGTACACCTCAGACGCCGTGTCAGCAGGTGTGCTTTGAGCCTATACTTTGATGTGTGGCTTCTTATCAGTTCTGTGACCCGGAAGTAAGCACACAATGACCCCAGTCACAGAAAGATCACACTCAATATTCTCTCACATTTCCAACTGACCTAGAGCAGAAAATATGCACTTTAAACAAACCCTTTATCCATTTTATGGTAACAGCGTTCTGTGAAATGTTATTCCGGGATCCGATGTACCATCACACAATTAGGAATTGTCTCTTGTAAATAATGAATTGCTTAGTTATAACCTACAGTAGCCTCATATAAACTCAATATATGTGGTGTTTGTTTCCATAAAGCTAGAAAACTCTTTATATGCAGCGATTAGTTGTCGCGTTCTCTATGTGGTGCATACGTTATAGATTGTGGACCATCAGTCTTCAGTTGAGCATAATTTGTGTGTGTGTGTTTTCATGTGTAATTGCGTCCATGCATATGTACGGGAGTGTGTTTGTCTTTGTGAGTGTGTGTGTGTGGAGTACAAGTCTCTAACCCAGACACGCTGCACCATGAATCACTGTGCTGCTATGCTGTGGATCTGAGATGTCACTGTAATTAATGGTTATACAAGGCACTGGAAACAGTAGCAACAGCTCCAGGCTCTTTAATTAGGTGGCGTGATGAAAGAAGACACAAAGCGAACAAGGAGCATGCGATGGTGATGAATAGGCCGATGCTTGGAAACACCACCGAGCTGAAGATCCAGCACAATACAGACATTTTGCTCTGTCATGCTCTGGACACATGCATGGATACAGACGTGTTGAGACCCTGGAATAGAACAAAATCTCAAATTTAATTCCATCATTTATTAAATTGTTATGCGAAGAGGGAGACAGAGAATGTGTGTGTATCTGAAATGTGTGTGTCTGTAAATGTTCTCTGGATGCTATGGTGGTATTTTGCTCAATAGAAGAAGCCCTGCTAAAGGGCAGCGGTGCCTGTGTCTTAGCATGCTCATGTAAAGAGGCATTTGTCATTGCCAGTGTGCTACGATTTAATTAAGCTTTCAGAGCGCCCCCCTTCATCCCCCGGTGGGAACACCAACCACACTGGGGCCTCCACCATCCACATTTTAGTACATATGATGAGAAATGCCTGCTGGGAAATGTAGTTCTGCTTTAGGGCACTATTTGACCCAATAGGTATAGCATGCAAGCGTTTTTCTTTACTAATGTGATTATAGCATATTTAGTGTTAAATAAGTGTGAAAATTAAAGGTATCATGAACTGTGCTTGTTTATTGTTTTATACTGTTATATGTGGTCTGCTTATGACGTTCGCGTGGTTTTTACATTCAAAAAAATAAAGTAATAGAGAATGTGAAGCTGACGTCACGCCCTGCGTTTTATGTTGCAGTCCCGCCGGCTGCTCCGCCATCTTGGGAGGCTCATACTCCGCTGTTATTATTGTTTTGATATGTACCGTTACTTGTTTTGTTTGATATATGGAGACATCGAAAGTGAAACTACCAGGGCCATTTCCAGAACGACTCCGCGTAATGGTATTGTAGTTTTTAATACAGCAAGACCGACCTACCATAGTTATATTACTTAATCAAACAAGAAAAAACAAAACACTCCATTGAACGCAATAGCAGCCTGCCTCACAACATGGCGGAACATTCAACGCGGCAAGACGTCGATTGACAAGTTCTATAGGCTATTTTCTACACGGGTTTTGAGGCCAGCTCTGCAAACGCTCGGTTTTAATGGGCGTGCCGCATTGAAGACTTTATAAGTAAACGCCCACTGCTTTGATTGGATAGCAGTTTGCGTAGTTGGAGCCTTCTGTGAATAGGTTTTGAGACGTAATTTAGGTTACACATTAGCACCATTCACAGTTTTCGCACGGCATCAGTATTATCTGGAGACCTCCTGTGATTTATAAATGACCTCCCCACATCAGTATTTCATGTGACGCATTCGCACGGGAGGATTTATACGGACTTATTTCCCCGATGTGATGGCAAGGCTTTGCGTATAGTTTGTATAGCCTATAGTTGTATTGCGTTTAATGATATATGACCGCACCTGTCTGCATTTGAGACCAGTGATCCCGAACAAAAGATCACCGCGATCTCAAATGTTACGAGAGTTTCCATGATAAATAAACAAACGTGAGACTCTCGGTAACTTATGGATATCACCCGAAATAATACCAAAACACTTCAAAGCAGCCTCCATTATTCACAAACGGTGGATAAAACCTTGAAAAATTATATATGAGCCCACCAAATCACAGAGATGGCGATTCGCACGGGCTTAAGATCACAGACAACCACTGCAAGTATTACAAATGACTAGAGGACCCCAGGTAATACTAATCTCGTGTGAATAGTGCTCAGGGCACATCAAGCAATAGTGACGCATAGTACAAAAATGTTTTACTCACATAAGATTGCTACGCCATTCCTATCAGATCCAATATTGAAGGCACAATGCCTGTGCCTTGTTCACGAAAAAATCCTCGGAGAAATGAAACGAACAAATGCTCCATGTTTTTCCCACATAAGCTGGAACGTCTTTAAAAATAAACTTTAACCCCGCATTCCTAATGTCGGAATCCGAAGGAAGGTTATGCAGCGACTGTATTCTTCCACAACCAGGGGTGGCACACTATTAAGCTATCTTTAACGGCATGTTTGTTTATTGCTTGCTCGCTCTTTCTGGTTCCGCGCCACTTCAGAATTGTCATGCGCGAACCAGTGGGTGGGGCTAGAGAAGTAGTCATTGATATTTTTCTGTGGAGGTGGTGTTCAAACTATCAATGTCGTCATAGATAGGGGCATTCCAGAACCTGGCGTTCGCTGGGCCTGGTGTCAATAACAGATGTAATCTCAGTAACAAGGGCGTTTTCAGTTCTAACACTTACATGATGTTCGTGTGAATACGATTCCCTCTTATATAACAAGAGCTCGGGTTAAAATTGTGATTTTAATTCATCCCCGCTTTAAAAATTATTTCTACAAGTGACATGGACTTAATGCCACAACACTTTTTCAATTTCAATTCATTCAGATTAGCTTTTATCATAGTGAATTCTATGTCGGAAAAGTAGTGCTGGTCCCTGTCTACAGTGTTTATTAGTGACTGATGATGATTTATATCATATAGAAGCTCCATGCTTTCTCCATCAGATGATAAATGGTCATTTATAGGCACAATTAATAGACTTTTTGCGCTCTGAGCTGCAAAATGATTACAATGATGCCCGTTTACCATTTAAATTGATCTGGTGTGTCTCCATATGTGTCATTAATGGATCAAAACGTTCATGTTCAATGAATCTTTTACGAATCAAAGGAATCGATGACCTTTCGGAAAGAGCTCGATCATTTTCCCTGTAGTGATTAGTCATTTCAGCACCGAAGATAGGACTTTGGATTGGTGCAGACTTTCATTTAAAGTTCTTTTATTTTAACATAGTTGGCAAAAAGTGTTATTAGCCTACTTGTTTATAAGATGGCGATAACTCCATTTTAAAGGAACAGTTTACCCGAAAAAGAAAATTCTGTCATCATTTACTCGCCCTCAAATTGCTTCAAACCTCAATTGTTCTGTTCTCGTCTTTGTTCTGTTGAACACAAAATAAGTTATTTAAAAAAATGTGGGAAACATAGTTCTGGTGCACCATTTACTATCATTATAGATGTTTTCCTACTATAGTGCCCCAGAACTGTTTGATTACAAACATTCTTACAAATATCTTTTCTTTTGTTCAGCAGAACAACAAAATGTGTACAGGTTTGAAACAATTGAGGGTGAGTAAATGATGACAGAATTTTCCTTTTTGGGTGAACTATTCATTTAACGGTCTTAAACACTCCTACAAAAGTTTGTGTTTGTTGGTTGAATCTGGTCTTATTATTCATAATCTGAGCGTCGCCTTCGGAATACTGATGGGGGAGGGACAGTGACCTAACACAGCACAGGTAAACAGAGCGTCTGATTCCCAATGGCTCAGGTCTTATTGGGGAGACAGTGTGAAACTGTGTTTGCTCTTGTCTGTGAGATTTTCCAATACAATGAATCACGATGAGGTGCAGTTCTGCATAAATACAAGTATGACAGGTGTGTATGGATGTGTGTGTGGAAAAAGTAAATTTAACATAATACATATATGCACATGCACAGAAAGCTGGATCAACCGTTGCCTTCAATATTTGCCCGGACTGTTTTTGTCAGTACCAAAACTGTCTCTGAAAAAGAATCCGCTTTGATATTTTTCTTAAGTATGTATCAATAATCTCTAACCCTTTCTATATATCCTCAAAATGATTTTGTTTATACATGTACAGTCTCATTTGTATATTTAACTGCTTTAAAGGGATAGTTCACCCAAAAATGAAAATTCTGTCATCATTTACTCACGGTCTACCCTCATGTTATTTCATACCAGTATAAATTTGTTCTGATCAGCACAGAAAAAGATATTCTGGAAGATCTTTGACTACCATAGTAGGACATGTTTAATGGTTGTCAAAGGGTTCCTAAAACTCTTTGTTTTCCTAAATTCTTAAAAAGATCTAATCTTGTGTTTAACAGGACAAAAAATTCTACCATGGTAGTGGATGATGTCACAGAACTGAATATTGCTAACAGTCTTCCAAGTATCTTTCTTTGTGTTCAACAGAACAAAGACATTTATACAGATTTGAAACAACCTGAGGGGTAGTAAATGATGACAGAATTTTCATTTTTGGGTGAACTGTCCCTTTAAGAGTTAGTTTTGGTGTGTGTTGGGGCTTTATCATTGCTTTTTTCTAATAATCATATATTAAAAATCACATAGTCACATAATCAAAATTCATAACGTATGAATTTGCCACCTTGTAAAATAGTTACAAATTCCTGAGAGATCAGGCTGGGTCACTACAACTCCTGCTAGAGCTCAACTTGTCTTTTCATAAAGAGATAGAATTATGCATAGAGATTATCAAAATAGGAAAACTGACAAATAATTAACCCTAAATCAATAATCAATATTTCTCATAGAGAAGGGAAGAGACAGACAGATAGAGAGAGAACCAGGGCGGTTGCAAAAGGAAGGAACATGATAAAGATAATCTGATGGTGGATATGTTTATGCTATCTTTAGGTTATATTCCAATTCACATCACCTCATTCATTTAAACCCTTGCACTTCTGTGACATGTGCCAGATGCCAAATCCAGTGTTTACTGGCAATGGTCAGACTATTCTGCCTATACTGTGCACATTTCTTGACTCCATACATTAGTACTACCAACATTGTGAAATACTTTAACAGTTAAAACTTGCAAACACGACTACATAAAAAAACATTATGATATAATGTAGCTGTCAGTTGCTTAACAACGTCAGCTTTTTAGCCAATGATAGTTCATGAATCTTTGGTGTAAAATTCAAGTAAGCTACTTAAGTAAACCTATTACATTTTGATTACTGTGGAAGATATATAATTGTTTATTTGTTTTACAAGTCTCACATCATTAACAACGCAATTAGGATAATTAGTAGAACCTACTGGGTGAAGCTAATTGAACGGGTTAATGGCCAGGGAGGTGTGGACGTATAGTCTCTGTGGGGTTTGCTGGTGTTACCCTGGCCACGAAGAGATTCCCACTGTGCTCTAACAAAGTCCATCTGTGTTGGACAATGATTTCATTAAAAGCAATTGTTTAGATGATTCCGAAAACATTCATAGGAATTCAGGAGCCCTGAGGGTAAATAGGCCTACATACAATCCATAATGAGCATTAGCAGCATAGTGTGAAGAATCTAGTCTTTAAGTGTGAATGATAAATCGGGCCTGTTCTGCGTATGCTTAGTTGTATGGTTTGTATGGCTTTAAACTGTGGCCTCGGGGCTGATTATGGCAAACGGCAAAAAGTTTTTCCCCACTATGATGTCACGCAGTGAATTTAGTTGTTTCTTAGACTCCAGGTGTGATTCAAATGTCCCATGAGATTGAAGAGACTTGCAGCTAGAGCTGACTTAGCTTTAGGCTAACACTGATGGCCGACACAAACAACAACAACAAAAGAAAAATATTGGCGCTGTCAAGTTTCGTTTTCTGAATTCAACCCCAACCGAACCACAATATGGACAATGACTGCACTTTCGTAAAACTCATTTTAGAAAGCTCTATGCATCCATAAAAAAATCAGTGATCATTTATCCTTCCTGAATATGACTCTTTTTTCTGTGGAACACAAAACGAGATATTTTGCGAAATGTTTCAGTGGTTTGTGTTCATACAATGGAAGCCTGGGTTCAATGTTGTTTGGTTATCAACATTCTTCAAAATATCTTCTGTGATCTGCAGAAGTCATACAGGTTTGAAATGACACGAGGGTGGAAAAAATTGTCAGAATTTTCATTTTTGGGCAAATTATTCCTTTAATATACTGTATTGGTAAATATGTGGAAATGTCTCTTAAAAGAAAGATTTCTTTCTGACGTTTTATAATCTGAAGAATCTTTTTCTGAAGAATCTTTTTCCACTACAAAGAACCTTTCTGAAACCTTTATGGAACACGTTTAGCCCAAAATAGCTCTTCTCTATGGCATTGTCTTTTTTAAGAATGTAGGCATGGAATAGTCTGGTACAGTATAAGCTCTGTTTATGTCTTATTTTAAAAGAGGTTTGAAAGACCCTCTATTAAATGTGCTCGATTATCAATATAAGCCCTGCAAGGATTTGCAAAAAAAAAAATTCACCGTATCCTCCTTCTATCAGCTGCAGATAGACCGTATGGACTCCCATAGAGGTCCTCTGTGAGGTCTGATAAGAGTCTTACCGCTTTGTAGCTGAATCAATACTGACATCAAAAACCCAAAACTTCACAGAATTAATTCCTGCAGTTAAGTACCTTACAGACGCCTCCGAATAGCAACATTAGTATGTCTTGTGCTGTAAAACATGCAAAAACTGCATTTTGAAACTCTGTATGTTCTCTACCCTAAGTTTATAAGTGCCCTGTAAATGTGATGGGATTTATTAAATGGTGGTTGATAATCAGCTTTGTTCTGATGACTGTTTTCATGTTAGCATCACCATCTCTTCTTACATTTGCTCTCTCTCTCTCAAGGTTTAACTGTTTATTTAATGCCCTGGGTCCAATCTATTACGGAAGGTGACCTTATTACAGAGCGTGACTGCTTAAATTCCACTCACATTTCAAAGCTTGATTCCCCTCCATTTAATTTCTTTTGAAGTAATTAACAGCATCCAGTCGGTCATATTTCATTTGTACGTTTCCATGGTGATATCACACTCACCAACCCCCATGACATAAACCACGGGATGGATATCTTTATATGGCGGAGGATGAATTGTTCAGGTGGATAAAGGATCCTTTAGTCAGATGATGGGAAGGTGGGCGGGGCGTTTAATTTACAGTGGCATTTAAAATGTGAATTAATGGGAGAGTATGGGTGTGGCAAGCAGATGTGCAGAGATTCATGGAGACAACATATCAATTTAAACACATTTAGCAGGATCTTTTGACAAATATATCAAATACAAATATGATATAACATATTGATTTGATTTGCATAATAACACAAACAGATACATAATCCATCAGGATTCTTTGACCTATAATAAAACCAAAACTTTCAATTTAGTTGTTCACAATTCGCCAAACAAGTTTGTCTCTAATGCTTTCAGTGTTCAGTTTAAATTTACAGTAAACTAAAACATTTCACACAAAATAATACAGTTGGTTTCATACGTTTATAAATAAATGGTCTTATTATAATGCACACCATTGCAGATTTGTTTCTCAAATTTGAAATATATTTTG
Source organism: Triplophysa siluroides (assembly GCA_006030095.1). NCBI lineage: Eukaryota > Metazoa > Chordata > Actinopteri > Cypriniformes > Nemacheilidae > Triplophysa > Triplophysa siluroides. The sequence continues at coordinate 4,177,508 of VCII01000203.1, read as the reverse complement.
AATAACACTAAACACACAATATCCTGAAAACACCTCTGATGGTGACGTTCATTTTAATCAATGAAATAGTCAATTATTCTATCAAGATTCTAAAAGGGAGAGGGGTTGGAGGGTGTTGGCCTGGTGTCCCTGTTCTCAAATAACAGCACCCCTCTGCCGTTCAATCTTTCCAGGCATTTAAATTAAAGGTCACATGTAAATGATGATCTGTAAAGGCATGGCACACACAGTATTGTGGAAAACACTAAATTCAGCCACGAGAATCTAACAATGTTAATCTGTTTGCAAATGTGCTCTTGCCATCTGTGCGCTAATAGTAACAAAAACAATAGTTTATAATTCATTAAAAATGTATCTTTTGTATTTTACTGGGTTTCTTAATGATTGACAGGTAAGGGTTACATTTACTGTACATTTAGGCATTTATCAGACAGCTATCCAAAGCGACTTACACAGACGATAAAGGAACAATAAAGTGAATTGTCAATAGGAGGCAATAATAAGTGCTTATGCCAAGATATAGTTTTCACAAAGCCAGAACAACCCCTATTGACAGAGGGAGAGAGTTAGTGTTATAAAAACACTAATAGGGTTAATAAATAAGTGTTTTAATACGTTAGATATTTTCAATAACCTATTCACATATTTCCACATAAGCAAATTTATTTAATATTTATTTTATTTAATATTTTTCTCTCCCTGGCCGTCATATTTTAACCTGCAGTTTTTGTATGAAGGAGTGATGTTCCACAGTAAATTGATCAGGTTTTAGACCTTTACTTGTCCACTGTAATGTAGTTATGTTTCCTATTAACCGTAAATTTATTATTAATAGTGGCTGCATGAAATAAATAACTGAACATAGAGTGGCTGTGTTGGTCTGGACACGGCAAAGGGCATGTCCCCTGGTCCTGCTTTGATTCCAGACCGGCCATCTGGGTGTTTAGACCACAGCAGCTCCTCTGAGAGATGAGATCTTGCATCCATTAGATTGAATGTTGTGTCCTCAACTGAGATTACAGTTAAAGCTTGGTTCTACAGGGAAATATTAAAAAGGTGATATTAAAACATCTCAGAATTGCCAGCACAAATTCCTGCAATGACTCTTGGCTAACACTAACATTAGTACGAAAAGTTATGTCTGTGCAGTTCTTCTCCAGTCGAACCCCTGCCATCGGCCCTTTATATTCTGGCCAATATGTTGGGACAAACAAAGCGATTCGTCAAACAAAAGATCAAAAGAAGGAGATTGATTATAGTATTTATTTAATTTAATTTAATTTATATCAGTAGGTATAGTAACTATATCCACTTAGAAACCTTTCAACTTAATTTGGTGATCAGGTGTCAAGCATGCAAGCTGTCATAAAAACATCACATGAAAAATGTATGTGATTTCTTAAAGCAGGCATCAAGCACCTTACTTCAATAGATTAATATTATGGTGTTTTACATTTTGATATAAATTAGGATTGATGTATTTTTGGGATGCGACATGGGAAGGAAGGAAAAGTCAATATAGCTTTTTAAACACTCACACATATGTAAGTTGTCATTGAATCTATGGCTTCACTCAAGTCCTCTCACCTCACGTGGACACACACACACACACATAACCCCCCCTTTTAGCCCAGCTCCCACAGGAACATTTTTGCTAGTCCTTCACCCTCATAATTATAATAAATTTGACATTTCTCAGATAATATTGATTTCTTTATTTTAACATTTCACAGTCAGTGATGCTCCAAAGCATTGAGAAACAGGATGTCTATTGATCTGAGGCTCATGAATCCCTTTCGTGTATGTGATCATTTTTATAAGGCCTTTCCACCAAACATAAATCGATATTTTATATTCCCAGCTACATGGGGGGTGATTTGGGATCTTGATGTCATATTAGACACCTGAAAATGCTACAAGAATGTTAAGGGATTGCGATATTAAATGTTTAGATATCTAAGAATGTTGATAAGTGTCAAATGCTTTTGACCATGTTTTATTTTACAGTACTGCTTGTCTGTTTGCGTGAACGGTGTCTACAATACATTTTGGGATGGTGCAGATTCGATCTGAAATGTTGATTTACATTCCAACATCAAACAATTTGGAAATGTATTTGTGTATTTACAATGTGCAATCTGATTAAACTGTTTTTCAACTGTCAAATATCTACAGATGGGTTATGTTTTTAACCCATAATTAAATCATTCTACATTGAGGGAAAAAAATCTAATCTTGTAACATTGTTTAAGGTATATAGCCATCATCCCTTTGGCAAAGTGAATCTGGTCACAGACATTTAGACTCCCTGGAATTAAATAAAAAATCTACAAAACCTAATAGTTACACTGAATGACAGGACAAAACCAGATTTAATACATTGGACTATTTGCTCTTTTTAACCCAAAGAATGAAAAAATAACGGTAATAAAGAGTAATGGGCTATCTGCACACTTAATGATCTTTACCAAGAGACAGGCTCTTATAGGCTATGTTTTATGTTTGTTTCATCTCAACATAAAACCTGTTTGTATATTTTCTACAAAACAATTGGATCTTTATTGCTGAATTTGTTTGTAAATCATTTTGATGTTTCGACTAAAACTCGTGCTGGCATGTTAAAAATAGGTGCGTAATGACGTGAAGGTCCTGTGTGTTTCCATTGTCATTTAAAATGTCTCACAGGCTGTTGAATCCTGATTGCGTTTAGTTATTCTAACTGTTCGATACAGATATATGACCTTTCAAAAGTTCAGTGTACGTCTACAGCGTCTGTTGGAACTATAATTTCATACACTGAATGAAGACTTATACTAAAAATATTAACGAATAATTGTGTAAAATTGATCACGGCTACTGATTGGCCTACTTATAAATGTAAAGAAAATGTAAACAGAGAAGAAATGGCTTTTTAATTATTGCTGAATTATTTGAGCAGTAAACATATTCCTGTGTTAACTATGCTGCGACGTGTTTGATCTTCTTGCATATTTCGTTTTCTGTTATTATTTGGAATTATCTAAATTATTCGCAATTCGCTATTATTTGTTTGTTTATTTAACTAACTAGTAACTTAGCTGTCATAAAATAGTGTCAAGTAGGAATGTACAAAAGCAGTTTATGTTTCCCCCGACCAAATGCTGGAATAAATCAATTGTTTCACTATGAAAAGGTTTACATAAAATTGCAGAAGCCAATTCGAACAAAAAAAACTTTATTAATTATATATATTTATTAATAATAAAGAATAAATAAATAGATGTAATAGACTATAATAGTTAGATTTATTCATCAATGCACTAGATGGGAGAAGCTTAATACAGAATGCAATGCAAAAACCATACATCGTAAAAACAATAATCTAAAATATATAGCTAAGGCATAATGTTATGAATTTAAAACCAGTTGCACGTAAACGTCATGGACATTATTTCAATATGAAATTAATAAAAAATGCTGGAGAAAGTTAATAGCTCATAAAGAATTCCATGCATACTTCCTGAACTGTAAAAAAGCCGTTCTCAATAACAGTTTAATTCACTATTACTTACAAATTATAAACACAAAAACGTGCTCTATATGTTTGTATGTGTCCATGTTGATCAAAGTTTGTTATCCACAAATGTTGCAGATAGACTTTAAAAATCCTCCTGTGCACCCAGTATACAATCTCTAATGCAGAATGCTTAATTTGCTAGTGGTTTAAGTACCTTGTCGAAATTATTTTACTCCATTCAATACATCTTGCATTACAAGTTAAATTTGCAGAAGTTGTTTATAAAGGATTTTGCAGATATCAACATAAACAAGTTATATGACGTAAAACGATATACAAAACACTTTCACCACACTGCATTTTTTTCAGTATATAGCTGCATACACTTTAAACAGGCATAAGAACAGTCCTTTTACTTCACAGTTCGCAATGCTTTGAATATTTGAATAGTCTCTTGTTATTTTTCATCCGCGAAAATCATTTCAGAAAATCTGAAACAACATTGCTCTCGCAACCTGGAAAATGCCATCCGCCAATTTCCGCCACATTCATTTCTTTAGGTCCGCCACATTCGAGGAATCACGAAGATGTTATGAACCTGTAGCAGTTGAAAAGGTTTTCAGAAAGGTAGCGTATCATGAAAGAGTTTGTCGATGATGGCAGGCGTGGGAACCAAATCCTCCAGTTTCAAATAAAAGATGCGCTGCAGTCCTTGCGTGCACAGCGCGCGCACCTCCGGCAGCTTCTCCAACAGTTTAGATAATTCGGCACTGCAGGACACCTGATCCTTCAGACAGTTTACTATCTTGTTTTGAAGCTCCTCCGTTTTCTTAGGCTCTTTCAGTCCGTGTCTCTCTATGGAGATAAGAAACAACCCGTCAGAAGTCTGATTCATGCTGCATTTCTGTGCATCGCTTGGAAAAGGTCAGACGTGTCTTACCTGTTACTATGGTGAGAGCAGCTATGCAGGAGAAAGCAGAGACGTCTATGTTCATGCTCTGAAGGTTAGAAGAAAACTCAAATATGGAGTCGATCCATTCACCAAAGCCTCGCACGCACTGCATCTTGTGCAGAACCACTCCATTGCAAAATATAAATTTATCCTCGGCCAGGTTGGATCTGAAAATGAAAAGTAAATAGAGCATAACATAGTGCAATTCTAAAATAAAGCGTCCGAGTTTGTGGCCAAAACATCAATGCCTACCTGTAAGCCAGCCGCAGGACAAAAAGTTCAAGGAAGGCTGACTCGAAAAGCAACTCCTGGTCGCATTTGGGCAGGTCAATAAAACCGGGAATTTTTTCGGCCCATCCGCGAATGATGTTCATCGAAGCAGTGAGGAGATCGTAGAATTGCTGAATGTGCAGCGATTCGTCTCCATTGTGATACTCGGGGCTCGCCTGGAACTAAAATTCAGACATTAAATGTACATTTAAAGACAACCGAAATAAAACAGATTTTCTGCATAGTTTATAAGCAAATGTCACATTCTATATCCGAAATAAATATATATATACTTTTCAATGAAAAAATGTTCATTTAGCCGGTCACTCACTTTAGAGTAGTCCAGTCGGGCCATGGAGGGGTTGGAGTCCATGTGCGCTCTCACTAGGGCGTTCAGGAGATTGACAGGTGTCATGGAGACTGGGATGTCCTGCTGGCTTTTAGGTTTAGACGGCAGACGACCCCTCCGGCCTTTTAAACTCGCTGTTCTGACGACTGCAAAAATATATTGGTTAAATACACTGTGGCTTCTAATTGAACTAGTTGAATCATCTTATACTGACAGGGCAGGGTATCAGACAATTGGGATTTAATAGAAAAGCAAAAAAGTAGTTCACAATACCTTCCTTTACCATTCCCACGACCATGCACTTTTGAAAGCGGCAATACTGGCATCGATTTCGCCGTCTTTTATCCACAGGACAATTTTTGTTTGCCAGACAAACGTATTTGGCGTTTTTCTGCACCGTGCGCTGTAGAGGAACAGCACATGCTTTATTGCATGTCAATCAAGTCCAAACACATAACACTAACGTGTATACAGCCACCAATGAGGAAACAACTTGAACTGCAATCACATTGTGAAGTTACAATAGAACAGGACACTCAAACCCTGCACTCCAGCCCAAAGCTGAGTAATACATTCAAGGGCCGGAGAGGGCAGACATTTGGTAAATACAGATCCGTGGGCAGTCATAATTTGGGGTCCCCCGACACCTTCCCCGCGACCCCTCTTGTCGGATTAGTGAGATTATTCTATCACGATGGTGACATAAAGAGCTGTGTTAATGTCACCACAGGGAGTTCCGTTACGCTCGGTTAGGCAAGATACGACTCTCGGCACAAACCAATTTAATTCTAGGCGAAAGAAACGGTGGCAGAGACGAACGGAGGTGTCCCTAGGTGCATATCGGGTCAAGTCAATACAACATAGATAATTACTGTAGACCAGTTCTAAACCTGCCTCTCTCCTAGTGTGTAAGCAGTTAAACACAGTCTACCTGGTAAACGACTTGGGGTTTTAACCGAAAGGTTAAGGTTCACAACATGCACAAAAATACACGAAACCCCAGGTCACCTCATCTTAGAAATAACTGAACCGTAAAACGCGCAAACTCTACCAACAAGTTTTGAAATAAAAGGAAAACGACAGATAGGTTTCTTACCTTGAAGAATCCTTTGCATCCCTCGCAGGTGCGCACCCCGTAGTGCTGGCAAGCTGCGTTATCTCCGCACACAGCGCAAAGACCCTCACTGGAAGGAGATCCCCGAGCCTGGGGTGAGGCTACCGGGCTTTCCAGTAAGGGGTGTCCGTGACCGACGTTTAGAGAATGATGCAGCCCCATACCGCACTGTTTCCTCGGGGGTGCCGGGACGGCAAAACTCTCCAGCGCACGATGCGCACCGGGGGTGTCGGGGCCCATAGACACGTGAAGGGAGCCATCGAAGCGCATCTGGCAGCTTGACATCGGTGTATCAACAGGAGACTGCTTGAACGAGAACAACCGAGACATTGCGTTTTTTCTCTGTTGGTCTATCATTTGCGAAGTCGCCAGATAGTTCTGATGAAAACTGTGAAGGGGTCCGCTTTCTTCCCACGTGTGATGTGGAGGTGCCGGGAAACTTGGTGATGATGTGATGTTTGGAGAAGACGCTTTATAGTATATAGGTCCGGTATGGGGTACGCTCTCCTCAGTTTGGTGAGGCTGGTGGTGCTGCTGATGGTAACTGTGTTGGGGTATATCCTCCACTTTGATGGACAACGGATCCCCAGAGTGGGACATTTGGTAGAGGCACGGAGGCTTCACGTCGTAGCTGGAACTGTATGTGTCAACAAAGGTGTTGAAACTTGGGAGCGAAGAAGTGACAGCTATCTCTGCGTTAGTCAGGTCCATGCTAAACTTGACAAACTCCGGCGTTAAGAAGTCGCAACTGTACTCTCCCGTGGTGTTGTAACTGTAACTTTGAGATGCAGGGCTGGCTCCTGGTGGTGATGTCCCATACTGAGCCTGGACGCAGGGCATGGCTGTAGTGTTAGAAAACGAAATTATAATGTATTTCTCTGACAGGTATTTTTTAACAACTATTTGTATTTTATGGAATTAAAAGAACGTTATACTATATTATTCTCACTAGAAACCTAGAATGTAGGTTGTTTTCCATCGGAAAGAATGTATGCAAACTTTCTGACACACATTTCCATGGCCTGCCTTAGTTTACCTCCGCACACCTGCTACTTTTATCTCTTGTGGAACAATCTCTGAAGTCAGTGCTCGTGTAAAGGCTGCTATCTGGGTGTCTCACCGTTCGTTTAGTTTCCTGTAAAAGAAAATAAATCTTTCATTAGTTTTTTTTCAGGTGACATGATTTGACATGCATGCACGTTAACATTTTAAGCATGTTGTGCCAGTTTCTTGCAGATTACGCCAAATGTAGATCATCTAGATTAAGGAAATGATTTTGAACATAAATATGAATAAAGTTATGAAACATACCTTTATGTGTATGTATTGCTTCACCAAAAAAACGATATTTTTACTTTATTGCAAACAACATTTTTAATGTTACATACCTCAAGATGCAATTGAAAGAGTTGCGAATATTATATATCCATGTAGCTGCTGCTGTTTGTGGAAGATTATAGTTGAATGCCTGCAACGCCAAACCCTGCGTTTGCGCACCTTACTCCTTCGGCTTCAAGCGACGACTGAAGCTTGAGCGCAATGTGCCTTTGTTTATGAGAACTCTGAATGCCACAGCCCACGTGCCAAAAGGCGTGACATCATGCGCGTCAACCCTGACGCGGGCTGATCGCTGGACAGAGGGACCGTTCTTTCGCGCACACATTACGCACTGGCGCAGTGCAACTGTCTGCGCTCCTGCAAATGCGGGGCTGTCCAGTAGGTCAAATGAGTTGAATTTCCTACACATTACCTGTTGCTCAAAGCCTTTCCTAATATAGAAACTACTTACAGTACACAATATATCAGATCTCACTGATTAGGACCAATGAAGTGTTTTTGTGTTGTACGGGTCTTTTGGGAAATTCTTCAGTCAACCTAGACAGTAAGATGTTTTGTTTCTGTCAGAATCACAAGAAAAACAACACGAAGCAACACTCACTAATATTTAATAACATACATTTCAGCAAAGAAAAAGATGTAATTAAAGTGTACTGCATTTAAGATAAAAAATAAATTAATTAAGGGGGGAAGTAGCCTATGTTTTGCATCAACAGTCGAGGGATGCTGTGTTATTGTAAATTAGATGCGAAAATAATCCTGCATTTCTTTACTTGTTTACAAATAAATGTATTTAAGTTTAAAACCCTTAAAATACCGTTTGTATTATTTTTCAATTTCAATAGAACCGGTTTATGGCATATATTTGAATCATGGGACGCGGGGCTATAAAAAGTTAATATAATGACGCCATACGCTTCTATCATACATAGGAAAAAGATTCAGTGGATTAGGATGTGTTTCATCTGACTTCACTGCTCTCTTTGAACAGTGAAGGATTTCCATTGTGAAAAGGGAATCCCGTTGTAACAGAGGCAACTTTGTTAACTGATGCGAGCTGCGTCACCGCTACGTCAGCAGCTTCCAGTTCCATGACGCTTTGTGCGGTCGCGCTCAACTTTTTTTAGGTTGATACTAACACCTGTGTAACTTGCCATGCAAAAAATCCACGGGGGAAAAAATAAGCAAATTCTATTTTAAAGTATTTTCTATGAAAAGATGGTCCACAGGCTATACAGACAGACGTACAGTACTTTCTGTTTAGCTATTCCTTGGAACATTTTATAATACAAAGCATATGCATGATTTACTGGACATACTACAAGAACAGAACAATTGATGTACGATATGAAAAGATAGTTTATGTTTTATAAATCGCTTTTTAAAATCATTTATTGATCTGTTGTTAAAGAATACAGTTTACAATGTTATACTGGAAGTTAACTAGTGTCTAGGTGTCTTCGGGCACCGTTCCCCTTATATAAAAGCAGGTCTTTCTATTCCAAGTGCGTCTACAATTAGAAAATATACACGCCCACCTAAATATGATTGGACCAGACCAGCGCAACCTCTAAACCGATTCGTCCATCCTCATGTCTGTCAAATACTTCCTGTCATTCTACTTCCTGAATTCCTGAATAAGTACCTACACTGTTGCTACCATCACTGTCTATGATTTTCTTATTTGGCTATCATCATCATCATCATCAACGTCGCCAAAACCAGTAAGTAAAAACCGGGAGTGTTGACATTTTGTTTGCTGTGTTACGGGACGAAACCTTACGTATCGTCGAGACTGTCCGAGTCTATTTCTGGATGCGAGCCAGCCACGGTTGCGTTCAGCCCAAGGGGGGGGCATAAAAAAACGTACACGCTTGATCATCAGTTAAATGCCCACCTGTATGCTTCATGTCATCGCATCTTTTTTGTCACGAACCATATTTGCGATATTAGTCATAGGGTTTATGAGAGTATGTGATGGTGTGAAAGGAAGGTTAACATGCCACTGAATTGCAGGACGGGCGTCATTGGCAAATAACTGTTTTGTGGTTTCCAATTTGAAAAAATAAACAAGTCAGGCTTAGCCTCGCGTATGTTCAAATTGGACCCGTAGTATATGTTCACATTGTACCCAGAGAGCTTTACACTATATTCGTGTAAATCTCATATTAATATGAACATTCACTGTAAGAGAATAAGGTGCAAGATCTCTCTCGCTTTAAATGGGTTTTAGCCTTTTCTCCCCAGCACATGTTGGCTATAATGGGGCCCATGCGGTACAGGCGTGATTTCAAACAGTGTAGTAACATGACTCATTCACTTCCTCTAGTATCGTGTAGTGATCATGACATGATCCCTACCCAGGGCATAAGGTCGACATGAGAGAGCAATTGCCATTGACCTTCACCAGAGTGCCTTAACTGTGGCTATTCAAACAAATGTATCTACAGTAAGTGAATTGACAGCTTTGTTGCTAGACTGACACACCTTAAAGGGACAGTTCACCCAGAAATAAAAATGATGTCCTGCAAACATTTCTTTGTTCTGATGAACACATAGAAAGATATTTGGAAGAATGCCTGAACCAAACAGTTATTGGCCACCACTGACTACCATAGTTGGAAAAAATTACAATAGTAGTTAAAGCCCCAGAACCGTTTGCTTTCCTACATTCTTCAAAATATCTTCTTTTGTGTTTAACAGACCAAATACATTTTTATATTTTATTTTTGACTTAATAGCGTGTTAATAAAGTAGTCCTGAAATAGGTGTGTCTTTTAACGGGGGAAATGCTAAATGTTTAGGGTTCTCCAGGAACAAGATTGGGAACCTTTCCTATCAAATTACACAAGCAGTCTTGGAATAAATTAAAATGGAAAATATTAGGGGTCTTTAAGTAATACAAAGCACTGGACACAATGCATAATGCCTTATGTTGTTGTTGAAGTACTATACAAATATTCAATCATAAAAACTTAAAATCAATATTAAATGTAAATTACTAAGTGGCCGGTGTATATGTGCTGTTGAACTGTATAATTTGCTGATCATTTCTGAAATCTATTGCAGGGATGGCTTTCAGAAAAGCAGTGAAGGGGACCCTAATAGGGGGCGGAGCTGTAGCAGCAGCCTTCGGCCTATCACAGTTATTTGAATACAGAAAGAATCAGGTAAACATTGAAATATCTTCATCAATATTGTTGCTTTGCCTCGTACAATTTTGTCAAATTCTTTTCGACAAAAGCCAAACTTTTGGTTTCACTGACTCCTACAGGATAGATTGCAGAATACCCAGAGAGCACCTGTTTACACCCATCTGTAGCATGCCATGTCTTGTCCTGACTCAGGAATGTGCCCTTTGTGTTTATATAACCTTGAAGCACAGTTGTTCAGGCCATGTATTTTGTTACAACTCTCTGTATCTCAAAGCACAGATCAGTTACAGGCTATTTTTAACACTTCGTTATTTATCATTCTTGAAGATTATTTCATATTTTGATCTGGAAAACCACTTAAAAACAGAGGATGACACATTTCAAAACCTATGAAGATTAGACCTACCAAGTATGGGTACATTTACAAAACCCATTAATTCTCATGTACAATATAAAATCTTCAAACTTACTCTGTTCTCTCTCTAGGGCAGACTGTCGTATTAAAATCGGGTTTTGTTTGCTAAAGGGAGATTACACTTGAACAGTGATACACACATTGTTTTAAAGATCTCGCTTGAATATGTGATCATGAACAATCTGATCCCCATTCACGCCATCAGGGAGTGTGTCACACACCATGTTCCGTCTGTATTTAAACTAGTAAGAACCCCAGGGGTCTCATCTGTTTAGATGCTATACCAAATAACGGAAGGTCAAGTAGATTAAGATAATCAACAAGGCTTTCTGAAACAAATGAAGAAAAAAGACAGACCCTTGAAGAGCAATGGGAGTCCTGATTTTCTCTCTCATCATTTATTTAAATCTTCCCAAGCCCATTTTGTCCATTATCTTGCATCTTAACTGTTCCAATCCCAATGAAACTCCAGGGAGCGAGAGAATTATGCACTCTCAAGGATGAGGTTGCCATGGAGAAAGTCACAACACAAATAATTTGGCGAAAAACGCAGGTAGAAAAAGACTGGAAATTTGATGGAAATCTCTTAAACATCCAGGTTAACTTTGTTGATAGGATTTGAACAGAATTGTATAGTGCGGCCACTGAGTTTTTAAGGTCAACAACATCACCTTCACATCACATTTGCATCCCGCGTTAAGCATTTCACTGACACAAACCTTTGTTCTAATGTTTCTCCATTTGTTTATTTGTTTTTTTTTGTCCTTGTGTCATCTCAATGCAGCCTAAATGGGTAAGCGAGAAAGTCAAAAGAGAGAATGAATTTGCTTTCCAAAAATTGCTTGCAATCATGCATGTGGCAGATGCTAATCTTTGGGATTGTAATGTTAATTTGTTGAGTGTGTGTGTGTGTGTGTGTTTGTCTCCTCTATGGCAAGGGCACTGTTACACTCTGGCTAAAGTGTATTTGCATGAAATTCTCTGTTTCCGTCATGCACTTGTCGTGATTGCAGGACAGCCTCTCTTAATAATGCGTGGATGTTTTAAATACGTCTGTCCTTGGAAATAGACACTAATTACCGAATCTTGTTTTACGTGCTGTTACAGTCTAAATTGCAAATGTATGGGCTCATTTGGTCATTTGCAAGTCAAATGGACCCTACGGGCTTTTGGGGGCAGATTGATGTAATCATTTAGGCCAAATGCTAACGAAAAATGAATAAAGCGTTTCATTACGGCTAAAACACTCGACACCTTGCTTCTCCCATGCTTGTTTTGACTTCATTCGGATCTCGCGTTGGAGAGGTTTTTTTGATTGTGTAGCGGACACTGATGCGACTGACTGATTGACAGCTGCTTTAAAGGAGTAGTTACATTCTAATTGAAAATTCTGTCATCGTTTACTCACCCTGTTGTCATTTAATACCTGTATGATCTTTCTTCTGCAAAACACAAACATAGATGTTTTGAAAAATGTTGGTAACCGAAAACCATTGATCGCCTTTGACTTCTTTTCTTTTCTGTTACTAACATTCTTCAAAATATCTTCTTTTATGCTCTGCTGAAGAAGAAAGTCATACAGGTTTGAAATGACAAGAGGGCGTGTAAATAATGACGGATTTTTAAAGGTGAACTATTCCTTTAATACTCTCAGTTTCTCGTCTTGACTTACAAAGACTTTAGCAAAGGAACACTTGGATTAATATGAAGTGAGCAATCTGAAAACGGTTTTGGGAATTGTTTTGGTAGTTTACAGGATTTATACAACTGAGGGACACTTGGTCTTAAAGAGATAGTTCATCATTTTCAGTCATCATTTGTTTAGCCTCTTGTCATTTCAAACCAGAACACAAAAGTGATGAAAAATGTTGGGAACCGAACAACAGCGGTACCCATTCACTTGCATTGGTTTTGTGTCCATACAACAGAAGTCAATGGGTACCGCCGATGTTCAGATATCAACATCTTTCAATATTTTATTGTGTGTTCTGCAGAACAAAGTCATACAGGTTTGAAATGACAAGAGGGTGAGTAAATAATGACAGAATTTTAATTTTTGGGCGAACTATCACTTTAATGTTCACTGTATTCCATATGTAATAACTGTATATTTTGTACTATAGAAATAATAATCAGTTACAGTATATTAATATAAAGTTACAGTATATCATCAGTATGCGTGTTTCTTGGGAATTAAGTCCTCAACCTTGGTGTTGCAAGTGCAGGCTCTATCGGGCTCTAATATGTATCTTTTATGATAAAAGGTCAAAGTGCAAGTTGCCATAAAAGTGACCATGTCATGAATGCTAATCCTTTGTCCTTAATACTTGATTTTAGTGTGTATATCGTTTAACTAGAACTGTTATGTCATTTAAAAGTCGAATTTACTCTGATAACCAAACACTAAGCTAAAACAAACTAACAATCCTACATTCTTTTCAATACCAACATCTTTGCATGGTGACTAATGTCCTTTTTCATTATGGGTGTGATTTATTATTATAGAAGTGCATGTTCAATACTTGAATACATTTCCAGATTTCTTGTTCAATTACATCTACTTCTCATTGTTAAGATCTTTTAAGAGTGTAATTCGACTTCTTTGTTTGTTTTTTTTCTAACCTGTTGACTGTGTCCAGGCTCAGTTGGCATATGTTGAAGCACAGGGTGAGTTAAAGGTGCCATTTAAAGATGCCCTGCCAACAAGAGAAGAACAAGTTTCAACACTGAAAAATACTGAGGAGTTTGATGTGTTGGTGGTGGGGGGTGGAGCCACAGGCTCAGGATGTGCCTTAGATGCTGTCACACGGAGTAAGTAGTGATTTTTTTCATGTGTATATTTAGATCTCATTTATTCACATTTAACTTATTGTATTTTTGTTGTGTCATCCATATTTTTTAATTCAACATGGAAAATATATAGTACCGTTGTCTTTTAATTCAGTTTTAATACGTCAGTTATTAAATGTTATAACGTTATAAAATTAGAAGATTTATTCAGCTCTGGGGGGTCAAAACAAGGCAGAAAATGGCTGGATGCAATAAGGACATTCTGATATTTCTGCCCTCATGCATGCTACAGATAGCGGTGAAAAGCTGAATGTAAATGACATCAGCCGCTGCCTAAATATTTGCCACCATAAGGTCTTGAAATGCCAGTGCATTGTCTGATTCTTTCCTAACCTGTCTTCCTGCCCCCGTCCAGATCTGAAGACCGCCCTTGTAGAACGGAACGATTTTTCATCGGGCACCAGCAGCAGAAGCACCAAGCTCATTCACGGAGGGGTCCGCTATCTGCAGAAAGCCATCATGAAACTAGATTATGAGCAGGTGAAGGCCCCATTTTTCCCTATTTGGCCCTAATAATTCGAAGAAGAATTGCAAGGGGTCTTACGCCACCGCTGTGACATTTTGAGCACCTGTCAGAGAGGCAGACAGGCACAAACATTCTGCAGATAGAATATAGCATTCAGCAGATCTGAGGCACCAGTGTGGGAAATGTAACCAAACAATAGTCCGAACAACAATCAGATCATCAATTTAATAGAAATGACTTTGTAAAGTGTAAAATGAGCAACGATCTTAGATTATAAAATGAAAGTGTGACTTTGTTTCGGGTTAAAATATTTGTCATTACCCACATATGCAGAGGCAACAATAGGCGGTTGATTTTCCAGAAAAGTGTACTGTTAAAATGCAATGTTTAAGTGACATGACTTGGCCAGGCACAGCAACATTGGCTCAACCAATGGCATGAGAATTAGGGTGGGGCTATCTGTTTGGCCTGCCAATGGAAGACAGAAGAGCGTTTGGGAAAGAAATTATGCTTTAATACAAGAACAGCTCAATTTGATTTAATATTACTGCTAACATAATAGAACGATATGCTGGACATAAAAAATGAACAGTTTTTATTTAACATAACATTAAACACATTTCTCTCCACAGTACATGATGGTGAAAGAGGCCCTTCATGAGCGTGCCAATCTACTGGACATTGCCCCTCACCTGTCTGCACCTTTACCCATAATGCTTCCTGTTTACAAGTAAGTAAAAACATTGAACTGATGAATACTCTTTTAAAATACCTTTTTATATAATTAAAACTAAAAAGTACTGTAATAGAAGACTGAAGAAAAGTTAAAGGGAAACAACTGTAGACATGCTTGTTAAATAAAAGACAGTTTTTGGTAATAAAATCCATTGATAAGTTCACAAAAATGGCATTAAACCTTTCATGTGGTCACCTGCAGCAGGTAGGTAAGGATATTCTGTGGATCAATGTTGATCCTTCCACCTCGTCTCTTTGACCCTTGTCATTCTGGGTTTTTAAAGGATCTTCCTGTCCGTACCATCATCATTACTAATTACTCCTGGCATTTATGCTTTGCTCTGATATTTAAAGCAGTCAGAGAACTATGAAAGGGTCACTGAAAAGAAAAACCTCAGATTACATCATTTGCTTGTCAGATTTTTTTTACTTTGAATAAATATTTCACAAGCTGCTGTGTAACTTGGTGTACTTGGAAAAATCCAATGTCAAAACGTCTTCAACCCACATATAACAATGTCTACTGTAATTATTTACCTAGTTCGATGCTTTATTCCTTAACTTTAATGAATTACTTAAAAAGATTGACCAACTCATGTTATTGTTTTGAATCCGTCTTACAAATCTTTCACTGAGTTAAAGCGAGGTTACTGAATTACTATCTTACTTACTTACTGCTACTCCTTTCCAGACAAATCATCAAACAGTGCAAAGTGCAAAGCAGAAAAATTATACAAATATACATATTCACATTTTTATAGATATATATTTTTGCATTTTTTTATATTAAATAATTGAAAAGCATTTACATGTTGAATGTTTACTTTAAATTAATTATTTTAATTGAGTAAAATATTATCAGTACTATCAACCTTGGATTGTTTGTTTTAAATATGAAATTTGTTGGGGTGGGATTCATGTTTTTTATTATATACAGCCGAGACCATTCCAAATTTTCATTTAATCTACATTTTTAGATGCACTGTGGCCATTCCAGTCCAGTGTTTGTCATTCCTGAGGTTTCAATTTGTTGAAATTCAACAAAGTCATCCAACAGCAATGTGAAAGACTGACATGACAAGACACATGGAAACATCAAAAATAGTTTTGAACTTTTCCTAAAAACATGTACAAATATTACTGTTGTATTGCCTCAAAGTGAATATGATCTTGTTTTCTTTGCGGTATTTGAGGTCTGAAAAAATGCAAAGCATATTTTCTGCTATTTTCATTTTTTTCTGCAGTTGAATGCAAATAGAAACAATATTTTTGTACGAAATTTGGCAGAAATATTGTTAGTAGTTCACAGGATAAAACAAAACGATCTAAACGCATATAAATACTAGTAAATTCAGAAAAACTGAAAATAATTTTGGAATGCTCTCTTAATTTTTTCCAGGGGTAAATATTTAATGTTTGTGCGCACTGTAACTATTAAAATTCTGTCCAGGTGGTGGCAGCTACCATATTACTGGGCCGGCATTAAGATGTACGACCTAGTGGCCGGAACATACTGTCTGAAGAGCAGCTACGTCCTGAGCAAAAGCAAAGCCCTGGAGCTTTTTCCTATGCTGAAGAAAGACAAGCTTGTGGGTGCTATTGTCTACTATGATGGTGAGAAAGTTTTTTTTGGCCTTGTAAAACAAAAATGCTGTCTTTAGTTTGTATATTTAAGTATTTCACACAGGCTTTTATCCAAAGTGCATTACATTTTTTAATGAATACATGTGTTCCTTTATAGTTCCTGTAAGCAACACTATTCCGCTGTTGCTTATATCTGTTACTGCCAAATGTATCACAACTGCTGTCATTTGCCATTTTGTGGCAATAAGTTCAAATTTATTGAACTCTCCGTGACATTCCTGCATATTCTCAACAGTGCAAAATCCGCCACTGGCTGTTACAGCCAAACCCGCAGTCATCGCACCCATGTCTCTGTTGGCCCGTCTGTGCTCCGGGCCGCCTGAGGCTGCCACCAGGCAAAACTTCCATATGTTACTGGTTAGTCTGGGTGTGCAGAACTTGTCCCCTTTGCTCAAGCTCTCGTCAATGGAAGCACAAGCCCCGCCCTCCAACCCTGCCTCTCGGTACTCCCTGTCACAGCGCATTTGGCCAGCGACAGCACGCACGTTCGCTCGCAGGGTCGGCGGGCGGCTTATATTCAGGGGCGTGCGGCGGCTATCTGAGCAACGATCTGTCACATCGAGTCCCTCCACGGTAGAAACCGAGTCAAAGAGACGTCTTGATGTTCTGTTCCCTGCCGCGTCTTGTTTATGTGCCGTCAGTGACAGTTCCGAGACGTGCCTTTACGTTCAGGAACTTCTTCATTTGTGTATCTTTGTGCGTGTGGGGGGCGGACTTCAAGCAGGAGATTGTAATGACAGTTTAGAGGCGCGTTTTATTCGTTCCTCTCCTGACGTCCGTTCCTCTCTCCCTCCCTCCCCCCACCATCCCTCCTTCCCCTGGGTTGTCAGCCGGCTTTTCTCTCCAATTATTCAATCTGGAACAATCACGGCCGTGACATTTCCAAATCTGACCTTCTCCGCTGGAGATCGCAGCCTGCCTGTCGCTATTTGCTTCCCTCTATTTCTCTCCCTCTCTGTACTCCCTCTCTTTTCGTCCTTCTCTTGCGCTCGCTCTCACTTTTGGAAGATATCTCATCTGCATGCACGGCCGCCTGTCACATCCCTCCTCCGCTATGATATGTCATTCATTCTTTCTGTAGGCCTTTCTTTTTATTAATCTAATCTGACACTAAAACTCGCTTATCTGCGTTTTCACTCATTTGTAATGCCGCGTTTTCTTTATTTTATTATAATTTGACTCGGAGCTGCTCGGCACGAAAGCTCTGCTCTTTTCACCATACCTGCGAGCTGTAGTAACATTCAAGCTCGGCCGAGCGTTTCTTGCTTCCGCTGCAGGTCACAGCTTGCCGTGGTAGCACGCTTTACACACGTATGTGTGTATTGCGCTTGTTGGAGATTTTCGGGATGTTTAGAGGACGTTTTTGCTGCATGGTGAGGTTGAGCACACAGCCGTGAGCGTGGAGGCAGATTTAGGCAGCGAGGGGTTCATGGGATCTCTAACAAAGCATGCTGGTGCCTTCACCGCACATTATTCTTGAAGAAGTGTGCCCTTTAAACAGGCTTCCTGCTTGCTTTTTTCTTTATTGTCTGGTGGAGCCCAGAGCATGTATTAGCATTAGACATGCTTACGCGGGTTACCTATCCCTCTGGTTCTATAGCATCGAGAACACAGACAGCCTGAGCCTCAATGCAGAAAATAGGTTTTTTATTAAGTAACCAGCTTTTATTTGCAAAGTTTACTGTAATTCATGATCCCATGATAACATTGGATGGTTACAAAAATGTTACTTTGTTATATAGAGCTTCCAAGTCATTTAGACATTATGTGTTTGTTTAAGTAAGTGTTTTTAATCTGTTCTGTATGCTAAACGTCTACTTGAATATATATGATTAAAGGGACAGTTCACCCAAAAATGAAAATTCGGTCAACATTTACTCACCCTCAAGTTGTTCTAAACCTGTATACATTTCTTTGTTCTGATGTACACAGAGAAAGATATTTGGAAACTACTGACATCATTGACTACCATAGTAGGAAAAATCATTGTATTTTGTATAATGAACTTTTTTTGTTCTGTTGAACACAATATTCAATATTTTAAAGAATTTAGGATAGCAAACAACATTTTTTCCAAATATCATTCTTTGTGATCAACAGAACAAATACATTTAGACAGGTTTGGAACTACTAAGGGGGAAATAATTTATGACAGAATTTAAACGTTTGGGTTTAAAGAGAAAAATATATAATATATAAAAAGAAAAATTAATTGTGTTTTTTGGAGTCCAAAATGCAATACTAGCAAGTTGCTTTACTGAAATATGTAAAGGTCTACTTTATATCCCCAGTTATGTTATTGTATTTTGTCTCTCCAATTTTTTTTCTTCAGGACAGCACAATGACTCGCGTATGAATCTGGCCATTGCGCTCACAGCGGCCCGTCACGGGGCGGCCATTGCCAACTACACCGAGGTGGTGCATTTGCTGAAGAAAGCAGACCCCGAAACAGGCAAAGAGACGGTATGTGGAGCACACTGCAGGGATGTAGTCACAGGTGAGACGTGCATAAAGTGACACGAATGAGTTATAACAATGACGTATTACAATGTATACATAACAATGTGTGTGATTTAACACGTACTTATGTTCACAGATCATTCACTTTTATTACTGTATATGCACAAACAGTTAAAATAGTATTCAAGAAACTACTTACACAAATACTTCAAATACTGTATCAACTCTTATTTTAACTTAGGAAAAGATCTATTTAAGCCCAAAAAATAATAAATAATAAATGGTATTGATTGTACACAATAATATAAGCCCACTTTTGCGTATTAACATATGATCATTTGATGAATGACAGTGTAATACAATATTATTAAAAAGTTTAGGATCACTTGACTGAAATGTGTTTAAGTCATTTGATCCAAAGGCATTTGCTTATATATTAATAAGAGTAAATAAGAGCCCGGCATTAATGGGAACTCATTCAAAACAGTTTAAGAAGCATCTCAGGGTGAGACCTAAAGAAACAGGCTGATAAAATGCCAATTCTCCATATTTAAGTCAAATGGTAGACAGTAAAATATACAATTTTGATATAGCCTATAGATTTGTTTTAGTCTTCTTTAGTCACAACATAATTCTCATCATCACATTATTGTTTTGATGAGTTTTTTATTCTACACTTTAAATATATAGGAATGAATAAGTGATCCTAATCTTTTGAGCAGTAGTGTGCATATCATACATACAGTATAAGCCAATTGTATAAAGAAGTCATTTGTGAATTGAAAATGAAAGGTACAGTGACAAACTTGAGAGTCTGGTG
The DNA here is from genome assembly GCA_006030095.1 of Triplophysa siluroides. NCBI lineage: Eukaryota > Metazoa > Chordata > Actinopteri > Cypriniformes > Nemacheilidae > Triplophysa > Triplophysa siluroides. The sequence goes on along the minus strand of VCII01000203.1, from coordinate 4,157,444 downwards.
GACAATTACTGTCTTAAAATTTAGAAGAAATTTGGAATTTGTAAATGAAGAGATTTGTTGTAACGTTCCCTGCAGTCAGTCGTGTTCAGTCGGTTTAACACCTCATGCTGCCGTTCACAGGGCAGGAGTTTGACGTTCGTGCCAAATGTGTCATTAACGCTACCGGCCCCTTCACCGACTCGCTGCGTAAAATGGACAACCAGAAAACTGCCAAAATCTGTCAGCCCAGTGCAGGAGTGCACATCGTCATACCTGGATATTACAGGTACCTCTTTTATTCTTTTCAACCTCTTTTTCTCATTGTCCTTTCCTCAGTTGTTTTGATGCCATTTTAATACAGATAATAATGCCTTCACTTTTCAGCCCTGACAACATGGGACTGTTAGATCCCGCCACCAGCGATGGCCGTGTCATTTTCTTCCTGCCCTGGGAGAAGATGACGATCGCTGGGACAACAGACACGCCCACTGAGGTCACAGCCCATCCCATCCCTATGGAGGAGGACATCAACTTTATCCTTAGCGAGGTCCGGAATTACCTCAGCCCTGACGTGGAAGGTAATATTACCCGCCTGTGTGAATCTTCTCCAACTGTACCTGTCAGGTGTAATGTTTGTACACAATGTGCAAAAGGAAGGCTGAACATTTCATAGTAGACATGACCAATTTAGAGAAAATTAGAGAGGCAGTATCATTTTATTAAGCAAACATTTCATTTATATATTTACATTCGATAAAGTTGTCACAATATACCTGTATTTTTAATAACCGTGATATTTAAAACAGTGATTACCAATATCGTGTTAAATCTACACATGATAATGTCGTGAATAATTCAGCATCTGTTTAAAGTTTTGATTTATGAGCCACAATGGTTACAAATCCTTTCTCTAACCAAAATTTAAGTGTGATTTGTTGGCCAAAAAGTAAACTAAATAAACTAAATTAATGATAAAAGAGATGAAATTGATTGTTAACATTATTTGTGCATTTTAAGAAAAAATTATAGAAATTATGATAATACAACACAATGAGCATTTTCCAAATGGCATTTATGCGCCCTTGAAGGGCCCTTTGAAACGGGGACGCCATTTGTAGGTGCGTCCGCGAATGCCCTTTCAGAAGTCCGTTAGCGAAGGGAACTGTACAACATGGTCACTTCAAGGAAGTCAATTCCGTTTGTGATCACGTGATCTTGGATTACGAGTTCTCGTGACACGTTTTGAAGCAAATATGTTGCGGGATTTTGACGGTACTTAAAAATGTAATTACAACAGTTAAGTTTGTATGTGTTTTGCACTATTCTTGTCAGTGATAAATATGATTTAAGATGGTTGAAATATAGTATAAGATAAGTTAGTGTATATTAAAGTATGTTTAATGTGTTTAACATTAGCTACGTGTTTGTGAGTTTCCTTTATCATATATTTCCTTTGTAAGTGGAGTGAAAAAAGTTTAAATAAGACATAATTAGACAATGTTCAACAAGAATTATGAAATATATTGTATAGTTTCAACAACTGAGTGATGGATTCAGAGTGCACGTGCGGTGTTGTCAAGGTTACATTTGGCCTTTGTGAAGGGAGTTCCAAACACATACACGAGAGACCGTGATGCCCTACACCCTTCAAAGAGTTCACTTCAAGGGCTCAGCCCTACGAAGGGAGTAGGGGATAGGGATGCTTACTTCCATTTGGAAAAAGGCCAATCTCGCAGAGATTCATAACTATTTTACTAGGTGGCTAATTCATGTGAATTCGTACTAATGTGAATTATACAAAAGCGTACGATTATTAGAAGAACGGAAGCCCCTCCCTTAACCCCACTTTACTGGCACAAAAGCAAATCGTAGAAATTCATACGAATCTTATAAAATTGTTTCAAATTTTCTTGAGATTGAATAGGTTGAATAATATCATTTTTGGATAAAGCATAATTGTTTTGAAAACGGTAAAGCGAAAATCTGATATCGTGACACCCCTAATATGCATTTATATGCACTACCCTTTATATGTTTAGGGTCACTTACGTATTCCTTAATATTTTTTCAACATTTTAGAATGCTAGTTGTAGTGGAGTAGGCGGGGCGAGACCGTGGTTCGAGACCGGTGAGTAATTGTTAAAGAGCGCCAGCTGTGCGCGCACCAGTCTCGAATCACGTAGGAGATCGGGAGCATATAAGAGAACGAGCGACAGGACCGTCGATGAGAGAGGACCGGGCCCGAACATGTTTGTATTTATATTTATGTTTGTGTTGCCGGCAGTCGTCCGTGAGGGGCTGCCGGCTGTTTGTTTACTTTGTTATGGTTTGATTAAATGTTTAAATATTTGCCGGTTCCCGCCTCCTTCCTATATGCTCCTGATCTCCTACGTGATTCGAGACCGGTTGTGCGCACAGCTGGCGCTCTTTAACAATTACTCACCGGTCTCGAACCCCGGTCTCGCCCCGCCTACTCCACTACACTAGTAAATTAATCAAAACTTTCAAATAACACACAATTGGAACCAGAAAAGTGCACGAAGAACACTCAAGAATCCCAAGATGCACATGCATGTCTGAATGGGTGTTATAATTCTGTATGATGATCTTTATTCCTCATAAAACAGCATTCTGTGTTTGTGTCTGTCTGTCTGAGGGTCTCGCGTGCATGCAGACAGAGACACAGGTTGTGTTGGGTCTAGTAACTGCTGGTTGAGGCTGATAACTACTCACTGAATCTCCCTCTGTGAGCGGAGGTATTGATTTCAGAGCGCAGCCCTCTAATTGTTCAAAGCGCGGTGGATGCTTGATTGCTTGATTGATTAGCTTCATAACTCATTTTCTCCTACAAAAAATGCTTCCAATTTCTCTGATTGTTGAGAAAGTCTCAGTCAGTGTCTTTTAGCTACAAAGCCGTCTGCCTTACAACATGCAGTGTGACGGCTACCGCATGGGCGTGTACAAGTGACCGGGCGACCGTTTTGACCCGGGAGGGAGGGATGGTAATGTGAATAAAAGTAGATTGTGGAGAATTAAAGGGGGTGGTTGACAGAGACCTTGCCTCTGGATGATGGGTTCAGGCTGGGCTTGGACTTGCTTCTTAGAAGGCAGCTAAAGGGATCTGGCTGGGGGAGATCTGCCACAGTAACAGTCTAGGGGCAAGATCATGTTGTTTGTCCCTCGAATAAAGATATTGTTTGAGAGAGAGCTAGGCAGTGATGGTCTGAGAGATTTTAAAGGTGCTGTGTGTAATTTTTTGGAGGATCTACTGACATAAATGCAATATAATATACGCAACCATGTCTTCAGAATTGTAAATGGACTTTACATAAGCGTTATGTTCTTATTTCCTTAGAATGAGCTATCTACATGCACAGCAGGTTGGAATGTTGTTTCTAGAGTAGCCCTAAACGAAGAAACTGCTCTAGAGAGCACGTTTCGTAAAAACGCTGTCTGGTAACACTTTACTTGAAGGCTTTATGTATAATGCATTATAATTATTCATAATGTGTGTTGTAATACGTTAAGGGCCGGTTTCCCGGACAGGGATTAGCTTAAACAGGACTAGGCCTTAGTTAAAAAGGGATATTTAAGTCATTTAAAAAAACATACTTCACAAAACCATTATTGGTCTGCATCTTGAGACAAAACAATCACACAAATATATTCTTAGAAATGTCACTGCAAGCTGTTTTTCGATCAAGACACCTCCAACGTTTGAGTTAGTCTGGGACTAGTCTTAAACCCTGTCCTGGAACCACCCCCAAATGTTGTTGTAAAGACGTATAACGAAATTAAAAATGCAAAGTGTAACAATAAATTGATAACTGTTATAACTTTTGACTGTAGTTTCCATTATTCATGGTACATTACAATGTATTATAAGGTGCATAACAAGGCATAAATTAAACATTAAAGGTGTCATAAATTGGCCTTGTTTATTGTTTTATACTGTTGTATGAGGTCTACTTATGACGTTCGTGTGGCTTTTACATTCAAAATCATAAGCTATTTTCTACTCCGGTTTTGAGGCCGGCTCGACAAACGCTCGGTGTTAAAGGGCATTGAAGACTTGGAAGTAAACGCCCACTGCTATGATTGGATAGCAGTTTGTGTAGTAAAAGCACCCGAAATAATATCAAAACACTTCAAAACTGCCTCAATTATTCGCAAACGATGGATAAAACCTTGAAAAATGATATATGAGCCGGCCAAGTCACAAAGATGCCGATTCGCACGGGACTAATATTATCACAGGACCTCGGCGTTCATCAAATATGGAAGGTCATTTGTAGGGGAATTTTTACTTTACAAATTACAGACATGGCCGATTTGCACGGGATTGAGATCACAGACAACCTTTGCAATTATTACAAATGACTAGAGGACCCCAGGTAATACTTATCCTGTGCGAATAGGGCTATCAGGGCACATCAAGCGATCTCTAACAAAGCAATAGTGACGGATAATACAAAAATGTTTTACTCACATAAGATTGCTACGCCATTCCTATCGGAACCAGTATTGATGGCACAGCCCTGTTTTTAAATTTTAGTCTCTCTGCAAATCCAGCGTCGACCTGTGCCTTGTTCACAAAGGAATCCGCGGTGAAATGAAGCGAACAAACGCTCAATGTTTTACCCACGTGCGCTGGAACGTCTTTAAAAATAAACTTCAACCACGCATTCCTAATGTTGGAATCCTAAGGAAGGTTATGCAGCGGCTGTGTTCTTCCACAACCAGGCTCTGACTGCACAATACTTTCGATCTTTAACGGCATGTTTATTGCTTGCTCGCTCTATCTGGTTCCGCGCAACTTGTTACTTCAGTACTGTCATGCGTGAACCAGTGGCTGGGGCTAGAGAAGTAGTTCTGTTCTGTGGGGGCTGTGTCAACCTATCAGATAGGTGCATTCCAGGACCTGGTGTTCGCTGGGCCTGGTGTCAATAACGGTTGTAATTTTCAGTTCTGACACTTACAGGATGTTCGCTTGAATACGATTCCCTCTCGGGTAAAATGTATGTCTTAATTCCTCCTTTAAAATTACTTTTATATGAACTATACATAAATATGTATGCTTTAAGGAAAGTGATACCTGTTATCTCCTTCGGCAAAGAAGCGAAAACGCTACAACATCTTTGTCCTGTGAGAGCCCCCATGGACCTCACCGCTCAACGTTGCCGCTAAAATCCCCACATTGCTCTTTTAAAGGCCCAGCAGTGAAATCTAGCGGCAAGGTTGCGAATTGCAACCAACCGCTCACTCCACTCCTTCCCTCCCTTTCCAAACACTACGACGGCTGACAGAACATGGCGAATTACATGCAAGGGGACCCGCGGTGTATGTAGATAGAAATAACTAATTCTAAGGTAATAAAACATAACGCTTCATTGTGTAAGCTCTCACCTCTGAAGACATAGTTATGTATATTATATTGTATTTCTATTAATAGATCATCCCCAAAATAACTTTTTTCCTTGTTCAGAAATGTCAAATATGAATAATTGTATTAAAGGAGTTTACCACTAAAAAGCATAGTAGCACAGTTATTAAAACCAGGGATGCACCGATGTATCGGTTGCTGATATGAATCAGCCGATATTGGATTAATTTAACACCATCGGCATATTGGCAATAGTACGAAAATGGCCGATACTGATGGTTTATTAATAAACTGCATGGAGGAAATGAGTTGCATGTCTGAATAATCCAACGTTTTTTCTGTGAGCAAAATAATGAAATAGCAACAGCACAGACTTTATTCAAATTTATTAAAGAAATGTTCCATTTTAAGTCAAATATGAGTTGATGTTCCTAATAAAAGAAAAATTGGATAGCAAAAATCACCTTTGAAGATTGTCATGTTGTCTTATAGTATTTTTATCTTAACTTGTGCCTCTCTTAAAATGTTAAATGGATCCAATTCATGTTCAGTAAAATGAATTTAATGCAGAAAAACTATCTAGTATTGTATAGTACTGTATGCAATTGACCAATATCGATATTGGACGATCGGAATCGGAATCCTATCTGTGCATCCCTAATTAAAACCATTTACATCTTATTTATCAGTCCATCCATTTCTCGAGAATCGAACTCAGAGCATCGACATTGCAAGCATCACGCACTACCAACTGCACTACAGGAACAGATTTTCCATTCCTGTCGAACTCTAGGAAATGGACTGAATTCTCCCCTCGAGAATTCGATTACTGGAATGCATTCGACAGCCCGGTGTTCTATTGCTGAGGTTCATTTAGGCAGATGTGTGTGTGTGTTATTGGTCTCCCGGTCCGCTATCTGCAGAGCTCCCAGCCCTGTCATAAATGTTTCAAAGATGCCCTTTGATAATGAGAATGCTGTCTGTGTTTTCCTTCCCATTCAGAAATATCAACCTGCATATTACAGTGGCAGGTGTACCGTGGATCAATACACAACTCCCTGTTAATAATTAATGCTTGAGATGTCACCACAATAGGGAAATTGACTCTGGACTCATACGCGGTGTTGCAATTTGTTGGTTTTAACAAAGAAATGAAGCAAGTCAACGGAAAACCTATTTTAGCCCCATAGGTAGCAGACCTCACAAGGTGGTTTCTATGTGCAGTCTTGCTTGCTTCCGTTGTTCCCCTGTGGCCATCTATCAAATAAAATAGTTTTTAATGCAAAGGTCTCCGACTTTAGATTTAGACAGTTAGATCTGAATGTTGTTGTAACAGTGCACTGCGCATCCTAAACCTTGTATCTCAATTTTTCATGATGTTAGTTTTTTCTCAAAAAAAAAATATTATTACTAGTCACCCTTTATGTTTGTCACTGGGTTTTTCAAATATCTAACCAATAAAAAATATTATAAAATGCAGTATGTTTTTCCATTTCCTGAAAAACTGTAAATTTGGACAACCAAGGTTTTAAAAGGACAGCGTCGATATGGAGAGTAATGGAGCCAATAGAGCACAACAGTCAGAACAACTATTTTTAACAATGTTGGTTGTGGAAGTATTTTTGACATTCATTTTCCTCTGGCATATTTAAAAAGCACTTAAAATAAAACAAAAATAGAAAAAGGTACTTAATGGTACAGTTAGTCTGAATAAAATGGATTATTGTTCCTGTGAGTTATTATTATTAAATAATTATTTTAAATGTACTACAATACATTGTAGAACTTTATACTTCTCATGAGTATGCAATACAATTTTTGTATTATCTTGGAGTATTTTGGAGTATCTGGTTACTGCTACGCTTTTTTGGTTATTGGTTGTATAGTTTTTTTTTCTTTTTTGCCTTTATTGTTTATAGGACAGTGACAGGAAAGAGGTGACAGGAAAGTATTGATGAGTGGGACATCTGGGATTGGGACGTGACCCGGGTCAGGCCCAGGTCACCATAAACCAAGACCACATGTTTGTGTGGAGCATAGACCACAGCTCTACAGTTCTGACGGAAATCATATATTTCTATTGTGAAGTTTAGATCTGGCTAATGCCTTCTGCAGAAGCACACGTTATTTACATCCGTCTTAAAAAATTCAAACATTATCTCTAAAAATCAATTTCATTGTAGAGAAAACAAGATTTTATTTTACTTCCGGAACCCAACTGTTATGCCCTATTGGAGCAGTGTCAATCAGATACTCTTCAGCTGTCAGACCTTGTCAGTGTTTGTAGTTTCTGTGCTTTTCAGTGCGGCGAGGGGATGTCCTGGCAGCCTGGAGTGGCATTCGTCCCCTGGTCACTGACCCCAACTCCAAAGACACGCAGTCCATCTGTCGCAACCATGTCGTCAACATCAGCGACAGCGGCCTTGTAACCATTGCTGGTCAGTTTCCTCTCCCAAGTTGTGCCTCATTCTATACCGTATATTTGTTGCCAGAAAGTTTTCCAATTTGCTGAATTGTATTTATTTTTTAATTCTGAACCCTTCGAATATTCTGATCATCAAGCACAGAATTGTTTTTTAATAATAAGAATCAGCATATAGAGTTACTGACAATAATAAAATGTTTCACTAGGGTTGCACTTGCTCATGAATAAACATTTAACTATAATCTCCCCTCTCCAGGTGGGAAGTGGACCACCTACCGCTCCATGGCCGAGGAGACCCTCGACGCGGCCGTAAAAGCACACAACCTCTCCGCCGGGCCCAGCAGGACTGTCGGTTTGATGCTGGAGGGTGGGAAAGACTGGACCCCCACCCTGTACATTCGCTTAGTTCAAGACTACGGTTTGGAGAACGAGGTGGGTTGTATAGCTTACCGCTCGACTCCAATCTGTGCTCTTTGGAGTGGGTTCAACCGCTTCGTAATGCCTCGGTCCCTCATGATTCTGTGGGAGAGAGAAAGTCTGGCAACCCCTTGTTAGAAAGCCAAGAGCTTGATGGAGCCATAGCGCTACCATGGATGTTGTTTTGCCAGCATATTTAAAAAGGTCAGCATGCAGATATTTTTGACAGCACTTGACCTTTGGTGAGAGATGTAACAGAAGAGTTCGAAACCAAGTAAATGGGGCCGTGTTTATTTGTTCGAACGCTTAATAAGGCGAAGGATACTGCGGTTTCATACACGAATGAAAGAACTATGAAGAGGCCAGAGAGAACGTGTTTAAAATCTTGTATTAGCCGTGAACAATGTACAATAGATTTCCTGAGGATGTTGGAATTTAGTTAAGCACAGAATTGAACCTGTGAGATACTATTAAGATTCGAGGGTTTCATTAGTCAGTTGCAATCTGTTATGTTTGTGCATAATCTCATAATGCGTCCTAGCTGACTCATGTAAAAAGAAACTATAAAACACCGATTTTTTTAATATATTTTTTATATTTTCCATTTTTATTTATTTTACTGTTTAGTTGTCATTAGTTTAAGCAATGGTATTTAAGGTTTTTTATTAACTGTAATTAACTTAAATATTATAACTTTATTAAGTATTAGTCATTTTGTATTAATAATTTGTTTTATTCAAATATATATATTTTTATTTTAGTTTGACAATGTTTTGTTTATTCCCCAACTGACTATAAATACTGAAACTCAAACGAACTATAATAAATGTTATGTTTATAAATTATAGTAATACATATTAATCAAATATTAATCAACTCGGTCACGGTCAGTTGGGGAATCAACAAAAACATTGACAGAGTTAAATTTATATCTAAAATACACAAGACCTTTGAAGCCACATTTGTATTTACACAGGAACCACAATTACAGGAAACAGTGAATCAGCTTTTTTTGTTGCCAGGTTCTGTTTTTTTTGTTTTGTTTCTGAAATGCTCAGTGACAACAGCAAAGTTCAAGTGCCACATTTTATTTAAACAGAACCAAAGCTGCATCAGAATCAGAACACAAAAATGTAATAATTTCAAGCTTGTTTTCTTATCTTTTCTTGAAACTGTTCATCAACCCTTGATGATCTCTGTTATTGTTAAGTTTAAAGCCCTTAAAGGTCCAGTGTATGACATTTAGTGGTGAGGTTGCAAATCGCAACCAACAGCTCACTGCACCCCTCCCTTTCGAAGCACTACTGTGGCTGACACAGGACTAAGATGTCGTCACGTTTTCGTTTCTTTGCCGAAGGAGATGATGTATTTACAAAATGCGCTCTGTAGAGCAGATTGTCCGTTTAGGGCTACTGTAGAAACAACATGGCGAATTCCATGCAGGGGGACCCACAGTGTATGTTGGTAAAAAATAGCTAATTTTAAGTGAAGTGAAGACATAGTAATGTATATTAAATGGCGTTTCTGTCAATAGACCATCAAATAATACATTTTTTTTTTACAAACAGGTTGCCCAGCACCTGGCAGCCACCTATGGAGGAAGAGCTTTCGAAGTGGCCAAGATGGCTCGGGTGACAGGCAAGCGATGGCCCATAGTGGGAAAACGTCTTGTTTCTGAATTTCCTTACATAGAGAGTGAAGTGAGCACCTTGAAATGCTAAAATCTATCATTTCCATGCTTAAAAGTTCAACTCAATGTTTAACGTGTAATGTAATAATACACGGAAGCCTGGTTTCTTCCAAACTATGTTCAATTTAAACAATGCTTTCTGTCTGGATCTAGGTGCAGTATGCTATAAAGGAGTACGCTTGCACAGCCATCGATGTTATCGCTCGCCGAACACGTCTGGGCTTTCTGAATGTGCAGGCTGCAGACGAGGGTCTTCCACGTATTGTTGAGATCATGGGCAAAGAGCTGCAGTGGAGCGAGCAAAAAAAGAAAGTGTGTGCTTCTTGTGTCATCAACATCGTCATTTTCTACTAACTTACAATTTTACAGTTTGAATCGAATGGACAGTTCGTCCTCAAATAACCATTCTGACATAATTTATTCACCCTGTAGATGTCCACATAGATGTGAAATATAAGGCATAATTCATTTAAATTCATATTCAATGTGACACATTATTCAGAACAATTCTGAATTTTCCAAAGCCAATATTTTTACTTTGAACACTATATGCAATTGCTACTTGTGCACTTAACACATTTTTCTCTTTTTGTTCAGACCAAAAGCAAAAGGTCTCAGCCAGGCTAATTTAGGGAACAGCTACTAATAGACCGTAACTATTGTTAGCGTGACTCTTGAATAGTCTTTCTAGCACCGAGTCGCTGCTTCACGATAAGAACACAATTCAGCTTTACAATAAGCGCCCAGCCCAACACCTCCAGTCATCTAGACTATTACGTCTGTGCTCACGGGGTAATTGAAAGTGAGGGTGTATGTAAGCGGGTGATAGAGTTACCGCAGGTTGCACGCTGGTCGTAGGTTTCCTGTCTGATAAACAGAAAGACTAATAATAGCGCAGATCACTGTGCAGCTTTGATACTTTTCGGTTCCCATGAGTTCAGATCGGCTCACAATGCAGGTGTACCACACCCAGCGCACACAGACCCTCCGTCCACACGCATGCACGCTGACACAATGCTCGGCTGGGAGCTGTGATCCAGATCCGTGATCCATTGATTCAGATATGGCAGGAACATTTATGTTATGTGTTATTATGTAAGCTTCATTAAAACGTGTTTTATTAATTATTTTGCTGCATCTGATTTGATCAAATATTATTTGTGGAATGAAGTCACCATGTCATTTGGTTTGATATGGACTTTATTGTTGTGTGTTTTAGAAAACATAATTAGAAATATGTTGTGTAAATGTTGCGCAAAAATTTTGAAACTGGTTCTCATTTATGTGTCATTTAACTATCATATTTCTCAGTGTTGTCTCTGTCTCATAGAAACAATTCATTTAAAGGAATTGAATTGTGTTTATTTTTCCACTGATCGTGTGTTTGTCTGTAGGAAGAGCTGGAGGCGGCTAAGCAGTTCCTGTACATGGAGATGGGTTATAAAGCTCGCTCTGAGCAGCTCAGCAAGACAACAATAACATCACTTACTCTCGGAGAGGTTCAAAGGTACAATATAGCCATGTTCAGTAGGGGTGTGTACATGCATCTACGTCTCTCATTGCCATAATATTGCCATCATTATGATTGACAGGTATAAAAAGCGCTTTTACAAGTTTGATAAGGATAGCAAAGGCTTTATCACAACGTTGGATGTCCAGCAGGTTCTAGAGGTGAGAGAAAATCTCTTATTTAGGTACAATCTAGGTATCGCTTGAAATTACTGTTGTATTCATTCTTATTCAGTGCATGAATGCATGTTGGTCAGACAAAGATCAGAATAGAGATTTACTAATAATAAATAATTCTCTGTACACGTTAGATTGTATGCGTATGTAATCAGTAAACATATCATAATATCACAAAATCAATTTAGTACTTATTGATTGGAAGGACACATTTACAAATAAAAATGAGTGATATAAAGACTTGCGATAGACCAACACAGTATATCGCTGTGACTGATCTATCACAGAGGCCAATATTATAATTTTTTAGTTCTTTGTATTAAAAAATGCATATATTTGTATTAATTGTCTGTATGTCTCTCATTTTCTGTAATGACTTTTGTGTTATATCGCCCTCATATCGGACATATGGCTTTCTCAATATCGGTATTGGCATCAGCCATTAAAAAGACCCATATCAGTTGACCATTAAAGGGATAGTTTACCCAAAAATGAAATTTCTGTCATCATCTACTCATCCCCTGTTGTTCCAAAACTATAATAAAATCTTTGTTGGATGTGGGAAACTAAGCAGTCCTGGGACACCATTAACTATCATAGTATTTTTTTTCTCCTGTGGAGGTCTGTCGTGCCCCAGATCTGTTTGCTTACGAACATTCTTCCAAATATCTTTCTTTGTGTTCGGCAAAACAACGACATTTACACAAGTTTGGAACAACTTGAGAGTGAGTGAATGAATTTCGTTTTTGGCAGGACTATCCCTTTGATAAAGACAAGGATAAAGCAGTGCCAACAAAACAGTCTTGCCAATACACTAACAATATACTTTAAGCAAAAGCAATGACAGTGATTTGGTAACTGAGGTGTTGTGCTTGTGTAAAGAGTGATGTAATCAGAATCGGTGATGGTTCTTATTCAACAGCGGATCTGAGGCAAAAGGTTGGAAAACGTTACCCGCAAGGGAACCATTCACTTTCAATGAAAGCCAAATGGAGAGTGGTAGCGGTAATCCTGGGGTTTCACGGGAGCGTGTGACTATATCTATCATGAATAAAACTGTCTATCTATCACCCTGATATAAGGTGCTAAATAATTCTCCTTGTAAATTGCTCATTAGCCTTTATTCTCTCCAATCTCATTGTCTCTGTTTCTCACGCGGCCCTTAACATTTCCAATCACTCTGACTCTAATATACCCCCGATACCGATTCTATCTCTGATTTGTGTTCTTTCAGAAACTCGGCATTCAAATTGATGAGAACGCTCTTCACGAGATCCTCAGCGAGGTGGACCTCAACAAAAACGGACAAGTGGAACTGGATGAGTTCCTGCAGGTACGAAGCTTTACCCGTAAAATGGCACAGATATTAAAAGAACAGTATGACATATTCAGACCTGGTCTGAGAGCTGTAGGTGTGAAAGCTTCAATATAAAATCTGCTTGTTATCTTCGTGTCAGTACTTCTATGTTTTGTCATGAGCTGACTGGCCTGCAGCGTTTCTCTGAAATGGCGTAATAATGAGCACCGGTAATTTAAAGCATGAATCAGACCTTTGAATCGCGTGGGTCACAAAAAGGTGTTAAGGTAGCGTTCACCCATCGAGCCCGGAGCTTTGACAACTAAGCTGCCGTTAGCTCTTTGACTGCATGTGTTTTGCTCTCTACAGCTCATGACTGCGGTCCAGAGAGGGCAAATCTCCGACAGCCGTCTGGCTATCCTGATGAAGACGGCGGAGGAGGGGCTGGACCTGAGAGGACCCGTCTCGGTTGATCGCAGCGGAGGCGGAGTTTGATCCTCAACTACAAACCGAAACACCAAAAACACTGTGCCTACGCCGGTCAGATCACAAGCGCATCCTGTTAAACCATGAACTCATGGAAGCAATTGGCTGCCTTTGACTTTTGATTATTTTACAATCATTTTTGTGATTTGTTAAGCGCTCACTCATTTGTAAGTCGCTTTGGATAAGTGTCTGGTAAATGAGTCAATGTTAATGTTTGGAAATCTTAAAGCTTTTGATGTCGCATGCTTCACGCACACTTTAAAGAAGAATGTATTCTTAAAGAGTATATATTTTTATCACACTCTATATATTAATCGGGAAAATTGCTAATGCATGCTGGTAAGCATGAATCGTTTCTTTAATGTTTCTCTGAGATTTTAATACAGGGAGCTTTGGGGTTGCTTTATGAATGCGATGCTACTGTAAACAGAGAGAAGATTCAAGGGCTCCTCGTGTCGTCTTAGGTAAAAATGCACTAAATATTCTGCAGGTTTACACTGTAAACTTTTACTTACTGTTACTGTTCTGAACACTCCTAAGTCATTTAACATTTTCCGATTTTATTCTAAATCATGTGTTTCCAAATGACAAGATTATGTTGAAAGCACTGATCATTTTAATATTTTATACAGTTCTGTAATCTGGCATGTGTTCAGTGTTTTGAGACTGTCGAACGGGGGGATTTTACAGATTATAATGAAATGTAAGAGCACTTGTTTAAATGTCGAACATTTTATCCCCGTTTCGAATTCATGAACAGTCAAACCCCATTTCAGTTTTGTTTTTGAAAATCTTGGCTGGTAATTGGTCATTTGTTTATCATGATATGAGAAAGTAACATGTTAATTGGCAAATGCATCTTTTTGTAATGTAAAGTCTTACAGGGAATGTACTTTATGTGCCTTGCTTTCTATAGAGACATAGATATTTGCATTTCAAAGCACACACTCTGAAACACACTCATAGTGCTTTTACTTGACTGTGTATTGTGGTTTAAACATAATTGTGTATATGTTTTTATTTCGTTTATTTATGATCATATATGTTCTCTTACAAAAACTTGTTTTAAGTTTAATCACCATTGACGACATTTATTTGAGTTTAATTAAAAGAAATATGTATTTTGTGCAATACGGAACCATCTGTTTTAGTTCGTTTTCACCATGTAATGACCTATTTGTTGTTTAAATGCTAAAAGACGACCACAATGATTGTCATAGATCTTCGGGGATCAGATTGTTTGTCTGAACTGAACAATGCCAAATAAGAAGCGAGGGCTGTACTGTCGGCGCTTGCATGAGAGAAATAGAAGTTAAACTAATCATTTATTGTTGGTCCTGACTGGATGTAATTTCAGCCTGAGCCGGAGTGAATGAGATTCATACTGTATGGTAAAAATGTTCAGTAAATCAATCTGACAGACACAATTCTGTAATTAAATGTATCCGGTTGCTTTTTGGGTGGGCCGTTTTCTGAGTGTCTGTCATAATAGTCAGTGACATCATATTTCTTACATAATATTTGTTGAACTTAAAGCATGTGATGACCTCTCTCACACACAGTATTAGGTGGCTCACTTTCATGGCAGATCTGTGATGAATGTATTGCTGATTAAGACCCACACCAGGGCCTTTCAGCCATAGGACATCTCGCCCGTCTGTGCCTAGTAATCTCTGTTGCTGTCACTCGTTCACAGTGTGAGATGAGTGTGGTCCTTTCTGGTGTGATCGGCACCTAGCAAAATGCAATTAAATCAGCGGGCTAATCCTGATCTAATTTCAGTTTCTGTTGGAATAGCCCTACAAATCCGATGTAATGATCTTGCATGCATATTTAACTCAAACACAGGTCCTGGTTGAAACATTGAGTTGATAGTGGGGCCACAGTTAGACGTCAACAGTGGTTCCATATTCAAATTACTTTCTATTTATGCACGGATGTTATAGATTGTGGTTATAGTTGGGACTTGCATATCCATTTACATCCACACCAAACCATTCATATTGTTCAGGATATCATTAATAATATTAATATAAAGTCACATTAAAATATTTTAACAATAAAAATATAGAATTTATAAAATTTGCATAATAATCATAAGATAATAAAAAGTGCATGATAATAATCACAATGATCATTATTGTTGTTATGATTACTGATAAGTATAATAGTTATTATTATTATAAGAATAATAGAATGTGCATCATAATAATATTTTATAAAAAAACAAGTTTATTTAGTCATAATTATTATTATAACTATTATGATTTCTACTACTATTATTATCAATATTATTATTCTTATCATAAAATGCACAAATAATATGTTTCCTTTCCATTAAAAGTATCATAAGTTATCATGAATAATTGTTTTGTTTATAAGGAATAGTTCTTTTAAATAATTATTTATTTTTGCTTAACAAAATAAATAATATTTTGAAAAACTTTGTTAACCAAACAACACTAGCCCCATTGACTTCCATTGAAAGGACAAACATCCAAAGACACATTTCTCAAAATATCTTCTTTGTGTTTGCAAGTAAGTCATGCAGGTTGTTAACAATTTGAGGGTGAATAAATAATGACAGAAATGTAATTTTTTGTTGATTTTTCCCTGTACTCGTTTTAGGGAAAATCTTTTTAAATATCCCCTGGAATCCAGATCATAACATACTGTACAATTCATGATAAAACAATACATATAACATTTAATATTAAGAGAAAAACGTAAAATAAGCTTAAATAAACTTTTTGAATATCTTAAACATCTAAAATTGTTGGTTTTGTTTTGATAAGCATACCAGCTATTAAACACCCCTGCTTGGTGTCTGGTGTTTTATTGACACTGCAATGTGACTGCGGAGGTGCTCTGTTACTGGCAGCGACTGGAGGATTCCCTCTGTCGGCATGCCAGTGAGGTGATGCACCGCACAACAATGAAACAAAGCTTTGTGGGATGCGGAAGAATTTGCAGTTCTTCCAAGATTTTGCTAGAACTGTCTTTGTGCTGCCCTGATATCAATGCAGGATCTCTGTGTTGTTTTTGTTGTGATGTGAATGGACATGTGTCCTAGTTGATTTGAGGATATTGAGTCAGACCCACATACACTGGACAGAGAAGAAGACAGAGAGATGTTTACTCCATTAAAACAATGATACAATTTAATATTTATAAGTGAAATATTGAACATTACCACCAAAAATGTCAAATTAAACAGAATTCATAATCGTAAACATTTAATAGCATAAAGTAAATTAAATGAATGTTCACCCGAAAATAAAAATCCTTCACCTTCACGTTGTTCCAAACCAATATCAAGGTTTTTTCCTCAACCATCAGTTTTAATGTCAACCAAGACTTGGTTCCTTCAGTAGAGCACAAAAAGTGTTTGAAGAATAACTCTTTCAAACAATCAAAGCAGACAGTGACCTGGGGGCACAAAAAAGACAAAGAGACATCATAAAAGTATTCCATATGACTTCTACCTTCTTTATTCTGTGGGTCAGGTGTCCAGAAACAGAGAACTGAGTGAAAGCACATAGTACTCGACCGGTCATGTGATCTCAATATGTCCTTCCCCATGAGATGACCTGCTCCATGTCAGTCTTGATCTTCATCCCGAAATCTTCCTCTCACGTGAATGTGCATTGTTTTAAACACTTTTTTTTCAAAAATACTTTTTGAAACATTTTTATTTAGCAAAAAACGAAATGCACAAAACTGATAAGATTGATACTACGTGATGTGATGATTGTCATTTTAAGGGCTGAGCTATCCTTACATATGGATTTGCTTGTTTAAAATAGTTTTTTTATAAAGAATTACCTCATATCGTCGCTGTCCTTCTGAAACCTGTCCAAATTCGCTTTTTTTTAAGGAAATGGTAAAAACACTACTTTTTAAATGATAACATACTGTGTTTTCAAAGTTGACAAGCAGTTTTGAATACTTTTTATTGGTTAGATATTTGCTAAACCCAGTGACAAACATAAAGGGTGACTAAAAATATTTATGGCGAAAAATAAAAATCACGTAATATGGAGATACGAGGTTTTAGAAGGACGGCAGCGATATGCATTCAGCAGATCCACACAGAGGCTTTGGCATTCTGAGCAGAGTCACTGTGCCGTCATGCCGTTTCTCAGTATGAAGCTGAAAGCACACTGACTGCACTAAAGGTCAATTGTCAGCAATCCCAATAGCCAGACACACCCCCTGTCTCCAACACCCCCACACTGCTGGAGATTACAGCACTGACACATATATGAAACACACACACAGAGATCTCACTCCAGCGAACTGATACTGTATACTTCTTATGCGCAAATTTCAGTCTTGAACTTATACACTATTTCACACTTTCAAAGTCCTGTTTTCGTGACCTTAAAGGAATACTTCAAAAATGAAAATTCTTTCATCATTTACATGAATGCATTTGGCAGATGCTTTTATCCAAAGCGACTTACATTGCATTGTCCTATACATTTTGATTTTGACTATGTGCAATCCCCTGGGATCGAACCCATGACATTGGCGTTGCTAGCGCCATGCTCTAACCAGTGAGCCACAAGAAAGCCCTTTAAAGGGACAGTTCACCCAAAAATGAAAATTCTGTCATCATTTACTCACCTTCGAGTTGTTCCAAATCTGTATAAATTCTTTGTTCTGATGAAGACAGAGAAAGATATTTGGAAGAATGGTTATAACCAAACAGATCTCGCAGGTGAGTAAATGATGACAGAATTTACATTTTTGGGTTAACTATCCCTTTAAAGGAAAATTCTGTCATTGTGGGAAATAAAATATTCAGAAGAGTGTCCAAGTTACTGTTTTTATACAGTTAAAGTGGATGAGAACCAAGTATGGTCATGGTCACCATCCACCTAAATGCAAAAGCGCTTTTTAAAAATTCTGCTAGAAAACGTATTTTCTCAAGAAATAAAATCAACATTTTAGAATATTGGGTAAATTTCCTCTTTTTGACCTGTCTGGTCACTTTGAACTCATAATGGTTTATGTCTAATACAACCATGAACACCCCCCAAAATTATTTCAGTTTTTCCAAATTGACGTTATTTATAGGTACATGTTGATCATTGAAAAATTATCATTCTTGTTTTATTCTATGAATATACTGACAACATTTCTACCAAATTTCTAGCAAAAATACAGTTTTTTATTGACAGAACATTGAAATGGGTCAAACAGGTCAAAATAACATAAAAAGATGCAATGTTTTAAAGGTACAATATGTAATTCTTTGGAGATTCTATTGACAGAAATGCAATGTAATAAACATAACTATGTCTTCAGAGGTGTATGAAGACCTTACATAATGAAGCGTTGTGTTTTTATTACCTTAGAATGAGTTATTTCAATCTACATACACCACGGGTCCCCTTACATAGAATTCCCCATGTTGTTCCTACAGTAGCCCTTAACAGACAAACTGCTCTACATTGCTTTCCGTAAATCCGTTATCTCTTTAGGCAAAGAAGCATCTTAGTTCTGTGTCAGCCACCGGGCTTTGAAAGGGAGGGGTGGAGAGTGAGCCATAGTTAACCTTTTGTGAAACAGAAAGGTTCTTCGTATGTTAAAGGAACCCAGGGTATAGAGAAATGTATGGCTCAATACTATGTAATAGCCTTACACTACTAGCATTTGTGATTCTAAAGGCATCAAATATTTTAATTTCCTTAAAAAAAACTAAATGTAATACTCATTTTAACCTAAGGAGGCCACCATGTTCTTTTTCTATGACGTAAAATGGTTGCACGCACAGGCAGCCAAACTGCACACAGACACACTAATCAGTTCTTCAGTAAATATAACAGTCGTATTTTCATCCCTTTTAAAATTGTTTTGTATGGGCCCAAACTTTATTACCATGAAAATAATTAAGAAAGGGGTCGTTGGTGTGTTGGGCAGGATATTAGTGCGAATGTAATATATACACAATGTTTTTAGCCATTATAAAATGCAGATTTTGACCAGTAGCCTAGTCATTAGCTGACTCACTAATATATGTTAGTTAACTGCTTGTTGTATAACTAACAAAGTTAGCCTGCATTACGTTACCCTATGTGATCAAAAGTTAACGCTACGTGAAAAATAACCTTGTTCCCCAGTTTCTGATTTGGGCATACGTGAGACATTTTTAGACACATACCCAAATCATAATCAACACCAACAAAAGACAACAAATTTTTTAATCTTAAGTGTTAAGTGAAACGCGAGCATTTTTGGTGATCGTTTCTGATCAGTTCGCTAGTTTTATTGTGTTTAATTACAGCTGTTGTCAGTGTTTTTGTATGGCAATGGGAGCAGGTATGTGTTAAAATATCAAATTGGAGACAAAATATCAATTATGGCACTAAACAATACAAGATGATATTTTAAACTCCTTATGTAGCCGAATCTGTGCTGGTTTGCATTGGCCGCCTCCAGTTTTATCTTTATTTTGCCTCCAGCTAATGCTGTGACGCAAGCGTCATGTTGGCGCAAAAGGGGTCTATATATCTGATCTTATGTTTGACGTCTCATATTTTACTGTTATATATGGAAGACGAGGGGGGCACGGTGGCTTAGTGGTTAGCACGTTCGCCTCACACCTCCAGGGTTGGGGGTTCGATTCCGCTTCCGACTTGTGTGTGGAGTTTGCATGTTCTCCCCGTGCCTCGGGGGTTTCCTCCGGGTACTCCGGTTTCCTCCCCTGGTCCAAAGACATGCATGGTAGGTTGATTGGCATCTCTGGAAAAATTGTCCGTAGGGTGTGAGTGCGTGAGTGAATGAGTGAGTGTGTGTGCCCTGCGATGGGTTGGCACTCCATCCAGGGTGTATTGATGCCCGATGACTCCTGAGATAGGCGCAGGCTCCCCGTGACCCGAGGTAGTTCGGACAAGCGGTAGAAAATGGAATGGAATGGAATATGGAAAACGTGTGTGCTTCGTTGTAGCGTTAAGAGAACAGGTTTAGGTTGCAACCATTTGACGTCACAGGTTTTGATGGCCTCCGAGTAAATGTTTTTTTCAAAGTTTATGAATACTGTGACAGTTAAGCCCATTGCACATTGAGTCCGAAATTTGCGTCTGAAATTTCTGCACGTTAAAAAATAAATGCGACCTCACATTGTTTCAATCAGATTTACGCACTGCCTCCGATATTTTCGTCCGTCATAAAAAATTCTGACCGGGTTCGATTTTCTGCGTTTTCGCATCCGTAGCAAGCATTTTGAGTGCCGTTTTATAACAATTCAGAGACACCGTACAAACGAGAGCCAAATACAAAAAAACGCAATTGAAAATTTCGGACCGTATGTGCAAAGACCTTAACACATGTTTTTTGAATTTCACAATTATGTATGTTATATTATTAAGTCAATGCCATTGTTAATATAAGCCATAAATCTCTCTATACCCAAGGTTCCTTTTAAAGGTTCTTTGTGGAACCATTCAGACACCTTTATTTTTGAGATTATAAAGATTTTACATACATTTTATAAACATGAATATATATGATGAAGTAAGCTTTATTTTTTCATAACGTTTATGGATGTTTGCATCCTCTCAGTCGTTCACAGTGCTTTGTCAATTCTGTTAGAACTTTTGTTAGAAATGTGAGTGGTCTCTTTATCTTCTCCGGAGCTGTACTACTGGTTAGTTATTCTAGAACAGATGATATATGTTGTGACCAGTGTCAACACTTTGTCCTGTCTGTTGTCTTCTGACTGTGATGCTGACTGACCCACCAACAGCACTTTCCAACCTTAAAAAAAGGGATGAAAAACCAATTAGACCTTTTCCTCCAGTTCCTACAAATAGAGGAGAAGAAACGAAGCCTCACTAAAGGTCACCTGGAGATATGAGTGACAGCGTTAAAGTCCTCTGCTCCTAATTTCCAGTGTTTGCCGGAGCTTTGTGGGGTTGGTACATTCGCCGACCCCTCAAGCCTGAACAGCCATTAATTGTGGGAAATAATCTGGTACAAATCTGGCTGACATGTGACCTGGTGCCCTGTGTTGTGGCAGGAGTGTGAGAGGATTAGGACGGGTATAATGAAACCCCCAAAAGATTAGAAAAAAGAGTAGAGAATCTCACAAGGAACGCTGAGAACGTGACGGTGGTTGTAACATTGGCGATATTGTGAAAATATTTACCGGCTGATTAGAAATGTGTAGATATTTATTGCTCTCTAATTTAAGACCATAAAAATAAATGTTTGGCAGGGTCAGTGCGCACACAAAGTTAGGGCTTTTATATTGCCAGCTCTGTTGGTAATAAAACAAATTCACTTGGGGTCTCTGAGCAATAGAGCAGAGCCATTGACAAACCTTTCAAAATAAAGTGGAAAGGTTGGAAAACAAGCATTCAATAAATAGTATAATGAGCAACTTATATTGGGGTCTATAACAATCCATAAAATATCATCCATGCTGATATTTAACTATTTATTATTTAATATATGTGACGTGTGAAATCTAGAGTAAAGTCTATAATGTAATTTAAATAGTCATATTTAATAGTCAAAATATTACATTTTGTTTATTGCTGTAAATTCTGGGATATTTGATAGATTTCATCAGTATACATTACTAACATTCTCACTTAAATATACCAGAAATTCCAGAATAAAGGGAAGGAATTTGGCCTACACATTGATTTCAAATATTTTGCAGTCAATATTAAAGATGTCAAGTTTATATTTTCAGGGTTCTTTACATTGTCTTGGAGGATTTAATATAGTAAACAGTAAATCACAAAAAATACTTTGGTTGGGTTTTCACAGACTGGGTCACATGATCTCTTAAAAACAATTGTTAATATTAATATTCTGTTTTATATAAAGTCCATTCAATTTACACAATAATATACTAAAGAGCAAAGTTATTATTGGCAAAAAAGGTACCTTTTTGTCGCTGGGGTGTTACCCTTAAAGGTTCTTTTCGTACACCTTTACGGGTATACAACACATAAAATATGTAAGGTTGTGTACCTTAAGGACCAAGTGTGTACCAGTTAAATACTAGGGGTACAAACAACTAACTGTACCTTTGGAGTTACACAATATATCCTTAGGGTACAATAATGTACCCAAAAAAGTTGCAACATTATGTTCCGTATACCCGTAAAGGTACAAAAAAGTAACTGGACTCTTTTGTAGAGTGTAGAGAAATAACATTTTTGAATTTTATTTGTTTTGAAACTTAAACATACAACTAGTGTATCTGCCTTTGACTCAGACACATATACATGTGTGTATGTCCTCTGTGATACCGTAGCATTCGAAAGCTTGAGGTGGTAAAGTAACACCCCGTCACTTGAGAAAAGAGTTGTCAAACCCGGCGCCAGTAATGTGAGTGGTCTTTTACTATACGCGTGTCACGACGCACATTATCATTATGACTATTATTAGCGACTTTTAACCATAATGACTGAAATAATGTAACGTAAGTGCAGGAGAGAATGGGGCTACGCAGACGCCAAAAGAACCGGATAGAGGTGTGTTTGTGATTCGAGGAGCCATTAATAAAATAACAAAAAAACACATCCAGCACAATTAGGCCTACATGACGTTAAAGCGACACGCTGCATAAATACCCGCCGCACATATTTCATTGTGATTTATTTTTATAATGCACAAAGAGTTGTGCTTATCTACATGAGCCAAGATTATGCAATAGAGACCTTTCTTGGAGAGAAAGAGAGGTCAAAATTCACATGTCATCTGTTTGTCCGTCGGGCAATAGGGTTTTGTATGTGTGTGTGACTGGGGAAACAGAATAAAGATCTCAAGCTCTATCCAGTCACCCATACACACGCGCAAACAGTGTTCTGGTGTCTCGGGCAGCTCTAATTGCTAAGGAGGCAGGTTTTAAATTAACAAGTGGTACAGAGGTCATTATCATGTGAGCCCTAGCCACTCTGAATGTTTGCATACCTGTCGCCGGCTTTCTCGTAAATGAGACTTTCATTAGTCTTAATTAGAATTAGCCAGAGTCAGCAGGGAACGCAAGACCTCACGTAATGATGCATGCGCAATAATAAACATCCGCCTCGCACACGGTTTTCCAGAGGAAATTGCTTTGAGTAAAATCATTCCTAATTAACCCTCTACCTAATTGATTTGGTCAGAATTAATATTCTTGTGGCATTAGGTAAAAAGGGAGCTCTCGAGAGAAGGACTCGGATCAACAGGACTCGGACCTTCGTACAGTATCTTCAGGTTTCTGAGAAATAGATCTAATGGGTCTCGGTTAAATGAAGTGCTCTCTCCATAACTTTCTTAACTTGCTTGTGTGTGACATCTGTGGATCAACAGCTTTTCTTTCTTTCTTTTTCTTTCTTTCTTTCTTTCGTGTCACTTTGTGTGAACAGAACTGGGTAATCCTATCACTCCTTTTAAACATTCTAGTCAAATAATGGTTTGGCTAAATGAAAATTATAGGTTGAGATGTAGTGTCTTTCAGGACTCACAGTTTTACAGTATAATTAACATATATTGCTATTTTGAGGATATCACTTTTTTTAGGGGTTGGAGGATATGATCATTCTGACTATCACATAAAGCAGCCACTGACCTTTACCGACCCCACACCAGCTTCTCACCGATTCTAATTTATGTCATTTTATCCAATTTGGCCAGAGGGGTAAGAGATCAAGATGAGTCTTCGTATTGAGCCCTTCTTTCAAGAACAGCAAGTGAAATGTGTCTTCATTTCTGAGCCTGTGTATAAACTACCAACTTTGCATGTTTGCAAAGAGAAGTTGAAAACTCACGGGTGTATTGGACTGAAATGTCTATCGCAAGTGTTTGCATTGGCTATTTATTGTTGATGACACTTCTTATGTTCGAATGACACATTTTTGACCATGTGCACCTTTTTTGGTCTCCATGAGGAAAACAGCTTATCCACAAGTTTCCAACGGGCCATTACGCTTTGCTTCGAAAGATGGGAAAAACTTCCTGTTTACGTGTTTCTGCCGTATTTCAACAAGTTTGTTTATAGCAGAATGTGAACTTACACACTGACAGCACTTATAAACTACATCAGCATTCTGTCCTGTACTTTATAGAGGAATGGGATGATGATTTTAATACTTGACGACGGATATTTAGCAACTTTCTTGATTCAGTTGTTGTGACCGTAAACCAATGAGCAATTCGAAAACCACGGAGGGTTTTCAATATCTTTACATGATGTGGATTGTGTGCTATTTAAAGATGTGGTAAATCATATTTTTTTGTATTTAAAAGCCGCATGCACATATCATAATGCTGCTGTATCGTCAGCTTGCCATTAATCTGATAAAAATTATACTAAAGATCATGTGGGAAAGCTGCCTTTTTACTTTTTTAAACACTCTCTCTTCGTTTTCCTAAAAAGACGATAAGCGGAAGAAATACCTACTGTACACCGAGTATAACATAGCAAGCATAGAACAATTAGCTTTTCTTGTAGCTTTGTGGTAAGAGCATGGCGCTAACAACGCCAAGGTTATGGGTTCGATCCCAGGGGATTGCACATACTTAGAAACAAATGTATAGGATAATGCAATGTAAGTCGCTTTGGATAAAAGCATCTGCCAAATGCATAAATGTAAATGTTAATATCAGATGAGAAATGTAGTAGTACACATCACATGATGTGATATGTTTCAACAGATTTTGACAACACATCAGTAAAATACAGTCTCACCTTTT
Source organism: Triplophysa siluroides (assembly GCA_006030095.1). Lineage (NCBI taxonomy): Eukaryota > Metazoa > Chordata > Actinopteri > Cypriniformes > Nemacheilidae > Triplophysa > Triplophysa siluroides. The sequence continues at coordinate 4,132,381 of VCII01000203.1, read as the reverse complement.
ACTACCTTTTAAAACGGTAAACTATTTTTAAACTATGAGCACATAGTTCACTTGAGAGTTAAGCAGTCCACATTTTAAAGTTTGTCTTTTAAAATTGTACAGTCCCTCACGGGAGCAGTCTGTCTCCTTAACTTTGATCTGTGTGAACTTTGCATGGTTGTAAGTGCAGCTGCGAACAGCAGGTGTTACTCATCACTTTTTTTTCAGTACTTTTTTTAATAGATTCCATGAAACCAACAGTATTACAACTTAAAATATGAATCCCAGTATCATTTTCTGTCATCAGAATAAGTTATTTAACGCTGCAATTAATGCAATACACTACTTCCGCCGCTTCACCAGACGTTTTACCCACTTAAATTTTTACTGCGCCCTCCGGAAACTTGTGGATACATTTTACCGAATCAATTTTTGAAATGCAAAAAGAGACAGTTTCTGTGAGGGTTAGAAAACAGTTACAGAATAAAAGTACACATTTCAATATAAAAAAGACATTGTGCGTGTGTCCATGCTTGCGCATACATTTTACATCCAACTTTTGTACATTTTTTTACAGAATTTCAAAAATACATGAAAATTCTGTCAAATAAAACAGAACAATTTTGAAAATTAACAGGGTATGTACAATTTTAGCCATTATGTCTATGGAAAGTCTCCAAAATGCATCAAAACAAACTTGTGAGCGTGTATGAAGCAAAGGACAGTACTTGTCATCAGTGTGTGGTGCAATCACTTTAAAAAGCACTATGAGAGAAAAGAGGACAATGCTAAAAATCATGACATGTTCCACATCGGTTGGACAGACATCTGTCATAATATGTGCTTAGTTACAATAAAAAGAATAATAACATAGTATCAGAACTGCTTTGATGCAGCAATCATTGAGGTCTGAACCCATGATTTCCAATCAGGGAGGTTTTGTGTTTCGGTTTGTATTCGCTTTACTTCCCGAACACTTCAGTGTTGCAATTTTTGTTTTTGGAATCTGAAATTATACCACACAATGTCCATGATCTCTCTCTCTCTATTTCTCCCTCTCCGAATCAGGTGGCTTCATTTCATATGTACAGGGAAGATGGGAAACTTTATTACCAAGGGTCTAATTAACCCCATAATTGGCAGGTTTCAAATGTGCCGAGCCGTTCATATCCAGGGAATACGAGCATTAGCATGATTTAATTAGGTTTTATAAAGGGGATTTGGGGGGTGGCCGGCTCAGGATTATATCCTGGTAGGAAGAGGTGAGCCGGGGGCTGATTAGGAGCAAGGAGTGCTAACTCACTATCAGTTACAGGGCACATTTCCTTACACAGTGTAATGTGAAAGGCCAAAAAAATCCAACAATAAGACCGCAGTGCTCGGAGCACAAAGAAGCGTTGTACATGGCTATGCTGCCGCATATTTTCTTGCTCATTCGTTGTGAACTGATAGTCCTAATTGAATTTTGCTTTCTGTTTCAAAAGCAGTAAAACACCAACATGAGTACTGTTGTGGTCTTTACCCTTAAACCCTGCTAAGTCTTCCAGATGCATCTACACAAACAAGGACATGCTAATAGGTCTCTCATCCTTGTGATAACAGCGCTTGAGCACACTTGGTAATAGCCTTAGTGCTTTAATCGTCCCATTTTTGTCTTTACAGATGTACTTTAAATATAAGACTATAATGGGGCGAATTAGGGTAAAAGTATTTTTTGTATTATAAAATATTAGAAATTGTTTAAAAATGTAAATATGTGAACGAACACATTAAAGTACATCGTAAAAAATCTCAACTCATCTTTTTAAGTTTAAGTTTTGTGCATGTTATTTTTTTGTTATACGGAATCCCAAAAGTAGAAATCACTTTTATAAAAGTGATTGATATCAATTGTATTGAAACAGGAAATTAAGTTTAGTTGACACCAAAAAAAAAATCTTTACGGTGTAGAAAGGTCATTGCAAGCAAATGATACTGAAATGATTGACAAGTTAGAGAATATTTTATTACGTAAGCAGTTTTAAAATGGTCCTAATTGACTCATCCACAATCCCACAGTGACTTAATATCCTTGTCCAGGACACCGGGACATTGTTTCCATTGGGAATGTACATTACGTCTATATTAACATCCTCATTAACCTGATCTCTGTGCAAGCTCACCTCCCCCATAAGACCAATTAAAACACACACACACACACACACATCCAATGTGTGGCAGCTGTCAAAGGAATTAAAATTTAGAGGAAATTAAATTACTTCTCATATTTTAATTACATCAAATACTTACAATTAATTGTAGACAATAAAAAATAAATTTCCCTTTATGACAAATTACACTTTACATACAGTATACAATATTGTGATAATGGATAAAATACTTTAAATGTAGGACCTATGTCTATTTATATATATTTAAAATAGATTTAGACCTGCGTTTCATTCATTTACCTCTCAGTCCAGAATTCTTAGGATGTGGCTTTATAGAAAACACTGAGCACAAAAGAACATGAGGTAGAGCTGCCATAGCAACCCACAAATGCTCATGCTTAATTATCACATTACATCTGGTTTTCTCATGCTGGCTTTTTTATTTGTTCAAAACATGTAAGATGCAACATCTACATTTAAGCATAAAAATCACACACATTTCTCCTCTTTGTTATAGCTCTTAATAACATGTACGTCCTTCTGTCCTAATTCTAAACACACATTAAAAAGCATTAAAATTGCTTTCATCTAGAAGATAAATCCAAACTATTAATGACCTCTTATGAAAACGCTGCAATTATTACCATTTCTGGCTAAACACCATATGAGGACACAGCACAAAGAGCAGTACCTTATCGGATTAAATAAACATCTTGTTATATCTTTTAATAATCTCATATGATTTAGACTAAAATGAAGGTCTCTTTTAACATTTGCATTACATTTATGTTTGGCAGACACTTTCATCCATTGTTATCACCATGTGAGCCACAGAAATGCTGGTGACAGACCCGTATCGTGTGGTTCTGCCTTAAGCTTTTTTTCAGAGCAGAGAAGGTGGATATTACAAATGGGGACGTACGAGAACTAATTAAGAGGAAAATGACAGAGATATAAGAGGTCCAGAATGGGTCCGTCCCTCAGGTCCTCCATGAAGGACAGGGGTAGATTTAATACTGAAGGAGTGATGTGGTTTAAATGCCACCCAGAGGCCCGAGTTGAAATGAGTGGTGTTGTGTGTAAATAGGGTAAATACCACACCATCATGAATGAGGGGAGCTGGCAAACAAATATACCCATAAAATTGCGGAAGAAATTGAGAAATAACGCAAATGCGCCATGAGCTTTTCGGAAGAAAAAACTTGACGTGTTGTTTCTTTGTATGACAGCGATAAAGTTCAGGTCATGATATCAATGATATAATCATTTTAATTAAAAAGGGAGTTTTAGAACAGAAAAGCAGATCAAATCACAGGTGCGAACCATGTTAATAGCATTGATTTAGGACGTCAGACTGCTAAAGACATGATGTCATTCATCTTCCCAGAGCAGCAGACGTTGAAATCATTGTCAGGATGCAGGGTGACGTTTGACTGCTGTTAGTTCTCTTTGAGTGATTGGGACAAATACAGCCATTGAAAATATTTCATTTCAATTCATTTCTAGCATTTCTTGATGTATTGTGACCATTCCAGTCCAACGTTTGTTGAATTTCAACAAAATCAAACCTCAGGAGTGACAAAAAGTCATCCAACAGCAAATGTGAAAGACTGACAGAATGACAAGACACAAGAAAACTGTGAAGTTATCACATAAAAAATATTTCTTGAACTTTTCCTAAAAACCTTAGAACTTTAAGGTTCTATCTGACATTTTGGTCAAAATTGAGTTATTCACATATTCTTTTTTTGTATAAACTTATTTACACTATGCCATGTTCTTTTTAAATGTAAAAAAATCTACACAAATCGAATTATAATTTGGTGCTATAAGGGTCTTTCTGCAAGAGCCAATCAGCACTTTGAATGCACACAAGAGGAGCAATCAGGATCAGCTTTCTTTGTCATGTGACCAGACTCCTCAGTGACTGGGGCATATCTGAGGGAACAGTGCAACACAAAACAATGTTTAAAAGAAACCTCAAGGTTGACGGTTTTATTGATGCTCTTGTCAACAGTATTTTCTGTTTTGTTTTGTTTTTGTTGAGAAGATTGTTTATAATTTATTTATATTTATAGACACAACACTAGCCAGAAGAGCTAGCTTCCTAATACCTTTGTTTACATAGACTCTCATAATGGAGTTAATGCCAAATAGTCAACAACGTTGAGAGTCTTGATAACAACAATAAACATTATTATGATTTTTCAGCCATACTCATCTCTAAAAAGTCATCCTTCTGTGTATAAAACATCGAAATAACAATTAGAACGACCTTTTATGCTTGATTTGAACAAGAAAAAAGCATCCAAATATATGAAATAATTGTCCTAAAACACATGTCAATGTACATTTTTTACACATTATTATACACTAATTTCATGTTTTAACAAAAGTTATAAGTAAGTTGTTTGAAAATGTATTACTTTCATGAATGTTTTGCAACCTTATAATTCTAACCGAAAGTCATTTTTCAGAATCAGAAGGTTCCATCTGCGTTTGACCTGTTCCAAAAAAACCAATCACAAATTTCAGAAAATGTTGACATTTGGAATACGTTTAGGGTCTCTTTCTTTTTCGTGTATAAAAGAGATTTGTTCCTCATATCATTTTTGCTATATGAAATGCAAAACTTTAAAGCTCAATATCTCAAAACTACTCAGACCGCATAGAACCTTATAATTTCAAGGCGAATAAATGTAGAATATTTTATTGTTGTACATATGAACCTGTTTTCTGATTTTAGTGTTGTGCATTAGTGTAATGATCACAATAGTTAAAACTAATAACTACAAATAAAACATTTCTTTAAACTAAGATAAACAAGCTTCGAAAAAAGAAACTAACATAAAATACTTTTTAATACTCTAAATTGCACTTAAGATAAAAAAAGTTTTTGTTTTACATTTATAAATGTATTTGTTTTACAACAATAAATATATACACTTCGACAACACAAAAATGGAAAAAAAATACTGAAAATCTTATATGAAATCCTGAAAAGTACAAATATTAAATGGAAAATGCAAAACTATAAAACAAATACCTCATATCTTTAAGTCAATGGTTGGCAAAATATCTATATACTGTATTTCTGACCACTTTATGGTCCGTTGAACCTTTTCTGTGCAACAGAAACATGCTGTGTATGTTAAAGTATATATGGATCCAAACAAAGTATTTTTAAGAGCCTTTATTTTCAAGAGTGTTAATAAAACCTGTAACACAGCTCAGCATTGTCAATAAAATGAATAAATATCATATACCATCACAACGACTGTGTTAATGTTAGTTTGTGATAAACTGTTATTGAAAAATGTTATTCTTTATCTGTATTTTCGGCTACATTTGCATGACACATAGATAACATATGATGAGAGTCTGACAAACAGGTTCACAGTGCTAGTTTGACTGTTTCCTTTTTCAGAGAAAAAGGCTTGTTTAAATCATTGTCATTTTTGAGGGGAGATATTAGATGATAATCCGTCATCTTGTGTCACATGAAAAACTAATTAGAGAATGTGAAAGGTATGATGCTGAGGTTATGACTGGATTTATCTTAAGAGCGGAACATTGACCATTGAAGTACAGTCCCCAATCAACTCAGAGTCAGTCTGTAATCCCGGACCGGATCCCTCGCCGGCCAAAATGACAAAAGCAAGACGGAGAGTGAGGTAATACTTAACTCCTGATTTGAAACAATATTTCAAGCCCATATTATCACCAGATTGCTTAACAACGAATAGAAAAGTAAGAGAGAATTATCTCTCACAGCCGTGTAAATTCTGAATTTTGCCTCATGAGAAATCATCATTCCCATTCTTCAGTAGAAACAATTCCCACAATTCCTGCAGCCAAAATCTTTTGTATGTTCTCCTAGCCTCTCGTTTTGCTTGTTTCAGTCTTATTCAGTGTGTGTGTGTGTGTGTGTGTGTGTGTAAAGTGACTACAAACAGTAGGCTCTCTGTGTTTAAGCGTCTCTTTTGTCACCATTTTCCCTGACCGGCTTTCTGCCTCCGGGCGGACAGATCATAATACGCTACAGTCCCACAGACAGTACAGCAGTGGGAACACCAATAAATAGTCATCATCTCCATCCCAAATAGGTTTTATTGTACACCCACAAAGGTATGAAGCATACAACCAGCTGTGTGTATACCCGTGAGCCTGGGAACACATGGTTCGTGGTTCTTGCAACCTGAAAATAAAACCCAGAACACATAAACTTTAAAGTTATATTTGTGAGGATCTAAAATACCTAAAGGTTTTCATACTAAAATATAAGGAGCTACTAAAAGTTATTTACAGTGATGCCATATAAGAACCATTTTGGTTCCTTGAAGACATATTTACTCAAAGGTTCTTATATGCACAATTTATTTCTTATGTTTTATAGTCTATAGAACTTTCTGGCATTGTGAAGACCCTTTGTGAAACATAATGGTTCTTAAGACGATATTTAGACGTTCTTTGGATGTTCTTCATGGAACCTTTCGGCCAAAAATGCTTCTTATTCATTGTCAACCATTTTATTTTTTATAGAATGTGTTAACACAATGTAACTGTTACAGACACTCTTGGACATTATTAGTTTTTAAATTAAAATACCAATTGCCAAATATTTCATCCAGTCATGTTTAGTTTACATTTGAGGTAAATTCTGTCTATAAACTATTTGATCGCAGACATACATTCTTTCTCTAAACAGAGAACGAGGGCCTAAATCTTTGATTTCACACCCTGTGACCTTGACTTAAGCCAGTCAGGTGTATCTCAGACCGGTCTTACTCTTCCACAAAGCAGGAAGGCTGCACAGGATAGATTAATGAATTAGAAATTAAAATGCCGTCCTTTGGGAAACCCGACTTGCTCCCTGCATAAAGTCTTCCCCGCCCCCCACGTCAGACCGTCCTCTGTCCCTCCCTATCAAACACCTGAGCATTGTGTGGCCAGTACAATCACACTTTCTCTCCATATCAACCTCTCTCTCTTGGACGGAGACAAACGGCTCTGTGGTCATTGGTGGTGGGAAGGCATCCTTATTCTAAGCGTTGTGGACGGGCATCTCTTCAGACCATCCCTGGTTTGGTGATAAGAATGGATATAAACCAAAGTGCACCAGTTCACAGGCATCACAATGGACGCCTGTCACTCAAAGCTTAAAGAGACCCCAAAGGACTACTCATCGGGAATACCTCTTGTGACCCCCACTACCTCAGGGTCACCATTTCTAATTCCCTCCCCCCTGCTCTCTCTCTTTAAATCACGACTATAATGTTAAAATAAAGTAAAATATATTAAAGCTGTGACTACATTCATGATATTGCATAGCCATTGCTCGAAGCAATAGTTCACCAAAATACAGAAAATGCTCACATAATTCTTTCACCCTCATGCCATTCCAGATGTATATGACTTTCTTTTGCTAAACGCAAGGAAATAATTTTTATATTTAATAGATATTTTAAAGCAGCCCTGCAACGGTGTTTCATGCATTCTGACTTCTTCACAATGTTAAACGTGCTGTCTTCTCATGCTTAACATGGTCACCATGTCAAAAAATGAGTTGGGCGTATTACATTGTATTTCTGTGCTCGATACACTCCCCAAACGATCGTACAGTTTTCGGAAAGTTCTTTCGAACATATAAAACTGTTTCGTAACAATGTTTTCTTAGTCCCTTATTGGACAATTCTCCCGGAAAAGCACACACTGCATCAAGGAGAGCAGGAGAAGGAGCATGCGCAGACGTCACTTTCACTTGTGTGCAGGAGAGAGAGAGAGCATACGGTCGCGAAGTTCAGGTGTTTGTTTGTTCACTACATTTGGGTGATGAATGTTACATAAACTGTGGATGTAAGGCTGGATTTGGAGATCGTTTGAAACTGATATATGGAGCCGTCTCGTCGCTAAAAGATGCTGGACATGAACCGCATGCAGTGAGTAAAACTGATGTCTGTGTTTTGTTGACAATGGATGCGCACATGCTTTGGTTCAGCCCACCCCTCCCCCCCGCACGTGCCGTATGTTTTCGGAAACAATCGTAAAGCTGTGTCTATCTAATATAAATGTGATCAAACTAAATACTTTTCGAAGATACGAAGTATGCAATACTACTCTATATGTACTCAAGATTAATATGAGATTGGCAGAAACCCTGTGTGTTAAGGCCGCTTTAAAGCACTGGAGTCATGTTGATTACTTTAATTATGTGTTTATGAGAGAACTAAGTTTTTATATATCATATATATATATGTGTATATATATATATATATATATATATATATTATATATATATGTATGTATTAATAAAATATTAAATATTCAATTAAAGACATTAAAATAATTAATAAATAAGTGGTAAACCATATTTGTTTGTTTATAAAATATCAAATATTGAATATAATAAAATTGTAATCATACAAATAATAAATAAATATTATTTATTATATACATATATTAAATTATAATGAATAAATAATATTTATTTGAATAAAATGCTACAAGTGAAATCTTGATGGAGTGATAAGAGATGTCATAATAACTAAATCTGTGCCTTTGTAAATTATTGTTTTTATTTAGAAATATGGCACAATGTAAATAGGGAAGAAAAATAAATGTATTCTTATTTATATTTAAATGTAATGTAAATTAATATAATTAATATCAATTTTCTGGATTTATTTTTTATCTGTTTCATCAGTATTTTACAGAAATGTCAAAAAATCGTTATCATAAAATGATATTTATATATATTACATTACCAGTACATTTAGTTTCTTTAACAGTGTTAAAATGAAATGAGGGTTTTCAGATTTATATTTCACTCAAATTGTCCCTAAATAATGCAAGGGATCATCACTTTCTGTACATTCTGTCATTTCATGTTTGTTCACTGTGACAACAACATCTTCAGCACTCTGGTCTCTCGTTGTGACCTAAACGGAGCACGGACACCAAAACATCCCTCCGGTCCCACACCCAACACACCCACCCTCTCAAATCTTACGCCCATACAGTGTGAATGAACAGAGAAAAATGCCCTCCTGACCCCACCCCATGTTTACCACAAGACGCAAGCCTCCGATTTGTCCCTCACCCTCTTTAAACTCAGCAGAACGACTGAGAATTTCCAACGGGACCAGAACACTTGCAGGCTTTATGAAATGGACACTTTGATAGCTCTTCTTTTCCCTCATTGTCTCTCGTTCTCCCTTTCTCTTTCTCAGTCTCAAATATTTTCCACAGAAGCTCCTCCATCGTTCACAAAAGCTGTCATTGTGGACTGGTCGAGGCGTGAGGGGGGATTCATGAATGTCTGCTGTACAATCAGGCCACAGTGGGTCGGTCTCACAGCCCACAAACGCTGATGGATGACTCACACTTCCGAGGCGACCTCTCACTCACAAATCATTATTTATTCTGTACATCATCGTCAGATCTGTTCAGAAAGAAGATGGTGTACGTATCAATTTCTGCGGATTGTAAAATAAATAGCCCCCCCTTAATCGGTTTTCACGTGGTGGTCCCCTTAACAGTTTCACATTGTTCTCGTAATCCCCTTATACGCTTTGGCCACCCTCTGCATGCATTTATTTAACTCACATGTCTTTTATTCATACAATAAGAGGTGATGTGTTGTAAAGTGACATGTTCCTTTTATATCTGATACAAAACCAGCAGACAACGCCTGGTCCTTACTGCGCAAACATGCCTGATATGGGCAAAAGAGCCGGTGGATGCCAGAAAGAGCCTTGTTAAAGCCCCGGGCCAATCGTGGCATTTCAGTCCCACCGTGATGCAAGCTGCTTTCTGGGGAGACAGGAATAGCAAGAGTGACAAAACCTGAAAGAAAGAGGAAACAGCCGAAAAGGGACGGAGAATGAAAAGCCCTACCTCTCTGTCAGGAAAGGTCAATGACGACCCTAAACCACAGGGGACGTGCGTTACCCAGGAAGTGCCTTTCCGACCCCAGCCCAGAGAGGGTCACAAACCTCCCGTTACCATGGAAGCCTGGCATTTGTCACCATTCAAATGAGGCCCGGAAAGCCTCTGTCTCGTTTAACTACAGTGTATAAACCTAAAACAGAAAAATATATTAAGGCAACCGGTAATATATGATGATCGATGGGCTAATGGAGTGCGGATGGAGAAATAGAGGTGGTATTCATAAACTGACTGTAAATCAAAAGCAATTATTGAGATTTGTATTATAAAGTTCAAGAATTCACAGCGCTAACAGAGGAAACAACAGCAAACCCACACAGACTCCCAATGAGTCATTAGAGTGAGCCAGAAACAAAGACACGTAAACTAAGGAGTCTATTGGGTCATAAACACACATATTAGACCAATTACTGCGCTAAACAACTAATTGTACCAACATTTGATGGCACATTACGATGATTAGGCCTAGTTAAAACAGAGATAAACAGTTTGTAGATCTTCTTTCTTCAATATGAATTTTGCTAATCGGTCTGGTTGAAATGTGATTTGAATATACTTTTTATCTTTATATTAAGAAAATGTATGTCTGTGTGTACCTTTTTATTAATTCATTTTGAACTTTCCACATCAATCTATAATAGAACACAGAAGAAATCTGCAACATGACAAAGTTAAAAATTATAAAAGAAAATACATACAATTCACAATTTGTTTTATTACAAAGACATAAGAACACAAGCAGGTGGCCTATCTTCGCCTGTTTTGTCAAGTCAATACAATATTGCCACCTAGTGTTGAGAAAATGTATTCTACTTTTCCTTCTGCTGTGCTATACTTTAATTAATCTATTTCAACTTAAAAACTTTAGTTCAAAAGCTGCTTTACATTTTTTAGTTCACTATAAGTCATTTGAACTTAAAATATATTACACTGACTTCTAGTTATATTTCACAACTAAAATACAACCACACTGAAAAAAACATATATTTTTTTTGTACACATTTTGTAAGTAATTTTACTTAAATTTTTTGTGGTAAGTTCTTGCACACTGTTTTTTAAGTAAATTTACTTTAAAATGTTTTGCGGCAAGTTTTTGCTGTGGCAAGATTTTCTTTAAAAAGTGTGCAAAAACTTGACACAGGAAAGTAAATCCTAGTTTGTTTTATTCAGTGTAGATTAATTCAGTTTAATATAATTTGAGCCCAAATGACTTATTTATTAAATTTGACTTTAAAATCTTTAATTAAATTTTTCACAATGTACAGATGGGGTGTCAGGGATGGTTTTAGGCTATAGTTTTAAAATGTGTGACCTCCGTTAAAAAATGAAATATACAATACATTGTTACATTCAATTTCTTTATTAATCAACAGATAAAAAACAATATTTTTCAGTCTCTGACCAATAATAGAGAGAAAGACTTCTGATATCATGAATTGAGTTTCTACTATATCGTTTATATGGAGCAGCATTATAGAAAACCAAGCCAACAACCAAAAATATCACCAATGATTCTCAGTCTATCAACCTGCTGATACAACTATTTCCTCTATCATATAGTACAGTAAAAAGTTACCTCATTGACAAAGCTTTACAAACAATCACAGTTAGAAGTTACATTTCGGCTTTTCCGTCAATTCAAGGATGGTGGTTGAATTCTTGTTCAAAACTGTATTTATTGTGAAAAGACTAATGCCCGAGTGATGTATCCATTTTGTACGCTTGAGAGTGTGATTTTAAAATGTCTGGATAGATTTCTAAATAAAATAAATCAAGTTAGAAATTTAACTATGTCACAAAATACTGTTCATGTGTTTGTGAGTGAACGTGTTTTATGTTGTTTTAACAATTTTTGAACACACCACATGAAAATATATAGGATGGCACAGCCCATTTCAATTCCGTTGGTCATGGTTATACATCCAGCATGCATTCAAACTCATCTATTCTCTGCATTGTGTTTCCTCTTTTAATCTTCCTATAGCTGACAGTGTTGTACCTGCCAAGAGGACGAATACACATAGGGTCATATTCTTCAATAGAGGGCTGCAATTCAGACAATCCATCGTCCATTTCCTCTGTCTTTTCCTCTGCTTCCTGCATGTTTTCCTCATTCTTTATTTCCTCTTCCTGTTTGTTTTCCTCATCATTCTTTTCCTCTTCTTGCTTGTTATCCTCCGTGATCTTATTTTCATCCAGTGGCTCTTCGGATGTCTTTTGCTGAGGTGCTTCTTCTGTTTGTTGTTTGTCAGCTCCAGGGTCCTTGTTGTTCTGCTCCATTGATGTCACTTCCTGTCCTGTGATTCCAGCAACTGATTGATAGAGAAAAAGAAATGTTTTATGGAAGGAAATGGATAAATATATAAATACACAATCTCTATAAGAAAACATGTTGTAAACTGTACTGTATGTTTTATATTAAACAGCCCTAAACAGGTGAATCCTTGAATTAAATAGTTCACACAAACATAACAATTCTGTCATTGTTTACAAACCCAACCTGACCTTCTTCTGCAAAACACTTAAGAAGATATTTTGAATATAGTATATTTTATCACATGGACACAAAACCACTGATACATTTCTTAAAATATATTTTTTGTTTTCCACCAAAGTAACACTCACATACAGGTTTTGAACATGGGGGTGAATATATGATCACATTTTTTATACAACTACAAACTACGTTTAAAAACTACCTATAAATGACTGTTTAAAACCCTAAACAAATCTCAATCAAGCGATCCAAAACCAAGTTGACAAGAATATAAAATACGATATACTATACTGTACCTTCAAATATGGTCGGATGATAATGCTGTGCTGTCCTGTAAGTTCACCAGATATTGATACAGTATCCCAAGACACCTGTAAATCAACTGGTAGTTAACGTCTGTGTTTCTGTTAAAGTCAATGTGTTGTCATGTCCAAAATAGGAAAACATTTGCTAAGTCCTGGACAAAATAGGACAGGACTTGACAAAAGATGCAAAGCTGTTTTGTGGAATTTTAATTTGATTTGACTAAACAAAGTGTCCTGCTCCGACGCTGGAGCAAGCACTGCAAGTACACAATTTTCCCTGTAAATTTCAACAAATATGTGGCTTACATAACATTCTTCAGAATTAAAAGATTACTGGCATTAGCTGAAGTGGCATACATAAATACGTAAAAATAAACCTCATGCTAAATCCGGTAACCATTATAAGACACCTTCAGTTACAGCTTAACAGTATTGTTATAGTGTTTTTTTCACTTGTGTAATAAATGTATTCAAAAAAGTTAATATACTATTTAAAAAAATATATCACCTGATTTAAACACGTAAATTTACTTTCACAAAAGCAAATAACAAGCAGTCTAAACAGGACATTTGCATTTTCAGTACAGAGGCAGAAACTTTTACAAACACACTGACCAAGCTTGTAAAACACATCACTTAATATTTCTTACCTTGTTCGTTCCAACTTTGTGGTGCTGTATGATGGTTGTCTGTTGGGTCTGACACCCGTTCTTCTGGTTTGGGAGTGAATCCTGAACAAGAGAGATCAGAAACAGTGTCCTGTGGCGAGAAATCTATGCATGGCCGTATCTGTTCCTCCCTTTCTTCTCAACTCGTCTGACTGGCATTGGTTGACGCAGCCTCATTGTTTTACTCAATCACATAGCTGATGAGATTGTCAAGCCCATTGTGACTTCTAATTTTGGACGTGAACTTGACATTATAGGACCGATGGGTTCATTCGTAGAGATGACACAGATACACTCGTAAAAATAAAGGTACTTGAAAGGTTCTTCACACCAATGCCATAGAAGAACCATTTTTGGTTCCACAAAGAACCATTCAGTCAAAGTTTCTTTAAAGAACCATCTCCGTCCTACTTTTTTATAATCTGCAAGAAGGACATTTTTTTGCCACACAGAACATTTTGCGAAACAAAAAGGTTCTTCAGATGTTAAAGGTTTTTTATGGAACAAAAGGTCGTCTATGTCATTGAAGAACCCTTTGAAGCACTTTTTTTTAGAGTATATAGTCAAAGTCTGCCTGTTGGTGTTTTAAATTCTAGTATATTGAAAAGTCTTAGTGTACATTTCTAAAAAGTATGCTCACATATTGTCCATCCGGAGATATTTCCATTGTATGTAAGAATATTTCATAAAATCAAAAAATCTGAATGCTGGGAATCTCTTTATTGCCTTAAATTTTTATATACAATGGCTTCACAAGTCATTTCAATTTACTATTTTATAAATATAATAATATAAAACTTACAATCACAAGTTAAAATTACTTGCTTAAAAAAAAAAAAAAAATATTATATATATATATATAGGAAAACTTATTAAAGAAAAAATTTAAATTAAAAAAAGAAGCTAAATACTGTATTGTAACAATGAGGTCTCATGAGGTCAAACTCAGAGAAGGCATTTGTCAATTTGTCAATCAAGCTTTATAAAGTAATAAGCATGCTAAGATATTTTTTTCTGTGAGACAGATACTGTAAGTGAGTCACTTCCTGTCAGAGTTAAGATCTGTGGGGTGGATGAGAAATGCATCTGGGTTTTTACACTTATGATCTGGAAAGATAAGATAAAAAAAATCAACACAAACCAAAGCCAACAAATCAAGGAAAATAGCCAAACAGAAACCGGCTTGCGCTACAAAACATCAAACCACACTTGGAGATTTTTATAAACATTTTATGAGAAAGTGTATAAAACATGAATAAATAAATCAGTGTTATATAAATACAAAACATTTAGATATAAATTACAATGGAGTTTTAACAATAAATAATGCCAAATGATAGATTTATAAGGCTACTCATGTAGAATGGTTTAACCCAAAAACATTTAAAAAATCTATAATATAACAAATAAAAATAATAAAAATATATATAAAAATACAAAAATAGTTCAATCTCATGTCATCTCACTTTCCACATCACATCAGTGACTACAGAAATAGAGCCTTAGTGGAAAAATACAATTTAAAACACACATTTAGTTTGTTCTCGTCAATGGCAACCCTGGATATGTTGAGAATTTTACTTTTTGGAGGCCTTTTTGACCAAATGCCCATAATTTCGCCTTTTTGACCAAATGCCCTAGTTTACTCCTTGCTGGAGTCACAGGTTTGTTTGCAGGATGTTTGTTTGCTAGTGTGGTTAACTTCTCATTTATTCATACAGTCAATAGTGGGTGACAGGACATCATGTAGGAAGGTCAGGGGGTCTCTAATTGTTTTCCACCTGGACACCTGGAGGCAGAGAAGGAATTGTTGTATTACACCAGCACTGAACAATATACAGTAACAGAATATCTCCAATAAATGTCAATGGGTTAACTCTTTATGATGGCAAGCCAAGGGTTTGAGAGGAAATGATGTGTTGTTCTTGCACAGAGCTGTTGCCCGCATTTCTCTTTTAGTTTCACACAAAGCCAGATATTAACACATACCTCGACTCAGACGCACATCCTGTGTGATAATCGTCTGAAGCTCTTCGCATTTCTCTGTAAGCTCTCGCTGTTTGTGGTGTAAATGTGTGGGGGAAACACAGAGAAAAAAACTGTGAGGTGAGGACACAGAAATTTCATTCACAATTCACACGGTTCCCTAACAAAACCAGTTTACCGTAAGGAGCCCCAAATGACTACTGTATGCAGCTTTGCCAAGCGTTATGAAATGTAATCAAAATAAAACTGGGGACTAGACTGGGTGTTATTAGGAAAGATTCACATTCACCCAAAAATGACAAGTGTGTCGTCATTTACACACTCTTGTCATTTCAAACCAATGTTGTTAACCAACAGTGACGGTAACCATTCACTTGCATTGGTTTTGTGTCTGTACTCGGTACAATAGAAGTGAATGGTATCGTCGCTGTTCGGTTACCAAATTTCTTTAAAATAACTTATTTTGTGTTCTGCAGAAGATAGTCATACAGGTTTGAAATGACAAGAGTGAGTAAATGAGGACATCATTTTTTTGGGTTAACTATCCCTTTAAGGAAAAGTACCTGCAGGAGATACAGCTTGCCAAGTAGTTGCCTCTGTTTTACTGTAGCATCTCTGATCATCTCCATCCTATAATAATCAAAAATATATATTAAATACTGTTAAACACCCACTCATCATTCAGATATTTTTTCATCCAAATTTTAGCACTCAAAAGATTTAAACAAAACAAGAGGGTCTCACACAACCAGTTTTAAGAGTGTAATCTTACTTTAACATGGTAGACTTTTCCATAAGGTCATTGATCTCCTGATGTGTGCATCCTGTAATGTACACACTGTTGACTGTGATTATGACATCACCTAAATCAGGTCAGAGAGAGAGAGATTAATATTGGTGCTGTAAAGGCGAATGAGAGCAGAACCAAGTAGAGCGAGCAGGTCTCACCTGTCGTTAATCCAGCATCCATTGCAGGACTGTTTTCTTTCACCCAACACACACATGAGCTCAGATCCTGCTCGGCACCCACTGTTCTTTCACCGCTGCTTGTCTACAGGAATTAAAGACCCCGTCAATTCATCATACAAAATCCAACTATCCCCTGACGGATAATAAAAGGAGTATGAGAAGAGAGAGTGGACAGGTGGGTAGGTAATGAGGTTACCTGGATGTCAAACCCAAAAGTTTCATTTTCTTCTCTTCTTAACATGACATCTCTCCTGTACACAGTAAGAGAGAGGAAATGAATGTGCATCTTATTTTTTTACCATTAAAAATGACCTTGTTTTTGTCATCTGGTTGACTCAGTCATGTTAACAATTTAGACTTACATATATATTGCTATTATAATCATATATCAATATAAATCACATTTTCTGTTATTGTTATAGTTATGATTAATAATAATTAATACTAATAATAGCATTTACCGGATGCACTGTTCTGCTGTCTTGTCCTGAGGTTGCACTACCTAAAATAAAACAATTATTACTTTTTATTTCGAATGTTCTATACATGAAGTATTCATGCTGTATTATGAGACACAAATATCAATTGAAAACAAAATAACATTCAACTCCATCATCACTCACGTTCTGTTTATGGAGTTCTGTGTTTTTAGTTAGTTTATAATCGCACGTGCTCTTCTGTGTTTTGTGTCCAGTGTTCAACAGATTGTTCGTCGCGCAGCTGCTCTTTCCTAACAGTTTTCTGATGTATCGTACAGTTGTCATCTTCAGACTGTGAACAACTGACATCTCATTCTCTGCTGCTGTGAGTTTCTGTCCTCCGCCTTTTACACACATCTGAGCGGATGTCACGTGACCGCAGTGCAGTCCCTGCATGGGGCTTCTCTCATTTACCGCAAGACTGTCAGCGCAAAATTATTAAGAATCAACGAACGAGAAAACGAAGGCTTACGTGAAACATAACCAATTAAATACAAAAGCATACAATTCATGACATAAGAATACAACACCAATACAATAATGTGGGCGTGTAACTTTTAATACAACACGTGCTCTCAGTTGCAAGGTATCATTCAATGTATTCGTTTAGCAGACTTACATTTAAGGAGACGAATGTAAAACAAAGTACAAGATAAAGAAGATAACGTGTGTGAGGATGGGGCGGCGGCTGGTTTCACTGAGGACGTGTCTCCGATCCGGTCCACTAGATGGAAACATCGGGCCTGTCCATGTTCAGGGTGTGTTTCAGTCTGAAGAGTAAGAGAAATCTAGGCGTCCCCCTTCTGTTTGCTGGAGACCGCGACGCAAGCCTTGTCGGTTTCTTCTCTCTTCGGGCCGCAGGTTTGTAAATCACGATGTAATTTACAATATTAATATTGCTCCAAAAAATTAAAAAAGCAATTTCCCAGATTTCTGTTTTTAGAATCTGTTTTAAAAATTGTCTTGTCTTGCGTAGATGATGCTAGTGGTCCTGATGCTGCTTTTGTTACTAGGCGACCAGGCTGACTAGCTAACTGATAAACATGACCAAGCAACAAAGACAATTTTGGCTAAATGATCGCGGTGTTTTAAAAACGATCAGTAGCTGCTAGTTAGATCGCTGTAGGTGTGCTTGTGTACATCTACACAATTTGAAAATGTCGAGCTGACAGCAGTTCGCTCGCTGCTCGGTTTGGTTGGATCGATAAAGACGGCATCGAATGATTATAGATCAACTAACCTGCTGTTAAATAAGAGTTGAATAAATGTTAACTACGTATTTACTGTCATTGCATAGCAATCTAAAATCGGACAAGTCATCATGGCAGACGAGCCCAACTACCGCAGAACAAAACCAGGTAATGCCCATTCTGAGCGACGCATTTACACATTAAAAAATGCACGTCATACAAAAATGATTTTGTATGTTGAAAAACGTGAACAATTATGCTCAAATATGATTTTAATTACATTATAGGGGTTAGGTCAACTCAACATACTACAAATGGAGCTGCTGGACCCTCATCACAGATTCCGGGTTTGTCTTCAACTGCCAACAACACCGAACCTGAAGCGAGAACCAAAGGACGACGTGTAGGAGTTCAGGCCTCCGACTCTGATTATGTTAAACTGGCAAAACAAGGAGGACAAAGGGGTAAATTTCTCACACTTCTGTGTGATGTGTTGGTTTAACTTTTGTCTTCAATTTTGCTGCAATTGCAGTATGAAGGAACAGTATGTATTTGCAAAACTCTCAAATGTATATATTTCCAAGATTATATATAGGCCAGGTGATGAGCTGATTGGGTATTCTATTCTCAGGGATCACAAAAACTGTCAAAATATGTGATAAAGATGTACTTTGAATGCACTGTATATCACTTTGGATAAAAGTTCCTGCCAAATCGGTAAATGTAGGTTACAACAGTATTAGCATACAACGTTTTAGTTACATACTGCATACTTTTTCACATTCTGTTTCATTAATAGTTTGCAATATAAAGTAGTGTTTACAGTATATACAGCCGCAGAATACATTTTTTGACAAATGTACTATTTATAGGCACATTTTTAAGGGAGGTGATCATTTTTGTTTCATTCTTGTTTCATTTTTGCCTGATCTTGAATACTGCAAAGAAAACAAGATCATATTTATGTTTAAACAACACAATACTAATGAATTACAAGTATTTTAGTATCAGTTGAAAAATGAATATATGATGGACCAAGCTACTTTTTCACAATTTTCAACTTCTTTGCATTCTTGTGTATTGACCAATAGCCACAGTTCATGCAAAAATGTACAGAAAGCAAGACTGGAGTGGTCTTTTATCTTTTTCTGTGGCTATATAACGCAGTGTATAGTAATTACTAAGTAAGCATTCTATTCTGAACATACAGTACACATATTTATATTTTTTATTTAATCTATAGGTTTGCTGTGGCATGATGATCCTGTGGATGCAGATCCAAACCACTCCTACAAACCCTCTAACTGGTTTACGGCAGATGATCAAGATGGGTGAGCTTTTTCCCACGAGTAAAATAAACAATAAATGATGTGTTCCAAAGCCTCGGATATGTATTCAAAGAGTGATCTTAGACCTATTATAATTCATCAAATAAAAATGTATCACATTATTCAAAGCAAAAAGCTACAAATGGACTCAGGGAAAAGCTGGTCTATAATTGTAATAAGTGTACGTAACATGAAGCCCTTGCTTCTCCTTGAGGAATAACATCGGTGTGTGGTAGAGAAATGCAAACCCCAAACCATCCAGTGTGGTGTTGTGAAACTGGGGTTCAATCGTGTGATCTTATGCTTTCAGCAAAGCAACCACCCCTGACGGAGTCGGCAAGAGTCAGTCTCCAGGTGCCGATCATAAACTGGAGCCCCCATTTGGAACTGATAGCTATTCTTCCTGGGAGAGCGACAAGGTGAATTAGTACAGACAGTGACAGCCTGCTTGTGCATGGCCATCTCTTACTGTATGTGAACTGCCGTAAATATTATGAAATTTTAGGGTTGCCATCAATCTTTAGGTTTCTTATTTTATTACGTTCCTTTTTTTGCAATTTTAATCAAAGCTACTGTATTAGTTTCTAAATCTTTTAGTTTGATGCATGCTGTAAGTATTGTTTTTTTGTACTGTCATTTTCATTTTTCTTGACTGATCGGCCATTTTCTCTCACAGATTATAGCCTGTGGGACTTCTGCAAAGACATCCTCTTTATTTCCATTGAACATTTCAATTTAAAGCATGCTAAAAGTATATACTTCAGCTATTTCTTAAAGGTGCCGTGTGTCATTTTTTGGAGGATCTATTAACAGAAATGCAATATAATATACATAACTGTCTTCAGATGTGTATAAAGACCTTACGTAATGCAGTTATTACCTTAGAATGAGTTATTTCTATCTACATACACCGTGGGTCCCACTGCATTGAATTTGCCATGTTGTTTCTACAGTAGACCTAAATGGACAAACTGCTCTATGGAGCGCATTTTGTAAATACGTTATCTGCGAAAACGTAACGACATCTTAGTTCTGTGTCAGCCAGACAGTAGTGCTTCGAAAGGGAGGGTTGACCGTGGAGTGAGCCGGTGGTTGCAATTCACAACCTCACGGCTAGTTGCTGCTAAATTTCATACACTGGACCTTTAAGTTGGTCTCAATTCGGACTTGATCCCCAATAGACTACAGTAATATGAAAGCAATTACTTCAGGGATAACATGAGGCTTTTCTATAAAATCAGTCTGACATATTTTGCCTGTTGCTACAGATTGCTGACTCAGATTACTGATGCTCTGTCTATTAGCAAAATAACCCATATCGCTTACAGATTCTCAGATCCATGGTTCTTCCCTCTGTCCTGTCATGTTCCTTAAATATAGATTGACAGGAAACAGTTCGGCTGTATTATATTTCTTGTTCTACATGCTTCTCATCTGATTTTATTAATGATGTCATGTTTCCTGCATTTGTGACTTTTCTTTTAAATTACTGGATTGATTTCTTTTAAATACATCCCCCAGGAAAGATCTGCATTGTATTACACTCTAAAACTGTGAAGAATCTATGCTCAATTTGAAAATAATCAACATCTAATGTTTTTACACACAAGGTGGACAATGCTGCATCAGGGATGCAGAAACTCTCCCTGAGCCAAAAAGATATTGATGATGCCAATAAATTCAAAAAGACGTATGTGTCCCTTTCTATTTTTACTGTAGCCACCGCATCATTTTATCTAATAAAAAGTGCACTCTTCTTTTCACCATCTGTATTAAATTTCAAATATTTGATTTTTGGTTCTGCTTTAAAGGTCTCATGACAAGAAGGCGGAAGCTCCTGTCAGCATGTCGGCGCTGTTAGGCTTTGGTTATGTCGAGGAAAAGAAATCTAATGACGATGATGATGCTGATGCTTCAAGTGAGAGTTGAATCTGCGTCACATGAACCACACGTAAAATGTTATGAGTCAAATAATCTAAAAACTGCTGTTTTTTATCTTTTAGGCATTACCTCCGAGCAGACAAGCACCATTGCTCCGGAAGAGGAATTAGAATAGAAGACGTTGTTCCCAAATCCCTTCTTCGTAAATTGGTCTTCTCGCGTATCCACTTGCTTATTTGCATCAACACCTCACACTCTGCTATTTTCTGTTTTCATCAACATTCTGCATCTTTAAACAACATGTTTGTGTTATGCTCACATTGCTATGGTGCTTGCGATCTGAAAAACTATAACCCTAAAATGAAGGAATATTGTGTCCCTGCTTACAAAGTACAGGGTATGTACACCACAAACTAAATTGTAAGTGCGATGAATACTGATGCCAAGATGGAGATGATTTTAATGAAATTCCTTACATTAATTCCTTTCGCTCATAGCGCACCAATGCGCCAAAACCTTAGGAATACCTAAGACAGTTGATCCACTTAACACACATGGCAGACAGGAGGTACCATGTTATACCGCCTCTTCCCATCTCACAACGTCAATATGAAAAAAAGTGTGTGTAAGCAAGCTGCAACCCATCGCAGAACTACACACTCTGTGGCTTTTTTCTGGTCTGAACACTTTTGAGTGCTCTTATGCCCTTAATCAGCAAGTTCTGAGCACAAGAAAGCCAACTTGCATTCAACTACATGAAATGAGGTGATGCTCTCGGTACGGATTAGAGAAATAGAAAGGGGGTACAGGGAGTTTGCGATTGTGAATGTATGTTTTGTTGTTGGTATTGATGTGACAGTAAATAATAATCTCAGATGATGTTGTTTTAGTGTTTAATGCTGCAGTTACTTTAGTTTTTTCTTCCTTCTCAAAAGATGTTTACACTTGTTGTCATTAACGTCTATAAATGATACCTGAATAAAATCGCATGTGCATGAAACACTAAATTGTTTTGTAGTGATTCACACCTGGCCAGGCGGTTTTTAAATGTATTCAATAACATTGAGTTTCAGTTAGGATTTGGGTGGAAATTACTCATTTGATGTAATACAATAGTGCAATGCAGCATACGTGAGTAAAATGAAAAGAGAGGGAGACATGCGCTAGCTAGACGAACGGGTTTAAACGCTGCGTCCGCGTCTTGTGTCTATTGAAGCGCCTCGGGACGAGGGCGGGACGAGTGTCGTGAGCTTTGGTTTACTATAGCATGACATGGCAATTTCTGTTATGAAAAGCGCGTCTCGAGACACTTGCGTCCTGAGCGCTGAGAGAGAGATACGGCTGTGACGTATGGTTCTGCAATCGGTCACTATTGCTGTGAAATGCTATTAGAGAGATTGCTTTAACTTTCACTTCTTATAAGTCCGACTTGTGAAATGCTTCCCGTCATAGATATATGTAGTGATACTGGTGAAATATGGCATGGCTCTCAGCCAATCAGATTCAAGAACCAGAATAATTGTAAATATGGCTCAGTATAAAGTAAAAATTAAATTGAGATTTGCAATGGCAAATGTTTAACTTGTATTGTAATATTACAATGTTTTATTTTTAAACTGAATATTAAACATCTGATTTCTAGTATGTACATGTATAACCCATGATATGCACAAAGGGTAGAGGTGCAGAAAAGTATTAGTGGTGGTGTTTTTTCTTTTTTAAATATAAAAGAGTTAGATCAGATCAGATATTTACTGCATGAAAGCCATAAATTCAATATTGATCAGAATTTAGAATAAACAGTCCCATTTCTCATGTGGCCCCTTGGGATTAATTGCACACCCCTGAATTAGAGGAATATTTGAAAAAAATTTAAAGAATCAAAATTATGTATACTGTAAATTATTATAATAATGTGTCTTATGACAGTGTGCAAATGTTTTGCCATTTTTTTCAATACAAAAGTGTTTATAAAACATGTACATACACTACAGTAGTAATCAAATTTCAGTTTGGAATAAATAAAAAAAGATTTAATTTAATGTGCGAATAATATGCGGCTCTTAACAAGGATTCGAAAACTTGATGTGGCCCTCGAGGTAAAAAGTTTGCCCACCCTTGAGCTAGTAGTTTGTATGCTCTCCGTAAAGTAATGCGCGTAGTCGTATAATATGACGTACCTTCAACAGTATAATAGCAGCCTTTAAATTCGTGAGAAAAAGTTGTTGAAATGTTGTGAATTTCAAAACGTTCTTGATTTAAACTAATTTTACCCCACATGATAACGGTAAAAATACGTTTTTATTAAATAGAATACTACCTAATCATTTTATCATCTTAAATATTTCAAAATAAACAAGATTAATAAACAAATTAAAAACAATACAGCCCAATGAAATCATAATAAATCACACGTAATATGGGTAATTTCATTTTACTGCCAACAACAATGAAATAAAAATAGGATTTTATTTCGACACGCACAACACAGATGGATGCACACACGGAGGCGCGCTAAACTAGGCTAAATTGTAATTTACGCACAGCTGGTGCAACCGGCCACTGGAAGCAGACACATGCTATAGCCTACTTTCAATCCCACGTGTGACCCAGCGCTGGAAAGTTACTTAGATGACAGGCCCGATCCTTCATCATTTCACCCTTGACCTAGGCTTTTAACTTTCAGACTGTACAATTAACCTACTGTGTTGATGAAAAGCATCTGCTAAATGCCAAAAGTGGACAGTGAGGAGATATGAAGGTTTTTGTGCTGTTGACCCTATGAGAGCAAGTTAGACTAATTTTAGGCTACTGGTTCTAGCCTATAATACGTTTTATAATTATTTTCTTTTTCTCAGATTCATAGGCTTTGGGCACATATTACATGATCCTTGAATAACCTCGAGGGTATAAACTAAAAATCTGTGTTTTAGAAAGCTGAAAACTGACTGCTTCATACTGGTGTAACGTTATTTATGATGTGTTCCAGACACCTGGATTAGGAGATTTCTTACCTCAACCCCGAAATCGTTTCTGGAAAGGCGCTGTTTTGATGTAACTAACTCATGTTACTAAATAGTTATAATGTTACTAAATTCAGACGTTTTTTCCGGGTTTGATGTGGGACATAACACACATCCAAAATCCGAGATGTCTGTAACGTTTGCATTTGCCGTTGACTGATCTGGTCCATATTTCCTTGTGTCTAAATGCTTTTATATACGAATGTATTCATAGTGTTACTGTGTAAGTCAAACTGTGGTGGCAGTATTTGCTAAGTTTGGGCAGTAAAACGTCATTCCTTTTTTGTAAAACGTCATTCTGGAAGAAGCTCATTCCCAAAGGGAGACGTCCACACGATGGCGATGTTGCCTGATCTTCAGTTGGAAAAACCCTTCCGAAACCCAGCAATTTATTAAACGTCTTCTTCACAAATGATTCATGTCGCATCAGCGAGTCTTCGCTAGAGTTGTGTAGACTTTAGTTTAATCCACAAACTCAGCAGTTTTCATTTCAAAGCAAGTCATTTCAACGACCACAAAGTTACGTATTTACTTGAAACAATGAATGTTACTCGCACTAACAAACAGAAGATTAAAACATTATACAGCGACTGTTTTCTTGCCGTGGCCGCATTTGTCATGCCCATCGAATCGCATTTATTAGAATCAACTCCCTTTCGACTACATGGCAACACACTTAAATGCCTTGAAACAGCACCTCTCTATGTGAAGCATCTACGTCACGCGCTCTGACCCTCTTGCTCATGGAAGCGCGCGAGAGCCAGCCGGAGCCGCCCGTTCAGTTCATCGCATAAAGACACGTTTGGAGATAATGTCACCCCGCGATTCCGTTTCAAATGGATATATCCGTCGCCGCGAATAATTTGCGTTTCGGAAGTGTTGCGGTAAGTGATGGAGATTTCGCGCAGCTCCGGTGGAGCGTTGCTAACATCTGGCGCGCGCTGGCGACGAGAATTCAGCGACGAATCGCGCGAACGCTTCCCTGCTTGTCATTTATCTGCAAACCTCAAACAATCGCTTTAAAAACTTGCAGTGGACGCCGTGTTCGGTGCGCTGTATGTTTTCCTGTCGATGTGTTGTGCATGCTTTAAACCTCCTTCCAGTGTTTTTATCGCAGTGCTTAACTGTGCGGAAAATATGCATTTTAGTTGTGATTTTGTAATTAGACTGTTGGCCTTCTCAATGCCACAGCTAAATAACTTAAGCAGGTGTGGTGTCGTCTCCACCTCTAATCGACATACCTCCACCTCCCACCACCACCATCATCTCTGACCCTTCGTGTCCCTCTGAACACCGCATGGCGCATTCGGCCCATCTGTTCATCAAATATTTACCTGGGCAAGACATCGGATATGTTGCGTGGCTTGTAATTAAAATGGTTGATGGCATTTGTTATGGCATCCTGCAACCTCGTCACCCATCGCCTGTGAGGTAGGCTGGTCTCCATTACGTAGACTGGTAACGTTAGATGCTGTCATTTGCACTCAAGCTGAATCTCCTATTAGACACTTTTCTTAATGCATTATGAAGCATCTCTCTCTAGTCTTACTCTTTGAGCTCGATGGAATCTGTTCTGTGTGTTCTGGCCGGGGATGCCGGTGTGGTTGCAGTTTTAGCTGCCTCATCATATTGACTAGAGTTCAGATTGAATGCAGGTTTGCTGCTGTGCACCGTGTAATTGCTGCTGTGCGGTGATTTGCTTTGCGAAGTCCACAATTACTGTATGTAAAGATTGCGGGACAATGCCATTTGGTCTTAATGCATCAAACAATGCATCATCGTGTAGCAGACGTGCTCCTTAGATACATATCTGTCTTTACAATGCATGTTATGTGGTCTGGAAAAGCATCCAGCAGCAGCGGAGTTTTGAATTTCAAATAGCTGTGGTTGAGTTCTTACTCTATTAGAGGTGAGGAAATGATGTCTCTGACGATCCTGTGTGATAGTACACAGTGTCCAATGAGTCCCATTAAATGCCAATTTATTACTGCTAATAAGATGGTCTGCTTGTTTCTGCAGCTCTCCTCTCTTCTGTATATCAGGCCTGTGCTTTGACTGACGGCAGACTCAGGTTAATCCGGTGTGTGCAGTGGGTGGGGATTTTAAGGACTTCCAAAGTGGATTTGGAATTCATTCTTGCGCATGCCAACACACTGGGTTACAGCCTTTCATGAAGTAGTTTATAAGCTTCGAATCATTGAATTATAAACGTCTGTGTGTGTGTGTGGGTTGTGAACTTCCTAGTCATCTTAAAGATTTTACCATCAGTTTTAGTATGGGTTGGACAAAGTAGTATCAACACCTATTGTTACGGTATGTATGGGTTCCGTAAGTAAACAAACGTGTCAGTTCTCTTGTTACTATATTGTCTTGGTTGCGTGCCATAACAAGGTTTAGAACAAGTTGTGACTAAACAAGTTGTGTTCGGCACTGCTGCTCATCAACGGCCAGATTGTTTGGTGTTTCGGGAGCATCCGTTTCCATTATGAAAAGGGTGAGAAGCTGGCACTGTGCTTTAACCACAAAGCAACCGGAAGATGTTCTGATAGATTAATTCAGAAGTTGAATCTATTCATATATATGTATCTTAGTCATTTTTATTTTAGCAAAGGCTTTTCTTCAAACTACCTGTCCTTTGTGGGATATTTAGGCCAAGCTAAATAGTAATCTCGTCCTTCTATTTTAAAGACACTAAGGCTATACAGTAAGAAGAAGAGAGTACATCTGCTGATCCGACTATTTTTGCAGTTGGTTGGGGGAGGGTATAGGGAAGGGAACAGGTTGTCTTGTCAGGCTGTTGCATGCTGGGATGTTGGAACACAAGTTGGAATACATCCCTTGTTGCCCTGCCATAATGTTGCCAGGAACTACTATTAGCCGATAGGATTTGTGCGGCAGTGCTAACATCCTTTTTAAAATGAACATTGTTCCAAAGAATATTGCATTACAAACCTTAGAGTACTGCTGCCTCTAGAATTCATGGGTCGGATGCCAGCGTCCATGCAAACCCTCAAAGATGTATTTGACATCCCCATCTACTGGTCTGGACTGCATAATACAGCAGTTTCACTTGTTTCCTGGAGCGTTTTGACAATTTTTTCAAATTCGTATACGTGAAGAATCTTTTTAAAAAACACAAAAAGCGTTTGTTTTCTACTCCATCAATGTCATGATATAAACAGACTGTGGCACCTCGGTGAACAGTGCCCAGGTTTGCTTCTTTTTGTGCCTTGTAACAATGGCCTTGTTCTCCAGTTAACAAGATACATTATTTTTAGCTGCATGTTTCTCAGCACGGCTGTGAAAAGTTGTAAAAAAGTGCTGAGTATGGCAACATACTGTTAGAAAGAAATTCTTTCTATTAGCACTGATAGAAAGACACTTGTTTTAGTTCACCAGTTATATATATTGAAGATAAATAAGCATAGTGAAAAGAGATTATATATTGTGTAAAGGATTTTAATATATATTAGTGTGTATATTGGCTGAATATCTGCATAAAAGAAAATCAATACAGTAGACTCATCCCAGCATTATACTCAAATTGTGTCTGGAGGTGTTATATTATGAGCGAGTTATGCAGGAAAACAGCATCACTCCAGCGGTGTCCTTTTTATTTATTATAAAAAGCTCGCTTATAGCGCAGACACGATGTGATGCTTTTTTCATGTCAAGTTTATAGCTTTTAGTACTTATTAATTCTTCACACAGCAGTCCAAGTTTGGAAATATGAGAAAACCTGCATCTTTTTTACTTAACTCACTCCACTCACAGCCTCGCACGATAAATTAAAGGGACACTTCATCCAAAAATGAAATTCCGTCATAATTTACTCACCCTCAAGTTGTTCCAAGCCTGGATAAATTACTTTGTTCTACTGACAAAAACAGTATAGTTGGTAGAATGTAACCAAATGGTTCTGGGTCACTATTGAGTATAGTAGTAGTCAATAGTGCCCCAGAACGGTTAACTTTACCACATTCTTTAAAATGTATTCTTTGTGTTCCACCTAACAAAAACATTTATGCAGGTTTGGAACAATTCTAAGGGCAAGTTATTGATGACAGAATTTTCTTTTAGGGTAGAGAGAGAATGTAAGATAGTGAGTGAGACGGCGGCATTGTTATTACTGTATAAACGTCTACTCTGAATGGAAGATCTGTGTGGATTAATTTATTCTACCAACATGTCTAGTGACAAATGTAAGAATGTTCATGGAATAGTAATAATAATAGTAATGGGATGATTTTTTTGGAATGTAATTCCCACAATCCCACGCTGAATTTCGAACACTAAAAGCACTGTAAAATGGGTTTAAAATAGTCTAAAGTCAGCGATACATTAAAGTACTATGACAAATATTTGAATACTATTTTTAATATTACCGTTTTACAGCTGAGCAAGTGATGTTTAATTCTGATGCACAACCCAGAATTTACTGACAGGCTTGTCAATCGAAACTATTTTTGTGTACATCTTATTTGCATAAACACATATTGGTTGACCACTTTATCAGTTCAACTCTGGTAGTGGACTGTAATTTGGTCTTAAAAATACCTTGTATTATTAAATACTAAATATTATGAATTTAATTACAGAAAAATACATAAATAGAGCGATATTGAGTGAATGGTTGTTATACATACTGCATTAATGTCAACACATGTAAATGGTGGATGTTTGTGTGTGATCGTGTGTGCAGGGGGAATGCCTACTCCAAGGCAAAGCCCTGTGGAGGAAGGGGAGGTGCTGAGCGTTAAGGGAAGATCCAACAACAACATGGCGACTGATGCCGCCACCACCTCCAATCTGCTGGCCTCTGTTAAAGAGCAGGTATACTGCAAACGCTGCCATCTGCTTGTTTCTGGGTAGCCATTGCCTGTTAGTCATTAATTGTTTACCTTGAAGATGGAGATAATCAATCTAGACTCATTTTGTGAGCTAACTTTTCTCAAACTTTTCTTTGTTTATCGAGAGACATTAGCTTTGATGCTTCAATTTGCTTTCACAGTTCAAATGTCATAATTTGCACAATTTGCACATAAACTGTTTGCAAAATCATTACATGTCTTGTTAGCATTGATGACAATCACCAGTGTGAATCTTCATTGCTGGACATGTTTTACCAGGGTACCAAAAACTGCAACATTGATTTGACTGAGTTCTGTCTTTATTTGCGTCAATGGTCAAGTCTCGTGTTTTCTTTCTGCTCCGTTTGGACAGAATCAGGACATAGGCAAGTATTGTCACACTGAACAATAGGTTGAATAGCAGAGGCCTGGTACAGCTGGTAGCTCACAGCGTGGCACAAGGCAGATAGTCATTGCCTGACCGTTAATCTCTGCTTTTCATGGCCTTCAATAATGACAACAATACTGTTTCCCACCACCTCAAGTGAATGCTTGAAATGAAACTTGCCATTCTTATGAAATCTATTTCAGACAGGCACATTCTACAAAATGTTTGCATTGCTTACAACAGTGGAAGACAGTCATAAAAATAGCAACATTGATATTAAAACATCGAGCCAAGGCAACATTGAGTGTGTGGCTGTGTGTGGTTTACTGCGCGTGTCACCTTTAAGGGCAGCTGCATCAACAAGTCTGTCTGCATCTGAGAGGCAGGCCAACAGCGTAGCCTCCTCGTCTTCCACACACACACATAAACAAACACACATACACACACAGACAGGCTTCAGAAACAGCTCAAGAGGAAAGAAAGAGGGCACACACTCAAGAGTGAGACAGAATGGTGGTTGCAAAGAGACGGGAATTAAAGACGATGGCTTTTGAAGCCAAATTAATATCATAATTGGAAACGGGTATGCGGTCTGTAGAATGCATTTTTGATAGGGGATGGCCTTCACATTATGGCTGTGTTGTTTTTGATCACAGAAGCGGCAGAAGTGACTCTTTTATCTGTCGTGTTTTTATGAAGGAGCTCCAGTTCGAACGGCTAACTAGAGAACTTGAGGAAGAGAGACAAATCGTGGCCAATCAGCTGGAGCGATGCAGGTTGGGGGCGGAGTCTCCAGGTGCTGCGAGTGACAGGTAAAAATGTGAATTTGAAATATTTTGTCGGTGAGCAGAATTTCGTTTTGCTGGTCTGACGTAATGTCATTTTTGATAAATTATAAATTATTTATGTGTGTGTTTTATAATATGTGCGGTTTTGTAATTTGCTGTGACAGTATATAAAGCACCCATACATTAAAATTCTTCCCTCACATTGTTCTAAACCTATATGATTTTTTTGGATTTAACACAAAGATGCTTCAAAGGAAGCTTTGTTTTTACACAGAAACGTACATGTTCTACTCAATTGTTTGATTCACAACACAAGAAAGAATGCTGCTACATTTAATTGTGTTTTCAAAAAATACGGCTCTGTTTCTCCCATTACGCTACCAACATGCCATGGCATAAACTAGGGACATACTGTAGAACACAAGTCATATGGTTTAATTGTGTGGTGTGTTTTTGTTCCTTTTAGAGCTTGATATCTTAAATAACCAGCCAGTCGGTTGTAGTATGGGAAAAACAGGTGCTTAGGCATTTTGCTAAACATCTCCTTTTGTAGTCTGTAGAAGAAAGAAACATGGGTTTAAAAATAATGAATGAAAATTAAATCAGTGAAATATAACTTATATTGGTCAAATGCCATGGTGAAATGACTCAGCATGACCTACATACAGGGGTGGTAGCGACCACATGTTCCCCACTTCCAAAAATATTGAAAGCTGTCACTTTTTGGAAGAGAATCATTATGTTTTTAAGAGATTTATTTTGCTATGAAGTAAAATTGTAGCCGGGTGAGTGGAATGACAACTTTAAGAGTAGCCAGAAACCTCTAACTGGTAATCCTAAATTTATGGCTAAAGCTCAGTACTTTTTCTACCAGCATCAGCCTCCACTTAGGTCAACTATCACATAATGTTCTGTAATTCATATTCAGGTGCCAATCTGCACCAGGCACAGTTTGTGCATCGAACCAATGAAAGTAAACTTCCAGGAGACTCTTATGACATACATGCATAAGTGACTGACATAGCTGGAGGGTAATAAAGGAATTAAATGGATAGCTCACCCAAAAATGAAAATTCGGTTATCCTTTACTCGTTGTCATGTTTTTAAACATGTCAGTCAGAAGACTTTCTTCTGTGAAATAGAAAGAATCCATTTAAGAAAATGTCTTTTGTGGAATATAAAACCAGACTGTACCTTTAGTTTTTTATTGTATGGTCAAAAATGTACCACATTCTTCAAAATATCATCTTTTGTGTTCAACAGAAGGTTTGAAAAGACATGAGAATGAGTAAATGATGACTGAATTTTCTTTTTCGGTAAGCTATCCATTTTAGCGTCATTTGGTATGTCATATCTGAGCGTATCCGTGGCAACTAGGCGCATGTCATATTTCTGATGAGGTTTATAATGTGTCCCTCCCGCCCACTGTACAGATTATTCCTACACCCCCCCCACACACACACATATACATAAATGCAGCAATTATTGTTCTTTATTTGATACGTTCTGTTTTAGTTTATAAAGGATAAACTGTGATACACAGGCTGACTTGTCTCCTTCCACTCTTACTAACTGCCCTAATGCAAAATGAAAGAATATTTATCATTTCACAATAAACACATTCAAGCTTTAGGGTATTGTGAAGTGTTTTCATTTAATAAATGTTACAGAAATAGCATTCCAGAGGTGTTTGCTGCAAGAATCACTTCGAAAATAGACTCAGTGCACAACAACAATTAGATTTATTTACACGTATTAATTTATTTCCACCGCATTCTGGATACGCAGTAGTACAGTAATTCCCAGCATGCTTTTCCACAGTGAATTATCTGCGATTGTATGTCTGCATTCACATGTCAGTTGCTTTGTTTCTCTGTGAGTCATGGAGGGTCCGTGCTATTTTAACAGATGGTCTTTGCTGTTGAGTTTTTCTGTTGAGAAGACGCATTTGGGCACTCCTGCACCAGTTTGCTACACCGTGGCCCATCCACCATTAACCTTTCCTTACATGGCATTGCTGCAGTCCCACTCTGCCCCCCCCTCAGCTGTCACCATAGCCTGATGACTGGTGATCTTTGACCCATCCATAGCAGACACTGATGTTCTGTGGCAGACACTTGTTTGCAGATTTATGACGGCGGCATGAACATTGTGGTTCCAAAACATCCTCACATGTCTCCGGTTCCTCAGTTCTTCCAAACGCACAAGTCAGTTAATTTCACGTGAATAATCAGATGGCCTGTCTGAAATTTGTGTCAGAGAGATAAATGTAACAGTCGGGAGACTGTAACACCGTGATTGATGTGCACCTGTAATAGTTCCATATTTCAGGGCAAATGAAGCGGTTCTCTTTGCTCTGCATTGACTTTTTGGAAAATGAGATGCATTGTGCCCTGTGTGTGTGTGTGCTATTGTGGTCGTCTCTCATGACTGTCTTATTTCCTCCAGCTCTTCTGAGAAGTCTCTACTGTGGAGATCTGCAGGTATTTCTCGCTGCTTGTTATTTTTCTTTTTATTATCTGTTGTAAATAAAAATAGGCAGTAGTGATGCACCGAAATAAAAATTGTGGGCTGAAACCGATACCAAAAATTACATTTTATTTAATTGTATTAATAACACACACTAAAACCACAAAAATAAAGCAGATTTTATTTTAAAACAATACTAAATATATTATTTTTCCTTGGTCATTGCAACACAATCAAATATAACTTTTTTACCAATAATCAAGTTATAGTCAAACTCAGCAGCTCTTGCTAATACAAGAAGTTTATATACAGTATGGTGCAGAATCATTTTAATGAAAACAACACGCAGAACACAGAGGGGCAGTGAGTCTGTTCATGTAAACAGGCTTAAAATGAGCTTTAGTGATATCAGCAGCTGCTGGATGACAGTCCACGTGAGCTACATCATAAGTTACTGACAAATCGTTCCGCTCATCATCCACATATGAAGAGTTTGTTGCGTTTAAAGTTCGGCTTTAAAACACACAATGCCAATGCCCCGCATCACACAGAGCTTGTGTGTTATTTTCTGTCCGCTGGTCTTGAGCTGTTCTTGGTATATTTATTAGTTTCGGCCAATTTTTTATTTCGGCCAAACCTGATAATGCCATTTTCGGCGGAACATTTTTAGCAGCCAAGATTTCGGTGCATCACTAGTAGGCAGAAGTGTGGCACTTCAGATAGGGCTGCGGTCACATTTGTACAGCACATAGTTTGGCTTGGGGGGATGAAAGTTCCCTTTGTTGATGGTTTAACTTTCTGGTTTTTGTATTCAAGGCTCTCTGCAGCATTTATTTGCCATTTGTGCTAAATTTGGTGAACTGTGTTATTTTGGGGTGAACAATATGAACAGTGCCAAACTGGACAGTATGATATACTAAACAACATATGAGAACTTCAGTCATTTTTGAAGAAGTCATCTGGATGAACCATTTGTAGAGAGAGACAATAAAGAGACAAAAACAATAAAGAGACAAAATCTTACAATGTGCACTGCCCAAGTTATTTAATGATATTTTTTTGGTATGCAGTTTTACTTTAATATTTAACTCAAATACTTAAACTTACACTGTGTAAACTCTTTGGTTGCCAGAATCCTCAGGCGCGGGCATTTCCAAGCCATCGGATGGTTGTCCTTCGCCTACATTTGGGGTCAGAGGTCAGGGATCACTTTACTCCCCTGAATTGGAGCAGATCTCCCTGCGTGAAAGTGAGGGTTCGTTCATTCACACTCCAGATGTTTTCTGTCACCTCTTTATGATCAATTTACATTCATACAAATGTCTGATAAGAATCTTCTGGGTTAGTAAGACTTAAGCTGTATATCAACAGCATCTTTGGCCTGCTGTCAATTACCAAAGAAAGTAATATTGACTCATCTCTCGGTTTATAAAAATACAAATCCTGTTTACAAATATGCAGTCACAATGCCAGGCACTTGAGACCTGTTTGGACAGGCTCAGTTTAATAGGGAGGTAAATTAATGTAATTATTCTAAGAGCTTCTTCATAATTTTAATACTGTCTTGAATCGATCATCTCAGTAATTGTTGCAGACTTTCTCCGAATGTCATGTTAATGGAATAATGAAATTGTTTGTTAAGAAAACCCTATGTAACTGTTGTCCCATACGAATTAAGATGCTTGTAGAGAGTCAGGAAATCTGTCGGGAGTAATGATTGTTGTTTTTTAAGTTCTTTAAGTGTCTGAAGTGAATGTTGGTCAGTTATAATGTCACAGTCACAACAGAATTTTCGTTCTATTCACCTGCATTCATACACAAAAGGTCAAGTTTGTAGTGCTCATGCCACTTTGTATCATGTTTGCCCACAGCGTGACATTTTATCTATAATCTATAATATGCGTGTTCTAACTGTTTGTACAATAAGTCACAAACTTTTCCCCGTTTTAACTAGGGTGCAGATAGAGTTAAAAACTGCTGCAATCAGTCTTTCTTTTTGCCGAAAGGTGTGTTCGACTGGATGCGGCGCAGCAAGAACCGACAGGCGGATGACGTCACATTACCGCGAGAGAGAGTCGAAAGCAGACTACTTCACACGCTTTTGAATCACTCTCGCGGTAAAGTGATGTCATCCGCTTGTTCTTGTACGGTGAGGTCACGTGCATCCATGTATTTTCAAAGTTCAGGTAATCGGTCCGCGCATGCGTGAGAAGTGCCACAGGAAGGACGATTTTCCAAACAGCATTTTTGAGCCTTGGAATGCGCTGCTGAAGTGGACGAAACACGAAGGGTCGAGTCGGAAAAAGGGAAAACGGCGTTGTTTTTCTTACTCGGTTTGGCAAATGTAATCCAAACGGCTATATTATGAGATGCAATTCGCAATCTCCCTTCAGAATTCCCACTTCAAGAGCCGAGCTCAGAGGAGGGAACATGGGCGCGTGGTCTTTGCCCGAAGGTTCAGATGCAGAAGCGGTAGATCACCGATACTAATGTTATAAAAAGCGTTCACTTTAATGCACCGACCGATCGACTCGCTTCGTAAGACATTCATTTATCATCAGTAGCCGCAGGGATGACTTTTGTGTTGCTTGTATCTGCTTTTTGAACTTCGTAAGACATGGCACCTTTTGACTTGCATGTGGATCTTCAATGACCAGTTTCAGCTTGTTATGCTAAAGAAACCGTCATCTCAGATGGCCTGAGGGTGAGTATATTTTACGTGAACCAACCCATTAACACGAACATGTAACTTAATGAAATGAGACCCACTGTGTTTTAATAAATGATTGTGTTGACTGTGGTTACGTGTTAACATCTTTTTCCTTATACGCGTTTCAGGGATTTGTAACAGTTGCTTAGTTTAAAGTTTGAAAGTGGTCTGACTTATTACGTAAAACTTTGGCTAGCTAACGTTAACCATCCTCGCGTGTTTATAGAACAAAGAACAAGACTCATCACAATGCTTGAATTTTAATAAATGCTGGAAAAACTTGGATTTCTTGCTTAGTTTGTTTGTACAGTCAATAAAGTACAGATAGCGACTGCATGCATTCAGTCTTTCTGACACTCAGTGGGCGTGTCTCGC
Source organism: Triplophysa siluroides (assembly GCA_006030095.1). Lineage (NCBI taxonomy): Eukaryota > Metazoa > Chordata > Actinopteri > Cypriniformes > Nemacheilidae > Triplophysa > Triplophysa siluroides. The sequence goes on along the minus strand of VCII01000203.1, from coordinate 4,096,399 downwards.
GTGACTTCCGTGCGGTGACGTCATGTACATGCCTTCTGAATAAAAATAATTAAAAAGTTTTGTTTTAGACTTTATGTATAATTATGCATGAGCTTTACCTTGGTCATACCATACGTTATGTGTTTATCTGTTGCTGTAGTAGTCATGTGGGGCACTTAAACTTGTGCAGGCCAAAACATTTAAGAAATTAATTTTGACAAGCAAGTTGTATCTGGTGTGACCAAAATATTGTATTTTATAAAATGATCAGTTCTGGTCCTTGATTCTGAATGTTTGAGCCGAATTCTAAGCTGTTATAAAATACCCCGATTTATAACTGCTGACGCATTACATAGTGTAAATTTCACTTTATTTACTTTATTTTATGAAACCTTGATATGCAAATAGAATAACCGTTTTATAAAAGCAATAAGCCCCGCGAAGCAGTGGGTTACAAGTGCATTTTATAACAGCTAAGGGTGTTTAAGGCACTCCGCTTTTATTAAGGCAAAATTTAAAGCTTATATAATAAACCTGTAAAATCATTTTTAACAGGAAATAAAGAATTACAAAATTTTTCTTAATCAACTTTCTGATAAAAAGTCAACGCAGACACAAAGATGCAGTAGCTACAGACACAGAGCTGATATTGTCGGTATCTGAGTGCCGCCAACATCATGACAGCATTGCTATATATGTCTCTTTCCGTGATTGTTGGCCTGGTTTCCAGCTAATCTAAAACATAACATTAGTTAAATCACTAGAATAGAAATAAGGAATAGAAAATAGTTGCATCAACTGTGCTATCAATTTCTAAACGTCCTTTTCCTCGGCTGTTTTTGTCACAGCATTGATCGAGTCTCTCAGTTGGGCGTTTATTAGGCTGTAACTAAGAATATGTCTTCTTACAGAATCATTATGAGTCTTGCCGAAGGCTGGATAGATAAAGATGTAGTTACTGACTGAAGACACTCCATTGAATTGGAGAAATTGTATTGTGAAACAGAAATTACAAACCGACTACGAACGGAGAGATAAGTCAATATTATTTTTGTGATAAATGATAGGGGGCCGCTGTTACTATCTTGAAGCATAAGTGTTTTTTATAACCCCCAAAACACCAATCCATCATCCAAACAGAGACATTTATCAGTTTTGTTGAAAGTATTATACTCTTTATAAAAACCTCTGTATTTTATATTTTCTTCTGCTGTTGCTCAGGGTCTGCGGCTAACTCGCGCAGCTCCACTCAGATGAACTCCTATCCAGATAGTGGATACCAGGAGGTCAGTGGTTACTATAGCAACACTGTGACGCCCAGGCGCTCTGAAGGGAGATCCCAGTCGACTAGTTCTGCCCCTAGTGGAAGCCCCCCCCTTGCCATGAGCTCTAGGGCTGAAGGACAGGCCTCAACACAGGTATAAATACACACTTCATACACACTTCCTTTTAGCTTGCTGTATGTTTTTGGTGGTGTTTGTTCATATGTAATGTTTTTCAGATGGGAGGAAGCGGACGTGTCATGAGGCGCGTCAGTTCCGTTCCCTCTCGTGCTCCCTCCCCGCTCTACACTCCCTCCCCACCTGCGTCTCGTCAGCCCCTGCGGACATCTTTGGGAAGCCCTTATGGCTCGCCCATAGTCTCAGAGCCCCGCCCTCTGCCTAGCATATTTCCCGGCACCACCTTGCCTCTCTCCTCCAGTCACGCCCCAGACCCAGTTCATTCCACCTACTTGGGGCGACTTGGAAACGGGGTGGGGTCGGAGTCAGGGTCGCCGCCAACACTCTTGCGGACCGGTATGACCGCCCAGCCTCAGCAGTACGGAACACTAGGGAAGCATGAATCACATGCATACGACAACAATCACTCTTCATTTGGATCACGAGCCTATGACATCTTTGAACGGATGGTTCTTTCAAGACCAGACAGTCTGACAGGTGGGTTACAAACAGGAAGTTTAATTTCTTACAGTTTTGTGCTTATCGCTATGGTTATTGTATTGTTGTAGTTTCCAAGGTAAGTAACCTATCCAAAGGTCCTAGCAACCACCCAGAACACTGAGCAGCATAACAATATTTTAAAGGGATACTTCACCCAAAAATGAAAATTCTGTCATCATTTACTCACCTTTGATTTGTTCCAAATCTGTATACATTTCTTTGTTCTGATGAACACAGAGAAAGATATTTGGTAGAATGCTACGATCCAGACCGTATTTTTGCTTACTATGGTAGTCAATTGGGGATTGACTACCATAGTAGTAAAAAATACAATGGTAGTTAAAAGTGCCCCAGAACTGTTTGCTGTCCTACATTGTTCAAAATGACTTATTTTGTGTTCAACAGAACAAAGAAAATGAAAAAGTAATTTTTCCTACTATGGGAGTCAATGGGGGGCAAGATCTGTTTGGTTAAAAGCATTCTCCCAAATATCTTTCTTATAATATAGATTGATACAGATTTGGAACAACTCGAAGGTGAGTAAAGGATGACAGAATTTTCATTTTTGGGTGAAGTATCCCTTTAAAAGCACTCATAACGCACAGCAGCACATTGCAGCGCCCTGCAAAGTGCTCACCCTAGCATTGGAGTGGCGAGTTTTGCGTGGGACAACACCACTCGCATTATTCTTGGTTCGTTTTCTGATCCACAAAACATTCCACAAAGTTTAAATCCATAGAACGATTTACTCTTCCTCCATGACCAAACCAGAACTGTATCAAACGCAGTTTTCACACCATTCTTTAAAAGTTGAGGATTTAGGGGCACGATTAAATGTGTGTGAAACTTTCTTAGCGTTGTATGCGCATTATGATAAATAAGGATTAGTAGTGCTGTTACATAATGGTGCGGTTTCCCGGACAGGGTTTAAGCCAACTCCCAGACTTAATGTTAGAACTTAAATGTTCGAAGTTTCTTGATCGAAAACAACTTGCAATGACATATCTTAAAATATATCCGTGTGATTGTTTTGTCTCAAGATGTACACCAGTAATGTTTTTTTGTAAATTATGTTTTTAAAAATGACTTATATCCTAATTTAACTAAGGCCTAGTCCTGGTTTAAACTAATCCCTGTCTGGGAAACTGCCCCTATAAGTGTGCTTGGTTCGGTTAATAACATTTCCCCTGAGATATTTTTCAAAAAAATTGACATTTTCATAACTTGAATGTCTTTATGTCTGACTATAACATACCTCAAAAACATTTGTGAAAAGGGTCATAAGGCGACTCTTTGCACATGCTGATGGCCTGGGTGGGCGCCACAGGGAGGCGGACACAAATCGATTCTCATAAAAAGACAAAAAAAGGCATCAATGTAATTGCTCCTGTTCGAACGATCATAACCCCGGTATGTGACTCTAATAATGAGATGCTGCGCGTGCATACGAGTTTTGGAATCAAAAGTGCTGCGCAGCATTAAAATAGGGACTTATTTCGTATTGTTTCAAGATCTTATTACAGTTTCAATTCCATCTCCATAAAACTGGAGCTCCACGGATATCGTGTGTGCGCTTTACTGTTTTGTAGGATTACTCTGATGATAATCTCGCATTCAGCTCTGTGCCATATTTTTTCAGATGTGCCCCACTACCCCATTTGTGCGGTATTTCTGTATAGATGGCTCGTGGTGTAAAACCTTTGAAAAGCTTTTAACTCCGGGCCTTTCTGAAAGAAGTGAATTTAGAGATTTATGAGGAGATTACAAATTTATCAAAGACAAACCCGTTTTGTTCAGTTTTGAAATCACACATTGGATATTGCCTTTTGATATTGCGTTTTTATATTGAGTTTTAGTTTTTTAAGGGAAATGTGTGAAAAAAATGGGAGAATTTTCCACACACAACATTCACAGGGTTGTCAGTAGTGTCGGGAATGATGCTCCAGTAGTTGTCTAATTGAATATGCAGTTATGGTTAGGCGTTCATGAGCAAATCGCTTATGGCCTGTTTGCTATTCTAAATCATGCCTGGGAGAAAGGGTGAAGAGATGTTGAAGACCTTTTGCTAATTCAGCTGAATGGCACAACGAATTATGCACATCATTTGTTTTGTTGCAATAAATTGACCAGCAGACACCCACGTGACCCACTGCAGCTTTCTATATTTGGAAAAGAAACCCATAGTGTTCTTACCCCCAGAGGAATATTTTAAGGGCGCAGTCCAGGGGACCGCATTTTCGAAACAATGACACGGGTGTAGCTTGATGACACTGTGAAGGTCCTAGAATTATGGGAGGAGTTGTTGTTTTCTTCACTGTCGATGGAGATCAATCTGATGAGACTCACAAACCATGTTCAAAATGGTAATATAATATCTTATAACATAAGCCATGAAGATAAGGAGGGCCGTTACCTTGCTTTAAATGGTAAGTTTCACTGGATTTAAACAACGTTGGAAAATTTGTGATAATGTAAGGTCAAAAGTAAACAAAATATTTAACGCTGTGATAGTTCGGTTTTGGATATTTTGGTGCAAACAATTTACATATTGTGTCTTTAATGCTCAGAGATTGCTCAGGAGATTTGATGGAATTCTTCATTGTGTTTCAATTATCAACTTAGTCTCTGATGTTTCACCTAAAATTGCATAAGAGAAATAACATAAAACAAATTAGACAATTGTGCAAATACATTAAGACTGTGGAGGTGTAAAATAAATGTAGATGTTGGTAAAATAATCAGCATTTTGGTAAATTTAATGAAAACTGTAATATTGAGATGCATATTTTCATATATATTCATATTGATTGACGTTATGGGCCAACATCTGGAATCTTTGCTCAAGGTCAGGATCGCTCACACATACGTCTGATGGTGTACAATTTCAGTGGAGTGGTTAATTATAGCATTTTTTCTATAATACAACTCGGATATCGGTTTTCAAGAGGTGTATTTGGACAAAAATCGATGCAATCGTTGATGAGCATTATAAATATTAGGTATGTAAGATAGAATAGCTGAGAAAATTTGGTCTTGAGAGGATTTGATGTGAAACGTTCTTATTGACATCCCTTTGTTTGAGATCTTCTTGACTTGGTCTCAAACTGCAAAGATTTACCAAGATACCATTTATATAAGATCTCATGTAGAGACACATGTTAGGTAAATAATATTTGTATGTATCTCAGAGGATCTTAAAGTCTCCATTTCTTTTCATTTAGTTTATCATCTAGAAGAGAGAACTAAGATGTTTATGAGATCTCATTTGTGGCCAGCGGTTGTTTTCCTCTATGTCTAAAGGTGGGAAGGTCCAGTGGAGTGATTATTTATAACAGATTGTTTTCAAATGACCACTTCAAGACTTAAGAGGTTCATTTGGATAATGTGAGAAGCACAAAGTCTACTCACCTATGATCTCTGCTTGTATACAGTCATTCAACTATGCAGTGTTTCCACTAAAATACTTAACCTTGTGCTTTTCAGGGGCAGAATAAAGTGCTCAACAATTTCTAAAGCTTCATTGTGAAAAGCATACTGTAGATTTAAGTTTTGGAATGGGTTTGAATAAAAATACAGTGCACAAGCACATTTTTCATAAGGTAAGAGATGCATACGCTCCTGAGACGGTCACTGACTGTGCCTGTCTGATCTTAATGTAGGCCTGCAAACCTCTTACAGTCAAAACAGCCAGTTGGGACAGGACGCCCGCTCCCCTGACTGCCACATCACGCCCATCTATGAGGACAGAACCTTCCAGAACCCTCTGTACCAGAGTCCCACTCATGGCTCCCAAAGCGCCGCTTCCAAAAACAATACAGGTATGTTTTAGATTTCCTTCATGAAGAGGATAACTGGATTGTTCATGGGTTGCTCTTTCATAACTCTGGAGACACAATTAGGTTCTCAGTTATGCTCCATATGAGTATTGCTTTTGAAGCCACTCCTAAAATTTTATAGTTCAGAGCTATGAAATAAATGATGAAAGCATTGCTTAGATAATTTGCTCCTTGTTGAGAAATCTTTAATGGGCTTTATGGGAAGCATCTATCTCACTGTTATTCCTAACTGTTGCCTGCTCTTCTACACAGGGTTTGGTACTTTACAAAGGACCACAAGTCAGTGTAGCACTTTGAGGTACCAGCGAGGGTTATTCTCCATGGCAGCCCACTCTGACACCTATCACCCCGCCCACTACCGCACGGCCGACGCAAACTACACCAGACACGCGGCTGCCGTCGACAACGCTATCACAAGATCTCCTTCTATAGACAGCGTTCATAAAGATCCCAGGTGATAAACTAATGCCTTGTGGTTTCAATGGGCACCGCTTTAAAGGTCCAGTGTGTAATTTTTCTTTTGACAGATGTGCAACATAATAAACATAACTATGTGTTCAGAGGTGTATAAAGACCCAACATAATGAAACGTTAAGTTTTTCTTGCCTTAGAATGAGCTATTTCTATCTACATACACCACAGGTCCCCTTACATGAAATTCACCATGTTGTTTCTACAGTAGCCCTAAAGGACAAACTGCTGTACAGATTGCGTTTCGTAAATACGTCATCTCCTTCGGCAAAGGAGCGAAAACGTGACATCTTAGTGCTGTGTCAGCCGTCGTAGTGCTTCGAAGGAAGGGGTGGAGTGAGCCGTTGGTTGCAATTCGCTACCCCACCACTAGATGTTGCTAAATTTCATACATCGGACTTGATAAATTTCATACGTCAGGGTGTCGTGGACCTACATCCAACAAAACAGACGGAACTTATTGTTTGGGAAATTTTGCCAGAATTCTTTATCAAATTACTTTTAAAAGGCACATGAACATTTTAAAAGCATCACTCGCATGATAAATAGAATTCAGTTTCCATTGGCAGCCTGAAATTTTACAGTGACCGCCAAACTTTTTAAATGCAAAAATAACTGCCGTTTTAATATTTCTGACAAATCTATTCTCACCTGCACCCACACACTGAAAGGTTTTGACACTCCTTTAAAGTGGTTGGCGTTTAAACACGGAGACTGTTCTTTGGATGACTTGACTTGTAAGTGAAACCCATGCCAGTCTTCCTGTTATGTTGCCGCATAAATCTAATTTTGTTAATATGTTGATTCGGCTGCGTTGGTGGGTATGTGTCTTTGTGTTCGGGCTGCGTTTATTGTGCAGACAGTCAAAGAGCTTGAAATAAAATGTAAACCAGATCGCTTTGCAGGGAATATTTGGCAAATGGGATTGTAAAACAGAAGCTGGACCCACACCATATGTTTAGCTGTTTGTCCTGATGCTAACATGTAAACACAATAATTGTGAGCGCAAAGATTGAAATGTTGACTCAACCCCGCAAACATCCATTTGTTAAATGAGGTTTTTCATGTTTGTGTGTTTTGTATGTTTATGGGATTCAGGGAGTTTGCCTGGAGAGACCCTGAGCTGCCAGAGGTGATTCGGATGCTGCAACATCATTTCCCTTCTGTCCAAGCCAATGCTGCAGCATATATACAACACCTCTGCTACGGAGACAACCGCATAAAGGCAGAGGTATGTACACACACGCACACACACACCAGCGTTCCCTCTAAGCTGCATTGGTGTGCTTCTACCATTGCTTTTGTGCAGATGGGGAAAACCCACATACGCCAAAAAAAGGACGAAAATACACACTTTGGACATTTTCAATATGCAGACATATAAAAACACACTTTTGTGTGCACACTACAGGTATGTCGGCTAGGAGGTATCCGTCACCTGGTGGATCTGCTTGACCACAAAACCCTTGAAGTTCAGCGGAACGCATGCGGAGCTCTGCGGAACCTTGTGTTCGGAAAAGCCACGGATGACAACAAAGTCTGCGTAAGGAACGCCGGTGGAATCCCGGCCCTGGTTCGTCTGCTTAGGAAGACACCAGACACAGAAGTGCGAGAGCTTGTCACTGGTAAGTGGGCGCTTGTCGTCACATGACTGACGGACACGAGTCTTGCGATTGCCGTCTTTCTCCCATCTCTTTTCTTGTTCACGCTCGCTTCTGTGATGAGATCAGTTTGTGCTGTGCAGCTCAGATAAGAGATATAGTGTAATGCATCTCAATCCTGATTTGTGTAGAAGGGGAAGTATTTGATTAAAAGCCGAGCTCATTGCAATATAACATTTTCACTCCGAGCTGATCTGAAATATTGCTGAATAATTTCAAGGGAGTATTACTTTGTTTTTCACAAGGTGTCATGAAAGATGTGGTTTATTATAACTGTGTCATATTTCAAACAGAAGACAGAAGGATTGTGTGATGGCAGGTCTTTTAGTCACACATAAACCATAGAGACAATTTATTATGTGAATTCTCTATATCTGAGATTTTTAGTTTCTCACTCACTGTTAAAGTACCTCTGAATGGTTCAAGAGAAAGTTCAACTAATAGTTTTTTTTTTATAATTTACCCATCCTCGTGTTGTTCCAAACATGTATGATTTCATTTTTTATGACAGCAATAAAACTCTTTTCACAATCTTAAAACAAAACTTTAAGATTTTTAAGACAATTTTTTAAAATATAATGGGTTCTAATGCATTTCTAATGTCTTTTGTCGTGTCGTGTCGCGTCTGGTGTAGACACGGTGTTTATGTGTGTTGAAAAAACGGACACTCCCTGCGAAGACCGACCTCACAGCTCAACTCATAAATCATGTACTTGCTCAATAACTGATTAAACCCCCAAATTGCAGCTTTAATGATACAGTGCCATATTAAAAAAAATATATGATTGTGAGAATAAAGTTGTGACATTATTTATGATGTTGATCTGTCAGTTTATTGTTGTGATATCATGCTTTAGAATTTTTTTTTGTAAATGTATGCAATATTATGCCTTTAAAAGGATAGTTCACCCCAAAATTTAAATTCTGTCATTATTTACTCACCTTCAGATTGTTCCAAACCTGTATACATTTCTTTGTTCTGCTAAACACAAAGGAAGATATTTAGAAGAATGTAGGACAGAAAACAGTTCTGGGGCACTTTTGACTACCATTGTATTTTTTTTACCCCAAACAAAGAAATGTATACAGATTTTGAACAACTCCAGGGCAAGTAAATGATGACAGAATTTTAACTTTTTTTGTGAACTGTCCCTTTAAACTTATCTTCTGCTTTTACAGGCGTATTGTGGAACCTGTCTTCGTGCGATTCCGTAAAGATGACGATTGCTCGGGACGCTCTTGGTCCTCTCACCAACACTGTTATAATCCCTCACTCTGGGTGGGGTGCGGCCCCCCAGCGGGAGGACCAGAAGCTCAAGCTGCACTCGTCTCTGGTACTGAGAAACACCACCGGATGCTTCAGGTACAGCCAACATATGAGTCACACACATGCTGTGCAAACAAAAACACAATCACGCTTGTATTTTCCACCACCACCACTACAGAGACCTGCAGCAGCAACTTTTCAATACATCGCAAACAAATCAGACATTGTTGTATGGTTGAGCATGTGATACTGTCTCACAGGAACCTGAGCTCAGCTGGAGAGGAGGCAAGAAGGCAGATGCGTTGCTGTGAAGGGCTGATCGATTCTCTCCTCTATATCATTAAAACTTGCGTGAACACCTCCGATTATGACAGCAAGGTGAGAATATCCCTCTGAATATGCAGAAAAGCTCTGTTGCAAAACCAAGTGAGCTGCCTCCTGCCAGAATTTTGCAGTTAAATGACCATGAACTTTTACAGATAGTGTAAAAATAACTATTAAAAATATTGATCTCCCTCTGCCGTCTTCTTGGATTGTTTTCATGGGATTACCGTCTCAGTGATGCATTGGTATGCTCACACACTTGTAGGCAGCTGACTAGATTTTTTAACAGAGCTAACGTTTCTGAAACTATCCCGTTTTCATGTAGACCAATGCTTTGGATTGCTGATAATATTTGAAGTAAGTCTGAGACATTCTTGCCAAATATTTGAGTAATGGTCAGACACGAGATGAAAGCAGCTTGATGGCAGCGGGTCTAGTTGCATAATAAAAAGGTGTTGTTGCATATTTTCTGTGCCACTCCTTGAAGGGTCAGAAGTGTATTGAGTGCCCCCTGCTGGCGTATAGTGGAAATGTGTAGTTGTTTTCCTTATAAAATGTAGTGCGAGGACGCCATCTGCTGGAACAGGAAGAAAGGGTTTCTTGTTTAGTATTCCTTTGTGGTGGTTTCTCACACTGCAGCCTTCTGTCACTTTCTGTCTCTTAAGATTGTGGAAAACTGCGTGTGCACTTTGAGGAACCTGTCGTACCGCCTTGAGCTGGAGATGCCTCCTTCCCGGTTGATGGGTACCCAAGACCTGGACACGCTCCTGGGCCCCGACTCGTCCAGTAAGCAGGTGGATTACAGCTGCTGGGGCCTCAGAAAGAAAAAGAAGAAGAGATCCTGGCAGGATCAGCAGGTGATCTGCACTATATGAAATGACCGAACTTGGTATCCACATCCCAGTCCTTGTCAAAAATGCAATGGAAATTTTATTTTGCACATAAATTTGAATGTGCTTCAACGATTTTGTCACTGAAATGAAATTACTTGCAATACATTAAATTGTTCTATGTAAATGGTCCTATGGTAAATACAGTACATCTTTGTAATTGTGCTCAACAAGTTTAAGACCTATTCCTATAAAAATATTGCATGGGAATTCAATTAAAACATTTCAACTAATATTATTTAGCATTTTATATATGTACATGTATGTGTTTCACTTCTTAATACATAAATAAAGACCTCCGAAAGTTCAAAGCTAATACTAACATGATTTTATGGGTATTTGTCTAATCCCATGATGCAGTGGGATGGTGTCGGGCCCATTCCAGGATTTTCTGGAAGTCCAAAGGGGGCTGAGATGCTGTGGCATCCGTCTGTGGTTAAGCCGTACCTCACTCTGCTGGCAGAGAGCTCCAACCCGGCCACGCTGGAAGGGGCGGCTGGATCTCTGCAGAATCTTTCCGCAGGATCCTGGAGGGTAGGAATCTTGTGGTTGGAATAAACAGTCGCAGTGCTCGGGATAGAACAAAATTATATGAATGGTTATAACTGGCTGGTGAATAAAGAATTTGACCTGCACACATTTGAACAGACGTAGCTTCAAGGATGTAATATACCTTTTTTGTCCTTAGATGCCCTTAGAGGAGGGGTTTTCAGACTTTTTCATACCAAGGACCCCTAAATATGATACACCTTCTATGAGGGACCCCTCTCTAAAATACATATCCTTATTTCTTTATAAAGATGCATTTAAAGTGTTAGACAGATAGTAAGTGTAATATCATAAAGACAACATATTGCTTGTAGAAATTAAACTGTAATAATCTCTAGTAGAGTTTTACAACTTTTGCATTCTCAAAACATTTCTGGGGGTCCCCGGACCCCAGTTTGATAACCCCTGCCTTACACCGTGTCTACACCGGGTGCCGCATCCAGTGTGGACAAAATTTGAAATTATAATGGGATCTAATGCGTTTCAAATGTCTTTTGTCGTGTCGCGTTGCGCCTGTCGCTTCCGGTGTGGAGACGGTGTTTGAGTGTACAACTGTTGAAACAGAACATTTTAGTGATGCAACAAATAATGTCTGTTGTATTAAGGTTCTTTACACACCAGGAGGAAAAATAAATATAAAAAATGTTAGTCTTAAATTGACCTTTGTTTAGAATAACTAAATATATTTTATTATATATATATATTAGGGCTGTCAAAAGATTTTTCGCGATTAATCGCATCCAGAATAAAAGTTTGTGTTTAAATAATATATGTATATGTACTGTGCATATTAATTATGTTTTTATAAATACAAACAGTTTTAGGAAATATTTACATGTATTTATTTATATTTACCAACAATTGAAATTATATATAAATGTTTTAGATTTTTCTTAAATATATGCATGGATGTGAATGTGTTAATAAATACAAAATAATTATGCACAGCACACAGATATATATAATGTAAACACAAAGTTTTATTCTGGATGCGATTAATCACGATTAATCTTTTGACAGCCCTAACATATATATATATATATATATATATAAAATAAATAATTAAGTGATCACATGTTCCTTGTTCCTTTTTTTAATATTGTATATATTGTATATCCATAACAAGGATTATGTAGATGTTAAAACACTGTGACGTGTTTTAATTAATTAATTCTATTCATTAGAATTAATATATTGTATATTTAGACAATATACAAACTTTCTGGTCCTTATTTTCTTTGGCCTGTTTTCACTCTGCACAAAATCTCAGTTTATCAGTAGAACATTATTCAACTTTTTAGAGGTGAAGATTTTCATCCTTTTTCTCTCTCACTCATCAATCAGTTTGCAGCCTACATCCGTGCCGCTGTACGTAAAGAGAAGGGTTTGCCCATTTTGGTGGAATTACTGAGGATGGATAATGACAGGGTGGTTTGCTCTGTGGCTACCGCTCTACGGAACATGGCACTGGACGCCAGAAACAAAGAGCTCATCGGTCAGTCTCTCCAGCTTATTGCAACTCATTAACATTCATTTATTTACATGTTAGTTTGTGAAGTCATTGAAAAGTGCTTTTTATTTCAAATAAATGTGTATTAAAGTTTGCTCAAATCGTTTTAAAGGAAAGTATGCCATGCGGGACCTGGTGACCCGTCTCCCTGACAACGGACCCTCCCTGCTGTCAGATGAGACCGTGGCAGCGGTCTGCTGTGCACTCCATGAGGTCACCAGCAGGAACATGGAGAACGCTCGGGCGCTCGCCCAGACCGGTGGCATCGACAAGCTGGTCACGATAAGCAAAGGGCGTGGAGAGAGGTACATAACCTTCCTCTTGTCATGAGCCATAGGAATGGAATAGTTGTTTATGTCCAGTGGTTACTGTTGTAAAAATGACTGTAATATAGTTGAAACTTTATATATGAAGCCACAATGTTTTCTATGGACTTCCACATCCAGGAAGTGTTTGAACTGTGCCTCCCTATCATTTCCAGATATTCCATGAAAGTGGTTAAGGCGGCAGCTCAGGTGCTCAACACTCTGTGGCAGTACAGAGATCTGCGCACCTTCTATAAAAAGGTATGTGTTCTGAATCAGTGGTCTGAGTTTAGAAACCCTGATGTTCTCTCGAGATCTTAGGACAATGTGTTCTGTACTTCATTAGGATGGATGGAACCAGAATCACTTTATCACTCCAGTGTCTACGCTGGAACGAGACCGCTACCGTTCCCAACCCACCCTGCCGACCAGCAACGTTCAGATGTCACCTGTTATCCAATCAGGTGAGTTTATTCAAGCGTGATGCCTCTTTAAACTAAAAATAAGATAGGACTGTATACTTTTATGTGTACTTCTCAGAAATATACTTGAAATTACACTTGATACATTTGATTTATACTGACAGAAAGATCGAAATATATTTTGGCTCATACTTTTAATGAATCTTTTAAACAAGCTGCAATTGAAATCTACTTCAAATCATATTTTAAGTATACAATGGGATACCTGTATAAATAAGAACACTTTATGCTTGAAGAGCAAAACAACAACAACAAATAATAGTATATAAATAACAGCTGTGCAGTTACATTTAAAGTGTACAAAATGTTCATACATAGGAGGAAGTGCCACCTCTTCTCCTGCTGTGTTGGGTATCAGAGGGCACCGTTTAAATCAGCGAAGGACACAGTCATCTATGCAACTTCATAATTATTATGGAGACGCCAACCGAAACACAACTCCATATACAGGTGAGCTTTACTCTACTTAAAGAACATGCAAAAGCTATCTTTTTTAGAACTGTAGGTGCTACTGTGCACCTTCAGAGGCGAGGAAACAATATTAATCAATGATGTCATATACATAAAACGTAATTGATATGACTAGTCATAGCACATCTCTCACCTTAGGGTCATGTCTATGAATTAAGAAGCTGGACTGATTCATGCTTCACTCAGCAGCACACGCTCTTCAACTAACAGAGCAATCGCATTTCTTCCCCTGTCTGGTTAGATGCTTTAATGGTCATTCATTTAAAACCTCTTGACCTCCGTAGTTACACTGTATTGATTGGTGGTACTTCAGACTCATTGAGTGAGGTCTGCATTGGTCTGCTGAATCCTTTCTTCCCATCTAACCTTTAGACTCTCTTTAGTATACTGGTAGAATATTGTTATAGAAATAATGTTTAGGTCTTTTAATTTTGTGTTTATGTATGTTTAGGGTCTGGAAAGCAGTCAGCCTATTTCATTAGCTCATATCCCTCTCCTTCAGCAGAGGAGTCCCACAGGTCACAGGTGAGTTTTATTCTGATCTCTCAGGCAGAAATGATACTTTAAGCTAACTGCACCCAGACACCATGTACAAAGTACATACTGCAGACTGTATGTATATACTGCAACTACAAATGTCTGCAAAAACAAGCGTTTGCTTTAAAAGCACATTCTGTGGGTCTTTCAATAAAACGGGCACCTTTCTGAATTTATGTGGATATTTTGAACATACATTTATTTTAGAATTTAGGCATTATTTCAAGCATTCTGTCTTTAGTTAATTGTGACATTTCAAGCTTAATATTTTTTTAAATGTACGTTGGGTAATAAGTTTGGAAGAGAAACGGGATTAATGGTAATAGGGTTGACAATTTGACAATGCGTTAAGCCACTACTCCTGTCTTAAGGTTATGAATCTAGAAAGGTGTTAATTAGAAAAATAACATTCTGATATTTCGAGATATCCAGTTTTCAGTAATCAGTTTATTGCCCAAATTCACGGTAACAGGGTTGACATTTAACAAGTAACAAAATAAGATAAAGTTATTTTTGTTTACTTATTCTTGCAGATTTTCGCATAAGACAGTATAATATTTCATTTTGCCAGCTATTTTTGTCAAATAGTACATCATTTTGATAATAAACGGTCATGGTAGTAATAGGGTAGACATTAAAGTAATCTGGGAACCGGGGACCCAATGTAAAATCTTGTACATTATACATACAAAAATCCAATGACTTTTTGTGTCCATTTTAACTGGACATAAAAGCTACCAAATTTTTTATAAGTGCATTTAAAAAAATCTCTGTAATGTGTTGTTGACGTCAATATTTAGACAATGTTAATGAGGGTCACAAAAGGCAGCCATTTTGAAAACTGACTCGTTTTATCTTCCAGCATGGCCAGCTCTATTACCCAGAAGAGGCCAATCAAAGCCCCTACGACACTTACGGAATGTACCTGTCGTCTCCGATGGGCTACGAGGACGCTTACCTGGACGAGCCTGTTCGATATCCCGTGGTGAGCGAGAGGCAGATGCTCAAACCCAATACCAACTACGTCGACTTCTACTCCAGCACACGCAGGCCTTCATACAGAACTCAACCCTACCCAGCCTCACCTGACTCATGGGTGTAGGCGTGTATGTGTGTCTGTGTATTTGTTCATGTAATGTGTAGCCATAGATAGACTATTGCAAGGAGATGTCACTCCGTAAGACATATCTGGGTCTGTGGATTCCAGGAGTATTCCTAGACCGTTGTATGTACAAGCTTTTGAAGCATTTGAAGTGACTGGTTCATTTTCATCGGAGGAATTTCATGTGTTTAGGGTGTGTGAGCACAAGCTGTTGCAACTGGAGTGGATTTCAGTTTACATGCGTGCGTGTGTCTATGTGTGGAAGAGTTGTGTGCATGACAGATGACAGTTTACCTGCACCATGAACTTGAATTTGTTTGATCTGGGATTGAATGTGAGCCAAAGATTTTACTTATCATTCGCTCTTGTGAGTGCTCAAGGTCTAATTTAATGAGAGGTTGAACCATCTTTTTACGTTTTTATTCTTCAACGGCATGTTTGAAATGAAAAGTCATCTCAGTTATTGAGCCAAATAAACAGATGTAACGAAATTACGTATTGGCTGAAAAGTCTAATAAAGATATAATAGTTGTGTAAAAATATAAAGAAACAAACTAATGTTCTGTGCATTGGAAAACAAACCGTCCTTTTGTCTGGTCTCATTGCTGTAGCCAACTTAATGTAAAGATTAATGTATGTTCCATGGAGTCTTGTACAACTACGTCAGTTTATTGTACAACCGTGATCTGTGCTCCTACGCACAACAAACTGTGCCATGATAAATTGCTATGTAGAACTGTCTGTATATGTCAGAGACCTTATGGAGACGAAAGTTATTACTATTACAGTATTTAGATGTAATAAAGATAACATTTGTTTTTGTAATGTCTTGTTGGATTATGTTGTTTGTTCTGCCACCATAATGAGCTGCAGTTTGATTTTAGTAAGCACTTTTAACAGCACGTACTGTGCACTTACATAATGCCTCTTTTCTTAGAACAGAATATACAACAGTTCAGTGTAAAACTGGAATACAGTACATAACACAACTTCATCCAGAAATATAGTTAAAAGGCAATTACGGAAGTAACATTATAATGTATTATACAACATGAATATATTCAGCTCCTATAATCAATCCAATTCAAGTTTACTTATAAAAGATTTTTAAATTGTTGCATTGTTTCAAAGCAGCTTTACATTAAAAATGTAAAGATGTATATACTATACATACCCAATATATACTGTACAAAAACATTTGTTTAAGCGTAAATGTAGCAACTGTAGTGGACTGTACCAAACTAAATTGAAATCATTTTGATATTGCAATATTAATACTTCCCTCAGACGATTACTAACGTCGAGAGCGTGGGATTGGATCTCGGAGCTGAATCCAGAGTAGCACGACCTTCATCTGTGATATTACAGAACCTCAGGCTGTGGAGGTTAACAACACACACAATTCAGACACAGATCAGATTCTCTGGAAAACTTCACTGATAATTCATTCCTGCCTCATACCACCTATTCCCATTATTAAACAAAGGATTTCATGTCAGTTTATTTGGTAAGCAGTCGTGTTAAAAGCGAGTCCTGTATCTCCTCGATTATTATAGACAGATCCAGATTGTGACCACTGGTATTCATCAACAACAGGGAAAAGCGAGTACTTTCAAGCTTTATTTGTTATACTGGTTTAAGTAAAACAGTCTGATTATTCCGTTAAAGGAGTAGTTCACTTTCAAAATACATTTTCATGATAATTTGCGCGCCCCCATGTCATCCAAGATGTTTATGTTTTCTTTTCTTTTGTTGAAAAGAAATGATGTTTCTTGATTAAAACATTCCAGGATTTTTCACCATATAGTGGACTTCACTGGACTCCAAACGGTTGAAGGTCAAAATTACAGTTCAATGCTTCTCTGAGATATAACATTAGTCTGGTCTAGACTAGAACTTTCAAGCAGCACAACATGGAATGACTCAAATACAAGCATCTTAAACTACAGTACAGGTTAACGGTTTAAACGGTTTTAATAACTACAATTAACGGTTGATAATTGGTTAAAAGTACATTGACATGTCAGTGACATGCCTATGGTGAGTGCATAAGCACATAAGTTACATGTGCATATTGCATAAAGGTACAACCTACACTGAAGGATCTGACTGTAGGGCTTTGAAAATATGTTTAAGCTTTGGTAGTGAATTTTGTTCACATCTTTGCTGATAATTGTGCTACTCCTGTTTGTGTCCCACAGTTACTCCATTAAAAGGTTAAAACAAGTCCAGAAATGGAGACTGAACCAATTTGAGTAAGTACGTCATCAACGGGGCAAAAGGGTTACGCACTGTTTTCTGTGAATGGGTGTAGTATGTATGCGATCAGCCGTTGTCCGCCATATTGATGATCTTCTTTTCCTTTATAATGGCGGGGAGCAAATTACGTTTGTGGTGCATATCCGCCACCTACTGTACTGGAGTGTACATGGGCCAGAGATTAACCATGTGACGTAATAACAGGCCAGTGGCGTTTCTAGACTACTGTAACTGGGGGACCAGGCAGGGGCCACTTATGCTTGTAGGTGTCACACTAACATTTGTTGTCATGATTATTTTTCATTCATTTTTCATTTGAAAACAAGTTCTGCTCAAAATTGCTCTGTTTTGGTGAAATATCATACCAGATTTAGGGGGGTGGCCAAGTGTGCTGACACGGGGGCACTGGCCCCCCCTAGAACCGCCCCTGTAACAGGCGCAACAATTTAAATTCTGAGAGACAGGTGCATTATTAACATCAGTTATGCTAATTTTACCTTGCATGAGTTTTCCTAGCATTTGCAACATGTTTGTAATATCTTCACAAAGGAGATGTCGGGCAGCTGCTGATTTTATTGTCAAGGAATATAAGTATTATTGCTTATAAATTAAGTGTACCCTAGAAATGCATTGCTAGCTGACACCTACACTTGTGCACAATATGATTGATAAGTGCTGACCAATACTTATTCTTTTTTTTTCCCTGAAAATTATATATTGTATTAAAATAGGCTCATAAATGTAATTGTATTGCCATATGCCATATATGCATTAATACAGACTACAAAAATTTGAATGCATACGTTTTCAGTGAAGCAATGACATAATGCATGAAGTAATGTTATGTTTTATTTACAGAAAACTATAGAATAAACATGAATAAAAAATATGTTATTTTGATGTAAGAAAATAAATGAATTTAATAATTATTCATACATATACAAGTAACAAAGCTTTATTTCAATTTATTGTTGTAACAAATGATCTTGTCTCTACAGGCGTAGAACCCCACATCCTACTGCACATAGTTCAGTTGTGAGTTGCACATGTGTTAACTCGCTGTTCATTCAACTCAAATTTTTCTGAATTCATCAACAGTACTATTGGACAATTAAAATATATACATTATGTTTAGTTACTTAAGTAAATATGTGTATTTACATTACTTATATGTATCTATGCATGCAGTGAACAATGCTTTGTACCACATATTAACAGACGTAAGGTACATTACTGTGATGTGTATTTCATGTTGTGATGTGCGCATTTGCAATACTTATTGAGAAAATGACAGGTCACATGTAACACAGACATTAGAAAGCGTCTTTAACTTGCGTATGGTTTTAATATATGTAACGTTAAGTCTACTTCGAAGACGCGTGTGTGCGTGGAACGCCCCTTTAAGCTAGACATATTAAAACTCTGCAGCAAAATCACAAATATACTATATATGTAGCATCTTACAGGTTAACTTTATGCTACAGCACTTTAACAAATGCGACTGCAACGCCAGGAGAAGCGTTGTTGGTTAGTAATATTCCCATTTGAAAACACCGCCTCGCAGTTCTCCGCCATGCTCCTGTTTGAACGTATCAGTTCCCGAGGGCTCATGGGATATAGTAGTATCCCAAGTATCTGTCGCTGGGTGCTTCTGAATTTGGGCGTAACCAGTAAGCTATCCGTGAGTTTCTCGCCTACTCTTTTATGAATACTGAGGTTTGGGACATACTATATTGTTTTCACGTACTATATAGTAGGTAAGTAGGCGGTTTCGGACGCCACAGTAGTATACACACGTCCAAATCTCGCGAGAAATAGTGCACCAGGGGGAAATTTATCGCCTACTGTTTTATGAATACTGAGGTTTGGGACATACTACTCTTTTGCCTACTATATAGTATGACAGTATGCGGTTTGGGACGCAGCCTCTGTCTGCAATGGTGGAGCCACTCGTCTTCTATCATTTATTTGCAGTGGGCCTGTGAATAACGCAGCTCAGTGCTGCCCTCTGACGGTCTGGTGGAGTATACTTACTCATTTATACTGCGCATGTGTGGAGCGCCGTACCCAGAAAGCCATGTGTACCCGCCGTCTCTGCACCTGTTCTGTGAAGTGAACGAAGCTAGAGCATTCATATTTTAATAAGAACTTTTAATTGTTTTATTTTTCTACGTTTTAAAACATGAATTAAAAACTTAAATTATCTATTTATTTATACATTAAAAAATATGTTTAAATCTAGTGTTTTATTGTTCAATTGAACTACATTTTAAAACACAAATTAAATAAACCATTTAAAAAAACCTATACATTTTTCTATTCAAAAGTGATTCATTTATTTACATTTCTGTAGTTTTTTTTGTGTTAAATTAGTCAAATGATTCTTAATTTTATCTCTAAATGACACTATTGGTCCTCCATATATGTAGAATGTTATATACTTGAGGTCTATTTGAACAGAACATACGAAAATCACAGTGACTTTTAAAATGTAAAAAATGATTATATACTTTAATAAAATATATCTAATATATTATGTTATAAAACAATAAAAATATATAATATAATTTAATATAATATATAACTTAAAATTACATCATAACCATACTGTACATTCTTTCGTTGTTTTTTGCTGTACAACATAGAGATCTAAATAAAAGCGAGTTATGCTGTACAAGTTATACATTCAATTTTAGAAAGGTTTGGTGTACGCTTAACAAGTTAGCACTTGGTTAACTGTTTGTTAGTTGGTTAATTGTAAAGTAGCTAAAACTTCACAAAACCTTTGATAAACCTGCATGGTAATGGACAAAAAATAAATCATTATATTTGCTGACAGCTTTAATAAATGTTAAAAATTTCCTTTAGCCAATTACTTTTGTACCTTTGGCTTGTGATTTTCCGATAGGAGCAGTTTCTCCCCGCACTATGAGACGGAGATCACATGATCATCTGAATGATCACATTTCGTTTGGTGTAAATTTGTGTAGAGGAAGTTAGTGTTTCCTGTTTAATTTATGCTGTATGTGTCTTGAAAGCGGTTTCTCTCTGGAACACAGTCAGGATGTCTAGAAATGATTAGCACGGGTGTGACGTGTGTAAACACAGGGTTAAAGAGCAAAGTGCTGACCCTTTGAAACAAGTGAGTTTCAGTGTGTCTGAGTGTCTACATTCATAAGGTATGGAACATTTATGATTTATAAATTACATTCATTTGAAACAGGTTTGATCTGTGTTGTAGAACATTCAGTATGGAGAGTCCACAGGAGACGATCGTGAGGATCTCACAGGAGCTTGACTGTAGCCCCATGTCACGCAGGGTGGCAGAATATCTAGACCAACATGATATGATCGGACACCTGCGACAGGAGTTTCTCATTCCTAAAATATCTGACCTGCCATCATGTGAGTCAACAGTACAATATAAAACTGAGATTTAAGAAATCAAACTGAGATTGGTGAATCAAAAAGCGTCTTCTCATTTTATGACTGTAGTTAGTTTCACCTTTTTAGTTTTGGTCAGGATGTCAGATCTCTGGTCATGTGATCAGACATACTGTGTATATCATCAAATTTGTTTGGTTGTTTTTCAGCGGAGTTGTCACTGGTGGGTGGTTCTGAAGATTGTGTTTATTTTGTGGGCAATTCTTTGGGTTTACAGCCGAAAAGTGCAAAAAAATATATTGATGAGGAATTAGAAAAATGGGCCAAAACGTGAGTCCTCTTTCACTTTGAGATTACACTGCTAGTGCGGTTTACATTAACCAGGCCCTACACAAAGCATTCCTAACTGTCTAAATATTTATTGTTTCCAGGGGTGTTCATGGTCACACGGACGGTTCACGGCCTTGGGTCTGGGCTGAAAACAACCTAGAGGGTCTGATGGCAAATGTTGTGGGTAATTAAGAAAAAAAAGATAATAAATTCAATAAAAATGAGATAATAAATAATGCAGCTAGGCAAAACTTGGGTGAGGTGACGTCAGGTGTTTTTTTATAACATACCCAATAATATACAAATGCTTTTTTAATTGAAACATGAAGCAAAACAAAGCTTTTAAAATGTGTATTTAAATTTTTTAATAGGTGCTAAACAAGAGGAAGTGGCTTTGATGATGAATGGATTGACCGTCAATTTACATCTACTTATGGTAGAACAGGCTTAATCTACAGACTACCTGATGTTATTATTTTCATCATACAAAATATTTGTAAATATGATTTTTGCAGCTTTCCTTCTATAAACCGACTCCAAAACGGCACAAAATTCTTCTGGAGGACCGTGCCTTTCCATCGGACCACGTATGTCAAACCAATTTGCACTATGCACTTTATCCCTAACTTCAAAGTAATCCAGTGCTTGTTTGTTGCTCAAAGACAAGACATTTGCTGAAGAACAGTGTTTCTAAGGCACGTTCAAAGAGTTTGGTATTTGGTTTTATCCAGTCCACATTTAAATTGGCCACGAGAAACAAGCTTAATTATAGTTTTTAAAGTTTAGTTTAAACTTCAGCTTGTCAAAATAACCAGTTACACACACACACATAAATATGAGTCCCCCTAAATGATTATTTCACCCCCCAAATGAGAGATCACATTATTTTGTGTTCATCTTGTTTTACACCAGTATAGAAGCTCCATAACCAGTATAATTGCATTGCAAGTATTAATAATATTTTGCAGATATTAGCAGAAATTCATGAGCGTCAGTGACAAGTATAAAAAAACGAATTGAAGGTCAGTTGCCCTGAAAATTTTGTTTTTCTGTGAATGTCACAGTATGCCGTGGAATCTCAGATCCGTCTGCGAGGGTTCAGTCCTGACGACAGCATGCTGCTTATTAAACCCAGACAGGTAATGACAATCCCGTTCGTCACCGATCGTTATTTCATCACAGCTGACAACACCCTGATTGTTCATCTCAGGGTGAAGAGATCCTAAGAACGGAGGATATCCTGTCCGTTATCGAGCGGGAGGGGGACAGCGTGGCTCTGGTCATGTTCAGTGCCGTTCAGTATTACACCGGTCAGTTTTTCGACATGGAGGCCATTACAAAAGCAGGACACGCTAAGGTGATTCACATACTGTAAACTTGGACTTCATATGATAAAAATGTCATTGAGATTTTACAGGAATATGTCCTGGTTCATAACGTAATAAGAAAGGAAAAGTTTACATTTACAGTAATAACACTGTGTGCGTTCAGGGGTGTTTGGTGGGATTTGATTGTGCTCATGCTGTAGGAAACGTAGAGCTGCGACTTCATGACTGGAACGTGGATTTTGCCTGCTGGTGCTCCTATAAGGTAAAAGTATCTATGTGTTTGTAATATAGTTGTGTGTAATACAATATATTGTGTAATATAGAGCAGACATCTTGTTTTAGAAGGGGGCTTTAAAGAGGGGCTCTTTATTCTTTAGAATGTAAAAACAATATTTTTAAAGAGTTGATAACCAAAAGATAAACAGAATCGACTTCCATTGTCCAGTGGACACAAAACCACTGAGACATTTCTCCAAATATCTTCTTTTGTCTTCCAGAAGAAAGTCCTATACAGGTTTTGAGTAAAGTCAGTAATGCAAAACATATACATTCCTTATATTTTGTGAACTACTGTTAAACTTTCCCACGATGCTCAGAGTGTTCTAACAGTATTTTTCAGTGGCAACTAACGTGTGTTTTGTTCAGTATGTGAATTCAGGGGCAGGGGGTTTGGCAGGTGCTTTTATACACGAGAAGCACATGGACACAGTCAGACCAGCGTGAGTATCATACTGATCATATCCAGCAAACACTTTCTCCTGAAATACAGTCAGTAAAAACTCACGAAGTGTGTTTGTTTTCTCAGGCTGGTGGGCTGGTGGGGACATGAACTGAAGACCAGATTCTTGATGAACAATGGTATTTGATTTCTGTTTTGATATAAGTCACTGCACACCTTACAGTGAACAATTCAACTCAGTGTCAGAAAAAACATACATCAGTAATAGTTCTTAGCACCTAAAATATGAAAGGCTTTAGAAAAAGGGCTTGGCAAGATATAAGGGGATAAATGGTGGAGACTACCAGAAAGGACCTGAGGTTACAACCTGCTTACTGCTGCCATCTACTGGACACAGGCATAGTTACAGTCTGTACAGTTGTAAACGATGTGTTTAGACGTGTTTAATTTGCTAGAGTTAATCAAAATATAATCTACAGTGTATAACTACACCTAAAAAATTTAAATTGTGAGGTTTAAGAAGTGTTTACCTGAAGTGTGTACATTCCGGCAGAACTGAAGCTCCAGCCTGGTGTTAATGGATTTCGTCTGTCAAATCAGCCAATCTTACTAGTGTGCCCCCTACAGGCCAGTCTAGAGGTGAGCCAGCAGACAAACAATCTGGAAAATGTAAAATAATCGTATACAATTTCTTATATAGAAAAATAAGGGGAATACTGAAAATCAAGATTTGTAGTTATTTCACATAATAGAAGTCCACAGAATAATTGTCACGCCCTGTTGCTGGCGCCTTGGTTCACCACCTGAGGGCGCCATGCTATTCTGTGTTCTGTCTGTGTTTTGTAAGGACTCCAGTTCCCATCATGCTTTGTCTCGTTATCATGTATTGGTTTCACCTGTGTCTCATTACCTGTTTGTCCCTTCATCTGTATATATATAGCCCTTGTGTGCAGTTGTCTGGTGTGTATCTATATATACACACACAGATGAAACCAATACACGATAACGAGAAAAAGCAGGCTGGGATCTGGAGTCCTTACAAAACACAGACAGAACAACACAGAATAGCATGGCGCCCTCAGGTGGTGAACCAAGGCGCCAGCAACAGGGCGTGACAATAATAATTCAATTCACAAAAATATCCCAGGTCAACATACAATTCTTAATACTGTATGATTTTACCTCGGCAATAAATGTTTTTATGTTTAGTAATAGTTTACTAGTTTAAGAGTTTCACCCACCCAACTTTAAAATGTAGGCTACTGTATGGTGTTGTCATTTTATAATATGTTTATCTTTTGTAATAGTTGTGTATGAGACCACCAGTGTAATTGCACTTGAAGACATTTATTTAGAAATGGACAAAATTAATATCTTCTGCAATGTAAGAATGATATTAATTAAATAAATTTCTCTTTATAATGAACTGTTCTCGTGTCCAGATTTTTAACAAGACGAGCATGAAGGACTTGAGGACGAAGTCTTTGCTTCTAACAGGCTATCTGGAGTACCTCCTCAAACATTACCACAGCAAAGATGAGTCAGACCCAGACAAGGCCTACGTTGAGATCATCAGTCCGTCAGAGCCGCAGGAGAGAGGCTGTCAGCTGTCCATCTGCTTCTCACTGCCCATCAGACACGTGTTTAAAGAGCTGGAGAAGAGAGGAGTCGCGGTATGTTACAAATCAATCTGATACACTCTATATCACAGTAACAGACCTCATGAAACATGAGTAATGGCTGAGAGTGTATGTACAGAAAACACACAGGAAAATTGTGGAGGATATATGGAGACTTACAGTGCATTAAAAACCATTGTGGAAGTTAGACAGAGCTGATCAAATTAAAGGGCAACAAAGGGTCAAAGCGCTCAATGTGTCTAAAGTATGCTTTTATTTTGTAAGACGTCACATTACAGAACAATTTTGGGTGACTTATAATTTATGTATGTATTTCATTCCAGATAAAAAAAATAGTGCACTAAAATAAGTGCTGTATTTTCACTTAATATACTAAAAATATACAATTTAATACTTCTATTCTGGGTGTCTTGAAAAAAGCAGCATCTTAAAAAATACTGAAGGCACATTTTTTTTGTATGTTAAGTAAAACATTTGTATGTCTAAATAGAGCGCTTTGAATGCATTTAAGTGTATTTTAGTGCGCTTTGGGATATGATTTACAATAATAGTAAACACATGAAAATAGCACAAATATTATGAGAAATAAAAAACTAAACTAAAACAACTAAAAACATTTGAAAAAAAAAAAAAAAAAAAAAAAAAGCTATTTAAGATCATGAATAACGTTTCAGTCAAGTGACCCTAAACCTTTGAATAGTAGCGTACAGATATAAAATTGATTGTGAATAATGTTTTCTATTGACTTCAAACTCTAAACAGTATTCTGAAAAATGACACATCACCTTTACCGGGGGAAAGTGGTGGAAGTGTGTGTCGAATATAATGTGTGTTTATCTGGTGTTTCAGTGTGATATGAGAGAACCAAACGTTCTGCGGGTCGCTCCTGTCCCTCTGTACAACACCTTCACTGATGTGCATCGCTTTATTACTGTTCTGGGATCAGCTCTGAGCACCTCTAATAAACTCCAGCGAAGCTGAGCGCTGATTCGCCTTCCGAACCCCTTTGACAAGATATTAAAGTGTTTTTACTGGATGTTTGGATAATCAGCGATCAGTTGAATCAGTATTTGTGTGAATCAGTGTTTAAAAATGGCCAGTAAAGATTCATCTCCAATTCACTTTCTGTTTTGTGTCTTTTAATAGAGAAATTGTGCTTATGAGGATTGCTGGGAGATCATTTGAATATAAAGAAAGACTAATAAGATCACATTGGTGACATTGAGATGAACTCTTTTACTGATGATCTTCAGAACATTATCAGATCATGCTGGTGACTCATGTGTCTGCTCTAGAGTTGCACAGCTCACTTCTGGCTGGGTGTCTCATTTGAGTTGTTCTTTCCCAATTAGAAGAGACTTTCTGACATGTGCTCCACTGACAGAGTGAGTTTGACTGATGTCTTTTCCATTGTTACACATTATTAGCATATAAAAATGCAGATGATACATGGATGAACCTTCTTTAAATTATTAAGCGGGGACAAATCTTAACCTCAAAATAGTTTAAGAGTGTTTAAGGAGCATTTTACAGCGTGTAACAATATTGTTGTGTCGTTTGCTCATCCTTCTGTGGTTCCAAACATGTATGTGACTCTTTCATGTGTGGAACACAAAGATATTTTGAGAAATGTCTAGGTCAATGCGGGTCAGTGTTGTTTGGTCACCAACTTTCTTCAAAATATCATCTTTGTCTTCTGCAGATAAAAGAAGTTCATACAGGTTTGGAATGACATGAGGTTGAGTAAATGACAGAATCTTAATTTTTGGGTGAACTGACTTTTATTCCTTTCTTGCCCTGTGAGAACCTGGACACATTGGCCCTTGAAGAAAAATGATGGGGGATGCAAAGCACACCAAATGGGCCATAAAATAATTACATTTTTAACAGTGCCTACTACATTACATGTCAGCACAATGTTTATGTAACTTATTTTATATTAATTTGGTCAAAACGTAATAAATAATTAACTAACAATGAAGATAAATCACTCTTAGGCAATTTAATATGATAAATATAAATAATATAAAACAATGTTTGTTTTCAAAATTTTGCTGTCACACAATAGGACACATGTATTGTTACATCCCTAAGTGTTACTTGCTCATACTTTGAGGTGTTAAACTTGATTCAAATTATGACAGAAATGTTTTTTTTGGGTGAACTATTACTTTAGCTCAACCTGGTCATCGTCTATTTTTTGAGACTTTCTAATTTAACAGTATTTTATACATGTCACAGTGACAAACACACAACAACAGAACAAACAGACACCACATACAACTATAGTGTAAAAACGTCTTGCATTATGTGTGCTCGGACTGATAAACATGATGAACGACTGTACTGTAAAACGCTTGTAATATTTCTGGCTGTGATCCAGAGTCTCCGAGTAAGTTCAGAGATGATAAGAGCTGCAGCTCAGGTCAGAGGTCATCAAGTGGGTGTCTGCATCGATTCTTGCAGGATGCCAGATTTTCTGGAATGCGATGGTCCTTCATGCTGTGCCTGCAGCCTTTGACATAACTCTTGATCTTTTCAAACATAAAAAACAGCATCAACACAGAGACTGCCATTGAAATAAACACAGACAAACATCGTCTGTCTGGTTTTTAATAAGTGAGAGTCTGAAATACTCAAACAAATCAAAAGCTGTATGAAAATCAAAACTGTTTGTATGATGTTTACTGAAATACAGCGGAGAAAAAAAATAAGAGACCATTCCAGATTTTCATTCAATCAGCTTTTCTAGATTGATAGATATTCTGGTCATTCCTGTTCAGTTCTGTTGAATTTCAACAAAATTGAACCCCAGGAGTGACATGAAGTCATTCAACAGCAAGGTTATCACATAAAAATAATACATGTACAAATATTACTGTTGTATTTCATTAAAGTGAATATGAACTTATTTTCTTTGCTGTATTTGAGGTCTGAAAATATCCAGATCATCTGTTATTTTCACCTGTTTCTCCTGTGTTGATTTTCTGCATATAGAAGCAATATTTTCATTTGAAATTTGGTAGAAATTTTGTTAGTAGTTCACAGAATGAAACAAAAATTATAATTTACCCAAGCACCTTATCGTAAACTTTGAAAAACTGGATATAATTTTGAAACGGTCTCTTATTTTTTTCTAGAGAGAGAGAGAAATAAAGAAAGCATTTCAGATATGAAACAATGGTTTAATGTGCGGTGATGTCTCCCAGATCAGACAGTTAAACTTGTTATCATGTGAACTGATATCCATTTTAACAACATTTAAATCTTCAAAGAAATGAATAATTGAGAATCAATGAAATGTTTGGCTTGTGGCGGCCACTAAGCATGTTTAATGTTTCATATGTTACTTCCCAGCTAATTATACACATGACATCTTGTGTGTGTGTGTTAGGGGTCGGTCCGGCCCGTCCAGAGTCACCAGACGGAGACAGGAAAATAGCGATTGGATTTGAAGAGAACAAGTAATTAATGATGAGGGTGGGCCGCGCTGACCCGAGAGAGAGTTCAGTTGCCACAGTTGATGTGTTGTTCAGTCGCACAGGACTGTGGGTAATTAAAAGCCGGCGCTCACGGGCCGAGGAGGCAGGGCGGTCAGTGCAGGAGATGGATCGGTGGGGCGGTCGGGGGTTTCACATGGATTACTGTTGTTGTTTAATCGTTCAAGCAGAGTGACCTGCATTTTGAGGCCACATGTCTGCTCACCAACATCCAGCAATCCGTGTCAATGTTGTTATTTTTTGCTATTTTTATCTAAAAAGTTGGTCTATTGTTGCCATTTTGGCAACAATACACCAAGCTTAAGCTATCAGATTTTTTCTAGTGGCCTGTGGTGTGACTGCCGCCCATGTGATGGTCATGTGATGTGATGAGGTCGTAACCAGGTGTCTGGCAGCCTGATGAATTGTTGACAAACACAGAAAGATCTCAA
This sequence comes from Triplophysa siluroides, assembly GCA_006030095.1. NCBI lineage: Eukaryota > Metazoa > Chordata > Actinopteri > Cypriniformes > Nemacheilidae > Triplophysa > Triplophysa siluroides. Next base: position 4,067,524 of record VCII01000203.1, on the reverse strand, counting down.
ACTATTTTTATCCGTCCTGGTTTTGCTCGGAGCGACTTCAGGCAGACTGGATTGCAGGAAACAGCAACCGATCAAATGCCCGCTGAGCAGAAGGTGTGTGTGTGTGTGGGTTTATTCTTTGTTTATTTCCTGCTACATGTGTCGGCTGTGTTTGATCAAGGGATTTACTGTGTTGGTGTCCATCTGTGTTTGTGTGAGCTCAGGTCTGTGTTTCCTGAAGTGCTTGTCATGCTGAATTCATGTCCATACTGCTGACGCGTGTGTGTGTGTTTTACCTTGTCATTCTGAGACACGGATCAAAAGATAGACATGTTGAAAATAAAACCAGCCATGACCTTGAGGTCTAACCATACACACACATCACACATCAAAGTTACCTAAAAATGTCTACATAAACAGTCACGTTCAAAGCAGTAAATTGTGTTGTATCATTAATCTTCCAGCAGGGGTCAGAACAGCACTATCAAACCAGCTTTACTTTAAAATCTGTTTGTTACAGTAGGGATGTGTATTTCATCCCTTCTGTGTGACCTACACACACATCACATACATCAAAGATCTTTGTTGCCAATTTAACTGAACATAAAATATAATCTGAATTCAACAAAAACACACAATTTCAATTTAAGACAGTTCCCCCCTTTGAAAAAATCATACAAATGCAATTGTGTAATTGGAATTTCAAAACCATATACTTTAGAAAGTGTATCGACCATTTCGCAATTTGTAAAAGCAACACTGGTCCAGAAGCTTTTTTTTGTTGAGGCTACACAGATGTCACAAAAAAATACAACCAATAGAACATTTAGAATTTAGAATCTAGAACTGAGAATTTAGAATCTTTAAAACTTAATGAAACTAATAACTCATTTAATAACTTACTTATAATAACTTGATGAAAGGATATTAAAAGCAGTGCTGTTTAAAAACAAGCTAAAAGGATAGTTTAACTAAACACATTTTTTTTCATTATTTATTTACACTATTAAAACATTTCTGTAAAAAACCCCCGGAAATTTCAGCTGGAGCGACAGAAATATGCCGTAAAATAATCGTTTTTTCCTATAAGATTACAGAATATAAGGATCATAAACAGTTTTGCCAGTTTTTCTTGTAAAATGCTGTCTTTTTCATTAATAAAGTCAAAACATTTTACGTGGAAAATCTGTAAAAAAATAATAGAAAAATTCTGTAAAATTAAGGTTTTTTTTAGGTGTACTCTTATGTCAATCTAAACCTGTAGGGGACCCAAAAAGAAGATTTTCTGAGAAATTTTTTTTGTCCATACAATGAAAGTCAATAGGGGCCAGTGTTGTTTGGTTATACCAGCATTTTTCTAAATATCTTTTGTGTTTTGCAAAAGAAAGAAAGTCATGCGGGTTTGGAAGTACATGAGGGTGAATAAATTATGAAAGGATTCCCTTTTTGAGGTGAACTTTAAATTACCGACCTGAAATATTTAATATAGCACAAAAGAAGCAGCTGATGATATTTGTGAGAAATGTATAAATGTTCCCACAGAAAAATCTCAGAATAATGTACTGCTCATGAATGCTCATCGGTTTTGAATCTTTTTCGTTCAGTTCTAGAGTTCAAATAAATAAGTTACTTATAAATAAGTTATGTTATTGTGTGTATGTGTGAGAGAGAGAGAGAGAGAGAGAGAGAGAGAGATTTTTTTTCTTAAACACTAAATCAGTGTGTAAATCTGTTTTTGCAGCTGAAAGTTTCCCTAAATAGTTTTTCTGTTGACAAAAAAAACTTTTCTGTAATTACATTTCATTTTGGATTCAATCCCATTTTTCCTAATTGATTTTTTTGTTAGGCCTTCTCTACAATAATAAGAAATGACAAAGAGTTATTATTTATATTCATAATATTTCTATTTTAAAAGCTACAGTTTGCTATTAGTTATTCATCACTGCTTGATGAGCTCATTTGAACAAACCTCTGACCCTCATTGTTAAACTTCAGCGTGTGAGAGACATGAATTAAACTCTCATATCATGTGTCTTGTTGAGGGTCACATGAGGGTGGGATCTTTAGATATGGGCCTTAAGCAGCTACCCAGAACGTCCGAGCAACAACAAAAAAGTGCTTTTATAAATTTACATTTGGCTAATGGTAGATGAGCATCCTCCTTTATGGTGATATTGTCTGTCTGTCAGTCTTAGGGTTTGTCTCTCTCTCTCTGTCTCTCTCTCTCGTCTTGTACAGGTGGCCACATAAACTTTTTCTCTGAAACAGTTTTAGTGCTGTCATACATCGAAGCCTGCCAGCCAATCCGTAACCCCGGAACCGCTCTGACATCACACATCAGCTTGCAGAGCAGCCGGGGGGAATTTGTTTGCGTGTGTGACCTATATTACAGAGGTATCTGTGACCGGCCTTCTAAAATGTGTTTAATAGCAGGAGACAGATCTTCCTCCTGCAGTGCCTCTCCTCGTCCACGCTCTTCTTCGGTAAAAGAGCTTTCAGAAGAAATATTGTAATGTTCAGCCCAGGCCGCTGTAGGGCTGCAGAGATTGTCAGAGTTCATCTCTGCCTCCTTCACGCTGTTTCCTCCGGAGAGACGTCCACCCTGCCCACACCCCGTCCGGCACTGGGCCGCTCCACACCACCTCAAGCTCTTCTGGAAATTGCAGAATTTTTCTTGCGCCTGGCTCTGTCACCTTGTCTTAAACATTCCGGTAAACATACATAGAATGAGAATTCGGGCGAAGATGCTCATATGAAAGTGAACGAGACCGTATCGGGCACAGCAGCGCGGCACGAGGCCTCAGGCGATTCCCGGCAACCGACGACGATGTTTCGCGTGTCTGGCCAATGGATGACCGCGCTTACGTTAAACTAACCCTGAGGAAACGTCTGCAGTTATCTGCTGCATATGATCGTCATTTCTCAAACGCCTCTGGCCTTCGCAGCAGTGAGATATTTGTACTACTGTCATTCCTGCTCTGAAGAACCTTTTCAACTCTGCGGCTTTTAAAAAATGTATGTGTTTGTGTTATAATTTTATAGAAAGGGAAAGCAGAGTACTTTTACACATTTATTAAAATGTCTGTAATTTCATCAAACAGGAATTGAATGTGAAAGAAGCCATATGATACTACAAAAGAAAATAATTCATTCAATCCGTAACAGATTTGAGTAAAATCCAACAAAATGGAAAGTGATATCGAGAATCAAACAATTAAATCAATTGAACCATATTTCCATGAAAAGCATTTATAAAAACAAGTAAAAAGAAACAACATCCACTCAAGACAAACTAGTGTAATGATTTAATAATGCCCATTTATTTAAATATGACATTGAGGATACGAAATCTATCATTTTCCATCTTTGAATACTGCGTTTAATATTGCATTCAATATTTTAAGATGTTCTGGAGGAATCGAATGACAGGGGAAATTTCTCAAGGCCAAAAATCTGTAATAGTATATTACATTTTATATTTGGGCTGTTGCTCATTTGAATGTATTAAATATTCAACATGAAATCACTCACCGGATGACAATAAACTTGTAACATTACAATAAAACCAAATAGTGGTGATATTATAGAGTCGGTATGAATAATACAGACTGCCTGCAGGAGGTTTGTGTGGTACAGCGCGAGTGACCCGGAGGTTTTAACTGGTCTTGAGGTTTTGATGGCGCTGAAAATTGGGGTCATGTTTATACAAAACAGGCATTTATAATCGTCCCTAATTTCAAAGTGAAGTGAGTTGAAATAATCTGCTAATGACTGTCGATTTGATCTGTTCAAACATTTTATTATTGTTCCATCATTTGACAGAGTTTCATTAGGACATTTCCTGATGACCAAAGTAGAGAAAAATAATATCTAAATCAAACACAAACCATAAAGTTGATGATGAGTCAATCAAAGCAGGTGCTGAATTGTTTTAGCATAAAATTAAAAACGTGTTATAAACTCTTTAAAGAGCTCATACTGTATCACAAGGAATCAGATTTTCCATGATCTTTCGAGATTAAAGAGGGCTTTTCACTGTATATCAACGTATGTAACTTTAACAACTTCAAACTCCCTTCTTATTTCAGAAAGAGCATTTATTAATCCTGATACATGACCTATTATGTCACATTTATGTATCAACACCTATTGGGTGATCAAGAATGAGGTGCAAATAAGATTTGGTGAAGAGCTGATTTATTTTTACCAAACACCAGAGGAGGCAATGATGAAACTTGCTATGATCAAGTCTGTCAAATCATATGTTGTTTCTGACTGTGTGTTTCAACTGCTGATCTGAAGAATCTCATACAAACCAGCAGATGAAGTTTATTTTTAACATTATTTCAATCTGATCTCAACAGTTTGAGGGCTGATCTCTAATCATTTTGTTGTGATCTAAACAGTTTAAGTGTCTGACCTTTGATTATTTCAGTCTGATCCCAACACTTTTAGCATCTGATTTCGGATCATTTCAATCTGATCTCAAGTTTTGGTTGATCTCTAATCATTTCAGTCTAATCACAGCAGTTTGAGCGTCTGATCTGATAATTCAGTCTGATCTCAACAGTTTGAGCATCTCATATCTGATTATTTTAGTTTGAGATCAGAAGCTGAACAGCTGATCTCTGATTATAGTTTTGAGCGGCTGATCACTGGTCATTTCAGTCCCATCTCTACAGTTTGAGCGACTAATCTGTCATAGTTTCAGTCTGATCTCAACAGTTTAAACACCTGATATCTGATCATGAAGTCTGATCTCAACAGTTTCAGAGGATAATCCTTGATCATGTTAGTCTGAACAGTTTGAATGTCTGATTTCATTTCAGTCTGATCTCTACAGTTTAAGCAGTTGATCTGTCAGTATTTCACTCTGATCAGTTAATCTCTGATCATTTCAGTGGTCCTGATCTCAACTATTTGAACTGCTCAACAGTTTAAACCGCTGATCTCTGATCATGTAGTCTGATCTCAACAGTATGAGGGGTTGATCTAATAATTTCAGTCTGATCTCAACAGTTTAAAGGTCTGATCTGATCATTTCAGACTGATCTCAACAGTTTTAGCGGCTGATCTTTGATCATGTTAGTCTGATCTCAACAGTTTGAACGTATGATCTCATAAATTCATTATGATCTCAACAGTTTGAGCATCTGATCTGATCATTTCAGTCTGATCTTAACAGTTTGAGCGTCTGATCTGATCATTTCAGTCTGATCTTATCATTTCAGTCTGATGTTAACAGTTTGAGCGTCTGATCTGATCATTTCAGTCTAATCTTATCATTTCAGTCTGATCTTAACAGTTTGAGTGTCTGATCTGATCATTTCTGTCTGATCTCTACAGTTTGGGCATGATCTGTCAACATTAAACATTTTGGCAAACAGATCTCAACAGTTTGTATGGCTGATCTCTGATTATGTAGTCTGATCTCAACAGTTTGAGCGTCTGATCTGATAATTCAGTCTGATCTCAACAGTTTGAGCATCTGATCTGATCATTTCTGTCTGATCTCTACAGTTAAACCAGCACTTTCAACATAAAACAATTTGGCATACAGATCTCAACAGTTTGAATGGCTGATCTCTGATCATGTAGTCTGATCTCAACAGTTTAAACGTATGATCTGATCATTTCGGTCTGATCTCTACAGTTTAAACAGCACTATCAACAATTAGTTGTTTTTGCATACAGAAAATCTTTCAAAGTTGGATATTGAGCCGTACTTTCTAGAGTGTAATGGAACAGCAAGAGAAAGAGTTTGGTGATATTGGATTTATATTTCCAGTTAAGCCAGTAAACACTATTACAACTGTGTTTTAAAAAAGCTGTTTGGACTCTTTCTTCACACTCAATAGATCAAGCGTTCAGCTCTGGACTGGCCCAATATCTCATCCTGACACGTCTTCATTTCTCACTGTCCCTCTGTGACACAACTTCCTCCCCATATCTGCCGCTGGATTGGACAATAATAGTTGAGACCAATAAAGCTCATCTGATAACAGCAAAGACAGATGTGTGGTATTTTATTTTATTGTTTAGTGTTATTTGCAGTGTTAAAGGTTTCAGATGAGTTATAAAAGTGAACGTTTCCTCTTGTTATCAATACATTGAAGTTCTAACTTCACTGTAAAGTTCATGAACGGTTAATTTTGTAATCAAACTTAGATTTTTATATATTCTCGAAAATTACTTGGAGGAAACGAAAAGGAATGCAAACCAGCCAATTGGTGAGATGCCGTAAGAGTACAGTGCTATAACATTAATACGGATAGTATATGGATAGAGTTCACATCGTTTGGTCCTGGATGACTGTCTCAAAATATAGGCTCAAATTTGCCATCATGGTTGATTAATGTTCTAGGAACGTCTTATTAATAAGAGATTTTTCTTATTTTTAGGTAAAATACTTGTTGTACCATGATTTCAAGAGGCAAACGTTGCATACAGTTCAGGAGAAATAGCAGCTTGACTCTTTTCTGACCTAGGACTGTCAGATATTCTACATTAGTTGTTTTGTCTCTGATCTTCTCAGTAATGGGATTCTTGCGGTGGTCCGGTGGGGCCGGTGCATGTTTGTGTGTAGCATGCAGGGCGTTGTCAATTTATCTGAATGTGTTGGAGTAGAGGGGTCATGTGGAGGTCATCACCGGTAAACTCCAAAAAGTCCCGATATCCCGAAGGCCACGGTGTGCCGTCATTAACATTTCCAAAGCACATCTGCATTACAATCACTGATTAATATTCATGTTGTTCTGAATTTACATGGGTCATGTAAATGATGTGTTGTTAACGACAGAGTGTGTTAGTTTAATGTATTTTACAATTATACGTCATTTTGTGTATGTGTTTCTGTACTAGAACAGTTTAAAACAGGTGTCTGTGGCTCAGATCTTACAAGCTCAGATGGTTTATTGGATTTGTAAAATGCCAGCAACAGTGATATAAGGTTGTCAATGTTAAATTATAATAAAATAAATAAATAGTACAGTTAATTTGTGTTTTTTTAATTCAGGTAGAAGTTCATATAGACCGTTGCAGAGGCAACAACAAAAACAAACGTTATGTGACCCAAACTTAAATTCTGGGATACCTCCGCAAAGAATCAATAACGGTTGAATCATTTTATATTAATTTAATACTATGAATATACAATAAATGAATTAATATTAATGTAAATTAAATAAAATAATAATTGTTATATCATAACCAAACACAGACCGGAAGTTAACTTCAGACCAGTGCATGCGTCTGATGAAACCGTCTATTGTAGTAGCCTACAGTACAGTTAAATGTCTCTCTGGAATACTTAATCGTGATTGGTCAATTTTTCTAAATTGATGCTTAATATGGTTTTCTCATCACTCTGTGCTCTTTCTTCTTACAAAATCAAAACATATGTATATGTATAAATGTCTTTGTCTGTTTGTTTATTTGATAAAAAACGTGTACCAAATGAAATGAGCCTCTCTGATCTTCTTATATAAATATCCAATTCAACTGACGTGTGTGCAAACAGTATATGGGTTATTTTATGATGCGCACAAATGACACGCAGTATAAAAAGCTGTGTATGTGTGTGATGTTTAGAGTGGTGGAAGTTATCAGACGTATAGTTATCAGACTCGGCCGATCTGTATCAGTAACGAATGAGTTCAGATGTGTTCAGTAAATGATAAATGACTTGTGATAGACGCTTTATTATGTGAGACACTGTTAAAGACCCTCTGGGTTATTGCTGACCATCGGTTTACACACATGACATGTCTCACTCTATCTCACTCACTACATTATCTTAACATCTTTAAAAGGCCGTTTAAACGAGACCGTTTTCAACAAAAAACTTTTTGTTTACCCGACAGCGACATTTTGGGGGACGAAAAACACAAACTTTTAAAAACGGGGCTCAAAGTGCACGTTTTTGAAACGTCAGCATTATCGTCCCCTTCTAAACTCTGAAGACAGCGTTTTCCGATAACGACAACGTCATACCCATGCGTATTAGGTGTTCACTCTGTAGGCATGTGCGACGCAACGCGAGTATTCCAAAAACAATAGTGGCGGCCTCCAGACTATGAGTTTGTGCTACGTGACATACTTATTAACGTTTCTCCAACAAACATTAGATTTATTATTATTTACAATATTATTTACATACAACAATTTTTAAACACACATACACACCAACAAAGGCTGACAGCGCTGTTGGCTTAAAACTAGGCACATAGTGTTTCTTTACAAACTGACATCGCCATCCACTGGCCTGGCATGTGCAATGCAGCATTTTTACTCGTTTTGGTGGATCCATGTAAATGCAGATCGTTTTGACAACGGTGCTGTGTGTACGCGAAACTTTTATAAAACGAAAAGGAAAAACGTTTTCGTTTTCTACTCCATCGTTGTCGTGTAAACGCTCTCTAACATAAGATACCTGGTGCCCTAAACCAATGTAAGCTACTTTGTTTTTCTTATGTACAGTATATGCGTTTACTTTGTGAAGCATTGTCTGATTCAGTCGAATTTGATTCAGTGAATCTTTAGAGGGGTTAAACAATTCATTATAAATAACACAGATTTTTCACAAATTGTTTACTAGTTTATCTAACGAAGACATGATGAATGATTTATCATAGTACAGACTAGTGCAGTCTGTACTATGCAGTGCAGTTCTATAGAAAAAGGGAGGTTTTGTGTGTGCCCCCAACACACAAACAGAAGCGTCGTGTTTAATTGTGTGTTCTGCGCAGCATCAGGTAAATGTTTCTGACCTCTCGGGGGAAAAGCCCTGAGAAATATTTACAAACTCACACGGTCAGTAAACATTTACAAGCGCGCACAGACAGCTCACCGCCGGCAGACAGACTCTACCTGAGAGAGAGAAACACGGCCACGGGGTGATACCCACCTTCTACTCGCGCCCCTGTTAAAACACCTCTTTAGTGAAGGTAAACTCTAGAAGGAAAACAGCCTGCGAATACGCGTGTATCTGCATGACACCGACAGCACGCTAGCATGTCAGACCTGCAGAAGCTCAAACAGAGAATGAATGGTTGCGGCAGCTGAAACTCACCTTGTAGCTACATGAGATGAGGAGGATGTACTCACCTCCGTGGTCGCCCGCCGGCTCTCTTCCTGTGACATTGCAGCCTAGGCAAAGAGAGCTGCGGTTTGGGGCCACTGACAACGTGTTCGCTTTCTCCTTTCCCGTCGCATGAAGCTGTCAGTGTGTGTGTTCATGTTCGTGTGTGTGTGGACCTGCCAGGTCGCATTGAGCTGACAGTGGACTGGGAAGGTGCACTCCAAGCACACATCACAGCGCATCACCTCTAACTCCGTGAGACGCACGGGGACAACGGCGCGTTTCGAGTCCCTCGAGGGTGTGTTGGAGGAGAGCTGTCACCTGCAGCATGAGCGCCCCTGCTGGGCGACGCACGGACCCAGATGTGCGCTTAGATATAGGAGGAGAGAGAGAGTTACGGGCGCTTTGGACGAGAGACAGAGAGATGTGGGTTTGAAGTTAACTCAGGGCTGTTTAAAAAGTTGACATGAAATCAAAATGGACTCTGGTTACTTTTGAATACATGTTTAAGGTCTAGTTTCGTAAATTCCATTTGTGCTTTCTTTAAAAATGACAAAAAAGATGAAAGATTTAGTTTCTGAGAAGTCAATTAAGGCTTATAGTGGATTTCTATGGGGTGCTGTGAGTGAGACACGTCAAATCAGCGGTTACTACAATTTTGGAACGACCGAAACACTTTTTGTAGGTTTTTGAGTATTTTGCAGACAATAGGAGTGTATAGTGAAAAAGCGGAGAATTTTGGCACAAATATGGTCTAAACATTTTTTAGTCACAACTGTTGTTCGCGAAATCTCAGTCCCTCTAGTGGTACCAACAGGTAAAACTTTCACATTTTATTTGTTTCCACTTTCAGCTTTGAACTGAATGCTTTGATGTTGTACCATCGCGTCTATATAGTTATATATAATATAACAAAAATAGTTGTAATACATCTTAAATGCTTGTATACTACAAGGTTTTCTATAAACCCTTCTGCCACAAAGAAATGATTAGAGCATCTTTATCTCAGACCCTCTCACAAAGTTTGTCAAATTTACTAAATGTTAACCAAGGCCGAAAGTTTTTAACAGGATTTTGATATTTGTGTATAAGTCATCAAACGACTTAATAACACGGATGCCAAACTGCATCTGAGGCTGTTAATGAAAACTCTCATTCTGTCATCATCGCAATAATAAGAGTAGCTTACTGTATTCATTCAGTAGTGCCATCTTAGGGTAGAAAGTTATACGTGATTATGCAAAATTAAAAGGGCTAGTTCACCAAAAAATCATGTAATTTCTAACAGTATGAGTTTCTTTCTTCTGCAAAACACAAAAGTAGATATTTTGAAGAACGTTGGTAACCAAACAACATTAGCCCCCATTGATTTTCATTGTATGGACAGTAAACCACTGAGACGTTTTTTAAATATCTCCTTTTATGTTCAACACCATAAAAAAACATAAACAGGTTTTGAATGACACTAAGGTGAATAAAGGATGACAGTTTTTTTTGGATGAACTATTCCTTTAATTCTATTGGTCATAGTAAAATTACCATTAGGATTCTGTGTTTAAACACACTTATAGCCTTACATTTGTATAACTATTCATTTTGAATTTGATATCATGATCTGTTTTTGACACAGTCGTTATATTCCTCATGGATGTTTTTGGAAGTAAACAAACAAGTATCGTCATTTTCATCTGAATTTTTTACCCATTTTACCCATTTTACCCAGTTTGTTACCCATTTGAAGATCTTCCAGCAGGCATTTTTCTGAAAACACGTGGATCATTTTCAGGCATGTGATGTTTCCCAGAAAGTAAGAGAATTCCCGGCACATCTCCGGCTGAAGGTACGGACACACACACACACAGTGATTGTAAGAGGAGAGAATGTCAATGTGTGACTGCAGCCACAGATCAATCAGTATCGATCAATACGTGACATTTACCCTCTCCGATCTCCACGCTGACCCTCGTCATAAATAACACCCTCACCGTCCCTCATGTGCCGAACGCGCTGCTCTCGCGTTAGTCACCTAGGAGTCTCACCCCGGACTTCACGGGCTTTTAAAAGTATTAGCTTGTTCAAAAAATGATCTGAACTTTAAGTAATGAAACGTGGTATTACACTTTAATATGCAATTTAAATTCAAGATTTAAATTGCATATTTTTTCCCTTTAAACTGTTGAATGACTGATGTAACCAATTAATTCCGCCGGTGTCAGACGCCACACGTCCGTGGGTTTCGGCGTAAATGGCCCCTTTAAACAATATCTCCTTAAGTACCTTTGCAGAGATGAATGTAAATGTGATCCTTTGCATATAGTATTTAAGTTGACACGGAGATACCGCGGCAAACACGCGGGCGCCGCGGCCTGTCTTTCACCAACCAAAGGGGTAAATTAACCGTCTTTGAGTCTGATCCCTTCAGAAGCTCATCAGACTGTTTACGAGCGGCGAGAGACGTTAAGCAAGCAATTTAATCCACCCGTGTGTGTAATGAACTGACCACTGCATGTCAGAGCAACAAAGGTTTTGAATCGCAGTAATTACGTATTTTTTAATACTACATATTTTAAGGCACACATAAGGTAAGTGATGGACCTTGAGTGTGAACACATGCTTCTAGCTATGGCAGCACGAGTTAATATCATTCCACGTGAGATGGATTCTCAATATTGCCACAAGGGGCGCAATATGGAGACATCTCTTTCTCATCCAGCACCGACATAGCTGAGCAACAAACCGAAGAGAATCGTGCTGAGCAAGTTGCACTTTCTGTTAAACTTTCTGTGCGTTTATAGCTACTGTGGCTAAACAATAACATGGAGTTTAATAGCAGATATTAAGTTTGTTAGCAAAGTAATCCATACAGAATGTTGAAAATAATGGGTTTGTTTTCAGTTTATTACAATATCGCAATTAAGTAAACATGGCACAAATATAAGCAAGTTTCAGTAAAGCATTTGGGCGATTCCAACATAGATGTGACATTTGGAGTAAAAATTTGAAATATGAATTCTCAGAGGATGTATTTATCACATTTACATACATTTATTCATTTGGCAGATGCTTTTATCCAAAGCGACTTACGAGTAGGAGAGCGTTTGTCAACACGCTGTTAGTTTACAAGGCCATGCTACTAGGATTAAAGCTGGAGTGAGCAAGGGAGAGAATGAACAACACGATTTTGTTTAGACTGAAGACATAGACAGTTTTTGGTTAGTCAAATAAATGCGGAACAGGTATGTTTTGAGTTGTTTTTTCATGCTGCAGTGTGGATGGAGGCTGGCAATTCATTCCACCACAGGGGAACCGAAATAATGAATCATCAATAATCATCTGTTTACATTTGATTAAACCCGTGATGATAGAGTCAAGACATCAGAAAAATATCAGTCAAGTTTTCTATTTTAAAAGAGACAAATATGCATGCGTTATGGGTGTGACAAAGAAAGGACGCGTTTTTGAGAGACAACATACTTTGTAGGATTTCTGTGAATTAAAATGTACAAACCAGAAGCAATAATACCCCCCAAAAATGGGGAAGGGATGGCTCTATAGAACGTCAAATTTCCACTGCCCATTCATGAGCAATATGGACTGTTATGGATGTGACAATTCACTTACCTATTGAAACCATGCTTTAAAAACAGCTTTAAAAACTTTTAGGAGAGACTTCACATGGGGATTTCAACCATCAAATATTGCCATCTGACCTATCAGTAGGGTCAAAACCTTTGTAAAAACTTGTTTATCTTAGGGTTGACATTTGCATGGCGTTGCCCATTTAATGGATTCTGTTTTGTTTCGTTGTAAAATTTTCCTTGCTGTTAAAAAATACAAAAAGAAGATCTTTAACAGTAAGTCCTTTACTGAGTAATGGCTAAATTCTTTATTCCACCTTGTGTATCATCATGTCATTGTGTAAATTCATTTATAATCAATAAAGTTTAAGTGGCTGTGTTTGACCTGAGCAAGTCATGCTATAGAAATACATCCATAAAATAGAGGACAATATCAGCATATTCGTTTTTACTGGTAGTGAAGTCCTATAGTAAATTCACACACACAAAGTAAAATGTGTGGTGGGTGTCTTTGTACACCCAGCATGCAGTTTTCTGTAATTACGGCCGTTAAAAGACGAAGTGCAGAAATTCATTCCAAACTCAGCACAAAAGCAGCGCCTTTTGTTCTGGAAATATTTAACGCAGCGAGTAATTAAAGCAATCAGTCTAGTTCTCTCTAACTCATTTCACACGCCTTTGTTATTGTTTGATTAATACTCACACCATCAAATTTGTTTTCCCAATGTGGCGTCTTAAAATGCACAATTTTCCAAATTGACAGTATAAGAAGTTTTGGGGGGGCCATTAATGAATTCCGTCATCTGATAGAGGAGAAACGGGAACGTTTAGCGTCTAAATAAAACATCAGCCATGATCTCTGTGATTATGACACACAGCAGGTAACAAATGACAGAGATTGTGTAAATATAAAACCGAGCGAGTTTCTTCTCTCATAAAACACGTCCAGCTGAAACCGTTCTTTCTCGACCTGTTTACGCGTCGTCGGGCCTCGGCAATCACGCGGCCACGTGTCACCGGTTCACACGGACAAACAGCGGCGGAACAATCGCGCTCTCTCGACGAGCCACAGATGTAAATATTTTGAGCAGGAGGATTTTGTGTAAATTCTGCGGGTGGGTCATACACAGGCTCAATTGTTACCTTTATGAAATCGTCTCTCGGTGTTTATGTAGAAATAGAATAAATGATCTGGTTGTAAACCCTGTTTGCGCTTGAAGAGCTGAAGGGACGCAGCTGATCTCTGCCGCATGTGTACACAGTTTACACGGCCAACCTGTTTATACAGCTAAAGAAGTGGATTTTACAACCTTTCCCAAGCTGTTTATTTAAACTTTGGGAACGTTTCGGTGGGTCTCTCAGTGCGGGTTTACCGCGGAATCAATCACAGACATGCCGGTCTGGGCCTTTCAGCGGCGTACAGCACAGTCTGGATTTATGCTGTATACGGGGAGGCTCCTCCCGGTTTGATGTGGTCTATGAGGAATCTGCTCAGGTCTGTGCTGATTTTGATGAGCGATCGTAAACGCCGACTCATGTTTTGCAACATTATAAACTTTAGACGCACTTGACAAAGAGACACAATGTTTGACAATTCAGGGTGCCTGTCTGTCTGTCCATTTGTTTGTCTGCATAAGAGCAAATTTTAACACATTTGAGAGTCAAACAAACTTCTTTTCAGTACTTTTACATTTTTTTCAGTAGTTTGAATACACTTTCTCTCCTAAAATGTGTTGAGAAATGCCAGGCTTATTTATTTGTTTAGATTTTTCATGTTTGTTAACAACATTGAATTGTCTTTGTGTATTTCTGGAACATGTTAACCAGCCAGTGCCAGTGTTTCCAGTTCTTGTAGTTTTATTAATATTTTGAGTTACCTGTATTCTTTTATTTTCATATATATTTTTATAATTTATGTTCATTCTTAAGTTTTTATGTTATTTTAAGTTGAATTTTTAGCAATTAAGCTATGTGCATATTATTATTCATTTGTTTGTGTTTATGTTGCTTTATACGATTCATTTATATTAGTTTAAGTTTTTTCATTTGTTTTAAGTTAACAAATCTAGCGCCTCAGCTTTCAGTTTATTCCTGGCAACATTCGTTGTTCTTGAACAAATATTTAGGCCAATTTTTTATTTGATATTTATAAACAGAACAGTTTTAATAGTTAACTAATAACCTTGGCCAGTGATTATTTGAAAATATACACACAGTCTGGACTGAATCTCTCTCTCTCGCTCTCTCTCTCACTCTCTTCCAGCTGCTCCATCCTGTTTGTTGGTGTTAAGATGCAGATTGTCTGTAAGTCTAATCATTGATCCCCTACAAACATCTCATCTGAAGCCGCCCCGGTGCGGGCTTCTTTTTTCAAATCCGTTGTGTTTTAAAAGTGTGGGACCGAAACACCGGACAGTCTGTTCCAGAATGCAAGAAGTGTTGTGTTTACATCTGTTGACGGACTCGCGCTGTGTTATGGCATGTGCGCATGAAGCCGCGTAAACTCCAGAAACACTATCGCGCTGTCAACAATCTTTAAATATGTGGCCATTGTTTCCTGTGAGTGTCGAAATCGTAGATTAAACAAAGTTAAGAACGCAGAAACATCTCCATGTTTAGAGCAAGGTTTGACCCCTGAAATGTCTCTGTGGGAAACACAAACTCCAGCAAACTTGCGTACGAGGGCCGCGCTCGCCTCAGAGCATTGGGGGACGCGCAGGAACGGCGACAGAGGCCTGTTTGACTGTACGAGTTTGTGATGGGGTCTCTAGGCTGCGGCTGCTCTCTGACCGGTGAGTGTGCACTGGAGGCACATGTGTCACGGCCAGAGGAGGAAGACTGACACACTGCGAGCTTCCAGAGGAGGAACCCAGCCAAGGTCAACAGGTCACATGTCCTTAAAGCAAACTGTAACCTAGTTTCCCTTGACAATTAGTCCTCAACTAGTCCTCAACGACAAGGACACCAAACAGAAAGTCACACTAGATTTTTTTATTCATGAGAGAGATTTGTGATGACAAAAGTTTTTTTTGAAAAATAAATAAACAAATGCTGAAAGTCACTTGAAGTTAAGCCCTAGTTATGATTTTCAGCAATGTAACACAATCTAAAGTTATTTTGTATAGTAAACTAAATGCCTTCTCTTTTAATGTTAGTGCGACTATTAAACATTTCTGTTAATTAAAATCAATTCAAATATTGGCCTAAATATTATTTGACAAACTAAACTAGAAACGTTGGCTCAGCAATAAACTGAAATAAATTTAGATCAAGGCACTAACATTCTAAACTAAAAATCAAATCTGTATAAAAGAAAAATGAGTGAAACTTGTATAGCAATATAAAAATAAGTACATTATGACTAAAGCACATAAAAATATGTTAAAAAGAAAATGACCAAATACTGAAAAAAAGAAAAACTGTCAAAGTTACAATCATACTACAATAAAACTGAAAACAACATTTAAATAACTCTACATGCTTTACTCCATCTACGCATCTCTGCTCTCCCTTTAATGTACTTAGGCAAAATTGTATACTTTATACATTTGAGAGAGTAAACCAGTGAGGTCCAACAGAAAAGAATGTGTTATTGAGATGGTCAGATGTTGAGCTCCATCATCGTCCTTCAGCACGTTTGCGGGCCACATGTATTGCCAGCTCTTGATGAAGATACGCTTGAAGAGGAAGAAAGGAGCGCTTTCATTTTAATCGTGATTTATGGAGACATTTGTTTCATACTAATCTCTCCAGCCCCTCCTGAAGAACTGATAAATCAGAGGAACGCTTGATTTAGTGACAGGAGCGACGTCCCTCGAGAATAAATAATGAAGAGTAAGACAGAACGGAGATCGGGTGAAGACAGACCCGTGATCTCATAACATGCTTAAGACTTCATTGGAACAGCGTGCCACGTTACCACATTGCATTTGGACTCGAATCTTAATGCAATGAGGATTTATGAGGATTACAACATAATCTCAAATAATCCAAAGCGCCATGGACAGGGAAACGCTTGTAATAACGACATAAACTCGTCCTGCGTTCTGACAACATTGTCAGTCAGCGGCGGGATTAATTGTTTGCGGCACATTTGTAATTTAAGAGTCATAGACCTTCTTAAGAAGCGTCCATCTAGGGTCTGGACAAAAAAGACGTATGTTAAGGACGAAGATTGTGTACTTTTGACCACTCAAACAAATTTAGAAACTTTCCTTTCAGAAATTTTCAACAGAAAGTTGTGAATTAGAAATGGCTGAAAAGAACATATAGAGTAATATAGAGAGATTTAATAGTAAACCGTTTTCATGTGGTTGTATTGGTTTGATTAGTTTTGATTTAAACTCACAGTTTCTCTGAATTCTATCTGATTACTCTCTCTTATAATATCTCCTGCTTTATTTATAGTGATTTTAAAGACGTTTGCCAATTACTTTTTCAAAATGTATTGATTGATTAATTTTTCCGGCCTTTTATGAATATTAAAAGTGATTTGTAATGACATTATGTGTGTTTGGGGGGAAATTAGCAGTTGCTGATCTGAATGCAGCTAATTTCTGACAATCACGAGCTACACAATTTGAAATGCTGTTAAAAGCTTGATACATAAATGGACTTGATGTAAACTGCGTAACATTCCTTAGATTTCTTATATGTTTGCAATACTAACTTCCTCGTGTTATTGAAATAATAACTAGTTTAAAAGCAATATTCATTAGCAGGATAATTCAGAGAGGGTAAACATATTGCTTTTGATTTTGATATCCATATAATTTTGCAGACTGTAAACTGCTACTGCGACACAACGTTTAGTTTTTTTTTAATGTCATTTTTCCAAAACGCCATATAAAGAATTGGTCTTGAATGCAAGTCATTTACATTTTAAATAACCTGAATAACATCACATCTGCTGTAAAGACAAATGCAGGTTACTTTGCGCTTTTACTTGATTTTTGTTTTATTGAAACATGAAGTTTGGGCCGGAAAAGTTGATGTGTTAAAAAGAACTGCATGAGATTCTTCAAAAATCATCTATTGTGTTCCGCACAGCAGAATGAAAAATATCAGAATGCAGGTCTTCAGCAACATGAGAGTTAACACTGTAAATAATCGCATAATTATTTTACTCACTTTAAAACCTTTTCTAAAATCGATACATTTTGAAATACTACATGAGTGCATTTAATGTTAAAAAATCACCAAAATAAAGGATTTAATTAACAGTCATTAAAAACTTAAAGGGATAGTTCACCAAAAAGGAAATTCTGTCATCATTTTCTCACCCTCGAGTCATTCCAAACCAGTAAACATTTCTTTTTTTTTTGTTAAACACTAAGATATTAGGAAAAAGGTCTGCAGGGGCACCATTGACTACCACAGTAGAAAAACGTAAAATGGTAGTCTAAGGCAGGGGTTACCAAACTTTTCAGCCCGCAACCCCCAAAATAACAGTGCCAGTGACTCGAGACCCCCACTATCCTCGGAAGTGGTTAAAGTATACAAACGTTGCGCGCAAATGCGACCCTGCACCTATTCTACCCAAAAGCGAATAATGACAACAACACAAAAGAGAACAGTCTAACATAATATTATTTTATAGTTATTTACTCATTACTTTACTTGTTGTTATACATAAACTATGAACTTTTACTACAGATGGACGAATTTCATCAAACTGATTCGACTGCTGATGGATGTGCCTCTTTTCGTACTTGAGGACGACGGCGCTTCTCCGCTCTCCTCTGCTGTCCTCCCTTCGCTGTCTTTAGTCGATAATCAACGTTTCATTTCAACAAATAAGAATATCCTAAACTTAAAGCCATGCGTGCACATGGGAATGTTTAACGTGGTGCTGTAAATGGACTTCTAACCTCGTGCGGTTGCTAATGTCGTTAATGTGACGTAATCACCTCAGGGCTCATGATCAAGAGGGAGGAAATTCTAAAGGATGATGGCTTTTTATTTGCCTGGTTTAAACTTAACTCATATTTTTATATTTTGTTACACTTATTGATTAAGTACGTTATTTCTAATAATACAAATCTTGCGACCCCCCCTTACGGCCGTGTGACCCCCCGGGGATCGTGACCCCCCACTTTGTGAACCCCTGGTCTAAGATGCCCAAGAACTGTTTGTTTTCCTAAATTCCTAGAAATATAAAAAAATTTGTTCAACAGAACAAAAATATCCAATATTGTTTTTTCTACTATTGTAGTCAATGGTGCCCCTGAAATCTCAGTTGCTAACTTTTTTCCAAATATCTTTATTTGTTTTTAACCAAACAAAGAAATGTATACAGGTTTGGAACAACTTGAGGGTCAGTAATTCATAACAGAATTTTTATTTTTGGCTGAACTAACCCTTTAATCGGATTGTCAGATCCTGTCACAGCGCCCTCTATTGTTACACTGCAGAATTTTGACAAACTGAAACACTGCAATCCCACGCAGCTCTAAACATCTTTCTCGGGTTGTTTCTCTCTTTTCTGCTGGTTTCCAGATGGAAATGAAACCCGTGAGAGCAAATCACCATCAGAGATCATAAGAGACGGGCACCTGCACATGTGAACGGGAAAAAAGCAGGAAAACTTTGTCAAACAATCTAAGTGAAGAGAAATCCCTAGATGGGGAAAGCAAACACGGGGAGCTGAGAGAGTTTTACTGAAGGATGTGTGTAAGTGTTATGAGCTGCTATCATCTCTGGCCACACATACACGCACACAGAAGTAGTTCAGTGTTGTAACTGTAACCTTTCAAACACAGAGGAACACTTTTAGAGTTCCTACGTTAACACTGATCTGTTCCAGACACTGAATAAAGTAATTTACGCATTACCTGCTGCATAACATTATTTAAATTGTAATTTTTATTTATTTATTCATTTGTTTGCTTATTTAGGTACACATAAGAATTTAAGTTTTTCTGTAGCTCAGTGGTTAGAGCATGGCAATAGCAACAGCAGGGTCATGGGTTCGATCCCAGGGATTGCACATAGGCTACTTAGGTAACAAATGTATAGTATAATGCAATGTATGTCGCTTTGGATAAAAGCATCTGATAAATGTAAAAATAAAAATATATACTGTATATAATTTCAATAAATTAATGTAACATAATGAATAAACTTGTGTAGTTGACTTCACCCTAGATTCGAAGGGTCATTTTTATCATAAAGATTTACTTCATATTTTATAAACAATATCGAAACAATGCAATATTTTTAACTCTGAAGATATATGTATAAAAAAACTTATAATTTCAAAAGTAAATATTTTAGTTGTGTGTTTTGAACAAAGATGAGCAAGCGTTTTCAATTCTTTTCTACAGAAAGGCGCGTGTTTTAAACGTCATGCTTTTGAGGTGAATTGTGGGATTTCTTCCACTGCTGTGGAATCGGACGATGGCAGAAATCACAGGTTGTAGGGTACATGTGACAGTCATTCTAATTATTTATTGAAAAGGTGTATAAACAGCACAATGTCGACGAGACATGAACTCAGATTAAACTAAAAATTGTTTGTGTACACCCATCACCACTTTAGTTCAGGACTCAGTAACATGATGTATGTTCTGTAATTCCCTCTAACACATGGGTTATGAGTGGACTTCAGGCAAACATCCCGAGTGGCAGTGAAGTGTTTCTGCAATAGTAAAACATACTGATGTATGTTTATGCTCTTCATGTATATGCTATGCAGATATTTACAGTCCTGAAGTGAAAATCTCCCTCCAGGATTAAACACCCCGTCAGTGTGCGCGCGACCGTCTCATCTGAGTCTCAGAGGTCAGCGTGTATTTCCTCACATGTGCCGCAGGCCGCATTCTTCCTCGTGTTGAGAATCTGCAAGCAGTGCAGTGTTAGCGTGGATCTCAGTGAGTCAATTCCCACATCCTGAGTCTCACACTGTCCTGCCATTGTTTTATTGCTGTGTTCCGCGAGCGCAGCACTCGCGCCGGATGCCGCTGTCACCGTGACACCGCTGTGGGGAGGAGAGGTCGCGACCCGTAGTGCGCTCTGTTCTCACCTCTGAGCTGTCTGTTCTCGTTTTCTTTCTGTCTCCATGTCATTGTTTTTGTCTTTTGACATGTGTTTATGATGTTAATGTGCCCCGAATGATCCGGTAAAAAACATCAGAGAGAGAGAAAGATGGACAGAGAGATGTGTAGGATGAACATAGTGAGTTATTCTTATGAAACAAAAAGCCTAATGTGCCAGCAAGTTTAATGTCAGGAAGATTCTTTAAATCAGAAAAGGTACATTGGTAAATACTGGAGTTTTTTGGAAACGGCGGTACAGTAAATTTGGAAATAGTAATTCTGGTCATTTTGGGAACATTGCTCAGTTAAGATATTCTTTGTAATAACTGTTAATAATATTATAATATATTCATGTTAAATATGAATTTGTGTATTAGTAATATCTAATATTTTATATATTATTTATATTAATATTGTTGACATTAAAATAAATGTTAATATTAATATTAACATATAATATTAGTAATAATATTATATTAAAGGTAAAACATTTAATATATGGTTACTTTAAAAAAGTTTCAGACTTGAAAGTCACTGCAAAATAAATAGATAAGTAAATAAATATCATTTTATAAATATAAAAATAATTAAATAACTGTACAATAACTTGCAATAGATTTTAATTTCAAGAAAAGATACATTTTAAATGTGTATTATACAAATCTAAACAATCTATGTAAATGGTGATAATTGGGACGACAAAAGGAGCAAAATGACAAAATGATTAAAAGTAAACTTTTTCGAATGAATCAAATATTTTTAAGAGTTCTATTACATTACAGTCAAAACTGTTTTAAATCTATTAAATAATGTAATTTCAGTAGCCTCTTAATTACATCAGATTTATTATCGAGTTTAATAACACGGTAAGCACATTATGAATATTATGCCCTTAAAACCAAACATTAATGCTTTGAAATGAGAACCAGTTCTCGCTCGCTCACTGACACCCTGCTGTTCAACATGATAATGGAAAGCGCTTCGGTCAAAAAGTAGCTGCTCTTATTAGCTTTACACAAACACACAGAGAGACAAGGCTATAGATGGAGTCCCTCTCTCTCTCTCTCTCTCTATGGATTGATGGTTGTTTTGAGATTTCTTTCTCATTTTAAAAGCGTGCAGCCATGATAACACAGCAGCACACCAGAGAACGCTCTTTGTTCGCCCTCCTCCCCCTCATTCAGACGGCCGTAAGCTTGTCTCACTCGCCTCTGCGGTCCAGCGCTCTGTCAGTGTTTAGCTGTGGATAAAGAGAGAGACGGAATTCCCAGCCCTGGAGGACGGAGAAAGCTGAGTTTTGAGGGACTCTTTCTGTGTGTGTTTTTAGCTGACAAACTTTAGCAGAAACAGTTGGAGCATGAGAGACAGAGATGATATTAGAGCGGAATACAGGGCTTGACAAACACAATTGGATGTGGTGCTTCCCCTCAGCGCGTGCAAAAAAATTCCATGCAATTTTTTTAGCGTACACGTCAGAATTTGACCACCGTGTGAAACCCCAAAGTCATGTCACCGATGCCACGCATGAGCTTCACATATCCATTCTGTCCAAAGATAAGAGCTCGTCTTTCACAAGCAGATGCTTCCAGATTTTGTCTGTCTGTGTCATGTATGGCCACCTCTCTCTCTCTCTCTCTCTCTCTGTCTATGATGTGCTGTCTGTGTCTCTGTGTGTGTGTGTTAGGGTCAGTGGACTGTTGTAAGGGTGCTGGCCGCCTGAACGCTCTGGGTGTCCGACTGGCTCTCTAATCCTGACTGCTGTTTCCTAACACAGCTAGTTAACTTAATCCTTCTCATTCAGACAGCGGCAGTGCAGAAGAAGAATCTGGTGACTGACGCTCTCGGCTCTGTGATTTCCTTCTGTTGTACCTCGTGGGCGTCGCTCTCCGTGACCGGGTGAATAATTTCAGAGCAGATCTGCAGATTCTAGAAACTCCAGTCATATCCTATAGCCTTTTGACACCACAAAAATAGTTGTTTGAGTATGTACATATGTCATATATAAAAATGGCCATTGTATTTACTAATATCTAATAACATGCTTAGTTAATTTGATATTTTTATAAAATATTTGAAATTTGATTTGATATAAAGCTATTGTTCCTAAAATAGAACAGTGAGATCAATATAACGTGTTTTATTTTATTTAAAATAACATAACAAAATATTTATTTGTTTGTAGGGATGTTTAATTAACAATAACAATGAACAATTCTTCCCCCATTGGATTTCATTCGTTTTTAATTTAACAAATTTAAATTATATATAAATATTTATATTTTTCATAAATACATACATGTATGTGTATGTTTTTATAAATAGAAAATAAAATGGATAAAAATGTAATTGCACAGCACAGAGACAAATATAATGTGTTAGTGTGTTTGTGTAAACACAAACTTTTATTCTAGATTGTGATTAATCGCAATTAATCGTTTGACAGCCTTATTAATTACAAATAATTTCATGTAAATGAGATAATTTTATAAATTTTTTGCATAGTAGTTCATTAGATGTTTACATTTGCTGGATTAATATAGAATGTGTGATCACGGGTGTGAATTTAAAAGCACCTTAAAAATGCTTGGAATGTAGTTCACCATACAATAAAGGCAAACTCAAGGTACCTAAAATGTAAAGGAAACAAACAAGGACAGAAAATCAAAAACCTCAAACATCCAACACAAGGGAATTCAAGTTAAAAACCCAAATTGAGGTGCAGAAGGTCAAAAGCAGAGCAATTTGTGTCATTTACACACATCTGAGTCATTTATGCGTGACATGTTAAACAGCTTAGACATGTATCCCTGCGTGTGTGTGTCCGATGGGGTTGCCTGGTCTACTGTAGGTAACATTCTCAGTTTTTGTTCTCTGTTAATGCTTGTTATGGTCTTTGATCAGGGTGATGGCAAAATACAACAGACAAAATGCTTTGGGAGCTTGTCAAGCGGAGGTCAAACAGGCAGAAGAATACGGTGAAAATTACTCCCCGAGAGGCTCGTCAGTGTCACGTCGAGTGTTACCTCCACACCAGCTCTATTCATCTGACGGGTCCGCCGGGCGCTGCTGCTGAACGTTCGTCTCACATCTTCTGTGCTTGAGTTCAGGTGCAGCGTCCAAGAAAAATAATTGCACAAACGATTACAGTGAGCGTTCTCACACCGGGCTGCGCTCGGTGAAGTCGAAGCCTGCGGGGCAAATCAGAACCCTCTCTGGCCTGCTATCTTCTGTTTAGCCGATCCATCCAAAGTACATCCGCCTGTTTTGCGAAACGGGTGTGGAGCGGACAAACGGTGTGTATTCTGGCAGCAGAGGTCTTGAGGATTAAGCACATGTCCCTTGGAAAGAATTTCATGAATTCCACGTTTACGATCTTTATTCTGCAAAAACATCCATCATTCGGCAGGTCCACTCGCAGGTCACTGACCTCTTGACCTCGGATGTGGAGGTACTTCTGTGGTTCTGAGAAGTCTTTCCTACATTCCCAAGGTTTTTACTTCTAAAACGCACATGAAACATTTCCGGTTCTCAGAGTAATTATCTTGTTTTCTCGACTTATTCCTTTATTTTTTTAAATTATGTTCCATGTGTCAAGATGACATTTAAAGCTGTTTATTTAATATTGCATCCGGAAATCACATAAAGCATCATCGCCCCTGACCAGGACATCTCTCCTAAACATGACCAGTGCTGTCTGTCTGCCTGTCTCTCTCTCTCTCTATTCTGTGTTTATTTCTGCTGTCTTTAGCACAGACATTGGCAGTGATTATGTAATAACAGATGGGGGATGAAATTAACACGTTCAGTGTGTGTGTTTCTGTGTGTGTGTGTGTGTTTGAGAATCTTTCTCGTGTCGAGTATTTCAGAGTCTTGGACCCCAGCAGACCAACTGCACCTGTCAGAAAAGTAACGGCCGGAATATTCCAACGCTAATTAACAGACCAGGAATACTGATCGAGAGAGAGAGAGAGAGAGAGAGGCATGTTGGCATTTACACCACACACACACACACACACACACAGTAGTTGTGTTTGTTGCAGTGTGTATATTCAGAGAGATGTGACATGAGTTTTGTATCAGACACAGAGCAGTACAATGAAATCTATTCAATCTAATCTACATTCTAGTCATCTTTTCTTCTTAGAAATCACAGAGGACCAATGGTAATCTTATTTCTGTAATGACTTCTTCCACTATGAATAAACCAGATCTACAGAATATTGTAGGTGGATTCTTTTATAGTGTAGAAATTAAAAAAAAATCTGTAAATGTTTGTTTGTAGGTCATTTTTAGTAAACACTTCATTTGTTTTGGATAGAAAATGTACAATATTTACTAATGTTTAACAAAATGCTGACTTTAAAATTCATAAACATTTTTTACTTTAAGTAAAAACTTTTTAGCGTTTTTTTTTTGGTTAAACAATTTGGTTTGCATTTACATGTATTTTATAGAAAATAGAAATAATTTAAATGAATGCATAATTTTCTTGCACTTTCTAGGCAACCCTGTTATACAGATTTTTTTTTTCTTACAAATCTCTTAAAGTCCCAGTGAAATTTAAAATGACAATTCTTATTTTTTCATGAAATATTGCAGCATTTACAGTAAACAGTTTATTAATGTGGGTCATTTTCTTTTGAAAATTCATGTACACTCATAATCTGCAGTTAAAATCTGAAAATGCACTTCCTCCCTTAAATGACCATCCATCTCAAATGACGTAAAATAAACTGCTTGGCCGGAGCATCCGTTAACTCCTCCCCTCCAACTGTCAGTCTGCTGCCAGTTTCATTTCAAAATCAATGCAACAGCTGTTTTACACAGCCAATCAATTTGCAGTGAAAAACGTAAGACACGCCCACAAATGTTCTCCTCTGAAATTCTTTTTCACTCGGAAATGTGTCAGAATACGGAAATAAAAACGATCCCAACTTCCGGTTCACGGGGACTTTACACACAACTCACCACTAAACAGAGGTACATTTCTCTTTCACATTTCTTTTTTAGTATTTCATTGTTTACACCTCAATTATTCAGTTCTGTTATGTAGAGTCACTGTTATTAGATAAAGAGAAATCTGAAGATCGCCTGCAGTGGTCTTTGTGGGCCTAAGGTGGAACATGATTTCTCAATCGTTCAGTTTCGTGATGTAGATTTTCCTCACCATCGTTCTTCAGAAGCAGTTGGAGGCATTATATTTCAGTGAAGAACACACACTGGCTGTCAGTGTGAGTCTATATGTTGTGATTCTAAGGTTGTGATTGTATTTCAGCGCAGCACACTGTCAGTAACACCGACTAGGTGTTTTAAAATCCATCACGAGGAATTTCTGTGCCCTGCTCGGTGCTTTTTACCGGACACAAGAGATATGAGTTTGACATCTCATTAAAGCCCATCAGAGATCCCGTTTGAGAGCATAAATGCTCTTGCTGTACGCCGCCACGTCCACATCGCACCGTTTGACATGCAGAGCAGAAATCTGTGCTTCTTTGTCTTGAGATTTCAGACATGATTAATGCAATGCAGACAGCGGACCAGCTCGACGCCTGACATCTCTCGCAAACTACAAAAATCACTGGAGGAATGTACGATAGTGACCTCAACACAGAAATCAAATCGGAATATTATCTTCACATTCACTTCAGACTATGGAGAACAAATGCGCCTTTCATCGTTCCGAGCGTATGAGAGGGTTTTGGCAAAACATGAGAAGCCCAAATGAATAAAACAAAAGAAGGAAGCATGCGTGTTGTCTTTGTAGAGGGAGGAGAAAATATGTGTGATGTCAAAGGCGTTTTTATGGTGGCACTGCTGCGATGCGAACACGCTTTCCTCTTCAATTATTGACGAGAGTTTAAGAAGCACCTGCTGAGAACAGAAACACATCTCCACTTTCAACAAACCGCTGTGACTCGACATCATCGGGCGGAGAGAGAAAGAGAGAGAGACAGAGTTATGCTAGCAAAGAAAAAGAGCGCCTCGGGCTAGGAAGTAATGAGAGCTTTTCCACAGAGGCTTTGGACCCACTATTTGAAAATTGTTTTGTGTCTTAATAAATCCTAAAAGTGTAATTTACTTGCGAAAGAGAAATAACAAAGGCGCCCGCGCCACGTTTGATAAGAAACACTTGTTAGGGCTGATGTGTCGACGGGCCTCGGATGGCAGATCGCCGTTTTTATCCTCTTGTTGGGTTTCTTTTCTTCTTTCCTCAGGTGGCAGCGAGCGCCTCAGATCTTTTCCGGTTCCTTATGCTATGTGGCACGTCTCGTCTGCCGCTGTACTACATCGCTGCGTCGCTAGCTGAGCTTCAGTGTTTGCCGGAGGGCTAAAGACGTTCGCGTTCGACCTGCTCCCTTGGTAGACACCTTGACGAGTCAAAATCAAACCTGTGAGAAACTTAATCTGACACAAGAGCATCGCTGCGACTCCAATAACAGGCCGCTCACGGAGTCAAGGACGGAGTTCTGCCCCTCTGCGTGATGGATACGGCCGTGATCTCACGTGTTTATTGATGGGGTTGTTGGGCAGGGAGAGGTCAGGCCGAACGCAGGGCTTGCTAATGTTTGTGGCTCTGTCACTGTGCGGATTTCATTAGCTGCGCGACGCGCCCGCAGGCGCAGACGCTGCTGTCTGTCCATTACCAGAGTCCTGGAGTGGAAAATAAGAGTTTGCTTGTCTTTGCAGGAGCTCGATGGAAAAGCCTCCAAATATCATCAGGTCCTGATGGAAGTTCAGTTAGGCCTATATCTTAACAAAAGTTTCTAAATAACCCTGAAGCTACACAGTCTAATACACTGGCGCGACAAACACACATCAAGTGTAGAAAAACTGTGTGTTTGTGTGCAATGCTGTGGCAAACTTTTGCCGAACACTTTAGCATTTCCTTTTTTTGGTTTCTTTGTAAGTTTCAATGTCTTCATGGGAAGTTCAAAAATTGGGACTTTTAAGGTCATTTTTCAAGAGACCGTTTCGTTGGCAGTTTTATACTTCATTAAAACGTATGCATTCAAAATAATGTGACAAATAATCCACGTTTCATTGATTCTTTATCTGGATATTTGACATAAACGTCGGCAATCCTTTTAACGTGGTTAAAAGGACAGTTTAATTTTCCAGGAATAACTCCTCTTTAAGGAGTCATGCCATATTGTCAAAATAGTTTAATTTGTTTACATTCCTCAGAGAGATGAATATCATAAAAATCCGCCCCCATAATTACCCCGGAGAGGTACGGCGACAATCACGGGGGCAAACCTGCGAACCCCTGCCCAGGCTGCGGAGAAACCGGGTCTCCTTGTCATTGTTCCTGGAAGAAAAATCAATAATTAACGTAATTACGACAATCTAAGCACAATGCAGAGGAAACGGAGATATGACGAGCGGGTCCGTCCGCGTGTCTCTGCCTGGCAAAATTATCGCCGGCGTCTAAAACCAGATCCGGCTGCAGCTGGCGACACAAATGCTCTTTCAGGCTGCGGCCCGCGCTGCTGTTTACCCGCTAAATGTATGGAATCAGATGAGCGCTAAAAACTGCTATTACAGGTGATCCACAGATTCAAATCACAGGCCTGCCGATCTGCGCGCGAGGAAAATTGTCCTAATGATGGGTTTGGGAGCCGGAGGGAGGGAGAGGCGCGCGCTTTTCTCTCTCTTTCTCTCGTACAGCTGCACCTGTGCGCCGTGCCTCCCTTAATGATATGGAGTGATATCATTAGAGCGAGTGTTCATAAACAGATGTTGAGCTCCTGACTAAATACTGTCAGGCGAGCTCTTGCGTCCTGAAACCTTGTTATTTACATACAACGTTTAAGTTTGTTATGTTAATAACCCTGCCATTAGCAAACAGGATGGGGTGCAGCTAATATAAATGGCACAATCCCCAGCGCCCGGAGTTAAGTACATCTTTACGGCGTGTGTGGTTAGATCTGAATGCCGCTGCTATGTTTAGAAGCATTGTTTTCGTGTCTTCTCCCAACACTTAGCACCTTAGGGAGCACGCGAGTGTGCGTGCGAGCGCTGACGCGCACCTGCTCCACCACACTCTGCTGCTTTAAGTAAAAAAAGGGTCGACCTCTGACACGCGGCTGTCTTGCTGCGGATATGCGGCCTCGCAGGAAAATTACTCACCTTCCCCCGACTCGCTCGGTTTTTGGTGCCTTGCGGGTGGAGGGAGTGGGACCTTTCGAGGGTCATGTGGAACAGTGTCAGGATTTCTGACATTTACCGCCCTGGAATACATCAGGCAGTTTTCAATTCCTGCAGCTGGAGACAAATAGCCCATGTTATACGTATTTCTCTAGAAAGTAAAGAGTTGTTCAGCATCCAATATGAAGGATCAACTGCGTTTGTAGTGTAATTATCTATTATCACAGGAAGTCATTAGGAATGACAAAAGATGGACGCCACATGAAATTGTTTGATAAACACAGCGGCTTGAAATTGTTGTAAACACAGTTCACAATGTAAAACAAGCTCACATAATGCATTGCATAATTAGACACGGAATATCAAATAGGCCTATTTAAAACATGAAGATGCTTTATGATATTTGTCAACACAACGGCAATTCAAACTATTTTATTTGGTGGCTTATTTGTATGAAATTGGTACAATTTCATTTCTTATAGAATTTTTGTCTTGTTTTCCATTAAAACCATTTAAAAATACCTTAATCTGGATACATTTACTCGAGAAGCAATAACCCTTAAATATTAAGTCTTGTTTTTCTCTGAAATTATCAAAATAAGTGATTTTAATTGGGAAAGAATCTCAAATAATTAAAATTTTCAAGTAAATGTATCTTGATTTGTACTAAAAAACAAGCAAAAATAAAAAATATTTTTTGCAGTGAATTGACGGTTAGGTTAGGTTTAGAAGGGGGGTTTCATCATTGCTTTTGTAAATAATAATAATACATTTTGGTATGATTTACAAATTCACACGAATGATCCACTACGTGAAATTGTTACAAATTCTTGTAAGATCAGGTTGCATTTGTCATTACACAAGCTAGCTAGATGTATCTCTGATTGATTCCCGACAGTCGAAACGCAGCTTCTCCTTCAACCCTTAAACCGATCTCCCGTTCTCTCTGTCCTCTGACGGGCACCGTCCCTGCCGTCATTACTCCGGTCTGTCCGGCGGGGTGTGACAGCGGATTTGACTCACGTCTCTCAGCATGGCCATTAGGCCTGGCACACACGTCCACAGGAAGCGTCCTCGCGCTTCTAAAACCCCTCTAATTATTTCCTTGGGCAGCAGCCGCCGAGATGGAAGGTAATTTCTAACCTTTCACGCGCACCTGGGGAACCTCCTCGCGGGAGCCAAGGTGTCTGTGTGGCATTCAGTCATCAAAACATGACCTTTAATGGCCGCTCGGAGAGCAGTTGGTACTGGTGGCACACGCCGCCTGATGCTAATGTTGATGACTAATTTATGCAGCAGCCGTCTGATAGGTAGAGTGCAAGAGAGAGAGAGACGGGTAAAGACAATCGTCAGTGAGACATGCTGAGGTTCAGGGAGGGGTTGTTATTTAGGGCTGCGGGCAGATGAGCAGGGCAGGTGGGGGGGTATATGGGGTAATTATGTCAAACACGTTCAGATGGACTGGAATCATTCTGGATGGGCCCGGCTGGCGTGTTTGACCTTTATATGGTTTTTATTTGGGCAGATTCCAGATGAACAGAGCGTGTGTCAGGTGTAAAAATGTGAAACTCTGCCGTTTGTACCTTGGTGGGTTGTTTCACCCCCAAAATTTCGCTGTCATTTAACAACCTCATGCTGTTTCAGTGTGACTGTATTTTGATTCTTTTTTGTTCCATGAAGTGAATGTTGACTGTCACTCACATTTTGTAAAACATCTGTTTAAGCGTTCTGTAGATGGTTGTGCATGTTTGGAAAAACATTGGGGTGAGTAAACCATGACTCAGAATTCTAATATGACACTTAAAGGGGTAGTCCACCCAAAGAAAGAAAGCAATTTCATAATTTACTCAACATCATGTAATTCCAAAACTGTATGAATTTCTTCTTTCTTCTGCAGAACACAAAAGAAGATATTTTAAAGAATACTGGTAACCAAACAACACTGGCCCCCATTGACTTCATTTGCATGGACACAAAATCACATTTCTCAAAATATCTTCTTTTTTGTTCCACAGAAGAAAGAGTCATACAGGTTTAAAATAACATGAGGGTGAATATATGATAACAGAATTTGTATTTTTGGGTGACGAATAATCGCTTTAAGGATATATTTCTACATACAGTAGAAAGGTGGGGGGGGGATGTTATGTAGTATTACATTTACATTTATGCATTTTGCCCAAAGCAAAGATTTTATCCAAAGCGACTTACATTGCATTATACCATACATTAGTTTCTTAGACCCCAATGAACTAGGAAGCTATAGACCTTTTTGAAATCTCCCTTACCTGTCTAAACTACTAGAAAAAGTAGTGTCCACTCAGTTGTGCTCTTTCTTACTAATGACATACACGAAACATTTCAGTCAGGCTTTACACCGCATCATAGCACTGAAACTACGCTCATTAATATTACAAACGACCTGCTTATAGCATCAGATAAAGGTAACATCTCACTCCTGCTTGACCTTAGTGCTGCATTTGATACTGTAGACCATAAAATACTTTTAGCTCGTTTGCACAATTATACCGGTATTCAGGGACAGGCACTACAATGGTTCAGATCTAACTTGTCAGACAGATATCAATTTGTCCATTTAAATGGGGAATCGTCAATTCTAATGCAAGTAAATTATGGATTACCTCAGGGATCGGTTTTAGGACCCTTGCTATTCTCCATATACTGTACATGCTGCCTCTTGGCAACATTATTAGAAAACATGGATGCAGATGATAGTCAGCTATATATCTCATCAAGACCAGATGATTCCTTCCAGCTATCCAAATTGGCAGAGTGCATCGAAGATATAAAACATTGGATGACTAGTAATTTCCTTCTTTTAAACTAATAAAACAGAATTTATCCTTATCGGACCAAAGACACGTAAAAATATTTTTTTGGATTATAACCTGCAAATTGAAGGCTACACTGTTACTCAAACAAAAAAAGTTAAAGACCTAGGTTATATTAGACCGCAACCTGTCATTTGGAAATCACATCTCAAATGTCACAAGAACAGCCTTCTTCCACCTTAGAAATGTTGCCAAATTACGAAATATTGTGTGTTGCTGACGCAGAAAAGCTTATTCACATTTGAGACCTCAAGACTTGACAACTGTAATGCACTACTTAAGGTAAGTTTAAACTCGAGCGTCGGACCTAGCCTTAGCCTATACGCCGTAGCCTACATGTCGGTTTTCATTTATACCTATACGTCGTTTTCCGCGTCGACAGGCAATGACCACTAGGCGTGTTTGTCCATGTGCGTTTTGCTTGTGTAACCAAGACAAGAGCCGAAGAAGTCACTTTTGTTGCATATTTGTGATGTCCAGAAACCAGGAATCCAGGAACACAAATATTTTACTTAGATAATTCATTCGGAAATGCATTTGAGTAAACATGACTTCATCGCAGAGTTTTTTGACCTGAGGGAGGGGTTCAAACAGACCAATCCCAGCGCTTGCGGTCCGCGTAGGGTCCGCGTTGAGTTGATGCGTTGTTACATTTTTGTAGAGTTGCGCGTCCGGTTACGCCGTAGGGTACGCCGCTCTGCTTAGGCTAAGGCGTAGATCCGACGTCAAGTATATACTGAACTTTAGTGGTTGTCCTGCATCATCAAACAATCTACAGTTAGTTCAGAATGCAGCTGCCAGAGATCTAACCAGGTCCAGAAAATACGATCACATAACCCCAATTTTATCATCCCTTCACTGGTTACCCATTAAGTATCGTTTTGACTTTAATTACTTATAAAGCCTTAAACGGTTTAGCGACTACCTTCATAACAGAGCTTCTATCACATTACAACCCATCACGCTCTCTAAGATCTCAAAACTCTGGACTTTTGATAACACCTAGAATAAATAAATCCACCAAAGGAGGTAGAGCTTTCTCATACGTAACACCTTTACTCTGGAATAGCCTTCCGGATACTATTTGAGGGTCAGACACACTCTCCCAAGTTAAATCTAGATTAAAGACATATCTTTTCAGCCAAGCATTCACTTAACGCATAATAATATGCTAAATAAAGAAATAAATTAATTAATGAACAGCAGCTACGCTAATTATTCTCTTTCTGCCCTCCTCCCCCGCATAGGGATGCCCATCCCGAGGTAGGGAGAGATTACGCCAGGCCCAGATGAACGTCATATGCCCATCCCTAACTAGAGATTACACCATCTACATCTGAAAATCCCCTCCTGCGAGGCCTGCGGACTGACTGACCATCACCACCCAAGAGCAAAGTGACCATCTGACCATCCCAGCTCAGGCAATTCCATCCCCAATCAAGAGCGAAGACGGACTATTAATACTCACATTAATGCTAAATTTTTAATACTTAGTTTTTAATGCTAAATTTACATCACATGACAGCAGTTTGACGTTATAGCTGCACTCAGTTACATTATGCAATTACTATTTTCCCTGCTTATAACATTTCTCTGTTGTGTGATATCGATCACAAAAAAAAGTACACCTAAACAGTTTCAACAGATGAAATTTCCTAAATCACAACTAAAAAGCTCTCTGTATTCTTCATAAACATTTACTCAGTAACTTTTTAATCAAAGTCACCGAGTGCAGCTGTGAAACGTCAGAGGAGACCTGGCCCTCCCGCCTGAAACTGGTTTCTCCCAAGGTTTTTTTTCTCCATTTATTTATCATTGGAGTTTGGGTTCCTCGCCACAGGGCAATGTTGGCTTGCTCACCAGGAGACTGCATTTATTAGATATTATTTCCCAGGATGATCTTGCTTGTTCTATAAACACCATGCACTGTACAGTGTTTTACCTTTTCTGCCTTTCTTATTTTCTCCTGTAAAGCTGCTTCGGAACAATGCACATTGTGAAAAGAACTATATAATTAAAATAGAATTGAGTATAAGCAATCCCTGGGATTGAACCCACGACACGTTGCTTGCGCCATGCTCTCACCACTGAGCTACAGAAAGGCAAGTGTTAGTGTACCGTGTGTCAGAAAGGTATAAAAAATCTCACACCAGGCAGGGAAATGTAGCATGCTAGCAAACTGTGTCACATGTGTCTGCCTCCAGTGTTTTTCTAGTGTGAAATTGATCTAAAAATAGTTACGTTGACTGACGCCATTCATTTAGATGTTACTACACGAGATTCATGTGACCAGAAGAAAATGTTTATATTTCAGTCATCATGAATCTGGCTTGTTGTCTTGAAATCACGAGGGCAGGTAAAAGTTACTGTTGTGTGAGGTGGATTCTGTGTAATGCTGGTCATGTGATCACTGCGGATTACTCAAATCAATGATGCAGGTTTACCATGTTTAGCTAATGCTTATTTTATTACACACGCCCAAATGAAGCACATTTATTATGAGACGAGAGCAGCTGGTGTGTGTGTGTGTGACGTCAGCCTGCTGTAGTATCTCCATCTGCTAAAGAATGGCAGCTTTATTTATATGATGTGAATGCAGCATGCAGCATGCACAACAGTCAATGAGAGAACTGTGCAGACGCCTGAATGCTGTATTTCAATTTTTCAGTGTTTAAAGCAGTCCGCATAGACCTAACCCGTCAGTTGATCACATCGAATCTGAATTAGCTTTACATTGGCTTTGGACAAAAACAGTTGTTTAGAGTCCAATAAGATGTTAAAATAAAAGAACATTAGTGCAATTAAACAAGTAATATTAAGAAATGAAATACACTTGAAGCAGTCAGCAAGTATTCTCATTTAAACACGCTGTAGTAGAGAAACAGCAGGTGAGAAACCCTTGTCATCAGGAGTGAGAGAGAGAGAGAGATTGGGGAGAAACAACAAATGAATTGAAGAGTTAATGAAACAAACTAATTTAATAATATATATATATATATATATATATATGAAACATGAGCATATTATTTGGAGAGGAAGAGTAAGCATAAGAGTAGCAAATGTACAATCTTATGTGTTACCATTTTCAAAACGATCACATTATCACACGTGACAGGAAAAGACAAATTCACTTCCATTTCTGCTGTGTCTAAAACACGCTAAACAAAAATCAACATTCTCATGCAAATAGAAACATTTAGCCAAAATCAAGTTTTTATAATCGCATTGCGTTATGATTTATTGGCCGTGCACAACGGTTCTGAGCAGAATTACAATCATCTCCCTGCATATTTGCACATAAATATTCCACAATGAAAATGCATCGACGCACGTGGCAGTCAGAGAAAGATGCTGAGGAGCGGGCTTTTTGACAGAGCTTTCTCTTACATAATGTGAAATATCATTTTCCCGGCAGCAGGGTGACAGGAATTCAGCCATAATCTGTAGAAAGGTCAAAGTGGAACGTTTTCCTTCGAGCGGCGTCACAGAAGGGTCATAAACTTCAGAGAAAGAGATTCTGCCGCATGCGTCTGTGTCTTGTGATGAAACAACACGGGTCTGTCTGATTTATACGGAGACCCTGAGTCCCCTAGCAGGGGTACGTCAACATTAAACCTCAAAATTACACGTTCTATCACTCGCCGCTCACCTGAGGATTACATTACTGAAATACACCATACATAATTAATGCTGAGGAATAGACCATTGCCGGTCGTCACGCCAACAATCTAATAAAGAGCGTCATGTGTCTAGTGTTTTCCCTCCCGATGCTTGTCCATTCACATCTCCCTCTCTGTATCTCTCCCTCACTTTCTCTCTCTCTCTCTCTCAGGTTTTATCAGTTGGCCCTCTCATATGTCTAGTCGAGGCCCTCAGGGCCGTGCAGGTATAATTTAAATAACTCACATGACTTTCTCTCTGTGTATATATATATATACAGCTTTTGATAGGTGAACGCTGCTTTAGGATTCATGTAACGCTGTTTTAATTCTTCTCCACAAATCTCAGCAGTTCATTCAGTCTGAAGTGCTCGGGACTCGTTTCAATGATCCAATCAGTTCTCAATGGATGAAATCAAGCCCCGCCCTACATTTTTCTTGTGTCAGAAGCCATTTCACTTGGACATACGTCACGATGGGGAAAAGAAGACAATCGCTACTTCTTTCATGCCTAATTTAACCCTTAACATACATGAATGAGGGCTGCTGGGGCAACAGATTATTAAATCTGTCTAACCTCAACTACTGAAGCATAAGCTTTACTCTTTAAAGTATAAAAAGAATTGGGAGTAGCAATACAGATTTTATATTGTTCTGTACTTCAAGATGATTGTTTTTGATATAGCATTTATTTAATGATACACTATGATACCCGATACTATATAAACAGCTACAACATAGTTTTGGTTCTTTTAACTGTGTGTTCACACCAAATGCATTCCTCGATACATTTTACTCACGGGATTATTTGTTTGTCACATTACTCGCGCGAAAAAAACCCCTCACGTGACGGAGAATGTCTTCGCGCATCCAGACGTGTCAAACCGTGGCAGTCAATTTTCGCGCGGATATGCCGCTTGAGCGGAAACTTTTCAACTTGCGTGGAAGACACAATTGATGTGAATATCGTGCAGCATATGAGAACCATTCAGTCACATTTCTAATGAGCTTGTTTCACTACATTAACCTTTTCGTGAAACAGAAAGTTTTTTGGGATGTTAAAGATTCGTTATGGAACCATTCAGCCAAATATTCTTCTCTTGCATTGTGAATCAGTTTTTTGAAGAGTGTACATTTATCATCCAAACTTCTCAACGTTTGTTATGTACTCACCTTCAACTTTATTTTGGTTCTTCAGTTAAATACAAAATCAGATTAGTTCATCATGTTCTTGTAAATGAAAACAATCCTCATTCAGACGCGTCACAGCAGTTTGACGTCATTAAGACATATTACAGCAGGGCCGAAACAACATGACAAAATGCTTTTGTAAATGATTACTTTTAAAAACCGTTAATGTAAACGCATCTGAATTCACCACAAGCTTGTGGATTAGCCCCCGCTGAATCAGGTGTATGTGTGCGTGCGTTTAAGATTTCACAGGATTCCAGCAAACATCGCTGCCCTACAAATGATTCCCGTCTCCCCTAGAGCTCGAGACACGCTCATGTCTTATTTATTAAGCAGAGAAAAGGAAATATTCTAGCGAAGGAGAGAAAAACTTTAGTGCATATGGAGCGTTTGGTTGCGAGCAGCAGGCAGAGGGTTCTTGGCTGCGTGCGTGTGTGTGTTGGTACGGAGGCCAGGTCCTTGCTGCAGGCGTCTCTGGCTGGCCAGGGTACCGCAGGAGAGCAGATGGACAGCCAAAGCTTGTAGTCACACTTACCTTACTTGCTAAAACCCTAATCCCACAACGCTGTCTCCTCCAAGGCAGCCTCACCGCGGAGAGGGGCCACAATCTGGACGAGAGGATGCGCTGCCAACCTCTCACTACACAGACATGCAAATGGAGCGATCGCAGCGGATGACCAGCCGCCAGAACCGCATTTCCTCCGAGTAATTAAGACACCTAGAAAAAAAGAGACAAATCCCTGTGTGCGCGATCAGAAGTTTGAAATGGATCAAGAAGGTGTGTGGATGAAAGGCCTGTTGTGCAGAGAGCTCGCGCGAGTCTCGGCTCGGCCCCGTCGATAACGTAAATCTGTGTTGCCTTAGGTCTTAATTGGGGGCTTTGTGAGGATAGACTCCTGAAGATTGTTCTGACGCCTTGTGTCTTTGTCTCTGTCTTGTTGGTTTAGAGTGGAACAGCCAGAACCTGCTCAAAACCCCCCGAATTGGAATGATGGGAGAATCTGCCCGCCGTCAGTCAGCTGGGAGATTTGGCCCCGCTGCAGAGAACAGACTCCGTTGTTGGACTGGATTTGGTGGGTAAATAGAGGACAGATGTTAATGTGGTGGCTTAGATACAGTACAGGGCTAAATGGACAGAGATAAACACGCTTTCACCTCTAATCAGTAAAAGAGCAGATTAGTATTACTCAATTTACCGCAGAGCAGTGTGTTAAAGAGAGATCTTTACTATACTGTACACAGTAACAGGAAGATGCACAAGCGTTTTGTTTTAAGCCCTTGTCCACTGTCAAAAATGTATAATATTTTAACATAAAAACAGTGTAAAGATGATACAGTAAAAATGTTTTAATACATACCAAGACATTAGATTTTAATTATATCGTAACCACTGTTTGAGTGTTTTGCCGCGTCCCAATTCGCCCACTTATACTATGCACTAAAAGTATGTACTGTTTTTGTTATCAAAAAGTATACTCATTTTAGTGTGTAGCAAACCAATATGCAAACCATTGGACATACTCACAGGAAACAGAAGTGGCGGTTATTGTTGCCTAGACAACATTGTGCCCATTAGCTGTCACACAAAATACAGCTCTTCTTTCCATTTAATATTTATTCATTCATTGTTTCATACAGTATGTAATGTTTACTCTACAGTTATATTGATTCATTTAGTGACGCATCAGTTATTTCATTTTATTAATGTCAGTAAACTCCGCCTACTCGCGGTGAGTTGTTGAGTTGTTGAGTTGTTGAGGGCAGTGTTGGGTATAACTAGTTACTAAGTAATTAGTTACTGTAATTTAATTACTTTCCCCTTGAAAAAGTAAAGTAAGGGATTACTCTTATGTTTTCTGTAATTTATTTACAGTTACTTTTGATGTCCATCCATCCATCCATTTTCTACCGCTTGTCCGAACTACCTCGGGTCACGGGGGAGCCTGCGCCTATCTCAGGAGTCATCGGGCATCAAGGCACTTTTGATGTCATTAAACTAAATACTTTGTGTAATATATGTGTGTGCAATAGTGAAATTGACATCAAAATTCAAAGTCTAACTTGTAACTTGTAAAATGTATAATTCTCACATCTGTCATACGTTGGTCAGTTAATAGAGTACTTTAAGTAGTTTAATATTATTTATTTGAATGAGTTAAATAAGTCGTTTCATGTCTATCCTTGAATCACTTAACTAATCAACGTTGATGTAGGATATAGAAAGTAATAAGTAATAAGTAACTAAATACTTTTTGGACAGAGTCATTTGTAAAGTAATCTAATTACACTATTGAATATGTAATTAGTAACTAGTAACTAATTACTTTTTCAGAGTAACTTACCCAACACTGGTTGTGGGTAATATCAGCCGTTAGAGTGTGCATCATTCTGCACTTCGAGTTTCTACCGGAAGTAGTAGACAATCCGGGAATCTTTGGAATACTCTTTTCAACATTCCCGATTTGAGACATACTTATTCTATTTTCGAATACTATTTAGGACGGATAGTACTGTATGTACACTTATTTTTTATTGTATTCTAGTTTAATGTTTAAAGTCAAATGAAAAAGACAAAACTAATGCAATGTAGTTTGGTGTCTGCACTGAAATGAAACGCATAACAGTATATTTAATGGCTATTGTGTCTACACACTAGAGAAACACTGAACATTTGTGTTTCTTTTGGGGTTTTTTGTGTTTAGAGGGTGTGACATTTGTTTATTCAAACGAATTGAATGTCCACAAAAGACCAATGTCTGAAACTCGCTGGCTAATGGTTGCATACAGTACATCACAAATCTAAATGTTTTAAATTTCTTGCGGCATGAGTGTAACTTAAAAAACTTTTGCATTTATTCTTTGGAACCCATGAGAGATGTTTCTCAGGGCTGAAAACAGAGCTGGAGTCTCTTGGTGTGTGTTGGTGTATGTGCAGTTCTGGTATCGTCCTCCATCACGTTTTCTGTCGATAGACCAAAGATAGAACCCCCCGCCCAGTGCTCCTGTAGAATCAGGCAGTGCTTAACTAAAGGTCAAACTCATACAGCAGGTTAAACAGGCTAATTGTTAAATTTAGTCATGGTTTCTTCAGGTTATGATCATTGACAGAATTATACATTAATTAAAGGTCATTGGATTTGCATTGGAATCCATTACTACAAAGAGAAGTGGAGCCATGATTTTGCATCTCATTGACTGTTCAGTCTGAATGTTTGAAGAGATCTCAGCGCTGCTGTCTGTCTGAACCTCCACGCAGACTGAGAAACACACGACAGGTGGTCTGAGGAGAGCGAGACAGGTCTCGAGTGGAAAGAGACCAGTGTGATTCGGACTGGCACACAGATCTTTTTGGACAGTTTGCAGGCACAACATGTAACAATATGATAAACACCAATGTTTAAAGAATAATCCGTACCCACAGGATTTGACGGAGATTTTTTGTGGTTTCTATGGCCAAAAATGCTTAATTTTGCAGCTGCTTTATCCAAATTTTCCGAAAACGTTAAAAATACTACCTGAATTGGAAAATAGGGTTCTTCTTTAAAACTACCACCTGTGAAAAATCTCACATACTTTTAAGAAATCAGCGTTTAGTTGATTGTGATCAATGTTCATTGACACCGAAATAAACATGACAGCTTTCTTCATAGATCAGACGGCTTTATGCCGTTTCCATGTGTGTTGTTTAAGAACGTAACACACACGTCGGGGAGGCTGACTTGACACAAAGCCACTAGCCTGCAACCTTTAGCCTACAAAGCGCAACGGCTAATGCTAGCGCATTCAACGGAACCATGGAAAGGAGACCAGAGGCTAGTTTTGTATAAATAGATGCCAATGGATGTTGTTAGCAAATTGTAAGTGTTACGTACCCTTCTATCTTCCTTCTATAGTATCTCTGCTTGACGTTTGGAGCAGGTTTTGACAGAATGCGCGATGTGATGACATCACGGCGCGTCAACCGCCAAATTTTGTCGAAAATCGGCGACAATTCTGTGATCGCAAAATCCTGCAGGGACTGAATAATGGCATTTATTAAGCATGTTTCCTTCATACATTTTAACATAACTAAGTGATGGATTTTGGTTCATTTCTTATTTTTGATAATAATGTCGTTTAAGATCTTATTATTTCTCGAGACGCAAAATGCGATTATATATCATTGAATATCTCATGGGTGGTTTGAAACAAAATTTGGGTGAGAAAATTATTATTCGAATTCATTCTTTGGTCACATCCATTTAAATGTGACCAATTCTGATATGTTCTAATTGGATGAGGCATGTTTGATGCATCATGTTGTGTTGAAGACCCCTGACCTGTGCTAAAATGATGTGGCTTATTGCTCCTTCAGAGCTGGATGTGTTATATAAAGACAGATTGACGGTGAAGCGTTCACAGTATTCAGAACTGTCTGTGAGATCAGATATCAGACCGTGAGTGGGGCGACGCGAGGCGGTTTAGGATTCAGGAGCCGCTCTGAGTCTTTCAGATTTGACATTTCACCTGTGGGCATTGAGATGATTGAGATGCACAGATGAGCAGAATCCACTGCTCCTCTAATTGGCCCAAGAGTGCCTCTAATTCCTGAGGCTCTATGAGACGTCCATTTTAAAAGAGCATAAATCAATTAATGGAACCATAATGTGTTTCTCATTTCTGTTCGACGCCTGGCAGAAAGTTTGAAAGGCACGAGAGACGCAGAAAGAGCGTTAGTCACCTCGCCCTCTAATGGCACACGATATTAATTACCGACGCCTGCCCCTCTTACATGCTTCTATAGAATTAATGCCGCCATTTGTGATGAATTCAAACCCTTCTGCAGATCGTCCCTGGAAATGAGCTGTTTCAGTAATTCACACTTTCCTGAATTTAGTTAGAGTTCTTTGAAAGAGGATTAAGGGAAATGTCGCCGGTAAGTGCTTCTGTGTGGGACAGGAAGATGGAAAGTGAAGAGGGTACGAGCGCAGAGGAGGTTAAAAGCAGCCATGGCTGGCTAGAGTCAAAGCTGAGTGCTGGACCACACACGCATATGCACACGTGCAGTGGAAACAGAATTTACAAATGTTCCTTCCAACAAAATGAGTGGTTGGCTGAACGGCTTAAAAAATATAAAACGCAAATGTACAGACTCATTGCCCGATTCTTTCAATGTCATTGTTGTGGTTGGCTGTTGTTGGCGGTTGTCAAGGTGTTACCATGAAGATGCTTATGTGCTTTCTAGAACACAGTCAAACTCTCAAAAGATGTGTCTATTACACTATAAATATACTGTTTTTGCATCATTTATGACGCAACGCTCGATTTTTTTTAAACTGGACATCATACACTTGCAGACTTTTGAATGTTTCAGATAGAAACACACTAACTGATCAAATCTGCAGACTGGCACAGACTTTCTGCAACAAGTCCGGACTGAAAATCTGGGCAAAATCTGAGCAAAAGTCTTGTAATGTATTTAGCCTTAAGTCTCATTTCTTCAATTTAAGAATTTACAGTGTGAAGTGAGATTCTGAAGCATGAGCAGTGTGAAGCGTGAAACAGTTAACCAAGGATTCTATGTATCTGGGGGTTTATAATGACTTAGGGTTAACTATTTCAAGTGTGAAAAGTCCTTTTGTGTGCTATAATAGCAACTACTTGTTTGTGTCAACTGTGAGTTTGTGATGTTTGTGGAGTTGCAAACAGATGTGCCACTTATGTGGGTACATTTCAGTTGGAATGCTAATGCTAAGTTTTTCCTTTGCAATTTATAACAACACAGTACATAGTCACGAAATCTAGAATCTATCAATTTGTGTAAATTGACACAAATTTTCCCTTTTTCGTGTCACTTGGCATTACTTTTTTCGTGTTACTCAGCACAAATTTCATGTATTTTAAAATGCGGTACCTTTGATATGTATAAACAAAATATCAACGTAATATTTTATTATTTCACTTCGATCCTGTGACGTTAGGTTTAGACGCGGGGTTAGGGTAGACTTTTAGCGTTGCTTTGCCACCTTGTAAAATGTGTTCGTTTTTAGCAATATTAGCCTTTGCGCCTGTGATTTTAGAGTTTGAGTTGGGTAAGGGGTGTTTATAGCCATCTTGTGAAATATGTACGACTTCCTCTGGTATCAGGTTATATAAATATAAATGTATATACACATGTGACATATGTATCGGAAGTCGCGCTGAGTGCACGAAAAAAGTCATGCTATTGACACGAAAAAAAATCGTGCTGACTAGCACAAAAAAACAATTAGCACTTTTGGTGCGCACCCGGGTTCGATTAACATCAGAGTTTGGTTCGTTTAGAAGATGTGAACGCTGTCTTCCGAACCCGGGTGCGCACCTGCTAACCGTACCCGAGTCTACTTAAAAAGGGAGGTCTGAAGTATGGTTAATGTAAACTGCTGTTCGGTCAACAACATTTTTCTAAATATCTTCTTTTGTGTTCTGCGGAAGAAACAAACTCATACAGGTTTGACATAACAAGAGAGTGAGTAAATTATTACAGAATTTTCATTTTTGGGTGAACTCTCACTTTAATATTAAACTGGTACAGAGAACTAAACGTATAGAACTGGCAGTATTAAATTTACCACTTGATTTACTATTGTACTATCAACAGTAGCCTCATTGATGGCCCCCGACGTAAACAAGCGTTCGACTTCTTGCAGCATGCGCAGGCTGCGCAGACAGCGTATGACATCACCAAACTGCGACTGCTCCTTGATCTTGAATTGCTCTCTTGAGACATGGAAATCTCACATGGATATAGTCCGTATCGATCCAGGAAGTAAAATATACATATCTAATAGGGAAAATTGGCCGACTTTTATTGAAAAGAATAATTTACATTTTTAAATATATTTTTTTACGATAGTCGTCATCACAGAGTGCCCTGAGGGTTCGCCTCGCAAAAACACTCAGTGGAGGCTGCCATTATTGTTTTCGGAATACTTGTGCATGCGTAGACTGAACATGTAAAACGAATAAGTATGATGCCACCGTTATTGAAAATCGGCGACATAACGCAGTCGTTTTCAAATACGTTTTCAAAAGTTTGCGTTTTCAGTCCCCTAAAACGCTATTGTCGTGTAAACGACCAGCCGAAATGCATAAAAACTTTCCCATTTTTAGTTGAAAACGGTCTGTCAGAAAATCGCTGCCTTTAGACACGGAATATTAAGGAACCAAGCCTAAACGTTGCTTTTGGTAAGAAAGCACCACTCTAGCCTCATGAAGAAAGAATTGGCAGTACTATTATAGTATCATATGACTAAACACATGACTGTGGCTGCTGTAAAATGAGTTTAACATATAGGCCTACCGTGGTACAGAATGATTACTGCAAAACTTATTTACTGTCGCATACACTCGTATGTCTCCGTGCATGCGTCTGACAAGCGCTGCAGTGTTGCATGTCTGACCCATCTGCTGCTCTCAGATGCTGAGATCATTTCATATTTAAGCAGCTGGCATTCCCGTAACAGCGGCGAAACACGCGTTTACGAGGAGAAACTCTATCTGGTGCCCACCTGGACAACAGGACGGACAGGTGGCACCCCTGACTCGCAGCCTGAGCGCGTGCGCACGTTTGCACCGGCCCATGCGTGTGTGAAATGAATGTGTGCCTTCGTCTGTACTCTTTGGATCTATTAACACCTGTCGTGCTAAAATTCTCATCGCTGGGATTGTAAATCAACTCCAGGGAGAAACGGGTGCCAGAAAGAGAGAGAGAGACATTGGGATACAGACACGTGCTGCCGGTCTCTCCGCTTACAGGACGGTTCTGGTGCTCAGAGCCAGACGTACTGTCCAGAAGACCTTTGCTCTTCTGGCAGTGATTCCAGCTTAGATACAACACAAACTACAGCATGTTGTGCTATACGGCACCCCTGCGTCCAGCGCACCTGCAGCCGTCTGGTGTTTGGACGAG
This sequence comes from Triplophysa siluroides, assembly GCA_006030095.1. NCBI lineage: Eukaryota > Metazoa > Chordata > Actinopteri > Cypriniformes > Nemacheilidae > Triplophysa > Triplophysa siluroides. The sequence goes on along the minus strand of VCII01000203.1, from coordinate 4,023,072 downwards.
AGTCCATCACTGCTGTTATTTAGCGCTCGTTCAGCTCAACGGAGATGACTGGAATATATCAGACATTAAACTGCTATTACCAGATCATAAAAACGGGAAGCACAAAGACAGAGGAAGGGTCTATTTCTCCATTTGCTCTCCCTCAGGCTCACCCCCACCACATTAACATGAACATTTACACACTTCTCGTGTGTTTTTGTGCTCTCATTGTTTTGGGTTATTCATTTTCAGCTCAGATATAAAAACAGATTCGAGTCTGTTCAGCGCTGCCACTTTCAGAATAAACAAACATACTGAATATTTTATATTAGCCATGAATGATTAAAAAATGAATTTAATTGGCGTTATTAAACTGTGCGGCATTTCTGCGCATTTATTGTAAACATTTATTAACGTTTACTTGCAGCGTTGAGGGTTATATTTCTGGAGTGTTAATATTGTTTTTAGTGAAAATATATTGTTTATTTTTCTCTTTTTTTCGTGTCTTGTGTGGAGATGTACAGTGATGTGTTTGCCATGTAAAGGGGGTCAAACTCTGAGTGACTCAGGCACACATCCCCCGAGGCCCCGGTGGGCAGAAGTAAAGCTGTATGTACGCCGTCTTTACATAATTGTGCAAAAAAGTGAATTCAATTAAATGAACATCAACATCCAAACCTGTTCCCTTTACAACAGCTTTGATTCTTTAAAACAGAATAGGACCCACATGTGTGTCTGAGACATTCTGTTGGCGTGTTTTTAACACAAACCCTTTTAATCCCTTGCACGGTACAAAGACAAGTACTTTATTTACCAAAGCGACACTTTCAGGTCGGTATTTTAATGTGCCGTCAGATGGTTCGGGGAGAATCTCGCGTTGTTAATGATGGTCGTGCTGGAGAAGAAAGAGTTCGAATAGCTCGGCTTCTGTAAAATGCGTTAAGCTGTGTCGTCTGCAGAGAGAAAACTCAAAACATTGCCATTAAAATATCAAAAATGTTCCTTCATACCGCGTCTGGACCCTTTTGTGGGCACAGTTATAAATATTTCAGTATTTGGCACAGTAAAAAAATGATGAATTATAGTTGTAGACGAAAATTTGCATTCAACTGTTAAATTAAAAATTAATTACTCAGATACATAAAGGAACAATATAACTTTGAAGCCTCCGAGATGGCAAAGTTAATTATTTCCAATTAGGAGCAAAATATCTTCAGAGATATTTCAGACCTTTAATAGCTCGGGATGAACCGCGTGCAGAATAAAAGACTCTTTGTTGGTTTTTCAGTGTGTGAAAGAAAGCACTTCATATCCAGCCCATGTGCGCCATACAATTCAAATCTATAATAAAGTATATTGCAATAAGGAGGTGTTTCCATTAAATAAGTTAATATTTAACATAAAACAAACACTCACACGGTAATCAAAGAGCCTTGTGATGAGATGCTCTACTGGCAAAATGTTCTGTTTATAAGATGTTGACTCTATGTAGGCTACATGTGTGTCTGATGTTAGATTTGTATTGTCTGATCTCTGCACAGCAGTGTTTATTTTACACAATGTAATAGACGGTATGTGGAGTGTAGGAAATCTGGACTGACCTGAGAAAACAGTCTGAATCCTTCTGATGTTTCACATGATGTTCACAGCATCACCATCTGAAAATGAACATATCACAATTTTGTTTAGATCAAGTTATATGTTAAAGTTGAGTCCTGTAAGAAACAGATCTATAGATCTTGTACTCAAAGCAGAATGACCTGGAAACTCTCTCTCTCTTTTACTGTGTTCAGCTGACAGGTAGCGTTTCATAACCTCTCGTCTAACAGGGTTCGCTGTAACCAGCCCTTTGCGTTGTCTATGTCACTACAGATCTGTCCTGTCTCACCGGCACGGCCAAAGTGCTTTTTGATGAAGTCCTTCATAAATTTTAATATAACGTGTATGAACTTGATGTGTGGTCTCAGAGCTCATTAATATTGGAAAGGATCACCTTATGAAAAATAAAACACGCCGTGTTTTTTCTCCTCATGAAGAGGTTGTGATGTGTTACACATGTCTGTGAATCACGACTTGGTTTCAGTGGAAAATCACTTCAACTGGAAGTATGATGGACAAACAGAAACATATGTGACATTTATGAGATTTACACTGAATATGACAGAGTACTCTGGTCTAAAGTATACAGCAAAACTTCTCCACATGCACAACTGCCTGTGATGCTCAAGTAATTCAACTGCTTCAGTTGAAGTTCAATAGTGATCTCCGTTTACCCACAAGCAGCAAAACTGAATAGCCCTGCTTATGGGCCTTTTGGAAGCTTATTAGTGACGATTTGGAACTTGTTATCATGCTTAAAAAAGCACACAAAAATAATTGTGGTATAAATTGTAGTATTGAATGAAGCATTTATGATTAAAGTCTTCATGAAACATTGGTTGCACCATTTTTCAATTCCGTATTTTGACATATATCCCAGTGAAAGAGCTTCTGGGTTGATAAAAAATAGGACGGGACTTGATATCCTTTTTGGGGAATTGATTGATTAATTGTAAGTTGGAGACCTGGCCAATAGACATTCAATGTAGTCCAATAAGATAATATTTTGTATTAAATATTATGAAGGTACAATTACTTGAAAATAAAGACAGCATAATGTACACCTTTGTGTTGGGAGTAAACTTCAAAACTTTTTCTAGGTGGGTTCATTGTGTTTTGGAACAGAGCTAGAACCTTTCGAAAAACCGCAAGCCAGCCAGAAGCTCTGAGAATATTCAATAATTTGACATGATAAATTGTAGAAGCCACATTCAAAGTGATCTCAACTTCATTAATATATTTATTAATATATATTTAATTGCTGGTTTCCCATAAAATAACTACACAAAGCACAATCCTGAAAAGAATCCCTGTTTCCATGGAAACAAATCAGCAAAAGCTCACAGCAATCCCATAATGCATTGTGCATGACATAATCAACTAGTCTAATTCAAAAAAAGCGATATTATAATATATGGGTATTTTTGGGATTTTGCATTAAACCTAAAGGTGAAATGTGTGATATTTTCAATATAACAATATTAAACCTAAAAATACTGCAGTTCAGTTTTAGACGAAAAACGTTGGATCTCACAGATTTTTACACACTTCACTCTGTAACTTAAGTCAAATCACATGCTCTCAGAGACTCAAAACAGGACAGATTCTGTGGCCAGATGTTCCCTCAGAAGTTTTGACCTTCCCGATTAACCATGCTCACAACCTGACACACACGCACGCACACACACACACACACACACACGCACACACACAAACATGTATATTTTATTATCTCCGAGGGAATTTTCTAAAATCGTTCTGTACAATTTATAACCTTTTGTGCCCGTGGGGACCTTAATTTTGGTCTCCACGGTGACACGGGTCCCGATGAGTTGGTTTGCATTCAGGTTTAGGTCCCCACTAACATATAAAAACCAAGTCCACACACACACATCCACGCTCACAGCACCTGCTCGGAAAAATGACAGCAGTTATTTTAAACAAACACACATAACACAAATTACGAAAAATACTAGTGGTCTAACACTTGCATTTTGTTCTCTCTCTTTCTTTTTAAACAGACCGTTTCCTCCAATCAGAATTCTCAAATGTATCGGCACTAAATCTTCCCTGTTTTCTCTGTCTTGCTTTTATTGTTGTATTTTGAAACACACACACACACGCATGCACACACACACACACACACACACACACTTGGCCCGCTGTCAGCGGCAGTGAAGCACTTCTCCATTTGTGTGAAATGTTTCTGGCATCCTGCAGCATTCGCATTCATTTCCCATAAAGCGCTTTTTTAGCAGCGGCGCAGACAATAGTCTGTGAGAGACTGTCTGATTAGGATGTTAAAGCTGCATGCGGCTCTTCCTGCGCAGTGCACCGTCGCATGCCTCCTGCCGCCAGCAGGCCCGTATCTGATGCAAGCTGATTATTCTGGACTCTCAACTTCACTATGATACATCTGATTATAAGAGTGTGAAGGGAAAAGGGATAAGAGAGGAATCGTCCACACAGATTTCACTTTAAGAACTTTTTGTTAAGTGCATCAGAGGAACTTTGCTTTTGGAGAAGTTTTTTAGTATGTTTGGAATGAAAACTTTCAGTTTGTTATGCAGTGGGTCAGCGATCACTGCATAACAAACTGAAACGTAAGCATCGATGAGGAGGTCAAACTACGTATTATGGGTTTTATTTAACATTTATTTCAGGTTTGCAATTGTTGTATTCCTGATGCCACGATTTGGAAAAGTCATTAAACATATAAACCATTTAATAAATAAATAAATATTTAAAATAAAAAAATCTATGACTGAGAGCTGCTGATTTGGCTTAAATTTAACTGTTACTCAGATCAGTTTGTTTTGTATTCACGAGATCTACATTTAAAGAATTAAATTAAATTTGATTGATGTTTTTTACTGTAACAGGGATGACAAATACAGTCAACACAAATAATGTCATAAAGTTATTCGAATGTTTATTTATGCTACATTTATGTTTGGAATCGGACAAATATGTGATTGTGTGGAAATATGTATAGTTAAACATTAGATTTTTAGTAAATTAAATAAGTTCATAATTAAAAATAGTGTCATGAATATCAGTTACCATCAAAATGTATGTAGAGCATTTGTGCATCTAAAAGTGCTTACCAGATTGCATGGAAACTGTGAAATACAGCCAAACTTTAGGTTTATAAGTAAAATAAGACAATTATTAAAAATAGTATCATTATAGTATACTATATTATCAGTATATGATAGTATAATATCAGTTACAGTCAAAATGTGAGCAGGGGGACTTGAGATGTCTTCAGTGCTCACCTCTGCAAGCAACAGTACCATATTCATGAAATGAAGTGTATGATATGTTGTCTGTGTGTCTCTCACTAGCTCTATTGTCCTTGTTGTGTATGTGTGTAAAGTGCTTGATCGCGTCACAGATTGCAGAAAGTTATGCCAAAAAACGAGAGAGAGAAAGAGAGAGAGAGAGTGAAAGAGAGAGAGAGAGAGAGAGAGAGAGAGAGAGGTGCAATGATTCTCACAGAAAAACCCAGATTCACTGTCAACACTGCAATCTGTGCTTCTGTCCACACCATGAGCTCTTGGACTTCACGCAAACTACAAATTCACCTTCTATACAAACTAAACTTCGGTTTCCTTACAAACCTGACCATGAGAAAAGCTTTTGCCATATCATTTTGCTCAGATATGTTTAAAATGATCACAATTTGAATGGGACATCACTTTTAGTGTCTGACTGCAGAACAAATACTTCTTTGTAGTAATACTCTTTGATTATTTCCTCATCCTCATATCATTCCAAGCCTATAAAACTGCAGAACAATAATTTCTCAAAGTATATTGCTTTTTAAGAATTCTTATAATGTATACACCTATAACGTATTTTTTTTAAATGTGCTACAGGTGATTTAACTAGAGAATAAAAATCTTCTAATCTCTGTCTCACTGTTTTCATGATATGCAGAGTGAGAAAATGAAGATGGTCAAGTTGAAACACAGCTGGAGTCTCAGGGGGATGGCGTGATCTAAGAGGTTTCTGTCATTCCAGAGGGAAAACAGTGTGAAAGCACGACAGGGAGAAAGACTTCCATTAGATCTACAAACAAGCAGGTATTTTAAAAGGAAGTTCATTTAAAAGACTAACTAGAGTCTTCTTCCTTTCATCCTTGCTGTGTTATCAACATTACTCTGAAATCAAAATAATTATTTCTGAAATAATAATGTTATGAATACAAATGAAGGGAAAAAGAACTTTGCTACTTTTCAAAGTGTTAATTAGTGTGTAACTCTTTTTGGCAAACAGCAACGCTTGAAGATTCTTATGAACTTGTTAGGGGCTTTTCTTTACCCATGAGGTGCCCGTGTGCCGCCATATGCCAGGGTCAGCTCAGACTGCAGGATGGCACACGGTTCAAGTATGTGACCTCTCCAGAGGACCAGAATTGAACAATTTCCTACCCACAAACTCCAAAGAACATGTGCCATTTATATCCCTTATATACTTAAGTGTAAATCAATGACTGTAATGACAAGTGGGTGAAACCAGTGATTCTGTGTTAACATCGATTTTGATGCAAACATCAGTATATTAAAATTAAAGCTATAGGATTTCACCTTTATTCTTTCTGTACATTTTTGAAGGTTTTAGTAAATATAAGACCTGAAGTAGTGTCCGCAGGTTTTGTCTGAACCCTTATTTTCAGGAAGGCCCTACAAGGTCAAGGTAAACTTGACTTATCTTCATCACTTCTTTCATCTTATGTTTTATAACAGTAATGGAAGTATGACCATTACTAAAAATAACCAAAACACTGCATTTATTCACGGACATGATAGTATTCTGTAAATCGTATTAAATGTAATACTTTTATTTTATTGTTTATATATACATTTTTATATACTATTTCTACTGTTTCTATTTGAACATGATTATTTGTGTGTAAATACGTATCTGTAATGTTCGAATGCTTTGGCAATGTAAATGCTCTTTTTTTTACCATGCCAATAAAATCATTTGAATCTTGAATCAAAGAGAGAGAGAGACAGAGCTGCAGTGGTGTGTCAGAGCGAGAGAGAGAGAGAGAGAGAGAGAGAGCAGCAGCAGAGACATGTGGCTGTGGTAATCTGTTGTCTAACTGCAGGGTGCAGCAGTAGTCTATGTTAGAAACAAGTCTTACATTCCTTTTGTACTTCATATCCAGCACAGAGTCTGAAAGCTGCACATCACTGACGGCTGCACAAACCCTGAGAAGAGAATTACAACACGAGGCTTTTGTTATTTTTTTTAAAGCAAATTTTTAACAAACAGACAAACAATGAACGATTTTCCAGAAACAAATATTTGTTTAGACACTAAAACAGAAATGTGGCAATTAATTCATGGCTCATTTGTTATAAACAAGGAAAAAATGTGTTATTTAAAGAAAACGTAGATTTTAAATTTAAAAGACAAACAAGGAACCAAAGCAGGAAGAAAATATTAAATGTGAGATTCATTTTCTGATGTTTTGATGTACTATTCGATTCGGGACTGTGGCATCTGTGAGAGAACACAGATCATTTTACTCCGATTCCAAATGCTCTGCGGTTTAAAGATCAGTATATCTCACTCACAACTACAATGAAGCGCACATCTACAGACAAACTGTTCTACAGCAGAAATGTATCGACGTTTTGTTTGAAATAAAATTGTCTTGTTTGAATGACCGTCAGCACAGAGGAATCCAGAACCGTGTTTCCTGTCGACCGGAGAAGCTTTGAGAGAGGAGGTCAGTTATTCCAGCTGTCGTAACTACAAACTTATACTTACATCACTCATGTGTGCTGTGTGTTCAGATGTACATCAAGAGCCATTACATAAGAACAAACCCTGAAGAATGAAAATTTGTGCTACACACATAAAAAAGATGCGCAGATCGCATGACTTGTGAAAAGAAGTGAAATGTTGAGGGATCATTTCTAAGTTTTATTCGCGGTGGAAGACAAAACAGAACAGGCCAGCATCACAGTGGTCACCTCTAAATGGGCAAGCAGGGACCGGCTGGAAAAATGTTAAAAGCCAGTTGATGTATGGACGGCTGTGATCAATTAATATTAATTATGTTTAACATTGGAAATGTTTTCTCTGTTGTATTTCTTTCATACGTGTTTGAGATTTGTCTTCCCATAATAAACGTATGATAATAAACACAGTTAAAGAAAACATAAACTCATAAACGCATTCATTTGCTCAGATTCGCCGCTGCTGGCCGACAGTATTTACCTGCCCGCTGCCCTGTTTGATCCCGACAAATTCAATAATTACTTTGCTGGATTGAGACCCAATACAAGACCAATATTTGAGCACAAATATTCCGCTAATTGTGTTTTCCATGTCTGTGACTTTCCACTCGGTAAATCCATAAATACGCAAAAGAAAAATTGTGCAAATTAAAATAAACTCTGTTTGCCACTGTGAACTCAGCGGAGCAGTATGTAACCGAAAATGTGTGTTGGGTTAACAAATAAACCTGCTCATTTATAGACCTGGTTAGTCAATATACACACACACACTTTTAAATGACGCCAAACAACCCAAACCTTCCTTTGTCTTTGAAAAATGCAAATATTAAAAGTAATCATCAAAGTAGAAGTTTAAAACTTTTCAGGAAAATAACCTTTTTAGTTTTTTATTCACCAGATTTTTTATTAATCTCCACATCTCACACATTTTAAACACATGTCCAATTGCTTCTTTAGGTTGTGTAGACCAGGGCTCGTTCACATTTTTCCTCCACTGAATATTTCTGAGTGGGTTTATTTCTAAAACCACAACATTTAAAATCCATCATAAGCCTTTCTAAACAACCATGCAGTTAAAAACAAGCTAGTCACTGACTACTTGTGACAACTAACCCCGGCCTCTCCGCACAAGCATTTGAACTGACCTATGCGAGTTCACGGTGTAAGGGTTGAGCAACTTTGTGATGGATGCTAAGTTAGTGTGTCCTCTTTAGCAGCGCTGTTACCTCACTATGACTGTTTACTTACCAAAACACAAGCAAATGACTGGAGCGATCGAGAAAACTTCCTCCCGCGGGGCCTGGAGTCCACACGCGTTAAGACTCAACCTTCAGGCGATGTTTATTTGAACAGCAGTTGATGGAGAGCTCGCTAACACACTCCTAATACAAAACCAGCGTCTGAATGCCACCTCGTTTACTACAAAACACATGTTTACATGTTCTAAACTTATAATGCAGCTAATCGCTGCATATATAATGAGCCGCGGCAGATGTTGTAATGTTCTACAAACGAAGATCACAATGGATATATTCGGAGATCCTTACTTGCATGAAACGTGGTGTTCCCTTCGGAGCGAAAGAGTCGAGTGCGAGTATTTAACACTCATTGTAGGTCAGGGCGTAGTAATGAGGGATTAGAATGCGTTTGGGGTCGAAAGAGGATCGTCCGCATACGCCCGACGAGAGCTCAGCCTCTTCAGCTAAATTGGTTTTGCTATACACATAATGAACTACAATCAATGCTGCTTTAGTTTGACGTGTTCTGCCAATACGGAGCGGCAGAGCCGCGGTAATGGACCAGGTATATGCTTACGCTCTTTATCTGAGACACGTCACAGGAAGAGCTTAGTTATTTAGTAGATCTAAGGGACACATAGCACATCTGAGGTCTGTAGTCCAGAGCACATGTCAGAACATTCAGATCTTTAAAATATTTGATGTCGTGAGACTCACAAACTCCATTGGCTATGCAATCTATTAAATGACACATACTGTCTTGTTTGTCTTCTCCTAGACGGCAATAATATTATAATAATATTAAATGGAGAAAATGTTGGTCTTCTCAGGTGGATCATTTTTTTCTAGCAATAGAGACTAAGCTATGTCTCAAACTACCCAGATAGCACAGTTACGTCTGTTAGATGACTGCTAAAGACCTGGAAAACATCTGCCGAGTAAAAACGTATGATAAATGTCTTAGAAAAGTCATCTTATAGACATCTTCTAGATGTCTATGTGACATCTGACCTCTCGGTGACGTATTGCAGACAAGCAAACAACAAAACGTCTTTCAGATGTAAATGCAGACATCAAATAGATGCTATCAGGTCATTCTCAGATTTGCTAAAATAACTAACTGTACTGAAACATCTCTTATCAAAGAACTACCTCAACTGTATTCTCATTTCTATTTAGGAGTTCTCTCTCTTTTGTGTGACTGCTGACTGGAGCTCTCGTCTGTACCTGTGTCACGGGTTCAGGATTCTCAGCTCTGTGTGTGCAGGTTTGATAATAAAATCAACGGAGGTTTCTGTGCAAAGCCGCGGCTCTACATTTAGCCCGGAGCGGTAGTTCACCCCTCGCCCCCCCCTCTGCTCCATTATCATAGTAATAAGAGCTTTTAGGTGCATATTGTCAAATACCGCCTCATTCAAAGCCGCTTGTACAGGGCACGTCAATATCACCTGGAATACAGAATGTGTTTCATAATAAAGCGCTGTGTGTGTGCGTGCGTGCGTGTGTGTGTGTGTGTGTGTGTGTGTGGGCACCAGCTAAACATTCGGCGCAGTTCAGACACAAACGCTTCTTTTGGTCTGACAAAGAAACACCAGTAAATAACTGTGATAGATAACAGAGGAAATCTTCTAACCAATTGGCTGTGTAATAGTTTATGGTCACTGCCAAATGACATTTATGTATGGCTTTTAGTGAAAGACCTCATGAAACAGTGACTGTAAACTAAAGGCGGCCATAACTCACGTCATCTAACTGTCAGTCTTACATTAATAATATGACTGTATTCATATCTGCTGCCATCCATTACAGAAATGACAGTAAAAGGCGGCTGCTCCTCACATTACAGAGGAAATTGCCCTGCTGGTCTTGTGTTAGAGAAGCACAGGTGGAAGGGCACAAAACCACCAAGCAATCGGTGATCAAACATGCAGTCTGTGTGGCCACAAGCGGTCATGAGATTAACCATTTCTCAGATGAACAGTTTCCACAGTTTATCGTGACTATAGGTCAGTAGCTGTTTTATGTGACATTGATTGTATCCTCTCCTTTTGTGTATAAATAAACACATTTAGGTGGTACTTATTACAGTTTACAATAGGGATGTAACAAGATTATCGATATCGTGTTTTCGCAATAGCAAAAATGTCTCAATATTATCATGGTCACATGACAGTATGAAACGAAAGGTCTTCCGGGCCTAACGTGGAGAATGTTAGAAAAAATAATTGATGTTACCTTTGGCAAGGTTCATATGGTGCAGTTATTTTATTTTATAAAAGGGATTTTTAGGTCATTTGACGGTGACCCATCTCATACTATAACTTAATCCTCCAAGTCATCATTTTAAATAGAGCAATAAATACCGCGACGTGTATTTACATACCGAGGTATTATTGTGCAGTGAGATTTTGATATTGTTACATCCCTTGTATACACATAGTATCACAGGTTTATTACGCACGCACGCACGCACGCACACACTTAAACCATAATACACATTTATCTTTATACAATATGGCTTATATCAAACAGGTTATTTAATAAAATAACATCATCTAAATAATAAAAAATCATGCGAATGGGGTGCGTGAAGAAGCTATTTTGAGTCGTTTTCCACACGCAGCTTGACATTCTTATAAGTGTCCACAATTCAACTCACCTTCAGGAGTGACAAATAAAAATAACAGTAAAGTAAATTGCAGTAATAATAATGTCTTCACAGCGCATTCACTTAAAACAATTCGCTTGAAGAAATGTTAAAAACAGGCGCATCTCCTCTGACGCGTTTAAGTGAAGGCGGGCGTGCGTTTTCAATTTATTTCTACGGAAGCCGAGCGGAGCTGGTGTCGCGAGCTGCATTGAGCAATAGGCGGAAATGGATCGGCACAAGGTAAACATACTTAATCCCCTCCAAAAAACATTCATAAAACGCATTTAAACATCCCAATAACTTGCGTTGTACATTCTTATTTTAAGTCTACATCCGCCTCAATTCTCAAATTGTTCAATCACTTGTTCATCGTTTTGTATAGTGGTTATAGTGGTCATATAGAATGAATACAAATAATAGCAATTCATTGACAAGTAGCTACATCATTGCTTATTTTGTATGGATGTGAAAAATAAAGTGATATGAGTGGCTGGCTGCGCAATAGGACGAATGACTTTGTCACCTCAAGGTGTATCTTCATTGCTTAAACATTAACCATAATAAGCATAATTTGTTATCTTTTGTTTTAAAACCACACTTAGCAAAAATATAACCATGGTATTTGTAGAAAAAATACTATAGTAAATCCTGTTACTATCTTCCGGTTCGAGGCCAGCAGTTTAGAGGGTTTGTCCAAAGCCCGTTTCTCTGATGCTGAATGTGTCTGAAATGGGTCTCTGGCACCTGCAGTGTGTCAGTGGAGGATCTGTCTCTCTCACATTTCTCTGCGGGGTTTTACAGCGCTGAAAGAGTTTTAAAACATCTCTGATTCTATGGTAACTAAGCATGTTTTGTTTGTTCTTGCTGAGTTGAAGTTTACAGGAAAATGCCGTAAAAAGTGAGAGATGGTGATTTATAGTTGCGTGTTATTATTTGAGGTAAACAGTGGAGCTTGGGAATTGAAGCTCTACTGTAAATAAAGGAGGGGGAAATAGAAATGTTGTGGACAGGAAATAGTTGATGTGGGAATGTTAAGTGATTGTTTCTGTCTATTGTTGTGTATCTAAACTGTCCTCAAGCTTCTCTGTATCACATGTACCCTGATGATGGAGTAAACGTGGGCGGTTGCGGTGGGGGCAGATAGATCATGTGGAAATGCGCTGGCAGGTGACAGCAATGACAAGGTAAAGGTGAAGAGTTCAGCCACAGATCTGACTAAACATCAATGGTTTGCTTTGGATAAACGCATAACTGGGTTTCAAAAAGCTTGCTATTCGATTACTTTTAAAGTTAACGTGCTTGTTGTGCACAATGACATCTATTTCACTTGTACAAAGGCTTTGAACTTTAGTTATGTGTGGCTTAATAAAACATAATAACCACCAATTTGAAAAATATTATAATATAATTCCAAACATAACATTGAGCAATATGCTAATGCTGTGTTCACACCGAACGCAATGCATAAAGTTCCTCGCTCTTTATTACTGAATGGTTATTTTTGCGCAAGTGATGTGAAAAACATGGCCTGATGGGGAGTGTCCTCCCGTGTCCGGATGTGTCAGACTCTAGGTGTCAATGAGCTCATGGCACGAATTTCTCGCTCGAGTTGAAAATGTTCAACTTGCACGTAAGATGCGATTGACGCGTATTTTGTTACTCTCTGAATATTCTGTTTTTTGTTGTAACCAAACAACATTAACTTCCATTGTATGGTTGCAAAAGACATTTCTCAAAATATCTTCTTTTGTGTTCCACAGAAGAAAATCATATAGATTTTGTATGACATGACATGTCATATGTATGACATATCGCTTATTGCTCCTAAACTCTTTGTAAGTCGCTTTGGATAAAAGCGTCTGCTAAATGTCTGAATGTAAATGTAAATGTAGATTTTGAACAACATGAGGGTGAATAAACGATGACAGATTTTGTTTGGTGAACTATCTCTAAGTCACAATTAAAATGAATCAATTAATTAAAGAAACATGAAAATATTTCACAATGTTTGAATTGAAATGATTTACTGTGATGCTGGTTGTCAGGTGCATCTCACATGCGTCTTGTTGGAGGTAAAATAAATCATTTTACCTTTATCTTATCAGTTTTCGGTCTTTGTCTTCATCCATTGTTGTTGTTTGTTTAAAAGAACATGTCATTTCAGGTCAAGTTCATTTCAATCAGGGATGCGGTTTCTGACATTTCAACTCTGTTATGTGTGTGTGTGCATAAGTGGTTGACCTCAGTTTTATGTAGAAACGGCTCTGTGATTCTTGGCCAATTGTTCATTTCCTCCAAACCAGCTATGACCCTTTAAAACCGCGTGATTTACGTATTTGTGTAAAACAGTGTTTTCTGTAGTTTTGAGATAAATACTATGCCCTCTTTAAAATAAATGAATGTGCTTGTTGTTTTTGTAAGTAAACCCATCGCTCATATTTGGAGTGTTTTGACATCATGTAAGGTGACACTGGAGGTGAAATACTACTGGAACTATTCTGGGTAAAAAATCTTGTCACAACATTCAAGTAGAATGTTTAAGTCACATGAATGCATTGCTTTCTGAGAAAAGTATTTTTAACAGAGGTTATACTTTAAAATCTGAATTAATCAGTTCATGAGTTCATATTTTTGTATTTATCTGTCTTTATTTCATCTTTCTGTGCGTCTCAGCTTTTTCTTTTCTGTCACGTACTGTATCTGATCCACCAGTTTTCCTTAATAAGATTCACCTGTGTGCCTGTCAGAAGGTCGGAGAACACACATCTCGCAGTCATGGCCCACAGATGACAGGAAGCCAGATTGGAATGTCCTCCTCCAGAGAGGAAATTAATTTCTTGTGATTTTTTCAAAAGCGTTCGCCTCAGTTTTGTTTGAAGGTTGACGGTTAAACGGCCGTTGAGAGGATGCTGAGACTTTGCGTCTGGCTTGAGGAATCCAGACTTGGAAAAGGGAACCGTAGAGGAACTTCAGCTAAAGAACAGACTCCTTCCTGCATTCAAAAGCTTTCATTAAACGTGATGCAGTATTGAGGAGCTGGCGAGAGATGAAGCCGCTCCGCCTCGGGCCTTTGAATCGCTCTGCGTCCGTGCCGTTGGTACGGCATGCTCGGCTCACAGTGGTGAAATATCTTTTTATCATTGCTGGTCTCTAGAGATAATCGACTCGTCTCTGAGTGGGTTGAAGAAGTTTGCCTGTGAGCGCGATTCAGGCTTTTCTGCCCAGCAGATTAAGCGCAGGGCCGTAGTTTAGCATGAGCGCCGTGTTTTAGGATTAAATTCAAACAACATGCCAAGCTGATCCAATCAGAATGCACAGAAAATGGCCTTAGAGTGAGTTTAAGTAAACACCGGATTACAGGACACATCCAGCAGGAAATGCCATCGTGTTGAGGGTCTTTTTTCCTTTTTCCCCTTAAACAATAAAGAGGGATGAACATCCTGCCCAACAAAAGCTTCTGGGCCAAAGTGACAGTCCAACTGCAATGACAATCCCACAATGCAAAGCCCAAACTATTTTCCCCAATATTTATGCATTTTTATTTATATTCTTAGAATATTATTTTTCTAGCCTTTAAATATCAAATGCCGTGCTTTACTTTCAAATTTGTTGCCTATGTAGGCCGAAAAAGATCACTAGAAAGTCCAAAAACTTGGGTCAAATATTTTTGGCTCTTATTTTTATTTTAAGTTGCAAAGCTAAAAAATGCAGTTCAAAGAAAAATGACACTGAAAAGCACGTCGATTTCCATAATAATAAAATGCCTCCAGTTTAAAGAGGACCATGTGCTTGGTGAAAAGACTCCTGACTCTCGCCAGCTTTTATTGGGCCACTTTGGCTGTAGGATGTTCTGCTCTTGGATTGGAGCGTCCAATGGCGTTTGAGCTTCATAATCGCTGCAATTTTCCAAACATCTTTAACTTCCGGCCCATAGAATCCGATCCAGATGGGATCCGCGTCCAACCGCACAACTCGGCTTCGCGTCAGGTTCCGTATCCAAAATGGTTAATGATGCGAATCAAAGGCACTTTGAAGACGTGCGGTTGGTTTTTAAACACCCTCTATTATTTCTCGATCTGTTTCCTTTCTCGCTGTCATATTTAAATGCAATCTACATTAGTAGATTCTGGTAGAATTGTCCAAAACAAGATGGAAATTTAATTGAATTGAGTTTTATAAATGTTATTAAATGTTGGTTTTCTAAATCATACCACAATACAAGCACTTACCCCCCAGATCTTTCTCACATTGATGAGCAAGACAATCATGTTCTGTATTGTCATCATGTAGGATATTTTGGGTCATTCTAAAGAAACTGTTGCCGGTGACGTTTTGTTTAGGGGTGGGGTTATGGGAGGGGCTTCAGTATTTTTTTTTTCTAATAATCAGAGCCATTGAGAGAGAGAGTCGCGTCTTCTCCGTTGACTCCAATGGAACAGTTTTTTCAGTTTCAATAGTTCCCGGAAGTTACTAGTAACGCAACAGACCAACTGAGGTAAACTTCTAACCCATTTAAAGACGAAAGCCATTTAATGAATAAAACATTTAAGAAATAAACGATTTAAAGAGAAAACTGAAGGCTCCATGAATCACGTGACACGGGCTCTCAATAGTTCCCGGAAGTTACGCATGGAGATGCGACTAAACAGATCAACTGAGGTAAACTTTTAACCCATTTAAAGACGAAAGCCATTTAATGAATACAAAAATTGAAAGAAATAAAGCATTTAAAGAGAAAACATAACTTCCTGGAACCATCTGAAGGCTCCATGAATCACTTGACGCTCCATCGTTTTGGACTTATGTTGGCAGAACTCTCTCTCTCAATGGCTCTGCTGATCATGTAATACTTTTGTACGATTCACATTGTACGAATTCACACAAAATTGTAAAATGTTTACGAGTTATCGTGAGATCAGGTTGAAAACATTGCAGAAAGGAACAGGTTACTGAATTTTGTCATATTAGATTTAACTTTGCCGTGTAAAACATCATCAGAATATCATTAATCATCATCAGTTATCAGAATATTAGTCTTCATGCTTTCACTGTCCTTGTCTTGTTATTTGAAAAGAGGCTTTGTCTCTTCATAAATTTCTGTTCAACAGACATTTTCCACCTTAAGATAACGCTTTCATCTTAACAACGTATTTAGATGAAATATCATATTTATTCATGTCTGTTTACACTTTACATTAACCAAAACTTCTCATCACTGTTGCAAGAAGCAATTGCAGTGTTGGCAAAATGAATGTGTGTCACTCACTTTGCATCTGAATGCGTGTTGTTGATATGAAGAAATTGTGACATCACAGGGTGTGACTGCGACTGCCTGCCCGTTTAGCGTATGAGAGCATGCTTACACTTACAGTCACATCCATCATTTACAACATAAGAGCTCCTGTCACATTAACTACTATACAATAAGAGCAGAGAGAAATATTTCGAGCGCTCTGCGGTCAGATTACCCTTAAATATTAATGCTACAGTCATGGAACAGAGAAATTTGAACAAAATACTAGTGTCACATGATCACAGGGAAATGTTAATAATACTTCAGTGAGATATTAATGGCAGCTTAAATAATTTATGTATCAGGTGGATTGAACAATAATAGAGCTGCTACAGAAATATTATGATTAGTTGAAATGGTTTTCAGGTGTCAGTTATGAATGTGCTGTACAGTAGCTTGAGGTCTTTGCAGGATCCAATTAACAGTTCAAACGTGTGTTGTATGAGCTTTTTAATAATGTCCTGAGCCGCTAAAAATCCCTCTTCCACAGTGCTGGAGTTTCATTCAACACGCGTCTAAATCAAAAAGACATTCAGACAAACATGTCTACATCTCGCAGGGGTTAATAAAGCGGTGAGATGGTCTGTGATTTTTACACTGGTAAGTGAAAGAAATAGCTGCGGTATTATCATGAGCTGCTTATTGCTTCATAAAACAGCATCAGCAATATGAAACAATGGCTAAATAAATAGCAACATTTGTTGTTAATAATAGTAAATATATACCTTGCCTAAGTCTTCTGCCGAATACTATACTGTACAAATATATGCATGGTTATTATGGTTCTTCTGACTTTTTAGTTTTTAAGAACACACCAAATGTCTTTATTAAGATCTAACTCAAAGCAAAATTAATATCTGAGGTAATTTTGATGCTTTAAGGCATAGTTCACTCTTAAATATAAAAATTCTGTCATCATTTATTTTCCCTCTTGTCATTTCAAACACGTTTGACTTATTTTCTTCTGCAGAACACAAAATAAGATATTTAGAAGAATGTTGGTAACCGAACAACGACAGTATACTTTCACTTCTATTGTTCGCACACAAAAACGAATGCAGGTCAAGGGGTATCCATCATTCTTCAGAACATTTACATTTATGCATTTGGCAGACGCTTTTATCCAAAGCAACTTACATTGTACTATAGTTGTACTTGTACTGTATCCTATACATTTATACATAAGTATATGCAATCCCCTGGGATCGAACCCACAACCTTGCGTTGTTACCACTGAGCTACAGGAAACATCTTTTTTTATTCTGAAGAAGAAAGTTATACATCTTTAAAAATAACTAGAAGTTGAGTAAATAATGACAGAATTTTCATTTTTGGGGGAACAATTTCTTTTAATAGAGAGTAAAATAAAATCAAGTTGTATGTGATGTAAGTAAAATGCCTACTCAACTAAGTTTTTGGAGAATAAAATGTCAAATTTTGGATAAAAAAATGATACATTTTCATTCAGTGTAACACAATATTAATTTACAAATTCAAACAAACTGCTTATTATGACTTGTACATATTAAAATAGATATATACATATTACATTTGATTGTGCTTTAAATTAGTAATATATTGTTTTTATGCTTTTGTTTTTCCACCCATGTATTGCTTTTTCCACCTATTATGTGTGTTCAGAGAAAATATTAATTTGTAATTGATGCTTTATATTGATGACAGTATATTTCCTGTAGCTCAGTGGTAAGAGCATCGCGTTATCAACACAAGGTTGTGGGTTCAATCCCAGGGGTTTGCAAATACCTATGTAAAATGTATAGGATACTGCAATGTAAGTCGCTTTGGATAAAAGCGTCTGCCAAATGCATAAATGTAAGTGTAAATTTAAATATATTTTCAACGGACATGAGATGTACGTGCCTGACTCAACTAATGTATTTTTTCATTTAAAGCTGAAATATGTAAGTTTATGTACATTAACATTTAGTCGTTTAGCAGATGCTTTAATCCAAAGCGATTTACAAAAGAGGTAAACAATGGAAGCAATTGGAACAACATAAGGACAACAAAAAGCATAAGCGCACTTAATCTGATCTCATATAGCCTACCACAGTATACAAAGCTCAGTATTTATTTATTTTGATAGAAAGAGTAGAAAAGAGATAGAAGTAAGAACTAATTGGTCAGGTGCTGTTGGAAGAGATGTTTTTTCAGTGATTTTGTTTTTCCCCTTTTTAAGATGGCACTACAAGATGTTGTTTGTTTGCAGAGCGAGTGAAGATATGGGGATGCCGAACCAGTGGTGGACTTGTAGGCCAAGAGCAGAGCTTTGAATTTGATGAGAGTGACTATAGGGAACCAAGAGAGGAGTGACGTGTGCTCTCTGCGGTTCATTTAAGACCACTCTTGCCGCTGCATTCTGGATCATCTGTAGAGGTTTGGTTGTGTGTTTAAAAATAAACAAAAATCAGTTTTAAACATCAGAATCAATCGAGCCGGTAAAATCAGTAGTTTACCCAAAATGTTGCAATTCAGCTAATGGGGTCCATGTCTTTGACATCAACATTTTTCCAAATTCAGCAGCAGGAGGTTATTTGTCAATCACTGATTTTTGGGTGGTTTAGGGGATCATTTAAAGGTTGGAATGACATGAGGGCAAGGAACTGTCCCGTTAACGGCACTGAAAACGTGTTTTTAAATTGAACAAAGGAGAATATTTACCAACAGCCTGTAGTGATAGAGTGAAGCGGAGGAAACTGGTGGCACCATTCCGTCATTTACTGACTCCAGGGGGCAGAAAGCCATCCAGAGCACAAACACTCAGGCCCTTGTGGCCCCTTAAAGCGCTGGATTCAGTGAGGTGTGTCTGGAGTTTGTTCCTCTCATTTTCTCTTGTGAGGTTTGAGGTGTGGAAGCAGAGCTTTAATGGACGCTTTCTCCTCCTCTTAAATTCTCGGCTCGGTGAGCTCACCTTGGCCGAGCGGCCCTGATGCATGTGTGTGTAATATCCTCTCCTCTGACACATCTCAGAGCGGGCGGTTAATTCCTCCCCCGGGCGGCTGTCGTGAATGAGTGACACAGAGGTCGGCTAGCGTGACTTTTCCTCTCCGCAGGCCTGAACGGCATCGCTGCCCTGATCCACAAAAGTGCTGTGGGGTCGTTCCTGTTCTGCGCTACCTTTTCAACTTAAAAAAATGTATATGCTTGGTTTTGTGTAGAAGTGTGTTGGTCTTTTTAAAAATGTTATATTACCATAAGACAGACCATTACTTAAACTCATGAAGAAGATCCTAACTTGCAATTTTATCTTTAAACAGAGATGGCTGTATAGAGTAGTAGAGAATAGAGTAGAAATAGTTATGGATCACAGCTTGAATAATTTAGGTTTAAAGGAGCAATGAATTAAGATATACATTTTAACCTTTGCTTTTGTTATATAAAAGGGAATCGTATTCAAGCAAACATCCTGTAAGTGTCAGAACTAAAAATGCTCGTGTTACTGAAATTACAACTGTTATTGACACCATGCCCAGTGAACGCCAGGTCATGGAATGCACCTATCTATGACGTCATTGGTAGGTTGAACACCGCCTCCACAGAAGAATATCAACGATGACTTCTCTAGCCCCGCCCACTGGTTTGCGCATGACAGTACTGAAGTAACACAAGTTCTGCGGAACCAGAGATAGAACGAGCAAGCAATAAACATGCCGTTAAAGATCACAAAATATTGTGCAGTAAGTGCCTGGTTGTGGAAGAACACAGCCGCTGCATAACTTTCCTTTGGATTCCGACATTAGTAATGCGTGGTTGAAGTTTATTTTTAAAGACGATCCAGCTCAAGTGGGTAAAACATTACCGCATTTGTGAACAAGGAACAGGTCGACACTGGATATGCTGAGAGACTAAAATTAAAAAGCAGTGCTGTGCTGTCAATACTGGTTCCGATAGGAATGGCGCAGCAATCTTTCTTGTACTATGCGTCACTGTTGCTTTGAGATCGCTTGATATGCCCTGTGCCCTATTCGCACGGGGTTAGTATTACCTGGGGTCCTCTAGTCATTTGTAATAATTGCAGAGGTTGTCTGTGATCTTAATCCCGTGCGAATCGGCCATGTCTATAATTTGTAAAGTTAAAATTCCCCCACAAATTACCTACCATATTTTGATGAACGCCGAGGTCCTGTGATAATATTAGTCTTTTAGCTGGCTTATATATCTTTTTTTTAAGGTTTTATCCTCCTTTTGCGAATAATGGAGGCTGTTTTGAAGTGTTTTGGTATTATTTCGGGTGCTGGGTCATATCCATATATAAATTACCGAGAGTCTCTCGTTTGATTATTTATCATCGAACCTCTTGTAACTTTTGAGACCCGCAATCGCAGTGATCTTCTGTCCGGTTCGCGATCACGGGTCTCAGTACGGATATCAGTCAACACCATACAACTAATGGCTATACAAACTATACGCAAATCCATTGCCATCACATCCGGGAAATAAGTCTGTAAATAAGTCTTCATTTATCCCGTGCGAATGCGCCACATGAAATACAGATGTGGGGAGGTAATTTATAAATCACACGAGGTCCCCAGATAATACTAATCCTGTGCGAATAGAAAATGTGTAACCTAATTTTACGTGTCTTACCAAATTCACAGAAGGCTCCAACTAAGTTTTCTTCACAAACTGCTATCCAATCATAGATGTGGGCGTTTACTTCCAAGTCTTCAATGCGGCACGCCCATTAAAACCGAGCATTTGTCAAGCCTGTCTCAAACCCGTGTAGAAAATAGCTTATTTACTAATTGATTTTGATGTTTTTGTAAAAACCATGCGACAGTTGGGTTGGGTATCGAGGACTGGTTCCATTTAAGAACCGGTTCCAAATTTCAAAGAACAGGGGATTCGATCGATTGTTTATCGATTCCTGACTTTTTCAATCACTCGGGAACGGCAGTGAGCATTTTAGCGTTATATCTGTCTGCCAGGACCTGCGACAAGGACGCTACATGGGCAGTTCATTACCATCGACACTATAAACTCATCAAACGTTCAAAAGTTTGGTTAAACTTTGAGAAAAAGATGATAGCATTGCCACATGTAATACGTGTGGTAAAGATATTTCGTGAAAGGGAGGAAGTACCTCTGATATGATAATACGTGTCATTAATCTGAAGAAATTTTAAGTCTCTCAGCCTCGTGTCCTCCTGCTACACACCAGATAACTTACAGCTATCAGCAGCAATAGCAGTGTCTCACAATCATGAACAAAATACAGACAGATACAGTTTTGTTTCCAAAGTTCAAAGTTTTTTTTTATTTTTTGTAGTTATCACAATTAAATAAACCCGGGAAGCTTCTAGTTTATTTTAAATGATATTAATTTTAATTATTAATTCAATCACTTTTGAAAAATGTATTAATATTTTATTCACAAATAATTGTTTAGATAATGGACGATCTAGCAACTGCATGTTATATATTTTTTGAGTTATACCCAATAGTTTGGGTTTGTAATTGCTTCTGGTTATTCCTTAATGGAAGTGTTGTTTATTTCATTATTTGACGAATTGTCACAGTTAACAGTTACAGCCTACTGGTTATAGCCTAAATGTGACAAAAATAAAAGGTAAAAACTGTTTTCTTTAAGTATTTGCTATTTTTTTCTCTCCCCCAAAAATATTGGAATCGGAACAGAGAATCTATAAGAACCGGATTCGATAAGCGGAATCGGAATCGCTAAAATTAAAACGATACCCAACCCTAGTCATAAGTAGACCTCATACAACAGTATAAAACAATAAACAAACCCAGTTCATGACACCTTTAAGGCATAAGTATACTAGATTTTTTACGCGTACACAAGGCTCAGCGTACACTGCGTGTGATACAAATTTCGATATCAGAATAGTATGCATGCAAAAAGAAAGTATATTTAGGCCCATAGTTCTATTCTATATAGTAAAACATACATGACAAGTAGGGACCCTCCTCTCCCCCTGTGGGCTGAAGGATCTCTACAGGGCTTCTCGGGTCATCAATGACAGTTTAATGAGTCACACTCACCAGGTAATCGACGTGTCCATGACACCCACCTGTCTCGGCGTCCTCACCCAGCTCAACCTGTCAAGACAGACACATTTAATTAACATAATGATCAAAGCGCAGAAAGAAAGTTTGGCCCTGTGGTAAGAATCCCGCTGTGGCGCGCGCTCTGCTAATTATTTAGCATTAAGGTTAGACGGTCTCACGCGTAGATGACGACTTCAAAAAGATTTGATTGGGTTTAGCTGCTTACAACAGCTCGACGCCCGGAGGGTCACGGGATGACATGAAAACATCACGCTAGATAAAGATGCGCGTGTTGAGTGATGCCACAGGTACATTCACGTCCCTCTGACACAAACAGATCTCGCTTGCAGCGCGCATGAGTAATTTAAGGCAGCGTTTACCTTGGTGTATGAGCCGCGGATATAAACACCGTCACCTGAGAAACTCTGAGCGGCATCAGGGCTGTAACAACACGTTTGGCTCTGTTTTTGTGAGAATAAAACGAGTCTCTCATGAGGTGATGCAATATTGCAGAGATGTTTGATATTTTTAATTTTCGGGTTGTTTACTTGTATATATGTGTGTGTGTGTGTGTGTGTGTGTGTGTGTTTGAATGCTAAACTAAATGTGATAATAAATCTTGCTATTCTTCTATTGGCTAAATTTTCCTTGTTCTAATTACTAGTCTGTGATATTTGGCAGGTCAAATCCAGCAGGAGCTCTTTTGGTGTATTAGTGTGTGAAGTGAAATATTTTAGAACAGGAAATTGTTTGGATTTTCTGCACACACTGCCAGAGGGCAAAGAGTCTCTCTCTCTTGCTCTCTCTCTCTCTGTGTGTATCTTGCAGTTTTTACCAGTTTCACCAGTGTCACAATGGGTGGAGTCTATACACAAAGGGAGGAGTTTAACCACACCAGTACCAGTACGGTCCAGATTAGTGATCGACTGATATATAATTTTTCCGATGTTTTTCCCCGATATTTAAACATTTACCCACGATCGGGTATCTGTTTTGTAATATCGGATTCTCAGATAATCGCCACTATCTTTTATCTGCCATTGGAGCACTTTTGGGAGACGAGACTACAACACCAACAGCAGCGTGCACAGCAAGTTACTTGCTTTGCTGTAATGATTAAACTTTATTTAACATTACAGCTATTTTTGCACAAATGAGATTTTACATAAATTAAGTGTATGCATACAAATATGTACTCATCTGCTCATGTTTATTTGAGATCACAGGGCTTTGTTTAATGGTATTCATTAGGACTTTAGTGACAAAATATAGATATATACTGGCAGAAGTTTACTTCACATACACACAGACCAATATTTTCTATGCATTTTCCATTAAAAGATGCGATGTGATGAGTTCCTTTTAACTCCGTCGCTGTTATGACTGCAGGTGTCTCCTGGGTCCTAAAGTACATGGACTTTCTAACGACACAGACGGATGATTTGAGTTTCCTATATATGGACGTCTGGTTGGCATGAAATAAAACATGACAATTCTAATTGTGTTACACAGTGGTGAAGTATTTAATATAAATTATTTATCCGTGCACATCACTATAAAAAAATTGCACTTGTAATCTTTAATCTAAAAGGTGTACCTCCTTCCCCTCTCAAAACAACCTCTCTTCACTTCTGGTCACAATAAAGGGCGCGAGGGCGGGGGCTGCAATGACTGATTGCAAACTTGCGTTCTAATCCTTTACCTTTTTATGGTCCAATAAGTTGTCGGTGGATGAAATCAAGTCCCGCCCTAATTTTTTTTTCTCAATTCAGATGTCTTTTCACTCGGGTATTTGTCACGATACGAAAAAAAGACGATCGCTACTTTAAAGGGATACTTTACTTTACTCACCCTCAAGGCATCCTAACTGAATATGGTTTTGGTCTTGAAGAATAATGCAGTCGGAGTTATAATACCAGGTATCATTTTACTTCCAAGCGGTAGAATGCGGGTGAATGGGTGTTGACTTTTTGAAGCTCCAAAAAGAGCATCCATCAATCAAAGAATTGCTCGACGCGGCTCCATGGTCTTAACAAAGGTCTTCTGAAGCGAATCGAGGTGTTTATTTAAGAAAAATATCCACGTTGAAAACGCTATTAACGTTGGTGTCTAGCTTCCGTCATCTCTCGAATGCGCGTGAACCGGAGGCTTGTTTTTCCGGCAGATGACGCAGGCGTTTTGTAAGATCCGGTGACAAACACTGCATTCTTCGTTTTTATCCAATAGGATAGTGTCCACTCTGGTGGGAGTAAAACATGGGGTTTGACAAATTTTTGACAAACTCAGTTTGACAAACATTGAATTTTTCATATTTAGAGCACAGCGTATTTTTGTCGTAATATGACTGATTTTATAACAGAAGAAATAACTCTGATGCAGTCTAGTATTCAGATTTAACTGCATACTTCAGGCAGCCGGCTACTAAAGTGGAACCTCATAAGTGACTCAATCCCACAGTTCATTTCAGAAGAGTCTGACGTTAGCATATTGATACGTTGAAAATGTAATATATGAAAATCATTGTTGCATACAATATTTAAGCGTGATTTTGCCAAGCAGCATGTCTCTTTAGAATAAAATCATTTCATCTTTATAAATGAGTAAACAAACTGGCCTTTTTGCAGAACATGTATCTAAAAGCATTTTCTCTTCATAATCAAGTGAAAACATGCAGTGCAGAATAACAAAACACTTAAACATATATTCTTTAAACAAACAGGTCTTAAAATCATATACCGTGTTGCTGCTTTGGAAGACAACTAAAAAATATGTTAAAATGATATGAATAGGTTTTGTTAATGACATTTTAGAGGAACATGTGTTTCTGCTGTTGTGTATCGTAAACCGTATATCATTCCGTCTCATGGTTTTATGTGTGTTTTATAAATTCAGTCATGAGCATCAGGCCTGTTCATAGGTCAGTCACTGATGTTATACAGTTCCAAATCATTCATGTGTATATGCTGACCTTAAAGCTCTAAAACCTGACCCCAATAAATATACCAGCAGCAATACTTTAAGAATTAGTTATTTGGTGTGTGTGGTGGACACAGTGAGGTCATGGGGATGAAGTGAAGAGATAATGTTATTACTAAACAACACCAAAAGATCTAACAATAAGATTAAAGGTATAGTTCACTCAAAAAATTTAATTCTGTCAAAACCTGTATAAATTGCTTTGTTTGATTGAACACAGAAAAATATATTTGGAAGAATGCTCGTAACCAAACAGTTCTTGGATCCCATTGACTACCATAGTGGGAAAAATGACAATGGTGGTCAAAAGTGCCCCTGAACTGTTTGCTTACATTCTTCAATATGTTTTTTTAATTCAACAGAAAAAAAATAAAGTAACTTTTCCCACTATGGTAGTCAATGGGGTCCAAGAACTGTTTGGTTACAAGCATTCTTCCAAATATCTTTTCTGTGTTCATCAGAACAAAGACATTTATACAGATTTGGAACTCGACGGTAACTAAATGATGACAGAATTGTAATTTTTGGGTGAACTATCCCTTTAAAATGTAGTCTGTCAAATCTTGTGCTGTTTCTGCATGTGTCGCACCTGTTGACTTGAAGATCCATCTGAAAAATCCTAATGTTTACAAAGCAGCAGCTGAATTTTATTTTTAACAAGATCTCTAAACATTTTCGTCTGATCTTTGCACAAAACATGGATGCATCTATTTGAACAAACTGCCGTTATGCTCTAATATGTCATAGAAACTTGGTTAAGCGCTTTTTACAGTTGCACATATTACTGAAAGCGTAAAGCATTCGAAATATTTCTGAACAGAAAAAAAAATGTGTGCGTTTTACCCCACTCGCCTCTTTTGGCCTGTTGTGCTCATTGCCTGCGGGTCTTTTCATCTGAACAAGAGATGCTCTTGTTGTCCGCACAATCTCCCGAACGACCAGATACAAACACATATTAATCATAATTTGAGCTCACGAAAAAATCATGTAAGGGTCACGGCAGTGAAATTCATTTGTGTGAAATAAGCTGCTCCTTTGTGTGCCGGGGTCTTGTGACTGGGGAGGTCACGGTGAGATGACATCATCACCATGGCACGTAACTCAATTCTGACAGTACCACCTTGTGTTCTTACACACCCCTCCTCTCTCTCTTTCTCTGCGTTTCAAAGAACACCTTTTCTCTCACGCCAGCTGCCCCGTGAATCGAGCCAAATGCCTCTTCATATATTGATGAATGGTCGTTGACCCCGAGCAGTTTTCTGTGAGCCGCACCAAACTCCAGATTAACGTTCACCCGCTGCGGCCTCGCTGTGGTATTTACCCGCTGATCTACAGTCAGCGCAAAGATATTGCCGCTAAATGAAGATTAAATACTAGGCAAACCTGTCGTTGGGAGCGGGCGGCTCTCTGAGATGTTTATTGTAATGGGGTCGCACCTTCATTCAGCGCCGGCGGGTTTCCTCTGACACACATCCTATTGTTGGGATCTCCTGCTTTGTTATGTGATTAATTACACCGAGCAACATTTTTGGCTGGATTAACAATTAGCTGGACCTGTCAAGTCGTCAGTCTGAAATGGCAAAGTAATTGAAGAGCCAGTCGGCTATTGTGTCCTGTAGGACGAGAGAACCGAGCAGATTCTTCTCTTTTATCCGGACTCACGGCTCGGACAGTGAGGGCCGCTTATCGCGGGGAATTTTCTATAAATATTCATGTGTGTTCAACATAAATTAGCAGTTACCTTTATGGTATAGTTTACTGCTTAACTGCCAGCCGAAGTTTGGAAGAAACTTTCCCGCGCTGCATGTGGAGACCAAAGAATCTGTGTATCGCTTGTCATAGACATCTTCTATAAATATTTCTTCTGAACATTTCTTGTGGAAAAAGTATGAAAGCTGTGTATAATGTGGTTTGTATGTTAATGATAAACTTACAGAAGTTATAAAAGTATCTTTTCACATGCTACCAAAACAATTTTAAGAATCCGGGATGTCCCACAACTATTTTTACAGATTTAGCTTTTTTTGTAGACAATACGAAAACATGAAAAAATGATTAGTTTTGCTGTGTTTAAGGTTTGGTGTTTTTTGTTTTCTTCAGTCTGACCCAGCAGACTCCATTGTACTGTGGGTAACCTGTGTGGCGGTCGGGCCGGGTCAAGAGGCGTTTCCTGAGAGCAATGTCCCGCCTGCTCATGGGAAGACTAGCAGCTGCAGTGACCGTGTGAGTTCAGGGTTTCACCGTCAGAAACCGTGGGGTCGGTCTGTCTGATCATGGGCAAGTGATTGTTCGCGAGGACGGAAAGGGCCCGGGAGGTGCCGCTGCTAGCGCGCGGGACACGTCAAAATATTTGACAGACTTCAGGATTATGAAACGGCTCTCCCGTGTGGCGTTTGTGCCGTCGGCCCCTGGCTGCTCGGGGCTATTGTTTGAGGGCTGAGAGCTAAAATCTGCCCCATTCGGGGGAAGCCAGTGTGTGCTAATACCATGTAATGAAATTAAGCATTTGGACAGCGCTGGATTCAGTCCGGCTGCCTGGAAATGTTTCAGTTGGAGGGGAGGGGTGGGGGGTGAAATTGAGAAATACTGCTAGCGTATTTCCTTTATTAATCATAACTGTTGAATGTCTTTCAACAGATTATTGTCAGACAGCTTTTGGTAACCGACCAAAACTGAGACAAAGCCGAGGTGACCTTTTATTCACGATTGTGTGGATCCCTCACAGGACTCGTGGTGCCTTAAAGAAACAAGAAATACATTCTGTCATTGTTTACTCCCCCTTATGTCGTTCGCATCCGTATGACTAATAAAAGCCACACGGTTGATTTGTGTGAAAAAATCTCATTAGCATTCGTGTGCTTTTCAAACGACATCAAAGTTTTAGTTTGTTTAGTTGCTGACGTCCTGATGGGTCTGGTTTGTTTGTCGATGGCTGTGTGACACTCGTGGGGCCAATATACCTGGCAGAAACATTCGGACGGCATCATGTTCCGTCTGTTCTCCGTCTACACACACAAACACACGTGTCTCTATTGAAGCGCGCTCTGTTTCCAGGGGAAGAAATGCGGTGCGGCTAAACCTCTAGGTGCAGAAGGCTGTTAGCACTTCCTGATGATAGTAGGCAAACATTAACATAATAATTAGTGTCTTGTAATTGTTTCATTAAAACCAGTTGTTCCATTTCTCCTCCTGTTCTCCCAGTAGACGAGCGGAATTTGGACGGCAGCCAGAGGGAGGGCGGCCATGTTGTCACCAGCACGCTAGAGATGTTTCATCCATGACACACTTCGTCTCTCTCTCTTTCTCTCTCTCTCTCCCTAAAATCCGTTTGACATGTAGCTGGTAGGTCATGAAGAAAAAAAGACACAATGTTTTATAAAAAGAAAACATGTTCTGTGTTGTAATACCACTCTGGAACTCACTGAAGATACCAATACTAAAGATAATTTGTTGTAAAATTTGAGAATGTTATAGGTAAGTACAGCCAGTTTCACATTCAATAACATTTCAAATGAAATAAATGGCAACAATTACAATACATGATCAATAAAATATTTAAAATTTAAGCAAGCTTTTAGAAAAAAACTTGGATTAAAATGGCATTTTAAATGATAGATTTGCTAAAATAAATGATAAATGATATTGTTAGTTTTATGTAGGATATTTATATAATTTTTTTAAATAATTTCTGTCAAATAAGTGGCACACATATGTTTAATTTGTTATTCAACATAATATGCTATTTAACATAAAAGAAAAGTGAAAGCATGAGCTGGACTTATTTTCTTAAATTGAAAAACGATTTGATTAAAGTGTAACATAACAGGGTGAGACCATGATAGCCGCATGTATTTACTATTATGTTGTATTAATTATGTTTTTAAAGGAAACACTAGGGCTTGAAATCACATTCTGTTGACTTGTTCATTGGTCCAAAAATTATTTAGTAATTTTCTGTTTTTACAAACCCATTGTTACTTATCCTTTCAGGTTTGATACTTATAGGTGTACATGGACATTGTTGGTTCATTTAAATATTAATAGCACTCACATTTCATGAAAATATTGCTCTCTGAGTTCTGAAATTTATTACTCTTGCTGTATTTACTGCATTTCTGTATGTACTGTGTTTCTGGCCCTATACACACGCCCACACACATCCGGATAGTGTTCATGTTAAAGCTCAATTGGTCAAAGGTGGTCAAAGGTGTGTTTATGTCATGCTGAACTCCAATAATCTTCATTACATTTTTAACTGCTACCAATTACTGCCACTAAAATCAGCACACGCACACGTCCAAATGAAATGGGCATTTTCCTCCTCTTCATCTTTTTCTTCTCCTGTTTTCTGAAGTTCGGTGCTTGCCGCTGATTTTTATCACAGCGAATCAAATGAAGACGAATCTTAAACGCATCACAGATGATTCACAGACACCGTGCGTAGCGTGCGAACTCTCTCCAACTCCTAAAGATTGATTCAGTTCCAGCAGAAACAAACATATGCGGCCGTGTTGTCAATGTTTCATCGCACTTATTGAATTCTGAAAGGAGGGCAATTTTAGCAACATTGTGCAATCTCGGGGTTAGTAAACACAAATAAGCAAATGAATGTGTGAAATATGGAAGCGCTGGTTTGTTTGTGTGTTTGTTGATGTAGATATGCAGCTCTGCGTTCTAGAAACCTCCCAAAAGAGTGATTGAAACTTGTGTGGTGCAATTAACTCTCCGAGTCGCATCTATAAATCAACATCCTGGTATCTGGCGCGGCGCTGATCCCGGTGTCGCTTAGATATTAGACACGTCAACCATCTGTAAGATCCCATAACTGTCTCAGAATCTCCGTATTCACCGCGGGGAGGGGGGTGGGGACGGAGACGTCCTTTAGAAAATTATTTTTCATTCTTCACTCGCGACTCAGCTGACAAACAGACTCAATTTTCTCTTCATTGTGTCAAAAAAAAATGTGTAGAACAGACTATTTGCTTTCCGAGTGCCGTATCATCCTGGCTGCAAATTTCAGATTATAATCTCGCTTAGATGGGATACGAAGATTCACTGTTGGATGTTTTCGTGATGCTTACTGTACATACAGTATAAACGTTCGCAAATGTGGGCGTCCATTCATTAATAGAACCGAAATGATCAAAAGAATTGCTTTTCTCTGTGCGCGCTGTACTACTTTTAAGAGTTTGGCCCTCTGATAAGCGAGTTTGTAAGGCAGTTATTGTCTGTTGAAGAGCTCCAAACATCTTCAAAAGAACTTCCCTACTTTACATATTCATGCTTCTATCTGCATTTCTCTAAATATGCGAGTAGTGCACATACGCGTGCGATAGTACTAATCCTGTTTGTGTTTGCTCTCCCTGTGTGATTGCACCTCGAAAATGCAAGAACTTCAATCGAACGGGGACACGCGAAACCCACAAACTGACCCCGGAC
This sequence comes from Triplophysa siluroides, assembly GCA_006030095.1. Lineage (NCBI taxonomy): Eukaryota > Metazoa > Chordata > Actinopteri > Cypriniformes > Nemacheilidae > Triplophysa > Triplophysa siluroides. The sequence continues at coordinate 3,992,106 of VCII01000203.1, read as the reverse complement.
GAGACGACACAGTTAAAGCTCTTTGAATATGTAAAGAGTTTCTCCAAGCAACACTCAAATGCGGCAGAACTGGTCTCTCTCCCCGGGTCACGGGGTCTACTGGGGAACAGGGATTATTTCACGGAGTGGGGTGGGGGGTGCCTCTGACAGCACAGATCTGACACAGATCAGACACACTGTCATCTGTTGAAACCAGTTTGAGTTCATTTGGTTGAACAGTTTCAGTGTCTCTGGTGAAATAAACGGCCAACCAAACTAAATTAATAGCACAACAACATCTTTGTCTTGGAAGGATGAATGGATTATTTACAGTTGAAATGTGGCTTTTCTGAAAAAATTAAAACATTATAAACAATAGCACCACCTCAAATCTATCCCATGTTTAATTGATATTTTATGTCATTTGTTGGTGGTAATGGTGCATAAATTACACATCTCAGCTTTGAAGAGTAAATAAAAGGAAACACAATAAAGGGAGGATGGACTCTTAAAAATAAAAGTGCTTAAAAGGTTTTTCACAGCGATGCCATAGAAAAACCATTTTTGGTTCCACAAAGAAGCATTCAGCCAAAGGTTCTTTGAAGAACCATCTCTTATACGTTCTTATAATCTGAAGAATCCTTTTTCGCCACAAAGAAATTTTTGTAAAACACAAAGGTATTTCAGATGTTAAAGGTTCTTCATGGAAGCAAAGGGTTATTTTATGGCATCGAAGAACCTTTTGAAGCACATTTTTTTGTTTACTAACACAACATTTGTATTATGGTTAGTGGTTTGGGCAAAACATTTAAAAATTAATATAGACAGACAGACTATATATAATATATTTTGTAGCCAACATATTAGTTTCTTACATTAGAAAACAAATGTAATTTTTTATATAATTTTATATTTTGTAATGCATGACCTAGACTAAATAATAATAAAGGCAGCCAATAAATGGAAATTCTTTGGGGGATACCTTTTAGCTGACTGATAAAATGCCAAAAGAACATTTCTGCACATTCTAGTTAACCGGTGACATTTCTGGAAAGTTGTGTATGTGTCTCATGTGTTGTGTTTGTGTAATGTTTGCTAGTCGATGGTTTGAAAGATTCAACAATTTCTCGCCAACAGCTTCTTTGGATCATCTCACCGTGATTATTTCTGACGTCTCTCCATTTCATTTCATTTGGGGTTTGAAAAAAGTCCGCTAAATGCTGCCATCAAGAACACACTCACATCCACACACACACACACACTGTAAAAACACATGTAGACAATATGTGACAAACAACTACACTCCCTTTACACTTTTCTTTCAGAAATAATTTAAATCGATTTTTTAAGGTTTTTAAAACTGAATATGTTTTTTCTATGTGTGTGTTTGTGTGATGTAGCTCCTGCTCTTGGGGGATTATCAGTCTGCCCCAGTTTTGCCCTGCTCCATCTGATGGGCTTGTGACCAGTGACACACGTCTAAATTTGGCAGCGAGCTCCTGTGCCAAAGACACAGACCGGCCAACACACACGGGCCAATCAGCACTAACGAGGAAGGACATTTTAATTAGTGTCTGACTTATGTACAGACTATACTCGCCCCTTCTGCTGATACAGATATAATGTCCATCTAAGTTTATATGAGATGAAGCCTCCGGTGAATCATTGAGGCTGTATAAATGATATTACAGCAGTAAGACTGAAGACCGGCATTAATATCCTCGTTAGATCTCAAACACTGATCATCATCACCGATGATCATACAGACACATGCACATGTGTGACCTTGGAGAAGCATGTTTCGTTTGTGTAAACTAAGAATCATTAGAAAGGAAATTGCTCACTCTCACCGTCTTTTAGACTCAAGTATTAAAGACTTTGTGGCACATAAATTTAAATCTTTCAAAACCTAAAAATATGGGAGCTAAAAAAAGCCAATGGCTAGTTTACATAGCTCGTTAATATTGTTAAAGAAACATCAGAAAGAATCGGTAATTTGGAATACAAAAAGAATGGGTAATTGAGAATGCACATACCCAAGCGGCCAAATTATTTTTGCCTAATGAAACCGAGTGCTCGGTCGCAGCACCGTCGCAATTAAAAGCGTGTTTATTACCTGTCCCAGGATCTGTTTATCTGCATCTAACGCTCGGGAACCCGAGGAGAACCAGAACGAGACCGTGCTTTATCAATATTAAAAAAGCAAAATATCATGGGAAAACATGATCCCCTCGTAATTAAATCGAGCAGCTCGTTCACATGTGACACAAATGAGTCGCCATGCTAACAAACGCGCCGGTGTGACGACCCTGAGTTTTTCATCTAATCCTATTGGGCAGAGTGTGGCAGTCCTGATTGGTCTTTCACATATTAATTGTTAATTGGTATCATATTTAAGTGTGTTATCTGTTAACTGGGAGAAGCACTTTCTGAGAGGTTTTCTCAGGAGTGGCTCTTCCTTGAACATGTAAGGTCTTGTTATTTTCCTGACCTTTCTTTTCCTTTTACATTTCTTATATCATGTAGTTAAAGTTTGGTTGACATGATTTCTTATTTAACCCTAGACTTATACTTATCATTATTACTGATTTGTTGCTTTATTACTTTAATTAACTAATTTGTATAGACATTTTCTGTGTCTGATCCCTCTTTTATGTTGCCGCTTAATAAGGACCTGGTCGTAACACCGGCATGCCAGCGTTTGGCTGGTTTGAATAGCGAGATGCAATAATGCAGTTAGCAAAAGTTCCAACTGGACTTGCATTAAAAAAAATCCAAAATATATGATTCAAAAAACACATTGTGAGCAAAACTCTCCCTCATGTCTTTCCAAATCTGTGTGACTTTCTTTATTCTGCAGGACACAAAATAAGATATTTTGAAGAATGTTGGTAACCAAACAACATTGGCCCCCATTGACTTCCATTGTATGAACACAAATCAGAGAGACACTTCTCAAAATATCTTCTTTTGTGTTCAGCAGAAGTCACACATAGGCATTGAAAGAGAGTAGGGTGAATAAATAATTACATAATTTTTTTGTTGAGAAATAATAAAATGGCCCTTAAAAGGGATAGTTCACCCCAAAATATTATTTTGCTGTTTATTTACTCACCCCCAGGCCATCCGTGACGTAGGTGACATTTTGACTTGAGTAGAACAAAAAGAAGATTTTAAATCCGCTGCCCTATGGGCTTCATATAACGGGAGTATATGGGGTCCACCTGTCTAAGAGTTCCAAAAGCACGTAATTCCAAAAAAGCGGCAGTCGCTCAACACTCTCTTTCTGTAGGTGGCGCTAAACGCACCAGAAGCTGGTATGCCATCCGCCACAAACTACTACAAGAAGAAGATCGCGATCGGGACGTGTGCAGAGGCTGTACAGTATGGCTTATATTGTTAAAAGTGACGTTCAGTTTTATGAAAATATAGAACGATTTGCTTCACAAGACATCAACATGTCGCCAAGAGACGATTTTTTGGAATAATGTGTTTTAGGGACTCTTAGATAGGTGGACCCCACATACTCCCATTATATGAAGCACAGAGGGCTGCGGATTTACCCAAAAAAATCTTTATTGTTCTACTCAAATCAAAATGTCACCTACGTCACGGATGGCCCGGGGGTTAGTAAAAAAGCAGCGACATTGAACTTTTGGGTTGAACTATCCCTTTAAGTAAGCTGCCAATGTTGCTTTTAATACGCAACATGTTGGCTGAGATTTGATCTTGATTTCCCTCCTTTAATAGAGATGGTACAAACCAAACACGCCTCAAAGCCGCAATCATCAGGCCACATCACCACCGAAAAGAGGGGTGACGGGAAATTCACGTTAATTCTGTCGATGATGATGTTTGTGTGATATTTATCTCTCTTTGTCTCATTCCCTCCCGAGGATGTCAGACGGTAAAATGAGAGGAAACTTGATCTGCCGGTGTGGTCGTATCAGAGGTCTCGGCCTCGTTCATCACGTCCTGATTTAGGCCCGAGATCTGTCGTTTGTTTGACGAAGGAAAGAGATTACGGTCATTAGGAGGCGAATCTTTGTTTTGATGGAGCTCTTAATGGAGTTACATTAGGCAAGTCCTGTGGGCCAGTTTTGGAGTGATTAAGCAAACAACACATTTACAAGTCTTTAATTGAGGCTGCCATACAAAAAAACTACAGAACACTTCCGCGTAATGAACAACGGATAGATTGGAACCGTCGAACGAGCGAAAACGTGACCTCGTGTGCGCCCCGTGCTCCGCCCTCCGACCCCTCGGCACGGTTAAGGATCGTGTTTGTTTTAAAAGAAGTAAACTTGCGTGTCACTCACTTGACTTTAATTATAGACGATAGATAGCATCCCAATTACCAGCTTCCTTTTTTCTCGCCATCCTTAGCAACAGATTATTTTGCTACACTATTAATTAAATCTGTTACATTGGGAATAGGTTGATTTTCCCGTGCCGCGTGCAGGGCTTCAGACGGGAATGCCGGGGAAGAATCGCTGGCCTAATTTGCTTTCTGATGATAAAAGCGATGAAAAACGAAACCATAATCACCTGCTATAAAGGACGCATCCTTCGAGTCTTAACACGCGTCCCCCTCGATTTTCCATTCATATTTTTTTTTATTCTGGCTGTTGTTTGCGTAAAGTGGGTCATTTCTCAGAAACTAACTTTGAAATGACTGTGTTTTCTTTTCCCCTATTAAACATATTTCCACATTTCTCCCACGTGTCTTCTGCTCATTAAAAATGTTTAACAACATTTTAATTGAAGAATTAATTACCTTCTGCTAGGCAAGTCTCGCTAAACTTCAGCGGGGGAGTCGTGAGGAGGAGCTGAGGAAGAGGTAAACATGATCTACTGCCACTGAGGTCCAATGACATCAGCAGGTGTGCTCAAGAATCGGCTGATCGAGGTGAAGTCGATCCTTTTCTTCATGTTAAAATACTTAACATCCCAATTCCGCAAAACACCGAGTATACACTGAAGACAATTGTGGCTCTTTGACAACATTGCTTTGTTTTAAACTGTTGACTTTGACAAACGTATTGTTTTCCTCAGCGGACACATCATGGCAGGTGCATATAATCATTCTCTGTCACTTTATCCTTCTGCCACTCACTTTGTCGCTCTCTCTTTGTCTTTGTCACTTTCTTTCTCGGTCACCCTTTCAGCCTCACTTTCTCTCACACTTCTCGCCTCCACGTTACTCCAGTAACTTCTTAGAAACAGATCCACATCAATGTGACGTTTCTGAATTAGAAATGAAGGCTTAGAGGTTTATTTATTTTACAGCATTTTGACCAGTATATCCCACTTTAGTATTCTGCGAATAAATGCATAAAAAATATTTGTAATGTTAAAGAAATGTTGTCACTGGTTCACAGATTGAAACAAAAATTATAATTTTACGTAAACTCTTACCTATAAATAGTAAATTCAGAAAAACAGATTTGGATGTACATATGTGCTTATTTAGGGGTGTAACAGTTTACCAGTATTGACAATAACTGTAAAAGTTTCATGAATATGTTTTTATCGATATTGTGTAAATGCTACACATATGATAATACCCTGAATTATTCACTCAAAAAAAAATTCTGTCTTCATTTACTCATCCTCAAGTTGTTCAAAACCTGTATAAATGTATTTGTTCTGATGAAACAGAAAGATATTTGGAGAATGCTTGTAACCAAACATTTGGCAACCTTTGACTACCAAAGTAGGATTTTCTTTCTGTTGAACACAAAAGAATATATTTTGAAGAATGTAGGAAAGCAAACTGTTGACTACTATTGTAATTTTTCCTGCTATGATGGCCAAACTGTTTGGTTACAAACATTCTTCTAAATATTTTTCTCTGTGTTTCAGAACAAGACATTTATACAGATTTGGAACAACGCGAAAGTGAGTAAATGAAACAGAATTAAAATGTTTGGGTGAACTGTCCTTTAAAGAGCCAAAATGGTTACAGAGGTATTTGACTGACAGCATTGTTTATTTAATTTTGTAGATACTGCGATAATATCATTACTGTGAATTATTTTGGCCGTGACAAAAAACGTAGATTTTGTATCCATATATGTACATGAAGATTTGTATTCGCACAAAATGGAGATTGAAATAGTCATAGGCTACACCATTGTTCATGCATACATAAGGATTTATAAAAAAATAACTGGAGTGTCTATTTACAATGAGTACAAATAGCCTGCCTTTTTGGCAGCCAATATGTGATTGGAATAGAGAAAGTGTAAGAATGATGCCATTTGAAACAACAACATTGGTGTAAGGCACTGTAGACCGGGGTTCTAATCTACCTCTCACAGAAAATGCTTGAAATTCAGTTTTATTCATAAAGTTTAGGTTTAGGGTAAGGTTAGGGGTAGGGCTTAATATCTCGTTGCCATCTTTTAATATTTTTATAAATATAATGATAAATATAAAGGTGCAAATAGTAACGTTATCTGCCATTATTATAAGTAGGCCTACCAACTATCTACTATCTATCAACTACAAATACCTACTATTTCTACTTAATCCAGAGAAAATACAGCTATTTTCGGTAAGTGTAAATAGCATATCGCTAAGAAATACTGCTGTTTTCACTTAGTGTAAACAGAACCTACTGCTATTTAAACTTAGTGTAAATAGCATCTATTGCCAAAAATAATATTTATACATCAAGCCCCAGGTGTTTCATGTCTTTACTGTATTGTATAGATATTGTGTATTTCAAAAATGGTTGGAACACTATTAACCAATCGAGAACTGCAGCTACCAATTGCAAATATATCCCGTAATTAGTTACTTTTGATTGGCTATTGGGAGTGCAGTGCATTTAACCAGCATGTTTTCTGATAGGATGAGTCGAATTTAAAGCCATTGTCACGAGCTTACAAAATATAAGAGTGATTTCATTTTATATAGGGATGCACCGAAATGAAAATTCTGGGACGAAACCGATACCGAAAATTCAGGGTGCACTGGTCCGAAAACTGATACCGATTTTTTTTTTTTTTAAACATTGAAATTGTTTTTATTGAATTCTATTAATAACACACACTAAAACCACACAATTAAGGAGAACATATTTTAAAACAATACAACAAATATAATTTTCCTTGCCATTTTTTACCAATCATCTAAACATTGTAGTTTTACAATTATTAGGCCTATATGCATAACAGTAGTCAAGTCAAACGTAAACTCAAATAAGAAGTTTATATATGGTGCACAATCATTTTAATGAAAATAACAAGCAAAACACAGAGGGGCAGTGAATCTTTTCATCTAAACAGGCTTAACATGAGCTTCAGTGATATTAGCACCTGCTGGATGACGGTCCACATCCTCAGTTACTGACAGTTCGTTCCACTGATCATTCACGTCTGAGAAGAGTCTGTTGCGTTTAAAGTTCGGCCAATGCGCATGATCTCCAACAATAAAGAAACATAAAGCCGATTACGTGCCGTCACGCATCACACAGAGCTTGCGTGTCATTTTCTGTTCGCTGGTTTTGAGCTTTTATTGTTATATGTATCAGTTTTAGACTTTGTTATGGCGCGCTGGATACTTCGGCTTTTATTTCGGCCAGTTTTTTTTGTTCACCCGAAACCGATAATGCCATTTTCGACCGAAAGTTTTCGGAAGCCAAATTTGGGTGCATCCCTAATTTTATATGTAGAGGATGTTGTGGTTGCGTTTTGATGTAAGTTCAGAGGATATCATGCAGTCTTAAAGCAACCAGCACTGCTGTGTGTGTGTGTTTTTATCCTATTTTAACCTCAGCGGATCTTCATTGGCTCTTCGTTCTTCGCCCCGTGCGTCGCTAACAACCTGCCATCAGTCTGTAATGCAGCTAAACGCCCGTTTCGCTATCTCTCTTCTTTGTCTTCTCTGGTTTCCTCTTCCCCTCTTTAGCTGGCACATTTGATTAGTTAATCGGCCTCTGTCCTCAGGTGGGGCGCACGGAGGAGAGGCCCGTCTCCCCTCCGCGCCGCACGCCGCGTCCTGCCAAGCTGTTCTTTTGGACGCGAGCGCAGGCAGCTGTGTTTACTGGCATAGATTTAGCAGAATCTATTATTCATATTGCTCACTATTAGAGACAGATCTCTAGCCACCTGTCTCTCTGACAAGCTTCACCCTTTTGTGTGCTTTCTGCCCGCACCAAACGATCCTCTTCTTGATGAATTGAGTTTTTATGAGTATTGCTAACTAACAGTCTCGCTCCGAGCCATGGACGCCAGCCCGCGAACGAGCGAGAGAGAAAGAGATTCGTCTGCCGAGAGAAAGGAGGAAATAGTTTGGAGAATTTGAAATGTTAATCTGCGCCATGAGAGACAGGATGAGCTATGAACCACCGGCAGCCTGTCAGCCATTAGAGTCCCAAACATGCTTCCTGTCAGGTTGGTTTTTAAGGGGTTAATCGGATCAGACTCGACACAGGGGAAATAAACCCTGAGAAACAAGCACAGCAGATAGAAACAAACTGGTGGCGTATCAGCGCTGCGTTTGATTTGATTTGAAGGAGAATGTGTTTGGGATGGTGACCTGCGTGGCTCGGATCATTTAAAAGGCTTGTTACTGAATGTTGTGAGTTTTCCTGGGTGAAATGGCTAGATGGCAGTGTGTTGACTATTCCCTGCGTTTTGGCAGGACATATCGAAAGGCTCTTTTTAATAGCCAATATCGTTTAGTTGGTGTCACAGCCATGAATCATGATTTGATATGATTTGAGTCAGAAGGACGTTGATATTAGGAACATTTCCTTCCTAGAGAGCAGAATCTGTTTTTTAAGAATAAAGTGAAAGCCTGCTATTTTATTAATGTTTCGAAAACATATCTTTTTAAAGGCATATGGATATTTTACTGTAAATGCAGTGGTGCAACCTTGTGGTTTTCAGCATGTTGGCATCACATAAGGAGTCAAATACTACTTTAACTGACACAACCTTGAAATGGTTGAGAAATTAATTTGTAATTGCCGACATATACACAAGTTTCTACAAATCTGTGCAAATTTGTATCTGAAAAATGTTATCCTCTGCCAGTTGTGAGGCTTTCAGCACGATTTAAATGGATAGTTCACCCAAAGATGTAGTCATCCTCGCCTATTAAAAGAAGATATTTAGAAAAATGCTGGAAACCGAACAAGGACGAGACCCATTCACTTGCATTGCTTTTGTGTCCATAGAATAAAAGTACGACCATAGAACGATTTTCAAAAGATCATCTTTTATGTTCTACATTTTTGGGTGAACTATCATTTAAAAAAATTGTATCATGTTAACTGAAGAATCAGTGTAGAAGTCCAAAAATTTTATGTTGTTGTGAATAAAACCTTTTTCTTAGCGCTGTATTCCAAACTCACCAAAAAGCTCCGCCTCCCCCAAAAAGGTGTGTCTTGCTTCTAAAGCTCCTCCTTTCTCTTTAGAAACCCTGTGCAACTTGATGACATTGAGTTTTTTAAAGGCATATGCATTTTTAATCATGGAAGGTGCATTAACGTAATACAAAGCATGATAAGAGAAAGATACCGTATAACATAATTCATAATTTATTAAGCTTTGACTTTCATCTTTAACTCTCGTTTGCATAAAACTAATTACTCTGTAAATGGTATTCAGGGGATGATGGTGAGCTGTCAGCGATGAAAACCAGATTCACATGGAGAAAATGATATACAGCTTTACAGTAAAGCAAAACCCAGAGAGCAGTTATTGATCCACCGATTGGACACAAAAACTGCCAGCAAACAACGAGAGATTACAAAAAAAGAACAAAAATGAAATAAAGTGACAGCGGTTCTGCTGGTTTACAAAAATAGCATTGTTTCATAATCCAAGTTAATTTGATACCTTTGATTAATGTGCTGTGAATGAGATGGCCGTACTTCAAAGTGTGATTCAAAGAAGATTTTAAAGAAAAACTCATTTTGGCAAAGACAAATTCAAGGACTCACATTAAGCAAATATCTGTTCTCATCACACAGGGCCGCAACGACGCGCTCAAACATAGAAACGCTTTTAAAATATTGTCTACAAATCTTGACCTAATTTACATGCAAGTAAGTTGTGAGCTCAATTCTTTGAAATGCAAAACATATCTCACTTCTATATTTCATCAAGGCCCTTTTCATGTTTAATAAATTAACATTAAGATCCTCCAAGACTTTGTTTTTCATTAGCTAAAAGCCCCAAAAAAGACACATTTAAAATCTTAATCACAACCTGCACACTTATTTTTGCATATTTGTTTAGATTTGGTTCAACAGGAGAGTGAATTCATGAGAGAATATTCTAGAATCAGATTTATTTCAGCAGCTCCTATTTCCTGTCAAACTTTTAAGGTCTTGTTGAGTATTGGGGAGGAAAATTATTCATCTCAGTTTGCAATCGTTTCAAACGGAAAAAGAGAAACTTTGATATACAGAGAATGTTTTTGACTCCTGCGTTTTTGGTCACAGAATTACACTTTAAATTAATTTCAGCCTCTGTGAGCACTTTTAATCTTTAATGCTGTTATGTATTATAGTATTGGCTTTATTTACTCCAGAAAAAAGTTTATACTGTGTGTATACATGTATATATATAGACTGGTCTTATTTCACCCCGTTCACAAAAACATAATGGTCCTCATTTATGAAACAAGCGTACGACGGAAACTGGTCGTACGGTCGTTTCAACGCTAATTTGACATTTATCAATATGGACGTGAGCGGTTGCTACGATCAAATCTCACGATAGTTCTCAGTTCATGTATGCAAGTTTTAAGATTGGGTGAAGGTCTGTGTACACTTTACCCTTTTGAAAAGGAATAATGACAAATAGCAAGATATAGGTTTTTTTCGTTTAGTATAACAAATGTAAAAATAGATTCCGATGCGATTTCTTTTTTTAATTAAAATGCATTATACAACCAGAGTAATGTAAAGCAACAAACTTTCAGTGTAAAAATAATAGTGAAACACTATAATAAAATAAAATATTTGCGGTCATATTTACAAAAAATAAATATCCAATAAAAAATACAAGAGTTCGGTTTACCACACCGAAGCTGTTGACCGATTTCTTTCCAAACTGTTTTTTTACTTCTTTTGATTCCGCTTTTCAAGGTTAAACTTTAATTTACAAATCGGAAAAGTTCCTCTTTTTGGCCGGATTACGTTTCTCCATGTCGCAAAATCTAGGGGCGAGGCGTCTACACCCTGAATTTCTAGGGGCGTGATATGTAAATTACGACCGATTTCAGCCACCACATTTATCAAAGTACGATCATTAGTACCATGAGATTGGCGGCATACGAATATTTGATGAATCACACGTGAACCCTGCCGTAAGACGATTTCTGCGCACGGATCTGTGCTCGTTTCTACGTTAGATTGATAAATGAGGCTCATTATGTTTACTAAAAATATTCACGTGTATTAACTATATAAATAGTTATAATACTATTTACTTTGGATAAAAGTGTCTGCCAAATGCATAAAAGTAAATGTACTTTGAACCATAATACAGTCATATTCATACATCAGGTACATAAAAGAAAACAATGGCGCTATCATGACATGTCCTCATATATCATGACATGTCATCATACATTTTAAGTATACTTGTGCAGGTTCCCATTGGAGCTGGAAATCTTTCATTATATCATGGGACATCCTGCAAACTTGCATGTCAGGACACCACGACCCACCTCCAATCGTCTTTCCATTAAAACGGACAAACGACAGCTCATAGCGAAAACAGAGAGAAATAAATCAGGATAGTCTAAGGAATAGTAATCCCGGCCAAACATTGCGAGCTGATTGATATAAATAACAGTGTCCTCGGCAGCTGTCCGAACAGAGCCCTCTGCTCGTCGCTGAGCTGCTACACTGGAATAATTAATGAGCGCTGTCCTTTGTGCTGCTAATAAAGACAAGACAAATTATGTTATAATCCAACCGGTGCTCGTTTGTCTCCGCCAAATAAAATGTCAGATAAAAGTGAGGGCACAGGGTGGATTTAATGGACTAGACGTACCTGCTTTTAGAAACGTACGAGTTTGCTTTGTCACGTGTCGTTTGTATGAGCAGAATTGACCCTGTTTGCTCTCTCAACACACATTCCAACAAATCCAACTTCATCCAATTCTGAAATGACGTTTCTTTTCAGGCCACACGAATACGATTCTTTTCGATTTTGCCTTCTGTCCAAACTGAGAGCGTTTGTCAATGAAAACAAAGCTCTCCAAAATGCTTGAAACACTAGTGAAGAACGTTACAAAAAAATCTGGATGAGCGTAGACGTAGCTACGTCTTTTCAACTTTTCCAGTACTGCTTTGCATTTGCAAATCAATGTGGATTGGTGTGAGATTGGTTTGCTGTTATTAGGACAATCACACACATGCACGCATACACAGATACTTTACACAAGTTTGTCCTTATACATTGTGAGGACCTTCCATGGACAAAATTACTTTTATACCGTACAAATGGTATATTCTATTTCCATACCCTATCCCTTAACCTAACCATCACACAAACCTTTCTGCATGTTTACATTTTCAAATAAGCATCATTTGGTACGTTTATGTAAAATAATTGCTGTATTTTTCCACACCTGCAGAAATATTTGTGGAACTTCTTGGGTTTTATGAAACAAACAAACAAAAAAGTAATACATTTGATGTTTTGCAAGTGGACAAATGTGCTGCTGAATGCATTGGTTTTCCTCTTTGGATTAGTTTGGCCCATCTACCTCAATGTCTAAAAATATTGTACTTTAATATTAGTTATTGAAAATCACATTTTGAAAACTTTACAGTGTATGCCATCTTGAACATCAGGATTAAAAAAAATGACGACAATATTTTTGTGAGAGATATAAAAACTACAGGACTGTTCTGTTCTGAAACTGCACATTTAATAACATACGCAGGAATGTCTTCAAAAATCACTGGGCAAAATCAAAAAAGGAAAACCTTTAAATAAAACAAGTTTCAACTTTAAAGAAATTGATGACTTTTTCCAAACTGTTTGCAGGGGTCTGAGAGAGAGAGAGAGACTGTAGAAGTTGAACTGGTGTTCCAGAGAGAGGACAGAAGGAGACCCAGACGCTTTAGGATCTCAGCCCACACCTCACAGCGGGAGAAAGGCAGACAGACAGAGGTCAGAATCAGGGACACATACTGTTAGTTCTATAAGGTCTGGTCCTTGAATTCAAAAGTTTTCATCAGAGCGCAGGTCAGAACAGTAAGTTTGTGGCGAAAAAAAATGAAATGTGGACAGAAATTTGTGACCTCATGATATTAAGTAAACAGACATGAGTTATTTCTTATATTGGTTAAAACATTGTTTCGTTCAGGAATCACATATTGACTAGAAATGCATAAGATCGTGGCTGGACTTTAATGATCATTCATGTGAATGGAGAAATGGAGTTTTGATATTTCATGTTTTATGTTCTATATTTTCATCCAGGTGATCCATGCTTAGAGAAAATATGTACCGAAGTACGTCCCAAACATCCACTTATTCATCTCTGCTTCTGAAGAATAATTAAGACCGGGGATGTCATCTGAACTTTGTGTTTGAGGGTCCAGGAAAGAAGCCCTGCAGGCATTTTGTCTCAAGTGGGGTCTCTGCGAATAAAAGCATGTTGCTCTTTGTGTCCCGTGCGTCGTTCTGTACATATTAAACAGAGCCGGCGTTTCCGGTGCGCTTCATTTTAATTAGTCTAGAGTTTGATCTCCAACATTTCCCAGAGGAACGGCTACCGTTAATAAAACAAGCTGTACCTTGCTCGAGAACACCCACCATGGGGACGAACCGAGGTGCGGATATTCCGCCATACGAAAACCTGTTCGACGTGCAGCGCTGCACCTGCGTGTGCATGCTTGTATTCATCTGTTTGTCAGATGGCAAACTTAGACAAAATGTCGTTCTGTTCGGCCCAATAATGCAACGTGATGCTGGACATCTATTAAGTGGAGGTCACACACCACGGCAGACACGTCACGTTTGCAATGCCGCATGCCGCATCTGCTCTCGTTTTCTTTTTAAACTCACTCCTCTCCGCTCAGTTTTCCTAATTAATCATGCGCCGGGTTCCGCCCCTTTAATGCGCTCGAGGTGAGACAGATTGTAAAACCGGACTGATTAATGAAGGAGACGATATTTAGCGGTAGATACATACGTAAATAAGAGCAATAAGCTTTGGCACGCACCTATCGCAGGAAGGCTGTGCCCGCTGATGATGCCCAACACGCGCCGTCTGTGCCCTAGCTGCCTTGGCACGCGTACAGGCATCTGCTGAGGTGCCCCTGCCAACTCACCGTATACATACAAACATCTGCCTCCAGCACAAAGGGACTGGAATGACAGGTCTGAGAGAGAGAGAGCGTCGCTCGCTCGCTCGGCCGCTTTTTGCCAGTCCTTTATACAAAAGCCGTAATGTTTCCTGTCGAGCCATTAGTGGTGATAGGATCTGTTCAGGGCCCATTAAATCATCAGTGTCCACCTGTGATAAAGAGACTCATTTGTTTTCTTAAAACTCCACTTAACGTCTACTTAACTCAATTTGTCAGGAAATGTCCTGCAATTTCCTCCAGGCCAGAAATCTGGCAGGGGCTGCCGAGGGGACGACAGCGGTCAGGATACATATTCAAATTCAAGGGGGGCCGCGCCGGGATCAGGTTATAGATGCGTGTGTGTGTTTGTTGAAGGAAAATGGCTCTTTTACCAAACAGCGTTGGCTGAAACGATGCTGTGTTTGAGAATGTCAATTAGGATCATATGTTACTGCCTGTAGGAGAGGAACACACAAATGAGATCTCTTTATTGTTTCAATTGCTTGTACCTACAAAGATATTTCAGCAATGAAAGTTTCATTTATACCTTTTTTTTTTTAAGAGTTTTCAACAATGTCTCATAATGTCTCAAACTTTACTCAGATTAACCAGTGTGTGAGTCTGCCATTAAAAGTTAGATGTATCAATATGAACTTGTTTCTCACAAACTTAGTTTAATTAATGGAAATTCATTACATTTACATTTATGCATTTGGCCGACGCTTTTATCCAAAGCGACTTACTTTGCTTTGTACTATACATTTGTCTCTGACTATGTCCAATCCCCTGGGATCGAACTCATGACCTTGGTGTTGCTGGCGCCATGCTCTAACCACTGAGCCACAGTATAACTATTTGGGATAGTTCACCCAAAAATGAAGATTCTGTTATCATTTACACACCTTTTCGTCATTTCAAACCGACTAACAAAACACGAAAGAAGATATTTTGGTAAGCGAATAACAGCGGTACCCATTCACTTCTATTGTATATAAAATCAAGTCATTGGGTCAGTTACCAACATTCTTTAAAATATCTTCTTTTGTGTTCTGTAGAAGAAAGAAAGTTATACAGGTTTGAAATTAAAGTGGGTTAGTAAATGATGACAGGATTTACATTTTTGGTCAATTTAGATAAAAGTGTCTGCCAAATTAATAAATGTCCATAAAAGAGCAACATGTGATTAATAACATCACTTATAAAAAAGAAGTTTATTCAAGTTTGCTATTAGTTTACTTCTTTCAGACTAAAATTAAGAAAGTTCTTTTAGTCTACTTTTCATGTACGTTTTAGGAAGATTTTTAGGTGGAAATACATTTTAGGTGGAAAAGCTTAAAGAGGGTCTCCGAGTAATTCATGACAGAATTTTCATTTTCCCTCTTTAAGCTTTTCCACTAAAAAAGTTTTTCACTCAAAAATATTCCTAAAAAAGTACATGAAAAGTAGACAAAGTAAATAAAACTATACACAATGATAATATCAATCTACTTAGGTACAGTTAAAGCTATAAAACATAGTGTAAAAACTGATCCCTAAATAGAAACATGCATGCTTTTTATAGGTATTGTTATTGCAAGAAGAACTGAGGAGTGTATATTATACTATATGTGTATAACGCACAAACAGTTTTAAAGTGCAAAAATAATTTTACTAAACTATAAGTGTGATGCTAAGTTCACTAATAAATACACTTTTTGAAGTGCAAAAATAGTCTATAAAAACTAAACTATGAGTTGATGTTTGGTTCACTTAACAATAATATAGAAGTATAAACTGCTGGATAGTATAAAAATGACTAAACTAGCAGATTAGTAAAACTAAACTTTAGTGCTGTTCGAAGTATACTTTTATGAACTAGTGTTGGGCCAATTCAGTCTCAAATAATATTCCAATAGTCCCCTCACAGGTATGCTACTATTACATTGATAGCCTTAAGTCATAAGGTATACTTAAAAATATATTTTAACTTTGCTTCATTTAGTAAAATGAATACTTAATAAAAAAAACTTGATTGGAACATCAACTATTTTATATGTATTCTACAGGTATACACAGGCGAAAGGACAGTTTTGGCCTTAATCTTCTGTTCACTTGTAGACTTGTATTTCCAGCCCACTGGACGAGCCAACAGGAGATTCCCTCTGGACAGACGGGTCAGTATCAAACAGATGGGTGGGTAACGGTCTTACCCAGCTAAATCTGACCCACTCTGAGCCCGCTTAACCCGGTGTGTTCCACAGGAGGAGAACTCAGACCTGCCTGAACCCAACAGAGGACCAGCGCTGTGTGTGTGTATGTGTGTGTGTAAAGAGGGGGGTATTCTCAGCATCTGTCGTGGTTGGAGAGCTCAATGACCAGGCAATGGGGTGGCACTGAGTTGGCTGTTATCCTCCCCTCCTAATGAGTCACGGGATCTGTGTGCATGTGTGTGTGTGTAACATGGCTCTCCTCCGCGTGTCCCTCTTGCATCTGTTAGTTCCCAGAAGCCCCTGCTGGACAGTACAAACTGACGTGAAGCTGCTTACTGCAGATGACATTGAAGTCACCATGAAATCAAAATGATCAATTCTTATTTTTTCCTATAATATTGCTGTTCATTATAATTTTTTTGTGGGGCATTATTAAATTCATGTGCATGATGTATGGCCTGAGGGCGGGCCTAAACTGACTGTCCAATGGCCATGGTTCCTACTTTAAGCAATCCAATTCACAAAGAATGAAAACAAGCACCGCCCTTTTTTATTCCTTAAAGTCCCTGTGAACCGGAAGTTGCGATCCTTTTTATTTCCGTATTCTGACACATTTCCGAGTGAAAAGGAATTTCAAAGGAGGAAAAGTGGGCGTGGCTTGCGTTTTTCACTGCGAATTGATGTGTGAAAACAGCTGTTGAATTGTTGCATTGACTGTTGCATTAAGCACGCTGACAGTTGAAGGGGAGGAGTTAACGGATGCTCCGGCCAAGCCGTTTAATTTACGTCATTTGACATGGATAGTCATTTCAGGGAGGAAGTGCATTTTCAGATTTTAACTGAAGATTATGACGGTACATTAATTTAAAAAAGAAAACGACCCACATTGATAATCTGTTTACTATAAACGCTGCAATATTTCATGAAAAAATAAGAATTGTCATTTTTAATTTCGCTGGGACTTTAAGCTGTGACACTCACAAAGATAAACGTCACAGAGTGTTCCTAGCTCAATTGCTAGAGCATTGTGCTGGCAACACAAAAATCGTGGTATGATCCAGGGACATTTACACAGACAGTTATACAGATTCGGAAAACAAATTGAGGGTGGGCAAACAGGCTCAGAGGATCTGCAGATTCAAACATGATCTAACGTGTTAAACAGAGCTGAAAGTGCTACGATCTTATTAACCTATTGCATTGTCAAATTTGACAACAGACATGTAAGGCGTTGGGGATTTGACGACGCCATTTGTACATTTTCCACTTCTGATTCCACATAACCTGTGTGCATGTGCTCAGTAGTCCTTATTTCACCTCTGGATTCAGTCCATTTATCTTTTCAGTTGGATTCAACTTTAAATGACACATGGGATGCCCTGAACTTGAGATGATTATTAAAGTCACCATGAAATCATCAACAACAACTCTTCACCACACGACTAAGGTAGGACTATATTCACTGTCCAATGGCCAGGCATTTTTAGCCCTCCCCTCCAAGCCCAACTCACAAACCAATCAAAAAGGGAAGGGCAGAATAAAGCCACGCCCTACATTTTTTCAAATTTCAGAAGCCGTTTCACTCGGATATACGATACGGAAAAGAAGTCAATCGCAACTTCTGTATCATGGTGACTTTAATCCACAAAACACTGAGAACATATCAAGCGCACATTAAAGCAGCGGTTTATTAACTAGACGAAGCATAAACATCACCGTTTTTATCGTTCTTCTTCTTTCTTCCTAACCCTCACACCTGAAACACACACGGTGCGTAACGCAGTTGACCACATTACCCAAAGCGCTGATAGATGCTGGTGTTTTTATAAGGGTCAAAGGTCGCCCAGTTTTACCTCAAGGAAGATAGATGAGATGTGTGTGGTACAGTACAGACCCTTTCTTGCTTTCTCTCTCACAGTCCGTCTCGTGTTTCTCCTCTAAAGGGGTTTGATGGTAAATAATCAGGGGAACGTGTAACTCGACCCGTTTGGTTCCTGTAATTACTGCCCATTACGGATTCCATCCCACTAATTCTGACGACAGCGCTCCTCTCGTCTACATAATGCAGCTCAGAGGAATCTCGCGACTTTCTGTCCCATCTTGCTGAAATCTACTTAGCATCTTGCCATCACACTTTTAGCGGGGGATCGTTTCAGAGACGCACGTTAACCGTAGGAGCTTTTTAATGCCGTTTCTGAGCAACTAAAGCTTTTTACATTAAGAAATGAAGCCCATTGTGTCGTTTATCTGCTTTCGCGCGATTCAATTTGTCTCTCTGTGTGCTCTTGTTGTAGTTTGGTGAAGAAAGTGCAAACTAATGGCTTCCACTGAGAGTGCAGCTACAGAAAGCTGATTCTACAATAATCAATAACACAAATGCCACGTCCAATGAATACGGTACAAATTGGTGTCCCATTATTTTTTCTTTACAGCAGTCAAGGCGTACAGTATATTATACAGTGTGCAGTATGTTCTGTGTGATATTTAACGTGCGCCTTTGTCTGTGAAAACTCAGCTTAAGTCATTTTTACTGTTTTCTTTATGATGTCATTCTACATAATGTAAAGAACATTCTGTAAAACTACAATCTTGATGATATTTAGATCGACTGGGTTAGGCTATTTCAAATATTTAATTTAAAGGGATACTCCACCAAAATAAAATGAAAATTATTTTATGAATCCCCCCCAAAGTCTTGCAAACCTGTTCTTGTTGTGATGAACTCAAAGAAAGATATTTGGAAAAATGTTAGCAACTGACAGTTCTGGGACATCATTGACTACCATAGAAGGGAACATGTTATTACATTAAATAAAAATCAAAGGTGCCCCAGAACTGTTTGCTTTCCTAAATTTCTCAACAAATCTTATTTTTTGTTCAACAGAACAACAAGAACAAAACACAATACGTTTTCAATAAGTCAATGGTGTCCCAGAAATGTCAATTGCTAACATTTTTCCAAATATATTTCTTTGTGTTCATCACAACAAATAAATGTATAATGGGTTTTAAATGTTTTTTTGGTGGTTTTCTGTTCAAACTTTGTGCCAGCGATGTTTGAGTCTTCTGGTGTGTTCTATAGATAGACTTTATTAACTGCCGTGTTTCTTAATAAAGCAAGCATTAAAATAAGCTAAACAAATCAATACATTTTTCAACAGACCTAGAAATTTCTTACATTTTTACTAGTTCTAAAATATTTTATTGGGTAGAAATTGTGGACAATGCGGGAGTCCTTAAGGTCAAAAGGCGACCCTGTTACTATAAACAGGTTACCTTCCAGAAAAGTTCGTAAAATAACGTTATTTATTTTAATGTATAGGGAATTATTAGGAGTTTATTAATAACTTCAAATCAAAATCTTAAACAAGCTGTGATCTGCAACCCACTTTTCCGTTCTGTTGTTTTTAATCTGTATTTAGCTTTTTATTTGTCACTTTTGTTTGTTTCAATGTACGCTAGTTGATTCTTCTAATACGTTTCTAAACAGGTGTTGCAGGTTTGAATGTCGTGAAGAGAAACATGCAAAGCTTGATTTCCATAGGACAGGTAATAAAATATCACACCATTCTATCAGGTCTCACTCTGCAGTTTGCTCTTGTTGAACATCCTAAAAATACATCACATTAGAGGAGGGAAACATACTGCATGTTTCATGTTGACTTTAAATATCGTTTGCTAAGTCTGAATCCCAGACAAACCCTCCAGAAAGATGTTTTCTGAATCTGCCTGCTGTATTTCAAGAGCCGGGCGAAAAAGATGACCATGCCAACAAAAACTTCAGCAGTGCAGGTTCATGTTTCAGCGCTTCAAAAATATGTTTCACACACACAAACACACACACACCTCGTTTCAGTTTTACCCATCACCTTATCTGAGACGGTCCACACACTGGATTACTTTACTAACACCGGTGATGTGCTGTTGGATAGAGGCGGCGCTCCGTAACCTGCAGATAACAGGAAATAATGTTGTAATGTTCCTCTCCATCAGATACGCCTGACGAATGCCCCCCGTGTTTCCTCTTTTCTCTCTCTCTTTCATCTCCACGGCACATCCTTTAAAAGTGCTTTGTTTCTTCCGAGCGTGAGGGAATATAACGTGAAAGTGAGGTGCTTTGATCTCGGCTATCTGATGAAAAGCTTTCCCACCTTGTGCTGTGTCGGATAAACACACTCATTACCTGCTTAACGTCTGGCTGCCATCCAGACACCTGTCAGAGCAGCTTTTGTGAAACGGCTACATCAGGCCTTCAGAGTGCATTAATAAACCAAACACCGGTCTTTAATAAATGATGCCGTACAGTCCGGACGATGCAGAACCGCAGGTGGATTACGTTACGGCAGTGTGTGGATAAGATGCTGATCTGTGATCTGAGTGATGATGTAACCTGCCCAGAAACAAACAGCGTGCGTTGGGATCTTCATCTTGAAGTCTTGCTCCTAGTTTTGAACACATTTAACAGCGGTGTAGACAGCTTCATTTATTAAAGTGGCAGTGATCAAATTTTATACAATCTAGTTTTGTTTTGCATCAGCAGGGTCCAAAATTAACACTCGTTGGGTGCCAAATCTGAGGAAAAATTAGCCTGGATGAGTAAATAAAACAGAGTAATTTACCAATAAACCGGGAAACGTATTAGAATGACAAAATCACGTAATGTGTAGCGTAAATCACATTTCAGGAATGACGGCACATATTTTAATTACTTATACCATGGTACAAGATGCTTTTTTTGCTTAATTCCATTTGGCAACATACATCTTTATATAAAACCAAAACAAGATTCTGAGGTGAGAGACAGAGATTGATTTTGTATTGATGTCACTGATCTTAGAACGAAACATTCCCATCGCAATAAGAACGCAAATATATTCAATAAAAATAAAATGAATGTCATTCGGAGTGTGTTGGATTGCGTCTTTCTCTCTGACCTGTGGTCAGTGCTGTGTGTTCGGTGTGTGTTTCATGGTGTCTTTCTCTCTCTGATCTGTGGTCAGTGCTGCGTGTGTATAGTGAAACTCCAGCAGTCAGCAGTCTTACACTAGCTGATGTGTTCCTGTGATTTATTGCTCATACCGCTCACAAGAAAGTACAATTTTCCAGCCAGCTGCAAAACAATAATTCATTACGATGGCCTTTCTGCGATAGGAAGCTGTTAGCGGAGCAGGTCTCTACTGCTCAAATGATGTTGATAAATGTATGATCAGCTCAGGTAACTGCTTTAACACCCGTCTGCTCCCACTGCGCCCGACATATTACACGCACACACACCATGATTCAATGATAAAGAGATTACTGACAGCTCCCGCTGTGTGTGTGTCGTACCTTCACAGAGTTTTCTAATAAGAACATTTTAGATGAACGCGTTTGTTTCTTTTGTTATGAATCACGGCTGAACTCAGATATCCAACAAAGTTTGCACAAAACAAATAAATGTTCTTGTTGTTTGCGGTTGTCACATACACGGTGAGAATCTTCTGGTGTGAATCTTATAAAAACATATCCAGGTCATATTTCACAGCAAAATCAAAATACGTTTATTTTATTTTTATTTCTAATAAAGTGAAATATGATTATGCAAAATTCCCCTTTTTTCTATTCTTTCTTCTTTTCCTGCATTTCGATTGTAGCTTAAGTTGTTTGTTACTCAAAAAAACCTCTTTAAATAGGCTTCATTGTGTTAATGTTAAATGTTGTTGATCATTTCTTTCTATTTTAGGGTAAAAATGCCCCAGATATGATCCTGACAGAACTCTTCAAGAAGATTCACCCAAAATCTCTTTTCTTTATGGCTGGTTAGTGCTGTTAAGAGGACTTATTGGGTGAGTTTGGAGAATACAGAGGAGCCAAATCTGTTTGGACATCAACTTCTGAATAAAAAATGTATGTGTCATAGTATTATCATCCAGGTGGGGGCTGCACACTGGTGGTGGTTGAGGAGAGACCACCCTCATATGTTTGTAAAGCGCTTTGGGTGTACAGCAACACACAATAAAGCGTTATATGAATGCCTCATTCATTCATTATAAAATATCAAAGCACGAGTCATTTTTTAAAGAAAGATTCAAAAACACATTTTAAAACAAAAGGATTTTTTTTATTTCAATTGACAAAACAATGTACAGTATGCAGTGTACTGCAGGTTTGAAATGATGACAAGAAATACTGTGACACTGTGGTTGACAAATGTCTCCTAGACATTTCAGTGAGCTTAAGGTCTCAAGCAGCATTTGATTGTACAGTAAATGACACTTGCTTTGATATTTTGTTATCAAATGAAATGACATTCAGACATTTTATGTGTGACATAAGTGTTCAAATACTTTGTGGGGCCACAGTATCAGGGTGGTGTGTGTGTTTGTACACACTCTATATCAGCATACTGTATCGTCAGATTATGAGGAAACTAATTAACTCAAAGCCTTTGAACTGGGAGTCCTGGATTTCCCCAGACCTGAGCGCACAGCTCTCTGTGCTCCACAGAGACACACTGCGACATTATATCCATCAGAGTGACAGGGACGCAGAAATACATAAGGCTGTATCCGCCTTGGAAGTGTTCACCTGATGTCTGAATAAACAAGATACCTGAATATGATGTTAGGGATATTATACGGAGCATATACGGAACTTCAAATTGCTCTCCATTTCATCCAATTGTTGTTAAAGCGGCCCTGCAACGGTGTTTCATGCATTCTGACTTCTTCACAATGTTAAACGTGCTGTCTTCTCATGCTTAACATGGTCAACTTGTCAAAAAACAAGTTGGGCGTATAACATAGTATTTCTGTGCTCGATACACTCCCCCAGCAATCGTACAGGTTTCGGAAAGTTTTTTTCGAACATATAAAACTGTTTCGTAATAATTTTTTCTTAGTCCCTTATTGGACAATTCTCCCAGAAGAGCATGCAGCAGCATGGAGAGCAGGAGAAGGAGCATGTGCAGACGTCACTTTCACTTGTGTGCAGGAGAGAGAGAGAGCATATACGTTCGCAAGTTCAGGTGTTTGTTTGTTCACTACATTTGGGTGATGAATGTTATATAAACTGTGGATGTAAGGCTGGATTTGGTGATCGTTTGAAACTGATATATGGAGCCGTCTCGGCGCTAAAAGATGCCGGACATGAACCGCATGCAGTGAGTGAAACTGATGTCTGTGTTTTGTTGACAATGGGTGCGCACGTGCTTTGGTTCAGCCTACCCCCTCCCCCCCGCACGCGCTGTATGTTTTCGGAAACAATCGTAAAGCTGTGTCTATCTTTTATAAATGTGATCAAACTAAATACTCTTCGAAGATACGAAGTATGCAATACTACTCTATAGATACTCAAGATTAATATTACATTGGCAGAAACCCTGTGTGTTAGGGCCGCTTTAAGAAGAAATTAACGAGATGATCTTGTTTTTGCTTGTGTGCTGAGAACTTGGAATATTTTTTTCTCTCATCCTCCAATGACACTGTAAATTATTGAGTGTCCTCACAACAAACCCGCTGCCCAATTATTATTGCAGTTAATATGAAATTCCGAATGTTGAAACGAAAAGAAAAGAAAGCAGAGCCAAAGCTCAATGCAGCGTTGCGTTGTTTCAGAGAAATTAAAAAGACGTGATTATATTTTTCCCGTACGCTTTTATTCATCCTGGAAACAGTCTAATGAGTTCATGAAGTTTTTCTGGGTTTTTATTTCCTGCGGTTTTTGTCTGGTTGTGGATTACAAAGGTAAAGGTTCAAATGATCCACAATCTGATAAAACACAACACAATTGAATTGCAGTACTACACATCTCCACCGCAGTTTTCCACTGAGAATATAGTGTGTGTCTGCAGAAGCGGGCTCAGATTTCACAAAATGTACATCTGGGGACATGTGAGATGCTGTTTGTAGAGTGATGCGTCAATGAAGTACACAATGTTTTTTAATACTCTCCATGGGTCCAAAAGGTTTTTTGGAAGGGTTAGACAGTGGGTTGGTGCGTGGACGCTAAAATGATCTTATACAAAATCAATAGACACCCATGGGTGTATAAAAAATATAGGGGATATCGATTTATAAGGGATATTGATTTATTTGGTGTAATAAATCAAATTAAATGAAAATGTAAAAATGCAAAGGTTTTTCTAGTGAGAGTTTTTGAGGTAAGGTGATGCTTAGAGATATACAGTTTAGGGTTAGGAAAGTCCCAACATTGAAACCCAACTTGTGTGTGTTCATGAGAGAGAAAACTTATTAAGTAAGGTTAACTTAATGTTTATTATAAAACACTTTGAATGTCTTTAAAATGCATTATACACAGACACTTTCTGTTTAAAATCTTGCACATATTCATATGCATATGAACAGTCTCTGCATGTGTGGGTCTGTCATTGTATCCAGGTGGATTTGCAGCTCCGAGCACTGCTGGTGGCACACTAGTGTGATTGTGGCAGATTCTTGATAGTGTCTCTTTAAAATGTGCTGTTGTTTTAATATAGTTTTTTCCGTCACATGTATATACAGAATGTATTGACAGTCTATTTTACAGTGTTACTGTAAATAAAAAACAACACAATTTGTGTCATTTTATTAGCTTACTTGTCTCCAATCTATAGCTATGACCTATGAGTGACTTAGTGACTAACACCCATATAGTTTGATGTTTTTACCACAGTTTAGGTCCTCGCTCACATTGACTGTAGGTAAATACACATTTTAGAAGAACAGTTAGCTCATCAAAAGTGAACCTTGAGAATTATGATGCAGCTATAAAAAAACTTGTTAAATTATAGCGTCTTCACTTTAGTCCCTTTTTGCCTTGAATTTGCAGATTTTTTTTTTTGGTCAAATTAAAGTGGTTCCAAATATTCTGTGCTCTTATTGGCTGCTCTTTTTATAATTTTGTATTATTATTATTGTACTTCAAAGCCATTTTTATTAAATCAATTAATATACAATTTTAATTTTCAATTTTGGTTTGTTATGAAAGAAACGTTAAATGGCTCAATTCCAAATCCACGTTCAGACCACCAACAAAACCCAGGGACAATGCGAGGCGGTGTCAGTTATTTCAATGATAGCCCAGCGACGCAAGCGACAGTGACTGTTGGCGACAGGAAGTGGGCGTGTCTAGTGACTTGACAAACTTGAGATTTGCTCAACTTTATGCAAATGGTGAGCGACTTTCTGGAGCGACTTCCAATAAGAGTACAGATGAGGAGGTCACGTCAGCCGTCCCTTGTCTGTTACTGCAGGGTTTGTTTATAAATGTTTCTCGGACAACCAAAACCTAAGAACGCCTTCTAATGACCTCGTAGCAAGAGACTGGCGACACACGGTCTGAACGCAGCTTTCAGACATTTAAGACCTTCGGATCAAAACCTTTTCAAGATAATGAGAAACATTACACTCATGCGCTTTATCTTTTTCATTTCAAGATGTCCTGAAAGGTGCTGTGTGTAATTTTGTTGAAGGATATATTGGCAGAAATGAAATATAATATACTTAACTATGTCAGGTGTGTAAAGACCTTACATAATGAAGCGTTATATTTTATTACCTTAGAATGAGCTATTTCTATCTACAGACACCGCGTAAGGGTCTCCTTACACCGAACTCGCAATTTTGTTTCTACATTAGCCCTAAATGGACAAACTACAGAGCGCATTTGAAAATAATTGATCTCCTTCGTCAAAAAAGCGAAAACGTGGCCACAACATAGTTATTTGTCAGCCGCCTTAGTGCTTCGAGGGTGGAGGGGTGGAGCGAGTCGTTGGTTGCAATTCGGGATCTTACTGCTAGATGCTGCTAAATTTCATACACTGGACCTTTAAAGAAATTTAGATTTATAATATAATAGAATTGTTTATATTATATTTTAGTTGAGTAGCATAGTTTGTGTATTTTATGAGTGTGATTTTTTTGTGTGTGCAAACTTGAGACCTCTGAGGTGTCTGTGTTAATGCTTGGATGCATCTCAGTGTTTTTGGCATGCGTGTGGATTGTAGCTTGTTGGCAGCAGTGTTCCAACAGACAGCTAAATCAGAGAGGAATGACCTATTTAGTTACTGAGCATCATGGGAATGTGCGTCTCACAACCAATCAAGTCATCGAGTCTGTTCACCACAGCAACGTGGAGTCGGTTTGGTGGGATGGAATGGAGCGCGAATTGGGCGGAGCCTGTAAGGGAAATCTGTTCGACTTCAACTGCCACGCCCACTTAAGATCATGAGCACTGAGTTTCATCCAACACACTCTCTCTCTCTCTCGCTCGCTCGGCACCTAATTAAGAAAGGCTGACTCATTTACATGGAGATGTTTGATCTAAATTACACTCCAAACCGCACCAAATTGGGTTCATCTGTGAATGTGAAATGTTGTTTTCTTCCCCGCGAACCCTCCTGCCTCTCTCTCTCTCTCTCTCTCTCTCTCTCTCTGTCTTATATTTTAGAGCGGGCTGGCAGTTAGCTCTGGGGGGCTCATGTTCAAATGATGAGAGAGATTATGGGTTTTAGCATTCTCATGAGACATGAAACACACATATAGTTAAGGGATTTAGGACAATCACCCCGTAACTGATTTAGGGATACTTGCGAAAGAATCTGAATTTGACGAAATCAAAAGTAAAAGGTGTTTTGTCATAATCAGAATTCAAAAAGTCAATCCGTATGATATTAATCTACACGATCTCTACACAGACTTATTTAACACAAGTCTAATATGAATCCATACCTGACCTTGGAGATTTATTTCAGACCCTAATCTGCCAGATTTGACAATAAACCACAGGGTCAGATATTCATCCAAGATCAGTTATTCATCAGTCATGTCAGATGTTTCTGGACACGGTCAGATGTTGATTTGCATGGATATTTGTCGATGTACAGTACAGGTGACTACACGACTGACAACAGCTGCAGGTCTCATTTTTTACTGTCTTTCTAATTACACACCTCTTATGATCAAGAGTCTTTGTCACCAGGTGTTGACAGGCCGAGAGGAATCTGTGCGTTGATAAAAATAAATGCTCATCTGGCTTGTGTTGGGTGGCAGTGTATAGAGAGCAATTACCGTCTCTTGTGTTGTGAATGTATAAGATTGTGTGTGTGTATTGAATCCCATCTGGAGCGCCATGTCTGGTCTGACCCTCATAAGTTTGCTGAGTGCTACAATCTGTATGTGCTGAATTTCACATTTAAACTAAGGACACCGAAACCAGTGCCAAACACCGTCAGCAAACACGCTCGCGCACTCCAACATGTGCCGCATTTGTCATTTAATTGATACATTTTACTCTCCAGGACAACGGTGCTCATAAACACGCTGAACCCATTCAGATGCGCTCGGCTAAAGTGCCTGTATCTTTACGATAAAACAACAATGTATTTTACGCACCCGTAAGAAGCGTCTGGACGCTGGATGAGGGGGGGCCGGGTCTGCGTGAGCGCGCGAAACGGAATAAAATAAATCTTTACAAGCGCCCATCAAGATCTGCACGCATTAAACTTTGTCTTCTTTGTTTTTCATGATATGATGAGTCACAGGAGCTGGAGGTTCTTCTGTCATTGTGGAGAAACCTTTTACAGAGGTGCTCCTCGGCTCCTGCCACCGACTTCGGTTCGAAAGCGCTTTGTTGTGGGAAGACGTGGAGACGCGCGAGTCGCCGTGGCCTGGTCCCAATCAGCGGTCGCGCATTAACATCACATGATGTGATGATGTGGTTGGCGCAGCTAAAACGTTAAGTGTACCTTCAAATATACGTTCAGTCTCCGCTTTTACTCTGCGGTTGAGTTTGCCAAATTCTTCACTTAATTCATCACAGTCCTGCACAGTTCACAAGAACTCTGTCATGGTTTACTCTCATGTCGATCCAAACCCGCATGACTTGCTTTCTTCCGAGGAACAAAAAGATGTTTGATTTTCTGTACAGTGTTAGTGTACAGTGAATAGAAGCTGTCAAAAAACATCATAAAAA
This sequence comes from Triplophysa siluroides, assembly GCA_006030095.1. NCBI lineage: Eukaryota > Metazoa > Chordata > Actinopteri > Cypriniformes > Nemacheilidae > Triplophysa > Triplophysa siluroides. The sequence goes on along the minus strand of VCII01000203.1, from coordinate 3,963,654 downwards.
CCATACACTATTCAGGCCAAAGTTAAGGGTGTATTAACATCCATACCAACAATACACATAAAAAGGTATTTTGTTCGTTGTGCAATTAAATTGCATATTTATTTAAATCAATGTTTAAACCTGATATGGACTGCACCATAACTTTGGTTTGCTAAGCTTAAATTGTCGCTAAAATCACCTTTTTTTAAATCGCTTGCACACAGGCAAGCGCCTGACAAAATCCCTGCCACAGAGAATCGTCAGTCTTTATCGATTGGATCTTTTTAATGTAAGGCGAGACTTTCTCCGCTATAGAAGCCATATTGAGTGTTGCATACCTCCCCATTCATTGTAATGGCAGTGGCACATCTTGTTATATTATCCTTGATATAGCTCGCAAAACACATGGTCGACTGTCATGATGGTCACAAAGCTATACAGCTGTTTTAGTCTTGTATTCTAAGTCTGGCAGGCCTGGTCACACACGACCGCTTAATTTGACAGAAGCAGGAGCTGGGAAGGTGTGTGCGTGTGTTTGTCATGTTATCTCCTCTGAAGGCCTTGCCGTGTTCCTGGCCTGTATGTTTCCTGTGGCTGTAATTGCTGGACCTCAGGGACTTCCGAGCTTGTGTGTGTGTGTTTTTGTGTGTGTGAGGCATAAATAGGGTTTGACAGCGGATTAGAGGTGTTTGGCGAGTATCTCTGTGTGTGTGTTGTGTTTGAATGTGTCAGGTACAATAAGAACAGGTCGAGTCCCTCCTGGAGACCGAGATAATATGGTTAATAAGCAGCAGGTTTGGAGAGGGTTCAGTCCATTTACAGAGCAGAGCCGGGCCAGGTTTTCACTGCAGTTACAAACCATAAACTGTAATACGATCATAGCTGTGGGATGTTTAAAAATGGGATGCTGTTAAAATAAAGGAATCATTTAACTAAATATGAAAAATAATGTAATCTGCTTTATTTACTGGAAATGTTCTCATCTTTAGAAGTTCTTAGATCTCATGTAGAACAAGACTTGATTGTAATTCCAAAAAAAAACATCACTTTCACAATCTGTCCATCAATGTTATGGTTTCTTAACAGTCCAATCCAGTACCCCCTTCTGTCCCACAGTTTGTGTTGCCTTTTACATTTGGTGTCTCGTGAACATAGCGTCTATCAGTGGAGCTTTCAGCATTTTCTGTTGCTGGGGGCAACTGAGAGCAAAGCTGAGATGAAGCATAAAGAATTTTAGCATCAACATGCCCCCTTATATATAGTGGCGCTTGAGCGGTCCGCCCGAGCTATGACCCGGATGCGGGTGGCCCGAGGGAAGATGGCGTTGGGCCCTTTAACACTTCCTGTTGTTTCTTCCTCAAATGAGATGCTAATTAATTACCTTTGGCATCTTTAGCAATGAGAGTCTGCCCGACTAATGTAGCAATTCAACCTGTTCTGTGTTCTCCACACGCCATGAGATGGTATAAATTATCTCTCTGTCATATTGTACATGAAACAAACATTCTTTCTTTCTCTATTGTTTTTGCAGTTCCTTTTTAACTCTATAACATTACACTATATACTTGCATGCACTGTGCTTTTTTAATAATCTTTTTCAATTTATTAGTATACACTTTATTCATCTACAAAGTACCAGAGCATATGCCTTAAAATGCCTTATATATAATATATTATGTTCCTCTCTATATGATACTTTTTTCTTTCTGTCTTTCTCTATTGTTTTTGCAGTTCCTTTTTAACCCTATAACATTACACTATATACCTGCATGCACTGTGCTTTTTTAATAATCTTTTTCACTTTATTATTATACACTTTATTCATCTACAAAGTGCCAGAGCATAACCAGAGCATATGCCTTAAAATGCCTTATATATAATATATTATGTTCCTCTCTATATGATACTTTTTCTTTCTTCTTTCTTTCTCTTGTTTTTTGCAGTTCCTTTTTAATCCTATAACATTACACTATATACTTGCATGCACTATGCTTTTTTAATAATCTTTTTCACTTTATTAGTATACACTTTATTAATATACGGAGTGCCTGAGCATGACCAGAGCATATGTCTTACATTCCCTTATATATAATATATATTGTGTTTGTGATAAATCTCTCTTTATGATAAATATGATACTATATGATACTTCTTAATATACGCAAGGTTATTCATACAATGACAAATTAACAGGTTGAAAATAAAAAACATGTTATCATTCCCAGTTATGGAATTGTATTTAATTTTGTGTTTATAATCAGTATAATGTTTAATAAATGATCCCTCAATACATTTTTCTGTACTTTTTATGACACAGAATGATATGTTTAAACGTACCAATACTAGTTTTACCTTTACTATTACTGCTTATAAAGTTAAAAAACACAAACTAGACAAATGTGATTGAGATGATAGGTACCGTAGGAAAAACCCAGACACTTTTATTTATTAACGTCTCATGTTGTTGTTTGTGTTATGAGATTAAGATATTATATAGTATTAATATGGGGTGATGCTGTAGGTATCAGAGCCGTATGGGTTGTGACATAGGCCGTGGTAAGTTCTGTCATCTACTGCTGTTTTTAATGAGGATAAGAGCAGATTTACCCCTGTTGAGCTGAAGGATGTCGTCATTAGGCAGAAATCATAAAGTACGAGGTCAGAAAATGACTCCGCCTACTCTCTCTGTCGCTAGTGTCACTGAGAAAACACACACTCGTTATGTTAATTAGCGTGTTAAATTACCAGCACCCTGAGAGTGGGCGGGGCAGAGCTCCGTTTACAGGCGGGATCATTTCTTAAACACATAATTATTTTTTAACAGTTTACACCTTGTGTTTTCTTAATCTTTAGTCGTTCAGTGACATCACAGAGTTAAGCTGAATATAAGCTTACATGTATCCAATGGTGTGACATTGCAAAGATTTTGAAAACCATATATTATTTTATATTATTAGAATTTATATTTATAATATAATATAGCACAAGAGAGATTTATCTTCATTGTTAGTTATATTTTTGACACATTTACGGTTTATTTGTCAACTACCCATATACTTATAATCCTGCATAAGCTTATTTACCCCAAAATTTTTATTCTGAAAATGAAATCATTTATTTCCCCTCATGCTACTCCAGGTGTATGAAAACTTTATTTTCCACCCCAACACAAACTGATTTATTGAGAAAAATATTTTGGCTGCTTTTTAATACTATTGGATGGTCCAAAAAGCAGATGTATCATCATAAAAGTAATCCACACAACTTCATTCAGGTAATAAATATCTCCCACAAACGATAAGTTGTGTAAAAAATAATGTTTTAAACTTTTTAAACTAAACTGGTTTCTGGGTAACAGTCCTACGGATGTTCAAGAGACAGTCTTTCTTTTTATTTTGGGGTAATTAATGTGTTGAAAAGGACGGTACAGTCATTCCTTACATGTGAGGTCAGGTTAGCACTTTGCATTGTGGAATATGTCTCATGTATTCTGCTCTGGTCGTATACCGCACATTTTGGAAACGGTCATCTGACTCTAGTTCTTACTTTCCTTCCAACATTTGCATAGTCTATGAAAATACTAATTGGCTGTTTTTAAAAGACTAGCAAGCGATCAGTTTAATAGCTACACAAGTTTATTTAGACAAATTCTTTGCACCCAACAAATGTCATCAAATAGCGTTTCTTGTCTTGTCACAGCAGGAGTTTGACCTTTTCAGTGTGACACTGTCTGAAGGTCATGTCATCATATGACGACAGAACATCATTAATTAAAACCAAAATATTCATTTAGAATGTGTGTCTGAACACCGTGACACTTCAAATGATCATTTTACATTCTAACAAATAAACTGAATTACCATTTATAGTAATTGTTTCTTCATGCTGAGTCTCTTTAATATGTTACTCACAAATGATTGAAGAGATAACTGTCAGCAGTGTTTGAAGCTTTGTTTTTGAAGTACAGTAGTTTACAGTGATAGTCTTGAGCTCCGTGCTGGCCCAGTCCAGTCTCAACGCTGCTCTTATCTGATGTGTTTGAGGCTTGTGTAGCGGAGCGTGTATGAGCGATCGACTCTCTACTGCGCCACTGCGTGTCAAACGCAGAACAGACGCTGGAGCAGGTTTTAGCCTCTGAGGTGTGCAGAGAGACACAACAGCAGTAACACAAAAGTGTATTTTCCTCTGGCTGGCACCCCTGCCAAAGCGTTCCGCAGCCCATAAAGACAAAAGCATAATTTTAAAACTGTGAAATTTAATTTCTTATCTGTAACTATTCAAAGTTTAGGTCGGTCCCATTTTAATTAGCATTCTTGGCATGAAACAAACTGACTTGGTGAATTTTTCCTGACAAATTACCCCAGCTCTGGCAGCCGCCATCACGAATATGAAAATGAACTTGGATTTTACATTTACTAAAGAAAACGTGAGCTAATGTGTCGTGGGTGGTTGCCAGGGTGTTGCTATGTGGATGCCGATGTGCTCTGGGTGTTATTTTGCAGATTGCTATTAGGTTGCTAGGTTGTTTGGGCGGTTGCTAAGCAGTGATGTGTTCCGAGTAGCTGCTCAAGACACTGCCATACGGAGGCTAGTTGGTCTGAGTTGTGTTAACCGTATTGATTTGCGCCTGACTGGGCCGATTCAAGAACTCAAATCCTTTCGGCTCTGCTCACAGTAGTTTATAAAGTTGGTCTGGACAACAAGTTTTACATTATACTTCAAATACAGTGCAGAACAAGAAAAAGCAGTCGTGCATATCCCACACATGCGGCTCGCCATCACCTGACCCCCTCCCACATGCACACGCATCCTTTCAGCCTCGTTATTACAATCTCCACTTAACACAAATGAGAAGTGTGAGATATTCACAGCCTTGACTCTATGAATAGTGATGCGAGCGTGTCCTGACAGGCCAAACTGACGCAGATCGGATCAACGCGGCATAGATTGAGTTCCGACTGCGGAAAACATTCGGCGTCACCTCCACCTGCCCTCAGACAAACCCCACACCACCGAAGGAGACCAGAGAGCAATATCTCCCACTGTTTGTCACCCCGCTTCTTCCCCGCGGAAGCCCAGAATAATTCCGTCCTTTCGTTTCAGCACTAATCAGAAGTTCTCTCAGGTGTTGGTTTTTCCCGCGTCTCCCCACGAGTCTCTCGCTTCTTCTACATGCCGAAACAGGAGCAGTCGCGGTCGGCCTGGAGGGAAAGCGCGCGCCCGGTCGCAGGTCTGGATTGACTGTTTGAGAGTCATTCCGCACAGAAATGAATGTGTGCGTGCAGGTCTGCACCTAATCACTTCAGCTGAGCACTTCAGGCGCGCGAGAGCCCGCGGACAAATAATGACAAATCTCTTGGTCCCTAATGGAAGAAGCGTTTGCTCTTTTCAGGAAGTGCCGCACCTTTGAGTGGAGCGAAACATATGGACGAAAACAAGCCCACTTTGTTTTTCATGCGCGCCTGATCGGCACGCTATTTTCACGTGGCAGGTATTCGAAGCACATTTTCATCAGCGTCGCCTTTGTTCCATAAGGCGCACTGGAAAAATCAATAGAAAATAGCAGAAACATGTTTAGGACTTGAAATGTTCACTTCTAATGTTACTCCTGAATACAGCTTATTTTTGCATTCGGTTAGTTGCTAACTAAACAATTTTAAGCAGCTATTTGTCATAATTGATAATAGACATTTGTTGACCGCTAACATGATCTATATTGCTCACTTTCCCCATCATATTTATTTATCTTCAATGTTTTTTCAATGTTCAATGGAACGTTACGACTCAACAACTCGTAAGACAGAGTCAGCTATTTCTTGCAATTCATTGATCAGTTGCCAAAGCGTCGAAGAGACATCCCTATGAAGTTTGTTTCCAATCCGCAAACGCCAAGACTGTTTGGACGGCCTCGACTTGTTATCTGTAATTTAGCCAATGTGTTGGAACAATTAACACTGTTTGAATTGTGAGGCGGAGAAGGACAGATTAATGATTTGATTATGAAGGCAAAAAAAATCAAAGAAAGGAGGTTTAGAAGAAGTCAGTAAACACGTTTGTACAAAGGGCGTGTTATCGGGGAAGATTTTAAAGTGTAATGAAGCGGGGAAACCTTTAAACCCTCTCCTGAGATTCATTAGACAGCCTCAAATCTGCATTCTTAATTATTAAATTCATCACATGTTTGTAGAAATTGCAAATTTGCGAGGCGGTTCTTTATTTGATTAGATTCGTAGAGACATGAAAGGATATCAGTGTGTTTTCTATATGAAAGGTAGAGGTACTTTAATGAAAGTCATTCGCTGTGTTCGAGAGTACGGCGAAACGGCGCACTGAAAGGGCCCTCTAAGTTCTCTTTGAGAGCATCAGTGGGCCCCATTTTGTGTAGCAAACAAGCCACCATCAAAGAAATAATCAAGCGAGCCAATGCCAAAATGGCCGTGCGTCGCGCCTCTGAAGAATAATGGAGAAACTTTAAGCTTTGTTGTCTAATTGTGATCACAAAACCTGTTTTAACACTCTGTCATCTCTCATTTTTAAGGCCTTTGTAGAGTGTGGAGGTGCACAGGGTCACAGGCAATTAAAACAGCACAAAGATGTCGATGCCCATGAAATGTGTTGAGAGCCGCAGAGAGTTTACCACCCTCAGCTTAGGGGTCCTCAGGTTTAACACGAAGGTATAGTTTACCCGAAATAAAAATTCTCTCATTTATTTACCCTCAACGTGTGTCAAAATGTGTATGACTCTTTGTTCTGTGGAACACAAAAGAAGATATTTTGAGACGTGTCTTAGTGGTTTTGTGTCCATACAATGAAAGTCAATGGGGCCCAATGTTGTTTTTGGGTAACGCTTTAGAATAGATTACTGCCCGCAATGTACCGCATAATTAAACTGAATTTACAGCATAACTAACTGTAACAATAATGTGCCTCTACAGTACATATCTGTTGGTAAAGGGGAACAATATGCAAAGTTTGGGGAATAAAGATCTTTTAAAAAAAAGATTTACACTATACGTTTATTTAAACTAAGGGGTAACTATTTTAATATTACACGGTATGCATGACCTGCAGTATGCTATACAACAATCTTAGCGTGAACATAAACTACATTTTTGTTATCACAATGTACCCATAAATAAGCTAATGTGGATAGTTTTGTCTTTAGGATACATTTTTATTTGATTGATTTTAGGATTGTTGGTCACAAATAATTCCTTTAAGTTATGAGTTGTTATGATTTGTTTTGAGTTTTAATGTGTAAAATGTGCTAAATCAATGTTGGTCTTTTGATCAACTATGATCAAATAGTTCAAGAGCGGTTTGATTAGGATGTTTATATGGCATGCAGTTCCCTCATAAATATTTTTAATTTTTTACCCCTTTATTACCCAAACGTTGCATATTATTCTCCTTTATCTACAGATATTTTTACAATTTAGTTACAGTTAACACAGTTAAGCTGTGAATCCTGTTTAGTTGTGCTGTACTTTGCGGACCGTAATCAAAAGTGTTACTGTTGTTTGTTTACCAACATTTTAAAAAAATATATGTTTTGTGTTCTGCAGAAGAAAGTCATACAGGTTTGGAATCACATGTAAATAATCAAATAAGTTAAATTTTTGGCTTTAAAACTCACAGCGTTTGTGGCATAAACTAAAATAATGACAGACAATCATTTCAACTTATTATTCAATTTTCTTTTTATTTAGTTTGTAATAAGTTTTATGTAAAGGACTATATTTATTAGATTTTTTTCTAAAATGTAAGCAGGTGAACTTCCTGCAGGCATTTCTTTGCGTGATTCCTGTTGGATGTCACTTTACACAGACAAGGTCAGGTGATTTCAAATAATATTTAATATTGGGTATCATGCTATGTCATGCATTCTGACTACTTTACACTGTTTAACGTGCTGGCTTCTCATGCTTAACATGGTCAACTTGTTAAAAACCGAGTTGGATGTATGATGTAGTAATTCTGTGCTTGATACAGTCCCCCAGCACTCCAACGTGTTTCAGAAAGTTTTTATAATTATATAATAATTAAAAAAAACTTTCCGAAATATTCCTTTTTTTGGCCATTCTCCCGGAAAAGCATGGCAAGGCGAAAGAAAAAGCTTATCTGATTTATCTTATCAAGGTTATCTGTGCTGCATCAAGATGGTTTGCTCTGCGCTGCAGCTCTTTTCGCTTTAGGTGTGTCTGTTTGTTCACAGCATTTCAGTGATGGATGTTATATAAACAGTGGATATAACACTGGATTTGGAGATCATTTGAAATTGATACATGGCATGGTCCCAATGCTAAAAGATGCCGGACATGAACTGCACACGGTAGCTAAGTCAAACTAAGTCACACGCAGTGCCAATCCTAGACGTCTGGGGGCCCTAGGCAAACTTGTGAGGGGCCCTTGAACAAATAATCAAATTTAGATATAGGCCTAAACATATTTGTCAACAATAAGGAATAAAAATAATAACTCAATTAACACACTTAAATAAATGAAGACTGAAAGAAAAAAACATTAAACTAGGGGTTCATTTTATACTGAAAATGTTTTATTAAAATTTTTACTGACCTAACGCGTGGCTATTCTACATAGTGGACAAATACTGAATTTGGAAATCTGTACCTCAGAATTGTTTTGTAAGTAATTCATTGCACAATTTGGCAACACTAAATAAGACTTTAAAATAGTACAATAACTCATGCCTTCTTGTTCTTGTTCTTTTCCTCTCCGCCCAGACAGATGGCTCCGTTTGTCATAAAGCACATCATGCGCATGTCATTACCTGCTGCCCACTGCATGATATCCAAGTATGTAACAGTAATTAAATAAATGAGTTATTAAAAAGCACATTTTCAAATGGTTGCTCTGAAGTTGAATCCGAAAGTGGTAAAAATAGTATCTTGTTTACAATAGTGTTTTTGCTTCGGTACTCAAGGGGGCCCCTGGTGGTGCAGGGGCCCTACGCTACATGCACAGTCTGCATACAGGAAGAATCGGCTCTGGTCATACGTCTGTGTTTGGTTGACAAACGTGCATAATGTACAAAACACGAAGGGATTAATGTGACGATGTGTTGCTTGCTCGTGCTGTAGTTCCATCCCACTCTCCCCACTAGTCCCACCTCTAGCAGCTTGTGTTTTTCTGGAAATAATCGTACAGTTGTATAACTCTTTTATAAATTTGATCAAACTAAATACTCTTCGAAGATACGACGTATGCAATACTAATGTATAGCCACTCAAGATGAATATGAGATTGGCAGAAACTGCCTGTGATACGCGATCTTAAACACCCATTTTCAAGTATACTATATTATTGTAGTTGGGTGTTTAAATGTGTTTTATTGTAATTGTAATCAACATTTATGTAAAGAAACATGATTCCGCAAGAATGAACCATATCACATAGCACATGTTGGAATCACGTTGAGAGCATCATCTCTGTTCCTGCGTGTGTGTGTTTGTGGAGATACTTGTTGATCATCACATCAGATGAAGATCCAGAGAAAACAGACGGCAGAAGATCGGGCAAACCCACCAGCTCTAGAGTGCACTTAAAGCTCGCGTAGAAGAGAGTAAGTCTTGACGGCGTGTCTGCGCAGTCGCAGCTTCACCGAGAGCTGCAATCAGACGGCGGATGAAAAGGCTGATTTTCTGCGAATTAGCATGATAAGCGAGCACACAAAATCAATCCACGTCCTTGTGAGGCCTTGGCTGATTGCTTTGAACTGTCAAAAAATGTCTGAATGAAATGGAAAGTGCTGGAGGTTACGGGACTGATTTGCTGAAGAGGAGATGGCTAGAGCTATTGACACAGCTCTTGAGACAATAATTGGGTTATCAGAGAGGAGCAGTTCAAGGACCACAGGGGCCACGACTTATTTGCATTAGATTTTCACCCAGTCGCACGCTCGTGCCGTTAAAAACGCTACGATTCGTAGACGCCAGGATTAACAGTCGTTATTCATGCAAAGTTTGACGCCGCGGCAGAATGTTTGATTTCAAAACCGGAGCGAGAGCACAAAACTTCCCCTTGCATGAAATGTTACTTTATTTGTTTCCTCTCTCTGTTTATTTGCCTGCTTAACATATTAATTTATTCATTTTCACAATTTAGGAATCCAGAATTTGTAATGAACGTTTGATATGAACGTAGAATCGGTGAGCATATAATCAGTGATGCAAATTAGAAAATGTCAATGTTTTGGAAAAGTAACCTGATTAACTCTATAATATAAATAAAAACACATTTCATAATTATTATATTTTCATTTCAATCAGTCATTTGTGTTAAAGGAATAATTTGATTTTAATTACGTTGTCATTTACTCACCCTCATGTTGTCAAAACCCCACTTCTGCTTTGAAAACAAAAAACACGTGCCTTGTAGCCCATTCAACTCACGGAGCCTACTACTATGATACAGCCCTCTAATAACTAATAACTAATAACTAATAACTTATAAGTATTTCTTTTGTTCGAGGAACATGAAAGTCTTACAGGTTTTGTGAAACGTGCATTTGAATATTGGGAGATCTGTCCCTTTAAATATTTCTCCAACAGATCTCAACCGTGGCCCAGAAGTAGATTCTGGTTTGAGGCCTACGTAGAAAAGCAAGAGGACGTAAACTCTGAACTTCCCGTGTGTGGGATTCGGTTTTTTTCCACGTTTATGTTTTGTTTGTTCTCCGCCGCTGTCTGAGAATTAAGAGAGAGACTTATCAGACATCGCGAAGAAAACTCGATGCCAATTTACACGGATATTCCCAACACACGCGTGCACGCGAGCCCTTACTTCAGCAGACAGAAGTGCTAACAATAGATGAATTAAAGGTTACGGACAGTATATGATGAATGTCACGGCAAAACAAATTAGAGGCTCAGTCGTCCTAATGAAGCCTTTGCAGCCGTGAGCGGACAGTCAATAATTAGTGGTGTTACATTCGCTGCTTTTTGCTTACGACTCGCCTGGTCATTTTTCACTCTTTTAATTGCGCAGGTTCTGTTTCCTGCAATGATACGCTGATCTCCCCTTTTTTTTGTTTGTTCAGATTGACAGAAGGTGAACGATCCGAATCTCCTCTCGCGCTTTCGTTCGAGAGACAGAAAGTTTCATGCTAATTAGACCTCCGATCATTTGAGAGATGCGCGACAGAGTCGCTGTACGTTGACTTTGGAGTCTCTCTCGGTTTATACTTTTTTCTCTTACTTCTCTGTTTTATGTTTGCTTGAATTGATCCATTTGGGAGTTTTCTTTTGATGCACGAAAAACCCTCCCGACTGCGCGTGATGCGCTACCAGGACCTGACAGAAAGAGAAATAATCACACAAATAAGACATCAAAGATAGATTGAGAATTAAAATATGCGCTTCAGAAATATTCCGATTGCTCAGGGATAGAGGGGAGGAAAATATTCCCTAGAAGTGTCCGACTGGAAGACATCAAATGTCGTTTCACCGATAGCTGCAAACAAACGCCGGCTCAGATCACTCGCTGGGAAATGAGGAAGGTGTGTTTGTGCTCGGAGTCTTTTCATATGGCTGACAACACTACGTTCTTTTAATATCTTGGTTGTTTCCTCTAGACATCAATGAGATTAAAATGGAGAGCAAATGGAATAAAAGACCCGGGTAAACCCACACGAGTCTCCTTCAGGAGACACGTTCAGAGTTTCACGAGCGTTTTAGAAGGATGGGTGATGAAACATTGTACAAACTGATGATGGCAGCGATTATAAAACACGATCAAACATTAAACAACTTTTCATTTCACCTTAAAACAGAGACCACAAAAGCTTTAACTAAATAAACAATACGTCAATTTTATTATTATTGTCCGGTGATAATATTGTTTATGATTAACAGTTGTTATTGACAAAAAAATGTATGGCTATGTGACATCAGAATGGTGAGAATCAATATTTCTGACTGATCCAGCAATTCCAATTCGTATTTTGCGAGATGACCAATTCATATGAATTTGTACGATTTTATTGACACTTTGAAGTGCGATTTGCACTTATGTTAGGTTTAGGGGTGGGCCGGGGTTAGAGGAGGAGCTTCAGTATTGCTTTTTTGAATAATCATACGTTCACATCCTACGAATTCATACGAATTAGCCACCTTTGTGAAATAGTTACGAATTGCCACGAGAAAGTCAGATGTTGATACTGAAAAACAAGGTGCATCTTGAAATCGGTAGTCCCAAATCTCCTGTTGGCACGTTCGCTCACTTTCCCAGTAACACACCTTTACAAACACACATGACTATAAGAGCACGGAGACCACCAGACGCAGTGTGAAGTATACAATCCTGGCTCACGCTAACACAAATCGACTCAAAACAGACAGCACCTGCTGAAATGCAACCATGCGCATCAGCCAATGGAACAACACCTCCAATCTAACAACCTACTACATGAAAATCATTCACAGAGCTTTCTTACTTTAAAACTTTTTGTAACTTTGACAGAACGCTGCAAAAAGACGGCTGCAGCAATGAAAAAAAACTGTGTATAACGGTCTTGTTAAGTACCGCAGAAAGGCAACATTGAAAGCGTGGCTCATCTCTTCTAATTAGCACTTTGAAAGATAAAGGCACTTTATTAAATCAATCAGAATTCTGTCTGTTTGTGAGTCCCAGCTGATAAGACAATTTGCATATTAACTTGGTGACGGTAACCTACATAGACCGGCCCACAGAAACTGCGGCCAGGCGCGCCGGCGATGTAAATATTTTCGAGACTACTGTACCGACTACTGTAGCGCTCGGGGTCTCTGGTGGATTTTTAATTCATTAAATAATAACAAGGTAAATAAACAAGTAAGCAGATTAATGGGTAAACAAATACAAATGTAGTTGAATAAATTAAAGACATTTTCTAGAATTTGAAAACATATTTATTTGTGCATGGGCTCCTAAGTGTTGTTAAACATTCTTGCCAGTAAATCAAGCTCTAAATTAGAACCATTATGCACAAATATACTCAAAACAACTACATTTGCGAGTAGTAATGTGGGCGATCAGAAGTCTCTCGGCCCGTCGTTCTGTGCTTCTGCATAAATACCATGGTGAAATGTTGCAGCATTTTCCCGCCATAAACAATATATTAATGTTGCATTTGTCTTGATTTGAAACTCATAATGCACATAAAGAGAAAGAAAAAGCAGACATCTCTTCATCTGCTTTCACAATGTCACCCACAGGCAGAATCCTCTACCGATGGAATCAAATCATACACAGTTTAAAACCATAAAAACGTAAGCCGCTTTAATATTCATCAGGGTCATTTGTTAGTTTGGGTAAAGGTTTTATTTCACAGATCCGTCTCTTTTGCCCTAAAGATATAAAATCTGGTACTCTGTGTCGTCGTGATGGGACGACGAGAGAGTTTTGTCTTTAACCTCCCGTCATGTACTCATATGGGATCTGTCCTCCGCTCTATATTATAATATCACAGTTGGCCATCTGTATTATCTCCACAGTGACTGTGGGCTGATGTTTTGATGTATGTATTTAAGACCAGATTAAATTACATATTTTACTCATATATAAAGAATAGCTGACGGCGAATCAGTGATGAGCTAAATGTATATTCATTATATGTCTTATGTACGTTGCACATTGCTGTGTGCTGACAAGAGTTTGTGGTGAATTATGAAGCTCCGGCTCCATTAGGATATTAGTCGTGGTATAACTCAGACAGATTACTCCTTATATAAACACTGAAGGATAAACGTATTGACTCTTTATGTGAATGCAGACATAGATCCTTTGAATGGAAGTGAAATATAAATGTCGCCATTTTAAGACAGATACGTTCCCGTGCAGACAGATATTATGATTTCTGCACATTCTCCATGAGTGCTTAAATATTTCATAACCCGACGAAGTGCACGGTTTACAGTTATGTGGAAGGTTACTGTCGGGGTTGGAGGGCACCTGTGTTTTCTCAGTATGATCTCATTAATTTCAGTATGTGTTCGTGTAGTGTACACAAACCTTTTTTTGTACATATTAATTAGCAATTACACAAACTATGAATCTTTGTGAGAAACCAGTGCACATACGTAAAGGGCTTTACAGACTGTCATTTGTGATATACTGTGATTTTATACCGTAAAGATATTCATTTTAACTTTCTCCTCACACTTTTATTTTACATTATGCGCATAGAAGACAGAAAGCCTGACACCTTTAGAATGACGTGAGAATGAGTGAAAAGTGCCGGAAGTGTAATTTATCGTATGAAATCAGCAGGCCTTAATGATGGAGGTTTCCGCGATAAACGCTCACATACTTTCCAAAAGCCTGAAGCAATCCTGAGAACTAATGATTTGTATACGCCACCCCAAAATTAGGTTCACAAAAGCGCGGTAAGATGAACAACAACCTTTTTGACACCATTATGTTTCCTGCTCAATCTGCTCATATTTACACAGTTAAAACTTCCTTTTACCGATAAACCTGAGGTTTAATGACCCACTCACAGATATATTTTCATCTCTTTTCTGTTTCCTGGCCTGGGGCGTAGCGTTTAACTGGCTCCGTTACAAGTGAACTTGAAGACTTTTGCTCGGTTTCACAAGTAAGTCTCGGAGACGTTTTTAATTATCCCGGAAAATTACAGTGAAACATTGATCTTTATTGTGCTGTGAGGAGTTCTCTGTCCTCCTGGTGAAACTTTATGAAGAAAACTCTCAATTTCGGTTCAATAAAATTATCATCACAGGAAAAACACCTTTAGGGGCTCGATTGGTCTTCGCTTGTTTAAACATTGAACCTTACTGTGCTATCCTATACAGCCTACATAGGCAGCTACCTTCTAAGGCAGCGTTCAACTGACATAAAAGCTTATGATTGATCGAACTTTTATCTGTTTCTTTCAGAAACCTGAATGTATTTATTTTCGTTATTGAGTATTGTTTATATCCTATCATTTTTCTTGCTTTGTCCTTAATTTTATATTATTTCGCATTTGATCATTCGTGCAATTTATTGGTTGCTGGGGCCAGTAGGAACCCAATGTCCAACCGTTTTGTACAGATATTGACCAGCATTAACAATGGTTTCGATAGCTTACACTTACACAAAACAGTGCTATATAGAACCATATTTTGGTGCTTCAGTGGTTCTTTATATGGAAAGGGTGCATTTTAGCACCTAAGTCACCCCAAAGAACCCTTGAAGAAGAATCACTGAAGTGCCAATATGGTGCTGTATAGCACTAAAAGTGGTTCCCCTATGATTACGAGCAAAGAACCCCTTTGAGTGTGTAAACTATAATACAATTACAAGAAAATATAAACACAGTAAACAACTGTATTATTCTGGCAGCTGGGGCACCAGAAAAAAAAAAAAAGCTTTTTTGTGCAGTAAAAATACATATTTTCACATTATTTACAACCAACTTGTTAATTAGCATTTTTTTTTTACCGCATTTAAAAAATCTGTGAAAATTCACTAAATTATTACACACTGTAATAAAACGTAATTTTTCAAAATTGTACTGTTTTATTTACACATTTTTCACGTAATTAAAATCCATCACATTAAAGAAAACACAGCAAATTTACAAGTAAAACAGAGAAAACCATGTAATTTTACAAACATTTTTATTTTATTTTACGGAATATTTCTGCCGCCCAGATGCAGTTTTTTTACAGGATCTTTTTACAGTGCAGTAAAATTAGATAAAAGTACTGTTTTTAGCGTACTAAATGACAATTAATGTGTATTCCCCCCATATTTCCATTTTAAATATCTTAGTTCCTTTGTTATACCAGTTAAGGTAGGTCCTGGAAGGAAAACTTCGGGAAGCGCTGTGCTAGAAGGCACAATAAGCCTGTTGTCTAGAACAGGATTCGCACTTTCTTTTCTGTAAGCAGATCACAGGGTTTTGGAACAGAGCTACGACTGCTTCCATATGGCAGGAGTTGAAGCAGAAAGATCTGGAGTAAATAATGACGATCCAGGTACCTCCTTAACCCTGTCTGAAACAGCGAGCGCATGGCAGCCCGCCACAATCCCGAACACAATCACCCGTCTGTCACAAGACAGTGCTCTGCCCCTCCTGACCATGTTTCTTTGTTATAGAAACCCTGGATGTTTCATTATATTGTGACCAAATTGTTCCTCATTAAAGATGCTTGCCCGAGTTGTGCCCGGCGCACTCGGAACTGATACCTTCGGAACGTCCAATCAAATGCTCATTCTGGCTAATAGGTGGGTGGTGACACCACCTCTGGCGAGCACACATACACGTAGATTTAGAGAATCTGTTTTGAAAGGCATGGGGACAGTCCCGGTCACACGCCTTAATGACCCTCTGTTTCATTTTTTTAATTGCTAATAGTCGGACTTTAAATATCAGCTCAACTTTTCACGCTTGGAAACACCCAAGTGTCCCTCTCTCTCATTCTGGCCTCATGTGTGTGTTTTGCTGAACTCACCACACACAGAATAAAGGCCAATTAAAGCACACACAGATTATACACTCTCATAAAGCTAACAGGCATTACACTTCGGTGCAAATACAAGAGGAACCCAACACACTCGCCAGCATTGCATCATAAAAATACAAGCTTGTATTAAAAAACCAATCCGGGCCCTGTTGCCTGTGATTTCTTCGACATGTCTAGAAGTAGCCTGCAGGAAACATTGTACACTTACTCCGTCAGACTGGATTATATTTAGCTTTACTTGTTATTGGTTCATTGGCTTTGTGCTGTCATTTCTTGTCAGTCTTGTATTGAGATTTGAACCCACATCCTTAGGGTTGCAAATGTATGTTTTGATGGAACACATTTTGATGATATAAGCCATATTCTTATTCAGTAGGGCTGTTAAACCATTCATCGTGCTTAATCACATCCCAGAACAAAAGTTTACATAATATATGTCTGTGTATTGTGCATAGTAATTTTGTACTTTTGTAAAACATACATGTAAAGCCTATATATAAAGATCGGGTAACACACGCAGTTTCTGCTAATCTCATATTAATTTTGAGTGCCTATAAAGTAGTATTGCATACGTCGTATCTTCAAAGAGTATTTAGTTTGTTCAAATTTATAAAAGAGAGATACAGCTGTACGATTATTTCCGGAAAAAGAAGAGCTGCTGGAGGCAGGCAGGGGGGACGGAACTACAGCACGAGCACACAATACATCATCACATTAATCCCTTGGTGTTTTTTACATAATGCATTTATGCGCCGATTGCTAACAAAACACAGACATATGACTTAGTTTGATTTACCGCGTGCAGTTCAAGTCTGGCATCTTATAGCGCTGGGACCGCGCCATCTATCAGTTTCAAACAATCTCCAATTTCAGCATTATATCCACCGTTTATATAACATCCATCACTGAAATGCCGTGAACAAACAAACACACCTCAACTTCTCTCACTATGGCAAGAGTAACGAGATGCAACTGCAGGCCCATAGCGCAGCCAATCTTGATAAGAAGGTCTTCCTATCGGTTGGCGCGTGGGTGCGCTATTTCTTTCGCCTTGGCATGGCCGTGCTTTTCTGGGAGAATTGCTCAGTAAAAGGAATCGGCTCCCTGTTACGAAACAGGGATCCAAACTTCCGAAAACAGGATGGAGTGCTGGGGGAGTGTATCAAGCACAGAAATACTACGTCCAACTCGTTTTTTTATAAGTTGACCATGTTAAGCATGAGAAGATATATGCAGATCTTTTGTGTGTACATTCATTTGATAAATCACGTATGCACTTTGACAAATTATCGTAAAATCAAATTTAGGAACTTAACTTAAAATAGGAGCGCACCTGAAATTTAAGAAAACCATATGGTCTGTCGAATACAAAAGTAGTACAAATTTTCTCATCATTGTCTTCAAAAAAACAGTTAAACTATATAAATAGATCATATTATATGCTGCACACGGGGGAGATCGCTTTCTGAATTCTAAATTTGTATTTAAAATAATGTAATGCGAGCTTGCAATTGCTATATTTGTGGTACAGTCCGGTGCTGTTCAGCCGATGCGCACGAATGGCCAATAAAGTCTGTATAGTGCAAACTTACAATGGAATTTTTACAAACAATGGAAAAGTTTTGCGCTAACAACGCAAGGTTGTGGGTTCGATCCCAGGGGATTGCAAATACCTATGTAAAATGTATAGGATAAAGCAATGTAAGTCGCTTTGGATAAAAGCGTCTGCCAAATGCGTAAATGTAAAATGTAAAAGTTGCGCCACCCCCACGGAATGGAAAAATGCGTTCCGTGTAAATGAAGAGTTCACAGTAGAACAAGAAAAAATTACATTAATTCATATATATATTTATTTTGTCTAATGATGATGGAGTCCAGGGCGCATCCCTGCACTGGGACGACACTTTCTTCTTTTATTAATGATGTGGGCCATTCGAACAGCCAATCAACAGCCTTCCTTAAAAAGGGTGATGATCAAATTAGCCAAGAATACAGACACAGTTCATTGGGAGTCATCATTAGCATTGAATATGCAAATATGATTTTTTATGAAATTACATAAAAAAAATGCATTTGTGTGTTTTCGGACCCGTTTCTTCTCTGCTCAGATGAAATGTATTCACAGCAGAGGGGCCAAGACACTTTCTGAACCCACATAAACTGAACTTTATTAAAATATGTATTTGTGTTCAAATAATGTGAAATTATTTTCTCTCGTGTGTTTAAACAGGGAACGTCCCCATTACAACATAGATGTTTTGAAGAGGACCTGCAGACCAAATCCTTACATAAATACATGATTAGATGCAAGTTATAGTGCTTACTCATCAAAAAGCAGTTGTGTTTTGTAAAACTTGTAAAACTATTGAATCAAATGCCTTTCTGAAACATTGAGTCTACAAGGCAATTCAACTCCACACGATTTATGAATCCAACTACTGTAGATTGAAGGTCTGGCACATGAATATTAATTCAGATCTGGGAATGGATGGTCTAAATAGGTTACATATTAACGTCAGTATAATTAATATTCATGAGGTCAGTCATTAACATCATCATCATCACATGACCTCACAAGTAGCTCAACTGTTTAAAGTCATAGTTATTTCACAAATGAAAATTATTTCATTGGAAAAAAATGACTCACCCTCTTGTCATACTGTTTTTGTGACAGTATTGTTTGTTAGCTCAAAGAAGAAATATGATTGGATACATTTGTTTATGTCATTTCTTTCTGACTGAAATTAATTGTGGAAGATTTAATTCATTAGGATTAAAGTCGTTCAGTGAGGAAAACCCATTGTCGCTTTAATCTCCATATGGTAGTGAGTCCATCTATAATCTTAATTCACAGTTTAACGAAAAGCCAAAAAGATCAGCAAAGAGAAAAAAAGACAAAAAATGGTCTCTGTTATCTTGTTCCTGGTCTGAGATCTTAAGATCATTTCTCCTGCAACATGTTGTTCAAATAAACACAGACAGATTGGTCACATAAAGACCTAAGCATGCCCTGAAGCACTTTAACATGCAGGTAATGAAGTTATTGATGCAAAAGCGCAGGAGAGATTTAATCTGGCAAGCACAGGACTTCATTGCATAGTTTGCTGAACTTTTGTGCGATAACACACGGTTCGTATCTGGACAATATGGCTTCCTTCTGCTGTCCTCTGCTCAGAGAAAGAGAGAGCAGGCGGCGGTGAGTTGTGGCTCACGGCAGCATTATTAAAGCTCCAGGCGGGTCACATGTTGTGTCTTTCAGCCATATTTAGGTCACAACTTCCTCTCTGGACATGAGCGTGTTTAATGCACAAAGACACACACAGACGCATTGAGGCTCTAAAGTACATCTACACCTGCAAGCCTGGTTTTTCTCCCAGGCCCATGGGGTGTGTATGTGTGTGGAGGGGGTGAACGGTGTTTCACACGCTGCCGGTTAAAAGAGCCTCATTGTCTGTTTCCCGACACGATGAGATCGGATCACAGATCTAAACAGAATAAATCATTTACACCTCTGTGTCTGGTGATAATGACAGAATTACCGCGGTACGCACACACGAGCAAATAGAAACATGTCATGATCAAATATAGTCCTCAAATCATCCCACTTCATGTCTGAAGTGTCAAAATCTCCTATAAATGTGACGACGATTAAATGGTTTGAAATTCACAGGCTGATGTGACCGATGCTGAAGGACTAATCCAAGGCTATTATTAAACATCTATTCTGAGCTTTGACCCACTGAACAAATGATTTGATTTTAATGTCTGTAAACAAAGAAATTATAAGGTTTATTATGAACTCTAACAATATAATACCATATTTATTCATTTAATACATACTTTATCCAAACCAACTGTCTGTGTATGTTGTATATGTGTACAGTAGGTTTTGTAATGAAAATATAATTTCAGTGGCTTCACGTTTGTATTGTTTGTATTTGTTTTTATTTCATTTGTTATTGAATATTTATATGTATGTCTTGAAGCTAGTGTGTGTGAATGCAGACAGGTGTGTGAAATGGACTGTAAATGGTACGTGTGTGTGTGTTGATCTCGCAGGTGTGTGTCTGTGAGCTGTCAGTGTCCGTGTCTAATTGATTAGCTGTAGTGATTTTGAAAATGACCCCGGTCTGTGTGTGAGTACGTGTGGGTTTGTGGGAAAGGTGAGCACTGTGGAAATGGGCCTTATAGCTGTGAAATTACACATTTGGTGTGGCTGTCCCAGGAGCTGGACACTACAGGAACACAGTTTTCAGGGCTCGGCCCACAAGCTAGAGTGAAGGAAATATTAATATTGCTCAGTGTGTGCGTGTAAACTTGTTAAACACGAGATTCGCTATTCTTGTGGCTTCATCCTCAGGGATGAAAAAAGGCAAAAGGTGAAGTCCAGATACGATTTAAAATTTCTAGATTAAAAATGAATGTGACATGCTGGTGCAGAAGAGTATTATGAGTCATGTTATACTCCAAGGTGTTTTTTAGGGCTGTTGAATAGAATCGTTTTTACGATGCATCACAATGCTGATGTGAAGAATTACTGCATATGCACAAAATCGCTTATTAATTATGCAAAGAAATATGTTTTTTCTTGTAAATTAAGTACTCTTATTATGTTTTATCTTACTTGAAAAGTTGCTTTTGACATAAACCACATCATACATCGTTCAAACCGTAATTTCAGCATGGGCAGTCTCTCTCAGCCTCAGCATCTCTCTCCCGATGAGGTGAGTGTATGTGCGTGCAGTGTAAATAAAGTGCACTTTTACATTTTTCTTATATTGTTTTTCAGGGCTGTTGAAAATAATCGTTTTTACGATGCATCACGATGCTGATGTAAACAATTACTGCATACGCATATAATCGCTTATTAAATATGCAAATAAATATGATTTATTGTAAATTAAGTACTCTTATTATGTGTTATCTTACTTGAAAATGTTGCTTTTGACATAACCACATAATACATCTGCATCAGCATGAGCAGTTTCTCTCAGCATCAGCATCTCTCTCCCGATGAGATGCGTGTATGTGCGTGCAAGTGTAAATAAAGTGCATTTTCACATTTTTCTTAAATAGATTTTTTTATATTTCATATGTTTCTAATCGTTGTTAATGGTTGTTGTAAAGCGCTTGGCATATAAAAAAGATGCACAGTGCATGTCCAGAGACAGACTTCTGCAGTAATATGGAGGATGCGACGCATTGTGATGTGACATCATGTTACTGTATATCGAACGCTGACATGATAATCGTAATCAAATTGAATCATGAGACCAGGGACGATTCACACCCCACGTGTTTTTGTGTGGATACTCAGGTATTCTGGTTGGTTGCTAGGGGATAACCAGGGTGTTTAGGTGCTCGCAGGCCCATGTCAACCAAGTGTTTGTATGCAAGCGTGTGTATACAGTTTGTGTGCCTTTGAGAGCTCAGCGTTGTTTCTCAAAGTTCCTCCGTCTGAGAGCTCCTGAAGTCTGCTCCGATAGTTCTGAAGTTTTCCACATTTCAGGTTGTCAGTACCAGTAAAATCCCAGAACCTCCGAGCGTTCTCACCGCTCGCATATCATTAAAAAGTAGAAGATGTCAAAAAAGTTCATCTCCTCTTCTTCTGCTCCGCTGTTTGAAGTCTTCCACTGTCTCATAGAGTATTCCGATCGGCAGGTTTGTTTGGGATTACGCTCCTGTCTTTGATCTGAGTTAATTAGACAGATCCCCTCTCGCATTAGCACCTATAGCTCATTAACTCGGTTAGTTACGTACGGTAATCTCCGGCCGCAGGTCAGGGGAGGGCCTTGAGTTTTTATGATCCGAGACAGGTGAGATCTCGGATGAAAGAAGCCGAGAAGATCAATAACCGCTCGAGGGACGCAGGGTTCGGATCACAGCTGCTTTTCTGCATAAAGATCCAAACAACAGATGCACGAGTTTATCGTCTGTTCGCTTTTCCCTCAATAACAGTTTAAATGTTTATAAGATCATAATCACACTTTGTGTTCATTTACGGGGACTTTTGAAATGTATGTTGAGTCGATTGCCAAAATGAAGTGGACGCTTTCCAGGGACCGGCTAGTGTTTAGCACACCAATCAATCATAATTTATTTGTCATAATAACACTGTTGCGTCTAATATGATTGTGTCTTTCCTTCTATTCCCAAAGCTCTTGAAAAATCAATTCGGCTAATCCTGCAGAAGTGAAAAGTCAGTATTATTGTCCCGCTCAAGCCGTTGCATATAAAACTCTGTCTCCGAAGAGGAACGTCTCTCAATATCTTTAATTACAAACAAAGCCTTCAGATGGTGAGTTTAATGTTTCTTCAAGGGTTTAACAGACCCTGTGATGTCCAGCTCGGAGCTCAAAAGCCGCCCGGAACGGTCCAGCAGCACATTTCTAAAGGTGATGAAATTGTCGAGTTGTGTTTCCTGAAGGAAACATCAATGTTTGTAACGCACAGATGGAAAGGTGTTAAAAAAAAGTTAAGGTTTTCCATTCTGTGTGTATTAGATGCTATGATGATAATGTGGTTTTGAATTAATCTGATATTCTGCTCTCTCTCTACCATTTTTGGTTCCACAAAGACATTTTATGACAGAGGTTCTTAAAGGAAGCATTTTTTTCTTACCTTTTTACAGTCTATAGAACCTTTATCCACTACAAAGAAACTGTGAAAGGTTCTGTGAATGCTCGAGCTTCTTCAAGAAACCAAGGAAGCCCAGCAAAGATGTGGTCCATGTCTTAACTCCAGGGAATCGTTTGTTTTATTCTCCACCAGGTGAAAATCATACGTTTTTAACTTTGTAAATGGACAGTTCAACAACGTATACGTGATCTAAGCATCATTTGTCTGTAGCACAAAAGAGTGACTCACCAAAGTAAAATTTTCAGAGTTCAATTTATTGTTCACGCAAACATTTTAATTCTGTCATCAGTTACTCACCCTCTTGTCATTTCAATCCTGTATGACTTTATTCTTTCCGCAGAATACAAAAGAAGATACTTTGAAGAATGTTGTTTACTTGCCCCCATTCACTTGCATTGGTTTTGTGTCCATACAATAGAAGTGAATGGGGGCCAGTTCGGTTACCGACTTTCTTCAAAATAATCTTCTTTTGTGTTCTTTGGAAAGAAAGTCATAAAGGTTTGAAATGACAAGAGGGTGAGTAAATGATGACAGAATTTTTCATTTTTCCGTGAACTATCACTTTAAAGGTTTGAACACTTTGAGTAAGCTGTAGTCATGTGAGCACTTTTATAAAAAAGCTTTTCTGAATAGATAAACTGTGTCAGCGCTGGAGAACAGGCACAGTTAAAGGAGGAGAGGAGAAATGCGAGTTTCACACACACTCACGCGCACACAAACACACACATAGAATTATGAACGAAGAATCAAAGTCACTTCGGGTTTAGCTCGCCACACGTTTGCCAGTGATTGTATGACCCCTTTTAGTGAGTCATTTTCCCTGGATTAGAAAAACAATCAATCCAATCAGACCAAGAGAGAAGTGGAGAGCTGGTTTGGGCAGAAATCTCTTAAGAAGTTATGGTGTGTTGAGAGAGAGAGAACCAGCGCTGGTTATATTTCCACCCACAGTAATTCATTTATGTCTTCAGAGCAGAAAGAACACAGCCTTTGTGGTGTTTCAAAAGCTTATCCTCTGTCTGTAGAAAGCCACAGAGAACATTTTTAAAAGCGCTACAAAGAGGAAAACCAGCGATAAAATTTCGCAAATGAAGTCGCTGACCTGCGCTTGAGATTAATGTGAAACAAGGTGCCCGAACTTCTGAGGAAACGGCCGTTGCTTCGGTAACAGCAGGAGACCACGGGGCTCTTCATGTGCTTGACATTGAAAGTTTAGGAAGGGAGGGGGGCAGTGAAAAAAATCTGTCATTTGTCATTTGTATGCAAATTCCACTGTTACACAAATTAACCTTTGACCCTAGTGTCAGTCCTCATCTGGTGAAATCATGCGGGGCTGCCGGGCGGGTCACAGACGAGCTCATCCTTTATTGCGGGTGATGGAAGTTAAACGCTGCTCTTTGTTCAACCCTGAGAATAACATTTCAGGGAACTGGTTTTAGAATGAAAAGTATTGTTTGGTAAACAGCTCATGTTTTCTCTCTTTCTTTAGTGTGATAGAAATGAAGCTTGCGTGGAGAGAAGTCCTGAGGCCCTTTTGAATTATGTGTGTGGAGAGCATCTCACCTCCTCAAAAACACAGAGGTGAGTGATGCTGTTGAGTTTACTGACCGTATATCCACCAGGGTTCACATTTTGCATTTTATATCAAAATGTAAGATTTTATTCTCATAAAGAGAACAAGGCATGTTTTAGAACCGAATAGCTGATATGCAAACATATATGAACAGTTATAAGTTAGAGCCTTTGCTAGCTTGAAAACGGCTGAAAAATTATTGATGACATCATCAATAGCAGTCAAAACCATGCTTGTATTTTCGTCCAATCAAATGCTGTCCCTGGGAAGAATTTCCTGCCCAACACTCATTATATATTATCACTGCATTCCATTACTGTCACACAGTGATTTTTTTTATTTAGTTTAGTTTTTACTATAATATAATCAGATACATTTTACATTTAAAGCCACACTGTAAAACGCTTTGTAGCAGCTTGCCAGTAACTTAATGTAGATTTTATTTTACAATTTTGTTTTAAACATAAACTTGCCTAGTTCTTTTATAAAACGAGAGTAAATATCTTACGTTACTTTTCTTGTTACGTAAATGTATCGTAATTTAAAAAGTTTTAAATATTTTTACTAGAAAAAAAGACCAAATGCTTAGGAAGAAAGTCAATTTCTGCAATTCTAGCTCATTTTAAATCTCAAAACTCAAAGTGTTTGAGTTTTGATTAAAGTAAAGTTGAACTCACATTGAAAACAGGAGTAGGAAAGTTATATTACTGTAAGTAGTAATTAAATCTACAGTTACTGGCAAATCTGCTGCAATACTACAGCAAGGTTTTACAGTTCCAGGGGAAGGCAGTGGAACAAGTACTACTGAAATACAAAAATGAAAATATTCTTCCTTTTAAAAGTTTTTCATTTCCGTCATAAGAATTTGTTCATTTGTTCAAAAATCATTCAAATGTAATAATTGCTATACTTGAGTTCTTTAAGCAGCATATCATAATATCTTGAGGGAAGCGGTTGTTTAATTCCTGTAAGTAATGCAGAAATATGCTTAACTGTCATAAAGATAATGAGAGAATTCAAACCTTTTTTTTATTTATTTTAACACGCAAGACAATGTGTGCTCAATGCCGTATAATCTGTACACTCGCCACATCTCCTCACACGGATCATTGCAGAAATGCTGTATTGAAGTATAAACACATCCTGTAATGACGGGGCTGTGATTATATTATCCTCATTTTAGTTGATCTGTGGTTGTACTGTACGTCCACAACACTGTGTGTGTGTGAGACCCACCAGCTCGATGACAAACTGTCTGTGTGAAATGGGTTTAGACAAACAAACAGTCCTGCAGTGGCCAGCGGCGTCACGGCTCTACGTTTCCTTCAAAGGTCTCCCTCAGGATACTCTGTGTGTGGATTTAATCCAGACCGCTTTGAAGAGAACTCTCCAAATGTCTGTGGGCTCTTGTGGATGCATGCGCAATCCGAGTGCTCTGGAGTGTGTGTGAGTGCATCTGTGTGTGAGGTGAAGTGACTCGCACGTGCACCTGCCAGATCCACGCGCTTCCGTTTACCCTGAAACGTCGAGGGTTTTTGCTCTTTTTCGCATTTTAATCTCTCAATTATGACTGTAGGTGATCACATTTGAATAGACGTTCGTAACCTCTGGCACTTGAATAAATTAGCATTAAGAAAGAAGGTGTTTCACGCTCGTCTCGTCGGATTCGGCGGTAAAGAAGAGCCTCTCACTTCACAAGAGCTCCTCCACAAAGACGGGCAGCGAAAAACAAACCACATATTTACTCCTTACACCAACTTTTTTGGCCTTGCTCTGAGTGTCAATAGCAGGGCAATGCTAATGAGATCCTCAACGCGCCATCCACCCCCCATCCCTCCCCTAGTCAAGGGTCACATTTTAATCACTGGCTCTCGAGCCGAGGAGCTCCAGCAGAGAGAGAGACAGATCGAGAGAGAGAGACACTCATCTTGAGCCGAGATGTCGAGAGCTCGAGAAATCAGTTTCTTCACTCGCGTGCTTCAAGTTGTTGAGGCAATTGGAAATATGATTGAGCATAGTGAAAAAACTGCACAGTGAAAGAGAGAGAGAGAGAGAGAAAGAGTAATGCCATATGTCACCGCATTCCTCTTGGTGAGCTCAGAGACCGAATTTAACAGCTCAGGTACATGCGGACCCTCGGCCAGTGGATATCCTATCAATAGCTCACTACGTGTGTGTGTTTATTTATGAATTATGTGCATTTTACAAGTCAAATTGTATTAAATTAAGCTTCACCTTTATCCTTGTGCATTTTATTTTCCTCTTTTTTTAAAGTCGACAGATGTGAATAAAGTCACGTCAACACATAGCACATGTAAATAGCTGTTTTTAAATTAGATTAAACTTTTTTTATTAAAACCTTTAGGAAATTAAAGAATATCAACAATTTTCTTATTTTGACTGTCATTGTGGATTTTTCCCTTATTGCATTCTGGGATTGTTTTGACTGTGAGGGATAGATTTGAATTTGGCGAAAAAAAGAAAAATCTTCTCTTAATATTTGGGTGAATTTTTTTCCTTTAGGATGCTGCCTAAATAGGTTAGATTTTGTAATGGGGCCAATAACTATTTTAATAATATTTTAAAATCAGAAACATTGCTGCTATAGAACACTCCGGAGGCTGTGAACAATGCTGGTCCAAGGCTGGTCGAGAAGAACTTCCTGTTTCATTTTTTTAACACTAAACATTTAATCAAAATACATCCAACAGAACATTTATAACTCAATCAAAATGTTAAATGGATATTTTAAGATTTAAAAATATATGTAACATTAAAGAATTAATAATAATAAAATGAAACAGGAAGTGCTTCTGAACCAGTGTTTACATCTTGCGAAGTGGTCTATAGGAGGAATTCCTGGAAAATAATACTCTCATACACACACACACACACACCACTGAAGTCATTGCAATCATGTGACTGCATCGAGTGTTTTGTGTTGTGATGGACGTCAAAAAATGAGATATGTCAACGGGGAGCTAAGCTTTCTCCATTTAAAGGGTATTTTAAAACAAACTACAGGAAACAAATCAAACAAATGGCGCGAGGCTCATGTGTGAGCATGTGAACTGTGTTTCTGAATTTCAGCTCAGCGGAAAACTACTTTGAAATAGCTGATTTCTGCAGTAATTTCGTGCTAATACTTTTAATTTAATGTTCACATTTGCCGCAATTGGTATAATATTGCAGTATAATGTGTGGTAGAAAATTCCAGCATTAGAAACTAAATTGAAATTGGGATGTGAATGTTGGAATGACTGTGGTGGGAGGAACCTTATTAAGTGTAATTTGTTATGCACTGCAGAGAGCGAGAGAGGTTGTGGTTATTACGGGGTGTGAGCTTGTGTTGAATGAAAGCCGTGTGTGTGTGTTACAGAACAGAAGCAGCTGTCTGTGTCGCACACGCCCAGAGCGAGCCTCAGGGTAACATGCACTCGTCTGTGAGCGTCTCACCTGCTCACCTGCAGGTACACACAGAACAGAGACAGTCTTTTAAAATGCTGTGTGATTCAACAAATAACCACGTGTGACAGACAGAAATACAGATGACAAACATAAAAGATAACAGACAAGCAACCAAACATGAAACAACTAATGCAACAAATAAACAAACAGACATAAACATATTGACAAACAATTAAACGTAAACAGACAAATTCAGTTGCAAGACTGTAACGTTATAAAGAAAATCATGCACAGCTGTGAATGAAACCAGTGAGATAAACAATGAGTCGTATTCTCACTGCATCGTTTACTTTTAATACACTTAGAGATGTTAATATATACAGTAAAGCACACTTGAGTTGTGTGTTAAGTTGTGTGTTGGTCTGTGTTTAAGAACACTGGATGGGCTCAATGGAGCTTCTCTAAGCAGATTCCGCTAGGTGTGTGTGTGCATCCACTGTGGGAAACAGATGGAAAAGTCTCAACAGGGAATGCCGAAATTCCGGTCAGGAGAAGGTGATATTGGAGCTTGACCGCCAGCATGTCCGGAACACGTCACGGGACGCACACACAGGCTGGTGTGTGTGTTTGTGCATGAGGGGGGAATATTGAGACGAGTGATTTTCTGGCATTTCAGCATTACTGTCAACAGTCAAGATCTGTGTGAGGCTTTAGAGTAGAGTTTCTGATGAATGTATGAGAATGAGAGAGAGAGAGAGAGAGAGATGTGCAGCTACAGGGTCAGCATCCAGCTCCAAGATGCAGACAGACGTCAAGGAGAGAGAAACACCTCTCATAGTAATGCTCTCCCTCCCTCTCTCTCAGTCTCTGTTCCTCGCTCTCTCTCGCTCTATGTTGTCAATGATTGACATCTGTCATGTCTACTGGATGCAGTATGAACTACAGAACAGGTGGTTTTGGGAGTCAGTGTACAATGGAGCAACAAATTAACTATTGATTGATTGAATACATCTGGAGCATCAGATCTACACATCTACACAGGTGATGAAGTTGCATCTATAGAGCATAACAACTACTTTGGATGTGTCGCACAGTCTGGTTTATGTACAAAGGTGTATTTGCAGATAGGCAATCGAGATGCAAAATTAGATACCCCTGTTTATAGGGATAGGATGTTCTAGAGAAACATTATTTCAGGGTCAAACTTATTAGAATCAAACTATTAGTTATTAGAAAATACAATATTTTACTTGGCAAATGTATGTTGAGCGTATGTGCTCTGTGAGATTGAGTTGAAAAACACAACGATCGGGTTTCTGGTTCAGAGCTGAATTGTGTATTACATTTTTTGAGGATCTATTGACAGAATTGCAATATAATATACATAACTGTCTTCAGAGGTGTCAAAGGATTTTACATAATGAAGTGTTATGTTTTTATAACATTAGAATGAGCTATTTTTATCTACCCACACCCCGGGTCCCCTTACATGGAATTCGTCATGTTGTTTCTACAGTAGCCCTAAATGGACAAACTGCTCTACAGTGCGCATTTCATAAATACATTATCACATATGGGAAAAAAGCAAAAACGTGATGACATGTTTATCCTGTGTTAGCCACCATATTGCTCCGAAAGGGATTGGCAAACGGTCAAGAGAGCCGTTGGTTGCAATTCGCAACCTCACCGCTAGATGCTGCAAAATTTCATACACTGGACCTTTAAGTCAAAAATATTATTGGTCTTCCCTAACATATTGAATATTTACGATGAGAAATTCTGATGTGTGGGGGAAACCCCGAGGGCAAACGCATAAGAACTTTCATATTCTTTTATATTTACTGTGAAGACATAAATACAGCAATATTTGAGTTGCAATAAATTTATATCTAGTGCTGTGCCACCTTAAACGCATTAGACGCAGCCAGTGGAGGACTGGCCGTCTGGAGCACAGGTAGTTTTACCGGTGGGCCGGCCCACTGTAAGGATATAAAGAAATAACAATATTATTTAATTTTGCTCGCTTGTTATAGCTGGGATTTCTGTGCCCTAGCCACAGCGGTAAAGCTCGGCAATGTCAAAAGGTCAAACAGGGTTTAGAGAATTCTAGCCAATCAAATTACAGAGGCCAAGCAGAATTTACCAATCAAACTGAAAAAGATGGACGTTTCAGCCAATTGAATTGAAGAAGACTGGAAGACAGAAGTTCGGTAGGCGGGTGCTAACGGAAACCAAATGCGTATACAGTTTTATGTCTGTGAATAAGTGAGATATGGGAAGTTAAACAACAAAGCCAACTGTTTAACAATAATGATAAATGGTAAAACTTTTGAGATGCAAACTACTTGTGATTGTGATCTACTAATTATTGTGAATTCTGCTGTTTTACATGAAAAAATGTAAGATGTTTAATGTGTATTCGACTTAACATGCCTAAAAAACATACCGTTTATAATCATGGTCCTCGCGACCCCCCGCTCAGCATATTTTGTATGTTTCTCTTATTCAATGCGACCGTACACGTAAATCACTGTATATTCTGCCATGATTCCAGTTCGAAATGAGCGTGAGTACGATTCAAAAGGCATTAAAGTGCACAAGATGTATGTAAATGTTATGCTTACGGCTAAATAACACTTGATATTTCTGTAGTAAGTTTTGTGCATGGAGTAGAGACCAGTGAACACTGCCTAGGGACCATGTCAAACCTTACACAGTTCGTTGTATGTTGATTTTGGACTTTATATTTGATGTAATAACAAAATAGTTTTTAGCAAAGTCCAGTCACACCTTTTTGGCAGCATTTATGTTAATTTTCTTGTCTAGGAAATGTTTCAAGCAGGAAGTCATCACCCTTAGACTTAACACAGGGTAAAACTTAAATCTTTGACTCAGGTGTGTTACTTAAATGGTCAGTAAAGTGTCTTTTATAAACAGTTCACATTACCCTACATTACACTGACATGTTTAAGCAGGCTTTATTTAATTCGGATGTCTGTTTGTTGCTTAGACTGCACTGGCCTTTACTGTTTACTGTTTGTTGTTTTATTGGCTTTGCAATTTGTCTTTGAAAGGTTGTTATAAACATTTGTTTCTAAATGTGGTGTTATAAAATTGGTGTATTATGTTGACAGCCTTGTGTTTCGGGCCTCTCCTGGTGAAGAAGTCCAGGGCCACTTTTTAGTACTAGACCACCCCTGGGCGATGCGGCTTGAGCAATTTCTCAACGATAAATAATATTTTTAAAAATCATGTAAAAATTATATGTACACATTTGTTTATATTGAACACATATATAATAAACATAGCCTACAGTTAAATAAAATAAAAAAAACGTATTCGAGGATTTCCAAGATTTGCTGTGTTCACAGTAAGGACTTGTTTTTGTTTGAAAATCTGTTTGTGTGTGGTGTGCTGTCTTCGTCACATCACGGCACACCACACATTATAGGAGCAAAATAATTCAATCTAGGATTTTTTCTCTTATAATATTTCAAAAAATATTTGGGTGTGGCCCGAGCATAAGCAATAGCATACTCCCCTTTGTGTTCAAAGCACAACAGGTCTGTTGTACACCCCTGGTGTTGAGAGAGAGAGAGTCTGTAGATCACAGCAGATGGTTCTGTGTCAGAAATTACAGGATGTCACTTCCCCTGAACATTTATAAACTCTCTTTCTCTCCGCAGCAGAATCTTGTCAGGTAAATCTGGGCACATTCTGGAACGTTCTGGACGGAGCCTTCGGCTGCAAGTTTGTGACTTCAGCCCATCTGTGATGATGACAGACGGAAAAAAGAGATGAAAGTAAAAGTGTGTGAGTGTGTGTGTGTGAGAGAGAGAGGGAGAGGGAGGGAGAACAGATATTTAGATTTGTAATGGCGTTTGTAAAGCTAATTGTTTAAAAGAGGTTTTACTGATTTACAATTATTTTTCCACTTTTTGATCGACCAAAGCATGAACGAGATTTAAGACCAGGGACAGAGGGAAAGATTTTCTTACATTTCAGCCTGTTTTGTTTATAAAATGAAATTTCTTTGGATTAATCATTGCTTTAAGGTTACAATGTTTAGATCACAGTTCAGTTTAGCAGAGAAACTCGACTCTGAAATTCGTTGGCACAGATTTTCAAACATGATTGCTGTTCAATCATCTAATAGTGCCGTGTGGATCCCGGTCAATGCTAAGCTTCAAAATATCTAAATACATAAATATAATCATCTTTCATAAAAGCAATTCCTCACGATTGAGTCCAAAACCACAGAGATGATTCTGCAGTGAACATCTGCAAAAAGGCAGAGGAAAACCCTGCGGACAGATCCGCTTCTCATCCATGTTTGACTTTCAGTGTGTACTACTATTTAAAATGACTTTTTTTGAGATTTAAAAGCTCATTTATGAAAACTTTTACGCAGATGAAAACTATAAGTGAAAAATACTTTTGTTGACGAATTATAAATGCCAAGAGTTCTGGTAATTTCAGTTTACAGTTGAGCTTTGATGGTAAGGTGTTTGTGCGGCGAGAGAGAGTCCTGCTGAAAGATGCTCGCCACATTTGCTGGCACCGCCGCCTCTTTATTAACGAGAGATCAGCGAAGCCGGTGGTCTCTAAACAAGCTCAAATTCATCTGGACTCTTTTATGCTCTTGTCACCTTTAATGAAAATCACACGACACTGACGCGAGTTCAAGAAGTTTCACACTCTCATTATGGGACGCCAGCGAGGTGAAGGTTCTAGAAGAAGCCGTGTGTTAGTTTCTGTGTTCGTGTTTCTGGCCCTCAAAAGCCAAACATCTATATTTATATCAGTTAATTGGCTCGACTTTAAAGGGATCGCATTTCAATACAGCTTTCGTTTCAATGTGAATATTTAAGTTTTCATCTCAGCTGTACTAAGGGCCGGATTATCCAATGTGCATTATGGGCACAGGCCCAGGAGCCTGTGCGTGCTAGGAAGTCTGTCTCTTCATTTAGTCAGTTTTACAAGCCCTACAAACCATAGCTTTCATTCAGTGGGAAAATGTCTTTCCCGGCGCATGGATCCCTTCTCTCTGCATCACTCCGTACAATGATTGGCAGGAAGAAGCAGTACGACAGGTGTCTCCTAAATAAAATGAGTACAAAACAGCATTTCCAACAACCTGTCACTGTTATCGACTATGTGATATATGTTTGGATATATAAATATGAATGAAGTTCGTCAGTAAATATATACATGGTTACCAGACAGAGGCTGTATGAAAGAATATAGCCGAAATCACCGCTTTTTATGGTGAGTTGTTGCGTCATAAGTCTGATCTGACAACAGAAACTTAAAATATGTTTTTTCATTTATTTGCTGGTGTTTCCCTGAAACGACATATTGATATAATGTTGATCAGGTCTAACTGCCTTACTTAGCCAATATTTAGCCTTCATTATTCGATAATCCACAGTGCTTTTACATACATTGCAAAATTTTTACGTACACAAAAATATGATGATGTCTTAATATATGGGCTAAAGAAGAATACTTATAATCGCCTACTCGTTCATGTGGTTTACCGTAACACGTTACACGCTTACATTAGAACGTGAGTCTCGAGGTGCTTGTTAAATAAAGTTTAACAAATGGACAAATTTCTCCTATAGTATAATCATAAAACAAGACTGCCCTTTTGTTCTTAGAAAAATGATGATGAAAATATTTTTGAATTTCACTTAAGAATATTCTTAAGAGCTTTCTATAATTGATCTTAAAAAAGATCTTATATTTTCTCTTACGAACAGTTTTGTCAATCCGGCGTGTTTGAATTATGGAAGAATGTGATAGAACTGAATTGGTAGAGGTGTGGTAGTGTGTGCTGCTTGAATATGCCAGTGAGTTACACAGTTATGCAGGGAAATGTCTCAATATTGTTGTTGCTGGTCCAGAAAAGCATCGTTGAACTCATGTGGTGTTATCCTGTATGATGGAGGATGTGACAGGGGTTGATATTGTCCTTCAGGTTGTGATCATAATTTGTAACTTGTCAATGTTATCCTAAATAAGATAGAGGTGTTTCCTACCCACAGTACCCTATAGGCTAATTTAAAACTTGATTGTGCACACGTGTGTGTCCATAAGCACATGTGACCAGGGCCCTCTGAATTCTTAATCCGGGCCTGGCTGTATTTAAATCAGAAATGACAGGCCAGATCAGGACACAGGTGAGTCTTTGCTTAAATTCTCTAGGTATAAAGAGATGTAGCCCGAATTGTTTTAAAAACGTTTATTTCCTTTCGGAAACAGAGAAAGGGTCAGAGCGAGGTTTTATTTGACAGAATTTTCAAGTATTCACTCGCCGCCAAACAACCAGAATATGAGAGATTAAACATGTCTGATCTCCCTCACCTGCCCTGATTCCGAGATCACTCTTGTTTACTCTTTGAAGGTAATAAAACATCAAAACACAAAACGTTTTTATTTCTCCGCTCAGACGTTTGAGTGAGACACATTCATATTTTAAGTTGAAGTGGCACTTTGATGAGCATCTTCTGCCTCGCGTCAACGGTATCAGGAGGTGGTACATGTTATTGTGTTACGGAGAGATTTTCTGTCGCGGGTTTAGTTGATGCCGTGTTTCACGGGACTGTCGACAGCTTTAGGGAGCGGAGCGTGAGTTAATAACCACGGCGGAGATATTTCTGCTGTCTGTCTGTATTTCTGTCGTTTAAGTGTCGCGTTTATCTTCGCCAGAGTCGTACAGAACCTGTCTCCGGTCCTGAGAGGTGCGATGCGCGTGGAAATTTCTCGGCAGCGTGAGGAGGAACATCAGCGTTGATCTCCAGGTGTGGCATTCAGATGCGCAAAGGAAAAAAATGCCTGAATATTTAATGGAACAAAAACCTCAAAGCAGAACTTTAGATATTAGTCACTTCAGTAATTAAAAATGTATTTGGCTCCGTGCAGCCTGGTGTTGTACATTATTAAAGCATGACGTTACCTCTCCTCAAAAGCATTTTTAATGTAAAACAGCCTCTCATGGTGGCGGTAAGCACTTCCCTGAGCTCCTCTGGGTAAGCGGCCGGTGAGAATCCAAACGAAAAACAGAAGTGAGAAAGGGCTCCTGATAAGTTGTGCGTGAAAAACTGTGTCACTTATTTGATGGAGAGCGAGAGAGAGAAATGTAAAGAGCGACTGACAGACTAGGAAAACATTCACTTGACATGCAGACAGAGGTAAAAGACGTTGCTGCCCACGACTCTTTGTTGTTCTTTTGCTGGTGGATGTAGAGAAACAGTTGGATGATCCAATTAGAGGGATTTTTTGGGGCACAGGCAATACAGTACACCATCAAACCATAGGCTGGTGGTCCCAAACTAGTGGTTCCCATTCCTATAATAGGCCACAAATTTAATAAATAAATAATTATATAAATAAAATAAATCTAAGACTACAGCAAATACACAATCGTCTGCGAGTACGAACAAGTTTGTGTGGTAAATCATTATCTAGTGTGAATGTGTACCCGTCGAAACTAAATATGCCAGTTTATATATTCAGTCTGTCATGTCAATTTTGCATATTGTTTTTTTTTGCCCACTGCAAAATAAATACAAAAAAAAATGGTTTAATGTAGCATGAAGGCATATGTTAATGGATACCGTCAAATACATCAACAGCCCTATTGGATAAACATTAGTATAGTGATGTTTCCTCAGCTGAATATCTCTGCTGATACTCAATTTGGTAAACATGGAAACAGAATATATCATCCGTGTGTGTCAGTATTTGTTGACACTGTTCATGTGTCAATATTTATTGGAACATATAGAGTAGTATATGATTTCAAAACAGAAATACTGTATCAGCATGGTGCATGGGTTTGTAGACAATATGTTTTTAAACTGTAGCCAGAGAAGATCAAGCAGGTCTTGTGAAAGGAGGAAGCGGGAGACCTGCTGTAAAATTTCACATCAAAGTTTGATTGCTCAGTACTTTGAGTACAAGCTCTTTTTACCCTTTTAAACCAAACACACATTTGTAATTCTCCACAAAACATGCATGTCTTTTAAGTCTAATAACCTGTAATCCAGCAGGAGAATAATTCATGAGTCATGCATTATTGAATAAACTTCAGGAGAGAGAGAGACAGAGTCACTGATGGAGAAACATCTTTCAGGTGGAAGTTTTTCCGCTAATGGATTGAGAGGTGAAGAGTCTCTGTGGGCCTGTTTAACCCGGAGATGTGTCACATCAGACTTTACATTTTGTACTCAAAGTTCAAAATGACAATGACCTCAAGTCTGGTTCTATCAAATAAAGACTTTAAGATGTACACAGGTACTTTTTTAATTATGAACTATTTTACTAAAACTATAATAAACTCACTTTTATTTAATACAGATAAGATAAATTATTTTCACATTGTAATGGATTCACACACTTCTGTCTGCTAAAGATAAACGATTGTAATGTACAGTATTAGCAAAGATATTGATATTAACAACATGCGCCACTGCCGTTACAACGAATGGTGAGGAACGCAACGCTCAATATGGCCGCTCTAGCGAAGGAATTCCCGCCTTCAAGTAAAACGAGCCAATCGGTTCTCTTGTGAGGCTAATTCGAAGGTGAGTAAATGATGAATTTT
This sequence comes from Triplophysa siluroides, assembly GCA_006030095.1. Classification (NCBI taxonomy): domain Eukaryota; kingdom Metazoa; phylum Chordata; class Actinopteri; order Cypriniformes; family Nemacheilidae; genus Triplophysa; species Triplophysa siluroides. The sequence goes on along the minus strand of VCII01000203.1, from coordinate 3,926,972 downwards.
CATTTATGTCTATCAAGGTTTATCAATCTTTACTAAAGAAAAACGAGTCCTTGCTATGATATTGTGTCTCAGTGTTACATTTCTTGTGTCTGAAGTTTATATGTGAAAGCGTTTAATTTGTATGTTGTAAATATTTTGATGTTGAACGTTTCAGTGTCGGAAAACACGTAAATGTTAATATTCAAGCACGAATACGTTTCCTGAACACACATGTACACCCAAAGCAGCCACGGTTTACAAAATACACATTTTCTTTGTTAATATTTTGAATAAATAGCCGGAAAAAAAACTGCAGAAAAGCACAACTGACTATTGCATGCATGTTTATCTACAATGAAGAGTTAATTTTTTCACTTCTTCAAAACCACATCAAATAAGATTCAAGTCATTCAGCTTAAAGACAATTTACTGAAGAGAAGCTGGTTCCATTTCAAGAGCAAGATTCATTTCACATGCATTTATACTAAAGATAAGAGACACACACACTCCGTGCGTGAGAGAGAGAGAGACGCAGACAGACAGAAAGAAAGAAAGATAAATAGTGTGTGATGGGATTTTTATAGCGGGTATCACTGGAGTTCTTTTGTGAGATGAACTTTCATGTTGTGTCTTTTCGGACAATAAATCTCATTTTTGAAACGCTTTGAGAATAATCTAATTAACTCTAAATAGTGCTCTAATTGAGCCAGTGTCAAAATGGCAAACAATGATGCCTCTGTTGCAATTAATAAATTGCTGACAGAATCTATGAGCCTTAATATGAAAATCCATTCAAATCCGCCCCATTAATGTGAGTGTTTGAATAGATTTAGCCGTGATTTTGTTTAGTGAAATCACGGTTCACCCAGAGAAAGAGAGAGAGAGGGGCTGGCCACCGAACTGAGAACAGGGACCCTCGCTGAAATATAACCGTCATAACAAACACCTTCAGTCTACATCAAAAGAGAGAGAAAAACATCTCGTTAGATAAAAATAAGAGAGAAAGTTGCCGTGAGAGCGCGACAGAAGCACATTCAGGAAGGTGATTAACTCAGAACGACTTTAACGCACTGCTAATTAAATGGATATGCTAATGTTGTCATACTTAGCAGATGGAATTAGAATTGCTTATTGTAATGCACACGTTATTGTATTATTAAAACAACATGTTTAGGGTTTTGCGGTGTCATATCGCAGTGTCGCACGGCATGCAGAACGATGTGTCTAACGTCTCTCTCCTTTGCATTTCTTTATTAGGACACGCAAGAGAGAAATACATTTATTCGTTTGGCAGAGGCTTCATGTAAAGAGACTTTAATGTAAAGAGATTCTGTGCATTGTTTTTCTGCTTAGAAACAAACCCATGACTGACGTCGCAGGTATCGCTTTTTACCAGTTGATTCACGGGAATAATAAACTCTATTAAGTAACTGGTAACGTTAAGTAATTGCTTTTACTTATATTGTTGTCATTTAATTTGATTTGAATGTTAACGGTTAGTTCAGTGCTTTAATCTGATTGGCTGAGTGCGAGCGCAGGGATTTGTTTTGAACTTTGGGGGTTGAAGTATCAGCTGTACATGTTTTTATTAATCATTGATTAAAAACTTGTAGGTGGGTTGTAATAGGTAGTTTAGATTTTTGGGGGAGGTGTTAACAACCCTCCAGTAACCCCTGAAAATGACGGCCTTGGGTGTGTGGTGTTCCGGAAGTACTGATATTCACCACTGCAGAATGTAGTGTGTTATTTTTTTCATGTAGTAAAGAGCTGTTTTGAACGTTGAATGAGATCATCTAAAGCAGTGTTTTTTTTCTCATCAATGAACAGGCAACTGGAAAGAGTGAAAATGAATGAATGTCACTCCACTTCCAGACTCTGATTCCACTTCCAGGCTCTCACACGAAAAACTTTAATGTTTTGGTTTCCTTTGGATCGAGTTACGTCAACTATCCATAAAAATCTAATTGGCAATATTTTATAATATATATAGTTGTAAAATAATGAAAGAAACAACATTTTCTTTTTTAGTTTATCATCAAACTGTATATTGTATTTTGTATCCCCTAACCCTCACATTATCCCTAAATCTAACACTCACACAAACCTTTCTGTATTTTTACATTTTCAAATAAGCATGATGTAGTATATTTATTAACATTTTGGGGTCCGGCTAGTACGAGATTTGGTCCACACGATGTATAGAAACCTGTATACCAAGGGTTATCAACCTTTTTGACTCCAAGGCCCCCCATTGTTTTCAACAATATTTAAAGCCCCCCCTCTTGCTCACAAAAACTCAGACTTTCTACCCAATAAAATATTTTAGAGCTCGTCATTAACTACAAAAACATGAATTCATTATAAAATGGCCAAATAATAAGAAATATGTTGTTTTTAGTTTTTTAAATGTATTTCAATGCTCATTTTGTCCAATTTTTGTCATAACGAGTCATCTTGAGGCCCCCTTAGAAGTCAGCTAGGCCCCCTTGTGGGCCCCGCCCCCCCTATTGAGATCCACTGCTGTACACACACAGAGAGAACTAATTCCAGGTTTGTTCTGTATTAACTGCTTTAGTATTTTTAAAGTTATGACTGTTCACTGTAGTAGCAGAAATAATATCTAATAACGTTAGCCCTCCTCTGCGGTAAAATAACTTGTAAAATCCAAGAAGACACTTAAAATGCATCATTATTGTAGACTCCTGAATCCAGTTTATAATTTGCTTTCATAAAAAAGCTCAAACCTGCTCTGAAATACCACTATCATTACCCATATTGTGCTAAGTGATGTTTTGCGTTCATAAAGTGAAACATTGACAAAGGAGCCGTTGAACATCAGAGCGTCGGATCGGAAGTCTGATGTTAAGCACATGCGTGTGACGTTAGGGTGCAGTTTAATGTTCCACACGAGCACCTGTCATCCATCCGCGGGGAAACGCTAGCAGGTTACTGATCGCCACATGAGGGTCATTTAGCTGATGGTCTTTCTAAATGAACTCACTGTCATTCAGTGCCTGCCTTCCCTCATTTCAGCGTCAGTTAAATGGATATGAGGGTCTGATAATTATGAGACGTCTCGCACAGCACCGGCCCAACTTTTATTTGAAGATAATAACAGTCATTTTTATTCTGTCTTGAATTAGCTCAATATACGTCTGCATTAACTTGAGGAGATGTGGAATTTCATCATAATTTCCAACCTGGGCCGTACCGGATAATAACGTTACATTATTGGTGTGGCCCATTACATCAAGATGTGATGTGTGTCAAATTGAGGGAGTGTTTGTGTGAAGCACCTTAAAATGAGGCAAAATAGCACAAAAATCCATAAGTGTTGGCACTAAACTGTTATTCATGTCTAAGTAACCTGAGGTTTTTCACTTTTATTTGTTTTTTGACAAGTGTCTGAGTATGTGTGGTTAAATGAGTACTTGAGTGGGTGTGGTTTAAAAATCTTAGAGTGGGTGTGGTCTGTTGAGTGTTTTAGTAAGTGTGGTTTAATGAGTACTTGAGTGGGTGTGGTTTAAAAATCTTAGAGTGGGTGTGGTTTGAGTGTTTAGGTGGGTGTGCTTAATTTAAGTGTGGTAGTTAGAATGCGTATGGTTTGATGAGTTCTTTAGTAATTGAGTGGATGTGGTTTAAAAATCTTAGAGTGGGAGTGGTCTGTTGAGTGTTTTCGTAAGTGTGGTTTAATGAGTACTTGGTGGGTGTGGTTTAAAAATCTTAGAGTGGGTGTGGTCGTTTAATGAGTACTTGAGTGGGTGTGGTTTAAAAATATTAGAGTGGGTGTGGTTTGAGTGTTTAGATGGGTGTGGTTAATGTAAGTGTGGTAGTTAGAATGCGTATGGTTTGATGAGTTCTTTAGTGGATGTGGTTTGATGAGTGTGAGTTGGTGTGGTGGGGTTAAGTGGGTGTGATTTAAGTGTTTGAAAAGGTGTGGTTTAATGAGTACTTGAGTGGGTGTGGTTTAAAAATCTTAGAGTGGGAGTGATCTGTTGAGTGTTTTCGTAAGTGTGGTTTAATGAGTACTTGAGTGGGTGTGGTTTAAAAATCTTAGAGTGGGTGTGGTCTGTTGAGTGTTTTAGTAAGTGTGGTTTAATGAGTACTTGAGTTTAAATCTTAGAGTGGGTGTGGTTTGAGTGTTTAGATGGGTGTGGTTAATGTAAGTGTGGTAGTTAGAATGCGTATGGTTTGATGAGTTCTTTAGTGGATGTGGTTTGATGAGTGTGAGTTGGTGTGGTGGGGTTAAGTGGGTGTGATTTAAGTGTTTGAAACGGTGTGGTTTAATGAGTACTTGAGTGGATGTGGTTTAAAAATCTTAGAGTGGGAGTGATCTGTTGAGTGTTTTCGTAAGTGTGGTTTGGTACTGTGGGTGTGGTTTAAAAATCTTAGAGTGGGTGTGTCCGTGTGGTTTTGAGTACTTGAGTGGGTGTGGTTTAAAAATATTAGAGTGGGTGTGGTTTGAGTGTTTAGATGGGTGTGGTTAATGTAAGTGTGGTAGTTAGAATGCGTATGGTTTGATGAGTTCTTTAGTGGATGTGGTTTGATGAGTGTGAGTTGGTGTGGTGGGTTTGTGGTTTGAAGTGTTTTGGGTGTGGTTTAAAGAGTACTTGAGGGTGGTTTTTAGAGTGGGAGTGGTCGTTCGTGTGGTGAGTTTGAGTGGGGGTGGGATGAGTGTTATTAAATGACCGTGTTTGTGGTTTTTAAGTGTGTGTGAACCGTGCGGTGGGGTTGTACTTCTTTAGTGTGGTTGTTAGAATGTGCGTGGTTGGATGAGTTCTTTAGTGGGTGTGGTTTGATGAGTGTTTGAGTTGGTGTGGTTTGATATTTTCCTCTGACGTGCCCTGGTAATTAAAAAAATCTACTATAAATGTGAAGCCAGATAACCAGATTGGATTGTCATTTGATGAGCAGCCCGTGGCCATGTCATTCTAAATTGTGTGTGTGTTTGTGTGTGTTTGTGTGTGTGAAGACTCCGGTAAAGGGATTCAATCGTAGTTCTTGGCCTTTTGACCTAGAGCAGGTTCAGAGAGAATATAATGGAAAGAATGAAGATACAGAATTGAAGCTTGCCAGGATCTTTCTGAAATCACCCCACAGACAAACCGAGTCACCAGCCCGAGGAGGAACAACCCAAAATCCCAGTAATTATACAGAGAGAGAGATGGGCAGAGAGATTGTTGAGGAGTTATTCACTGGGGATAGTAATCCAATAGCTTCCCTCGACTGCCACCTCCCCAGTGGTCCTCTCCATTTTCCCCTCTCATTTTCGTGTGTGTGTTTTACGTGTGTTATCACCTGCCTGCTCTGATCTTGTGTATTGTTTGAGAAATGTTCCTCTTTTCTCTGCTTGCTAATTCATTCTACATTTTTGTCTCTCTCTGTAGCCGTTAACGCTGCCGGTCACAACACGATGAAAAACGGTTAAAATACGATAACGATAGATAATAAAATAAATATGGACAAACTCCCCCAGAGGAAGTGAACAGTGAAACGTATCTCCAATGTCTGCTGATATGAAGTAATTAAGCAAATTACATGAACAAAAGACCGGAGGGCTCCGCTAATGGAGTATCTCTCGACCTCTGGGTAAACACGGGAATGTTTTAGATAGCGACCGAGGGTCATATCAAACATGCGCTAGCGTTCGGTGAGTCGAGATGGACGCCGAGGCCCGGGAGAAATGTCAGATGTTCAGCATGTAAATGTCGATACCTCTCCAAGAGAAACAACCTTTACGAGACCGAGACGCTTCAACACACCATTACAACGCGGCGGCCCATCGGCTCGGCGGAGATAAACACGACGATGGAAAAACGCCGCTAGCACGGGCAGCTAAGCTAATCAACGCTGCCCACCCTGCAAGCATTCGCGCGAAGCCAGTGAAGACATCAAGACAAAGAGTTTGTGGACGCATCCGTGACAAAGAACGTGCGCGTCCCCGTGAGTGTGTGTGAGGGAAATTGCAGATAGAAAGAAATCTTTAACAATTCAATATGTTCCGAACTGATCTTGGATGACAGTGGTGGTTTGTCTGAAGTTCAGGTTAATTAGCTGTTGCTTATTTTTAATGAACTTCATGCAGTTGTTTGCTTGTATAATCAAGGCACAGAGGCAGAACCACAAGCTAAGGTGCCAAAAATAAGCTGACAGAAGCACAGAGAGCTTTTGCTGCCGCCCCGCAAATGGGAAAAGCCAACTGCCTGCTTCATAAAACTCGCTTAGCACACACTCAAACAAAATGAACTGTAAAGTTCGTTAGATGGAAATATTAAAAAAGAATTAAGCTAATGGAGGTAAAATTAAAAGAAATGAGGCAACAAACACATCACACCAAAAATGGTATCACTCTGACAGCTAAGATCTCTAATGACGGAATACATTCGGAAAAATTAAATGGCATTCCGTGCTTAAATTTCTTTGAAAAGTAATGACCCGTGAACGATGCTCACTCCAGGCAGTTTGTCGAGAGAGGAGGGGCGGAGAGCGAGCGAGATGGTAACAAAGAGAAATGTCTTGCAGTCAGGCATAGGTGACAGGAAATGCTGAGCGCAGGGGAACCGCGCCAGAAATGTTGAGGAAAGGGAAACCGGGAGTTTGAGAGAAAGACGAGTACATGGGGAGGGAAGAACCTGCGAAACAGGTTGTGAATAACCTGAGGACTTAACATATTCATTTGTAACTCAAAAAAATCGATTCTTATCGATTGGTGGGTTGTGACCCCAAAATGTGTTGTAGGTTTGCTCTGATCGAATAGGGGTATTATAACTAGGGGCATCACAATATACTGGTAATGTAAATAATTGTATTTTAAAAATCACAACTACAAATATCGTGGTAGAAAAAATAAACTGACTTATCCACTTTAAAAGGAATTAAATGTTTCCCATGTCTTTTGAAATGAAAAAGCAGGCTCCTCTGTCACACGGACGAAGGAACGGGTTGTGTGACGTGCATTTAATAGCATATGATGCAGTCATACTGCACAGATTTGGGCAGATTTAGGTTGGAGAGACAGTGAGCAGACATCAGCACTGGGTTGTAGGGCCGGATACCTCTTCGTTTTTGTCTCGAAAGTGCTTCGTTTTAGCCAGATCAGAGAAAAGAACCAAATCCTGGATACAGTGAGCTTTTTGTGCTAACAGTTAATCTGCTCAAGGAGAAAAAGCAGATGACAATGGAAAAGCACCTTCGGTAATTGGGTCCAACAGGCTTACCGTATTAACCCAAAATGCCCAGATCCATTATTTCAATCTCCTCTGAAATTCAGCTTTGGAAAACGTTCGGTCTCACACGTTCTACATTTGAAACGGACTCCACGCGTGAGGTTCTCCGTACCTGCTCACATGGAAAAATCCCACCAATGACACGCGCTTCCCTCGAACCGTCCACTTCAATGACGACCTTCATCACGCTCCCTTGAAACGAAACAAATAGAATTTAGGTCTTTTGATTGGACGCAGCTGTCGCCGCCGTACCACGAGCGGATTTTGACTTCACAGCTCTGAAGATTCTTGAAGTTACCATTGAAGTTCTCAGACTTCAGACAGACAGTAGGTCTTAAGATGTGCGATCCTTCAGCTTCCCTACAGCAGATATCCAAAAAACATCCAGAGTCGAGAGTCTTCATCACTCATGATAGAGAATGTGAGAGAGTGTTTACACCTGCTGTTAGGGATTATGTGAGATGATGAAGACCGGTGCCAGACAAATCAGTGTCCAGTGTTGTCTGGTAACCAACATTTTTTTTTTTATATCTTTTGCGTTCTGCTGGAGAAAGTCATACAGGTTTGAAATGACATGGGGATAAGTAATGAAATAATTTTCATTGGGTGAACCATCCCATTAATTAAAAATGTAAATGGGTCATTCCTATAATGCAGTCCTGTCCTATCATATATGTGTTAATGTATTTTAAAAAAAGTAAAAACTATAAAAACCCATGGGATGTTTCTCCCGAGAGAAATAGACTCCAGTGAACTGACATCCCTCCTGCAGAGCTACAGAAAACTGTTTTCAGATGAGCCAACTAGGGCTGTCACGGTATCAGATTTTTACTTCACGGTTATTGTGGCCAAAATAATTTGCTAAAACAATACAATCACAATATCTATTTACAGCTTTTTAATAATCAAAAAATGCTATCAGTTTGTCAGTCAGTATCAGAGAGTTTGTAACCATCGTGGCTCTTAAAGGTCCAGTGTGCAATTTCTATTGACAGAAACTGTGTCTTCAGAGGAGTAGAAAGACCTTACATAAAGAAGCGTAATGTTTTTCTTACCCTAGAATGAACTATTTCTATCTACATACACCTACGGTCACCTTACATGGAACTCGCCATGTTGTTTCTAAATTAGCTCTAAACGGAACTGCTCTATTTGGTAAATGTGTTATCTCCTTTGGCGATGAAGCAAAAACGTGATGACAACTTAGTTCTGTGCAGCCACCGTAGTGCTTTGGAGTGAAGTGAGCCATTGGTTGCAATTTCTCAACCTTACCGCTAGGTGCCACTAAAATCTCCACATTGCTTCTTGAAAGCAAAACTTTAAATGGATGTTAAATTATTTACAATATGATCATATGTGTAACATTGGCACGTTATTGTAACGAATGAGTAATCCAGGCAGGAGGCGGATCCACACGCCGTCAAATTTTAATGAAAGTAAACAAAGTAACAGAATAACAAACGATCCAAGACACGCGAATCCACTGAAAACAAGATCAAACCTCTAACAACGACAGACACCAGAAAATGAAAACACAAGGGCTTAAATTCACAAGGTAATGAGAGCTTACAAGACACACCTGAAACAGATCATGACACAAAACCAATGTTCAAAAGAACTACAGGAAACAGGAAGTAACATAAGTCCTTAACATGAAGGGGAAACACAGACAGGGATCATGACAGGTACAATTATCAAGGTTTTTAATATCACGGTTATTGACAATACCAGTATATTGTGACTAGTGCCAACAAACCTGAATTTAAAAGTCAGATTTATTTTATTTATCTGATTCTCATTTCTATATGTATTTTCCAGTATTTTCCAAATATTCCCTTTTTCTCCAAATGGTCTGATTTATCCACGCTTTGTTTTCTCTACTCTTGGTGTATGGAATCAGTTGTCTGTTTCTCTTTATTTTTCTCCAAAGACGCAATAAAGTCAACTGTTACTGAACTATAATGCAGCGGTTTGGAAGAAATCGCATTTTCCTGTCATTTTCACACACGTTTGGTACGTCTGTCTCACCTGATCCCTGTCTCACCTGATCCGGTCCCTATCCGTGTTTATCCTCCGACATCACACAGTCTGAAAACATGCACGCGTGTGTGTTATTTTCTCAACAGTGATTAGTTAATGGGCTGTTTGGGAGTGTGTTATTGTGTGTCACTGAACAGTACAGGTAGTGGAACAGACGCACTCGTGAAGGTAATCAGCCATGATGTCTGCACACAGGCAGAAACAGTTTCCCGTACGCACAGGTGTCTCGCTCGGCTCGCTCGCTATTGCTTAATTGAGCAAATCTCTTATTTTAGTCCCTCCTGCAGCTTGTTAAATGCGTGCACACAAGCGCTCACACACAGTGCTGGTTATTACAGACGAGTTACAGCAGCCTGTGATTATTCCGCAGATAGTTGGTGAGTTTTTATTCATTAAAGCGAGTAAACAACATTCGCCAACAGACTTCACAGACTACAAAGTTCCTGCGAGGTGAAGGTGGACTGTAGTAGAGTATTACCTCAACCTAAAGAGAATTTCATCATGGTTGTTCTCTTAAAAACAATGAGAATGTAATATAGTTTGATCAGGGGAGATGTCTGTCTTAACCATACATTAACCATTTAGATGAAAGTTAAATCCCTTTAATGGTTCCAGGAAGAGATGCGTGTGTCTGACTGGCTGTACTGATCATGTATTAAATATGCATAACAGAATGAGCGTATTATAACATTTAAATTTGGATGGTTCCATCAGAGACCTCACAAGAATCAGAGATGAATTAAATATCAGCGGTTCAATCTGGAAAAGCTCCTGGCAGAGAATAGAGAAAAACAGCATGGCAGGTATTATTTGGACTGTGTTATTGTGTCTGTGAGAAAGCGAGGTTATCATTAATGGACCATATGAACTCTTACTGATCATCCTTGACTTGTTCGTTCAAATATTTGTATTTTAATAAAATAAAATGCGCTGAATTTTACACATAAACACACATCAGTGTTGGATCTTGATGGGCTTGCTCACCAGAAGCCTGCTTACGTCAGGTTTAGGGCTTTATACTTGAATATTGTCTTGAATGTATTAGTCAGACTAAAACCGTAAAGACTTTTAACTACTTTTTCCCAGGAATGCTAATTGTGAAGTCCATGATATTGCTGCAAATTCTCTTTTGACTCTTTTTTAGACGTTATCTTTTTTAGGCCTATATTTTATATTCTCTGTGTGTTCAACATATGTTTTCTTTTTGGGTTTTCTTGTACAGCTGCTTTGATGCAATGCAAAAAAGTTGTAAAAATAAAATTGACTCAACATATGAACACACTGAACTTTACACAGACACATCGTGGCCCAATATAAAAAATAAGCATTGTGTTGAAACTGAATGGATACACCAAAATTGTAATAAACAATGATTTGAGAAGCACTATAACAGACTCGGGATATTGAGTGCAGGGACGGGTGCAGCCTTCACAGTGTTGCCAGGTCTACTATTAAATTGAACTTTTTTGTTGTTTTCCCATCTAATGACATACTTCAGAAAGTGAATAGAAGGTTCACTTCATTGCAGGTCATTGTAGGTCATTTTTTTGTAGTTTTTTTGTTTTTAAAATCTGCTGATTAAGTTTTTTTTCATGTTTTAAGATCTGGCAACACTGCATCATGTTACGTCCTAATAGAGCTTGAAATTACAACTTGTAGGCTAGGAGCTTCGAATAGAACAGCATGTTGCACTTGTTGTTCGGGGCCTGCTATTTATTTATTATTTTGCATATAGGCACAGGGATGACTGACACTGCACTGGACTTCACACGTGAACACAGTAAAGTGGAGTTTACACAGACACACCAACCTGATCTCACAGGAATTCATAACAAATTTACAATGTGGCTTATTCTTATGAATTCGTACGTTGTGAATCGTACAAAGCGTACGATTACTGAAAAAAGTACAATACTGAAGCCCCGCCCCCGCCCCTAAACCTAACATTACTTGTGGGAAAGTAAATCTTACTAAAATGTACGCATAAAAACTTATTTTATTCGAATGGATCCGAATTAGACAAAATTAGCCAAGTTTTTGTGTGTGGACACGCAATGTACGGGACTTTATGCAGAAAGTCACTGCACTGAACATGAACACACTGCATGGAGTGTACAGTAAACAGACGGTTTTGTACTGTGTGTGTGTGTGTGTGTGTGTGTGGTCTCTGCTCAGGTCTATAACTGTCACACAGAGACGAGCAGGCCTCTGTCTGTGTCTGATGTTGTTTCTCAGTACGGAACATCATCTCCTTCACTGAGTCTGTCTCCTGAGGGCGGTGTGTGTGTGTGGAACATGGCCTTCCTCTCTAAGCCTCTGTACTGAAGGTCATAGTGTGTATGTGTGCGTACCGTTGGTGAAGGTGTTTCCAAATTGCTCTGATTGGCTGGGGCCCTGCCTGCTCTCCTAAGGTGAGGTATTAGCCAAGATTATTTATTTTCATTTCCCAACCTTTTATTCCCGAATCCCCATTTTACTCATCATACGCTTTCTTTCCATTTCATTCTTTCTTTCTCTCTCTCTCTCTCTCTTTCTTTCTTTTTTTCAGTGTCTTCTCTCCTCCAGAATAATGGATCTTCTCGAGCGGACGGGCTACCGCTGGGATGACGGTAAACTGGCTTCTTTTTTCTTTGCAATTAATTGGTGTACAGCCATGTGAATATATGATAACAGATTTTTTTTCCTCAACCAGGAAAAGGGAGGTTAATTAATGTAAGAGCTGTGTTCATGGAGATGCAGATTTGACTCCACACACACACTCCCCCCCACCCCTTGTGCTGCCTTAAGAGGCCCGATTCCCTGCTAATGACCTAGTTCTTTTAATGAGCAGTATTAACCCCACGGCTACAGTCGCCCAGGTCTTAATTGTCAACTGAGGCTGAAACAGGAGACCCCCCAACCCCACCCCCCGTCAGCAGGTATGGAACATTACCACATGTCATCACAGGCGACCATAAATAAATTTGTCACCAAGGTAACCGAACCGGTCTCTCCCATCAACAGCAGCTCCGCTGTCTTTTAAGGCCTCTCCCCTTTATTGTTATTTTTACAGTCCCGCAGTTTGTCAGAAGGGACAACCCCCCAACCCAAACCCCGCCCCCCCTATAAAAACGACATGTCAGTTGCAGACGCAGCCAAATAATGCAGTAATTATGAATTGCATGAGCTCGCAAACCTACAAACTCATTAAAACGTGTTTAAAATGTGTTCTTGCATTTTCAGGAATATGATTAAATATTCTGCTTTATATCATACCCAAGAGGTGTTTTCCAAATTCAGTCATTATTTACAATGAAATGTAAAATGAATTTAGTAGGTAGATATGGACATCTCATTAAAGGGACTCTGTATAGATGACCACCGTGTCGCAGGCTCAGATGCGTCAAATGTTTGGGATTTATTCCGACTAACATCACACATTTTTTAGCAGCATTGGTGGCATTATGCAAATTACCAAAAATGGTCAAAAAGCCATTTCAGATTTTTTAAATCGCATTTTTAAACACAAGTCTGGTCAGCCATTCGTATTACTGCTTACTAGATTGAACAAAGTCTTTACGGACCTATGTGATTCGCAAAAGACTTCAGAGTTAGATTCTGTGTGATGTCGAAAGTTGAAATGATGAGACATCAGGTTGTACAAAACAGTACGAGGAGGGAAAAAGAGACCGTGAGATGGACCTTCAGAGCGGAGCAGAGGAGAGAAGGTGTTGGTCCTAGAGAACAGGAGCAGACAGGGCAGAAGTTTGACTGATGGTTATTTAGTCTAAATGTGACCTGAGAGGGCAAAGATACAGGAAGTGCTTTTAGCGTGTGGCAGTCTGACAGGAGCAGAGCAGCTATCGGGTCACACGCTGTCCTTCACATACTGGCATTCGTGTACATGAATGTCCTGTCAAACATACAGTCTTCTCCCCTGTCTCTCTACCAGAACACTTCAAATGCACATAACATTCATCTCACACATTCACATCTGAGGGTGTCTGCCACTGTAGGGAGACTTTTTAAGATAGGCTTAAAGTTCGGTCTAGTTTGACTGACATGCGACGTAAAGGTCACAGTTCTTTGTGTTTGTAATGTGTGTAAACTTGTCAACACGAAAGCATGCGAGTCTCAATTATTTGCTTCTAAAGGCCCTTCACACCGAGAACAATTATGACTATAAATATAATGTTTAGAAAAAAGGCAAATTTAAGGGAATAGAAGAGTAACGATACCGAGGAAAAACATTGTTGGGTTTACTTTTAGAGTTTTTTTTTTTGCTGCTGATGAATGCTAAAACATTGACAAATAACATAAAACATAATCGCAAACATCAAAATAAACTTTAAAATATAAGTTTAAGACAAGCAAGTTATTACAATACATATGGTTTAAGCAGCAACGAACGTAAACAAACGTTATGTGGCCCAAACTTACCTTCCGGAAGACCTCCGCAAAGAACCAATAGCTATTGAGTAGTTTTTAAGTAATTTTTTACAATAATTATACACAAAAAAATATGAATATGAATCAAATATAAATATTTTTTTTGTCCAAACGCAGACCAAAAGTTAACTTCGGGCCATGCGCGTGAACCTGATAAACCAAATTTAGATGTCATTTTCGATTGATAAAAAGCTGAGAACCCGTGTTGCGTCTGAATGGATATCTGACTCATATTTTCACAACTGCTCTTTGCATTTATTATTTTGTTTATTATTTGAGACGGTCTGGTTGGACTGTTCACACGCTCCAGTGACACAGGTGAGACTGAATCTGTGCGAATATAAACACACGCAGGGTTACAACTCCAGTGACTCTGTTCTTCTCATTACACTGTTTAAATAACCTCTGAATTATGCATCACACAGAGCGTTTGAAATCAGGTTAATTAGAGAAGAATATATTTTGTGTTATTTATGTTGTTGTCTGAAAGAAAGTCATTTTTTCCTGTTCGCAGCCGCTGTAGTTTGCGAGTTCGTGTCTCTTCTGTGAAGCTCCAGATGAGGTTTAAAGGGGAAAATCTCCCACTTGAATTGCACTTCAGAGACGTCACGGTAAATTTACACAGATTCGCTACCTCAGGAACTGTTCACGCACACACGCTCGCTACCGCCCCAGGATCTGCTAAATGTTTCTTTGACACAGCTAGCATCTCAAAGGAGAAAAGTTTGTCTCATTTTTATATGGGTTAACAAATAAAACAGAACCGTGTCAGACCCCCTTCATCGCCATCATCATCATCATCATGGTGTCGACGTGTTGGATCGCTGGTCGTTTGCCGTTACAAACGCCAGCATCTGACGGTTCTGGAATCACAATGGCTTTGATGTCCTCTCTTCAAGTGTTTTTCTCCATCTTCTTCGTGGTTTCTTTGTGCCTGAGGGTCTCACCGACGCTGCGGCGTCCCTGTTTATTCTGGGTAATCTCGCACTCATCTCTGTGTGCCTTTGACAGATGGTTTCAGGCACAATAGCATTAAGAGTTTGATTTTTCTGCTGCCTGCAACACAACAAACAACCATCAGAGCAGCCATGTGTGTCGTAGGCCAGGTCGTGTGTTTGTGTAGTGTGACATCGACAGACACACACACACACGCGTGCGTCTCCGCTGCTAGATTACACCCCTTTATACTCCCCCTGCGCAAGGTAAACTACATTAACCTTGCTTGCTGTTATTAAAATGATAGATTTGCCAGGTTTACCTTTTTATTCCTGAGACACGCAGACACTCGGAGACACAGCGGAGGCAGGGTGTCGTCGTTAATATCCGGGCGTGTGGTGGCAGTGGTGTCATTTTTAAAGCGGGTGTCGGGGTGTCAGCGCGGCGCTCAGAAATGATGCATAGAGGTAAATAAGGAGGGTGAAATTAGCCCTCCTGTCACCGCGCTACCTTTCACCCTCGGGCCGGGGGAAATTGACTGCACGCTAGATTTTCAAAATTAGCCCTTAATGTTGGCCTGACAAACGGGGGCTTCATAATGCTTTCCGTGTCATCCACAAAGAATCCATCATCACCTGCCCCCCCATCCACCTCCCTTTCTCTCTCTCAGATTTCCGTAATTCAGTAATACGGGGAAGGAGAGCAAGAGAGGTACAATGCAGTATCATTTATATGCAGGGTTTGCACAGGTATTTCCCCATAAGGGATTTGCATTATAATAACGGCTGCCATTTTTATGGTCGGAAATCGGCCAATGAACTGCGGGATGTTATTGCAGGATGTTTCGGTGGCAGGGTGCTAAATGTGTCTGCTACTACATAAAAACCTCATGCCCTGAAAAATTGTTTGCTAATACAGATGATGACCCCTAATGGCACTCGCATAAATAAATCAAGATTTAATATTCTAATGTGCCCTCATTTAAATATTCCGGCTTTATGGATACCTGAAATGGCCATATATCTGATGCTTCTGTTATACGGATCTCGCAGTTTATGTTCGCATTCCAAGGTTAAATATTTTATAACGCAATTCGGCCCAAATTTTGAAATAAATTAATGCTGCTTGATACCGGGTCGTGAAATAAGAATGCTTTTCTGGGATTTTTCTTTTCCTGCCACATTCGTTCACAAACTCACCTTGAATATTCTTGTCATAATCTCTCATGTCGCCCATTTTAAACACTTAGGTCAGAGTTCAGAGTCACAAACTCCCAGTATTCTAGGCTCAAAACCAGTACCAATATACTGTACATCCGCGACAATAATATAACAAAATAATTTATATTCTCATTTAAGAATTCATGTGTACAGTATTGCACTTGATCTAGCAGGGGATGCCAATGTCTAGGCTAAATCTTGCAATACATAATGTACTTTATGGCCCAGTTTCACAGACAAGGCTTGAGCCTAGTCCCAGACTAAAATGCATATTTGAGCGGTCTTAATTGAAAAAACTTGCATTGATATATCTTAAAATATATCCGAGCTACTGTTTTGTCTCAAGATGCACACCAGTAATTTTTTTTCAAAGCCACATTTACAAAAGACACTTTCTCCTAGACCTTTCCTGTCTGAGCATGCAACGCAAGTTCTTGTCCAGGCTCTTGTCCTGTCCAGACTGGAAGATTGCGATGCTCTACTGGCTGGTCTTCCAGTTTGTACAACCAAGACCTCTTCAGATAATCCAGAATGCAGCGGCATGAGTGGTCTTCAACGAGCTGAAGAGAGCGCGCGTCACTCCTCTCTTCGTTGGGTTGCACTGGCTCCTACAATCTCTTGCATCCAATTCAAAGCTCTGCTCTTGGCCTACAAAACCACCACTGGTTCGGCACCCCCACATCTTCACTCGCTAATTCAGATTTATGTACCCGCCCAATCCTGCGCACTGCAATCGAACAACGTCTTGTGGTGCCGTCCCACAATGGAAAAACTCACTCTCATGCACTTTCTCCGGATGTGTTCTACGACTTAGGAACGATCTCCCTCTTGCCACAAGATCAGCGGATTCTGTAGTTGTCTTTAAGAATCGGCTAAAAACACATCTCTTCCGTCAACATCTGACCCATTAGTACAGTCTTCTAGTTCTTTTCTACTTTCCTAGCCCCCCCCCAAAAAAGAAAGAAAGAAATTCCCAGCTTCGTAAGCTACGTGGTAAGCTAGCTGAGGCCAGTTTTACTGCACCTATGCTTTGTTGTTCTTTTGTTGCACAAATTGCTTCTATTCTTTGCGTCTGCTAAATGTAAATGTACCCCTGGCTTAATCCAAGCCTTGTCTGGGAAACCACCAAATATGTGCAATCCCTGGGATCAAAACCATGACATTCGCATTGCTACAGCTCCATGCTCTAACCACTGAGCTACAGGAAAGAGTTTCAGTCTACAACCTACATACATCCACCAACATAATTTCAACTGCAAGTTCACACATACGAGAGTGTAGATAAAATAAATCTTTTACGATCTAGAGATCTTTAGTTCTTTTGAAACGCATGTTATTTAAAAACTAAAAGCTATGCGTTCATCACCAAAGAGCCATAGCAACCCTTGAATGCAGATAAGAAAGTTCTTTGCCGTCCCGCTAAAGCACCTTTATTTCTTTCATAAGCGTACACAACTCTGTGCTCACACCCCACACACACTCTCATCCTACAAGCTGATGGTCTCCAAGCCATTTATTTGTTATTAATGTCAAAGTCTGAGGAGAAACTCGCTCTTATCCAAAGCCCCTCGGTGCTGACAGACCTGAGAGGGATCAGGAACAGAGGCATTTCCACTCTCCCTGTCCTCTCACAGCCTCACAGAGCGTGTGACGGTGCTGACACAGACCAGAGGTCTCTTCTTAACTTTACCTTCATTAAATATAGACGCACTTGAAAGTGACATGTGTAATTGTTTGAATGATAAAATGCTCCGTTTGATGTTTAGAGTAACTGTGAGGGAATCATTGTGTTCAACTACCTGAAATATAAACCTGATCTGTTTTGCAAACCGACACGTTCCGTTCTGATTTAACAATGCGGCGAGACTTCACGTCTTTTGTGATACGTTTTTGTTACCACTTTTGAGATAGACGACCATATGGGTTTTGAAAGACGCGAGGGTAAGATGATGTCGAAATGTAATTTCTGAGAATGATAGCAGCCGTAGAGTTGTGGTGGATGGTAAAGTGTGTTGCCTCTAGTCTATGAAGAGTGAATCTATGTTTGTTTCTGCAGGTCTGAGCTGATGAAATATGATTTCCCCTCATCACATCCCTCTGAGGCTCTTATCATGGCACATAGGTGGTCCACAGAGCCTCTGTCAGATTTATTGATACCTCTCGCTGCGGGACTTTGTCTTCTTGTAGAACCTCAGATGTGTAGTAACGCAAAAAGAGGAAAAAAGCACTTGTGCTGACAAAGCTTTTGTTCCGTCAACACGAGCTGTCACGGTCAGTGTGGTTAATCGCGCAGGTGCCGATAACAGCCAGCCGGACAAGAAAATCTCTGCTTTTTATTCAACTCCGCAGGGAAAGAAAAACGCCTCGGGCTCTTCTGTTCCTCTGTATTCAGCTTAAATAAACTAATTACAATAAGTCATGGTCAATAATTACAAAGGTAGGGCCGCGGCAGATGCGCTAATAACATGAGAGAGAGACACATAAAGGTAAAACTAATTGTGTCTGATAAGGTTACGGTTAAACAGCACTTTGGGATAGAGAGACTGCGGCCATGAGATTCCCATTAAAACTATTATCTCCATTATACACGTGAAATTCACGGAGCAAAATGCCGAAAGTGCCTCTCATATTTCATATGCGTTTGAAAAGTAGCAAGCGTAAATGATGAAGGCAAGAAAACGTTACCAAGACGGATTTAATGTGACCTTTAGATAGGCCTACGCCGAGAAATCTTTTAGTTTAAATAAAAAACAACTGGAACATACGAGTGCTGAAGAAACACCAATAAAAAAATGCATGTTTTTTTATCTCTAAGAATGGGCATGTAAAATATGCACATGCTTAGTAACAAATGAATAGTAAAATGCAATGCAAATCGCTTTGGATAAAAGCGTCTGCCAAATGCGTAAATGTAAATATACAGTAGGCCTATATCGACAGACAGCTTGATAATACTGTACATGAAATAAAAGATTAAGATTTAAGAAATATATAAGTAAAACATTTATGAATATAAACCACAGACAGATTATAAATAATATATACAAATCTAGGAGATTGCCTTCACTCAGAATCCAATTAAAATATGTTAGAGCTGCATAACTGCGTAATTCTGTATTCTTGAAGAAATAAGAAAGGTAAAAGCTTCCAGGTGTCATTTATATAATCAGTAACAATAGAATGATGGATAGAAATGATGATTGGTATGAGGAGACTTCTACGCGTTCATGCGCTACTGATGATTCTGCAGTTAAACGAGCAGACGCGGGTTCGAATGCACGTCTCCTTCAGTCTCTGACCTTATTTGTTTGTGCGGAGGTAATTTCATTAAGCGTGCGATTCCCTGAGCGCCACGCTTTACCGCTAAACGCTGGCGGGGGACGCGCGGCGTGGGATTTGGCACCGGACTGCAGAACGGAGAGGCCGCGCAACAATGCGACTCTTTCATGTTGACAAATTCCATTAGTGAGCAAAAGGTTGAGCGTAAGGAGCGTTTTATTTATGATAATAGCTCACTATAAAGTGAAGAAATATCCATCACCTGCCACCTATACAGACAGACACAATTGTGCATTAATGCTCCTCTGCTTTTCTTTCTCCTGTCAGCGAGGGCGCGTCAAGCGCGCTTTCTGTCGCCCTGCATGCGTTCAGATGAGCAGCTCTCTCTCTCCCTTTCTATGTGTGGAGCCTATGTGTGAGCTCAGGCAGGTTCCAGGTTAATCGCTACAAGAAGAGTGAACATGTAGGAGATGTTTAACACTCTCATCTCCGATCCTTTGCTCTGACATCTAGCAGAAGAATCAGTGATGCGCGAAACTAAGAAAACCCTTAGACACTGTCCGTTAAACAAAGCCTACTACTGTCTGTTGTCAAACAGTTTTTTCCACATTTTAGAATAATAGTAAGCTCATCAACACATAGCACAAAACTGAAAGTAAACAATATTTTAACATCTTCAATGTTGTCATCCATTCTCTATTTTCAGAAATTTACTTTTGGCATTTTATTAACCAGCTTAACGTTTCAGTGCGTCCATCCTGGGCTTCATTATTCAGTAAAAAGTCATTTAAAAAACTTTTTAAAAATGATATGTTTGTTTTTTTAGTGAAAGAAAAAGTTTGTACAATTGTTTTACACTCTGAATCTTTCCCTCTCTTCTATGTGCCATTCACAATATAAGAACTAAAAATGTATTTTTTTTACAATGTGGTAGATTGTAGGCAGCATTTGATTGGACCAAGAATTTTAAAGGAGCCAGTCTTTGTTAGCTATTGCATAGTATTTCCCTACTATGGCGAGGGATATGACACCGGACCGAATGGTAATATCAATTAACACTAATAACAGAAGTGTTAGTTTTGCCTTTTTATATTGGACCAGAATAGGATAATAAAACAAGCAGATTGACCAGGAGACATTTGCAAGCAGGACTTCAAAGGACATTTCATAGAAGTGTTTTAGAGGTATGCGCAGACACACACAATATCAGTGTATTACACAGAACGGCTTTCACAGCCAATGTTAAAGTCATGGAAGCTGTTATTTGACCGTTGGTTATCTTAGAATGTGTGTAGCTGAACTCTTATTTGAAAGCTGAATTCTTACCTGAAAGTGAAAGTAGTTTAACGCTTAGCTCAGTCAAATGTTTACAATCTCTGATAACCAAACACTACTCCAGCGGCTCTTCTTCTTGTCTAAGGAAGGCCTCGTCCATTTTCTGGCGTATTCCCGTGGGCGGAGGTTATTAAAAGCACTCGGAATAGTGACATCATGTTCCCGGGAAGTGGAGGGCTGTAGTCCGATTCCAGCCGTTCTCTGTAGTCCTTAAAAAGCAAATTCTGTTAAAGACAATATCTCGCAAAAAAAACTTTGAGCTTTATCATTTTGCAGGTATTATTTATGCTCTAACAGCAACATTACACACTAACTAATGGTTGAAAAATGCGATCGCGGGGAACGTGGTCTTTAAGGAGAAGTGCAGAATGATGTCGTCTCATAGATTTAGTTTTTGGTGCACGTGAGAGACTGTACGTTTCGAATGCTTACAGTATAACTCTACATTTACATTTTGTCACTGTTTTGATGCACACTAGGTTAACCTCAAGGCAACCTAAAAGCCACAATAATACAGGTTTAGTTGCATGGGGATTTATGAAGAGCTCATCTGCTGTTACAGGGCTGTTAAGACGACAAGGTTACTGTTACTTGGAGTATATATTATCATGACATCACAGAATGAGTAACTATAAAAACAGTATCAGCTCCATCAGGTTTAGGGTTGAAAGCAACACACTGTGTTTTAATGAGACAGAAATGTGCATGGCAGAAAAGCACAACATTGCTACTGACATCCTCAGCTTTGGTCAATTAGAGAGTAGAAACTCAAGTGAGAGAGAGAGAGATGTCTGGAACAGCAGAATGGAAAGCACATTTGAATAGTTGGTACAGACACGCTTTTGGGTTTAGATGAAAGTATGACAGATGTTGGAATTATATGTATTATATGGTGGCTCTTTAGCCTCAGAAACAAAAACAGAAGACCATGAGAGAGGGACCGTCCCTGGAGCACATGTTGGACCTATTAGAACTGCTTAGTAATTCAAGAAGAGTCCATTTAAAGAAGGCAAAAATAGATTCTTTATGGACTTCCCAATCTCAAAAAAGATAGATATTGTATCCAAAATCTGCTGTGTGATAGTCTTAGTATAACTGCCTTCTGAACATTGAGCCTGTTATTCTTTGTCACGACTGAATTATTCAGAATGGCAAATGTTCTTATTCTTATAAGCTCTTATAAGTTCTTATTCACTTGAATGTGAAACACTGACTGTTGGTAACCTCAGTGCCGTAGATCATTGCGGTGTAACTTGATTTGGGGTGCAGGCGGGTAGGTCTACATTTTTTCCATAGAAAAATTATGTTGCAAGGGTTTCATCTCTGTTTTAAAGTGAATACCGAATGCTAGCAACTGATAGAAAAAAAGTGTTTCGATTTTGAAAATAACTGTAAAGCAATATTTTACTCACATATAAATAAAGTGACAACACAATGATTTGCTTTTGAAGTCAACACGAAACTCTGGACTTACTCTATAAACCCTGAATTGTATCTCAGCGTAATTATTTTTCCATTTATGCACTTTTGTATGTTCGCCTGTCGACGTATTTCCAATAAGAATAGGTTTGG
This sequence comes from Triplophysa siluroides, assembly GCA_006030095.1. NCBI lineage: Eukaryota > Metazoa > Chordata > Actinopteri > Cypriniformes > Nemacheilidae > Triplophysa > Triplophysa siluroides. Next base: position 3,904,957 of record VCII01000203.1, on the reverse strand, counting down.
GCGGAACATACAATATAGAAAGTATTGTCCCATACTTTTTTTAAAAGGCATCGATTAACATATGGTGATATCGGGGGCGGGGCATTGCACACAATTGCAAGATGAATATCTTATTTTTAATCCATTTTCCTGGAAGGACTGAAACTTTTAAATGCGTGTGAGCGTTAACTTTTGTGTTAGTGAGCCCACATATGCCTTCAAAGCTAATAAACAGGGACCAAACGGAACACATTTAGATTGTGTATGGCTTTAAACGGATGAAGGTTTCTCAAGGTAAACCGGCAAGGACAGCGCGGCTGCTTATTCCTCAATGCTTTACCGCACTTATAAACACATTTGCATAATTTGGTTACTTGCGCACTAAATCAAAATTCTGTTCTTTATACTTCGAGCTCGGGCTCTTAATTTGCAATCAGGAAATGCTACAAAGGACTTTTGTCAAGTACAGCGAATCAACAGAACGGGAAACGAGTCTTAAAAAATGAGAATGATTTGGATAGCCCACCCTCTCCTCCCACCCAGCCACTTTAGCTGCATAATCTAGTAAAGATTAAAAATAACTATCATAAAACAGGCATCGGCTGTAAGTAATCCACCTCTACGGAAGAGGACGGCCCCCGTGCCTCTCCTACCCGATCTGTCAGCCTGTATTTTAAACAGTTCTAATCATATACCTTTGTGGACACTTAATTAAAATTACAAAACCAATTTTAATCTGTAGTCCAATTAATATGCAAATATATGCAAATGTAGCGAAACAAGGTGGTGATTAAGTTAAGAACACTCTCCTTTAAGTGTGAAAACAAACCCTGTTTTTTTTCCCCTTCCCCTCTGATGGATTGTAATGTTTACGGGGCCCATGCTGAGCAGCAGAAAATAGCCTTAGCGGAATCGTCTTTGAGAATGCGCCAACGAAACGCACGATTGCCGCGTGTCTAAACGGGGACGCGACGTGACCGGCTGTTACGATTCCATATGTCGCAGCGTCATTTACACTCGTCGCAGTCATTCAGTTAAAGGTCGTGCCAAAGTTAGACGTCCGCCGCAGCTTTTTAAAATGCAAGACTCGGTTTATCCTGCTCTAGGTGAGCGCTGACAAAAGGATGGTCGTATTTCTAATTAGGCCTTGGAGATAGTCCTTCAAAGTCATCTCTGGAGGGGGCCGCCCAGACCAGGTAATGACTGCAGCTCATCATCAAATCGGTTTCGTCGAGAAAGTGTTTTAGCAAGAGATGAGTGGGTGTAGAAAGGCCACGGAAGCAAACTTTTCTCTTTCTCATCCCAATTATTTTATTTCAGAAGGTTAAAGTGACACTTTCCGCAAACAGCGTCGACAAAGTTTCCACTTGAGGAATCAGAACCTCTTCTTATCACAACACGCCACCTTACGCACTTAAAGAAGATGTCTATAAGTTGCGGTTAATTAGAGTGTTTCTGACGAAACGGCCAAAACAATCGAAGCAACGACAGTAGACGACTCCGCAATTTACATCCGGGGTTGAGGTGTCTGTTGGACTCTAATTAGTTGTGTTTGAGGAAAAAAGGTTCATTTTTCTCTTCCTTAACAAACCACACAGAAACGGCCTCATGCAAATGATGATCTCCCAACCCAAACAGCGATGAGATGCAGAACACGTGTCAAACAACTAATGAGAAGCCAGAAACCCACTGTACATAACATGATTTGAGGATTAATGGATGGGCAGGTAAGAGCTATGCAAAGAGTTTAATGGAGGGCTTTTCTGTGCTAAACAGAACAAAAAAGACTTATTTTTGGCTGTAAAAAACAAAACTTTTAGAGGGATCGAAATGTTCACAGACATAGAAGGTGAAATAGAGGATTCTTGTTGGATTAATATGTGATGATAAACTTGTAAATCCAAATTGACCTCTATACTGTACCTGCAACACACACGCGGCCGCGAGTGGGCTCAGCTTTGAAAAAATCGAAAGATGAGGGAATCTCTGCAGCAGCACCGCATTCATCAGGACACGTGTGGAAAGGTATTACTGATGGCACTGTCAGTCCTCTCCGTCGAGACGTTCACTCAATAGTCATTTGAAAATGAAATCAGAAGGTTTGACAGAGTCATAAAACAGATTGTTTGCGGCCAAGCAGTTCACTTAGGATGAACGCCACCAAATATCTCATTTATTAATCAACGGCAATTTCACTGATGACTTCTGATTGGATTAGAGATCAATTTCAAAGTCAAAAATCATTTGATTTAATTCTCTTTATTGGTAATAATCTGACATCGTCCCAGAGCTCCAACCAATCAAAACTCCCATCGATTTCAGCAGACTAAGCTTCACACGCACTCACGCAAAATTGACTTTGTATATCACTGACAAACTTTAACGGATCTGTACTGGTGACCTCATGAGTTCAAAGGTCCTGACATGTTTTGGACATACTGAAATCTCCATCCTCTCCACCATATGATACCACAAGTCTCTAGTTGGTCACCGGACACCAGTGTGGAGTTATGATGGTCTGGTTGGTTCTGATGCAGTGCAAAGCAATGTGAAAATGATTGCTTTAGAAGTCCTTTGAAGTGGTTATTCTTGAGACCTTCTTTTTGGAACAACATTATAGTACAACACGGCTGCCAAGATTCTTTGATTTTTACAGATTCTTACATTCCATATGTAATCAACACCTTTAATTAAAATCAGTCATATATTTGTGCGCTATGTATTTTTGTGCTTAGAATATTTCAGAAGCTTAGCAATATGCCAAGGTCAAACATGACCTGAACTATTAACACAATCTGATGGCAACTATTTTACAAAGAGGCTAATTGTTTGAATTCATATAATATTAATCAAATGGTTTATTATGATCTGCTTTCGCCCCACTGATGTTAGATTTATGGTGGGGTAGGAGTTTAGCTTTGGGGTTTGTCTTTTTTCTGATAAACGTACTGTACATTTTTCACACGAAACCTTTATCAAAATATTTTTTTTCCGCGTTAGATCAGTTTGGAACTATACGTTGCAGCTATTAATAATCTTATAATTATAATTATAATAATAATCTTATGTTTAACTCTTAAGATTGGTTAACTAGTTGAAGTGATAGTTCACCTAAAAAAAATTCTCTCATCATTTACTCATCCTCAAGTTATTCCAAACCAATATAAATTCATTGTTATGTTCAACACAAATAAAAATATTTAGAAGAACGTTTGTTACCCAACAGTTCTGGGGCACTATTGGCTACCATAGTAGGATAAAACGTTACTATGGAAGCCAATGGTGCCCCAAAACTGTTTGGTTTTGCACATTCTGTAAAATATCTTTATTTGTGTTCGACAGAATAAAAACATCTTTACAGGTTTGAAACAACTTGAGGGTGAGTAAATGATTATAGAATTATCTTTTTTTTTATATTATAATTTCTTATAGTAGTTTCATCCACAGTTTTTGATATAACACAAGTTGTCATACCTTTCTGAATAAAATAAATCTGCATTACCTGCTATGCAGTTTGTACACACACAAGTGTGCAGTCAACACACGCAGATCTCTCATCAGAGAATCTAACCACTGCCTGACAGAGAGAAACCAGATCATCACAGACTCATATGAGGATATTCAGCATTCTCCTAGAAGATCAACCGCGCAGACAGAACCCTATAATAATCTCCAATCCTGTTCATGTCAGTCTCTAGAGGAACAGCGCAGGATGATAAAACATGCATAACACGTTAAATTTTTCACTATGTACATAGTTCGAGTAAGTCAACACCCAGGCGATGTGCACTACAGTAATACCACACACTGCAGCCTGTGAGATCTGTGTCTATAAACAAACAATAACTCTTAACTCTCCCCAAATCATCATTCACACATCAAAGCCTCATATTCACTCCATTATTTCTCCATCCTTTCTTTTTTCCCTATAATCTGTGCACCCTTAGTTTTTTTCTAATAAAACAGCAATTCCCTTCAAGTATTACAACATGCTTTTTTTCATATAAAAGGTTTTTTTTACATTTTAAGTGCAGGATGTCAAGAGAGAATATTCTTGAGACAGAGAGATCATTTCACCCAAATACTCTTTCCCTGCTCAAAGATTGTGTGAAATATCATCACTATTAACCAAACACACACACGCACAAAGTAGCGCAGAAAGTAAGAAGTTGCTTTTACTGGTTAAACAGTCCAAAATGTCAAATCATTGTTAATATGTAATCTTTTACAGCTAATGTTTGTGAGACATCGATTCATATCCATTACACAACTTAAATTATCAATAAGAAACGCTAATAAGTATAATTTCCTTTATGAACATCCTGAAAACTATTAAGAATACTAAAAACATGTAAAAAAATTGGTAGTATTTGTAGCAAAAGCCAACAAAACATTGTATGGGTCAAAATGATAGATTTTTATTTTATGCCAAAAATCTTTAGGTATTAAGTAAAGATCTTTGAAGAGCAAACAAAAAATGGCCGGAAAAACGCTTACAAACTTCACTCGCTGCTGCCCGCTCTTTGAGAGTTACCCACTCGAGTTCTGTATCTGTGTAAAGCTTAGAGTTCCAGCTTTCAAATTCATATATTCTCCAATGCCAGTGGTAAGCCAATAGAGGACGTTAAAACAAACCTCTTTCTTCTCAGCAACGGCCGGCTACAGCGCCTCCTATTAACAACTTCAAAGGCGATTTTCTCGATATGTTTTTCAACCTCAGATTCCAGAGTTTTAACTAGTTGTATCTCTGCCAAATATTGCCAAATCCTTACAAACCATACATGAATGGAAATGTTATTTATTCAGCTTTCAGAGGATGTATAAATCTCAATTTCTACAAATTGACCCATATGACTGGTTTTGTTTGTCCAGGGTCACATTAAATAACTGTCTGTGGTAAACAAGAGCAAGTCACAGATTTAGCCAATTAAATCAATCTTTTTTCTTAATCTTTGCTTTTACATATTTGTCTTTCAAAAGAAATGTAAGAACTTCCTACAGCATGACTTAATATAAGGCTTCTTAGCTAATGTCATCAAACCCGTTTTATTCTCTGATTGTTTCCATCCAAACTTGGGTTCTTTCCAGTATGTAGCCCTTTTCTTGCTCCAGTTCCCATCAACATTCATTCTAGTTGAATTTCATTTGACATCATTGTACATCAAACACCAAATTTGATCAACTAAAAAACAATTGAAGAGTTTATTTGCAAAATCAGATTACACAGTTTTTAAACATGTTCAAAAATCAAAAGTTAACATGTTTTTATTGTGTTAGTTAGCTGTGTCAGTAAGTTTTTTGAGTTATTAGCACACACGATGCCATAGAAGAACCATTTTTGGTTCCACAAAGAACCATTCACCAAAGGATCTTTGAAGAATCATCTCTTTCTTATTTTTTTTATAATCCGAAGAGGTTTTTTGGCCACAAAGAACATTTTGTGAAACAGAAAGGTTCTTCGGGTGTTAAAGGTTCTTTATGGAACCAAAAGGTTCTTCTATGGCATCCGAGATTTCGAAGCAACCTTTTTATTAAGAGTGTATTAATCTGCAAATGCACTCAACTATTAATGTCATCACTTTAAAAATCGTTCTGTTTGATAACATCATACGTGTGACAGCACCTTTGCTTGCCATCATCCCACACATTCTGTTGGAATTCATGGGTTTGTGCTGTGATTGGTTCAAAGTCAGACTCGTGCTTGATGTGGCACACGGGTGGAGATAGCACACTTTCTGTCTGTTTCTATCCCATCAGCGCTCTCTGTCTCTCCCGTGGAGAGCCGGTTTGTGGAAGGCTTGGGGAATCAGCGCTCTGTTCTCAAGACCTTCAGTGAAAGCGTTTCTTCTCACTCATGAGCGTTCTATATGTCTGCCTCTCTGTACGAAAATCGCCCCTGGCAAAAGGAAAAATCCTTTGACTTCCTCAGCCTGTAGTTGTCCATGATCAAAGCTTCCGTAAGCCTGTCCTGACAATCCGATATGTGCCGCTCGTGACTCTTTGTTTATGTCCCATTGAATCCATCACACGACCTGAGAGGTACAGTATGTGAGGACAAAAGCCACACAGAAGGAACACTGTGCTTTTCATCTTTTACACCTGAATAGGAAATCAAATCTACTGCCAAACCTGCTAGTGAGAAACATTATAAGACATTTTCTTACTGGCCGTGAAACTACATTTAACTGTATGATTTTTACATGACAATGCATTTATTAAGATTGGTCCTGTATCAAAACCAAATGTGCTGATCGATTTGGTTGGTTAATTTTCTCCACGAAAGATACATGTTGTGATGTTATCTCGGATCCAAAAGAAGTGATCAGATCAGATAAGATTGGATGTTATTGTGTAGACAAGATTTTATCGCCATGGAGACTTTTGATTTTATCGGCATAGTGACTTTAGATTTTATCGGCATGGAGACTTTAGATTACAAACACACAAAATGGATCTTTAACTTCCCTCCAGATGGAGTCATGAAAGATCAACTTCCTAAAGCAACACCTGCGAACCGCTCACAGCCCGCCCGCGATCAAGGCAGCGGGGTCACAGACGAAGAGAATGGGACGCACAGCGCTGTATTTGAGCTGTGCTGATGAATGAGTTTGTATTGTTCGTCTGTGGGGTTTCCTGTCAGACAGGTCAGTCTCTATTAAATTAGCACTTGTCAATGTGGCCGTCGCTGATTGATAAATGGTCGTGTCAGAGAGGCGAGAGAGAGAGAGGTGCATTGTTCAACCGGGAAAAACTCTTTGTGTTATGCAGCAAACCACAGCTAATGCCGAAAGCGCTTTAATTTAGTTTAAACCTTTCATTGATCTCATGGTTCGTCTTTACTTATTCTGTTAAGAATGACATCTTCAAACACACACATAATTGTGAATGACTTCTTAGTTACTCTGAAAATTCTTCTCCGGGATATTTATTTTTGGACACGAATTTAAACTGAATTTGTAACTGGTGAAAGGGTTGTTGGTCATAGAGCGTGGAACATTAACGGGAAAGTTCATTCGTGTAATTTGTGTTGTTTACTCATCAGACTCACTCAGAGAAATAACAACGTAGTGATTTATATTTTTAAATATTCATGATGATCCATACTTCCATTAGATACATCACAATTTAATGCATTATAACAAAAACCTGTTTGGTTTTTATTCATTACAAAGGAATAGTATGCTCAAAATAAAATTGTCATCATTTGCTCACCCTCCAGTACCTCTATACATTTCTTTATTGTGCTGAACACAAATGAAAATATTGAAATGAAAGTTTGTAACTAAGCCATTTTGGGTCGCCATTGACTCCCATAGTAGTCTTTTGTCCTGCTAAGTCAATGGTGAACCAAAATGGCTTGGTTACAAACTTTCATTTAATATCTTCATTTGTGTTCGGCACAACAAAGACATGTATGCAGGTTTGTATGAACTGGAGGGTGAGCAAATGATGACACAATTTTTATTTGAGTGAACTATTCCGTTAACTCCCCAAATCCACCGCAAATACAGAAAAGTCTGTTTCCATTTCCCTCTTTAACATGATCATTTGATCAACATTTATTCAACCCTGCATGCTTCTCTTGCCCTATATCGTGTCCTGATGCAAATAAGGGTTAGAGATCGCCTGTGTACGTCTGTGTTTTATGCATGTGTCCAAACACAAACAGACTTCAAAGACACGAGCAATGGAAATCACCGCCGGTTGCTGAAAGCGTCTGTGCGTTTCTCAGCGAGCGAACAGAGAGCCGTCAATGAGCCACAGGCTGCTGCAGGACTGTCACTCATGCAAATAATCACTTACTGTACACTGGTTGAGTTTGCTTTGGTTAAGGCAAATTACCATCTGAAAATGAGCTGCAAAGGACTCTGGGCGAGAAGCTTCTATCACAAGCTCTCTCTCTTTCTGTCTGTCTCTCTCTCTCTCTCCTGTTTTTCTTGTTGAGACGAGATAGAAAAATAATGGGAAATGTTGCAAATCCTACTCTCCAATATTGCTTCAGCGTAATATAAAATATATTTTGTGCTTGATAGAACATCACATCTCCACGTTCTCTAATTTAATGACTTTCAAATCCTTCTTGAAGTTTGCGTCCTAAAATACCTGTTTGAATCCACGATAAACCCACAGTGTGTGTTTGTGTGTGAACACTTTCACTACAGGACACTTTTTCATTGACAATATGTTTGCGTGACGACAGGAAAGATGTCATTTTTGAAACGTTAAAGTAACATGCTCTGTTTTCACGTGGATCTGCAAATGGAAACAAATGTTCTAATTTTGGTTGTGTAACATTTTGGGGCATTGTGTTATTGATGGAGACATGTGGTGTTCCACACTGAATGAAGGCTTGTTTTCTTATTCTCATTTTTTTTTTTGGGGGGAGGTATGGGGGTGTTCAAACATGAGGAGACCCTTTTGCTCATTATTTTACAGAAGGTAAAAAACCGAAAAGAGCAGTTTGTGACTGCACGTTTACCTCGTTCTTTGTGTGCCGCTTCAGTGTTTCTCTCTACCTGATTTCAGCAGCTGGCCTGGACGGATTAAACCTGCAGCGATGTTTTTTAATCAAAGTGTGGTGATCCCTGGAAGGCAAATTACTGCTGCAGGGAGGAGAGAGCCAAACCTTCTGACAGCAGCCAATCAGAGAGCAGAGTGAGGTTTTGGCATGACTCTTTGAAGAGACATCCTCAGTCCTGGATCTACAGGCCTGTGGTCTGGCCTGCACACAGTCTCCAGTCAAGCGAGACTTTATCCTAACCTTAAATAGGAAAGAACATCTGTTTCCAAGATGCTGGAGAGAGAATCCAATAAGGATGACAACATATGCCAGTGTAATTTACAGCCGTAAACTTTAAACCTTTACAAACACTCGCATGACAAAAACAGCTCGGAATTAAAGACATTTTAAAAGAAATCCTTTTAACATTTCCAAATTTTATTTATGTGGAACGGTACAGCAGACTTTCACAAAAATGTTCAGGTAAAAATAGCCAACGTCTTTGAAAGTTCTTTGAAATGTCTTTGAGACAAACCTAGTAACACCACAAAACATCACAGAATTAATAAGATCTATTGTTTTTTCAACGTCTTCCATCCAATGAAATGATGCCACTCCCAGGAGGCTGATAATGTCATGAAGGCTTTCGCAAGTTAGAAAAAATATATAAAAACCTTTAAATTCCCACACCTGGAATGTTTCTAATAAATTGCCAGTTATGTATATAAGGTGGGATGTATGATGGCAGAAATGACCAAAGCGAGACTCAAAGATTGTTAAAAGAGGTCTTGTGCTCTCACGTCCGAACAGATACCGTTAAATTCTTCTCAATGTTTACTATTGATGTATTTTGAAGTTTCTGCTGTGGTAAGGACAAGGTTTCTGAGAACTCAATAGGATCACAGTCTAAACGTGAAGAGGAAGGTGGAGGAAAATCTTCTAAAGTCGTTTTCATCTGCTCTGGTCAGCCTGGGCTTTCTGAATTAGAATTAAAGACTTGAGGAAATGACGATTCGGGGGGAGGTGAGCTTTAAACCTACAGCTAATGCTCGGCATTCACACAGCGGGGGGTTCTGGGTATTATTGAGGAAAAGATTCAGCAGCATCTCTTCAAAATCAGAATTATTCGTCAAGCATTAATGAGCGCTTCAATGAGAATAAGACGTTTTGTTCGTTTAAAAATATCTGGTGACCGAATGCTTTCTCTTCCCAAAGACAAACAATTTCGCAACAATAACTCTGGCAAAGATAAAGTTTTGGCTGGTTGATTGTCATGCATTAATAATCCATTTCTTGATTTTCTTGTTACAGTGTTGCCGTTTCCAAAAATGGTCAAATAATTAACAGCCCACTGATGAAGATCATTTGGAAAATTAAAAATCATCAACAATAATTTTTGTTTGGAACGCGCGTCTTTTGTGCATATTAATTAAGCATTATTGTAAATAATTAGGTGGCCTCTGGTAACAAATCTTCAGCAGGCAGAAGAATTCTGCGTAGGCTTTCAGAGCGGTGATTACCTCTGCGTATTTAACCCTTACGATGACTGTCAGTCATTTATTTATAATAAATATTGTGTTGTTGTGCCTACTGTAGTGAGAGCTTGTGTCTGATTTCGCTGGGTGAAACCCAAGAACATGTAATGCATTATGTAGTCTCACATTATATAATATTTTTTAGCATAGTATTTACATAAATCCATAAATGCAAATAATAGTAAAACATAGAGCTGCACTGGTATGACGAGAAACTCTTACATAGATTGTATTTCTGGCAAAAAAAATTCAGATAAAAAAAAAAGTGTAGAGGTCAATGTTTATTTGTCAAAAAACTGCAATTCTCTACAATGACAATTTAAATAAGTATCATTATATGACATGTAGAAGAATATGTTGGACGAACGTCTGGTGATTAAGACAGAGAGAGGGAGAGAGATATAACTAAATAGCAGCTCATGAATCTGCAGTAATTAGAGCTGTGACAGCCGACAGCTCCCATGCACAACACTCACTGCAGAAAGAGCTTCGGATGAATGCTGACAGGTCAAGAGTGAAAGGCCAAGGGTCAACCTGTTCACTTAAAATGAAGAAGGATCTGAGCCGGGCTGAGGTGACCTACATCAAAAGACGAGGAATTACAGGCGAGAGAGAGACTTCCTCAGGGAGCGCTGTATGGCTGCCAGGCTTTAGATGGAGGCATTTGAAGGAGTCCACTCAAAAGTGTGCATCCCTTTTGAAAGCAGACGGAGCAGTTAAGAGCAGAAATGGAGTGTTTCAGGAGAAAAGGCCGTCTTGTTTGGGAAAGGTGAAGGACACTTGCGTGTTGTAGATCCGCTGTATATGTATGTGGTGCACAGTGACCAACACACAGTTGCAGAATTCAGTCATCATTCATGTTGCGTAAAACGCATATTTTGATCTATCTATGAAATTTTGTAATGGCTGGGATACACTACAAGACAAGACATCATATACTTGCAGACTTTTTGAAAGTTTCAGATAGAAACACACTAACTGATCAAATCTGCAGACTGGTACAGACTTTCTGCAACAAGTCCAGACTGGAAATCTTTTCGGAACCTGAGCAAGTGTTGTAGTGTATTTTAGCCTTAAGAGAGCTGTTTTCATGCAGGCCTGCATAGAGATGGGAAGCAGGTCTGTTCGTGTGATTCGACATCGGGGACTCCACGTTTGAGTTTGGAAGTAGAAGAGTTTGTTGTTTCACCGCCTTTGACTGAGGTCATATCAAATTAACAGTCTATCTTCGGCGTAAAAATAGCATACCATTAATTTCTGCTGCGCATAAATCTTAAAGGTTGACCTGATTTTTAATGTTAAACTCTGTGAAGAAATTAAAGAGCGCCGAGTATGTTACAATACGCAGACAGAACTAATTTTAGCTCTATCTCTGTCAGCGCGGGTCATAGACGTGCTGTCTGTCTGCACACATCTTAAACTGTCTATCTGGCTGTCTGTCTGTCATGAGAGGTGTTGCAGTGATTTAACCGCAGGTAAGAGGTTAACCGTAGGAAAGTGACGGTAAAGAACTGCCTCCAGTGGGTTAATTCTTTTAAGGCAACAGCAAAATGATCTGAGACACCAGTGTTCTGTAAACAGTTCTGTTTATTAATTTCGGCAATCTGAATAACCATTTCTTGTATCCAGTACTATAGATTATTAGTCAATACAGGCAGTTCACGACGGGCAAGTAATGAGCCGCATTTCACAACGGCTGATCACAGAACAGTTTTATCCGTATTATAATTAGGATTTTAAAATGTGTGTCATTACGCAAAGAACTTGGCAACACTTTATAATAACTTTCATTTAATAAGCCATTAACAAATATCATACAGTGTAATGCTCAGCAGATCGCTAGTGCATGCAGATCCAGCTATGAACACGTATGAAAATATATGAATCAACGTTTCTTGACATTTCTATCTTCCCGAATGTACATTGACTAATGATGTGTTAAGCGTTATATAATGTAATAGCATTTGTTCATTTAACTCGTGGAAGTTATTATGAAGTGCTTCCAAAAGCCATAATGGAACTTCAACTTCGTGGGCAACAAACTCACGCAGTCACAATCATTTTTCAGGTAGTGCGTTCGAGTTTAGCAGGCTTAAATTCTTTAATTGTATCCGCAGCAGTTAACAAGCTTAGCGCCGGGCATACAATGTGGTCAGCGTAGTTTAAATAGATCCTAATTATTTCTTGTTAAAGGTTTTAGATTTGTTGCCTCTTGTGCAGCTCAATGATAAACCTTCCCGCTTTCAAAAGCAGCCATTACAAGTGCATTAGCTAAGCATTAGCACCCGCTACTTTATTAGCACGTTCAGCCGCTAGCGCAGACGCTGGCACCGGCGAAAGCAGATTATGCCTCCAAATCAAGGCTGAACTAATGATAAAGTGGCACAACAGAGTCAATTATAGTATTTTCATCAGTCTTTGCGCCGTGCATTTACTGTTTGTTATTTCAATATCACGGAACGCTGGATGTGAAGTGACAGTGGCTGAAGATGAGTCAATCAGACTGCAGACAGCTGGAAGTCTGACAAGAGAAGATGCTTTTAAAGAAAATCATTTCAGTTAAATCAGGACGGTTTCCAAAAGCCGAGAGCAGAAGGCATTTAAGTGTGTTTCAGTTTAAGACACAAATGTCGGGAAGAGCTTTTAAAACTGCTTGTCATGCTGCAAGCTACAATATTTTTTACTGCATTAAGGAGATCATATTTTTTAAAGAAACCCTATAGATTTCCTCACTAAGGACGGAATTTATCTTGCACAACAGAAATATGTAACCTGCTAAAAAAAGCATACAGTCTTTGCTGCACTGCAAAAAATGACTTTCTTACTTAGTCTTTTTTTCTTGTTTTCCAGTAAAATTGTCTACAATTCTTGAATCAAGAAGCATTTTCTTGATAAGCAAACTGACCTAAGAAAATAAGTCTTGTTTTAAGTAAAAAAATATGACATTTCGGTGAATTTGTGCTTAAAACAAGAAGAAAAAAAATGCCAATGGGGTAAGAAAAATAATCTTGAATTAAGGTTGACCTTTTTCTTAGTCGCTCAATTCAAGATTATTTTTCTTACCCCATTGGCTGATTTTTTTGCTTGTTTTAAGTACAAATTTACTGAAATGTCATATTTTAATTTTTTGACTGAAAACAACACTTATTGTCTTAGGTCAGTTTGCTCATCAAGAAAATGCTTCTTGATTCAAGAATGTTTAGACATTTTTACTGGAAAACAAGAAAAAAAGACTAAGTAAGAAAGTCATTTTTGCAGTGTGGTTTAAACTGGTTTAGCTGGTTTTGGTCTTTGGGGTCAAACTAATGATAAAAATGTACAGCAATAATGCACTGCAGCTTAAAAAACTGTCTGTTTGCTTAAATGTAACTGTAAAGTTAGAAAAATGACCTTAATTTACACAAAGCTCTCTGAATGAAGTGATTTATTGAATCGATTTAAAACAGTAATGTGGTATTGTGTATGTTTTCTCTCATGATCGCCGGAGAAAGTAGTTTGTTACACAGCACTGTTTGAAGACAATACATCGACTACATTTGTCCAAATATTAAAAAACTTGTTTTATATGTAAATGTGATTATTTTTCATTTTTACTGTAGTGAAAACACACTACGGGTTGCAATGTTTAGAATAAGATCACGTTCTGAGAAAGAGAGCCACAGCATTTTTTTAACAGTTTTTTTTACATCTGAGCTTTATATTTAGAACTGAGAAAGCTCAAAACAATTAAGTGCAGTTGTCACATTTTTTATAATGTGCCACATATCTTCAAAACCTCAACCATAAAGCATGTGAAATGAATCTTTGATCAGCGGATGTTAGAGGAGAAAGCTCTTTACTCCAGACAGCTCTTCCAGCTGATGAACAACCTCAAAAAACAGACGCGATGGAGCTTTAACCTAATTTAAGTCTATACAAGGTTAAGGTCCAAAAATATGCGACGTGTGATGATAACTTCACAAACTTCACCCCACCAGTAAAGCAATAAGAGTCCATTTAAATAGTTTCTCAATAAGAATGGCTTGAGTTATAGCGTTTAGGGGGCTAACACTTTTTCTCATCAAAACGCGATGCTTTTGAAGGCGAACCATTTAAGAAGAAACGCAAGAGCAAGAAACGATGAGAGCCATTAATAAAACGCATCTTGCGGCCGGCGACGTGCAGACTGAACCTTTGAGCTTCAGAAAGCAGGCGTGTCTCTTTAACGGTACCCGCTTCCAATCCTTTCATGTGGTTCAGCCCATGGGTCTCCAGCACATCACCGCGCGTCGTCCCATCCAGGAGTATTTGCCTTTCCTGCGCTTTCTACATTTCAATCAAAACTTCAGAACAAAAGCGTTCCCCTCCCAAAGAAGTGCAGATGCCTGAGTTAAACCAGATGAACCCCCCTCCTGTTTTTACCCACCGCTGCCAAGAGGAGTCTCAGGGACATCCTGTGCGCCGAACCCCACATTACTTTAACTGCGTTCAGAAACAAAGACATTCCTCAGTTCGAACCATCAACCTTTGAAAATGATCCTGATTACTTGATTATTTCTGCCTTTTGAAAGGGTGGAACCCAACATGCATTTATCAGAATCCACACCGGCATCTGGGCCGATTTTATGTGATAAGCTCCAACACTGATTTCACATAACAGATAACAGCCGGTAAGACAGGATTCATGTAAACCTCGCTGATCAAACAAAACATCACATAGATCAAATGAAATCACGGCCGTGTTTACACACACGGGAGCTTCATGTGATCTTCACTCCTGTAAATGAGATTTATCACGGTACATTCAGATATGGTAGCTGAATGGTGACCACAGGTTCAGTGACGACTGTATTACTCACATATGGACGGATAATTTAGTGGGCTGTTGGTTGCTGCTGTGGGTTTCTGAGACCACCACAGGTGCCCCACACAGACCCGCCCTAGCGCCACAGCTTCACCCCCAAACCCACCCCATCATATAATTTCACCACACGCACTTTCATTGGTCTAATTCTGTAAACACTTGAACGGCACATAATCACACACAGATGAGGTGTATGATCACATTTATCCTTACACACAACTGTGACCAAAGCACAACCTTTAGTGATATAAAGTCCTTTCTACCCATCTTCCATTCTTCAGACAAACAGGAAGCCCTACTGATTTAGAATTCTGTGAATTCGTGAATCAGGGACAGTATTGTATAGTGTGTGTGATGTGTGGCGTTTAATTCCAACCCTTGTGATGTCAGCGCTGCAGCGGCTCATTTCTAATTTAAAAGCAGTAGCTCCTTCATCATTATTAAAGACATTTGAGGGCATTCAGTAGCCAGAAGGTAAGCTTTAAATATATGTCATTTACCGGCTTTTTGAAGAGAAATGGTTTTACTGAAAAAAGTTACAGTTACAAGATGTTCGCTACGAGTACAGATGTACTGAGAACACTATTGGGGCAGAATGTAATACAGTATGCAGGAAGAAAGGCAAAAGCTTGCAACATCCAGAATTCAGAATTCAGAAATGACATTTTTTATGCTGTGCAAAGTGACTAAACCACAAACAGCCAATCAGAACACATCATATTATTGATATACAGACACGGGTGGGGTCCCAGTGATGCTGACGAAAAATAAATAGAATAGAATTTCTAAAAGTAGAAACCATGAAAAACTGAGAGTCATCCATTTTAAAATTATCTTCAGACATTTGCTGACCACAAGGTTGCTAATAAAGAGCATGTTTATATGACATATTTAAGAACGCACATGCACAAAAGGTAGAATTATTCACCGTCACATACATACAATTTTGAGATTAAGAGTCCGAATACATATACAATTTTTGTCTAAATGGTTCCATAAATAACCTTTAACATTTAAAGAATCTTTCTGTTTAAAAGAAGGTTTTTAGATTATAAAAAGATCACAAAGACATGGTTCTTTAAAGAACCTTTGACTGAGTGGGTCTTTGTGGAACCAAAAATGGTTCTTCTATGGCATCTCTGTTAAGAACCTTTAAGCACCTTTATTTTCAAGAGTGAAAGAAACTTCTCATCATTCATGCTGGAGTAAAACTGCGACCTGTATAGAGCCCCGACTGTTGGTGTCTAAATCACAAATAACGTCCTTAGTTGATCAATGTTCAGTAGAGTAATGCATGAGAATGGTTGAGGAACGTGAATACATTCCTCCAGCTGGAGACTTTTTTTACAGATTGTGTTTCTTTCTGAACACGGGGTTCCTTAACATCAGCACAGACTCGACAAATCAAACTTATCCAAACATTATCAAAACAACTCATTTGCACACAAAAGCAGAGAGGATTAAGTACGTCCATCCTTCAGCTCCTGTAAACAGACATTGTGTTGAGACGACACAGCTGTAATCGTACTTCTCTTACTTCTTTTGTACTTTAAGTTCCTTTTATAAAGAATACTTTATGCAGTAAGTGCTAGTACTAGTATACTTGTAAGTGTACTAAAACTAGTTGGGACTAAATTGGCACTTATTATTTTATGAAAGTGTCTTTTTAAGTATATATGTAACTCTATAGTAATTATTGAGTACACAGCTAGTTTACACAACATTTATCCTGAGAAGTAGCCAACATAAAAAGTAGACAGGAAGTCTACTTCCTTTTTCGTTTTAAAAGACGTTTATAGCGCACTTGAATTTTTTGTAAGGGTGACATTTTTTTTTCTTCTAAGGGTTAAGCGAGAAACACACAAGACCTGACAAAAATGTTTTGAATGTTCGACCATAAGTGCTTAACTTCAACACTGAGATTCTATACAGTATACATTGATTTGTTTACAGATTATATTGTACAAGTATAAACTCATAGCGATAAAGATTTACCTTTAACATCTACAGTGGGGCAGGGGGGATCTGGGACCCCCCATATGGCATTAGGGACCCCCTATAAGAGGTAAAAAAATAGACTTGGGGGGTTCTTCAGATATATATTTTAAATAATAATTCAAAATGTGTTTGTGTGTGTGTGCGTGCTTGCGTGTGTGTTATGAAGTGTTAGGAAGTGAAACGCAAGCATTTTTGATGATCGTTTCTGTTCAGTCCGCTTGTTTTATTGTGTTTAACTACAGCTGTCGTCAGTGTTTTTGTTTGGCAATGGCAGCCGGTATGTGTTAAAATATCAAATTTGGGACTGTATTCTTTCGATTTCTGGCACTACACAACACAATAACATGATATTTTAAACGCCTTATGTAGCCGAAACAGTGCTGGTTTGTATTGGCCGCCTCCAGTTTTCCCTTTGTTTTGCCTCCAGCTAATGCCGTGACGTAAGCGTGACGTCAGCCTTAAAGGGGTCTATGGCATCACTGCGAAGAACCCCCCACCAGCACCTTTATTTCCAGAGTGTACATGAAGATGCGTCTCACAGTGGAAAACTGTTGAAATGAAACCAGAGGTTGTTTTGCTCTCCAAGCTTTCCGGAGAACCCGTGAACTCTATTAAACTTTGACAGGTCTATTTAAGTTGAACTTAATTGTTTACAAACCTGTTCAGCTGAGGTCTGCAGGAGAGATTTCATTTAGATTAATGATATGGAGCTGCTTTCTAATGAGGCCGTTTGACAGTAGACACTTCCATTCGCTGGGCCTCGGGGAAGTGTCTTTGTAGTTCAGGTAATTACACACAAGCCCTTCACAAACTCTAACCTTTAGAGCTTAACACACACACTTCTGTTAGTGAACAGTAAACGCATTCAACCATTGGACAAAATGGTCTTAGACAGACACATGCAATTAGCTCGGACTCCTTTTGTGTTGTAAGCAGTGAGGATGCTGTTCTGCCTGCGGTTTATTTGTTGAGTCTGAACTCTACGGTTTCTCAGATGTTTCTCTGACGCAGACGGCAGTTTGCTCATTTGTCTCCTCTTGTTTCAGAAGCGATGGCATGGATATCTCATTCCGTCGGAGATCTCAACCATTTGCTCGGTTGAAGTTCTCACAAAGATCCGAGCTATGTTGCAAATTGCAAAATGACATTTATCTCTTAAGGAATTTCAACAAAATCATTCGAGATTAAGATACCAATGTGAAACATAACGGAGATCTCTTAAAAGTATCCAAAGCTTTGTAAAAGCAACAATACAATTTTCTCACAAAGTCCGCTGCTTGCCAAACGAAAGCACATTCGAGAAAAACTCAACGCACAGTCGCAATGAAAGCTAGAGACGCTTCACTCTCTTAATCATCCCTCATTTTGACTTTAATTCAGCTTGGCACGCATTCTGCAGAGCTCGAACTAAAATATATGTTTAGCCCTTGTTGTTCGGTGCGGTTTTGTGCTGGTAAAGGCGGCAGACAAAAGATCGCGGGCCGGAGATGGGCCGCAGCAGCGGCACTATTGAGAGCCGAGAAAGTGCAGAACAAAGTGATCTGTGTGAAAGGCGAATGGAAGAAAGAGACAGATTATCTTAATTATCATTCAGAGGCAGCGCTCAGCAGCACCTGTGCATGAATAATAACATTTATCAGCGCTCGGAGATGTGCGAACATTCTTTAAATCACCCTCATTACTGCCGAGCCGAGAGATCAGCCCTGAATTATCTGTGTCTACACACAGACGGACGGAGAGCACCTCCCTGTCTCAGGGGATGGGGCGGACACGGGCCGCGCATCAGTGAAAGGCCTCGCCAGGACCCATAGAGTGCCACGGTGGGCACGGGACACAAAGCGCTCCGGGGGGAGATGGCATGGCTTCACCCTGCATTAGCTCACAAACCTCACAGCGCTCGGCTTCAATATTGTCTTGATGTGAAAAGCATTTGATGGGATAAGGCCCGGTGAATGACCGAGGCTCTCTGCTGTCACACGCGATCACTTCGGTTTAATTCAGAGCCTGTCAGGAGACACACGATCATATTTACCAATAGCTGCATGCTGATGGAACGCTTTGCAGGAAGACGTGGGAAAATTTAACAAGTTAAGTTAGGAATAAGTTAAATAACAAGTTAGGAACGAGTTGGAACAAGAGAATAGAAAAGCCAATGGTCAAGCTTTGAACCAGGTTTTACGTTTTCTGCACTAACAAAACTGGTGTTGCTCTGTTTGGGTTCTTCCAAAAATGTTCATTCGGTCGTTTTTTCCTACTCACCGCCATGAAAAATGAGAATTTGAATTTGTGTTTAAGATACTTGTTTAAATTTGCTATTCTTAACAAACAACCTGAAAGATTCACGCTCTCTATATCAGAACTGCTGAAACCACATCTGCCACGTTTCCTAAAATATCTGACACTCGGATAATTTGAGAGTTAGTCACTCAGAATTAAAACGTCTTTCCTGAAAAAAAGAAAGACTTAATTATGCTAGTGGTAATGTTCCTCATTCTGTGTTTTAGTCCAGAGACTACAGAGGTTTAAATAAGAATCCATTTCCAGGTCCGGTGAGACGTTACATTCCTCCACGGGCCGCAGCTGGTCACTTTCTGGTGGTTTGTAACTTCTCCAATCACGTCATGGTGAATTGCAAGGATTCCCCAACCGCCCACGTCAACAAACACGCACTACGTTTGAAAACAATCCCCATCACCCCCATTTCATGCAAAACTTCAGCACGCCAGTCGCCCACACAAGCAATTGCGATGTTCTGTCCCTGTTTTCTAAAGCCTTCGTCGTAGGCGAAGAGGAGACCCTCATTTATCAAATACACGTCATCTGTGAGGGGGACGGAGGTGAATAGTTTTAGAAGTCGTAGGGCAAGGGTCCGAGGTTGAGGAGGGCGCACCATGGGAGGGCTTGAACAAAGACACGCTTAGAAAGGAGCTTCAGTGCAGCAAACACATAGAAATGCGAAATATTCACCCACTGCAATGCAGCCACCAAAGCAGGAGGAGATGTTGAGCAGGGCTGTCAAAAGTTCAGCGCTATAAGAGTTGCCTTTGTCCACGCCGTCACGCGTGAAGAAGAATAGACTCTTTTATTTCAACTGGTCACTTCGGAGGACGAATTCGATTGTGTCATTTCCTTCTGACATCAGAAAAATGCTCCGAAGTCTGGACTTGACTCAAACTCCAATGACCAGTAGGTTCAAATCCCTGAAGCCATGATCACGAATACTAAACCACGACAGGGCGACACAATATGAACCCAATGACACTCAACGTACAACATTTCCCTGGAAAACAAAATGAGATTTGAGGATGAAGTCTTATAGGTTCGCGTCGTGAGCTGGTTTTAGGGCTCAGGTTTAGAACACGTCCTACTTTGTTTTAAATAAAAATGTCCAAACCATCTCTAATGTAACCTCAGACAACAACAGACTAAGACCTGAATTAAAAACGTTTTATCAATTTGAGCGTCTTGTCGAATCACATCATATGAAACGAATCATTTTCACCCTTATATTCACTTCACACTAATGTGATTTCTTCTCTCTGCTCTTTAAAGATGAAGACGACTAAATCAGTCTAAATTCACCTCCATCACCGCACGTGTGTGTGTGGGTATCACGAAGCACTCCGAGACTTTTATGAAGGTAAATGAGATGATATTATTCTGCGGTGTGATACGGTCTGTGTGTTGAATCATTTATAGATCTCTAATAGCTCTTCAGAGTTTTGCATGTGTCGACCGGTGAATGTAGTACACTGACCTTCATACAGCAGATTAAAGACACGTAAGTCATTTCTTATGAATATTCGCAGGTCCTCCTAATATGTGAAATATTTGCTTTTACTCTCTCCTACTGTTTGATTTATATAAAATATCGCATCACGATAAATTATTCATGTCAATTAGCTTTTCATCTTCCCGGATACAAACTCATTGATCCTTTTTAACAACTGTTTGTTTCAGCTGGTGAGTGTGTTTCCACAGCGGTGGGGCGTCTGTGAGCCTCGGGCCACATTTCTTTAATAAAAGCATCAGATTTTTGCATACCTATGATTTCCATATTAAAGGAGTGTGTGGCTCTTTAAGTGGATTTGGGCACTCCAAAATTCCCCGGAATTCTGAGGTCCTCAGCGTCTTCCCATCAGAGACTATCTGCAAATTAACAAAATCTTTTCTAACTCTATTATAATCAGGACTGAACTTATTAAAGAAATGCAATACAACGTTTTTATATTATAAATTAAAAGACCATACAATATACTATATACAGCAAGAATTGGGGGCAATTGTGCCCAAAATCTCAATAATCCTGAACATAGAGTTATTATATTGAGACTTTTTAAAATAAATATAGATCTTTTAAGCAGCTAATAATAATGATAATAATAGAACGAATAATATTATTATTAGAGTTGTAAGTGTTATTATCAATAGTAATAATAATACATTTTTATTTTAGATTTAATATTACAAATAAACCAGGACTGAATTTATTAAAGAAAATGCGATACAATGTTTTTATATTATAAATTAAAAGACCATATGATACTGTATTATATTACTGTAATATATTACTGTATTCAGTAAGAATTGGGGCAATTGTGCCAAACATCTCAATAACCCTGAATATGGAGTTGCTTTATAGAGACTTTTTAAAATAAAAATAGATATTTTAAGGAAATAACAACAATAACAATAATATTATTATTTGAATGAATACAATTATTATTGTTGTTATTGTCAATAATAATAATACATTTTATTTTACATTTAATATACAAATAAACCAGGAGATGTTATTCCTTTAACCAAAAGACTCTACGAGAACTTTTAATAAAGTAAAGATAAATCAGGAATGATTAAAGGATTCATCTTCTATAATCATAAAGGAATCTTCTTCTTTTAGACCTTTGACATCAGAATGAAGTCTGACTGAGATGACGACCTCCGATGCGATTTCTCCTCAGTTCTGATCGTATTTGATTTCACAGTTGATTAAAAGACATTTCGTCACAGATGAGATACACTTTAAGAACTTTGGGAAGTAATATTCCAGTCAGATTAATATGGATCAAGGGAAAAAGAAAAAAAAAAGAGAAGAAACTTTAATCTGTTCTAAATACTATCTTAATCTCTGTTCCTGTCACAGAACATTACACTGTCTCTTCTTCTCGGGTTGGCATGCGTCACGGGTTGAGGTTTACCTCGACGGGACAGAACGATTGTGCGCTGGCAGTTTGCGGGTCGTACAGATGTCAGACGGGTCACGGACAGTAATCGTAACACATGTAACACAGATCGGACATGCCCATTGGTCAGGTACAGTGAAACCTCACGTCAGGTCACGTCAGGTTTATTGAAAGAGCACATGACTTAATAAAGCCTATAAAGGCCCATATGGACACTGGGCTGTATTTTCCCTTCGGCTGCACAGGAAGTGACCTGCCACCCGTCAGTATAATGTAACTTTGACTGGTTGTTCCTTCTGGGCACGACCGTTTGAGTCACCATGACCATCTCAAGGAGAAAGACTGAGCAATGCTGAGGTCAACATTTACATCATCATGTCCCTCATATGTCGTGACCTAGATATGTTCAGTTCAAGAACATAGTTTTGTGTTTGCTAGGTTGAAAACGTGTCGCCTATAGTCAGTGCAAAAATGGTAGATGCGTTCCTATTCACTTCCACTGTAGAAAAATGAAGCCAAGATGGCCACTGACAAAAAAACATCTTATAACTAACTAAAACTAAACGTACAGGTAATAGAAATATAAGTACATTCATCAGCGTGACAAGAATGAACTAAAACGACCATCTTTTCTGTCCCATGATTCTTTCTGTTGGCATTGGGCGGGTTTGAAAGTGAGGACCCCCAATCAAAGCTCATCCTCCAACCAATGACGAACCAATCAGCAGCCACGCAGGATTGGGATTTCATCAACTTCTGAAAGAATTCCAGCATGGAGTTGTATCTTTCTTTGGTTGTTTTTCCTGTGGTGAGGGTTCGTTCCGGCAGCGTGAGAGTTCTCGTGGGCTCTAGACTCTGCTTTTAATGAAGTAAAAACAACTCCCACACAAGTTCATGAGTGTTTCTGAGCAAATTCTGAGATGATTACAAGTGAGCGAACCGGAGGGGGTCTCTGACTCCTGAGGAAAAACTGATGTTTTTTTTCTGTGTCTCTTTTCCCCTGTTTATTTTTTCTCTTTTTCACGCGCCGATTCTGCCGTTTTAATCACCCTGTCTTTTTCATAATCGATACATGGCTTGGCGCCAAATTGCCGTTTGCGCTAAAATGAAATAATTTAAGAAGTCGACACACCACACAAGCACACATAAACATTTCCAAAACGTGCAGTCCAAGAAATGATGGTCCTGGATTTCATCCAGATCTGAGACATCACATTTCACAGGTCTTCAAAGATCTTCGTGCAGGAGACGGTGAGCGGCATCTTCCAACGAAGCATTTGATGTTCCTCTCTCCAGGAGGTAAACGCAGAATCCGGCCGGACTCTTTTACATATCGAATGTTTCAACTGATTGCAGCTAATCTAAAAAAACAACATCAAAAAAGGTTCCCGAACATTTACACAACCATCACTGCAAGAGAAGGCAGACGCGCAGACGGATGCGCAGCTCTCGGCCTCGTTAATGTATTTGCTGGATAATTACCGGTCGAAATTTCTGCCTCACCCTCAAAAATGACATGCAAATGAGATACGCATAAAATTAGGCCGGTGAATAAGTGAGTAATTGAGCCTCCAAACCTTTCCTTTTGTGTGAGGACATTTCACACTTTCTCAAAGCCTTTCTGCTGTTTTCGCTATAATGGACGGGGTTGGAATCGGTTCGCTCTCGGCTCTTTGATCTGGTATTAACGGATAAAGGAAAGTTGAATTTTTCTAGATTAAGGTTTCAAAGCAACAAAATGGCCGAGGCTCTTCTATTTCAATTGAGCGAATCGGGAATCTCTTTTCCTCTCAAGAGTGGAACTTCATAACCGATGAAGAAAGAGAGAAATCTCACAAAGTGTCTTGAGGTTAATTATAAGACGATAATGAACTGCTGGACGTTTGTGACGGTTTCACAAATGACAATGACACGTATAGTTTGCATCCGAGTTAAAAGTGAATGCAACAAATATCGTTTTATTTTAAACGAATGAAAGAGAAAAACATGCCCCAATATTTTTCACTTATAGGTGTTATCAGATTCTTACTGAGCGTGTGATAAGTTAACATCAAATTAAAAGTTCACTTCTATGGTGTGACACATTTTTAAGTGACTTGTACAGTGAACCTTGGGTGGATGGAGTCAGAGGGTTGGAGGGGAGGAGTTGAAAAATGAGAAGCGTTGTTTCAGAGGCTGATTTTGATGAAATATTAGAGACAAGCATCTTAATATTGGCAACGTGTATTGAGAAAGTTAACAGTTTGTTTTTGGGGGATGTAGTCAATATTTCTTCATACTTTAGGCACATTGGATTTGTTTGATTTTTTCTACCATAAATACTAAATTAGATTCTTATAATTATTAATATAAATAATATTTTTACAGCATTGAAAAAATATTTTAATACAACTGACCTGAGAATGTAAATTAATGTTATTTGATATTTGATATTAGTATTAAAACTAAATTCCAAATATTCACTCAATAAAGGCTGAATAAAAACAATATAAACACTATATTTTACACTATAATCAAAGTGATGAGTAAAATTATTCATCCATTTAAATTGTTTTCCCCATCTCTTTTTTCTCCGGATCCTTTATTTTTTTATGTGATATTAAGACGTGTAATTAACATGAAGCGCATTAAAGGGGCTCTTAACTATAATTTGCAGTTCATGAACTGTTTTTAAAAATTACACTTAATATAATTAACTTCTGTCATTAGGCCTAATCCCCAGCGGCTGTGTGTAAATGCTTTGCCTTAAAAAATTACATATAGAGAGAAGGATAAAATGAGACGCACTGTAGGTTTCCCTGTCCACAGAACAGATCCGATAGCGTTCAGCGAACTAAGAATGTGCGATTATCAAGGACGTCAGAAACAACAGAAAATGAACATCGGTACGTTTTTTTATGAACTGACTCCTCACAAACACGCACACCTTACATGCTTATTCCAACCCTGGAAATAAATCGGCAGCACTTCTTAAGGATCTGCCTGTGAAAACCGAACAAGTTAAAATAAATCCAAATATCGAAAAGTCTCTCTGGTTAACCGTGTGACATCATGACAGACAGCTGTGGAGTCACATGACTGTATCGATGACATCAGCAGTGTTATATGTAATATAAGCGTGCAGTGGTACAATGGTGTGATGGTTCTGTCCTGAGCTACCGTGTGTTTTGCTGCGTTTACTGTCTGTCAGTGTGTGTGTGTGTGTGTGGGGGGGGGGGGTTTGGGGTTGGGGCGGTGTCTATGTCAGAATAACTGACCGCTAATCTAAACAGATATGATTATAACCTGTACGACAGGCCGCCACACGAGCACAATTCTGCTCCCCTGGAAACACGTAATGAAGGATGTTCCTGGTCCCCAGCTGAGACCCTGCAGTCAGAGCCATGATAAGCCATCTAATCAGAGCTCACACACACACACACACACACACACACCACAACCTGCTGCCCTGCCGTTCAAATCTGCGTTTCTGCATATCAAAGGCTCCACAAAACGCGACGGTAAAACCTGTAATTACCTTCCTCCTCTTTTAAACCAATCGCCCAATAAGCTGTTACTGTAGGTATGTGCGTGAGTGGACAAGGCAGATGTGAATGCATGTGTGTTGAGCTATAAATAAGGGTTAAAAGGTCATTACAATATTTTCCCAGTTGAAAAAACATAACCTCATTGAATAATTTAATTTAATATGCAATCATTTCTATAATGCTGCTTATATTGGGTGTAGATTGTGTATTGCTTTTTAGGTTTGTGTAATTGTGAACTTGTTCACAGGTTACGAGGATTGTGCAGTAAACCAGTTCTGATGTGTGTGTGTCTCTCTGACAGTCGCTCTTGGCCTCTAACTGCTGTCTGTCTGTGTCTGACTGTACGACATTGAACTTTCTCTTTGTGACTGCCAGGCTGCACACACACAAACAACCACACACACACAGATTTGATCAGCCAGCATATGGGAGACATGAATAATTGAGTTCGGTCAAAAGTGTGAGTCCAGCAAAACTTAGGAACAAATCAGACACTTTAACTTCAAAAATGTGTCAGAATTATTTTTTAACAACATTTAATGTATAAAGTAAGGTATAGTGTGACCTATTGATAATGTTACATAATTTGTTGTAAAAATGTAATAAATGTGTAATATTATGACTGCAAAATAATAGACATCATGGAAGTATCTGTAATTACGTATAGTAAACTGAAGACGTTTTATATATTTTCTTATGTAATATTAACTTTCATCTTTAAACAAGCCAGCTTAATTCTACAAAACACTGACTTTCCTTCACTCTGCCATAAAAAACTTGAAACCTTCAAATTTTAGTTTTTGTAAATTATTTTTTAAATATACACAATAAGTATTTGTCTAATACGAATTTTATGAATTGTTTAATACAAAATTATTTTTTACACATTTCAAGCAAAGCTTTAAGATCATACTGATAATATTTATTTTATTAAAAGTTTAGCAGATGTTCTTGAAACATAATACTGAATATTAAGTAATATTTCATTACCTATATATTGCCTTTTATGTGTATAGCTATGTATTTTAACGGAATAAAAGTGTACAACCACATGACAATTTTGGGCAACAACCGAAACCATGTCAGATATAAATCTGTATTGTTCCACTTTTCTGTCCATAGCACAAAACTATTATAAACGATCACTCATTTTTACTTAAACCTACAGTGTACATGAATTCTGTCTACATAACATACAGTAGAGAGCAGGAATGCGTTCAGTGTGTATGTGAGTAAGAGAGAGAGAGAGAGAGAGACCGAGCCAACAGCAACACACGCTTATGACAGACAGAGAGAGAGACAGAGAGAGAGACAGACAGAGAGAGAGAGAGGAGAGAGACAGAGAGAGAGAGAGAGCTCTCTGCTTCTCAGTAAGATTGGTGAATGACGGTGAATCGTTAAAAGGGAAAAACGTCCAACACAGCAAAACATTGCCTTTTGTTTTTTGACTTCTTTGTTTATTAAATATAATGAACAATTCTATATTTTATATATTTATTTGTATGTCTGCTCATACATTTTGAATAAGCTTTGACTGTCATCTGTATGATGTCACCGTATGACAAACTATCAAATCCTCTATTGGGAGACTGTGGAACAGAAAAATAGAAGCTTACTGATATCTGAACTTTTTTTTTTTAATGCAGAAAAACTTCCCCCGAATTATTTTAGATACACACAGACCCTACAGCTGTTAAAAATACCATACTGTATCATAACCCAAGGCACTTTATATGTACACAAATAAGGCCGGGGCTAGTTTCTACACGTTTCTATTAGTGGATGTTGTTTTTCACTTCTAAAATTGTTTATTTAAAACTCAAAATCTAAACCTGCAATAGTGTCATTTTTTGTATTATCTGTTAAAACAAATAAAACACAATAAAACCACACAGGCAAACATTAAAATCTGTACAATGAATGAAGTTTAATTTACATAATTTTCATACATTAATTATAATATATCTGTTGTCTAACACAATGGGCAAGTACAGTGCAAATGTTTAGTCGTTTTTCTTCATTGCATTAAAATGTGTGACAACTAGCCCCGGTCCCTTGAGGTAAGTAATAATATGTTTTTTATATTTCAATTTTTCCTGTCATAAAATGTCGTACTCTATTTATATGTCATGCTTTGGCAGCATTGTAAGAAACAGTCAGTTGAAATTGAAGAAGTAGATTTGATAAAGGCCATTGTGATGTATCAATAATGAGGCGTCTTTATTTCTAAAGCGTCAGTTGATCAGGTGAGGAGGAAAACAGACCGTCTCCTGTGTGTGTGAGAGTGTTTGATCCGTCTTTCATATGCATATGCCGTGAGAACTCCAGATACGTTAAGCTTCGCTGTCCTCTCTTCACACCGTCTCTCTCTCTGGCTCTCGCTTTGTTCGACAGGTTCTTTGCTCTTTATTTGAAGAGTTCATTGAAAACCTGCTCGGCCTTTATCGGCTGTGAAGTTGTGGAATATCTAATGATGGAGGCCGTGAATCACCTCTGAAAGGTGAAATATCTGCCGCTCTGAGACTGAAGATTATAATGGTGTGTGTCCTCTAAAACAAAACACATGAATATATGGACGACCTATGATAATTCAAAGCGTCTCTTTAAACTAGCACACACACGCTCACATTCACACACTGGCGTTCTTGGAAAACGTTCTTTAATTTGGCTACTTTTATTTGAGCATGGTCATTTCCAAGAGAAATTACAAATGAAAAATTCCATAATACTCTTACAAAGACATTTTCAGGAAAGGTTCTCGTGTAGTCAGTTACGGTATCTTACATTGAACTTCAACTGTCCCTATTCCACTTCAAACATCAAAGTGGAACTTTTTTTAACGCTTCTCAGTTGAAAATACAGTGATCTTACAATATCGTATCAAAATTTCCAAATTTTGGAATTTCCAGTAACTGGAAAATAAAAGAACAGAAAAACGAACCATTTAATTGAAAATTTGCATTTCACAATTAATGTTCCAAAACACAATAAATGCTCTCATTAACTTCATGTTCCATTTTACTAAAATAGATCTATTTCTTGAAGAACTATAATACTGTACTGTACAGTATGAAATAAATAAAATGAGGAGATACAAAATGGGCCACATAAATAAGATGTCCTTTAAACCTACGAACAAAAGGATGCAGTTCCGTTGTTTGGTGTAATACTGAGAACAAAATTGCACAAACATCATTGTAAACCCAAGAGCTGCTTGGCTGACGGAGAGAACGAGAACTGAGCGTTTGTTTCGGAGAGAGGGTCTCTCTTCTCCTTTAACACTGAACAGGGTTGGCACTTCAGAAACGTGCTGATTAACAGGTTCGTCTATAAGGCAACACCCTTACAAAGGCTTCATCTGACCTCGCCTGTTTATTTCCTCATTCTCTCTCCAACAGCCCCTTTAAGACTTCTTCAAAACAACCAGAATACTGTTACGTTCCTTCACATAAATTAGGTGACGAGGCCATAAAGTGTGTGTGGTGAGGGCAGAAACACGCATTAAATACTAATCGCCCGCAGATTCTTTTTTAACACTGTATAAATATACATCGGCGAATAATCTTATTATTTCTGTAGTGATTATAGAAGCGGAGTGCAATTTTTTTTGTACAAGTTACTAGTTTGTGCTATAAATACTATGGAACACAGGATTTTAAGGATGGTAGCACCACACATTTTTTAGGCCGTAATACTGTACACTTAAAAAAAAATCATTTTATTCCTCTTCCTTTTTTCATGTTTGCATAATGCAGCTTCTCAAACGTCCCCTGAACAAACAGTAGAGGCAGAACGTGGCCTGAGACGGCTACACGGCGTCCTCGTGATCCGACTTGAATTCCGCCTTCCCGTCCACGGAGCTCTCGTCCATGGAGTGCTCGCCGTTCTCCTCGTCGTCCCTCATCGTGTCGCCGTCAGTGTCCATGCTTTTGTTCTCGCTCTCTTCCTCCTCCTCCTCGAACTCCTCGTCTCGCCGTCCCATCTTCACGAACGTTCCCTCCACCTCCTTCAAGCGCTCTCGTATGCTTCCGTTCAGTCCGTCTCTGAGGATGGGCTCTCTCTCCTGGTGCTCCGGGTACCCGGGCGGAGCCATGCCCTGCAAGTACGCCCGGTTCAGCAGCAGCTCCGTGGGCTCCAGGTGGCCCTTTTCTCGCGCCTCCCTCTCGGCCGCCTCTCGCTCCTCGGCTTCCCTCTTGCAGTACGAGTATCTGTGGTTCATGTGCTGCGAGTACGAGCCGGAATGCGAGAAGCGTTTGCCGCATTTGTCGCACTGGTAGGGCTTTTCTCCCGAGTGCAGGCGACTGTGTTCGATCAAGTGATGCTTGTGTTTGAAGGCCTTCTTACAGATCTGACACTGGTGCGGTCGTTTACCTGCGGAAACACACGAAAACAGACGAGACGTCATGAGCGAGCGCTCCGGCACGCACCAACGCATCACATTTTTCAACACTAACCAAAATCAACTGCAAATAATAAGGGAAACTAAACGGTTCGGATGAAAAACAAGCGAAAACAATCTAATACAGTCGTGTGTTATGAGTGTTTGTCTTCTCTGGTTGCAGTTCTGCTCGACGTGCCGTCTGTGCTAACGTTTGTGTATTTACTTTGTAACATTCCCTCACAGAAGTGAAGCGTGAAGCGGTGAGCCAACACAGAGCTGCAACGCAACGGCACTGCAACATAAATAAACCATCGCAAACCAAACAAACACACAAGAGCTGGAGCGCAGGAACAAACAAATAAAGAGTGGAACTGAACGAGGGTTTCCTGCAGCGTAACTCAGACAGACAAAGTCGCGAGCTGCACTACGTGTGACGCGATATCAGAGGATACTGGATGGTGAGAGCTAAAGAAGAGAGAGGGGTGAGGCAGAAAGTGAAAGGGTCAGATTTGAACAGGAGAGAAACACCCCAGCTATTTAAATGAGGGGATGGAATGAATGTTGTGCATTCACAGCTACTTTCATTTATTTGTTGTTTATATGATACAACAGCTAAGAGTCACAGCAGGTCAGGACTGTTTTAAAGGACTTTTAATGCCACTAACAATGATGTTAGCGTTTCAATGTCAATTCAAACTGTCTTTTTCTGTTAATTGTTTTATTTAATTGTTGTTCAACCCTTCATGACAATTGTATATATATTATAATGATCAAGGTAAATATTACAATGTAGTTTTATATTGGTGCAAATAAAAAGTTTTTTCTTCTTTTCATTCAATAATCATATCTATTTTGGAGAAAAGACATAAGTACTGAGTTAATAAAAATATATGATTGTTTTAGCGGTTCTGCTCGGTGCCAGTCTGAACCTCACAGTCATGCTGTGACACACAACTGCAGCTGGCTGAGAGCTCCACGCAAACAAGAGCAGGAATGCACAGCCATAATACAGTACACTATAGCCCAATTGCAGAGAGAGAGAGAGAGAGAGAGACGGGGGGATGCATGTCAGTGGATTCATTCCAGACTGTACGTGGTGATGCAATCAAGAGAAAGATGTGTGTGTGTGTGTTGTGTGTGTGCAGTAACTGTCTTCTCTTAATTTACTTTTACTCTGTTCCTCACACTGGTATCCATAATATTACAAAGTACTACTAAATCCCTCCACACTGGATGTGTCGACTTGCATCGGTTACCAAATTTCTGTTTTCGACATGCTGCACATTTCACACAATTGTGATTTTTGGGGGGGTATGAATTATAATCTAACAATTGTAAATAAATATTGCACACCGAAAGACAAATAGCCTGTTATTTCTTTGTGACTAAAGTTTTCCCCAGCTGCTTTTATGACTACCTAACATACTTCATACTGTATGATATTAAGATGTGCTAAAAGTTCATATTACTTAATATACATCACATAATATTTTGTGTATGCAATTAGAAGAACCTTAACGTCTAAGTTGAAATCGGCGCATTATCATTAACATTCTGACAACATTCTATAAAACCTCTTTTGTCACTGTTGAAAAAAAGAAATAAGTTACATTGATATATAATGTAAAATAGATGCTTTTTCCCTCGTGTAACACTATTATTTATTTTGTATTTTCGTAAATTATGTAAAGTATTAAGTATTTATGTAATTGTTGTTTTATTGCATTTTAGTAATAATGGTAAAAATAGCACAGACTTACATTTTAATAATAAATTATATTTATTAATAAAATAAAAAAATTATTCAGACGCTTCGGATAGCGTCTGCTAAATGACTAAATGTAAAATGGTCAAAGTTCATGCCTTCTTAAATGTAATCTTCAATTGCAAATATTATTAAGACTGACTTCTTTTTGTTTGTATATTCTGTTTAACATTTGCTTAATGTTATTGCTAATTCAGTACAATGTCATTGTCGTGTTTGTTCTATATGAATTAAATTTACAATCCTCTCACTGACTGTCAACAGGAGAGAAACTTAAGAAGGGGGAAAAGAAAAGTTAACATGATTGAGGGAAAAAAATCAAGAGAAAACAGCAGCAGTGTGAATATCTGACGTGAGTTAGACAGACAGTTATTCAATGATGGTGTCTAGAACAGTATATATATATATACCTGTGTGCTCATATTTGTGTCTGAGGAGGGAACTGCTCTTCTGGAATGTTTTGTCGCAAAGGTCACACGCGTACATACCACTTTCTGTCTTCTTAATCTTCTTCCTGGACAGACAGGCCTCGGGGTCGGCCATATCATCTAGACTGCTCAGATAATCTGCTGTCCCGTCGAGAAGCTCAGTCTGGAGAGAGACGACCATCATTAGCTCTGGTACTGTCAGCACACCACATCAAAATAACAATAACTTAAAACACATTTGTTTTTTGTTATAAATATTTATTTATTAACATGTTTGTAAAGTTGAATAAAAATTTTATTTAGAGTATTTTTTTTAAACACCTTTAAAACTAGATCAATTCTGTTCATGAAAAAAAACGTGTTATTTATGACTGATTTTCCGTCTGAATTCATTTTAAAAATAAATATTTGGCTTTAATAAATATTTCTTCCAGACCCCCCCACAAGTTTTAAGCATTAAAACATCAAGGGCCGCAAATACAGAAAAAAAAAATTACATTCCCAATGTGGGATAAAATGTTCATCTCAGAATTGCTCGCATAAGAACTTGCTTGTTTTACCCAATAATGAACAATATTTAATACATGTGTTTAACTTTTTAACAATTCATTCCATTTGCTAAAAGTCCATCCTTTTCTGCGAAACGAGAATTGACATTGAAATACTTGCAACCTGAAAAGCCATGTAAAGGCAGGATATTGCAAATGAGGCCTTTCTCTCGGAGGTTTCTTAATCGCACCTTATTCCATATATTTGCATTCAAATTTGGTTTAATTTCATACATGAAAGGGTGTTAGCGCAGTATTTATCTGAGCAGAGATTACCCCGATAGGCTTAAACTTAAATTAATGGGGAAAAAATATTATTACATTAGAAGCTAATAACAATACGAGGAGAGGCTTGGCGGGGCATATTGCCACAGTCCTCTAATTTCGAGCAGTAATGATTAAATCAAGAGAGGCGCGAAAATGGCCGAAACGGCAGTGCCGGTGCCCTCATTAACGACAGTCGCTCTGGACTGACAATACTTGTGCGCGGTCTCTTTTTAAAAAGCGATCCGCTATCGTTCCGCTATCAATTTAAGCTAAATGCCCTTAGCTGTATTTTTAAAATCTAATTTAATAACTTAGAATAGGAAACATTATTAATACTTTTTATCAGAATGGTTTCCCCGATGTTAAACAGCCTTCAGCGCTCAGATGTAATGAACATGGGGAGCGTGCATTATTAATCTTAATGCTCAAATTCATTTGAGCTTTTCTTGCTGTAGAAATTCGCAAAAAAGGGAGCAGAAAGGAAAAGGGCAGAGGAATAAAGAGATACGTCTGACTCGCTAGGTCTCGTAATCTTTTTCTCACACCTGAGACAGGAAAGAGAACGGCGGAGCCACGGGGCGCTCGTACACGAGCGCTCGGAGCACCTGCCACTTTGAATCTGTTTCCTGCTCTCGTTTCCCTGGACGATGCCAATGGAGGGCTGGCAACAGAACCACGGCGCTATAAGAGCGTGTGTACAGCACTAGAGGCGATGACGTCTGCTGCAGGTTCGCTCTCATCAGCCGCTGGGCGTGAGGTGAGCTCCCCTCTCCCACTCTGAGTGGCTTTTAATTAGTGTCTCAAAGAACCGGAGCTCCACTCACACCCACCCACCAACCAGAGGGCTAGAAAAAGACACGAGGCTTTATTAAACAGCGTTTGGTCCATTATTTACCTGGAACCCTGGTTTCCTCTGGTATTTTCTTCTCTGATGCATCTCGGCGAAGCTGGCCGCCCCCGCCGCGTATGTGTAGGCCATGTGTGGCAAAAAGCTAATCTGGTCGAGGCTTGGGTAAGGTCTAAGCCCTGGGAGACTGGCTTGCACCGGGGGCATGAACGTGGGGGGTGGAAATGCGCTTTGGGGCGGCAGGGAGGTGTACAGGGGTTTGGCAGCAAAGGGGTTCAGACCAAACATGGGGCTTGAGCTTTTCTCCAGATTGTTGTTTGCATTGGGGCTGCCAAACTCCTTCTTAGAGAGATAAGCCAAGTCGAGCGGCTCGTCGGCGTGCTCGCGGGGCGTCGCGACATGGTTGTTTTCAAAGGGGATGCCGTTGAGTTTGAGTCGGCTCTTCACGGTCAAGATATGCTTTGGCTCCTTCATGAGCTTTGGCAAGGAGAGGTCCAGTGGTTCGGCCTGCAGGTCCTCGGAGGTGAAACTGTTGGGCGTGTAAGAACTAGTGTGAGAGTTTTTGGAGGAGGCGGATGACAGGTTAAGAGGGGATGGCGTGTTGCTTCTGGAGTGACCCAGCTTCTCCCCCAGTTGCTTGTGGTTGGAAAACTGGGGTGTTTTGGAAAGCCTGAGAGGGGTGTCACAGTTGTTATTATGAAGCTCGGGGATGGAGGGGGATGTGATGCGATCGGGACCTTTGATCAGGGACATCGGAGACCGAATGCCTAAAGAGTCTTTAGGGGGCGTGTGCACGGAGATTTCGTGAACCGTCTCCGCGTAGCTCCTGTCTAACGGAGGAGTCCTGGAATTGTTGTACTGAAAGACTTTTCTTTGTTCAAACCACTCTTTCACAAACTCCTGAGGAAGTCCGACTGCTATGGAGATTTTTAGCAGTTCTTCCGAGTTGGGCTCCATGTTCATGGCGAAATAAGCTTTGAGCACTGACATGTGGTCCTTGTAGGGACTGATGAACCCGTTGACGCCCTTCTCAGGGATGATGGAGGGGTGCAAGAGGCCGTGTTTCTCAGCAAACAAGCCGCTTTTGTTGGTCGTGGCATTTTGAGCGGGTTGAAGCACGGCTTTGATTTCCTCATTCATCTTGCAAAGGTAACGCTCATGCTGGTGCAGGGGAATAGGACCAGGGAAGGTCTCTTTGCAGTACTGACAGGAGAAGGGTGTAAACATTAGATTACCGTTCTCGTGGGCTTTCTCCTCTGTGACTATATCGAGCATGTGATTCGCCTTCTCTTTCTTGATATTGCTGATTTGTCTCTTAGAGTCCGTGGTCAAGCTCTGAAGGCAGGCTTTGGCTTCGTTGACTTTCTCTAGCGTGTAGTCGATGATGCTTTTAGTCGCACCGTTGTGACTGATGAGCGGAAGATTGTTCTGGGGTCCAGCGGGTGAGGTGAGCCCCTGCTTCTGTTCTTCTATGTGGGCACCCAGCTCCTTCATGTAGGCCTTCAGTTTGGAGATCTCCTCCGGCTTGCAGTCCATCTTTTGTCGACAAACGGTGTTATCCACGATCTGCAGGACCTTTTGTACCTCACTAAAGTTGTTTCCCAGGCACGGGTATCCCAGCATCTGCCCCTCCATACCCATGCCCAAATGCTGCAGGGGACTCTGGGAGTTATGAAGGCCCAGCGGGCTGCCTCCCCTCATGCCACCGTTCAGGAAGGGGCTACCCGTGCCGTAACCGTGAGAGGCCATCATCAGCTTATAGTCGTTGAAGTCCAGTGGTTCAGATTTGATGTTGAGATGGTTTGAGTGGTCCTGCAGGCCGAGGGGTTTTCCGTTCTCCAGTTTGTGTCGGAGCTGCGTTATGGCAGTGTTCGTAGGGGAGGAAGACGCAGAGGTCGGAGATGAACCCGTCTTCATGTTGTTCCTCACCCTGCCGTTGATGGCGATCAGTCCGATGCATTTCTTACTGCTTATGTGCGAACTGTATGAGCCAGAGTGAGAGAATCTCTTCTTACAGTTTGGACATTCATATGGCTTCTCACCTAGAGCAGAGAGACAAATAATAGATAAGAACCCCGTCAATTCAATATCTATAGCTCTTTTACAAACGCGCACTTTACGTAATCATTCAGATATATTTTTGTTGTTGTTTTGTAATAATGAAAAAAATATAGAAAAATATGACCTAGTAATAGTAACAGTGGTAGTAAAAAATATTACATTTGCATAATACACTACAGAATGTTCATTTTAGACTTTAAAACAGTTAAAAAATACTTCATTATTAATGACTAATTGATATTATTCATTATTATTTTTCATTGTAAATAATAATTAAGTGTTTATGGGATTGTAGCGGAACAGAAAAATATATAGAAAATTCACCTTATACAGACCACCTGATTTTTCTCTGATGTTGAAAAACAACCCCAAATAATGTAGTGAGTAAAAAAAACCTATGTGACGTACCACTGTGTATCCGCAGGTGCTCCTTGAGATGGTGTTTGTATTTGAAGGCCTTGCCACATTCAGTGCATTTGAACTTGCGGTTTCCCGACCCCTGGTTTAGCATCTGGTGCTGTGGAGAAGAACATATTCACATGAATATTATTTGCAAAACACACACACTCTCACACAACAGGCAAGATTTTAGCTAATCATTTCATGCAGGCCAAACGGCTCCTAATGTAGAGTGGCATCTTGCGAATAAAAACCTCCTAGATATACATGTACTACTTTTTTTCTCTCATTACGCTGGCAGAATGTTCCACTTTTACTAATTTAGCATAAACATTCAAATCGAATCCAGCATATTTAAGCAACACGTCCTTCAGATACCTGAGCAAACAGTTCATTACGCAAAAAGGTGGGCTCGCGTAAATGTTGCAATTTCATAATTGGAAGCAAATTTGCCGACTGTTTAAAGTCTTCAAACGTCTCTTTAATAAGCCGTGAATGCTGCTCGTAGGCAAGCACTTCATTTGCTGTTCAAAGGTAGAACACGAGAACTGCGCCCCTCGCATTTGCAATTCAAAGCAGAGCCTCGAAAATCAAAATATAATAACAACAACAACAACAATACGGGCGTCGGTGCGGAGAAGCGGAGAGCGCACCAGGCGAGCACAATTAATTCAGAGTGGGAGGTGAGCATGTCGAACGGGCAGAGGAACACAAAAGGCCTGTGAGCGCCGCCCATGATCGGCTCCGACAACTGGTGGGGAAGAGAGAGAGGCCGGCGCATTCCGCTGGAGACAGATGGCATAAAGCGCAGGATACAGAGAGAATTGTTCAAACAGCGGCAACCTTCGAACATCAAGCGGGGAGCGCGCGGCCCACGGCGGGAGGGACCCGACCGTTCGCTCATATGCTGCCGAGCAGCATAAACAAACAGCGACAGCTGCTTTAAGCCCCCCACCTTCCCTCCGAGGACGCAGGCAGGTTTAGTCCCACCACCACCCTCGATATGACACCCCGCCGCCCTAATTGTGACTGGCAGCGGAGAGGAGAGGGATTCGCGCGCCCGCCGCGTTGAGCGTGTCAAGCACGGTGTGGGCGGGGCATTTGATTGTATATTTGCATTCGACGGGGCTTAGCTGAGCTTTAGCGCTAACGCAGGCTCAAGAATACACGAGGAGCGCTTCGTATTTCCGTCTCCAGCGCGTTCGGACAATCGCGGTCTGATTTCAACAGCTTTCTGAAAAACAGGGCGTTTTTAACAAGAAAGTCTCTCAACTGAAGCACACAAACAAAGAGCAACAAATAGGAAGTAATTTGTGGATTAGGGAGGTCACGGGCGCAGAATGGGCCATCTGTTCATGTTTCGAGCGGCCCGTGGCGTCAGGTGAAGAAGTTGGCAGCTCGTCGCGTATCGAATCATTCTGTTCTCGTCAGAACGTCATTCGTGAGAGATAAAAGAGCTGCTTGTATCTCATCTCGCACGACTACGAGGCTAATTCTGATGCTACGATAAGTCTTAAGTGGCTTTGAGAGACCCGGTTGTATCGTTTGATTTGACATAAACCTGCTTTATCGGTCAGGAGAGACTCTGCGTATCCACCTGCGCGTTGAGGGAATCCTTCTATCAGTCCGACAACCACAACAGCCCACATCATGTGTTTAAATAATGGCACTGCAGACTGTTAAGAAGCAAACGCTAAGCGCTCGGTGTACATGTATCATTTACGCAAATGGAAGTCGTGATGTGTTACTCTGTCATCGCGGAGAGTTTTCGAGAACATAAAAAAGAAAACCTAAAGAGCGGATACAATTTCTAAATTGGAAATTAACATAGTCATTGGATCGTGAATATAAGACTGCGGTATCATATCAGAGGAGGCCATCAAAAAACCATTTAGACCTCAATTAAAGCTATAACCATTAAAAGATCTGCATCTTCAAAATGCCATGAAAAATTAATAATGATTGCCAATCAAAACGATATCTTTTCTCTAAAGGGAATACAGCACATTAGAGCTCAGGGAAAGAGAGAAACAGAGGAAGTGCAGTTCACCTGATCTCGTCCTGGCTTGTGTGTGGCCATATGTCTCTCCAGCTGAGTGCGGTAAGCGAACGTGTAGCTGCACAGAGGGCAGGCGAAGTTCTCCTCGTTCTTCTCGTGCCTGTACTTGATGTGCTCCTTTAGGGAAGTCAAGCGCTTGTAGCCGCGGTCACAGTAGGGGCAGGTCAACAGTTGGGCGAAAGCATCTGGAGTTCCAGGTGGCAGGTCTGCGGCAGAGGGAGGGGCAGAGAGGTCAGCAAACTGACGGCACAGAGCGGGCGCCGTGCCCGGTGCGGTATGAGGTGGTATCTGTACAATCTGCTCCGCTGTGTGCCATTGCGAAGGTTGGCACTGCCACCCATACGCGTGCTCACACCAATGCATCTACATGCTTACATGCGCACCGTTTGCCGAGTTTTGCTCATGGGCTTTAGGTGATGAAAGAAATATAACAGATAACAGGTTTTAACGGCTATTTTTAACAGGATTCTACTAAACTGTATCATAATTTGGCCCAGTGGGGTTTAACTAGTGGGTCAAAACAAGCGTTAGATATACATCATATTAACCAAGGCAATATAAAAAAATCCATATATACAAAATGAAGGGTGGGAACAACAAGAGCGTTTGGTGACATCAGCGAAATGTAAAAAAGTATTAGAGAGAGCAAGTCATTAAACTTATAAATCATTACAAAGACAATTTTGTTTGTTATTTTCTATGATAAGCAGTTCTAGAACAGCGTTGACGGCATAAGCTTTCCATTAGATCGTGGGCTATCATTGGCTAAAATCTTTGTGCTTTGATATAAACACGGACACTGTTTAGCACAAAAGCTGGCGGCATCTGAAGCCAGTTGCCCTCTCGGTTGTAATCGCTCCCAGTGGCTCGCACATCACATTTTTCACACGTTCTTCATAAGAGAGGTATGTGGCGTAATGCCCCCAACCCCCCTCGAGAAGAGAAATTTTGAGTTTCTGATTTCACCACTCAGACAGCTGCACCTCGCTCTAAAGGTAAACACTCGGGCATCCGGCCAATCAGACGGCAGCAACAGCTGCCCGTGTTATCGACCGGGCGGGCGGCATTCTCACCGTTCTCCTCGTGACCGTTGGCTTCGGGCGTGGCGAGGCGGGAACGGGAAAGCTCCTCGGGCGCTTCGGGGTAGATGATGGCGGTGTCGCCCCTCTGGAGGTACTCTGCAATACTGACCACGTGACTTTCGCTGTCCACCAGTTTACGCTTCCCGAAGAAATCCTCAAACGCAGGCACGCAATGCACACCCTTCACTGGAAAGAGAGAAAACAAGAGAGTTTAAATAAGAACCGGACTCGAGCATGTGAAAAATACCGTGCACTGGAAGGTGACGGAAACATGTAGCAACAGCTGTGATAAAAGGATCGGAGAAACATTAGAGGAACGTTCTGGGAAGGATATGTCTAAATTACTGCCTTATCTAGCCACCTAATGGCCACTAAAATAAGAAATATGACTTAATCTAGCCGGAGAACCATTCGAATCATGGAAAAGCTTTTAACAATAAACCCTTTTTCTACTTTTAACCGTATTAGAGGCATTCAGACAAGGAGGAAATGATGTTTGCCGTAACCCCGACATCACTTCCTTGTTCTATAATCAAACTCTTGACCAGGCACATTCGGATAATTCCATTACGCATTAGACGACATTTTTGACGTGAAGATACATCATGATGGCACTGCACATTTCGTTTAAATATAAAAAAAGTCAACTGTAAATCACTATGAAATGTATTATAGCAATGAGATTAAATGGAGAAGCAGATTCTCTGTGAGTCTCCAACTGTTACTCAATCAAACTATTGAAATATATTTTCAAAAATGATTCTCTTTAATTCATTATTAAATCTGTAAAAGAGCAGATAATGTATGTCAACCAAAGGTGTGAATTTACAGCACAGCGTTCATTGTGAGTGCGTTTACTCAAAAAGAAAAAAAAATACAGGCAGAGCCAACATGATGTATAACAGAGGATACGATGTAAGAGTTTATTATCAAACAGAGAATAATAGCCGTCTCCACTTCTAATTCATCAGACAAGTTAAATATTATGGAGGACGGTTTGACTTCACTTTTATAAGCTACCTTTTAATTAGAGGGAGCTTGTGTAAGATATAAACACTGCAGTGAGGTTTGTCTGACAGTAAACATTTTATCGTCTCATTTGTGCAAAGGTCGAGCCGCTGGGCTGTGTCGCTGTCAAAAATGTCTTGAAAATGTCAGAGAGCCGCCAGCCCTTTAACATTATTTAACACGGCCAACGATTTGGCTCTCATTACTATACCTGCCTCACGAACCAACGCGTTACCGCTGTGGCTTCTGCAGCGTACATGATCTAAACAAATCGAGTTTACGTGCAAATTGGATTTGGGCTTGAAATGTGATTTGAGGGAGGTAGAGCTCGCGAAAGTCAACGTTCTAATGTTTCTTTCTGTTTCACTCCTGTTGCTCGAGAACGGCCCAGCTGCGAAAGAACATCGTGGGCCGTGCCCACAAGAGACAAGCTGTTTATCCCTGAACTGTGAGTCTAACATTAGAAAGCTTTATTAAAACTACATCCTCACCGAGAAACAGTCCTTCCTTCAGATCTGTTGAGAGCTAAAACATGAGCTCAGTCTTTTTACTACAATAGTTCATTGAAAAGGCAAAATGTTGGCATAATAAAGTGCGAGCAACCGTCCATATAGCCAATAATGTATGTAGACCTAAATTCTATACAGATGATCGGATCACAATCGGAATTAATTCCAGACATAACTCCGAAACAAAGCAGAACGCAACGCTCATTAATATCTAGTTTACATGCTAAAACTCTCCGAGATGTCTCGCCACTAACTTTGTCAATTCCAGCGACTTGATCTAATGAATGGCAAGGTTCATTAACTTTATTAAAAATGTCAAGCAAATAAAATACACACGTGACTGACCTGTTCCATTCCCGACTGATGGCAAATTGGCGTCAGGCCCCATGCTGTCGTAGTCACCCTTCAGTTCATCTGTGAACAAGACAGACAGACAGAGAGATAGAGAGAGAAAGAGGTGAATCTAGTGATACACACAGTTGGACTGAAAACATGCCATTCTGCATCTTATTTACATTGACAACAATCACACACACAAACACAGCGGACAAGAGAGGCGAACGCGCTGGGAAACAAACTACAGCAAACTCAAAGATCAGGGCAAGAATGTTCAGTCCACCTGAACAAGCAAACAGAGAGCGAGAGAGTGAGCGAGCAAGAGAGAGAGAGAATATGTGTCTTATGTGGATGTCTCTGATCTTTGGTGTTTAATTAGATCCGTTCTGTGTCTTTGGCACAGAAACGAGAAAAGAAAATCTTTGATTAAATGATTGACAGCATATGAAACACCAATCAAAAAATAGTAATCACACACAACTGCCGCACACATACAATCAATTAAAAATCGCATGTGAATATAAAACACTTCTCATTGTGGTCTTCATTATAAAACAGCTTGCCGAGTTTAACCGCTTCACTCAGATATTTAATAAAACAATGTATGTTGACAACCTATCGACTTTCCCACGTTTTTAAATGCTACTTTCATTGAATGTGTAGTTAGTAAGGAACGAGCAGACTGAATCGTGAGACTCTTCATCTGTCTCCATGTCTTTTTCATTTGCTGTTAAACACGTGCTGTGAGATCATAGTTTGGATTCTTCTCTTTGTGCCTCTTTCTTCTTTCTATCAGCTATACTATCAGTGTTTTGCAGGAACACTGGGTAAATATTCCAGTCGGATGAGAGCTAGCTCCACACACACACACATACTGTACACAGTTACACACACTCTCTCTCTCTCTCCGTCTCTCTCTGTTTGAGCGCTAAGGGAGTCGTGCTCTTGTCTCAGGCTGATAAATCAGTTTTGAGGTGGTGGGTAAGTAAACAGACCTTTAAAGAGAGCCCTGTTGAATCTCTTTCTCCTCACGATTTCGCTCCATTCATACAGTTTACTTTCAAAACATTCCCGTCTGTACGGGCCGTTAGCTCGCTCTCTGAAAACACACGGCTCCCGTCTGAGGAGGAGGGCTCTCCGAGGACCTTGGAGGGGCCCAGGGAAAGTATGAAGAACAACAGCGAGACAAGGGCAGGTGATTCATTTAAAGTCTCTATCGCTGATAACAATGTCACACACTGGTGAAGGGCATTACGGGATACCAGAATGAGTCAAGGACGATACCGGCAACGAAATCTAAATGACCGGAGCAAACAGACGAGGAGGAGAGCGTGATGGGCTGACCTCAGGACAGAGTTATGCGCTGAGGTACCAGGACAGACAGGCCGGCACCAAGCGAATGAAAAAGTCCCGAATGTAAAAAAAGAGTGCCCGCAAGTTTGGAACGAGAGCACAAAAGAAAGAAAGAGAGAGAGATTTTGGCTTCTTCCTTCAGAGCTGATGAACGTCACATCGGCAGTGTAGAAACACCCGTGGTTTTTATCACAACACACACACACACATTGAAGGATTTCAACAGAAGAATCACAGACATCCAGGCTCCACAAGGTTTTATCAAATTAAAGGAATGTTCCAGGTTCAACAACATTTTTGGTGTAATGTTAATTACAGATTTTTTTGGCCTATAGCTTTTTATTGGATAGGACAGTTGAGAAACGACAGAAAATCAGATGGTGAAAGAGAAGGAGATAAAAGCACCACAAGACTTTTTTGACAAAAGTAGGTTGACAAAAGCACTATTTTT
Organism: Triplophysa siluroides; assembly: GCA_006030095.1. Lineage (NCBI taxonomy): Eukaryota > Metazoa > Chordata > Actinopteri > Cypriniformes > Nemacheilidae > Triplophysa > Triplophysa siluroides. Next base: position 3,861,895 of record VCII01000203.1, on the reverse strand, counting down.
GACATGCAGCCCACTTAAAAATCAGTTTTCTTACTAAACTGTAGATTTGGACAACATTAGGGAGTTCTGCAATGCGTTCTTAAGAATCGGGTACTGAATTCCATCACATGTGAAAACCACTGTGATCGGTCAAGAGTAGGGGTCATGAGGTCCAGAGTTCAAAGACGTCGGACTGAGGCAACAACGCTTGAAATCTCCAAAATGCGGCGACGGGTTGTAAATAATGAAGCCAGCTGCTCTCATCCAGGAATATCCGACTTCATAATAGTCCCAACGCTGCACGGTAAACGTGCAGGTTTTTCTTGGTGGCTGTATTACATTTTTAGACTCCTGAACGCCCTCTCTCTTTCTCGGCTCTGTGCACAGCTAGTTCATTAGCACAAATGAATAGTGAAGAACTGCTCATTTAGAAGGCCTGTCTTCCATGGTCTCTCACTCTGCTATGTTTCTGTCATATGCTTCCAAGAATCATTGACTCTTATTACACATGTAAATGGCTATCATAAAAATAAAAATTTCATTTAAGATTCTTAATGACTTGAGCAGCAGCCTGGCCTCCCTTAATGATTACCTCGCTCCCTCATTAAGAGTATTTATCTCTCCGCGCCTCTGACTGCGCCTCCCGCACCAATGACGCTTGCAGGAGGAAACCGGGAGCCGGGTTTACACGGACTCGCGTGCGGCGCTTTGCTATTACTGCAATTACCGATGATGCTCTGCAAAACGCGCTGAATTCGCCGCAGACGATTACCGACGAGAGCAGGAAACTGGTCTTATGCGCCAATTAAAAAAGGCAGATTATGCTTTGGTTGCATCAAAAGTTGAAGGGAGGGGGTGTGGCTGAGAGGAGATGGGCGTGTCTGAAATTTGGCGGGCGTATTAGATAGTTAAGGGTGTGTGTGAGAGACGAGAGGTGTGTTTTAGAGAGTGCGCTTTTTGCTCGTTTAAGATATTACCATAAACACTTTCTCTGAAGATCAAATCTGAATAATGTTAGCGACTTTGCATCAGATAGTTAAAAGTATTTTTTTCTCGGGGCCTACAGGGGTCAGGTTTTCTTCTACTACCGTGAATCGATGCTCCCAGGACACGGTTGCCACCTGGTGGTAAAACTAACTACCCCAAGAAATGGAATGTGCATGCACGACCTGCCCGCACTTTGCAGGCGAGGTAACAAAATTCTAGCTGACGAAGTTTGCGTCACGCGCACTGTACGCTGTCCCTCGCGTACGCGTAAAAAGGGAACTATACTTTGGCCTTAAAGGGGTTTGTCTTAAAGAAGAAGCACGTCTGATAGTAAAGAGGTTTGTGTAAAAGGAGGGGGCGTGTCTGAGATTAAAGGGGTGTATCTAAGAAAAGGGGGCGTGTGTTAGTCAAGGGAAAGAGCGAAACTTACCAGTACAGTCAACTGAGGTGCTCAGCAAGTCATTTTCATGCCAAACATTTTCTATCCCACTATCCTTCATATCATCTTCCTCATCTACAGTCTTCCTCAGCAGCGTGTGATCCAGGTTGGGGGAGGGCGGAGCTACGGACTCATGATTGATGAGGCTGATAGGACTCCCCGCCCCATTCAGCAGGCCGTCCTCCTCTGACACCAGGAGTCTGTCGTCGTCTTCCGTCTCCGAGCCAGTTTCGACAACGTTCTCAAAGTCCAACACTGCGAAACACACACAGACGATCAATATTAGAGACATCTAATACACACAATTCACATGAGTACACTTTTCATCTGACGGGGTACACTATTGCGTATTATTTGGTTTTTGTCATAGAGAATATTGCCAACCCCCCCCCCACACACACACAGCATAGTCTCTCTTAACATTCCCCTGTGGACAAAAAGATTACACTAGGCATATCTGTTCCTAACATGATCTTTGGCTAATCCACTGGTCTGCACTTGCCTCCCGAACAACTGCACAACAGGTGCAAATTAAAATGAAAACAGCGCGTGTGTGTGCGTATGTGACCTGGGCTGAATACCAATTGACAGGGGAAACAAAACCTTTTCAAGAGGTGTGACCACAAGGGTTTAGGCAAGTTCAGACTGAGTAATGCTCTCTTTGAAAGAAAGAGGCAAAGAAAGAAAGAAAGAAAAAGAGGGAGGGAAAAATAAGAATAGAAAAGCCAGAAGAATAAGTGAGACTTTCAGACTCGATGTGAGGTCCATATATACCTTCAACACATTTCCATTTAAAATGCCCTACACCCCCGTGCCTCGACCCAGCATTTCAAGATGCATTTCTAGACCAGCTCTGTGTGTTCCGGTGGGCTCCGTATGCACTGATGTAAAAAGAGCAAATGTAGGACCTCAATGAGTAAAATTATTTGTGTGATTGAATAAAATACCTTAAAAAGATTGTAAATGATCAAGACTAATTGTTTTAATTCAAGGCTGTAATGCGGTACGTTTGTTAGCGAAAAGGTAACACCATCGGTTACATCACCATCTGAAGGAGGACAGAGACTCGAGGCGATAAATAGAGAGAGAGCTCCCACAAAGTACAAGTGACATCTCGAAAAGTTAAAACAAAATCCATCAACTTTGCACTGGAAGATTTGAAAAGGCCGATAAATAATGATGGGTTGGGCAGAACTTCACATGGAGTAAAAACTCCAGAGCGGGCGCATTGTTTGGCTGACAGACAGCCTATCACGCGCCGGTATTGTGCTCTTCAACACAATAATTCCAACCTGCTAATGTCACCACTGCCATTACTGTGATTTCTCACCTCATCTCTAATCAGCCTTTTGTGTTTCGAGAGCGGAGACACAATGAAGCGATAATGTTTACTTTCTGGCGAAGTTCTCCTCCGATGACACGCTCTATTCGTCGGCGTCTTCTGCGAGTGTCAAAAGGAACAAAGGCGATTATGGCTGCCATTCTCGCAGCGATGCTACCTGCTACTCTGCTTTTGATTTCAAACAAATAAAAGGAACATCTTTCACTCCCATGGCACAGATAATTAAAATGACATTCCTAATTGCCCCAGTCACCGTTAATGCTGGGCTTAACCTACGCGCCGCCGGCAGACGGGCCTGTCATCTCCCCGCCCGCAAATCGCAGGGGCTGCGCTAGATGGTATTGATTCCGATGGTCGTTTCTTAGCTCACGAGTCACGACGCATGAGAGAAAGTCATTCAGAGAGGGAAAAACTTGGTCAAGACGAGCTTTAGAAACGCAGAGGAGAGGGAGCAGTTTTTTAAGAGAACAAACCAGCAAAAGTCCTTAAAGACCCCATACAATCAAAATGGGAGGTTTGGGGATTTAAAGGAATAGTTCACGTTCAAAAGAAAAACGCTGTCATCATTAACTCACCCCGTTGTCATTTTAAACCTGTGTGATTTTCATTCTTCTGCAAAAACACAAAAGATGTTTTGAAAAATTGCAGTAACCAAAAACCGATTAACTTCTATTGTAGGGACACAGAACCAATGCAAGTCAATGGGGACCAATGGTTTTCCGTTACCAACATTCTTCAGAATATCTTCTTTTGTGTTCTGTAATAGAATGAAAGTCATACAGGTTTGAAATGACAAGAGGGCAAGTAACCACTGACGGAATTTTCATTTTAAAGGGGAACTATCCCTTTAAATCCATGTGTGTTGGTTTTAGGCCAACATCTACACACTAAGCGTTGACCGATTAAATCAAGAATCCAGCCTTGAATCCCAAACTTTCTGTTACAGTATAAAACTATTTTGAAGGTTGGCAGCAAAAAGGTCCTCAAAATTAAGCCAGACATTAAACATTAAAATTATACATTCAAATAAAATAAACAAGCATACAAACAGCAAGTAAGTCTCTTCCTGTGACCTCTGATAGAAGATAATAATCCCATAATCCACACGAATCCGAGGAGTTTAATACCTCTCGAAATGCTTCAGGGTTTGGTCCTCGCACACTGCCACACAAATGCAACCTGAGGGCTTCACAGCACAAAACACACGCTTGGGTCGGACACAGTAACACAACCTGTAGCTGAGCCTGTGGGTGTGTGTGTGTGGAGGTGACAGACTCCCTGCAGGTAAACACACACACTACAGTTGTTTCATCAGGGCTAATGGGGTGGGATGTGACCGTGCTGCAAGATAACTGCCCTTTACACATGCAGATCACCTGCACGGCCCGCAGGGAACCCTGTCTGTGTGTGAGAGAGAGCTCAATGAATTTAAATCGCCATATTTCTCCTTTCACTTTAATATAAACATTGACTGTAGAACCCCCTTTAATTTTTGATTAATAGAGCAATTTTATTTGAAACTTTGCTAATAATCTCTCGTTTCAAGGTAAAAATATCCTGGTTGCAAATTTCTAAAAAAAAACTTGCTCAGAGGTTGATTTTCATAGCTTGGAGAGGTTATGCATCAACTTTATTCAACAATGTTTCAGTCTCAGATGTTTCTCCTGGTAGCAGAAATAAATGTGGACAAAAAAAAAACAGATTCTTATGAAGTACACAGCAAGAAAATGTCCCTAAACTTGCTCTCCATTTAATTTCATTACTGAGATTAAGAGAATAATAATTGCTATATTAAAATAGTTTATTTTTCTATTTTATAGTTTCCCAATAAAGCCTTTGCAAGTAAAGTTTGTATGTGTTAATGTGCTCTCTATGAAACCGTGAGGCTTATACGGGGGTTCTGGGGTGCCGTGCACATCCCCCCCAAAAAAAAACACAGACAGACAGAAAAGGGGAAAGATGAAAAGGGGGTGCTGTGGTGAAGGGAGAGGACAGAAGGGTAACAGCCCTGAGCAAACAAAAGATTGAAGCAGCACAGAGGCCAATGAATGGAGAGAACTCACTGATGTGTAAACCAACTCCAGCCTGTATGTGTGTGTGTGGGACCGGATGAGCGTGTGTTTGTGTGTGTCAGGAAGGGGGTGGATATGTTCAATCACTTCTGCGGCCACAGTAGCCGGACTTTAATTGAATTAGAGTCTCATTTATTTTGCGGAGGCAGGAGCAACAGGCTGAAGAGAGCAGGTCTGAAGGTTTAGCTGCTCGGCCCGGCTCGGCCCACTTACACCATCTGTCCCCGCTCCGGGTCGCCCCCCTCGCTCCACGAGCCAAGAAAATACAACACCCAGACAAAAGGGACCGGTGAAACTTAACAGTAAGAATAACCCGGCGACCCGGAACAGTGCGACAGAGTTTCGGTTTTCTGACCTGATCATCTACATGTCTGAATATAATCATATGATCTTGTGTTATTTTTATAACATCAGCATCAGCTAGAAAGTTCAGAGAAAGTGTCTATGAATTTTTAACTGCTGTCGGAAGAAATGTAAGCCTTTTTTATACTGGAAAAAGTGTATGTATTAAAAACATGAACATTCAGCTATTGAGCGTTTTTGAAACCAGGCGGATGGAAATGTTTGCAGGGCAAGTTTTGAGTCCCGCCGCAAAAAGGAATTTGGAAGAGACGAGAGATGTAGGAGGGAGGACGGGGGGCATGTGTGCAGGTGAGCGCGGGGGTAACAGGGGTATCTCCGGCTCTCACATCCGTCAAGTAAAGGAAAGGTTAAAATTAGAAAATTTAATTTATTTGATAATTTCCCAGAATAATTAGAGTTAATATGGGTTAATTAATATGCAAATCTCTCAGCAGATGTTCGACAGTGAGAGTTGCGCGCGGAGGCAGCCCGCATGCGTTTGGCTGTCAGTTAGTGACCGTAATTGCCGTAACTAACCAAATACACACAAAACCTTTAGCAGGATAAAACGCTTTCTGCCCCAGTCCCGGCACACCGCCACTTCTCTCGCACAAAGACGCACAATTTCTTATTTTCTCTCGCCTGAAAGGGCCTTTTATGCGACGGTCGTTTCGCCGGTGAATGGAGCGAACGTTCAGCGCGCTTCACTTTTCTCTCCTCGCTTTATATTTTCCATAAACGTGTATAAATATAAAAGGCGAACAGAACGACACCTGCTCTCCATGTTGTTGCTGTCTTGTTACCTAAATGTGTTCAGATGGGGACGTTCACGTGCGGCTGCGCTGAATGAACAGGATGGGGGAACGTGAAAATGCTCCTCGACTCTTTTCAACCAGGTTGCTCATCAAATATTTATGCAACTCCAAAAAGTCCTCAGCTGCGATCACTTTAGTGTGTATGTGCCTGCCGTTGATCTCCGAGCAGTTTAAACAGCACATTCACTCAAGTGCACACAGACACGTGTCTTACGCTAATGTTTACCTGATAAAAAACGCGGAGCAAGAGCAAAACGCGTCGCACAAAGAAGTGAAGTGGTCGATATCATTTCAAGATGTGGCTTTATATGAGGATCTGCTTTTTAAAAGGTGTTTCCAGGTGTCACAAAATAGCAGCGATGGAAAGGCGATTTAAAAGATATAAGTTTGTACTTTTCCATTTGTTAGGCTGCAAGAAATTTGTCATTTTAAGCAGTTAAACAACAGTCAAGCTGCAACAGCATTTTTTATTTGAATAAAAAAGAAGTAAAATACATTTTTTAAATAAAATAAAAAAATATTTGACTAGAATGTTGCCATTGACCAATCAGAATCCAGTAGTCTAAAGCATGTAATTAGGTCTGTAAATTCAGTTGACTCTCTCTCTCTCTCTCTCTCTCTCTCTCTCTCGAGGTCTCTTCCAGGGTAAACGCCTCCCTGCCCTCCCCACCCAAATGCTTCTTACACACACACAGACAGACACAAAGACATTCAGGCGGTGGATGCCTCCTTCCCAGTCCTCTCTGTCTGTCTGTCTCTCTCGGACACAGGCAGGTAGTGGAATGCGCTGACGGCTGCAGTATGTTGTGTTGTTGTGTTGTGTGGGGCGCGGCTGTCACAGTTCAGTGTTATCAGCCCAAACAATCTGTTTAATAAGAGCGAGGCATTTCTTCTGCTCTGGATCAGACGCACGTTTATCAGGATGAGGACATACCATAGACATCCGCTGTTTCTATACACAGTAAATAATAATGACTAACCCCAAACTCTAACACTAACCCTACGAAAACTGTTCACCCACAAAGCCCCGACTTTAATACGACATATTAAACAAAACCTCCCAGCCTGGTTTTAATTCATCTAAAATTAAAATCCATAGAATCACAACATACCGGAGCATTAACCAAGTTCAATCTTTCCTAAACACTCCACACGAGAAAACAAATCGACTTTCTTACATATCACAAAGACGACGTTTCGTAGCTAAAGGGCCATATGCCCTATATTAATAAAAAAGGAATCCATAAAAATAAATAACTTGCACTAAGTAGATGCAAATTCAAATATATGAAATCGCTGCAAAATTAATTTCGCCAGAGCTGATTAAAACATTAATACATCTGTATGGAGTATTTCCCAGATCTGCTCTGGCAAACGAATTTCACCTCATGTGAGATTAATAGCAATGCTACAATAACACAGAGCTCTGTCAGAGTAGATTACTGTGTGTTTGCAGTAATAATGGCTAAACACAATCTGAGATGTAATTATATTCTGTAACGGGATCGTTTGACTGTGATTTGCTTTGTTATAAATAAAGAATGAACATACGGTAGAAAGAGGTGAGATGGGCTCCGTTTATTCAACATGAAAAGCCATTCGCGGCCCATTTTACTCTTGTAATGTGACGGATTTCTGAGTAAAACAGGATATTCAATGAGACAGGGCGGGACTTGGTTTATATTAATATTAAATGATTGGCTGGCAAAACGTATGCATCTCTAAAGGAGGAAAAAACATATGAGCGATGGGTAAAAAAATAGGAAGGCATATGGATGGGAAAACGGGTTTACCTTTAGAATAATATGCACTGATAATCGTTCACAAAAATGGAGCCCATCTCAAATGGGTTATTCGATAGAAAGAACACGCGCTTGGCCTTGTATTCACACAAACTGTTTATGAACGTCTATTTTCTCCTATTCGGCAGGGCTAAATGCTCAGGCAGACCCTGAGATAAACACGCTGAGAACAGCATTTTGAGCCGATCAAGGTTACGGCACATTCCTGACCCGCCATCCAGCGCAGAATAACCTTTATCTCTGCCAACAGAGTCCCACCTGAAGTTCAACATGACTCCAGTGCGCAAACATTTCCAACAAATCAAAACATGTTTAGATGCTCAAACAGACAAATATGCAGGGTTAACAGTGTTTAAACGGCTGGATTAAATCCGTGTAAAAAATGTGTAAATCCGGACAACGATTGCTGAAATAATACATAACAAATCTGAAAGACAGCTATCTCCTGTAAGGCAAATAAAATAAAATCTCTTTAACATCTCATGTTCCTATTTGACAGCAAACAGCTCAAATCTGCACCAACGTCTGTAATAAAATGATTTAAACATAATGTTTTATTTGATTTCTTTAAGACCAAATGATGTGACATTTGCTTAAATTGTATATCTCTATACTCATTTACCCACTAGTCTCGTTGAATGGAATTTTAAGAGAAACGTCTCAGACAAATGCATTATTTCAAGAAAAAATCCCCAAGAGCCATAAAAGAGCAAACTGTATGTAAACGCTCCTTTGGGTCTGTCAGAACTAAAGAAAAGGAAATGTCATTTATCAACCTGATGCTCCAAAATACGTAGGCGGTATTGTCCGTATGAATAGAAAATTAATAAAATAATAAAATGCGTATGGACGGGGGGTGAAAACAGCCTCTTGGACGCCTTCCAAGCCTTTTTCAGGGGGGTCACGGGGGGGCGTATTCATTGTGGGGCCGAATTTTCCTGATGCGTTTCGGGCACAATGAGAGGGTGAAATCCGCGTGAGGGCAGGTTTTGGAAAAAGCATCTGTGCTCAGGTCGATTACTGTCATAAAACTCTGCCAGCACCCAGCTGGAGTTCAGAGAGAGGGGAGCTTTCGGATTCGGAGGGGTCAGGGGGAAAGGAAGGGGAGGCAGAGGTCCTCAGATGGTATAAAGATCAGAGCAGGACTATCCAGGTGAGAGGTAGAACCCCCGGCCAGCCCAATCTGAGCTGCTCATTCAGATGCTAATGAGAGAGGAGAACACATCTGTTCCACCCCTGCCGCTCCGGGTCTTTGTCACCTGAAAGCTCCCCACCAGGTATCAAACAAGCTGCAGGAAACAGCCTCTTTTCATCCTGTTACCTCCGTTCTCCAATCAGCAAATGAGGCCCCGGTGACAACAGGGGCCCCCGAGAGCCCGACGGGGCCACTGATGCCCCACACGCACCTGACACAGTTGCGTACCCCAATTAACCCTTAACACACTGACGAACATCACCAGCAGACTGGTTAACTCGACCAAACACACACTCTTCCTATTAAACACATTTACCACACACCATTTGCCAACCACAAACTTCCCACACCCGGTATTTGGATGTCTGGTGTCTATCGATTACCTCCGTGTCATATCGGCGGCCTGTGGGTTTACGGTAAACGAGACATTTGGGACGATATCTGAAGCGTGCGCGGAAGGAGAGTTAGATTTACAACTCTGGATATTATTAGAAACGTCACTGGCGTGCGTAAACACACATGCAGATGTTTGAATTACACAATGCGCCTTCACCTGCCTTTTTACTGCCGTCTTGAGAAACACGATGCGTTTAATTCGAGCGTTATGCTGCGATCGCCCCATGCCCTGTCACACAAGACCTGCGCGCAGCTCAGCCCGAATAACGACCTGAGACAGACAGGCCCGCGGCACACTGGCAGACCCCCCGTCGAGCTTTCTTATGCTAAATGTGTCTCTCTTAAGCCCTAATCTTCAGCTGGGTCGCTTAAACACAACAGCCCGCTGCACCTTTAGTGCGGAACAGAAGCCGTTAGCATGACAAAGATGCTCATATTCATATGCTGAGCGTATGATGCTTTTTGATCTGCGTTTGCGATCTAATCAGGTCAGGCTTAAATCAAATGATGTGCATGGTTTATAGTTATTATACGTGATAACTCCTAAAGTGGTGGGAAATTGTACTACGCAACCCGTGAATAAACGGTTGCACTGTGCTAAAAAAAAACATACTATGAAGCTTTTAGAGTTCTGGTGGGTTTTTTCTTGCATTGCGATCACTATACTCCAGTAGAAATCTTCTTTTCGCCGGAAGCCATGACAGAGAAACACACTAGCATCAAAGCGCCCTTTCTGCCAGTGGTGCACTTGGCAGCAAGCACAATGCAGACGCGTTTCCTTACACAAGCGAGCGCTTTCTGTTCACGTAAGGTGTACGCAGGGGCCGTGGAGAGTTGCGCGCTACAGTTCGGTGGGGTTTTGATCTCCCGTCCACCTCTCCGGCTTAGTTCTCCGAGCATTTCCCTCGGAGCGGCTCTCTTTTGATCACGGGCATGAGAGCCGTTTCTCGTTTGAGTGCAGGTACCTGGGGTACGGCTAGGTGCTAATTAGCTCAGCGGGATAATTGATGTGTAGATTACACCGCGAACAAATGCCTCGACTTGTTTGTTCTTCTCACTTTTACTCCCCCCCACCTTTGCCCTAATGAACGGTACCTGCCTCGTTAAAACGGGAGCGTCTGCGCGGGGAGGGCTGTCCCCAGGTGAAATACCTTTCAGCGCGACGGCGTGCGAACGCGCTCCCGGGCGCGCGCCCCTGACCCGCAGGAACGCCTCTGCTGAGCGCGGGGATTTGTGCAGCCGGCTCAAAGCGTTTAAAAAGGAAACAATTTCTAAATGAAAGGCCATGCCATTAGAGCACCAATAGAGTTCTATTGTTATGCCCTGTAATGCCATTTCCTACATCTTTTGTCTCAGAGAGGCTATTATTAGCAGGCCTCTCACAGCTGCGTATCCGTTCAATAGGGTTTGAATTTGGTCATTAACAAGTGAATATCAGCAAACACATTTGTGGAGCCCTGCCACTGCTAATAAACTAACAATGAGTACAAGTCTAATTGGGAAATGCAATGAAGGAACGGGCGCGAGGTGCCTGAGGTAAGGCAGGGAAGAGGAAGAAAGGACAGGTCATTATGAGGACGGATGTAGGGAGAAAAAGGTGAATAGTTGAATTGTCGCCTCTCCGCAGTTTCCGCGGACAGCAGTAATCCGTCTCGCGCTAGTTTACACGTTAAACATGTTATTGTGATTATAGACTCCCATATTATAGTGCAGCTCAGCAGTTAGAGCGCCTACACACTGGAGAAAAGCTATGACGGAGCGTTTGATGGATAGGAAGGCTGTTTGGAAAGAGCCGGGTTATTTCAAAATCAAGCGGGAATGTGGTTCTTTGGATTTTGAAAAGGAACCCGACTGACGCTCTCAGTGTTCGACTGTTCAAAGTAAGCAGAATTTTCTCCATTATTGGTCGCATAATGGTGTCACGTATACAAATAAAATGACGCTTTACCTTCTGTGGGCTATTGTTAAAATAACACTTTTATAACTAATTGTATCAACTACATTAAAGAAGCAAGCTAAACCAGTGCATTTAGGATTAGGTCAGGTTGATCTCCGGGTGGTTAGTGAAAAACACGCGTACGCATTTGTTTAGTGAGTTTCTAGAAGAAAGTCCAGCAAAAGTCCATATTGCTTCTCCAAACTAAGCCAAAGGGTTCTAATCCTCCAACAAACTCCCAAATGCACTTTCTCCTGCCTTAAGAAAGTGCAAGGGACCATTTTTTCCTCGATATTTCTGTGCTTAGGCCCCACCATAATCATCTTATACACGCTTTTCTTTGTTTGGGGATTTTCACGTTTCTCCTTCCAGAGAGATAAGCAACACAATAATGAAAGCTTTAATTACCCCACCCTCTGCCCGCTGAAGGACGCGAGACTGTGTCACCGCGGGTAGGGGGGATTGTATGGGAGCTAAGGAAAAGCGTATTTGGACTTCTTGCCGAAAAAGGGTAGTCGGGCAAACTGGCAGTTTCCGTCACCAACCTGATAATTCTCCCACATCCTTCACCCTGGAGGTCTTTTGTTTTCCAACCGCTTCCTGTCACCATCTCGGCATTGAATCAAGTGATGGCAGGGTTTACTTTTCTCTTTCTCGAGAGAGTGAAAGATAGATCGAGACAGAGCGAGCGCGAAAGAGAGAGAACGAGTGTCAGGTTTTGCTAGGCCGCAGGAAACCCGTGTTGAAGTTTAATAAAACCCTTTCTTGGTTTTCCTGAAATTCCACATGCTGGAGTCTTTTAAGTGCAGAGCTGATAATGAAGCCTCCTTCACACTTTATGGTTAAGGAACCAAAAACGGGTCATTGCAGTATGTATCAATCTAGAGTCATCTAGTAACAGAGGAATTTCAATTTTTGGATGACATTGTGCCTCGGACCAGCTCCGATTTATTAAACAGAATCTTGTAACACCCATTAATACGCAGAGCTCCATCAGTCAGCTAACAGAGAGGGCCGTGAGGTGAAAGGACCCACAGAATGGAGCGTCCCTCCTGAAAGCTTTTATTTGCGACGGCCTTGTTTTCTTTCTTTCGCTCTGTGTGTGAGCGTGTTTGTTACCGCGGCTCTTATCGGTGCTGGTGTATGTGTAAGGTGTGAGAGGATGAAAGCCGTGTGGGTGACAGGAACTCAGCTGCGGCGTAGCAGAAAGAAACTAATCAGCCTTTTACAGCTTGAACCGAGGCGGTTAGGTAGCCTCGCGCTAACCGCACACGCGCGAGCTCTGTCACAGCTACAAATTGGCTTCATACAGAACACAAGGTGCCAAAAGACCATTAGACATAGAAAAGCAAGAGTTTTCCCAGCTTCTCGTGTGAAAAAACCTCCACCTCCCCACCGAGTAAAACACACGCAGTTTGGAGTTCTGGAATATTTCTGTTCTGCCAAACCTAAGATGTTTTTCACAGGCTGAACGTTCAAAACGCCTTTCAGTAGCGTTTTTTCAGTAGGAATTTTCAAATATATATTCTTTACACATAGCGAATCACAAAGGTGATTTTAATTCTCTGTGAACGGGTTGAAAATAAAACGCACACAAGCACCTGCGCAGGCGGTAAACAGGCTGACGGAGAAAGGAAGCTGTCGCCAATTAGCGGCAGTGCTAATCTGGTTGTGTCGAGAGGATTATACTCCGTCCTAGTGGGACGGGGGAGAAATTTCATTTCCTGTGCAGCGTTCGTAGACTCTACCTGAGTCAGCGGAGCTGCGCACGTCAAATCCGGGCCGAGATAACGGTTAATCATCTCTCACCCTGAGAAACTGTTTCCCTCCACTGGGCCGAGAGCACGACGCTTCTTTCCTTCTGAAAAAACACACGTGAAACTGTGACCTCACCAACACAGGAAGCACACAAAGATACGTTGCCTCCTAGAATTCCATTTTCCGCTGTCTCATTCTAGACTCTGGTTCAAAGGACATTGGGCTGCTTTCCTGGGAAGTTCAGTCTTACAAGTTTGGAAATTGTACGTGATGTGTGTTTAAAGGGATCATTTACCCTCATGACATTTCAAACCTGTATGATTTTTTTCTTCTGCAAAATACAAAAGAAAATATTTGGGACAATGTCGGTAACCGAACATCGACTGAACCCATGGACTTGCATTGGTTTTGTGTTTGACTGGGTACCGCCGTTGTTCGGTTACCAACAATTTATTTTGTGTTCTGCATGTTTGAAATGACAAGAGGGTGTGTAAATGATGAAAGAATTTTGGGAAGAACTATCCCTTAAGTGGTTTTAGTGTAAACAAAATACTCAACAATTATACACAGATAGTGTAGGCTTGACTAGCCTAACAATATTTTTTGTAAATTTTAAGGTTTTTTTCATTAACATGCACACACACACACACACACACACACACAAGTAAAACTAGAGTAGGGTTTTATGCAGATCATAAAAACAATTTTCCCTCAACTATAGATGTATATGAATGTCAGTGGATATCAGTGCATCAATAACTTCTGCTATGATGAAAGAGTTTATTACACAGAGGGAGACAGAAGGAGTGAGAGAGGCAGAAATAGACTTAGAGAGAAAGTGTGTGTGAAAGGGTGCTGGAGTTATTGTATTAAGCATTGAGCTGTATGCGAGAGATAACACTGTAACACAGATTCTGAGCGTGTGTGAGGCCAAAGGGGTTAGAGGTATGAGAGTCTTATCATGTTGTTTTGTCCCTGGAAAGCCAGGTGGAGTCATGCATTCATCCATCATACAGAACCCAACATCTGCACTCCATCACTTCCCAGCCACTGCCGTGTGTGCGTGCGTGTTTATCTGTATCAGATCATATGCAGATAAATACTCGCAGCTCTAAAGGGTTTCACAGATTCACTGGAGTGAATTCTGACAGTATTTCCCCACACTAGATGTTCGCTGTCGTTCTCTGTCTTTATTTCATTATTTTGAGCTGATAACACACGGGCGAGAGAAAGTGTCCATCTATCTGAAATTTAAGCAGGCCACACTGACACAAATTCCCAGAGAGAGGAGTGATTTCCTCAGGTTTAACTAAATAATTTATGCTCACCTCACTTTAGCATGATGAAGCAATTTTAGCCCGTACAGCTACACGCTCTCTCTCGCTCTCTCTCTTCTCTCTCTCTCTCTCTCTCTCTCTCTCACACACACACAAACACTAAAGAGGGTGAAAGATAGAGAACGAGACTTCCCGAATGTCTAAATAATTCAAACATCCAGCAGAAGAGAAATATATTTACACTTCCGACAAGAGTGACCCCGAATCCGGAGAATTACTGAGGTCACAATCTCATCCTGCTTTTTCCTTTTTTCCTGTAAATATTACCCACAATCCCTTGCGGTTTAAGCATCATTAAAGCGAGGCTGAAAGTGTGTCAACTGAGTGTCAGACAAGTGAATCAAACTCATTCAGTAGATTAGTAGCGTTTAGCTGAATGGACTCGTGTGGCCCGTTTAAGAGAACAAGAGATCGGCCGCAGACAAGAAGCGAGGAAATTGGAGGTGTTGTAACCTTAGAAGGTCAGATTGGTTTTCCTCAGAGTTCTGTACGGCAGGGATTTGTGAGTCAACAGCTACTCTGGCTTCCTGTCAGCGCTCTGAACGAAACCACGAGGGACCGCTGCCTCTCGAACCCGACACGACTAGATCACAGGAGCGCGAAAACAATCCTACTTTTGTCAAACCGAAAAAAAAGAAAAGCAAAATGACAAGTCTTGAAGTTTAAAGGAAGACATGTCTCGCAGGTTTTGTTAAACAGGGATGATCACAATGTTCATCAATGGAAAATGTATGAAATATTATTGAAAAGGTTATTTACAGTCCCTGTATTAGCAGCGCAAAGGTGTGGGTTCGATCCTCAGGGAACACACATACCGAAAAATTTATAAATGTGTCTGCCAAATTCATAAATGTAATCATTTAATTGTGCTATGTAATATTTTGATTAAAAAAGTCATAAATAAGAAAAGCTCTATAATTGAAAGAACTGTTATAACCTCCCTGAACTCGACCTCGCAGGGAATTCCTGCCGGAGACACTGGGAAGCGATGGATTATGAGTGGAAGGCGCTTGAACCGCCAGTAACGCAGAGGTCAGCAGAAGTTGCACAGCGTTTGGCAGGAACATCTGAACACGCTCTATCCAAATAACAGAAGAACCGCACAAAACTTGCATCTCAGAAAAACACTTGGATGAGTGTTTACACCACCAGAACTTGTGGAGATGGAGGAGAGCGAGGGGGAGGAAGAGCGGGTGAATATTAAGAAGAACGTGTGATAACTTTTATGGTGTAGGTTAGCGCTGGATATTTACAGGCCACGTTGGCTAAACAAAGACTGATATGCTGCGAGACCTCAATAAAAATCAATACATCCGTGAACCCCCACCTGCCTCGCCCTCTCGCTGTGTGTGCGAGTATGGATCACGTTTCTGAGGCGGCTGCCTACGCCAGATCGGAGCAAGAGAGCAAAACCCATTGGGATTCTGCACAGGACCAGCCCACACTGAACACACGTGTGTGTGCGTGTGCGTTTGGCCTATAGCCTTCAGAAACAAAGCAAGGTAATATGAACCCTTAATATCATATGCATGTATACAAACGTCTGTTTTATGGTTTATGGAATTTATTTGGCTCAAGAGAGTGCTCTGCATCTTCTTCGATTTTGCATTCAAGCAATAAGACATTGTGAATCGAGCCATGGCAACTGGGTTTTGTTAGGCAAGACATGTAGCCAAGTATGGCATCAAGTGCCTGGTTATTTTATGAAATCATTACTGATTTAAAACAAAAAGGACACTTTTTATTACAGGTTTCTAACATGGGCTTCTGTGCAGTGACATTAACAGTAACTAGTAAACAGGTGTATGACATCATAACTGTAACTATATCCCATATGTTTACTTGTATGTTAAAATAGAGCATATAAAAAGCTAAGGAGTCTGTGAAAAAGAAAGAACTGCAATAAATAAACCATACTGTACAGATTATCATAGTCACAAACACACACACATTTATAAACTGAAATATGACAGTGTGTGTGATGTAGGCGAGGGTCTGTTTTTGACCCTGGGGGCTTGTGGGACAGACACAGAGAGAGATTTGGTCAAACAGTGCGGCAGATATGAGCGCTGGGCTCATAAATACAGTGGGCATCATTAATATTTCAGTGTAATGCTTCAGTTCTCTAATTAAACTTGTGGCTGATAGATGCTACTGTCCCATCATTACCTTCATCAGCACGAGCTGAAAAGATTTCATTAGCACTAATGACGAATGATCAGCGCTACACTACGCTGCCGCTATAACAACTATACCTTCTATTAGCATTATTTAATAATAATATCATTACCATACGCACGCATAATAAGAAAATAATAACATTAAAGATGGCATCAAAGTAAACATTTTTGTAGGCTTTCGTCCATGTCTATGATTTAGATTTAACATTTGCACTCTGTTCTGGGTATATGAATATCATAAATATTAAAAATATGGTTTTAATGGGTCGCATACAATGACAAAAGTCTCTAGAATGGGAATCTTCATCTACATGATATCAGCTTCAATCAGCAACAATAATAAAATGACAGAAATTATAAATCTAACAAACAAATAACATTTTTAGTAGTAAAAGTTTAGTTTAAATGCAAGACATCAGTATGAATCTACACATCCACATTTTTCTATAGAAACTGACTTTACGCAAACCAGAACAGACCACCACTACAGAAATGTGCACACTTTTTCATATTTATCATTTTCCTGATATATCCGGGTTATTCATGACCATGGGAACCCTGTCTCTTTGTCTCCACAAAAAGTGTCAAAGGTCAGTGACCTGCTGCGGGCATCATATTTGCTCTGATGTTTTCAGACCTCTGCCCCTGTCAGACATACTGACAGCTCCTTAAAGAGCCGATTATTCCAATATAAAAGAAGGAACTGAGGAGTTTTCTAAGCAGGATCTTGAAGAGATTTCCGGTCCAGCACACAAACAGAAAAAATGGATTCTGACTCTGGGGAGCAACCAAAAAAAACTGGACCAGAACGACTTTATTCTTCTGAGTTTCCCCTGATTCTGAGCGCTCGCTCGGGGCTAAGGGTCAGAACAAACCCACCACAGCTGTGAGGGAAAACGCAACATGGAAAAACTAAGAAAACAGCTTTTGATAACTATAGATTAAATATACCTGCACTTTGTGTAGAATACAAACAGGCGTCGAGGTCAACTTCCAAAAATAGAACCACTGACCCACCAAGTGCGGAATTAAGCATGCGTTTCTATTTAAATCGCCCATTGACCACAAGTTCTTCAAACAGCCTCGTGCCAACAACGCTCTACAGAGCTCTGCACACTAACAAATAATGAAGACATACACAGAAGAAAAGACAAAAAATGTGCATCCGTGCCCAGAATAAAAGTGAGCGATGTGGAACGAGCGAGACGTGTGGGGGGAAAGGTATCAGCGCTTGTCAATTTCAGGTATTTACACTTTGATGGTTCTGTGTGTTTTGTCCTAAGGTGGCACCTTTAGTGCGGCAGATGTGTGAGAGAGTGGCATCCAGAGTCGCGCCCCAGGGGCAGCTGGGTAATTCGGTGATGTCAGGGAAGGGTTGAGGAGAGCCGAGCTGACAGACTCTAGGACCAGAGGGCACAACTTCCACTCAGCTGGATCAGAGGCCTGCAAATCGCTTATGAATAGTCATTAGAGTTTCATTACCTTCTCCTCCTGTCTCTCTCTCTCTCTCTCTCTCTCTCTCGTCACCACCAAATGTCTTTTGTCATCCTTGCAAGGTGCAGCATTTAATTGCCAATTGATTTTTGCTTTCTCCCTTTTGCTCTGCCCCAATATGACAACATGTCACATGGTTAAACAGAGGCGGCGTTCCCGAGGGGCCGAATGTAGTCTTGATCTCTGAGCTTCCTGGACGGCAGTAAACGTTCTGCTTTGGGAACCCTTTCATTCAGACTTCTTCAAATCTCATCTATAATTAATACGGGAACCCTTATATGATTCTGGCTCTAAAGTTAAAGCAGCTTCCCAGACCTTCTGATCGTGTACAGTTCATGCAGATGTGTTCATACGTGTGCTTTGAACCACTTAAAGCAACAAACACGTCTGTTTTTCGCCTCACCGCTCGCAGGAGCCGTCAGTTACGCTCGCACGCGTGTAGAGTGTCAGACGCAAAACTGACTGCCCCTATCACCCTCCAGTAAAGCCATCAAAAAGCGCCCCGCTCTGACAGGTAAGCCGGCAGCCCCTCCGCTTCCCCCTCGTCTACCGTTCCTCCTTTAAAATCTCCATCTCCGAGCTCCGCTGTCTGACACGCTTCACGTTCAACTTGAGCAAGCAAGCCAGAAAACAGAACAAAGACGAGCGCGAAAAGAAAATGTGAGTTGTGTGTCATGTTCTCGGTTGTATCTTGTTTCCGCTCGGTGATTTTCTACCTCTTTCTTGTCTCTGAACAATTCATTCAGCCCGCGATTCTCAGGGCCCGTGAATGCCGCCGTGTTCCCCATTGTGCCAACATATCTGAACGCACGCGATTATCAGTCAGGTACACACACACTCTCGCACTCTGTGTGTGTGTGTGAATAGCGTCTGCCCTGCTTAATAAAACACGATCCATCCTGTATTTACTAAACAATTTCTCCCGTCGCTGCGGTTCGAGGGTGCGCGCATTGTTGCCGGGATACGTGAAGCGGCGCCGCTCTCCTTTGGCTCGCCGTGCGGGTTGATTACTGACTCACTCCTTTAATACGCCGCATAATGAGCAAATCTCTGAAATGCAGGAGCGGCATTCGAACCCAACAATGTGAGCCGGTAATGCGCGTGTGTGTCGGCGGGGGTAAAGGCTAGCGTGTGTGTGTGTAATAATGAGAGTTGTGCTGGGTAATGTTCACTCTATTGTAGCGGAGAAAACACAGCGACGCATTTAACTGCTCAGACGTGCGTTCGGAAGAATAGCCGGGCTGCGTCTCTCTCTCTCCATCTCTCTTCTGGGGTGATTGGCAGCTCTGGAGGTTGCCAGCGCTGTTACTTCAAACCTTTTTCAGTGTAGCAGGTGTGCCGTCCTGGTTAACAAGCGATAATTACACATTCTCCACCGCCCAGACACGGATCAGGTCACTGCCACAATTACAGGCCTCGTTTTAGAACGCTTGACAGAGAGAGAGAACCTTTGCTGTCTGCGATTCTCAAAGCTGATACACACCGACTGTTGCGATGAAATGCGTGCTTCAACTGATATAAGCTACAAAGATACTTGATCATGAACAGAGCTTCCTGAAAATGTGAAAGTCACTTCGTAAAAAGTTAAATTGTTTAGTATGCAAGGTCTAAGCGTGATTTTTAAAGTCGAGCTGAAATTGAACAACTCAGAAATAGGTTCAGGTCATCTAATAAAGACGTGCTCTTTGAAGCATGCGCTACATTTTTGAGACGCGTCGAGTGAGTGACAGGGAGGCGGTTGAGAGCCGCACGCATCAGAGATCCACGAAAGCCTGAAATAAAATGAGAGTCGGGACTATACTGTAAATGCGGACCTATCTCGCTCTCTGAGTTTTCTTGCGTACAGTGACCTTGATAATTGTGATGGTCATTAAAATAAGAGCTCATTAGTCTTCAAGGTGCTCAGCATTACAATGATCAATGCGCGCCTCGCACATGCGCGCGCGCACACGCACACGAAGGCCTGTTATTGTGATTGCATCCTGCAGTGTCTAACCCACCAATCAATATTAACGGCTCGTAAAAAAACAGCGCTGGAGAGATTAGCCGCAAAAATAGACAGACACTTAAACAAAGAGCATCGAACGCAGGACGAGTCTAAAAGTTGCATGATTTTAGCCTCCTGAGCTGGTGTGTGTGTGTCTCTGCGTGAGTGTTGATGCACGTGTGTGTTGTTGCAGCTGTATGTGTTTGTGTGTGTGAGAACACACCGATGAGTCGGACTGACACCACATGGAGGTGGACACAAAAACACAACCATGGAAACAGCAGCGCAACACACATTCCAAAACACACACACACACACACCAAGAAACAAGTAGACACACTTTATCTACATGAACTGCTTAACAACTTCGTAAGTAGTAAAACAGCAGAAAAGGATTGTGGAAGGGTCAGGTTTGGGGAAAGGGGATGGGAAAAAAAAGATAATTTGATAAAAGAACAAACATTGTGTTTCAAGTCTATGTGCCTATAGGTAGCCAAGTAAATGTGGTGTGTGGCATTCCAGTGAACCGCTGTTGTCAGTTGGACTCTTAAATTAGATATGAGTTTATCTAATTGTAGGAATGACATTCCGGCCGCCACACAGCGAATCCCCATCCATCTACCCTACATTCCCAGGAGTCCAGAGGAAAAACCCTAGACGGACAGCTATCGCTGTTCTGTCAGATCATAACACAACACAGACCGCTCTTTTGAAACACCCCATCAAGTTTTACAAAGATGTTCTATCTAGAGTAACTGGAACTGGAAAAGTCGCACAAGCTTTATTCTCGGGAAGACAAACTGTCCGTCTGTTCATCTCTTTCTTGATCTGTCAGTCATTATTTTTGTCTGTTTGTCCATCTCTCATGGTCTGAAACACAAACTTCCCTATTCTGGGTTTAAATAGTCTACTTTTTCCTCATTATTTGATCCATTTGTAATAATAAATATATATATATATATATTTCAAACATTCATTGTTTTTAGAAACGTAAGAACAATTTGTCAAGTGAACCTCAATTTTTGACCAGTAAAATAAATGAAAAGAAAGTCCATATTTTGGCATCAGTCTCATAACCAAGTTTCCACTAACAACAGCCTAAATTCCGTCTGCTTATCATACGAATCTTCATATGACTTCAAAGTTCGCATCACTTGTGTAGCATACCCCATCACATACGAGTTTGGAACGACAAAAAACAATTCCTTTGAACTGTCAACTTCCCTTTAAAAACATCCAGCCTCACCTGCCCGTGTAGCAGCGCTGCTCTATTTTGCCCGCAGGGTAAAGATAAACCCGAGGCTGTTGCCCCTGCCCTGTCAGAGCCCCTTTAACATGAGCGACGTCTTTTCAAAGAGCAACAGACACGTACGGGATTCAAACATGGTGAAGTGGAAGCTAATCGCCTGCTTCTTTCCCACCTCGCCAGATGAGACGCGACGCCCAGCAGCTGCTAGATTTCAATCAGGTGAGACGTTGCAGGAAAAAGCGTGTCGCTTTGAAGAGCTCTGGAGAGCAATAACTGCATAAAAGCTTGTATGTGTGAGCTGTAGTGAAGCTTTACCATAAAAAGCTGAGGGGGTCAGAATATCACCTGCAGTGGCCTGTAGCTCTCTTCTCTGGGTACGAATGGCTAATAAATATTTTTCAGCCGTTTGGTGATAGTCCATTTCATTTTTAACCTAAACTGATTCACTGAAAAGCATTAAAAGCATCAATTCTAATGCAGTTAAATCAATTTCAATCAAAGACCCTATTAAAACATCCGTCTTGACCCTCTCCGTCTCAGAGTCGCGAGACGAAGAAGGATCGCAAAACTAACGGCCGAATAAAACGCCTGTTAAAATAACTGTGACATTCACTATGTTGTTTAGTTTTATATCGCCAACTGAATCGTGTGCATCACGTGAATATTCAATACATCTGGGTCAGTGATACACACGCTCTTTCATTTCAACTATACGGCGACACATAAAGAGAACGGGGCATCATAACTCTTATTTATGTCGTTCAATTTGCCCGCACAACTCAGCAATTCATATTCCTGATCAATTACAAAGGCTCCGGGCTTTAGGAATCTATTTTCTGTGACACACAGCAGATATCCACACGCATCCTGTCAGCTCGACTCCATGGGGTAAATCCACACTCATTTTTACATGTCCGGTCTTTCCTGTTGTTTGTTTGTTTGTTGTCTGCGTGCCGTCACCTGTTTTGGAGCATGTAAGTGGCTTATCGCAAGGTTTAAAGGTAAACGGGTGAAAAAGAAGCAAATCAAAAAAGCGGCACGCACCGGGGAACATCTATTTGTTCAAACGATGTTTTTAGACACCCCAGTTGTCAGGAGTGATTTCGAAGAAAATAAATAAAGAATAACGCTTGTAGAGAAACGCCGGTTATTCGGCTTTATGGATATTCAAATAGCCGGCGATTGTATATTTGGATTTTTCCGCAGCCTTCATCCCATGAAGCGGGATGTTTTTTCCAATCATTACCCTGCTTTGGAGGAGGAGGAGTATTCCGACAGAAATGCCGCCGTGAACTTCTCTTTGCTCATGGACACGAAAATTCATTTCAATATATTTACCTCTATGAATATGTTTTTCTCTTTCAGTGGAAAATAATAAAGAGTAAAGTCGGCCTGCCCAATGGTGGAAGCTCCACAGACACATTAGAAAGGGAAATTGCACTCAGCAGGAAGAAAAATCATTGTGTTACCCCAGGTGAAAAATATTGTTGCTTTGCTTAAAAGTGCATGCAAGGCAAGCCGCATTATTAGAATGTTTAAATATTAATTCTTCCAGCGGGTAGTAAAGATGATCGAGACACTGTGTCAACTACTTTATTTTTCTTGCAGGGGCCACAGGAACCAACGTGCTCTCTCTCTCTCTTTCTCTCAGCTCAGGTTTTTCTCTCGCAGCAAACAAACAAACAAACAAAGAACAGTTTCATTACAGCAGATTTGGGCCGCGCTTTAAACTCTAATAGCTAAAGCTGCTGGGATGCGAAGATTTCATCATTTTACGGCTGTTTGCGTGCAGATGAAAAGGAATAATTTAAAGACTCCAGTTTGTTCTTGCGAGGTAGATTTAAGTGATGCTAAGAGCCAGGATGTTTCAAATCATATCATCACCGTTTCATCTTCTGCGGTGTGCTAAAACCTCTCCTGAAGCTCTGTGTGTGTGTGTGTGTGTGTGTGTACGCATGTATATTCAACGATCCGAAGAAACGCTAAAGCAAATTACAATTGATCCCATATGTCAGTGTGTACAGGTAACAGTCAATAATCTCTGGAACGCTTGGATCGCGAGCGCACGCTTCAGAGTGACAATCTGTGTTGAGTAATTAAAAAGAACCGTCTCGCTCTCTTTCAGATGTGTTTCTCAAGGGCTTTTCACCCCTCGTTCTTACAAAGGAAGCCCAAATTGAGCAGGATTCTTCAGTTTGCTCGCACAAAGCCAGCTTATTTCTGAGGATCTCTTCTGCCTTTCAGGTGAACGCTCGAAAAGTTGGTCGCGTTCCCTGCGTCAAAGCCAGACGGCCTAAACGTGGAGATCTGAGGCTCCTCTCCGACTCTCTCTCCTGTCAGTCACCGCCACTCCGCCAGAATTCGCCACCTGAGACGGATTTCTGCTCACCGTGTTCGGCTCGCTCATGCGCGTGAAGCGCGCTACACAGACGGAGTGTAAAGGCACTTTAAAAGCTCATCAAGCGAGAGCTGCACTTGTAGGAAATACCTTATTCATGACGGAACAGCCCTAGTCGAGGTAATGACTCAAATCAAGGTGGCCTCGCAAATGTTTAAATCTACAAGGACGACGAGACCATGAATAATGCAGAATAATTTGCATCTAAATTTTTTAAGTGTTCTTTATTCAAAAACTAAAATGCGGCTCCGATTAAAGTTTGATGACCGGGAGCTAAGACGCCACCGCATGCAGGAACCAGAAACCTTCTTATTCGCTGAAATTATTTAGAGGGGCGATAAAACAGGAGCAGCGAGGATGAGCAGGACTTCCAATAAATAGTAATTACGTGTGAGGTATTAGTGTCGCTGAACGACACGTGCAAATGTGGATGCGCACGCAAAATAAGACGACCCTCGTGTCTGTAACGGTGGCACATTTACATTTATGTATCTGGCGGATGCTTTTTTGTTTTACACATGCTTCCCTTGGAATAGACCTGCATGTCTCAAATAGCAGCTGTGCTAGAAAAAGTAATACGGAGTGTTTGTATGATATCTGCGCACACAAAGTGTTCAAGAGTTTGTACTTATACAAACAGTTAAAGATATAAATACAAATGAAATAGATAAACATCAAAGCGCTCACCTGCTGTTGGATGTAACAGGACAGATCCACAGTTCCGCGGACAGTCGGCAGCAAGAGGGAAAGAAAGAGAGAGAAACAAAATATTGATTAAATTGGTGTCTTGTGTTATCTATGTTCTTTGTAAAAGCTTGCAGAGAGAGAGATTTCACAGCCTGATGGCATTTAAAATGTGTGGAACAAACATTCAAAACCCCAGGACAATAAAACTGATATCCAATGAGAATTCGTTTCTATTTCTACACTATACACAAGCAACTATATATTCTGCTAAGGACTGGGCCTTCTGGACGGTTGCCAGGGTGTTGCTATGGAGTTACTAAGATGTTCTCGGTGGTTGCTGGGGCGGACCTTAAAAGATGTCCCACCTTAAAAGATAAAAAAGTCACAAATCCTATGAGCAACAGTAAAAATAACTTTTTTTTAAAACAACACACTGTATAAAATATTACTAAATATGACCCTGATTAATCTTTGGAGCAAATGACAAAAAAGCAGCTAAAGCCTTTTTTTGTAAATGTGTAACAAATGTTTGTTCGTGTATATACAGCAGGTCAGCAGAAAGAGAGCGAGAGAGAGAGAGAGAGAGAGAGAGAGAGAGAGAGAGAGAGAGAGAGAGAGCATGTCTCCCTGCAGGCTCTTTTGCTCCACTGACCTCTCGCCACTCCACCGTAATTATCGCTGCCTGATTCTCATTCAATTTGCATTTAACCCACATCTGAGTTCAACCCGAATCTCCACCCCGAGTCAAAATTACAATACAAACACACGGACGCACACGTCTGTAATCTTATAGTCTTATTTTACACACCATACATGATGTAATGATGTTTGTAGTTTGCACTCATTGAGATAACGCAAAGCAATTACACAACGAGCAACAATTGAATTAGCCTTTGATAGGTGAACGTCAAAACACACACACACACACACACACGTTCTCCTTCGAATTTCAGTTTCAGACAACAGAACTGGCAAATAAACCACCGACAGTTGTACTATAATAACTGTACTGTCTGTACTATCAGTGTGAAATGAGCGCACACACGCATACATTCATTCATCTGCGTGCACACGACGCAGGAGGAGACACCAGTGTGTGACAGACGTGCAGCTATTCCAACGAGTCAACAGACGATGGGAAGAAAGCACGCTGGTAAAAAAAAGTGTTTCATTTGTACAGCGTGTTGTTGATGACTAAGACTACAGCACAGATCCGGCCTACACACACTAAACGAATGGCTTCAATACACCCCAAAAGGAAAATGCTATTGATCACAGATATTTCTTCCGGGGCTCATTTACATAAACGTTTTTCCAGATATTTCTCAGGTGAAAAAAGACAAATTGGTCTATTGCTGACAAACAGCAAGAATAAGACGACTACTGTACAGCGCACATTAGCTCTGAAACCTTGGCCAAAGCGCTTGGACATGGAGAAGACGTTATCTCTCCGAAAGGCTTGAGCACTCTTCTCAACGGCTCTGTAAAATAAACTTCCATAATGGGAAGTGTCTAGGTTCTAAAGAATAGTCCATGATAAGGTCTCTGTACTCTTTGAAAGAGAGAAAACCGGCGACTGATGGCTATCACAAAACCGGAAAGAGAAAGCAAACAATCGAACGTCAAATATCACCGCCACAAAAGACGCACACCGAAATATCTCGGGTGTGATCTCTACCGATACCATCACGATAAACCGCCGAGTCTTTGTGTTGTGATGCGGGAGACCGAAAGCAGGTTCATAATGAGGCAGGCCTCAAATATCTGCTCTCATTACCGCAGGTCTGCGGTTCACACGCATGAAGGTGTGCTGACAGGAGACGAGCGGAAAAGTGACCGCCGCTGATCAACTGGAGTGGGCCGCGTGTCGACGTGCTGAAAGCGCGTGAACGAGTGAGACGGCGTCACTCCTCTGAGGATTCGCTCACCTCAGCTCCCCTCTCGTCAGTGAATGAGAAGACACGCTAACATATGTAATTAATTCAGCAGCCGCATGTATGCGTGCGTGCGCGTGTGTGTGGATGCAGTAAAAGTGTTCGGGCCGAGCAGTCATCCGTTCTGCGACTGAAACAGCTACGGGACGGATAATCGGGCTCGTGGTTGGAGCCCCCGTGCTCCTCGCGCGCACACAAACATCTGCTGTGCATTGATAGCAGATGTCAGTCAGTGAACGCGCAGCAGAACGCTGAATTAAAAATGCAAGCATCACCAACTCTCGCGTATTTACTTGCCGGGAAATAAACTAGTATAATAGCGAGAGGTGTTCAACAAATGCCAGCACACCGGGCCGAGTAATTACAAGCCTTTCTCTCTCTCTCTCTCTCTCTCTCTCTCTCTCTCTCTCGCGCACATTGTCGTGCGGTGTTTAGAGTTCTGCTTTCTTTCTCTGCGCTTTAATTCGACAACACAAAAAACGAAACCGCAGTGTGCGCTGCATTTCTGTCTGTTTGCATCAGTTTTTTTCCTGCATAATTCATTTAAATTAGAGCCGAACCTTGGCTGAGTAATAAAACTGAGTCGGGCCGCGCTACCGCGTAAATGAATTGTGAATATTTTACCGACGAAAATGCGGAAATGCTCTTAATCCACTTTCCTGCATTACAAATGGATGGCATGAAGAGAGGGGAATGCTTTATTGTCTTTCCTAGGTGCACTAAAAGGTTGCGTCTGAAGAATCATTCTCGCACGCCGTCAGCCAACGGCGCTGACAAGCATCTTTCCCCGGCGTCGTTTCTGCAGACGGCCAAACTGGGCGGCGCTCGTTCGGCTCGCCACTCCCGTGCGTAATGAAACATCAAACAAACAGCCACCCTGGACCTGTAGACAAATCGCACGCAGACGGAATATAGGGCTCTTTTAAAACTCATCTACCCTGAAGATGTAATAAAATTGACATATTGATTCCTTTGAATTTACGAACGCCTGTTTCATAAACTCCATTTCCAAAGCTTAGAGCTCCGTTATTTTACCCCCAAATGGATCAATTATGTGCCCACGTAATCCCGTTACCTGTGAAATCCACCAATGCTCGCCCATCCCCGCCTGTCTCCCTCGCTCTCTGTATCTCTCTCCACAGACACACGTGTGAATGTGTTTTCTTTCTATTACGCACAACACACACAGTGCTGCGTTTGTGTGATGGCCTATTCCAATGCATCCAACCCTGTTGCATGTTACTCTTTGCTCAGTCTCTGCACTGCTTGTTGAGAAAAATACATAAAAACATATTTTTTACAGCATTTCATACTTCATTTAGAGTCATTGTTAAAATGATTTAAGAATTTTTGTAATATTTGGATCTAAATTAATCCACAATGACTTCACAAAACATTTAAATTCATTATAAATCGTGCCAATACCAAATCACCAAATCACAAGCAACACCAAAACAAGGCAAAAGTTTAAAGCAAAAGACCATCCACGCATCCATACAGCGGAGTTACACAAACCCCAATGCAGAATGTGTGTGTGACAGCTGAGGTGTGTTAGGGTCACTGCGCTGTGGAAATACCTGTCAGAGCCAACGTGACCCAGGCAGCTGAGAGAGGAAGAGGATGAAATCATAATAAAGGGAAATGCAGTGTGTGTGTGTGCTGTGATCGGGGTCTTTGGAGATGAGGAGCTGTGTGTGGGCTACATTTGACATGCTTAACACACACACCACCTTGAGTCTCAGAACACATCAAACACACGGCACTACAAACACACCCTGACATGACACACCCACAGAAAAGCAGCAACAATTTGTCACACGGCTGTAAATGTTGGCCGAACAGAAAAGCAAACTATAGAACGTCTGTGTGGAGTATAAAAGTGTTGTGCTTTTAATAAAATGCATACATATCGCATTATAAATTATATACACAAGGATGTTTCAGCATTAATCTTCATCTTCAACACAGACACATACATGCATATATTTATACATTAATACATATGAACGTATCTATTGTCTTATCATTTCAAACCCTTGTGTTGACTAAATGTTACATAAATAAAACTTATGACCTCTACGCTAATAACAGAATGCTCTACCAACTAACCTACATCATTTCTATTTTCTCATACACTGACATTCAGGCATTTTTGAAGTGATACTATATACAGGGTCACTGTAAATACAATAACGCATACGCAATAATCAGATACCGTAAATCAAGCAACCAGCTCAACACAACTCTACAAATATAAATCTATCAATCTGACAGGTACTTGAGGAATTAGAGCAATAAGAGTTCACACAGAAGTCTGTCTTATCTCACACTGCACACTGATTTTAACGTCGAAAAAAATCTCCGTCTTAAAAAGAGCACGGCGGTGGTATGTATTATGGGATGCATTATTGTCACCTCGCTGGAGACGGCAGATAAACAGATTCTCTCCATTGGCTGTTAAATCCGAGTCTGCAAATGTCTGTCACAGGAGATGAGCTGCGAGTTTAAAGCCATCAGCCGCGGTAACTGCGCAGCTCTCTGCCTTAAAACACTTCAAATATTTAGCAAACACATTCACGGTGCATGCTGGGAAACGTGCGGATGAGGCGCGTTATAAATCACCTCATCAGAGAATGAAATTAACACCGATTCTTGCAGGCAATTTCTCAATTTCCAATGCTAATTACGCGTTTTCTCTTTACTTTTAAATTCGGTACCACCTGTTTGGAGAAAGACATCTTAGGCAGCGGGATGGATTTAATCACAATTTTAATTAACTGCCGTGTACATGAGGAAAAGCGGCAATTATAATGCAGATGAAGGATGATTTTTCCACATTAAATTGTTTTGTTTCTTGGTTATGTTGATTGCATAAATACTGACAGAGAACGGTTTTATGTACAGTAATTTAGTAATTGTTTTGTGCGGGGAAAAAGTCTCAGACTGACTGACTTCATCTGTTTGCAAATTATTTAATTCGGTTAACTGTGTGATTGCCAGAACGCCATCGACAGGTTTTGTCCCGTGACACGTCTAGCGTCTCTGTTAACCGATGAGTGGACACCCGAGGCTTAACGGCCCAGTAAAACATCACTGGCTTTTTAGGGCTTTCTGACCGCGTTCTCCGGGATTTAATTGGCCGTTCTGTTGGAGAGGGCGGCTTTTATTAATGTCACACTGATAAACCCGGACACTCGCTCTCTACCGCTCGACATTGTGCTTCACGTGTCAAAGTCTAGTTCCGAGTCATGTCTCTGTGGTTAATGTTCAGGTGAGCAGGAGATGATACACCTGACGGGTTGAGTGACACCTCCTCTACTCTCAGTATATGCTTGTGGAAGAGAGAAATGAAACCGTAATAAAACTCCACACAAAGACATCTCTCTCTCTCTCTCTCTCTCTCTCTCTCTCTCTTTTCCTCTTGGGGGATTTGAGGCGTTTTTTGCGATGAACTAGCAGAGCGCTTTGGCTTTGTAGTGCAGCAGAGACAGAACTAGAGCAGATATTCTCTAAAACTTTCAACAATTCTAGAATTATCTGCTCTCTCTACAGCTCTTCTGTTGGAATACTCCAGAAAACAATTGTGCAATATTTCCATGTCAAACGCAAACCTATTCATCTTTCATTCGGCCAAAGCGACCCAACAGGCACTCACCGCCTGCAATGCGTTTCACAAAGGTAAAGCTCAATTTCGATCTGTGCCGTGCGTGTGTGGGGTTCTGAACTGGACTAATACGAAAACTGCACTGAAATACTCCAACCATAAAATACAGTAAACAGTAAATATTAACAGACACAATAAACATAATGCTCTTTGCTGGAGTTTTGGTGCAGTGTTTTTGGGGCTGTGGGTTCAAATCCAGCCTGTTTTATATAGTAATCCCATCATCCATCTTACCACATATTGATGTTTCTGCTAACTATATACTCATCATTTTTTTTTTTAACTAAAATAAAACTAATCAACTAATGTTAAACCCCCCCATCACACACCCAATATCTTAAATCCCCCCCCACACACGCACACTATCTTAGCTAATGATGACAAATAGCTGATAGACTTACTTTAATATAGTTAGCATTTTTATAAATCAAGGATTTGTCAGAATTTGTTATCTTTGCGGACGATTTTATCTGTAAATTCCTTCTATTAACACACACACGCACACTCCCGTGAGAAGTGTGTGACATGAACGGAAACCTCTCAAGACAGACGGACACGTGTGTGTTCTCTTAACTTTACACCCATGCTGTTGTGACCTAACGTGCTCTCAACTCTCGCACCTCTGACACGCATGACAACACACTCTCTGACCCCGAACACACACACACACACTACCAGGACTGTCTCTCTCTCTAACTGTCTGTCTCTCTGCTGTCAACATCTCGTAGCTTGACTGACTTGATTTGATGCAAATACCTCGAGGGGAAATCCTGCGACTGATGAACGCTTACGTCAAGTCGATTTTGCACCGTTGGGAAAAGGTAACCTCTGCGTTGGACGGGGAACCACACACATCTACACGCACACACACACAAGGTTAAAGAGAGTGGAATTCTGTGCGTGCGCCCTAATTGCAGATGAGACTGTCTGCTATTGTAAGAGAACTGCCCACTCCTCACAGAAAAGGCAGAAATGAATATTTCATTACTTTAATTACCGATAGAAACGCTTTCACCGGCCGTTCCTTCGCTAATTATGAGCACTGATAACGCCTGTGAAGTATGACAGAGCTAAAAAGCAAAGCCGAGCTAAAGAGGCTCCACCGCAGAGAACGGTCACATGTCAGCAAGCGTTTCGTTCGCAAAGGAGAGAAAAATCACAAATGAGATCTCTTTAATATCTCGATTGTTTCTTTAAGATAAAATGGAGAGCAAATGCAGATGTCTCCTTGTGTTTCTTCATAAAAAAGGACCTCAGAACCGTCTCCTCAAGACCTTTGGAGAAGTTCTTAAAAGCATTGCATGGCTCTATACTTTGACTGTACTTAAACATTTGACTTATTTGCTCCGGAAAACACACCAACACACTCACATAAGTTAATGATAACAGGTATGTGCATGGAATATTAACAATGTAAGTAACTTCTACGAGAAGCCAAGCGAGACACGCACGCACACACACAGACGGGCAGGTAATGGCTCTGAAGCACAGCCCCGGGGCTCGTCCTGCGTGCCGGCGTCTGAGAAAGGCTGAGGACACGCTGTCCGTACGATTACCCGCTGCTACCTGAGGAGGTGTTTGTTTGACATTTGTGTGTGACAGCAGCGAGACGTCGCTTTGACGGGCGATGCAGCACAATGCTTCATCCGCAGTCAGACTCTATTAACGACAGCGTGCGCGCCAGCCCTTCGGACCGGGAGACAGTGTGTGTGTTTCTCCATGTCTCCTTGGCACACTTTTACCTAAGGTTAAAGAAACACTCCGAATGGCAATTTCAACAATTTCCTGCTCCGCTTTGATGGCGAGATCATTAAAGACTAAATACAGAAGCGGCGTCAAAATCTCACACGTCAACCGGCTCCACTAAACGGACTGATATGATGGTGTTATGATCTTCATTTCTATCTTGTGAAAATAAATGAATTGAAATATTGAAGTGTGCGCATGCGTGTTGATGTCAGGATGTGATGTGCACATCTCTTATTGATTGTTTGAAGCTTGTGACCTTGCCAGAAGAGTTTTGAAAAGCATCAAAGAGGAGAATTAGTATGTGTGTGTGTACACTGATAGACAGTAATGACTGTCTACAGAAGCGAATTCATTTCTAATAATCTGATGTTTAATGTTTACAATCAAACTATGATCAAGAGGTTGCAAGACTTAAAATAAACATAAACGTTACAATAATTATAATTATAATGACTACAGACTAACCAATAACCCAAAAGAACAAAACATGGTTTTATTTATGAATCAATTTCACCCTTTGTTGGATCTCGCTTACATGCCAATTGTAAAACCTCACAATCTTTACCTCTCACAATTTTCTGTGCAAAGATTAGCCAAGTAAAAATGCACAAACACACACGTAAATCAGCCTTTCAAATCACCTTGAGAGGATAAAAGATAAAAATGTGTTTTTTTTTTGCTCGCTCTCCAACATAATGTGACCATCAAACTCAGCCTGCTAATTTATACAGAAGAAACCTGCGCAACATGGCAGCGTGTCCAAATGAAGACATGTGTGTTTTCACACCTGAGCTGCACAAGAGTGGCAGTCACACCAGCCCTTCCTGCAAATTAACATGTTGACACCTGAGAATTTTTTCCTTGTATAATCTTGCACACAATATTATGAT
Organism: Triplophysa siluroides; assembly: GCA_006030095.1. Classification (NCBI taxonomy): domain Eukaryota; kingdom Metazoa; phylum Chordata; class Actinopteri; order Cypriniformes; family Nemacheilidae; genus Triplophysa; species Triplophysa siluroides. The sequence goes on along the minus strand of VCII01000203.1, from coordinate 3,829,263 downwards.
GCACAAGCAGAGACAATAAGAAATGAATCGTCTGTGAGATCTGAAACGAGCCGTGATATTTCGTGAGGAGCCGATGCATGAAACGGAGGCCTAAAATCGCACAACAGACCGAGTCGAGAAACGCATACAATCACACGGCCGACCGGACCGATGCTCTGGTGCAGATGGTCCAACGATGAGCTTCATAGAACATGATTTGGCTAAACGTCTCCATTCACAACTTGCGCTGTTTTTCAATGTTTCCAAAACAAGGTGCATCTCGGCTACAAAAATCGGATGTTTGAGGGAATGAGATGATGTACAGAATTTGAAAACTACATCTCCAAATAACGTCCCTCCCCCTCCGTCTGACATAATGATTTTATGCATAAATATTTTTTGTTGCTATAAATTTGAAATGTTATGTTTAACTAAGGCCTGTTAATGAGCGATAAACTGAACATATTTGAACATCCAAAGTAGTTTCATTTAGAGTAAAATTCGTAAACAAAGCTTGTGATACGTTATGTTGTTTCTGGGCAGGGTATGCATTAACATTGCTAGTTACATCATCGTCCCGCTGTCAAGTCATTGGAAACGCGAGCTGGTCTGAAAAGATCCACCCGGTAAATGAAAGTGAAAAAGGGCTAACGCCTGAAATCTGACAGAGCGCATTCGGGTCCTGTTTAAAATACGCTCGACCCATTACCAACTGAAAACCATCTCACATCATCACAAAAGCTGGACATTAAACAAGCACCTTGTGAGCAACACAGAGACGACTTCAAGATAAACTCCGTCCAGCTGTGAGAGAGAGAGAGACAATCTCTTTCCTGTTAATGTCAGGCTAAACGTTTGGATTAAACTAGCTAAAACATGGGTTACATGCATCAAGAGTTCATCTAAACAGATGAACTACACAACAACATCATTTCCTGTGGAGCGGGCAGTATATGCACCCCTCAAACCGTGCTCAGATTTGCAAAGACACCAAAGTTTTTCATTATTTGGTTAAGCACAACTAAAACCTCACTAGATCTTAGATCTATGAAAGAACAAAATCTGATCAGCCTACAGTGCATTTGAGATTTACATTTATATGTACATACATTCCCTCAGAATTAAACCCGTGACGTTGGCATTGCCTGTTCGGTCGAGATGGTCAAGTCTCGGCAGACGGTGAAGTCTCCAGTCCTACACCTCTAACAAAGGTCGCTTTTACAAACTAACTCCCACACACAGTAACCAAAGGTGTTTGCTGAAGTAAACCGGGATCAATCCCGCAGGAGATAATCTCTCTGCTCAAAGTTCTGAGGGAGTAAAGAGTTTGTGGAATTCTCATCACATGATGCCGTTGGACGTGGAGCAGCTCTCTGCTTTTAAACTGCCGTCTCACACTGCGAGAATCTATCCGAATGCAGAACGACACCCAAAAATAATTTACAAAAATGTAAATAATGTCGAATGATCAGAAAAATAAATCAAATTTACTTAAACAAATAACAGGCGGTTTATTTACTGTCCCGTTCGAGTGAACTCAACAAACTGCATCTGTGATGTGATGTGCACTGACATCTATCGTCGACATTGCGTTGACAGATTTTCAGTCGTTGGGCCAATCGCGTGTTTGTTGCTTTCGACGGAGCTAAATTGGACTATTTACCCAGAATGATCATTTCAAAGTGTTCCTGTGCGTCGACAAAATCGATACATGCACAAACATTAGATTGTCTAAACACACACACACACCTGTTCCAAACTCTCCTTGCGTCTCAAAGCCGAGCCTCAGATGAATTTCTCTTAAGTGTGAAAGTGTGCGGCCATGAATAGAGCTAACATGCCGCTGCGTAACACTATCTGCGTGAGTGTGTGTGGATCTATATAAGGGCTGTAACCAGGGGACGCCCAACAAACATTCACAAACACCTCAGTTATTTTGCTCTCGACACCCACCCTCCTCTGTCTTTATTCTCTCTTTTATTTCTGTCGCTCTACCCCCTTTTCATGCACGTTCTCTGAAGCTGAATGCAAATGCTGAGCGCCGGCAGAGAGACAGAGAGAAAGAGAGCGAGAGAGAGAGAGAGAGAGGGCTGGGTTGTGATTAAGGAGAAAGGGTCGTGTTCTTTGTTCAGCCCTCGGGGGATGTTTACCGGTGGAGACGCAGTGGATGTGATATGAAAGGCAGTTGGGTCAGCAGTGATGTGAGTAAAAGTGAAGTCACACCTAAGGCATTTCCACTGAGCTCTCGGCCTGGTGAGGAGGGGGTTCCCTTCATAATCTAAAATATCTCCACATGCAAGAACATGGAATACATTACAACTGGGAGAGCTTTCAAACTTTCGCTAGTGTATCCTAATGCACATGAAATTAAATCATATTTTTAATGCTCATTTTGAGTCTGTGGAATTATTTTCTGGATTGATTTGGGAGAAAAATAGCAGTGTGGAATTCTACTAAATGGATTGAAACATGCTATAATGTGTTAAATGAAGCTGGGAGTTCTTACAGTTAGCCAAAATACTAACAAATGAACCTGCAAGGGGCGCCGGCATATATGTAATAGAATTTTAATGACGGCACTTCTGTTCTGCAGATTCTGCTTTGACCTGCACTTGATGTCCAAGTTAAAAGTTATCTGACAAAACAGTGAAGGAAAAATGTAAAAAAATCGAAAATATATGAAAGGAAAACTGTATAAATGATTGTATTCCTCGATACTATTGAGACATAAAATGAAAAAACAACAGCGAAAAGTTCAGTTAAAAATATTACATTTATAAACACATCAAAAAACAAACCATCCTGGAAAAATATGCCATTACTGGTCATTTTTTACACAGACAAACTGGCAACGATCAACTCCTTACCCACAACACAGAATTAGTCCAACGCAACAGCTGTGTACAGCCCGACATAAACATGATATAAGAGAGCAGATACCAAAGCACACATCACATACACACCAGAGAAAAATCTGAACTCCGAATTTAGCTCAGAAAACCCCATGAAAACACGAGCTCGCAACGAACGCTCAGCAGAGTGATGAAGAGGACTTCCACACTCCTCTTCCTCAAAAACGCTTTACGCTCCACACTCCTCTCCACGTCTAACATTTAACTAACCACGGTGAAACCTGAAGTCTGGAAGCTCAACAGTTTTCCTTCCGTGTGAGAAAGGCGTGGGGAAGCAGGGGTACACGCACTCGCTCCGTTCACCTTACACACGTAAATGACACACATTACATCTGACAGTCAGCTGTGAGCGGCCCTGCTCCTCCCAAACACAGAAGCAAAGGAGGGGCCGGGACGGGCAGCCAGGGAGCCGTGCAGCATAATGGGGGCACAGAAACAGTTTAGACGGGGCGGAATCTGCCATTGTTGGGGATGAAAGAGCAGCCCTAGCTAAAGAATCACCCCCCTCCTAATTCGCCAAGCAAGGCTCAGCTGCCATAATCAAACACTGAGATTCTCCTCTCGCCACAGAGGAGCTTTTCCAAACCTGAAATGATGTAATCAATCTGCCCGAGCAGAGCGTCGCGCGCTGAATGGAGGGGCACGTCTTTGTGCTGCAGAAAACGTGTGAAAATATGCGTCTCGGGACGACCCACGGCAGTCATCTGCTCAGGGGGAAGTGGGTCTTCCTGCCGTTTCAGAGCCCTGAATTTGTGAAAGACTTCCCTTACATACAAGGCGCGTGGAAACGGTGACAGAAAACACTTCTTGACCTATGACATCTGCATATCATATTCAGAGGCACAGAAATGCATGTTTAAAACTACAATCAAAGGAACAAAGAGTATGAAAACACTTACAGAGTTTAAAAAAGCAGAACAGCCTTATCACACACAGCGAAAACCTCATAGCAAGACAAAACTTCTACACCTGGACACAACCGCATCCTTGAACCGATTTCAGCGTTCAAATTCTGATCTGCTCTTATCACGTCAAATTCCCTCTACAGTCCATTCAGTCGAGTAGATTCGATTCTATGTGATGGATCAGAAAACTGAAGCAAGATGTTTGCAAAACAGAATTGCAAAACGCAGACAGACCTATTTCAAATCATTTTAGAGAATACTGAATATTTTATAATATTTATGATGTACATGTTAATGAAATATTTAGTTATAATTCTTTCATTTCTGTCTAAAGTTTTCAGTTGTTTGCGTGTCTTCCGCTACACACCTGAGATAACATGGACACAGATTTTAGCAGGTGTGTGAGCATACACACATTTCCCTTTCAAGAGAAAAATCTAAAAGCATCCAACATTCCTGAATATTTCATCTGCGTCCTCATTTCAAAATGACTGTCACCCCTATACCAACACACACTTTTCACTTGTGCATTTTTATTTCTAGCATACTACAATTTTGGAATTATTATGCACCCGAAAAAACATCTCTTCAAGTTCCCCAAATAAACTCCCAATTTCAGAACCGTTTCAACTTGATTTTCGTGCAAAATACACATGTTATATCTAAAACATAAAAACGCGCACGCATGGTCGAAAATGAAGCGTAATAAGCCGACTGTCATTTTTGAAAAAATGTGATGAAATGCATTAACATGCACTATTAGTTTTCACGTGCGCAAAAGTCTCTAAGACAACACAATGATGCTGCACGGAGGTGCCATATAAAATTATTTTTTAACTTCAGAGCTTAAAGACACTCGTGAGGTTGAAAAGGCTCTTATTGATTTTAACGGATCAATATGAAACATTTCATAAAGGAAAGAGGGAGACAGATCTGAACTGATGTGTGTTCGCAGCGTTTAATCCCCGTGAAACAGAGGCATTAAAAACTCAAATGTACACACACACACAAATGTGCACCATCAAACCCAAACACGATTTTAATGCAACTCTATAAACCGCCATCGTTTGTTGTTATGCGTGCTCATATGGTGTGCTTAGTTTATATAATGCACTATAGTGTTTATACATGCGTAAACACGCACAAACAACAACTTGGCATGAATTCAACCTGATTTAACACCACTGAATAAAATAAGTTGATCAAAACTCACAGTGCATTCTGCCCCGCACAAAAGCATTAATGCGTGTTTGTAACCGTTTATCAGACTGCATTGGCGTGTTATAGCCAGCTGCACTTGTGCGACATTCATTGCGACTAACGGAGCTCTATACACACCCCACACAAAAACACACAACGAGCTCAGCCCCACTATAGAAGAGCACTAATTCACGCATTAAGAATGAATGAAAATAATACACCGCGGATGACTGTATTCAAGAACCCTGTCGATGTCTTTGGATTGTCAACAGCTTATTTAACAAATTAAAATGTGCGTGTAACGAATCCACAGGCATCTAACATGAGCAAAAGATCAGAGCGCGTATAGCGGTCCAGAGAATTTACGCACAAACTTTTATTTCCAAACTCCTTTTAACTTGCGCACAAATACAAAGCTCCGTCTCCTTCGCTACACGGCCTTTGTGTTCAACACACCCGTTAAGTCCAATTTCTAATTCTGCTCTTTTTATGTTATTTATCAACATTAGGAGGCACGAACAGAGTCTGATCTCACTCTGCCCCTCGTATCGCATCCATTTGCGCAGCGTACCCGCTCCGCGCCAGGACACTTTCCCATGCGGCTCTTACCGTTTTTCCTCCGCGGGTTTGCTTGTTTTCGCCTCTTACACCGGGGGCCATCCGCCATGATCAGCTCCCGCATTGATAAACGTGGATCAGATGGCAGTTCGCATGGACTCAATCCCGAACGAACACAGCGACAATGTAGTGGAGGCGCAGGGTGAGACGCTCCCTCTGGTAGTCCATCAGCCCGAACAGACGAACAGAAAGACAGAGAAACACACAGGCACATGGGTGAGTGAATGTGATTGTTTGAGAGGGTCTGATATCGTTCTGCGAGGGCGCAGCTTGTCTGTGGCCATGCAACTGATCACCGGACCCGAGCAGCGACTGTAAAACGAATGCGTTTACTTATGGACTTACATGTAAACATGCCGCGCACTGAACAGTCTGTCATGTTGCTGTGATCCCTGATTTAAACGCCAAAAAAAAAATGACGTGAAAAACTGCAAGTATCAAAGGTCAGAGTCTAGATTTATATTTGACTTGTAGTTATGTATAAATGTAAAAAAAAGTAATGAGTTTTACTTTAAAAAGATTTTAGCTGCTTGTTTATTTTGGGAGCCTGAATTATTTTTACAGACACATTCAAAGTAACGGTCTGTGTTTATAGTATGTCTTTTACAGACAATGCTGAACGTAAATAATTTTCAGGTTGCATTTATTTTCATTAAAACATTTATTTCATAAACTGGCAGCTCATTTTCAATTTTTTTATCTGAGTGGTGTAGTTTATGTTGTTCAATATGATAAAGCTACAGCTTTTTGTGCAGGCATGAAACTTTTGTTTCTGTTGAGAAGACGAAATGCTGTGGTGAGTATCTATATAATATATCTCTGTGTAATGATAACAAGCTACACGCTTGAATAAATGTACATATTACAGCTAAAAAGCCGCACACAGATGTCATCAACATGCATCATCTCTGAATCAAATACTATTCTAGGAATACTTACTTACAGCTTCTTTACATTTATGTTTACTTTGCATTTGACTATCATGTAACGTTAAAATATATATTTTGTGATTGCATGTTAACAGCTTTGTAGGCGAAATTGGACAGAAAAGCTAAATAAAGTCGCAGCATTTAAACTACAAACTGTAGCGATTCTAACATATTTTATTATTGATCTCACACAGAACAAAATATTGCAAAATAAAATATTCGTAAATTTTCGACTGTGTTTAAACGTTAAGTCAAGTTATTCTCAAATAAAATGATAGTTTTAAATAAGTTCACTGTCATTCACTGCACCTGTACAGGTGAACGTGAATCACACGCGCGCATCGTCACCTGTGTTTGAGCATCCTGATTCCAGCACAGTACCTTTATTTCTCTTGAGAAGTATTTTGATATCATATGAAGGCAAAAGAGTATGTCTTACCGTGTCGTCTCTGCTGCAGGAGTGTGTGTGTGTGTATGGGTCCAGAATAAAGCCAGGGAAACAGACGCGCGTTATTCCTGACGCGCAGGTTTGCAACTGATTCCTCGTGCAGACTCCAGGACTCAAACCTGCGCTCGGACTGACGCGCGTACACGCCTCGAATGACACTTTTCCTCCTTTTCTTTTCGAGAGAGAGAGAAACACACGCCACCTATCAGCACAGGGAGGGATAATGGATCCAAACGCGCGTGTGTTATGAGGACACACACACATGCACACACACACCGCAGAGCATCAGGCACCTTTAACGTTTGAAGGAAGTTACGCACACTCACTTGCTTACTTTTCATCTCCGACCGCAGATCGACTGTATAGAGAAACAAAAGAGGATGACTCTGTTAAAGAAAAGATTAATACGATGATCGAGTTTTATTTTTGAAGAAACGCGTGCTGTCAGGTGAGACGTGGGAAGCGCGTCCAGGTTTCCACAGGGAAGGACGCGCGCGCGCTCCGGTGTGACAGGTGAGTCTGCAGGTGCGCAGGTTTATTTCAGGATTATTATTTTAATAAAGCCATTACGCGGTTGATTGAAGCCATTAAATAAACAATATTTTTTTGTTTTAATCGAATTAAAAACAATTCAATGCTTTGTCGACCGGATCTAGATGGGTTTAAGGGCGTGAACAAGCTCTCTCTGTTATTTTCTTTGCTTTACTTTTACTTTTTCTTTTTCTGTTTTGCCTTTTCTATTTATGCTTTAGTGCGGATGTCTTCAGGGGGCGATTATGGTTTATGTGTGAATAAAAATATTTTTACAGCAATTGTCGTATGAATTAAGACATCAACTACTGGTGTCAACACTTATTCATGCTTTTATTTGGAGATCATTAGACTTCAATAATTTTTAGCTAATTATTATTAGATATGCATTTGTTAATACAATTTGACTTTGATTATTTGACATGATATACTACTACAAAAAATAGTAATGCATTTATTATTTATGAATTACGATTATTTAAAATATTTTAAATGTTTTTGTATATTTAACTGTTTGTAGCCTATATTTGGAGGATGCGATCATGATTCATTTATTGGAACCCTGCAGGGTGAGTGACAAATCAATCAATCATTCACTTAATCAATCTATAGATTTTGTATTGCAATATTTTGTTAGTTTTTATAAGTGAATAGTTTTACACGGTGTGTGATTGAGACAAACCCTCATCCACAGACCCATGGGTTCATAAATCGGTTCAAGGGGGAAACAGACGCCCCCTCTCTGCGCGCGATTTACTTACACTCTGTCCTTCATTTCTGACCCATCACATATTTTTGCTTTAGGCCTATAATATTTGCTATGGAAAGAGGCGTTCATTTTCTCTTCCATCACTTATCACTTATATTGCTTTGTAACTTACAGTGTTACATATGCAATGTAAGCTAGAGATATACACATTTATTTTTTACCTTAAAAGTACATATTAGATTTATTTTTGCATAACAAATGTTGCCCTTTCATGGTTAACAAATACAAATGCAGCCATAAGTCAAAAAATAATTGCAGGGGTTTTATTGAAAAATGTCTTGAAAAAAGGTAGAAAAAAGCTATCAATATATTGGTTATTTAAATATTGAATTGTTACACATATTTCTTTAATCCTCAGAATAAATGCCATTTTGCTCTAGGTCTCATGCCACGAGTGGATGTTAGGTGGTTCATTTTCAGAGTTGTAAGCCACACCGCACACAACATTGCCAGAGATGCAGGCATGTATGTCATTAGCATAATTATCACATCTTCATGTGTGCATGTTCATCACCAGCCCAAAACCCCGTCCGATTCTTCACAGATCCACCTCTGTGCAAATACAGCAACGCATGCACGCGCATTACATGCGATAGCGATTTCTCATCTGTACTTATTAATTATGCATTTACCCAACAAACCTGTTCAATTCACAGCCAAATGTTAATGTGAGTGACAGCTGTACAGAGCGAGCGTGTCACATATGCGCGCGCGTACACACACACACACACAGTCAAAAGAAAGAAAGAACAAGATGACAGATTGATGGACAATTAGAGAGCAGAGTTAGAAGAGAGAATTTCAAAGTCTCAAACATATGAAATGAGGTCTTTTACCGTAGCCGCAGGCCCTAGGCTCGCCGACGGGCTTCAATCTATTGTATATAACAGCTGACTGGACTACTGACTCCTCAAATGCTGTATGCTTCAAATAGTTATTGATTTTCACATGTAGCACTTGTTCTGTATAGAGGAAGAACATGAATGATCTGATTATTAACAGACGCTCTTCATTTGCGCACATCAAACACGAGACGTTTCAAACACTCGACAAAGACGGTGATGATCCTGTAAAGAGGTCAGGCCTCCAGTGAGGTGAAGAATGGCATTCCAAACCAGCACAAGCAGATATATTTGTAACTATTTTGATGTTCTGGCTTTCCCAAACAATGAAATGAAAAACATTCACAATTCCTCCTGACATTAGGAAAGTTCACACACACTCGCAGAGAGAGAGAGAAAAGGTAAAGTCCGTTAAAATGGAAAACTGTGCCTACAGAAACACAGCTTATTGTTCCTGTGGAATTAATAATTGACGGTTGTTAAATGAATAATTTATCATGAACTGGAATAATCGTTGTATCTCTAATCTCAACGCACATTTGCATATGAATCTTGTAAAAATCTGCTCCTATGTGCTGTATAAACTTTGCAGGAGTGTGAAATGTAATTTATACTATGAAATAAAATGTGACTTTTTTTCTCTCAGGATTCAGAGCTCTCGGGAAAGTACGCCGGGGCTGCTCTTAAAACAGCCGCCATTCACAGAATGTGTTTCAAACCACTTACCGCACAACCACGAGTGTGACATTCTTCATATGTCTGTGTTAAAATCTGTACACGTCTGCAGAGAAGAACATACAGTTTTATTCTTCAATTTCAAATCATTTAATACATGTCATGCAAACATGTAAACAATAATAAAAAGATAAGAGTTCTGTTCATCAGTTACTGTGCATGTCAATGTACAGCACCCACAAAGACCAGCTTTAAACTTCAGTGACCTATACATGTCAGGAATGAAATCTTCTAGTGGAAGGATAAGCCTTCATGAATTTTATCAATAAAAAGCAGTGTCTTTAGTATCAGTATCTCTAGTAACAATTTTAGCAATATGGCACTCGAGTATTTAAGATAATCAACACCAATCAGTTCTCAGCAAGACACAAAATGAGCAAAACGACAAATATTTATATGCAGACGTGTGATGCAAATAAGCAGTCATCGCCGTGGCAACAAACATCACTGTCTTTTTCTGTCTGTCTGTCTCTCTCTTAAGCGGGAAGGACGTGAGAGTTGATTTGTGTTGGATCTTGCGTGTGTGCGCTGAAGGAAAAAAAAAACATCTAACACAATTGACAGCGACAATTACTGCCGATCAGAGTGGCTGAGCGGACGATTTACACTTACATTTACACGTCAGTTTGTTGAATAAAAAGGAGAAAAGCTGTAGGATATTTCGTATCTGTGTTTGGTGTATAATTTGTTGAGATTTGAGAAAGAGGAGGTATGTAGAGATGCACATTAACATGTGAAAAGGAGGCAATCACGGGCCACTGCTGAGACTATTGTCCACACTCACACAGAGAGAGAGAGAGAGAGGGAGAGAGAGGGGCAGTTAAGTGTTGCTCTACTGAATTTTACCTATTATGCCATGTCTTTCTCTCTCGCTTAAACACACACATTCACTCAAGCATCCATTTGGTGCATTGTAACAAACTCCAATAAACATGTTTTTTTAATTGCAGGTCAGAGTGGACTTGAACATGCTTTTTTATGGAACAGGACATAACATGTGATGTATACCAGTAAGTACATTTACATGGGAACCTACGATCAAGCTGTAAGTGCGCTATGGCAGGTTTTGCGTAGTTGACCTACAATCACATTGTTCACAAGGTCATTACTCCAATTTGACCTTAAAACATACAACTGCAATTTTAGTCATCCTGAAATATTTACACAACGCTATAAAAATGCTAAATTACTGCGTTAGGCACATATTAAATCAATAACTGAAATAAGTGTGCCGAGATATGGCACCTGTGTGTGACACCACTAGACTCTTTCAATTGAAGGGTCTACAGTGGCTCTTTGTGACACTTGACAAAGAACCTCTTCTTACGAAGAACCGTTTTCACAGAACTGGGCTTTTGAGTTATAAGACCCTTCATGTTTCAATACAGGTAAACTGTTTTTTATCTCCAAGATCTCTAACAACTCCAAATAAAGCCTTTATCTGTAATACTCTAAACACAAACGCCTTAATTTCTGTGTGCGTGTGTGTAAGAGAGAGAGTAGAAGGGTTGTTGGAGAGGCAGGAGAGAGCGAAGGAGAGAGAGACAGAGTGGCAGGGTTGTTGTAGGGGCAGAAGAAAGATCAGGCAATGAATAAAGGACACATACCGCCAGTGAAAGGAAACAAACCAAAGCACAACGACCGTCCTAGATTCCCAAAATCTCGACGTTCTGTAAAGTGACACATTTAGCAGCCGCCCCCTGCCGGCACTACTACTGTGTGTGAGTGTGTGCGTGTATATGTGCTGAATCAGTTTTTCAGGATGTTTTTTTTCCTCTTCAGAGCTGTAGACCGACAAATTCCTGATATATCTGTAAACTTTGTAATAAAAAGCAAAACAATACTACAAACGGAAATTAAAATAAAAGAGTGAAAGAGCTTGGGAAGGACTTATTTGGACTGACACGGAGACAAAATGTTGAACATGAACTTAAAGGGAAAGTTCGCTTTAAAAATGACAATCTGTCATCATTTACTCGCCCTCTTATAATTTCAAACCTTTATGAGTTTCTTCCGCAGAACACAAAGGAAGATATTTTGAAGAAAGATGATGACCGAACAGCCCTGGCCCCCATTGACTTCTATTGCGTGGACACAAAACCGTCGCAAGTAAATAGGGGGCAGTTAACAACATTGTTAAAAAATCGTTTGTGTTCCGCGTAAGAAAGAAAGTCATACAGGTTTAAAAAGACAAAAGGGTGAGTAAATGATGACAGAATTTATTTTTTTGGCCGAACTATCACTTTCAGCACCTGTCATGTGACTAAATTCTGAGCGAGACAGGAGGATTAATACATCACATACTGTAATACGCGCACACACAGCTCATGTCAACCTGGTAAAAAAGGTTTGTGTTAAGGCCTTTAACTCAACAGCTCACTGTGACCTAGAAATACTTTTTTGTCTACATCTTTGAGGACCTCACATAGTCATTACTGCCATGCAAAGATGTTTATTACACCCTACACCAAACCAACACACACCACAGACAACTTATAAGCCTTTGAAAACCCATATTAAGTGAGCCCAGTATTAATGTTTTGCGCTTTACGCCAAAATGAGCACATCCTGACATGTCAAGTAGGTTTCAGGTAAGGTGTGAACAACTCATTGTCCTTATGCCTCTTTAAGCACACACACACGCAGAGATTCAAGCTCTTCACGCTAAAGAGATTCATGTTATCAGTTCACTGGCTGAAATAAACCTGTATGTGATTTATCAGCCCAGACTCTCATACCGCTGAGCTAAACTCTGTCTCAGTGTGACCTCTGACCCCATGATTAGATTTCCAGAGGAACGCTTTAGTACTCCGTTCCTGGAGCTGTCAGATTCAACTAAAGTCGACATTATTAAAGATCCGCGCGCTCTCGAGGAACACTCCTTAAGTAACGCACATAAGGACACAGAGGTTGAGAGAGCGCATTTCACACGCTAGCAGGACGGAGGTGCATGAGCGTATACGCGGCCTGCGCTAACCTGATCAAACGTCTGCGGGACAATCACGCAGACTCAGCGCTCCGTCAGCTCGTTCTGAACCAGCAGAGGCTTTGATTGGTCATTATACCAATGTCACATAGTACAAACGCACACGCTTGATTTGATGTGCGTACCGTCGCAATTTGTTTGCAGATTCGGTTGTAGTGGGGGGAAATAAATACAATTAAACGGTACACTTAAAGGGACAGTTCACCCAAAAATGAAAATTCCGTCATCATTTACTCAGCCTCAGGTTGTTCCAAAACTGTATACATTTCTTTGATCTGCTAAACACAAAGGAAGATATTTGGAAGAATGTCCGAAACCAAACAGATCTCATCCCCCATTGACCCCCACTGTATTTATTTTCTTACTATAGCAGTAAATGGGGAATGAGATCTGTTTGCTTACTGACATTCTTCAAAATATCTTCCTTTGTTTTCAGCAGAACAAAGACATTTATAAAGGTTTGAAACATCCCGAGGGTGATTAAATGGTGACAGAATTTTCATTTTTGGTTGAACTATACCTTTAATAAAACGACACTCCATGGAGAAGTAATTGTCCGGATTATGAAATACTTTATAGTTTTATAAACGTCATTTGATCTCAGTTTAGAGTTCTCAGAGATCTCCGAGTCATTAGTTCTATGGAGTGGAATATCTGGAATATCGCATCTAGAGTCCAAAAATGAGAACCTTCTGGACTAGTAAGCAACCGCCCGAGCATCTAGCAAGCTACTAACATCGCCCAAAAGACAAAGAACAGCATGAGTACAGCAAAGAGAAAAGAATATTCCTTCAAGAGAGGAATAAGTGTGCTTAGTGAAGGTCGAGTTAATAAGGTCGTCGCTGTCTGACAGAACAGTCACACAGGAGTTTTGCATGTGGGGTATTTAGGGCTGTTGGCAGACCGATGGGGGCAGAAGGACGTTTGTCACCAATGCTTCACACGGCCCTGTGGTTCTTCTGCTTCTTCTGAGCATTGAGGTTTATGTGGAGTTACAGCTGCAGGTCACAGATAACCTCGTAAGGATAAAAGAACTACATTCCCAAAACACAGCACGGGCCAAAGCGTAAGCTCAGGGAACTTTCACTCAAAGTTTGACTTTCGGTCACAGTTTGTGTTTATACTACAGAATAACACTAACACTTGTGTAAAACTTTCTTTTCATCCACCCAAACTGAAGTAGACTATATGAACTGTGTACTACAATTCTTACAATATGGCAATTGAACACTTCACCCTGCAGGAAAAATATGAACAGCTACAATATATAGCATTAAAAGAATGTGTGTGTTTTCTTTTATGTAAAGCTTCTGAAATATAGAATCTTGCTAAAACAGGCATTTTTCTGACTGGGACCCGCCGCCCACAGCATCTCCCCGGCGGAGCCCTAAAGACTCGGTGATATAAGGGTGGAAAAGTGTGTAAATGTGCAGAGGAGTGTGTCGGTGGTCTCAGTCAGCCCAGTGTTTGGCTCCTCTGCCCGCCTACCTCATAAAGCATAATTTCTCACATCACCTTTGAATTACTGCCTGCTGAACTCACGGCAGGAGCAGACGGCTGGGTTCAAACGTGCCTGCGCTTATTTTAGACACGAGGGTCGGTTGCCCCGTTTGGACTCGTTTCTAATTAGAAACATCAGTGCTGAACATTTACAGACGGCAGGAAAGAGAAGTCCCCGGAGCAGAATTACTCCTGAACGCATACATCACCTGTCCTCCCGCCCGGGAGACCGCGGTAAAACAATCAACCGATTACTTCATACTTTACATTTGTATCTGTATGTTCAAATAAAGAAAACAAATCTTTTAAACTGTGACTGTTTCTGGACTTGCGGCATCTGAGAACTAAATGCAAACTGAAAGTGAAAATTCATTAAAAATACACTAAATTCAAGTTCAATCGAAATAAACTCCCAGGGCTTAAGCCTCGCATGTTTTGAGTAAAGCCACATAAGCTCTGTGTAGAATTAACATAGTATCTATAATCATGTTTTTTATTGTCAATACGTGACTGTAACAGAGACTATGAGAAGAGGAACCTTCCTCCAGTTTGAGGTCCATCAACATTTATTTAGTTAAAAATGCTGCTTGACATTTCTTCAAAATGCATTATAATTCAATATTTCATAAAAGTAAGACTCCTCTGTCAGCGTTTCTACAAATGTGACCGTCTAAAACGGATCCTTCCTACACACGCTTTCCAGTAATGCAGCTGCAGTCAGATCTGCCTACATATAGAACAAACTAACTGAGCACATCATGTTCTACACCGAGATCACAGTCTGTGTGTGAAAGTGAGCCGATCAGTCAGAATGAAGCGCTCACCTCTTTCTCCACCTTGAAACACGTCTTTTAAGCGGTTGCATAATGTCAGAGGAGGGATTTTATAAATATCTGCGGAGCATCAGTGTTGAGCGCTGTGAGAGCGTGCCGGAGTTAAGCGGCTCTCAGGTTCCTGTGCTCAGAGCGCCTTTGAAATGCAGATTACGAGTCTATCAGCTGTCACCTGTGCGGAGCAGAGCGCCGGGGAGAGGCAGGTTAGATCGGTATCGTCGCTCTGGCAAATTGCTCCTGATGTCTGTATTGTTCTGTGATGTCTTTATCCTCAGACGTCTGAGGTAAGAACGCTCACCTTAGAAAATAATCAATTTTCAGGACGGAACATCAATCCGACAGGCTCTGCCTTTTTCTCCACAACGATTCGGTTTTCGTCCAAATGCGATTATGCAAGAAGATGGTTTGAGGTGCACATAATGTCTCTATTTTCACCTGAGATTAGCCGTTTCACTGCAGAATTGTTCCTGTCAGCCGCTCTCTTGCTGTTTTATTCAACACATCATTGAAGAGTGTGTGAGAATTCTGCTCTGAAGTTTTATCGAGTTGACAAAGGTTAAGCAGTGAATAAAATATCACCATCCCACAGCAGTAGACATTTAACAAATACCTGCGAGACCCCGTTTACACCTGCCGGTACTGCTGCAGGTTTCAGGTGGAAAAAAATGACTCGGGAAAACCTCGCTGTAGGTTACAAGAACACTGCCAGTAACGTAAAGGACTCCAGTGTGTATTTTTTTGGAGGATCTATTGACAGAAATGCAACATTATATACATAACTATTTCTTCAGATGTGTATAAAGACCTTAAAAAAATGAAGCGTTATGTTTTTATTACCTTACATTAAGCTATTTCGTTCTCCATACACAGCGGGTCCCCTTGCATGGAATTCGCCATGTTGTTCCTACAGTAGCCCTAAACGGACAAACTGCTCTACAGAGCGCATTTCGTAAATACGTTATCGACTTCGGCAAAGAAGCGAAAACCTGACATCTTTGTTCTGTGTCAGCCACCGTAGTTCTTCGAAAAGGAAGGGTGAGGAGTGGAGTGAGCCGTTGGTTGCAATTCACAACCTCACCACTTGATAGTGCTAAATTTCACACACTGGACCTTTAAAACAGATTTTTTTTTATTATATAAAATTCAATGTGGTCAAGACTTAATGCCTCTAGTGAAATGTTTGGCTTCACGAAACACCGTACATTCCTCAATCAATCCAAAGCAAGACCTGACCAATCCAAAATCCTCAGGCTCCTCAAACTCACACAAACCTCTGTGACCTCCTTCCCATTCAGAAACATTACCTGCCCCCCCAAACAAACACAGGAGTACCTGCTTGTCTGGGACTGAGGCCAGGACTATGTTCCCAGAATTCTCTTCCCTCGCTCTGGCACACGGGTCATAAAGCTGTCAGTGCTCTTGTAGGCCAGTCACCTCTGCTATTGTTACATGAAGGAACAAGCTACACACACATACACACAGTCTCTGGTGCTTTGAAAGCGGAGGCTTCTTATTGGATCAGTGTGCGAAATCCTCTCTACCAACATCCAGTTAATAATAACAGGACTGCTGTACAGGTCTTATTCCTACGCTTTTACAGACCACATCAACACACAGAGATCAGGCCTTCACACTGACCATGATTTCATCTCTGGAGTCAGTGGCGTTCCTATAGCTGGATGCTGTAATGTTATTGTTAGGCTGCACAAGGAGCTATAGCTAGAATACGGTCAATTTGGTAACACTTTTTAAGAAGCTTTTTGATATATCTGTAGGTGGTTTAATACAAAGTAGGGCAGATTTTCACATCAAGATTATGTGGCCAAAAGAATTAACTATATCGGTATTGTCACGATATCTAAACATTTTTATGAAATAAATAATGTTATCTAGTGAACTGATCTTTTTTTTCCTCCAATGAATCGCACTCAAAATATGACGGTAAGGAGGAGGAGAGACTGTGTAACCGCTGTGGCTCTTAAAGGGATAGTTCACCCAAAAATTACATATCTGTCATCATTTAGTCTGTATGACTATTTCTTCGTCAGAACGGAGCAGAAGATATTTTGAAAAACGTTGGTAGCTGAACAATGGGTTGGTAACCCACTGACTTGCATTGGTTTTGTGTCTGTACAATAGAAGTGACTGGGAACCGCTGTTGTTCGGTTACCAACAATTTTCAAAACATCTTCTTTTGTGTTCTGCAAGAAAGTAAGTCACAATAAAATGGCATAAGGGGGGTAAATAATGACACAATTAGGTTTAGGGTTGAGTTAACCATCCCTTTAAGACACACTTTTAAATGGGGGCTGAATTATTTACTATATTATCATATGTGTAGTATTAACACAATAATGAATATCATGGTTTTTAATATCACGGGTATTGACCAAACCTGTATATTGTGACACCCCTAATAAAAACATTATAAAGAACAGAGAAATCACTTACATCTCATTACATCCCTCAACTCTGTCCCAGGTGAAGGATCACATGACCTCCGCCGTCCATCTGTGTCACGTCTCACTGGCTGTTGCTCATCAGCACAGACGAACTTCTGATTGCTGTGAATATTTCATAACCACAAATGACAATTATGATGACATAAAACCGAAATAATAACAACTGTTTCAGTTAACATTCTTTTCCCTAGCACATTCTACCATAGTACTGCTTCCGGTCAAATGCCGTCATTTATATTAAAATAATTGTATAATTATAATAGAAAAAATAATATTAACATATATATCTTGTTTGGACAAAAAAAAAAGTCAAAATGATGTTGTATTTAACACCATGTTAACAGATTTAATGTAACAAATCTTTAACTATTCTATTAACGGTCTCCGTGGCTATCATGGTAAAGTACAGTGTTCTTTGAAAATCACTGATATGTTTTCTTTCCATTAGGGGATTTTAAGTGCGGCTGTTCATACTGCTCAGAAAACACAAAAAGCAGAAAATTACACTTGTCAACAAAACAAAATGTCTATACTCTGTTTGGATGTGTAATGTGCAATACCACCACCACCACACACACACGCACGCACCTCGTTCTTTTTTATTGCTGTGTTATTACAATACTGGCATTACTATGGTAACGATGTGATTTCTTGGACTCTAATGCAGGTGCTAATGCACACGAGAGGCTTATATTATGAAATATGATTATGTTCTATTTAAACATCCTGTAGATGTTGCATTTCTCCCCTGGTTCGTGTGCTCTCAGGTTTTATGAGTGGCCGTCAGCGGAGCGTGTCTTATAGTGTTATTCAAGACTTCGTTCGGAGACTGTGATATAACAACACAATACTCCCCCAGCTCTCGCTCACAGATCAGACCAAACACACAGATTCATTTCTGACACGCTACGCTGCAAAGTGTAACATGTCAGATTCTTTCCAAAGTAAATGAGCTGAAGGTTCTGGGGTGGAACTTCGGTGCCTGGTCTCATGTTGGCGGACTTCTGACGATGAGCATGATGTCTGGTCTACTTTGGGGTGGATTCTGGCCAGGAATGTCCCATTTAGACAGGAGGAAATGTTTCCAATACAACGCAAGTAGTAAATATTGGGGCAGGTCTGGGTGAGCAGTCGCTTTTAGATAGAATGCATATTTTGTTCCGACGCTTAAATTTGAGCAATTTTACGTGATTCATACTTCCATGGGCAACTTATAACACACCAAAGACGCAGAAAAACGCATATTCGCGCAATAAGATCCCTTTAAATTAACTTTCTAAGGCCCAGTTTCACAGACAAGGCTTAAGGATAGTCCCAGACTAAAGAGATCTGTCCAGAATATAACTTAAAATATTTCAGTGCCATTGTTTTGTCTCAAGATATACACCAGTAATGTATTCTTCTAAGGCATTTTTATAAAAGCGACATAAATATCTTAATTCAACTAAGGCATAGTCCTGGCTTAAACTAAGCCGTGTCTGTGAAACCGGGCCTATAGATGTTATAAATTCATATAATGACTATAAATATTGAACATCAAACTGGTGATGTTTTTATAAACAGAGCACAAATATATAGCATTTTCCTGTCCTCTTTTGATTGACAGGATATATTGTCCCTGACCCTGTTCATCGGCTGTTTTTAAACTATCTGCCGATAGCGTGAATATTTGCTTTTATCGACCAATGCCGATTATTGCCCGATATATATATATATATATATATATATATATATACACAAATTATTTCTCATTTAGAAAACAAAGCGATTTATACAGTTGTGTTCATGAATATCTTCATGTGTTCATAGCCTCAAAGAAAACCAAATCTAACAGTTTCATCCTCTCAATTACTCACATGATCAACCTACAAACAACAGCAATTTTGTTTCCTCGTGAACTAAAAAAGCATACCAACTTGAAGTTGCAGTGCATTTGATATGTGAACTTCAAGGTGGCCCCACACCGAGACGATTTCACAACAGATCAGAGGTCAGGAATAAACTTGATGCCAACCGAACCTCTTCTATAACAGCATTGGGAAACAGCTGTGACCGCTTTTATAGAGCCAAACTAAAGACATCATTTACTATCATAACAAACGCCCAGGGTTCACAAACTCAACTATTTTATTATCCCACATTCAGCAGATTCACAACAAAAAGCAATTGAAAAAAACTAAAAGGTGAAACACTCGATGGCTGTCATAATTCTGGCCTTGTTACTGGCTGCTGACGGCGATATTGACGGCGTAATCGTGGGCCAGACTTTAAATTGTTACTCAAACACAAGAATGAAGTGAAATGTGTTCTGTTCTCGTGGCAAATAATACGTTATTTATTCCCGGCTTCCGCTGGCAGCCGCGCTGTCTTACACCCGCTGTAAAATATAGCAGAGACGCGGTCTCCTGCGGAGCGTCTGGGGATGAGACGGCCTCTTTCTCTCACTGCTCACTGACAGCTCACCTAAATCTCAGTCTGAGGGGTATTACTAAAGCACAGGCCGCACACGCACACAGAGGAGGGAGGAATATTTTCCGCTCTTGTCAGGTTCTTTAAGCATTTTGTAATTCCTTTTTAATTCCAAGAGTAGATGTGATGGATCTGTCAGAGTGGCTGGCAGCACTAACAGGTCTCAGTGCACAGTTTGACATTCTAAGTCTCCAGGAGAGACGCTTCAATCTCTGGCAAACTCAGCAACACTGTTCTTTACTACTTATGATAAATACAAGGCTCCTTCTTATAAATCCATTGTGTTGGGCCGTTGCCTCTTTTAAAGAAGCACATTTGGGAAAGAGAGGGATGCACCACGGTTATAACACCTCAATGCTATATAATGCACATTGGCGCCAACTAGTACATTTATTTTCACAACATTCACCTAAATTCCAGTAACTCAAGACTCATTTTCAGACACCCATTCATTGATGGCCTGATGCAACTACACATAGTAATTGCTAAGCATTAGAGATGCACCGATACCATTTTTTAAAGACCGAGTACCGATATTTTTTTCCTGGTACTCGCCGATACCGATGCCTGTACCTTTTCCAAACACAGTAAGACAAATCAAAATAGAATATCTTCATAGCGAAGCAAATTTCTGCCAGTTAGTCATGAGTATCGGTCTTTAGTATCGGTGCATTTTTACGAGGACAAGTACATGAGCTTAGTATCGGGCCCCATCCCTACTAAGCATCCTCACAGGTTTATGATGGTCCATAGGACAGTCATGTTTACAAGGATCTGTGCTGTTTATAAAGTTGGGTTTACAAGGTTTTTAAGAAATGCTGAGAGTTTTAGGGGACAAACAAGCTAAAGGATCTACAACCATCACTCACCGGTCAATGTGAAACGTTCACTGACACCTGTGAACACAATGCAGAAACAGAATTATTGCAGTCAAAGCCAGATTTAGAATCAGAGACTTTAATTACCTAAATAAAACAAAAACTGGAAGGTAGTTATAATGAGGCTTATGGGAGACGAGAGGAGCCGTCTGTGTGGAACAGTTAGAAAAAGCAACACGGCTCAAACCATCCACCTGTTGGTAATTATCAACTCCTGAGTCTCTGAGGTAAAGACACGAAAATACACAAACATAAACGTAGAGCTTTTAGAAATGTCTGAAATTTGCAGAGTACCATCAGCCCTTCTAACAAGCCCCATACACCCGAGAGACAGACACGCATTTAAAGAACACAGACTCTCGATCATAATTCATATTCTATCTGTCCTACATAGTAATTGAAATAAGCAATAATCCCCTAAATTATACATGTTGAAATGAGTATTCTTAACCAGAATAGACAGTAAACCTTAAAGGAATAGTTCACCTTCAAAATAAAAGTTCTGTCATCATTTACTCCCCCTCATGTCATTTCAAATATGTGTGACTTTCTTTCTTCTGCAGAACACAAAAGAAGATATTTAGAAAATCTTGGTAACAGAAAACTGTTGGTTTCCACTGACTTGCACTGGTTTTGTGTCCATATTAAGTCAATAAGAACAACAGTTTTTGGTTAACAACATCTTTCAAAGTACAGAAGAAGGAAAATCACACAGGTCTAAAATAACAGCAGGGTGATAAATGATGACAGAATTTTCATTTTGAAGGTGAACTACTCTTTTAAATTTGTTTTACATTGTGTTCAGACCAAACGCCTAGATTATCTGGTGTTCGCATCTTTCGCAAATCTTTGCAAATTAAAACCTTACGCGACGGGAATGTCTTCGCGCATCCGGACTTGTTACACCGTAGTGTTCAATAAGCTCTTAACACGAATATGCTGCTCGAGTTGACTTTTTCAACTTGTGCGGAAGATGCGCATTCATGTCGGGCGACGTCAAATGAACGCGCGATATTCCCTTTGATCAGGCCACCCGGTTCTTGCCATTTTCGTTTCCCGGCATGAATTCACGTATTTGCATTGACTTTGTATGTCATTTACATGTCCAAACAGTGCAATTCGCTCTCGGTGAGAACACACCATTAGCTTACACAATTAAGTCATTATAAATATACATTATTTCAAGTGAAAATCTAGTTTACTTAATTTAAAGAAAACAAAATCCAGGAAAACATTATAAGTTTGTAATACTTTAATTGTTATACCTTTAAGCCCATCTGAACATGCTGATCACTTGAGTTTGGTCAAGGAATATGAACTGATGGGGCATTTAAATATTTTACAGCAAAGAGATTGTAGTATTTTTTAAGTTGTTTTGTTGTCTAAAGTAGTTTTATGTTATGTCATGGACATAGACCCTGTTTCTCTTCACAATTATGAATATTAATATAAAAAAATGCAGTTTTAAAAATGTGAATTCAATGTGTTCTGCAGAAGAAAGAAA
Organism: Triplophysa siluroides; assembly: GCA_006030095.1. NCBI lineage: Eukaryota > Metazoa > Chordata > Actinopteri > Cypriniformes > Nemacheilidae > Triplophysa > Triplophysa siluroides. The sequence continues at coordinate 3,806,763 of VCII01000203.1, read as the reverse complement.
GCCATACAGGTTTGACACGACAAGAGGGTGAGCAAATGATGACAGAATTGTATTAACTATCACTTTAAGGTTCCGTGCAAATGTAACTTAATGTGTATAGTTTCACTTTGAGCAAAAACTACAAAGTTTTTAAGGCAACTGGATTCCACACAAATTAGTCAAGTTGACTAATTCATAATTTTTAAACACTTGATTATTCACAACTCACAACACAACATCTCTCTGCACATGACATTTACATTTATCCATTTTGCAGATCTGTTTATCTAAAGCAGTGGTTCTCAAAATTGGGGGCGCCCAAGATGGGTCCAGGGGGCCATAGTTTTTGTGGCATTTATGAAATGTGAAATGTATCATAAATTTTGTGCAATCAAACATCAGAAAAATAATACCACCAACCGAACCAATTGATATTCCAGCATTGTATAATTGAACATGTCTTTGGTTTGATTACAATTTTAAGATCTTAAGTCTTTTAAGTCTCTATTTGGGGGGCCACAAAGCAATGCAACCTACACAAGGGGGGCCATTCAACGAAAAAGTTAAAGAACCACTGATCTAAAGCATTGTCCGGTACATTTAAGTAAAGTATGCATATCTTTTCGGGATGTGTATGTCCTGCGTATCAAACCAATAACCCTTGTGCAGCTAATGCAATGCTATACCAATTGAGCTACGAACACCCTACCTGAACATGAAATAAAACCCCATCAAATTCCACCTATAGTTAAACACCCAACCACCCACAACCAATTAAACATCCAACCACACTCTACACACCGACAGCAGTCAAAAGCCTCTTCACCCAGTACACTCATCATCCAGCCAAACACTTTGGCTATATTATAACAGTTGAGCAATAGAAAAAAACGCATCTATCAATCAACTGGCCAGCCAAACAAAAGACGCAGCCAATCAAATCAAGCCAACTACATCACACACACTAAATAGGGCACCTTTACCCATCATTGACAAAACAGCCAAGCACCACCATGACCCGCTGAGACACAGCCGTATAGAACATTCTTAACAGACCCCCATTACCCATGCTAACACCCCCACACGCACACCGCGCTGTTTACCCAGCCCGTCTGAGCGTCCATTGTCTCCTAATGAGAACACACAGTCACCTGGCGAGGGAGCGCAGAGGAGCGTGACTCCCTGTGTGCATGGGCCATTGTCTGGGGTCGAGCTCCTCTCCGAGTCTCTCCTCCGCCCTCCCCCCCACGCCTCACGCTTTCTTTTAAAGAAGGCAGTCATTAGCAGAGGAGAACGTGAGGCCCTTGGCGGGACCCGCTCCTTTTCAAAAACACGGCTCGTCTTTTGTTTTTGTGTCCTGTCGAAAACGCTCACCTAATTAAAGACGAGATCTCGGGCCCACAGAAAAGCCTTGTTAATGACTGTCTGCGACTTTGCTTAATGAGTTTAGATGAGCATTGTGGGACGGCGCTTCTGGAAGAGCGCAGGGGGAAGAGAAAAACCATAATGCGGCAAACCGAGCGACAGGCCGTTGAGTATATGACTGAAGGCCGAAGAGAAAAGGTGTGGAAGATGAATCAAAGCATGTCATTACAGAACTAAAGCGCAGGGAGAGGGAGTGAGCTTCACCTTGATCATTCTGCATCATTGATGCGTTTTCTTGCTCCACGGGGCTTGTTTTAGGGCCTCGTCTGTGTTTCTTCACGTTCTGGAGTCGGTGCAGCGAGCCGAGGGGCTTGTTAGCATGAGCGTCACAACTGACCACAGACACAAAGCTCAACCTGGTGTAATTGTCATAGCTGCAATCGTTAAAGACACATATGAAACATCCCTCTTATCTCAAACTCTTTTGGCACATCACTTTTTTCTAAAGAAGAATAACTTTGCTCCATTCTTTGCTCTGTTCTTGCTTTCTCCAGTTTATTACGCTGCCGGTTTTGTCCCAGAACTTTTCATCAAAAGTCTGCCGTTCTAACATGGTCCGCAGTGAAAGAAAAGACGATGTAGTAATCACTATCATGTGTATAGCCTTAAGTGCGGCTTATTGCATTTCTAAAACATTAACAACAGCAAAAAATACATACATCTACGTACACACTATCAGGAAAAAAATAAACGTGTGTAGCTTTTCCAGTCATTTCAATCAAAACAAATAATATGCCATTTGAAACTTTTTTAATAAAAAAATTCTACTTCAAACTTTTTCTGTTCCGAAGTGAATGTAGCCCTGTGTACAAATCATTGATGGGTCTGGGTGACGAGTGTGGAATAGAAAAAACTGTTTCTATAAAATTAGAAGCACACAATTCCCTAGAATATCATTATATGATGTGGCATTAAAGTCATAGTTCACCCAAAATTGAAAATTCTGTCATCATTTACTCACCCTCTTGTTGTTTCAAACCTTTATGACTTTTTTCCTTTCACAGAGCACAACAGAATATACTTTGAAGAAAGCTGGTAACCGAACAGCACTGGACCCCATTCACTTCTATTGTATGGACACAAAACCAATGCAAGTGAATGGGGGCCAGTTAACAATTTTTTTCAAAATATCTTCTATTGTGTTCTGCGAAAGCAAAAGTCATACAGGTTTTAAAGTGCAGTTTTTGATTTACAGCGGCCACTAGCGTTGTATATAGATTTTCAACGAATCACTTGGTCCAAACACTACGGTGGCCACCATAGTACAAAAAGATGTCGTTCTCATGTTGACGCATGGAAGAGATCATGCAATATTAACAAGTTCTATGTACACCTAAAAAAAGGAGTAGTTCACTTTAAAATAAAAATGTACTCATTTCACAGCTGTTCTTCTGTCAAAGAAAAAGTAGGCTTATGAGGAAGGCTTTATAGGGTTCTTGCCCATATAATGGACTTTAACGGGGGGCTGTTGGTTAAAGTCTAAATTTCAGTTTCATCGCAGCTTCAAAAGGCTCGACGCGATACCGGTCAAGGAATAAGGGTGTTGTCTAGCGAAACATTTAATGTTTAATATTACGATAAATAAACTGTTACATTACTCAAACTGTCGGAATAGCTTTATGTAAATGTAATAATCCTGGCCGTTAAACTTAAGTAAACCCCGACACATCATCATTGCAAATTATATACAATATACAATTTCATAATGACGGTAAAAATCGTGAGCCCTGTGCGTCGAAAAAATGACACTAAAGGGGTATCCTGCGCGTTCAAAAGTAACGCCGAGGGACGCTGACCGAGCGTCAATATGTGGCAAGTCGGGAGTGAGAATGTGTTGCGTAAATACGTTATCTCCTTTGGCAAAGAAGCGAAAATGTGACGACATCTCAGTCCTGTGTCAGCCACCATAGTGCTTCGAAAGGGAGGGGTGGAGTGAGCCGTTGGTTGCAATTCACAACCTCACCTCTAGATGCCACTAAATTTCATACACTGGACCTTTAATTCATAAAAAAATATGCACCTAGAGTTTACCATGATCTGTACGTAAAGTACAAAACAGACTGCACAGATTTAATGAATTTCCATAAAGGTTTAATGAAACCTTCAACGCTGCAAATTCTGTATTGTGCTGTATTTACAACCCAAATCGATATTGTTTTGAAATGAAATTTGTTATTTTGAATTTCGGTTTCATTTTTCAAATTTTCTTCGATATAATGTGATGCCATCAAATCGTGAACCAAGTATCATATCAAGAAACATATAATAACTAGAAACCAAAGGAAATGAACATTTTGCCGAAAACGGTGTATTGAGAATATGTGGTGATTAGATTCCTCAGAATGACTTGGCAAATGATCTATCATGTTGTTTCTGGATGGTGGCTCGTGTTTGACAGTATGAGGTATACACTGCAGATATTCCTCCATTCAGTAACATACCCAGATTGATGGATGGCATACTACAACCCTGCTCTGTACTGAAGGACATTAACGTGTGAATGATGTCTAGCCGACACGTATTTAATATTTCATAACTCTGCAGTGAACAGTATGTCAACATCTATCTGACCCGGCCCAGTACACAGGGCTCATTTCAGAAAGCTGATTACTGACCTCAGAACAGTAATGGGCATGTTATCGATGACAAAATCCTTCCCTGTGGAACACGGTCGCGTGCGCTGCTATACAGAAAACCCAGACAATTCACTAACAACATTTCAACGCAACCGGAGGAAAATTTAATTGCTCAAAGGTTGCCCTCTCATACCTCGGGAGACGTGATGGAGTTTGGTGCTGTGCCGTTCGACCAACTTTGTCTCCAATTTCTAAAAATCCTTCGGACACATAAAAGAGAAAGAAAAAGATGAATTTGAAATAAAAATCAGAAACTGTTGAGATCCCTTCTAGACTACAGGCGAATAAACTAAAAACTCCAAACGGTGTTAAAAGATATTAAAGAGATCTCACTTGCGTTTTCTGTCTTCTGGGTTCACAGACATGGAAACAGAAGCAAAGTCTTGTGATAATGGAAGCGAGGAAGAGAGCAGAGAGGCAGACTGCTTCAGATTGATGTGGGCTCTGCAGGAGATGTGCTCTGGTCACAGTTAAAGCTGTTAGATGCTGTTACATCAGCTATTGTGTTGTTTTATGTACTTGGAGCAATTCAATTATTTGTTTGTGTGAGTTAACGGCGATGATTCACATAAATCCAGCGAGTGAATCCCAGCGGATCTCAGACCGGTTTTCTCTGAATGATGCTCTTGTCGGGAACGATGTGTCACAGTGTGTTGAGGAAATGTTTTGATGAATGTGATGCGATAAAAGTGTCGACTGCCAAAATGCCACGGCGGGAGAATTTCATTCATCAGATTTAACCCTGATTGGAACAATTGATTAAATTTATGTTATGCACGGTCATTCCTGCTTTGCGCTCATGTCCCATCATATATATATACACATATACAATAATATAATGCATCAAATATTAAACCTACATTTTGTAGAAATGAAAATCACTTAAAAACAGGGTGTACTTTACATATTTTGAATGTTTACTTTTCAGTGTTTGGGTGCTATTTATGGACTTGAACCGGAGAAAAGGACAACTGGCAAACTGAGATAAAGACATTTTCTTGGGGAAAATATGAATAACTAATTTATAGGTTGTTTGCTTTGTGGTGAATATTTTATTTTGTATCCTATCTATATAGTCTTGTAAATCCCCTTTAAAGGGATAGTTCACCCAAAAATGAAAAATGTGTCAACTTTTATTCACCTTGAATATCTGCATGACTTCCTATCTTCTGCAAAACACAAAAGATGACATTTTAAAGCATGCTGGTACCCGAACAGCAGCAGCACCAATTCACTTCTACTTTATGGACACCAAAACCAATGCAAGTAAATGGGTGCCATCTCTGTTCGGTTAACGGCATTCTTTAAAATATCTTCTTTTTGTGTTCTGCGGAAGAAAGTCATACAGGTTTGAAATGACAAGAGGGTGAGTAAATGATGACACTATTTTCATTTTTGGGCGAACTATCACTTTACCTAACAAAATATGGCAACTGACAAACATTTGGTGTGAGCAACAATATTAGTAATGCACTTGATGTTTGTGGCATTACCTGGTTTGTCTCTAAAACATTTCATCCTGTTTGCCAAAAAAAAAAAAAAACATTATATCAAGATAATGTAATGTACAAGGCAGTTTGTTTATAAGCCAATTCAGAAAAGAAATGACTCACCTGGTGACACAGTTTACAGCATTTTTACCCTTTTTGTCTCTGTTGGCATTTTTCGTCTGGTCATCCACGTAGGGTGACACAAATAACATTGGTTCATTTCTGTCAAATTGAAAACACAGAAAATCTTATATTGCTTTTCTATTCAGTGTGTTGCTCTGTCTGTCTGAATGCCATGCGTGTGTATAATGACAGATTAGATCTGTACATTATAGAAACCCGTTGTGAATGCTGTGCTGGTTTTATGTGGCCATTACATTTCTGAATACACGGTTTACTGTGTTTTCTGTGATAACAGCAGGTTTATGCAGACTGAGGAATAACAGACAAAAAACAGCAAAGATATGAGACTGTCTTAAAATCCTGCTGCGAGGGCTCTGCACAATCGGTATGTTTAGGACAGGTGTATCTGTAAACATGTTCAGTCACACAAGCCCATGTCATACATTATAATAAAACACGTTTGTTTAATTTCAAACAGCTCACAGTCCAGTAAACACATCGCGGGTCCCGCGGAGAGCTGCAGGTCAGAGTCATGTGCTTTCATTTAGCGCGAAGAGGACCGGAGTTCCCCAACAAACCAAGCAAAGCTGACAGCCAGTGACTTAAACACGTGTGTTCTGTGGAAAAACATTTAGAAAATAACCACCTGATGTTTTACGAGAAAGCGCGTTTCGAACGACTGTGTTTTTCATTTCTCAAATGTGATTATACGTGTTGTTCAAGAAACTCATGAGTTCAAGTGTTAATAGAATCCTTGAGTGAGATACAGGTAAACATGTCTGACTTGCCGAAGGCTCTGAATTCCCAGGATTAATTATTACTCGAGTTGAGTGTTGAGGTCAGATAGTCAATGTGTCAGCAGTTTTGTCCAGCGGACTTCATCATCAGCACGTCTGTTACACACCTGAGTGGAAATGAGCACCTGTGGACAACAAGACATGTTACTGATGAACAAATAGAGGGAAATCAGATCTAAATCTAGAGAATTGAAGATTCATTTTTCGTAAAGGACGCCCATTTTAGGACCATAAAGATTTTGGGCATACTATATTGTAAAGAGAATGACATATTACATTTGTAAAACACCATTGCGTTCCTGTTTTGTAGGAGTCATGCCTTAAGAGAGCTCTCTGAAGAGCTCAGTGCTTGCAATTTTTTTTACATTTAAACACAAAAATAAAAAAGGGTTGTTGTATAGTAATAGCACACATTATCGGATATAATAAGAATACAACATTTCAGGATGCATTACAGTAGTGGCCTAAAGTGACGTTCAGTTCCACATATTTGTACAATATTTCCTTTTAATGCCCACCCAGGTTAGATCAAAATATTAGTATGGTTTAAAACCACTGAACTTCTAATTATGTATTAAATTATGTGAATTATTTGGCAAATAGGAAAATTCCATAATTTCAGGGAATATGGGAATAAATTCTTCTCAAAGCCAAGCTTCAGTTTCCACTCCAAACGCAACTAGACAACACGGATAAAACATTTGTAATACATGTTTAATAACATATTTGAAAAGTTGAACATCACTTTTGGACACAACTGGACACTGATGTGAAATTTAAAGGGATGCGTGTCATGACATTATCATGAAAATAATGACATCAACTTGAAATTCTTTAAATGTCAATGTAAAAGATGAGTTGGGGAACGTTTTGTGGGACTCGCACACTGAAGAAAGACTGTCAAGTTCTCAAGGTTTTAGTTATAGAATAAACATAATCTCTCACCAGCCAGGTGTTTCTGTACACATTGAGCAACTCGCCTTTGAAATTTCCACGGCTCATTTGAGGTAAATCATTCTAACTTAACGCCACTAAACCTCTGTTTATGTTCTTGTAGGCTTTGTCATTTTTATCCTCTCCTTTGTCAAGCAAACGTGCAATTGCCAAAATCCTGTAAACTGTAATTTGTGCATCACGCGCTCGTACCTTGATTTACCGCAGGTAGCGAATTAACTGTGGAACGCTAAAAACATCCAATTCACCCCAAACACACACATCTGGCTTCACAGCAGCCGCAAAGAAATCCCAGGATGTGCTTCAGGTATTGGAATGTAAATCAAGCGTTTTCCATGTGAACAGCAGAATCACCTGAGCGTACGGTGTGTTTTGGTAAAAGACAGCAGGCGTCGGGGGTTCAGCGACACTTACACGCTCGGTTCATTTCATAGGGCTTGTAAACACGCTGCTGAATTGATGTTATCAATTGTGATGTTGGCAAATAGCAGCGACGCCTCCACCTCTGTGTTTATCTCCTCTCGCACACAACCACCTGCTAAGAGGTGTCACAGTTTAATGAAATTGTTTGAATATCCCTGGCGCGTTGCTAAGAAACAGCGCCGGCGCTCGTACCGCCGTAACGCACGCAGACTTCTGTCATCAAATAATGATTAGGGACGAGGCGAGGTGCGCGGGCTCCGCGGGAGCTGCCGGGCCCAGCGCTGCAGACGGGGTTCCGCGCGTCATTCTGGCAGCGGTTCTGTAGAATTTCAGAGGAGATTTTAACACTCGCCATGGGAGCGTCGCTCTGATGGCTTTATAATATCTAACGGGATTGGCGCGATCATGTCTGCGAAGCTAAAACTCATGGATTTCTCAGGTTAAAGGATTACCTCAACTGATGTAGGAGGTGGATATAAATAAACGAAACGTTTGAGCGGCACCTTTTGCTTCGCTCTTTGAGCGCTCTGGTCACATTGAAGTTCAGATAAGCGGGTTTCTGTCATCTCAAGCTTTCATCCGTCAGTCGCAAGGTGTTTGAGATAGGCCAGGTATATCCATGGCGGCAATTATCACACGGTCGGACACCGTTGCTCTTTCGGGGTCCCTTTGTAATGGCCCGACCAAAAACGAAGTCCATCTATAATTGTATTTGTAAGAGCTTTTTAAGTGCGAAAAGACAGTTTATGCTCATGCCGGGTTTCTGCGGGTGGATTTCGATAACGGTCGGACCATCGGAACGCTACCTTACTGAGACGACCACACGTCATGGCCGGTTCTCTCGGCAGGGATCCAATAAGGCTGCCGTGGGATGGCAGACGCCACGCGGGTACAGACAGACGGTCCGCTGGGGGCGTGAACTCGCAGTCTTTTAGAAACGAGATTATCGAGTTTTTCTCCACAGGTTTAGATCAATTCGCTCCTTTTAACGCCGCAGGCAACACAGCAATGTTCAAAAGGCATAACTCAACATTCACTAACACGTGCACACACTTATTAACATACACACCTGCAGAGGGTTGCGTTTCACTTTATGTTCACTTCCGCCTCAGATGTTTCTTCAAAAATCCCTGAGGAGAATCAAAATGGAAACGAGTCAATTGTTAACAGTAAGGGAGCCAGAGACTAGACAAACATACTGTATAAAGCTATAACATGTAGACAGCACAGATCAGAACATTTTGTCTTAAAAGAATAAAAAAAAAGATTGTTTTTTTAAATGCTAAGACTAAGATCTTAGATTTTTACTTGCACGCAGTGTAACTGAATTGTGAGAATCATTCAGTTACACGGATGGAAAAAATCATACTAAATAGCACTGAAGAGATGCTTTTGTTTAAAGGGATAGTTCGCCCAAAAATCTAAATATACTTGATTCATTTATTTACTGTACGTTCACTCCAAACCTCTTCTGCAGAACACAAAGATATTTCGAAGAAGGGTGGTTACTAAACAACATTGGCCCCTATTGACTTCCACTGTTTGGACTCAAAACCATTGAGACATTTCTTAAAATATCTTAATTTTTGTTCCACAGACACGGGAAGCAAAGGTCTCACAGAGCTGTACATAAACAAAAGAAAAGCAAGCTATCTGCTCTGGTGTCAGGGTTAAAGAAGCACTTCCTCTAAAGATCAAATACATCAATTACACAGGTTGTATCCTGGAAATCTCAAACACACACATACACACACACACACACACACACTGTCGTGGGGTGCTGGAGGCTGTATTGTAGTTTACCGTACAGTTGTTGAAAGCAACAGAAGCAGATCATAATAGAGACAGACCCGCTGACTCGACCAGAGTGTTTAACAGAGAGAGATTGAGTAACTCGGACCGCTGCAACCGCAATATACACACCTGTGAGAGAGAAAGAGAGAGAGAGAGAGAGAGAGAGAGAGCAAACCACAACTGAATGAGCAGTTACACTGTTCCAAAATTTTCTCTGTGTATGTGTGTGTGTGCGTAACAGAAACCTACCTTTGTACTACTATATTATTCTCTGAAAAAACGTTGTTAAGGTACTACTGTGAGTAAATACCATTGTACGTGAACATGTTAATCATTAAGTATTATGGTCATTTTTTGCAAAACTATTCAAGACATAGCTTGATGATGCCGCGAATGAACGTGAAAGGATGGGAGTTGTAATCTTCAACCCGACTACCGATGGAAATCAAGTTCAAGAATGACATGAAGTTTTATAAAGCCGACATGGCTTAATAGAATGAGTGTTTTTTTTTTCATGAGACTAACTGACTTGCCATGAGGTGTGCGAGTCTTTATGCAGCACGGAGCAGATCGATTGCGTATTAAAAGTATCGCAAGAGCAATTTGACAATGTTGAATTCAAATCGCTCTCTGGATACTTTGATGTCATATGCCGATAGGTCAGCACAGTGTCGCATGAAGTCGACAGGTGTCCTTCTTTACGTATTAAGGACGTAACGCAGGGTAAAAATTTTGAATTTGATATAATTCAAACATTGTGAATTTGACCTTGTCACAAACTGTAATCTATTAATTCGTGATCATGGACACAAATTTCCCCTTTTTTATGTCAGTCAGCACGATTTTTTTCTGTAACGACATTAATCTAACTGTATTTTCATATGTATAAATATATATCAACGCAATCTGATGGGAATTCATACGTGTGAATTCCTATGTCCTACAATCTCATTCTTATGTTTTTTTTATGATTTGACTTTGCCTCTATGTATTAGGTTATACAGTACATATGTGACTTAAGTAGCACAGGAATATTTGTGGCAAAAGCCAACAAAACATTGTATGGGTGAAAATGATCGATTTGTCTTTTATGCCAAAAATGAATTAGGATATTAAGTGAAGATCATGTTCCATTAAGATATTTTGTAAATTTCCTATCATAAATATATAAAAACTTTATTTTTGTGAGTCATATGCTATGCTAAGGACTTCATTTGGACAACTTTAAAGGCGATTTTCTCAGTATTTGTCCTGTCCCAAATAATATCCTATCCTAACAAACCATACATCAATGGAAAGCTTATTTACTGAGAAGATGTAAAAATCTATTTGTTGTCCAGGGTCATATATATAAATGTACATACACACGCAGTATGTGTATTAAAAGTCGTGCTGAGTGACACAAAAAAGGTTGTGCGACTGACGAAAAGAGGCGGAATTTGTCCATGAACACGAATCAAGTAGATTCCAAATTTCGTATATGCCGAACTGCCTTGAGACTGGGTTGAAACTTGTAGTTCGATGCATCTGTGTGCACAGAAACAATATATATCACATTTAAAGCACAGTTAAATTGTGTGAAACACGCCTTATACCAAATATTATAAGATTTATTTTCAAAACCAAATAATTTGGTGGCAATAAGGAGCAACAATCGCACAAACATTTACCATTAGTATATCGGCAAACTTTACCGGATTAGAATAATATACCATACAGTAAGCCGCAGGCGGGTAGACAGATTCCACCGCAGCATTAATTACTCATCAGATCGAGAGTTAGCAGCGTGGTTCTTGGCTGATCTCAGTTCAGGCTTTCTCTTAATTAACCTCGAACCTCAGGCCTTTCTGCCAGAGGTTCACAACCCCCACCGTCAGCCCACGTGCCTCTGGTCACTACTGACCACGGACCCCTTTGCTGCAGGCGGGCCGATGCCAGCGAACAGTTAGGAATAGGTCGCCGTTACACTTAGCATCGGAATGGAAGAAGCGCTGTCGTCTTACGTCTCGGCTACCTGCTGATGGAGGTTAGAGTGTAAATCTGAACCTCCCTCAGGTGTCTAGCTGTAGGTGGCTTTCAGAACGCACGAAAGGAAAAAGGCTTGCGAACGTCCGTATCCACCGCTGTGTTTACAGAAAAAGATCAGAATAAATAAAGCAAACGCATCTGATGCGATGCAGTTACCTGCTCTCACAGGAACGCTCACTCTCACCCCACCAATAACCTTTAATATTTCATATCTCACTCTGATCTGTGGGAGAGCTTCTCTCGCAGCGCTTTCTCAAAGCAGAGGGCACAGGAGATAGATGGAGAAACAGGATTATTTTTGTACCTGTTCAAACATGCCGCATTGAATTATTCAGCGTGTTGATCTCCTCTCGTCTGCTTTTACCTCCGCGTTGAAAATGCACCTACAACCTCAGACAAAAAGGGGACACGTCGAGGAAAGAAATCTCGCCTGAGGGAAGACGAAACAAGAAACAAACGAGAAGAAAACAAGCGGCACTTCGCGCAACCTGCGCGGGCCGCCCGAGCTTCCATCATTTATTATTCATGAGCCGTGCTCTCACAAAATGGATCATGATACAGTGGTGCATGTATCCCGGGCAGATATAACCTGATATGACAAGTCTCTGACCCTCTTCTCTGTAAAGTCTGTTATTTTTAGGCAGGATTAAAAAATGCAAAAGCTCTCCTGACGTCAAGCGAGAAGCGGAGAGCCGAGATGACTGCGGCGGCCCTTACCTGCTCCTGAACTATATCCGATCTGAGCCATCGGAAGACTGTATAACATTTTCTCTACATTAGTTCTTCCATTTCAATGGCAGGTACAAAGGAACTCGATACACTGGAATTATTAGATTCTTTATCTGCATTCTGAACAAATATTGAGCTTCAAAGTTTTTGCATTCCATTAGACAACGAAGAAAGAACCGTTTTTCGGTAATAAAAAAATTCACACAACATCACAGTGTACTGTCAAAACTAAATTTCGACAAAAGTCAGATAGAACCTTACAATACCAAGGTGATGAACTTCTACTAGCTAGAAACATTTGGATGTAATCTGGAAAGAGTGTGTAGAGATGAAAGACTCAGTGAGCGTACACACGTACAAATGAACACCATTACTCTCTCACATTCAATAATCTCACAGTTTTCACCGTCATTACAGCTGTGAAGAGCTGAACTTTTCATGTTTCTGCTATAAAGTTAATCCCGCTTATGAGAGACATTTCCTCTATGCTTTTGACCACTGTGTCTTCAGGACACGGCTGATCTGGACCTGTTCTCTGGGAACCATCAGGACGGCAAAATCTAGAGAAGTTGCATAAAACTGAATTCTGCAGGTTGATCGTATACTTTTATCATAATTTTTTTTTCAATAGACAATCAGGCGAAAGGTTTAAACGCTCAGGAAAAAACATTACATTATGCTACTAGTAATTCATACACCCTCATGTCACTCAAAACCTGCATGTGACTCTTTCTTCTCACAAAAGAAGATATTTTTAAAAATGTCTCATTGGTTCTGTGTCCATACAGGGGAAGTCAATGAGAGCCTGTGCTGTTTAGTTACAACGCTCTTTAAAATACCTTCTTTTGTGTAAACTATTCCTTTAGGGGTCAGACTATGAATTAAGTCTCTAAGGTAAACCGCAGCCCACATTCACTTTCAACAGTGCAGACAGCTCTCTTATATCCTTATGACACCAACAAAGTTTAAGGTCGTAAATTTGGTTTAAGGTGACATAAAATGACAATAAAAACCAACCTGATCTCTTATTAAATCAGAACTATTTTACAAAGTGCATAGTATGTACCAATTCATGCAATGTGAATTGCACAAAAACGTACGATTATTAGAAAAGCACGAAAGATCATTCTAAAACGTACAAATGAGAACTGAAACTCAACAAATTAGCCACGCCACATTGAAAAATAGTTTTTAAGCAATTCGCAACTGTTAGATTCTTTTAACATGACATGAGAAGTCAAGACTATATCTTCCCCCATTCCTGTCTGGCTTAAACTGGGCCACAGAAATGCCCCCTGGTGCTTTTGGTGTGGATCATCATGCATCAGAATTCTCATGAACCGCACAGGCGTTTTTCAGACTAATTAAATTAGCCGGGATCAGAGGTACTGAGGAGTTCTGTGCTGGACACGATGTTGAGCCGCATGCCTAAAGGACAAATTTGTGCCATTTAAACCCCTGCATGCCCTAAAGCAGCTGCCGGACCGCCCCCCACACTCGCAACCTTAATCTGCCTGAGTGAGAGTGAATTATAAACCCGATAATAAGTGAGACACAAGCGGAGAGCCATAAGCAAATGAGAGAGAGAAAGTGAGAATAGACTCAAAGCACCTGAAGCGAGAGCAATTGTTATTAATTCCTGCCTAAAACAAGGCATTCGGGAAGAAAATTACAGCAGAACAGACATGAACAATCGCGCAAGTAATTCCTCTCTACAGAAAGTGTGTGTGATCTTTGTTTCTCAAACATAACTGGATAACAGTACTAATGTATATTATAGTCCACTGATTCTGCATTTATTCAAACTTCTCTTTAAACAGGGTGATTCTTATTAATAGGTATCTTAGTGAAGAATCAACATGTTTATTCATTTTTACATATGGACTAGGAATGAAACATTATGGTACTGACAGTATATAAAGTACTGATCAAAAGCTTAGGATCATAACATACAGTACATTGATCTTTTAATCTGAAGGTGTACGTTTCAATGTTTGAAATTACTTTTGTAGACAATAATACAATTGACCCTTCGCAAGCAGTTTGATTGACAGGGGATCTGACCAATCATAACGCCGATATTATGTGTCCCCGTGACAGACCGCAAACCTGGCGTAGTAGAGCTTTGGTGATTAATATGAAAATATAGCTTTTTAATTATTGTAACAGAGATATATACTCAGCGTTAAAAGTTATCGTCTGCAGGTGTGGACACAAATATAGGTACGATTACTATTACAGTTAACTCAAATCCTGAATGTATCCCACGAACGCATATTACAGTGTCTGAAATCGCTGTGTCATTTTTCCAGAAATTCCTCACTATTTCCCTAGGGAGTGCACAAATTTACACAGGGAGCGCATGGCTGATACCAAAAGCTTGTCGGACTTAGCAAGAGGAACGAAGGGGGGCGAGGTTTTGCGAAGGGTTGTGTGCCAACATTTTTTACATGGATTATTGCACCATAAATAATAAAAAGCAGCCAATTAAAGTCCAGCACAGATTCCAACCAATATTCATTTAATTCAAGGACAATCAATATTAATGAGTCTCTTAACATGGTTTGAATTAGATACTGTCAATACATTGTTTATGTATGATCCACACTAGATGCACATGTACATCATGTTAAAGGGGCAGTTTAACCAAAAATGGAAATTCTGTCATGAATTACTCACCGTCTAGTTGTTATAAACCTGTATACATTTTGTTGTTCGGTTGAACACACAGAAAGATTGGTAACTTAAATGTAATTAAAAGCATAGCATTCATACAAATATAATAGATTTTGATTAGCTAACCATGTTTTATCATTCATCAGCTTGATATTAACTGTTGTTAAAGTTAAAAAGTAAAACTAGATTTGTAACCCTGGAAAATCGCCTTTAAAGTTGTACATCAGAGGTGCTATAGCAGGCTGTTGCTAAGAAGAAATGGGATTGTTTTAACGCTCTCTATTACCTTACCGCTGTAATGACATTATGAAGAGTAGATAAACTCGAAAACGGCTTTTACATAGCTTTACATAGATAATAAACTTGAGTTGGTAGTTCCCAAAGACCGGGCAGCAGCAAGCGAAGTGTGTTGGTGTGTTTCCCGCCATTTTTCTTTGCGATTTTGCTGCATCCACTCACAGACATACAGTTTTGATATATTTAAGGTAGGCAATGTTCAAAATATCTTCATGGACTTAATATTTGACTTAATATCCTAATGATTTTTGGCATGAAAGAAAAATATTATTTTGACCCATACAATGTAAAAACCTATGCTACATATGATTGTGATGCAGGGTCACATTTGACTATCTCTATAGCTAAAGTTATCTTCCTTGGTGTAAACGGGCCTTTAAAGCGGTGTCTAAGGTCGCTTTCACACTTGAAGTTTAGTAGGGAACGGGTGCGATTCGCATGAAAAATCGCTAATGTGAAAGCTGTCAAGCGAACCCGAGACTACCGACTACTACTGAGTTCGGTTGCTGTCGAACTGTGGCGGGGTTCGCATAAATATGAAAGCAACGCACGGACCGGGTGCGAGGAAGTAAAGTGACCTGCGCATGCGTTTAAGCCGATTACGATGTATTTCCTTCAATAAAACACATGTAAGAGATGATAATGCTGATGATTTACCTTGGATTCGAGCGAGAGTGCAGGCTGCATCGTATTTCAGCGTTTCGAGTGGAATCAGAGCGGCAGGTCAATGGTAATCCACTGTTTCCTCAAAATTGTCTGTTTGCATGCAGCAGAAAGCCGTCTGCATGCATCGCGCGTACAGTAAACCAAAATGGTATTTACTCTGCTGCGCATAATATCACCAAATTATAAAAAAACACAATATATTGATCCGTGTTCTGTTTTCTGTCATGCACAGTGCACATTTTTGATGACGTAAGACGAACGCAAATGCACCAGGGTTCGACACAACCAAGTTGAGTCTGAAACCAAACCAACGCTGCAGGGGGCGCCGGGACAATCGCACAAAAAGCCCGATCTGAAAACGCCCTAACAATGTCAGTAGGCTGAAACGCATGCAAATTTGTAAGAGGTTAATGAAAGGTGAGAACATTATTACAGAAGGTCAGAAATTCTTAAGCAGCATATGTTTAAATGAGCCGAGCACTGCTCCATGTGCTAACCACCCGTAGAAGCAGTTTACCTGTCTGGCATACAGAGACATCTGTTCCTTTACCTGTGGCAGATCCACAGAGGTTTCGTCTGCACGCACCTGCTGAAACATCTGTTTCACCACGCTCACTACACACGGCTCAATAGACCTCTCTCTTTCTCTCTGTCTCTGATGTATATTTGATCTGATAGTTGTTCACATCAGAGTTGAGCTGCTCTGAGCAGTTCAGATCAAGGAAACGTCTTAAAAACCTTCTTAACGTTCTAAAAGCTCTTATTCAGGGATATAAATCCTGCATGTTGACTTTCTGTAGACTACAATTACAGAAGGGATTAAGGAATTATTAGCATAAAGTGACACACACAGCGAAGGTGCAACTTTCTCTGCTTGTATCAAAGGCTCAGATTGTAATACAGCAGAATTTAAATGTGAATATTCACATGAAGCGCTTGATTCTGCCACAATTTACACACTCGTGTCCTTCCAAACCCACTTGAGTTCCTTTCTTCTGTGGGACACAAAAATAAACTTTACACAATACAAAGATGGTTCACAGTTTCATCTTTCATTTTGGTCTAACACAACGACATCTTGTAACTGACTAAATTAATATTTTGCACCGTTCTGACACATTGATGACACGTCTATGGTGCCTGCAGTTTGTGACTACAAACTGTCCATGTATGGAAAAGAGCTGCAAAAGACTTACAAAACCAACGTGAGAGACAGTAAATAATGACAGACATTAGTCAAACTGCATGCAGATGAATGCAGTGAAACATACATGAACTCAATTTCACGGCACATGGCAGGTGAAAGTCTCATTGAGCAGAGTTGTGTAAAGTGATGTATGCCGGGGCATTAGCAGGACATCTGGCTCTCTGTGAGCTCCTGGTGTTTAATACTGATGGTTGTGATCACAAAATCATACAAATCATACGGACAAACTAAAGTTTCAGTTTCGCCAGTAACAAAACTGCACAAATGACGTCATCTAGCTTAATATCTCCAGACATCAGCGCTGCTTCAAAAACGATTAATACTACACAAATGAACATTTTGCAAAGATTTAAAGGGATACTTAAAACATGAAGAAATTTAGTTTTTGGGCTGAAGTTTACCTTTAATGCTTATCAGATGAGATAAAGACCTTGTCGTCTTATCTAGGTATTGTCCAAGGGATCCTTAACAATGCCTCATACTGCTGAGATTTGACAATCTGTACAAGAATCTCAATAAGAATCCTTCAACGTTTCTCATCAGATTCTCCCAAATTGTCAGACTTGTTTAACATTTGACAGGTAAAATGTTCCTAACAGATAAAAACCTAACATGTGCAACTTTTCACATGACGAGATGTATTGTTGTGGTCAAATAGCAAATATGTGTATACAGGGCCGTAGCCAGCTTTGTGGAAGGGATGGTTCTTTTTCTCAAAAAGTGGACCTTTTTTGTCGTTTCCCCCCACATTTATTATTTAATTTTGAGGTTCAAATATTTGTATGCTCCAACACTAACACTGTTTATGTGAATGGCCCACTCTCCATAAAAATGGTAAAAAGTGTAATCGGATTACCACTACGAATCCAGCTGCTCATTAAAAAAATACTCAATAGAACTCCTTGTTCTTTATTAAGGGTCCATATGGTAAGTTTAACTTTGAGGTGTTAATAAACACGTTAACTAACAATCATGCACTAACATGTAGTTAACCTGGGCAGTTTTAACACTTGAATCTTCATGACTCCAGTATTACCTAAGGTTAGCCCTATTATGGCCGTAGCCATGGGTTGAAAATTAGTGAGATCTGGGGTGGTGTGTCGATAATTATACCTAATATTACAAATAAATGCTATAAATCATTCAACTTTAATAAATATAGCTCTCTCTCGCTGGTCTCTGTTACACTAGCCACCCAGCATTTAAATTATCGGCCGTATCGGTATCTATAAATAGTAGGCCGATAAATAGTCATTTTTAATGTTATCGGTATCGGCTGATACAATTTTTTTTACACCGATATATTATGAATCAACCACTTAGCTGCACGCTGCTCACAGTAAAAATTAGTTAAAAAGTATTTCTGTCATGATCATTCACTTACTGCTATTAGAAAACATTGTTGATGTAGTATGTAGATATTTATGAATATGTAAATTATAGGAACGAAAGCATATTGTTAAAGCCGACTGCTGTCTGAATGCTTTCTGTCTTGAAACCTGTTGGACATGTGACTATTAAAAACCTCTTTCTGGGTTGCTATAATTTGCTATAACATCTATGATTCATTGAATTAACATTATTTAATTTATTTAATAAACATTATACCAGAAAAGACTAAAAGTTAAAGAATCTTGAATTAGTGTAATAGGCTTGGTACATGATTTTCAGGGAGAAAAAAATATTTTCAGTCTCAGAAAATGTTATATGATTATTTAGATACTGTATATCGGCAAATATATCGGTAAACGGCGTCCAATGTTCAAGAATTATTGGTTATTGGAATCGGCCAAAATTTACATATCGGTTCGTCCCTAATTTTCACTGTCAACAATTTTGTTTTTGGGAAATGATTTTATACGACTAAAGTTGACAATGGCATGCTGTTAGATCATGCGTCGAAAAACATGCCCAAAATAAAAACGAAAATGTTCCAGTTGCGTACGTTGTTGAAAAATAACTCACTGGATGTTCCAGAAGCTTGACTTGCACAATAAACAAAAGAAACACAAATACTTAAATACTGTGAATAGTTACCTTCACAGGTATCAAAATAAATACATGTTAAAGTTAGTGGCTATTGTCATTGCATACGTTTTATTCTATATTACAAGAAAGTTGATGTTTTTGCCCGAAGAGCTGATGAGACTCCAGTAGATTATAAAGGGTTTTGCTGGAGGGCAAAAACAGCAAAAGCTGTTTATGATTATTAAAAATGACAAAAGCAGAAATCTACCTTTATTGTGAATAAACTAGTACACTTTATTAAACATTTTACAGAAATTATCAGTGTATAATCACCAACAATATACATCATAAAAACACCATATAGATTAACATTGACAATGTCTCACTTGGATCAAGACTGTATAATTAAGCGGAAGTATTTAGTAGGCTTACACCTTTATGCTGCGTTCCAGACACCTCGGATTTCGGATATTTCCTACCTCAACCCGACAATAATTTCCGGAACGGCGAAGTTTCAATGGTATAGCTACTAACTAATGCTTTTAATGTAACCACCTCATCTTTTAATGTAACTTAATACTTTTCATGTAACTAAACTCGGCATTTCCAGGTTTGAAGTGGGAAATGTCCTACATCGGAGATGTATGGAACACAGCGACCTCGCTGTGATGAATACGGATTTACTGTACGTACCTGTCCCATTGGCTTTTTCCGGTCCCGAAGACGTCACTGACGAGAATATCCGTCGTGACGACAAACACCAGCGAAATATTCACGTAAAAACTTTGTCCGTTGACTGGAGATCCGCTTTGTAGTCGGAGTCATTACCATCCGATGTGACCGCCTGAATCATTCTCCGGCGTGCCTGAAGTCCATAAACAAGTTCTGTCCGAAGAATAATCAAAGAATAATGATAAAATTACCTCTTTAAGTCGCGCGCTCCGCTAGAAGCATAAACTATTTGGGCGAACCTGACAACTGACATCCATAAAGAAACTATACAAACCATCAAATAGTACCTGTTGCCTCGATATTAATCCTTGGCGTGTCTTAAACACACCTGCGCACACACGCCCCGCCCTTTTCTCTACATCAACTCATGATTGGCTCATACTTCAAGATTGAGCAAAAGTTGTTTTAAGATTTAATTAATAAAAACACAATTTGGAGTTGGATGAACACTGTTGCCAAGACTTGAGATTTGATGGTATGAAGCTTTAACTATTACTAAAAATACTAAAACCGTCACAGTGAGAGGCTGTAGCTGACCATAGGCCTACGCTTGACACATTCTCCACAACAAAGACTTTTATTGCTTACCATTAAACAGTACAATAATGATAAACATTTGGATTGAAAGTAGTACAAGGGATACATTTCAATATTATACAACATTACATATGTGAACATAATGCATAAAATAAGAGGGAAAAAACCTAAAATCATAGATAATACATAGAAAAATAATGATAATCATGATAATTACACAGAGTGCTTTCATTTTTTATGTTTTTAAGCAGAGTAAGGGGGTAGAAAGGAATCAATTGAACAGTGTATTTCTGTTCACATGTGATCTTTTTATCATATTTAATATCTGGTGTGTTTTAATTCGTTTTTTGTTTTTCTTACATTTATAAAGAGTTTCAGCATAACTTTTTAACTCGGACGAAAAACAAAAATATTAGGTTTAGAACCTATAACTTTACATTTATGGATATAACTGTTTCCTAGCAAGCACAGGATTGTCTAATGTGTGAAGCCAGTGTTGGAAAAGAAACACAGGACCGTTTCTTCTTTGATATCAATCAAATTGTTAAACAAATAAAAAATCAATACTGAATCCTCAGTCCAAAATGACATGTGAGAACAAGTGACCTATGATTCGTTTTCATCTCCACAAAATGAGCAATCTGGTTGAATATCTATAAACTTAGACATAAAAAATGAACACGGGTAAAAGTTATGGCACAACAAAGACTAACAAATGATAAAAATAATGCTTAAAGTAAAGGCGGGGTCATTGTAAGATTAACTTAAAGTGATAATGTCACATTATTATTATATTCCCTGAGGACACTCATTTTTTAGTGTTTCATGTCTATTTTCTTTATTTCTCTGCCAAATAGAATTATATAAGATCAGTTTTGCTTCTTCGCGGTGGGAATGGTTGGTCCAGCGGGCCAAAAATACACCATAGGCCTTACATGTGTTTTGGAATTTATTGCTCTGTGTTGGTGTGTCTGCCATTTCAAAATTATTTTTTTACAATTGATTTATTTTTAATATAATTTGAATATATCCACCAGCCTTAACCTGTCACATGTTTCCGATTGTGAAACTAAAGTTGTAATCAATATAACGTGCTGTGTAGTGTAGTTCAAACTACTCACTAAACCAGTTTGGTTTATGATGCTTTTGACAAGACGTCATTTAATTGCTTTCGTAGTATAATTGCTACATTTTCACATCAATCCAGCTACTTTACACACAGCATGAATCAAAGCATACAGGATGTAGAATGACCCAAACGCTGCAGGAACGTAAAAAGAAAAATGATCCTGTTTTGATATATTAAAAGACTACTTCACCTTCAAATTGAAAATTCTGTCATCATTTACTCACCCTCTTGTTATTTCAAACCTGTGTGACGCAGAAGACAAAAATATATTTTGAAGAATATTGTTAACAGCCCCCATTCACTTGCATTGGTTACAATAAAAGTAAATGGGGGGCTGTGCTGTTCTGTTACAAACATTTTTCGAAATATCTTCTTTTGTGTTCTGCAGAAGAAAGAAAGTCAAGAGGGCGTGCAAATTATGACAGAATTTTCATTTTGAAGGGAACTACTCCTTTAAGTAATCTTTAGCATAATTCTGAACTTGTATATCAGTTCACAGGTACAGTAAATACTGGAGAATCCCATCATGCATCTCTCCAGTACACATCAGCTCACACTCCATAACACCGACATCCTCGCATATCGGCACAAACTTGCAACAACAGGCCAAATATGTTTCCAGCATATTTTTATGATGAGAGAGAGTTGATTTCAAAGATTAGGCCGACTGCTGACGCTGAAATAAATTCAGTTATGTCATAGATTTTTCATCTTCATTTTCATTTCCTTGTGGCTATGATTTTAATGGCTGGGTTAACAAAAGTGAGTTAAATTAACACTGTTAATACACTCCGGGTAAATTTTCAACTTCCCAACTGTAATCTTGTGATTATCTAATGACTTTATTGACTTTATTAGGAGCATTCATACATCATACCGAGGACGAACACATTATGCTGTATATGTATATTTGACAGAATGTCCGAACCGAAGACCTCTGGCGTCATATTGAGCAGATTTCTTCCACACCAGTGTACACGTGCTGTAAGTCTCTATGAATGAAAGGTTTCTGTTACCAAACTGCAGTCATCTTTTCACCTACTAACATGCCATGCTGTGTGTCCTGTTGAAAATTCAGGTGATAGAAACTTATCCGCCCACCCACTCTACTCCACCAGCACCCGGAGAGACAAATTTCCTGCCATCTACTGCATGCGCCTGATTGGCCGGCTGGAGGATCGTTGTCATGGTGCTGTCTCTAGGTTCTGAGCAGTGATATGAGATTGGTCATCAAATTAATCACATGGCGTGTTTGAGAGGACACATCAGCGCGCTGATTACGGCGATGTGGAAGCGTCTAAACACGCTGTCAGAGAGAGAGACAGGCCGCCTCTCATGCACCAATCATTCTCATTGAGGCGGAGAATCAAATGAACCGAGCGGATGATGATGATGATGAACTCTTCAGGTCAACAGAAGAGAGACAGAGGCCACACAACATCCCTGGGTGACTCGTAACGAGTTTACATTTTACCCTTTAATCAAAAAATGTAAAATTATATAAATGCAATGATGTCTATTTTAAGGTCCATTGTGAGAAATGAGAAAATCACTCATCTGTAAACCATGAAAAAATGTTGGGCCTAAAAATAGGCTTGATATAATTTAATATTTTTCTCATTTGATTTTGGGGTGAAGTGCAATCTGCTCACGTCACTGACAGTGTTCATGAGATTCACTTTCTTGCTTTTCATTCTGTTCATCCCACGTTACTGTACACAGACGTCCGTCCCTCTGAACTCTACTGTAATCATTCGAAAAACCCCATCACACTGCCAGCCGCTCGCAGACAAAAATGAAGGGGAGAGAAAGTTACACGAGAAGCGTGTTCAGGTTGAATATTTATTAGAATGAGCCATCTGGCGTCAGACTGTCTGTATATGAGCGAGAGTCCAAGAATAGATCCTCTCTCTCTCTCTCTCTCTCTCCCGCACACTCTGGCTCCTAGTATGATTGTAATATAATTATATCATTAAAGGTGGGACGTATTGAAGTGGAGAGCGAGTGATTAATGTCGGACTTCAGAGAGAAATGATCACCGCTCACTTCAACCACTTTAGAATATCTTTATCATTACCTGCAAGAGCATTACCCATCATCCTCTGCAGGAGCAGACACCTGCGGTCCAAGTCGCTGTCCAATGTGCTTAAGGTGACTTTTCCCTACACAGTATCTGGCGTCTGCCAAATGCGTAAATGCAAATCTTCACTCTGTCTTGACAGCTCCTGTGGATCGTGGGAATGTTCTGGGGTCTTTCTTTTGGGAATCTTAAATGGATCAACTCTTTCCTCATTTGTACCTTGTTAAATGTGATGCTCATTAATCACTGATGTTGTTAAGATAATACAAATCCACTAAGCACATTTCTACAATGTTTATTCATGAATAAGTAAACAGCGCTGAGGCCTAGACGTAAAAGTGTGTGTGTTGTAGGGATAGCTGAAGGGAACAGCTGTATCACACTCAAAATCCCTGCGGAATGTTGCGTATTCCCGTCGGGAGAACATTGAAGCTGGATTTCTTCCTCTGAGATTCCGGAAAGCAACACTTACATTCCGAACACGGTCAAACACACACATTGGTATGTTTGGACTGTACTCATTGCTTGTTATAGATTTACTCTAAAGAATCTTTATTTCCCAGGAATCTGCCGGTGGATAAACCGCGCACACTCACAACAATGCGTTTTTATATCACCTTTTGACGGAATGTAAGTTATTGTGTATGTGTTCGTGTTAAAAATAAAATCAGTGAGGGCAAAACTTTTCTGTCAAACATTTTCCGTCTGTCAACGTCTGAAGTTTTCCCTTCACAGACGGGATGGATGTTGTTTTCTCACACAGGTCCACAGAAGTCAGCCCAGATGTGTGTGCGTGCCGTGTGATGTGCTGAGGGACGTATTAACGGACAAACTGCTTGTGGTAATTACATCAACACATCCGACACACGCTCGCGCACACACAAGGTGTTTACATAATCAGGGTTTATTTTAGGAGTTTGTTAGGTTACACTGAGTTATACTGTAATCATCTTTCTCTTTCAGTGATACACTTTAATGTCTTTGAGCTAAACTTCCAGCAGGTTTCAGATGTTTGTGAGACAAACCTGGTAATTAGAGGAGCATGTGAACCGCTAAGACATTCCATCTCACACAATCACACACTCGCGCACACGCACGCACGCACACACACACACACTAGCTAGACCAGCTGGGCATTAGCTGTGTCTCTGATCACGGCATCACAAATATATTTTCTGTCTGATACATATTGGACACAAAATGTGATGCCTGGAATCACCAGGCTTGATTGGCACAATATTAGTATTTGGGGAGCACTAGTCCACCTGGAAATGTAATTCTGTCTAGAACAGTGGTTCTCAAACTGGGGGCCCAAGATGGATCTGGGGGGGCCCAGAGATTTTGTGAAACAGAAATCTTATGCATTCAAACATAAAAAATAAGACCACCAAACAAAAGAACTGATATACAAGCATTGTAACTGAATATATTTTTGGTTCAATTAACATTATAGTTCTTTATTGGGGGGGCGTGGGGTGGGGCTGGGGGGCAAATCGATGCTCTCTTCAACGTGGGGTACCTAACAACGAAAAAGTTTGAGAACCACTGGTTTAGAAAATATCAGGCTGAATGTATATTTTACATTTTAAAGTAGAATTAATTTGGAGAAAAGTTGGAGTTTGTTTAAGGCATATGAGCAGTGCCTTCAGAGACTTTTCACTTTGATCACAAAGTATTAACACGTTTCTAATATTTGATTATAATGACCTGCTTTAGAGGTTTTTGCCTAACGTAGATTGCAAAATGGACAAGACGTCTGCTGACAGTAGGGCCCATGCTACAGTGGTGTGAGCGATTCGGGGGTCTCACAGGTCCAGGGGGCTACCATAACAATTTTTACATTTTACTCTTGAAAAGGCAAGGGGCCTTGAGCCATTTACAGTCAGGGGGTCCTGGCTGACATCCAGCAGTCTGGCAATGCAAGACTAGTTCCTTCCACCTCACAGACAAACTGTTTGAGAATCAACTCAGTATTTCCCCAGTATTACGACCCGCAGGCAGCCTACGATTGGAACTTAAATTTTTTTTTATCGTTCATACCCTTATGTATTGTTTGTGAGCTTCTGAGATGTCCAGACCAATTTCAATAAGATTTAAGGTTTAAATATTAAAACAAACAGGTTTATTCTGCATATAGTTTATGGCTGCAGACAGCCGCCTCGCGTTTCTGCACCCCGTTCAAACCGCAATCCTCCATCTCGCCGCTCTGCTCTGAATTAAATTCATTTAAAAGCCTTAAACTCCCATTAAATCACTAATTACTGAAATGAACCCGAGTTAAACACATTAGTAGGTTATGTTTATAAAATCCTTTTTTCATTCGCTACCGCAACATGCATTTCATTGACAGGAAGATGAAAGAAAATTACATTTTCATCTGTGCTCGGTAGCAAAATGTGTGTTTTTATGAACAGAGGTTAGCTGAATGAAAATAAGACCAATTAAACTGTAAATTGCTTGTTTTCTCATAACGTTATATTAAAATTAAATAATTGCTTCATGTTAGGTTTAATAACGCAGAAGGAGCTTTAGGGGGAGGAGATTGAATATTGTAACGGATCTTTTTATTTTCTCGCTTGCAAGAACCACTGGGAATTTCTAAAACACACAGAACGGCAAAGATCTGTAAACAAACTTCTGCAGAAAGTTCAGCATCATTCATTCTGCATGTGTGTGTGTGTGGTAGGAGGTGCTGGAATATGCAGATGTGGTTATTTCTGATTGAACACCAGCGGCTGTAGGCTGTTCTCTCACAGATTGTAGAGCGAGCTGGTCTCCGCTGGACTGCGTCACATTGCCTGAAGGGGATCGCGGCACTCTTTATACGAGACATTAACAAGACTTCAGAAAATGCACTTATCAATTCTCATCCTGAGTTTAAACTACCGTGAAAATGTTTTAACAAACTGTGCGAGTAAGAAGTAGAAGGAAAAGTTAAAACTACATTTTGGACCACATCACAAGTCTGTGTTTTACATTAGGCAGTTTATTTGGATTCTGCGTGTGTATTGCACTGCTCTGAGGACAAAATGATCCCTGCACTCAAAAACATGCTGTGTTGTTTTAACCCACGGTTGAGTAAAATAGGCCTATGAAAAAAAACAACTGCTGGGTTTAAGTTGACCTACGCTGGGTTGTTTTAACTCCAAATGCTGGATTGTTTCAACCCATGTTTGTGTCAAATATCAACATTTTCTAGGTTAATTTAACCCACACTTTAAAAGGTGCTTTAAATGTTCTTCACAGTGATGCCATAAATGAACCATTTTTGGTTCCACAAAGAACCATCTCCTTTTCATAATCTTAAGAACCTTTGTGAAACAGAAAGGTTTCTTGATGTTAAAGATTCTTTAACCATCTAGACAAATGTCTATTTGTGAAGCATCTTCATTTTTAAGAGTGCAGGTTTGTCCATAGATAACCCAACCATAAAACAATGCAACACTTTTTAGATTGTAGCCTTTAGCTAAATCTGAAAAGGGTAAAAATATTTTTATTATAATTGTTTCAGTAGTAAATTTTGTATTATGTTGGTCGGTAGTCATAACACATAGGTTATTACCAAGAAAAGACAGAAAAATATTACGTTTTATTAAGAAGAAGATTGTGTTGACAAGCTTGACCTGATTTTGCCAAGTGGTTGATGTCCTCGGGGCAACTTATCTTGTTTGATTTTACCCCTAAAAATCAGAGGGAAATGATAATTGAAAAACAATCGTCTAGAAGCACCTAATCCTGGTTGGAAGATTAAACTTAAAATAAACTGTAAACTTATTTCTGAAATGTTGTTGGTTGATATAAATGCTGTCCCAGTGTCAACATGATGTTGGCCTAAGGATCAACCACTTGGCAAAAACAGGAGAGCCGTGTTGACAATAATGTCCAAACTCTGAGGTATATTGGTGTTATTTTATTGGTCATTACGATAATACTAATACAACGTTGTTTGTTCCATGTGTGGCAGCTAAATTAAACTTGGCTCCTGATATGCAAAAGCGACAATTCTCTTCAGTCTATGTCGCAGTTATAATTTTGCATATTTATGTGCCTATGTATTTTACTGTGATTGAAAAAAAATCAAGGTTAGAATTGATGCTGGGTCTTCATTTGATGTTCAATGTAAATTCTGAGGCCTGCTGCAAAACCAGTTTAGAGTAACCACTCCATGTGTTTGGATATTGTCTCGGTTGAATAGGGATACACCCATTATATTTGTTATTTCTTGTGGATAAAGATTCTGCTGGGTGTAGGTGACATCAGAGGAACTTCATCAGATTAATTCTCATCATTTTCTCGCAATTCTCTGTCAAGACTCAGATTTAAAATAATGACTGTTCCTACACACACAAGCACGCACGCACGCACGCACACACAAAATGAGTGCTGATGGTGGGGTTTCTGAGAGTACACACACTCTTAACGCCCATGTGTGTGTCAGGATCATGTGACTGTGTCACTTCTGACTCTGTTTCCACGACAGCTTTTCTGTAAATAATTCATCAAACGGCATTCACTACAGCATTTTAGTGAATGCAGTCTGATGGACACAGAAATATTCCTGCTGTTACCAGAAGATACGTTTGAGAAATGTTCCTCTAAAGGTAACACATTTTTGTTTATTTTTTGATATGTTAGCTGAACAAGACATCTGCTTGGCTTACCGATAGAATATGGGGTGGGCAGAAGGGAAGATGTTTTGGAAGTTTCTCACACTAACTTCAATGACTCCACACAGTTATTTGTTTATAAAATCATTTTGTGTCCTCTCAACCCCTAGCTAGACTCTCGCATGATAAATAAAGATTATGAATAATTATTAATTACATTCAACTTCTCAAGAAGGAAACTATATTGTTCACTGTTTATTTTAGCTAATGCATTTACTAATGTTATCAAATACAGACTTATTGAAAAGTGTGAACAGCTTTTCTAAAACACACACGCACAGACAAACTATTTCACAGACGATTCATTTCTTTATGTTAAAAAAGTTTTCCTGGGGTTAAATTAAAGAGCATCGGAAAGGGGCGAAACAGAAAAGACCGTGTGAATGAGAGACATCATGGTGGTCCACAGTGAGGGGCGTGTGTTAAATTTAGCCAGGATTTATGAGACTTTAATGAGGAACGGATGTACAGGGCTACTGGAGAGACGTCACTTGCTCATGGAAAGAGAGACAGAGTGTGTGCGTGTGTGAGAGAGAGAAAGTGAGTGAGAGAGGGTTTTCCCATTCTTCAGCTTTCACTGGAGCAGCTCACATATCTAAATCTCACTGACGGATGGTGGACATTCTTCTCAAGACAACATCTGTTATAAGGGATCCACCCGCCTGAATTTCTTACAAACGCAACAGAGCTGCTGTTATGAGCACACATGCGCTGCATATCTGCATGATAAATCACTCCAGAGGAATCTAGCTAGAGTTTTGAAATCGCTAAAATATTATGTCAGTCTGCAGGGAAAATGTAACTAACATACACAAATGCACCTGCCTGGAAACACACAGCTGTCACCTAAAGCACACACACACACACACACACATACAGTCTCTCTGTAACATCTCAATTAAAAACGTTGAGACTTTAGTATGAAAAGTATGCAAATGTCTATAGTGGGTTTTTCTTTTTAAACCCTGACTTTGTTGATTTTTTATATATGAATATGCTATATTGTCTCTAAATGAATAAAAGCATGTATGAAAGAATAATTTGGATGATTGGGCACATTACAGTAAACAAGGTTAACTGCCCGTTTTCACTTGCAGTACTTGAATGAGGTCAGTTTTTAATCCTTTACAAACAGTTGAAAGCTAGCAAAGGTGAGCTGTGTGTGCAATATTAGTGTATTACATTAAAGTTGTGCATTTTGAAATGAACTTCAGGCCAGGTGTGTGCATCCTATGAAACTGTCTACAGGAAATGTTCATAAATTAGCCACAATTATGTCATGCTTCAAGAAAGTCCAAAATTTAACATGAGGGTTAGGCAATAGAAAATACCATAAGTTTGGCATAAAATCAAAGGAATTCTATGAGATAATCGCACTGAAACATCAAAAAAAGTTTTTAGTAATTAGACGAAAATAAACACAAGACTTCATCGCCTGCACGCAGCTGACTGCACGTCGCAGCTGACCGCTCAGAGGCAAACATCACAGTCACATGCACATGCAGATGCGACACACTCCATACGGAGAGATGCTTCTAGAAAAGACAGAGCATTGGCTTATGTTCTGATGTTCAAGGGCAACAATCGATAGTAGAAAGAGATACAGTACAAAAGGGCCCTCACGACTCCAACATTAACGTTTTAAATAGCAAAATAAGATGAACTCAATGACACTGAACTCAATTTACCATTTGAAATCTATCACGCACAATTGTTTAAATCTCTCCCATAAAAACCAGTGCAGTAAGTGTGCTGGAAAGCGAGAGCGAGGTGATCTGTTGTCCCACTGAGCCGTGTGTGATCTGACTGTCATACAGCGGGCCTTGAAGCAGCCCGTGTGTGTGCGTGAGGTAGAAAGAGTCTGTTTTATGAATAAACCAGAGAAGTTATTAAATATTTACAGTCTCAGTGATGTCCCCCAGTGTCATTCTTTAATAGAACAGAGAGAACGCGACAGATATTCACTGATATCTCCACCGCACAGGAGTGTGTGTGTCTTTGTGTGTGTGCGTGTATAATCTGCAGGTCTGTATATCTCTAAACAATAAGCAATAAATATTGATGGCGTCAGACCTGCAGCATGAACCTGTGTGCGGTCGGATGCTCATCTTATTGTTGTGTGTGTGAGCAAAAAACAAATAATCCGAAAATCTCAGGAACGACAACAAATATTTGATCATGCAGATGAGATCCGATACAGCGGTGAGGGGATGAAATTGTGTTTATACTTTATTAAGTTGGAGCCACACCTTTACACAAAAAGAAAGAAAATAAATGAGGAAACCTTAAATGTAAATAACACTGGTGGAGGACTCATGCAGTTACGCCTCACTCAACTGTCCACTGCTTTCATCACTATATTCAACATTCTCAGTGTATATCTGTCACAATGTATTCTGAGTCTCTGTGAGCTACCCTCACAGCTCGAAAAGAGAGAGAGAGAGAAAGGCTGTTGAATAAGTACAAACCCCTTCATATTTCTTTTGTCATCATTTCTCATTGAGAAACGTCAGGCCTCCCTCACTCTTCTTCTATCTCTCTCTCTCATTCTGTCCGTCTCTCCGTGCTGATGAACAGGTTGAATAGATGAAAACCTCTCGAGGCCAATTTACTCTTTGCTCTAGAAGGTAAGACATGCATCTCTGTTTAACGGCGCTCAGGAGAGTACGGCGCATGTCTCTCTACGGGGAGCGAATCTGACATCTGTGGAAACATTCGTGCACTGATTCTGGATCAGTGGGAGGCAGAAATCGTGCTGCGAGGAACAGTTGTAATAGATCAGCAGTAAAACACAGAGAGAATGAGGAGGAATATCCACGCAGAGAATAGGATTGCAGTGAAATATTCACATACTGCAATGATTTTCAACTGGTTTTGCTTTTGGTTTTACACTGGAGGCAAACCGGATCATAAACAAAAAGAAGTCTGAAAATGATCAGTAAACTTAGTTTTGAACTGTGGCAACAAATTGATATGAAAACTATGAACAGTTTTGGTATACGAAACATTTATTTTGTAATATATATATTGTTATCTTTTAAATTTCGGAAAGTTGAATATACAAGAGTCAAAAGAGGGGATATTTAAAAGAATGGTTATTCAGTTCAGTTCATTTGTCACATGTACGGTCAAATGGAGCACGCAGTGCTGTAATATACTGTACCATCTGACAAATAGATCATCCAGGGATTATTTTATTGGGTTTTCATGCATGTTCACCTTCTTGGTATAAAAGCAGCCGTCGTGTCATTTAAAATTAAAGAGCAGGTCTGAAGAGTTTTAGTAACACAAACACAGACACAGTAAATCCAAAATCAAAACTCAGCAGCCGTGCGTCTAAACGCAGCTCTGTCATAAAAGCCTTTTCATCGATGAATGGGCGGCAGAAAGGTCAATAGTTAATTAAATAATCTATCACCTCTGGACGGAGCAAAGCCTGCTGCTGTTCTCAATCAATGACTGCGGCATTAAAAGGTCAAAATCAGCTTCATTATAAACCACCTGCTTAACGTCTCCGGCCACAGAGCCGCACTAACACACTCTCTGCCGCTCTGTTAGGGGTTATCATAACTCTGTGTGTGTAGCTATGTGTGTGCGTGAGTTTATGCGTGTTTACCTGATTCAGTTAGATAGGAGACCGGATGTCTAGAGCAACAGAATTCAAGCACACTGAAACATTCCATCAAGGTTCAACCTGCAGGTTCAACACCGATGATAGAGCTCAATATTTATTTCTGTTGGAATTTAGCCTTAAATTAGGTACGTACTGTACATGTAGTCTTTAATTATGTACAAGCTTCTGAAATTATAGCTGGAATTATCAGGTTTCAATAGCAAGATTACTAATTTGTGCAGAAAATGTAATTTTGCAAATTATTTATATGCAGATGTGTAAAGACTGCAAAAATCTTCCTTTAATAATTTATTTTGCAGTGAAGCAGATTTGTGATTTGTGTCACAGCATTTTAATTTATTACCTTAAGACCCTTAACATTTATTATTGATGGTCAAGACACATTCAAATACTGATTTTGATTTAAAAGAAATTATTAATAAATTAATATTAATTATAATATTGTTATGTGCTATTAATAATAACAATACAAATGTATTATTAATATTATTACTATTAATAATAATACTTTTATATTATATATGTTTTTTATGGTTATTATTATTACTCATCAGACAAATGAGAGAAAAAAAAGAACCCTCTCTCTTTCTCTAAACAGGTATTGTTCTGGCTTTTGTTGAATCTAGTAACTTTGTATTGGCACCTATTGTATTATTGCTCCTGTATGACATATTGCATATGGTTCCCTGAACTCTCTGTAAGTAGTTTAGGATAAAAGCGTCTGCTAAATGACTAATTGTGAATGTATTTATTCACCTAGTTGACTATTTTCAAAGGAACACGAAAGCAAAAGCAATAATGATAATCTTAATAATCTTATAAAAAGGTTTTAATATCACTTGGTCATGCAAATGTTATTGATACAAGCAGCATTTAATTTGAAAGATTCTCATGAAATAACCAATAACCGTACATTTGAGTCTGTTCCTCACACCAGGTACATGATTATACTTAAAAGACGTGAAGTACAGTATATTTGTCATATAGACTAACTTTTTACTCGACAAGGCCAGGTTACATTTCCTTTTTTCAGGAGATCAATGTGGATCTTTCTTTAAACTTCTCCTTTTCTGTTCCACCAGGTTCCACGGGTTTGGAGGGCAAAACATGTTTTTGAGAGAAGAATATTTCTGTAATTAGGTCTGATGGTTAAATGTTGAGATTGTGTGTGTCGTTCTGTTGTTGTGGAGCTCTGACAGAGATTTCTCCAGTAGAGATCCGCTCACCAGCCCAGAAACCATCTCGTCCCACAGCGCATGAATGATGCGCGTGGAAACCTGCTGAGATTTTGTTTGGTTCTCTATAGTTTTACAGAAATGTGTTCAATCAGTCTTTTGTTTTAAATGACTCTTGGAATCAGAGCAGCTTCTCTGTCCGTCTGAATGTGACAAGAGTTGGAAAAATTCCCTGGAAAACAAGCCAAAAAAGGAGAGAAAAAGAATCATTTCTACATCAATAAATATCAACATTCATGCACACAGTCAGTGGAGGCCCTCCAGTAACTGTAAATGAAATGAATATATTCTCAGAACAAAAGAACGGACTGAAACGGCTGTTGTTTGTGGAGGACGGCGGGCCGGTGAATGATGCTCGTTGGCACGCTAGTGTCAAGCATCCCTTAGTCGCTGTCAAAATAAAGTCCCTCTGCTCCTGCTCGCCTGCCAGCGTCCGCGGATGCATTTAGACATGCGGGGGGCGAGACGGCATATTTGATTGGTCATGGCGATTGGACGGTCATTAGCGTAATGGGTTTGGCCTCTGAGCGTCTCCGAGTGTCTCCGTAAGGTGACAGCACTGAAGTCACATTAACGTTCTCTTCTCAAATGCCTGAGATTGACGTGCTCTGTCTCCGTCGCATATGAGCCCTTTGACGAGATAAAAGTTTGTCCCTGCAGAGGCCGGGCGGAACGTTGTGTGCTGTAGCACGCCTGTCAATCTGTGAGCATTAGGACGCGACCCAGTCCCTACCACGCCACAGTTAGAGACGTCTAATCGAAGTAGCGGGACATGTCACCCCGCACACACAAATACAGATTTATATATTTCTCTTAGTGCCTGATCTCTGAACTTCTCCATCGTTTGATGTTTATGTTAAATCCTGTCAACTTTTCCTAGTGACTGTCCATGCTCGGAGTTAACTTAACATAAAAAATGATTTACACAATGGCTTGCTTTCATTGGCCCTTCAGTTTGATCCATATAGACAAACAGGAAAAACTATAAATTCTATATGTGCTGGCCCTCATGTCTTTTCAAAAGTGATGTTTCTTCTTTCAGACTTTTAAAGCATCTTCACACCATTTTCCATACAATCCACGATGTTCATGGTAACCAAACGCAAAGTAGTTTAAATCTATTTATATTTTGAAGCTATATGATAGTCCTCTGTGTGAAGCAGACCGAAATTATACAGTTAGTTTCCTAAAAATCCTAAAATATAGACCTCAATTACCTGGAACATTGGCTACCCATTCAGCTAATATCTACAGTTTGTTGAGTTTAAAGAGCATCAGTTTCTGTGACTGAACTGTTTGCTTTAGCCAATGAGTGTATTTTCCATACTGTATAAAAACAGAGAATTTTACTTGAAAGTAGAAATGTTAAGACTCACCTAACCGTTTCTGTATGGATCATGTTTGTGTGTATGGGGGTCGACTTAAGCATATTTTGGGGACAAATTTGTATCAAAAAAAAAACCTGAGAAACAACAACAACAAAAAAACAATAATGTAAAAATGCAGAAAGTTCAGAAAGTCATTGAGAAATTGAAATTGACAACCCTTATCTTTATGAAATATTGAAATGTTATTTAAACATGACTTATCTGTGCACTTTTATTTTTTTTTATTTGTGTGCCTTCATCATTTTTAATACAAATTTTGCACCCGCCCCGTCCCCCGAAACAACGACCCAATTAGTTCTCGACGGATGAGATGAAGTCCCGCCCTACATTTTTTCTAATTTTAGAAGCCGTTTCACTCGAATATCCATCACGATACTTCATGACGACTTTAAGGTTACAGTGTGGGTTAGATTATACTGTTTATTATGCACTGTGAATGAAAACAGAAGTCTATGGCATGTCGACATTTAGAAAGATAAGCAAACGTGTTTATGTGTTCGTGTGTGAATATTACTGATCATTGCACAAGTTTACACGAGTTTGCAACAGCATTTGCTCGGTTCAATTAAAAGCAGAAACCCTGGATCAGTTCCCATGATTACACACGCCCAGACCCCGCCCCCACACCACCCAACGCCCCGCCCACACTAAGCACCCTGCACCACTGAACACGGCACACATACATCCCACCTCAGCATCAGCTCCACCCACACCGCATGACTCCACCCACAACCACACCCCGCATCTCTTAATCGACCCCACCCATTACCACAACAATACCGCTGACTTCACCCGGACTTGTGAAATATTGGCTCCGTATGAAAATAAATATTTCGAATACTTTATGCATTCAGTGTCTGACATTTTCATGACCCCTTTTCTCTCTCTCATCCTACCTACAGATCGTGCGGATTAGAAAGAACACCAGAGCATAAATTGAAGGATAGGAAAGGTGACGGAAGGTGAAAATATCTCCTCTGAGGTCTGCAGGCCTGCTGGACAGAGCTCAGGTACATTAATAAAAGGGGATAGAATTTCCATTTTCTCAGGACATTGTTAATGTTCGGCTCTTACACCGGCGCACCGAATGAGTCGAGAGGTGCGGAACGCACTTTATAGACACAAATAAGAGTAAATTGTGAGATGTCACCTTTAAGCCCGCTCATTTTTATTACCGGTACAGGAAATGCCTGAGATTTCAGCCTCCAGAGAAGCTCGGGCTCCAGCTCACGACAGAATCTGTCTTTATCGTTTTCCCTGAGTGAATGAGAGTGAGAGAGAGATTGATAGCAGATGGTTGTTTCTAAAATAAACCTATCCATTACGGCAGTATGCGTTTACTGCCGTCTATACGCACTCACGGTTACATCTCTACACTCCACAACACACACAACACACACACACAGTGAGAATGTGTCTCGGCAGGCCTCTTGGAGAGGTGAAGGTGTAAGACTCTTTATTTAGAGGTTTTCACTATCGAGTTAGTGCAGGGCTTTAAATGCCTCATGTCAAGAGGAATCACACACACGATTCTTTCAAATACATATTTTTTCTCTACTATGAAAACATATCTTACAATATCACATGACAGTCCACATTTACACCTCAATAATGCACATCACATAGACAAGATTGAACACGACGTCAGATGCGCAGAGTGTCAAAGAATGGGTGGAAATGGTAAATTA
Organism: Triplophysa siluroides; assembly: GCA_006030095.1. Classification (NCBI taxonomy): domain Eukaryota; kingdom Metazoa; phylum Chordata; class Actinopteri; order Cypriniformes; family Nemacheilidae; genus Triplophysa; species Triplophysa siluroides. The sequence goes on along the minus strand of VCII01000203.1, from coordinate 3,770,481 downwards.
TGGAGCAAAAAAAAGTTTACTAACATCATTAGCAGATCTCAGAGGGAAAATTAGACATCTGTTCACACAGGTACTTTATTTCTCTCCGAGATTCAATTAATCTGATTTTCAAACAAAGAACAGAATTGGACTCCAACCTGCCTGCAGTTATTCCAAGTGCCGGGCAGCGTTAACTCAGACCCTCAATTTGCCCTCGAACCCCAAGCTCGGTTTAGCACAACAGACGAAGCAAACATTCATATATTCAAATTAGATTCGAAACACTTGACTGATTTTGAGCAAGTCAGGGACTGTTTACCACCTTCGATCGCCGCACGCGCGCGTGTGTACGTACGCCTGTTGCAGGAGCAAATTAACTTGGCGCTGTGTTTTCAACTCTTCGTTAATTGTGAGAAATAATATTAGAGATTTTTTGTGACCAGCGTCAGTGTATTGTATTCTAATAAGTAAGAGGAAGTTGCTGAGAAACAGCTTATTAAGAACAGAGCTGCAAATTCAGGACAGCAACTGATTAAAGGTAATACAGCTAATCCTGAATATATTACATATTTGCATATAAAATGCTATACATCATTTGAATATTAATTGAAATATGGAAATGATGTATAGAGCTGCAATCATTGCATGTTTAAAATGATAATTAATTGACCACAGGTAATTTTGAAATATTAAACCTGCCAGTGAAATCGCCGACCCCCTGAACTGTGATAAAATCAACGCAATTCACGGCCACTCGCAGGTTATTGCTTTCATGAAGTGCCAGGAACAGCTTTAAGACAAGAGACGCCAGTGTTTAATATAATAATCAGAAGTATGTTTGTGTAATTAATAGGTACGTACGGTCATTTTACAAATTAAAGCTACAACTCGTAACTTTTTATGATTAAAATTTGTTTATTGTGTAAGTACTTTGTAAAAACCTGTGTTCAAAATTGTCTCCTCACCCCGATGTACGTTAAGCTTATAATAATAATTTATAAGCTGAGCAGTAAGATATCATTTGGCAGAAAACGTTCGTTTATGGTCGTTTGACCTCATCCCACGCAAAGCTATGTAACCCGTAGTTTTATGTTTCAAACAGAGTTGAGCAAAGATTGCGGATTGAAATATGTCAAAAATGTCCCGGTGACGCCTATAGATTATCCCACTGCTAAAATAATCGTGTTAACATTATTTACTTTATTCATGATTTTTTTTATCTTTTTTTTTACTCATAGCCAGGTAAACGACAAGTGTGTGTTTGTGTAATCTTGTTCCAAACATAACTTCACATTACAACAGAAAGCTTTAAAATGTAAACGGTATTAATAATCCATACAGTTTACTGTATAACATAAACCACAAGCTCAATAATAACTGACAGTTGCTTTTTTCATGGGAAATATTTTTTGCCATAACAATTTAAAAGAAATAGACTGTTTCTCTTGTAATTTATTGATATAGTGTGTTTGTCCATCTACACAGAATGTTGTTAAGGGCTCTTAGTGAGGAGAGAGACTGAATCTATTGATAAATGGTATATGGAGTCACACACCTATGAGAAACATGTTTTCAGTGTGCGGCTAATTTGTTTCTTTGTGTTCCTCTGGGAGCAACCAAAAGCCTCTGAACTTACAATCCCGAGCTCTCAGAAGAAGATCCGGCCCTTAATGTGTCTCTCAGGGGCCTCAGCAGGTTTCATTAAACATCACATATCACAGTCACTACAGCAATGCAAAATACTATTGACTTTATTGAGCTGTGCTATTGGCCTGCTGCGATTCGCCTGTCTTACAGTTTAACAATATAGAGAGTATTACACTTCTATACACACCCACATGCACAACATTATTCATTCAAGCTGAAAGCTTTTTATAGATTTTTATTCACTTTATTTTTGTTATCTGTGAGCCTACATTAACATGCAGGTTTACAGAGGTACAAAATATTTATCTGAACTCACATAACATTAGAACCTCTGCCAACATGCTCCTAGGTAAGAACACCAGCAATGAAATAAACAAAGAAATAAAACAAAATGAAAAATAAAAAGATCTAGCCAAAGCCAAAGAGCAGCACCTGAACAGCTGTTTTCCTGCGGGTCTGTTGATCTCTAGAATGTCTGAGAATGATTCCTTGGCCTTTAGGATTATGAATAGAAGCTCAGACCCTTGTGTGTCTCTCTGTTAAAATCTTTTCACGTGGAAGGTGTTTAATAATCAAACGTGTTTAAACAAAATGTGATTTGAAATCTGATATACGGTAAAATACTTGATACACTTGGGGTCCGAAGTTTACATACAGTCTTTAAAATACAAAAAGTTCTTCACAGCAACATCATTGGAGAGCCATTTATGGTTCCCTATAGAGCCATTCAGTCAAAGGTTCAGTCAAATACCTTTTTAGAGCCTAAAGAACCCCTTTCCACCGCACAATCTCTACGGATATTAAAATGGCTCTTCCATGGCATTGTGAGGCAACTTTGATTTTTAAGAGTGTATTTTCAAAATGTAAAATAATAAAAAAATAGAGAGATCATAAAAAAAATGATGCCCATGAATGTGCTTTTCCTCCCTGTAAAAAATCCTGTAAAAAAATACAATTTTCTGGCAGCTGGGGCGCCAGTAAAATATTGTTAACTAAAAGTTTTGTCACATTAAATTACAAGTTCTTTCCATGTTTTTCTTGTAAATTTGTCTTTTTTGTAATTTAACTGTTGTAAAAGTGCTCTTTAAAAAATACAGTTAAAAGGTAATTTTTTTGCCACTGGGGCCCCAGTAAAATACCATAAAATATTAGTTTTGTTATGTAAAATGGCATCTTTTCTTGTAAATTTGCAGACTTTTGACGTTGCGGAAATCTGTAAAAAAAGAATCTCTAGAATGTCTGAGAATGATTCCTTGGCCTTTAGGATTATGAATAGAAGCTCAGACCCTTGTGTGTCTCTCTGTTAAAATCTTTTCACGTGGAAGGTGTTTAATAATCAAACGTGTTTAAACAAAATGTGATTTGAAATCTGACATACTGTAAAATACTTGATACACTTGGGGTCTGAAGTTTACATACAGTCTTTAAAATACAAAAAGTTCTTCACAGCGACACCATAGGAGAGCCATTTTTTGTTCCCTATAGAGCCATTCAGTCAAAGGTTCAGTCAAAAACTCCACAAAATAACAGTTTTTTTATTAAGTAAACATGAAAAACCAGTAAAAAACAACAGTTAAAAACATTGGTAAAATTACAGTTTTTACAGTGTAATACTGTGAGAGTGGACAATATTATGCAAACTTTAATATTGTTGGTTAAAATTGCACACAATAAGCAAGAGTCTCATTTATTTTGTGTGGACTAATAGAATAATAATCATTTATTTGGTCCACGTAGATTTTATTACTCTTGAAATCTAGAGCTTAATAATTTTGGCAAATAGACAAACTTGTTTTTTTTTTAAATAAAATAGTTTGCTGATTCTGAAATCTGTATAATTGCAGACGGTCTGCAAACGGTCTCAGTGACAATGAAGAGAAACTTGAGACACAGTGAACTTCTCATCTCACTGAAAAAGCAAATTTGTTTTAAGAGAAGAAACGTGGTCATGTGTGAAGATCTGTAAGCATGTCACATTATAAGATGGGATGAGAGGATGTTTTAAACACGTACACGCACACGCACACACACACACGCACCGAAAAGCACTGTGTGTGTGCTGAACCCTAGTCTGGACTCAGGTCATAAAGTCTTAAAATGTCAATTTAACCTGCAAAACGTTCACTAACACCCGCAACCCGAGAGAGCATTTCACCTTTAGACAGTGTGTGTTAGTGTGCTTCTGAAAGGATCTGTGTGTTGAGCACTGACCAGGCCGTGACGTGACACTGCAGGAGTCAGTAGGAGGTGAAGGGAGTGAAGATCTTCACAGGATCTCCTCCAGGGACCTGCAGCCACACACCTTTACTTCAGCATTCACGCCATCTTCTGCTCCTCACCCGGAAAAGCCTTTTAGACCTCCATCCTACCCTCTCTGTCTCTCAAGTGAAAGGGGTGAGAGAATCTCTGAGGGTCTCTGAAGTTCTCTTCTCACATCTCCTGCTGTCCTGCGTTACCTTACAAAAAATGACAAACACGCCCACGACCCTAGAGACTCGCATCAAGCACGCACATGTACTGTACTGTATTATTCCTGTGGAGTCTCACCATTCACAGTTATTAAAAGTTACCTTTATGAAAGTGAATTTTACCTTAACCGTAAGCTATACATTTTTGAAAGTTTTGCTTCAGAAAACGACAAAAGTTTTACACCAAACCGATTAAAATACATATTTTAACACCATATAAAATCTGTCTGCAACCAATAATATAAAATATCACGATGGCAAATTTATGCAATAATAAATAAATATTCAGATCATCTCTGTGATCACGCTAAGACGACTGGCCTGTCATTTTTAGTTTGACACAATTCACACGGGATTTGTATTTTAGTTTTATCAACAACAGTCGATTGCACATGACAAGAAAGTCACAACTCCATACAGTGTTTTCCCTGTCTGATCCCCCCCACACAAATAAACAGCGCACACACTCATCATTATCATTGAACGAGACACAAACCATCCCCTCTACACAGAGGAAATTCGAGAAGATGAGATGTGATAAATCACAGGACTGTCTCGTGGTCTGATGCTTATACAGCAGCGTGAGGAGAGTTCAGTAGACGGCCTGCACGCGGCCTGACGCTGTGTGGCAGTTTTGATAAATCTAAATGTACAAATGTTATGCCTTACCCAGACTTATTAGGCCATGAATCAGTGCAGTATATAAAAAGACTGACCCCTCTATTTCCTGCTGTAACACCCACCTCAGGGAGGGTAACAAACACCAGATGTTTCAGAGAGAGAGAGAGAGAGAGAGAGAGAGAGAGAGAGAGAGAGAGAGAGAGAGAGAGAGAGAGAGAGAGAGAGAGAGAGAGAGAGAGAGAGAGACAATCTGATATCAAATGGTATCAAATATCCATGTTGGATTACAGGCATTTATCGCTGATGTTTATGTGTGCATGTGTTTACAGGCTTGTACCACTGGGGCATCAAATGTTATAAAGTTATTAAGAGAAGATGTTATTAAATGTTTGATCTTTTTTCATTCGAAAGTAAAAGTAAGAATGTTACATCAAGATTTCCAATTTTCGTGAAGTAAAACATCAGTTCCAGGTTCTTGCCCATAAATCTTCCACTAAACCCTCTACCTAAACCTAACCACTTCTCAAGCATACAAAACACAACACATGAACAACACACGAGTAAAAGTATGTAAACTGTAATAAAGCATAAAAACTGTATAAAAGTGTTACAAAACCACTCGCGTTGCAAACCTTGCGAATCGAAGCCATAAGATAACTTTATGCATTTTTTAAATGCGTTCTCCAAGATTAACGGCGAATGATTATCGCTTTTGCGTCTGCACTCATATAATTTCATCGTTTCAACTTGGTACGCGTACAATATTTGTAGTTTTTGGAAAATGACTGATATGTATGCTGTGTTTTATATTGTTTAAAAATAAATGTCTTTACGTTACTTCTTCAAAATGACTTAACAGTGTAAGGCAAAGTTATCCTGGCTGTTTAAATTGAATACTTGTCATTGCAAAATCATACACCAGTATATAAGTTCATAATAACAATAAAAACCGCTTGCCCATCTCGTCTTCGTATCAACGGCAAAGGTTTGTTATTGAAAGCAATGGAGTACCCCGCACGAAAAATGCGTCCTGTTGAAAAGTGACGTGGAGGGGCTCAGACCAAGCTTCAATATGTGACAAGTTGGAAGTGAAAACGTGTTGGAAATATCTGTGCATCTCTTTAATAAGACTTACTGAAACCCCTCCCCTAACCCCTAACCCCTACCCCCTACCCAAAACCTAACCGGCACTGGCACGAATGCAAATCACAATAAAACATACAATTGAGATCATACAAATTCTTGTGAATCAATCACCCCGTAAAATAGTTACAAATTGCCGTGACATTGTCTGGCATGTTGTTTATTAATGAAAGATTGAACCACATCAATTTTAAAGTAAAACGAGTTAAAGTTAAATAAACTGACTGACAGTGTGAATACGCTGTGTGTGTGTTTAAGAGTGTGTGTTGTGCATGAGTGTGAGTTTCAAGGGGAATCTTGTGAATATGAACCCTGGCAGAAGGTGAAAGTCAATCACATGTTCATTTGCTATTTAATCTTCACACAGAATAAAAAACCGAATTCCCTCCTTCAGATGGAGTCTTTCATAACCACAGTTTATTCTGCTTAATTACCCAGAATGCTGTGTTCAGACATCACTGTAACATGACATAAGATAATGAGCTCATCATTAACACATGTGAAAACTTCACGTCTCATACGACACGCTCTGCCTGCGTCTCAGCAGGTAAAGAAAACGTGGCTGAATTTTTTCAGGCATCTCGCAGGACCACATTCAAAGCCGAGGACCGAACTTCTGAAACGCGCGTCTGAGGATGTGACACGTTGATTAGTTTCTGTGGGCCTGAAACACAACTTCTAAGAAGCTCTCTGTGTGCTCCTGTGTCCGTCTGAACCAAAAAATCTCTACGACACTATGACGGGATGAGACAAGATGAAAGAGGAGAGGTAAGGACAGAAGAAATAAAAGAATACATTTTTATATGCAGTTTTAATATATTTATTATTAGATGTTGCCTGTTATTTTATGCTATTTTGACTATTTAAGTTATTGAATTGAATATCAAAATTATACCATATCATACATTAAGAAAAGTAGCCAACTCATCAAAACTAAAATAATTTTTTGCATCTTTGGTGTAGTCATCTTTTGCCATATCAACCCACTCTTTGAAATCCCACTTTTCAATGCTTTTTAAACATTATTCTGGGCTCTGATTGGTTGTTTTTTCTTCCTCATTTAGAAGTCATCTAAAACTTTTTTAAACAATATTTTTGTTTTGTTTGTTTCATTATGAAAGAAATGAATATGTTGGCATACGTTTTTCTTCATAACTAATTTCAAACTATTTCCGACAGTAGCCTTCAGAAACAATTTTTGTTTATTTTACGATCATGAAAAACATTCCAGTTAAGGGACCCTAAACTTTTGAACTGTTGAAGTATTGCTATTAATTTAAATATATAATGAATAATATTGTAAATAGTAAACAAAGGTACAATATCAGGTTTTTTCCAAGCTGTGTATGTAAATGAGGTGTAATGTATAATGTATTGCCGATGTTTATATTCCTCTAGTTAAATAAACAAAACATCTGCATATTTTTCTATAATTTAAAAGTTGAGAGAAAATAAATATTTGTGGTTACTGGAACTCAGGACACTCATCCAATTTTCCAAAATATTTGTAGAACAGTTTTTATTTTCTGTCTTTTTGTTTATTTAAAATTTAACAACGTAAAAATGTGTCAGGCCTAGTATAAGAAACATCTCAAACAGCAGTCGTTATTGTAAATGGCATGAACATAATTTAGAGAAATTTATTGGCAATATTCTACAATAAACAGAAAGCTGACGGTGAATTTTGCAGAAGTGGAACCCGTGACACTGAACTGTTCCGTTCAAAAGAAAGCTTGAATACACTGGACTATCACGCTCAACATACTGAAAGTTAATTAACGATTTGTTAATTGAATACAGGGCCTATAATTGTTGCATTAGTAGCATAAACATCATTTTCTTCAAATATTATTAAAGCGTTTTTTGTTGCACCTATTAGAGATTCTTGTCTGTGAGTTAATTTCATTATGCTAATGAGCTCTCTTCCTCTCAGAACCTTTGCTTTGATCCGTGTTAATTGTCGTGATCTTCAAAGACAAAGTCACCACTTACTTTAAATGAATTTTACATTTTTTAGGGAATCTTATGGAAATGAGGCAGAAGTAATTAAATTTTTATGATGCGTCTCAGTATTTTTAACGGCCGAGAGTGTGGTACTGAGGAGGTTTCGTTTCAACATTTAACTGGGGAAAACTGAGAACGGGGCGAGAGACGGGCAGAAAAAAAACGGTCAGATGCTGAAGATTAAAGCGCCTGTGAATCCAAGGCTTAATTTGTACTGATAAACTTCAGTGTTTAATACGCTCTTCTGTGTTCCCAGCATGAAATCCTCACGTCGAAACTGAAGAACTGAAACTTTCCCTTTATTTCTTGTCTGGTCTTCTCTCTCTCACCTTCTAAACTCTCTACAGTTTCTTCATGCGATGACAACTTTGGACCTGAAACACCTGCGGACAAAGTTTGAAAACGATGGTTTTGGATTGGAAACCTTGTTTGAAACAAACAACCCTTAATCCTCCTGTTGTGTTGTTGACTGTTTTGTCCTCATCAAGAAAAAAGTCTACATGGAGTCAGAATTGACCATATTTACATTGTTAGCACATTACAAGTTATGTGTTAAACATTCATCCTCTCCAAAAAAAGAAATACATTTTATACAAATTTTAATCAAAATCTGAAATTGTTCTTCTGCTCTAAAACCATGCAGTCACAAATATTTTATTTAAGCGATAAAATTGTTTTACAGTGGTCTTTTTACAGGGTTTTCACATGCACCCTTTGGGATCACTATGTACCTCTGAGATACAAAAAAAGTGTTCATGCAGGGTTTTTAAAAGAACTTATAACCTCAAAGTCACATCTTTGGTAAAAGAGACCCGAGAAAAATATTAATTTCATCAAGGAGATTAAAGGAGGTGGAACAGATGAAGATTTGGATGTTAAGAGGCTCGTGTAGATGATTCTGATGTATTGCGTGTGTGTGATTCAGGTGATGGTCAGTTCTCACACTGATACATTTTTAGTAATACATCAAAACATCTGACATCGCAACTCATAAACAGTCAAAAACAGTAGTACGTTTATGAATATTAATACATGAATATGATGAGAGTATCTCTGAACAGCCTGAGATCTGACTTTAATCAGCATGTGTGTGTGTGATATCACAGGTGTACCGGGTCATGGTGGATTACCGCTAAACCCACACAAATCTCCTTACACGCAGGATCAACCTCCTCATTCAAGAGCCTCAAATACTGAGCAGATGTGCGCAGGTACTGTACACTGTGTGTGTGTGTGTGTGTGTGTGTGTGTGTCACTGTACGCTGAAGGTCCACTCCTGTAACACAGCAAGTTCTTTAATTTATTAATGTCAGACCTTTACGAGAATTATTCAGAAATTCTTCAGGATTTGTATCATGAATGAAACAAATACTGCAGTGTGTGATCTTTTATCAGATGACTGAAGGCATAAAATACTTTCTATGACTCTGAGGTCAAAGGTCTTATTTCTCCTTCCTTCTCTGTTTACGTGTTTAAATGTAAAAGAAAGAAAAACAGGGGAAGGAGGTAAAAGTGGGAGGTTGATGTAATACTGTATCATATTGAAATGTAAATTGCAGTTAAACAAAGGTTAGTAAAGGTGCAGACATACTGTACGGTAAGTTACTTTTCATTGTAGCCTAACATCATCATTGTGTGTGATGTAGATGTATTAAATCTACTACGGTGTCTCAAGGTTTATTTTTTATTTACTTCATTTGTTTTATGTACATAAGCAACAAAAACTGAGATTATCAAATGAGAAACATATCGTTGTGCTTTTCAAAACTTTTTTAGGAAATAGAAAATGTACTTTTTTAATGCTTTAATACCGAGTTGTCAAAGTTGACAAGCAATTTTTATTACTTTTTATTGGTTAGATATTTGCAAAACTCAGTGACAAACATAGAGAGTGACTAACAATAATGATAATGGCAAAACAACAACAAAAAATTAACAAAGTATGGAGATTTCATTATGGAGGTTTCAGAAGGACAGCAACGACATGTGAGCAAGTTCAATTCCAGAATGGCAACAAAGATCTAGACAGACTACAGGAAATCTATAAAATGACTGATACTGATCATTCTAAAAAAAACATTATATGCTTGAGGTACTGTAGATACTTTGAAGGTTTAAAAAACTTTATGTGTATATATGAAAGATTAAGATGACTCCTGACATCTTTCATGCTAGACTACATCGGGTAAAACATCTCCATCCCCCAACACAGAAACTACCTTCCATTCACTGTCACAATTTCTCTCGCTCAGTCCCTCAGCTGCTGTCTCACAGGAATATACGTGCTGTACATGAGGCCTGGGTGAATAAATAAAAAGAAACAAGAACCTCCTAGATAATTGAAATAGAGAAAGAGAGAGAAAGGGGGGGTGAAGGTGGCAGGTATGATTAAAACCCCTGTGATTTATGAGTAGGTGGACCTGAGTCGTCAGCCTTCATGCTCTGATGCCCTGTGTGATGCCCCCGCACGCGCACACACACACACACACACACACACACGTCTCTTCTCTCCACACAGTCAGATGTTTACATTCAGACTCCAGCATAATGAAACACAATGTAACAATGTTTGAGAAACAATCTCATTAATGTCCTTAACCTGGTTCAAAAGGACACTTCTTAAGTCTTCCATTTGTCTGATTTGTATTTCTATCTCTTCTAAGCAGTTGAATTACAAAGAACCTCTGAGACAAACTTGATACATTGAATGACCACGAAGACCTGAGAACTCCATTGAATGTCATGAGCTATAAAAGAGAAACCTGTGAGCAAACAAATGACAGTTGGGTCATTTAAGCTCAAACATCTTTCCTCAGATTTTTTCAAGACCAAATGATTCTAGTTATGCTGAATCTCATCTCTGTTTGTTTTCCTTTCTCCCCAGGGTTATTTTAGTTTAGTTTCAGGCCTGGTCTGGGTGTTCAAGAGCTTAAAATGATGCACGTCTATAAGAATGATTCGTTTATATCACGAGACTCAAACAGAAGGAGAAATACATTTCCAATCTAAACAAATAAACGGATAAATCTCTTGATTCACTTTTAGGACCAATTGATTTCCTTTAAAATTGCATTTTTACTGGAAACAAATATAGTGGTGCACAAATGAAGCCGAACCAGAGAGGAAGAGCCAGAGCTAATGATAGATAAACAGATAAATAACAACCCCAGAGGTCATTTATCCAGCGTCTGAGATCTTTCCAGTACATCACAGAACACATTCTGACGTTCTGCACAGCAGGGTCCCGGATCTCGCAAACTTTTGGTACTCTGCATGTTTGATGTCACCCACAAATTTATTTGACGAGCCGGTTTCGCCCGCAGATGGAGGAAAGTAATGACAGTGTGTTTACAGTGTGTGTTTTGTGCCGGGAATCTAAAGCTATACACGGCTGGATTTGGATGTCATTTTTTTAGGAAACGGTGCTGTTTGTTTTTTTATTGAAATTGAATTTGACATCATTATTTACAGTGTTTACACTTGTTGGCCTCGCAAACTTAAAAATCAATAAAAAAGGAGATTAGTTTTGTACAGTTATTGTTCTTGTCAGAAAGTATTTCTTCTGTAAATAGTCATTATTAATTTTGACACTGATCATGAACATCATTCAAATTGTTTTGAATAAACATTGTCTTGATATCTTCTTTTGAATACAATTTTTTATTTACTACATAGTAAATACAGTAAAATAGAAAATACCCCTTAAAGGTATTTTCAAATCATTTCAAAGTACATACAGTATATTCCGAATTTAAAATGATAGATTACCCCAAAATCTTCATTTACTCACACAACCTGTATGACTTTCATTCTTCTGCAGAACACAATATTTTGGTACCAAAAAACGGCGGGACCCATCCATTTCTATTGTACACACAAAAAACAATGCAAGTCAATCGGTTACCGACATTCTTGAAAATATTTTTTTTTGTTCTGCAAAAGAAAGAAAGACATACTGCTTTAAAATAACATGAAGGTGAGTAAATGATGACATCATTTTTGTTTTGGGGTGAACTATCCCTTAAATGTGACAGGATTGACATTATGTTGGTTTAGGGTTAAAAATGCTATTAATTATTCCGTCAAAAATTATATTTTTGTTTTTTACTCTGAATATTATGTGGACACATCCTCTCTTGGTGAATCACTTATGATCCCTGCTTGTCTGGGCACCTAAGAAAAAGATCTTATTTTTCAAAAAATTATCCGTAACCTTTCTCTAAAAATAATTTTTGGCTTCTTTTATTGTCTTGTTTTATTTATGTGGAATGGATCATTTGAAAATTGTGTGTAGGACCATTTTATTCCACCTGGAAGAAGAAGGTTGATATTGTGTGATTATCTGCTCAGGTGAATTCCTCTGTGGCTCAGGTGGTTAATTTGAACCTGAGAGAGATATGGTGCATATTTCAGCAGCGATATGACACTCGGCAGAGAGATAATTAAATTTCCACTCTTCCCAGCCACCTTTCCTGCCTTTATGGAGATTAATTACATTCACCGTACACATATACACACCGGCATTCTTTTATTCACACACAAATCAAGCACACACATACACACAGGCCACTGTGATAGAAGCCATTACACTTGACTGAGTCAGCGACCAACACAAAGAGTCTCGTCTCTGATTCTTATCACACATGTTACTTATTCATTAATTTCAGGAATTTATCAAGCATAAAGCTCGCGGTGAGACTAACAACACCGAAGCACCGATAAGAGACGCCGTACCTTCAGGTGATATTTAGACACAGTCCAGCGTCTTCCTTGTGTGTACTGGGGAATATTAATCGTCTCGCACTCATGATTATTCCCTAAAAATACATGTGGTGCTGTGTCGTGATAGTGGTTAGCTGTTGTCCCTGCATATAAAAATAACTTCAATGCACTCTAAAGAAAAGCAATGCCACAGAATAACCATTTTTGGTTCTCCTTTGCTTTCCCTCAAAGGCTAGAACCATTTAATTTTCTTTGTATAATCTAAAGAACCTTTTTTCAGCTACAAAGAACCTTTCGTTAAATAGTAAATATTTTTATTTTGGTTTATGGAGTGTCCAGCATCCAAACATTTTCATTTTCTAATAACAGGCAGTTATTATTCCCTTACTTCTTGACTGACTTGACTGATTCGTTCGGCAATTCATCGGTCTAATACGCTCCTTTCTGTCATCCTACTCTGATCTGATTGGTCAGATGGTTTAGTCTGCTGTGATTGGTCTACCACATACAGCGTCTAAGTGTCGCAAATGGAACGTAGGCGGGCGTTACACCGAGTGACCAACAAATCTGACACGGAATTGAAATTAGAACGAAAGACGACTCATTCGGATGATTCAGAATCGACTCCTTTTTCCCAAGCCAATAACTTTGTTATTCGTTCACTTTCTTCTTTACACCTTGGCAGACTGCTTACAATCACACACAGCAACACTGCATGAAATGTAATTTTAAGGACATTGTAATAGTTACTCTTTAAACAGAAATGTTATTCAGAAGATATAGATGTGATACATTTCAGCTAAAAATTACAAGCAACAAATAGAGCATATTCGGTTCATGTTATTTACTTCTGAATCACATTTATGAAAAAAGGGAATCTGAGGTTGAATTTAAAATATAATACTATAATAATAAATAATAATAATAAAAAATATAATAAATAAAAAAACGAGATTAAAAATAAATAATATGTTTTTATTTTCTTAAATTATTTTCTTTAAAGCGGTCCTAACACACAGGGTTTCTGCCAATCTCATATTAATCTTGAGTATCTATAGAGAAGTATTGCATACTTCGTATCTTCGAAGAGTATTTAGTTTGATCACATTTATAAAAGATAGATACAGCTGTACGATTGTTTCCGAAAACATACGGCGAGTGCGGGGGGGAGGGGTAGGCTGAACCAAAGCACGTGCCCACCCATTGTCAACAAAACACAGACATCAGTTTCACTCACTGCATGCGGTTCAGTTTATATAACATTCATCCCCCAAATGTAGTGAACAAACAAACACCTGAACTTCGTGAACGTGTGCTCTCTCTCTCCTGCTTACAAGTGAAAGTGACGTCAGCGCATGTTCCATCTCCTGCTCTCCTTGCGACCGTGTGCTTTTCCGGGAGAATTGTCCAAGAAAAAATTGTTACGAAACAGTTTTATATGTTCGAAAAAAACTTTCCGAAACCTGTTCGATCGCTGTGGGAGTGTATCGAGCACAGAAATATGAATGGTAGATGTGACGATGTGTTGCTTGCCTGTGCTGTAGTTCCGTCCCACTCTCCCCACTAGTCCCACCTCTAGCAGCTCATGTTTTTCCCGGAAATAATCGGACAGCTGTATCTCTCTTTTATAAATTTGAATGAACGAAATACTGTTTGAAGATATGATGTATGCAATTCTACTCTATACTCACTCAAGATTAATATGAGATTGGCAGAAACTGCCTGTGATACGGGATCTTTAAACAACAGGAATACAAACAAAATCTGAAGCCGTTGGCTGCGGAGGGTTCTCTAGTTGCAGAGCAGCCAAAAAATATCCAACAAATATACTTTGGGCCAAATATGGAATGTTGCACACACCTTTGAACCCCTGTGTGCTCCTGAAGACATTTGATAGATCCTGGACCAGTTCCACTGGAAATTTGCTCCACTTATTGTACTGACCTCAAGCTTCTTGCAACCTACTGCAGTATATACTTGTTTCTTTCCTTTGAATGTTTTTTCAATAAAACTCTAAAACTACACTGAGGATATGGATACTTCCTTGTTTTTGCAGCCAGTCAGTAATTGTTCTGATTTACTGTAGGTTTTGAAGACTGTACACATTTGCATTTTTTTTACTTTGCTCAAAAAAAAAGGGAAGATATAACCTGCAGTTGAGCAGGTTGTCTTACCAAATCAGTCTGTGGCTGCATCTGAAATGGCATACTCAATGAGTAGGTACTTAATTTCAGTAAGTACAAACTTAATGAGGGCTAAATGGGTACGTACCGGTTTGCCTGAATGAGTGTAGAATGAATGCGATCGGCAGTTGTCCACCATATTGACGTGATGATGTGATGTAATTCTTCTTCTTTTCCTTTTTAACAGCGGATGGTATCATATGTTTGAGGTGCATGTCCGACACCTACTGTACCTACTGAGTGTAGGCCAGAGATTAGCAATCAAATGTAATGACAAGCACAACAACTTAAGTTATGAGAGACCGGTTGCATTAATAACCTTACCTACTATGGGGTTTGTACAAATTACCAACACATGAAACTTAGCAAATACAATTTTCTTCGAGAACAGCACATTCACTGCAATTTATATTAATGTATTTTCATTTTTATTTCATGGAACTTACGCTTTTGAGTAAAGAAAAAACTAAAAGGAATACAGCAGCTTTGTGATTACAAAGCTCATCGCACTGAAAAGCGAGGTGTGCTATGATTGGCCAGTTAACCAGTGCGTAGTGATTGGTCGAATACTGCAAAAGTGTGACGGAAATGCAACACCTCTTACCATATTTGGAACATCAGGTTCCATAGCAATTGTACTGACAGGTAAGCCCACCTTACTTGTATGTACATTTGGGCGGTCTTAGTCAAATAATACCACGAACTGACGTTTTGGGGATGTGATTACACGAGGCGTTTCAAACAGGTCTGGTTGAGCATTCGCTTTTAGATAGAAAGCATATTTTGTTCAGACACATTTATATATCTATTTTATGTGTCTAATACATGCATGGGCAACATATAACACACCAAAGACACAGAAAAACACGTATTCGTGGCGTATGACCCCTTTAACATGGACTCCAGCTGGTTCAGAACGCAGCAGCACGCCTCGTCTTCCAACAGCCCAAAAGGGCTCATGTGACACCCCTTTTCATCTCTCTCCACTGGCTACCGGTTGAAGCCTGTATCAGATTCAAGTCACTAAAGCTTGCCTACAGGATCACTTGATCTGCACACCCTCCTACAGTTCTACACCCTATCAAGAACCCTGCATTCAGCAAACGAGCGCCGTCTTGTATTGAATGTGAAAGTAACCTATTTGTCAGATATTGTGATCCATACCCGAAATGTGACCTCTGCATTTAGCCCATCCAGAGAGTAGTGACAAAAAGTGTATCGCCAAAGTGTATCTGTTAAAACCACTTGATTAAAATGATCTTGGGAATAATTTTCATGCATTTACTTATATCTGCGAGTTAAAAAAACATTTAAGGGCAAATATGTCATGATCCTGCCTCTTCTTGTTATGATTTTCAAGTCTTGTGGCAGGATCGTGACATACCCATGTGTTTTATGTGGAGAAAGTTCATGGCATTGTCTCCATTAGTGTTTAAGTCATGTCATCTGCCCGTCACCATCCCATTTCAATCTTCCCCAGTTAGTGTTTCTTTATATATTGTCCCAGTTCCCTTTGTCCCTCGTCAGTGCATTGTGCTTTGTACATGGGTTTGCCTCCTCATTGTCTGAGCCGTGGATTACCTGCTTTCCAGTGTCAGTGTCGTTTTTAGGACTTGTTTTTTATAGTTTTTCTGGAGCTTGTTTGTTTAATTCCCCTCGTGGAAGTTTTTAGTTTTGATACCTGTTTCATTCTTAGTGTTTACCCCATTGTGGGTTTTTTGTTGTATTAATAAATGTTTATTATTTAACCCTTTGTCTGCCTGAGCCTGGGTTCTGTCTCACCTTCGTTACACAAATATACATATAAAACACAAACGTAAATAAACTGCTTTTGTTAATGCTTCGTATTTCAATTCTATGAATTAAAACTATGCACAATGTATAGCACGGTCAATTTAAGATCAAAGCAAGGTCAATGTTAATGTTACATTTGTGGGCTGTGCGTGGTATTCTGTCCCGTGGGATATAGAAGCATCTCAAGTATCCGTTGCTGTGTACTTCTAAATCTGGGCGTAACCAGTAAGCCATCCGGGAATTTCTCGCCTACTTTCGGACTCAACATAGTATATGCACGTCAAATCTCGTGCACAATAGTCGAGTATTTCTCGCCTACTCTTTTATGAATTCTGACAATTTAGACGCACTATTCATTCGCCTACTGCTTTTTGCCTACTATATAGTAAGGAAGTATGCCATTTCGGATGCAGCAAATGATTCAAACTTCTGTCCGATTCACTAATCGATTCAACTGATTCATTATAAAAAACTAAAAAAATCAAGGGAATTGTTTGTTAATTGAACTTAATGTGGTGCTGCATGATGATATAAGGTGTAGCGGCAATGCAGGAACCATTATTTTAAGTATGCGTCTATCTCTCTCTCACACACACAGCACAACAAGAGGTATTTAGAGCCCAGCAGCTGGACCTTTCTTCTTCCACAGAAAGTCTAACAACTGAAGGTAAAACATCACATAACCGCACAAAAGCGATAGAAACCTGCGTTTATAAAACAGGCTTCGAATAAAAGAGTTGCTCTGGCTCGCTGCAGGAAACCAGAAAGGTACCAATCAATATTGAAACACAGAAATTAAGCATTTAAATCACTAATTAGGGAGTAGACTGCTCTTCACACCTGTATAGCGCTAAGATCGCCAACATCGCACATCTGTCTGCGCGCACCTGCCAAACACCTGCCGCCAGCTCAATACTGCCTGATTACAGCGCGCGCCTGCTCATTACTGCCTTCACACGAGCTGGAGCTGATCCCGGAGCAGCTGTCGGCCAGAAAACCGCGCTGGGATTTGCCGTTCGCGTTAACGGGCTGATCCTGGATCAGGTGATTCACATGGCTGGTTCCTTTATGCCCGACTTCCTGCTCTTCAGTCGTACAGGCCGGAGCAGACGGATTATGTGCCGGATCACAGCTCACTCGCTCTCTCCCCCACTCCCTCTCCCTTGCACTTTTACAGAATTCCTCCCCGTGCGATTTGCATATGTAATTTGTGGAGCTGAAGGGGTGATAGGAGAGAGCGCGTGTCTTTTCTTCACCTCTAAACATCTTTTTTTATCCCTCTCTCCCACCTGTCACCAGAAAAGCTCGTTCTCGCTCTCTTCTGCACACGTTGCAGTCTGTTACGCCCAAGCGACGGAAGAATAGGTGCCGCTCTTGAACAAACGCTTGATTGAAGCCGTCGTGTTTGAAGATGAACTTGGATGATAGTGCTCACGAGAGAGCCAACAACACAGAACCCTGGAACACAATTCCTCAGCCAGCAGAAGCACATACTCGAACACAGATTATAACTGTAATAACAGCCTAGAACGCTAATCTAGAACACGATTCATCAGTCAACGCTTCAGGTATTAGTCTGTGCTTTAGTTAAAGGTTTCTGTGTTGAGTCTGAACCATTTGTCCAGAACATAGGCCTGTGTGTGTGTGTGTGAGAGAGAGAGAGAGAGAGAAGCCTGTATCAAAGGCTTAGAGGAAGTAACCCCCCCACCCCATTTCCCCCACAATCTAATAGGATGATTCTCATTCTGCCGGAGCTGTTCGGCAGTTAGCGGATCGCCATCTGTGTGTGTAAACCTGAGTCAGTCGAGAGCTCCGCTCGGCAAGGTACAGCAGCTCGTCTAATGACTCTTAATCTTTTCTTTAATTAAATCGTGCAGCCAACCTGAAAAATCTATCTTAATGCAAATGAGCAGGGCCCTTTTTGGCATTTGCTCACCGTAATGCACTAATAAGGTTAATTTAATAAAAATCTGTTCCAGTTTTTACAGATAATTGTATGTTTTCTTGATCCGCTCCGCGCGGGAGATGTTTGTTTGCGGGCGCGTTTATACGAGGTGATCTGGGTGACACCGCTGCCGATATTTCAGCCCGAGACCTTTTTAAATAGTTTTCATTAGAGAAAGAGAGAAACGTGTCTCTGTAGAGCTCGTTTGTGTGCTCGCCGGGACCCGGGCGGCGTAACCTGTGGACAGATCGGAGACCTTCGCTGTCCACCCCGCTCATTACAGAGCACTTTTCCCGGAGCGCCCGAGCAACATTACACCTTATATAAATATGACAAATGCTTTGTTTATTTCATATCAGTTCATGAATAATTTAATGTATTGGATAAGGTGTGAACTAATATGAAAGCCCTGAATTATTCATTGAAGATGCGTCGTAGCAGGTGATGTTTAATTCGTACGGTAAACGAGCGCTTCCCCTCGAATACCCAGCATGCACGGCAGGTCGTTGCTCATCTGACGCGCAGTCTGGAGGTCTGTAATGAGTATTATACTGTTGTAGCACTGATCCGAGGACAAGTTCTGCTGTTCTTGTATTAAAACTGAGCCTGTGATTAGCCGTAGTCAAATATGTTGGACATGTATGACAATGGGTATAGTTTTATTAAATTAAATACATTAAGTGATAAAACACATGTTTAGCAAGAGATTTGTGCGAATGCACTTATCTGCACTCTCTGTTTTGTTTGTATCTTCTGAAGATATAGTGACTCGGTTTGGTAAGAATGTGTGTGCCGAAAGATTTATGCAAATGTCAACGTACACATATGCCACATGATGATGTAGAAATCTGTCTGCCTTTACAGAGATCTATTCAGAAGTTCACTTTAGAATTCAAGTTAAACTCCAAAGAAGATTTTACATAATGATTTACAGAGACAAAGTTTGAACTTGACTTGAACGACTGCAATAAATCTGAAAAATTATTTTGATGCAGCCAGTGTGTATGACCCTATGACCGTCTAAAAACGCAAGACTCAGGAATGGATTTAAAAAGCCCAGCTTAGAACATGAGGGTCTTGAGACATGCTTTTATTACAGAAATTGGCATATCAACTTGGTACTGTAAACAAAAGGTGGCAACGCTAGTCCCGCCTTCGGGGTCTTCTGATTGGTCCACTGTTGTGGAACTGACATTGGCTCTAAAATGCAGAAATCCAAAGTAAATGTTTGCTTTACTTCCTGTCTCATTATCTGGTTGATCTTTGAAGGCAGCATGGATGTACTGTATCTGCCCTTAATGTCCCACAATGCTATTCAGGATCGGGCTCGAGAAAAGAAAATGGAAGCAGAGAAACCGGTTAAAGCACAATTGTTTACATTTTCGCTTTCAATACATTTTGTTTGCATTACTAGCGAGAAATGAGTATTGTTGTTTCCAAATATGTGATTGGTTGTTACAAATACATCTAAACTTTCGGACGCAGTTATTGATAAACTGTGCTGCACGTAAAAGTTGAAATTCTTTCAACGTGAATTGGCGTCTTAAAAAATGTGTTGCTTATGCGCAAGAAGCTGCAAAAAATGAGAGACGTGGAAATAACAGTCAAACACGTTCGTATAGCTCATGATTACATAGAAAAGCAACGTGAAAGTAGCGTAGCAGAATGGACAAACGCCTTCTATGTGAACTGCCCCTGAGAATTTCCTCCAAAATAACTCTTGCTGCCATGTTCTGAGTGTATTTTGATGTTTCAGCGCAGTTCCTTGGGCGAATCAGGTTGTGGGGATTCTTCTCATACCAATCGTGTGTTTGATAAGGAGGATTCACAGATTCGTTCAGCTGAGAGGTCTCCTCGGATATCCACGTGTGTGGTTCCTGTTAAAAAAAGCACTCCAGAGACAGAATCCCTCAGCAGACGCCTCCATCCTCGGGGGAGCGTTCAGCCCAGCAGAACTCTGCACGTTCCTCTAAGGAGGCAACAAGAGACTGGTATTTTCCTCTGGACCCAAAATGCCCAACCTCCTTACTTTTACCCCTACAGTTTGATATCTGACCCCTGGGACATTTGGTGTCGCTCTCTTTGATTTTCATCAGTGAGAAGCAAACGCAAGACATTCTTAAAACATAGAAACATTGCATGCTAAAAAATTCTTTTAATATGTTGGTGTGTGGGATGTACATAAAAGCAGCCTTTCACAGCGGTTAAAAGACAACTATTTTACTGTTTGATCTGTTTCATTTATAGAAAATATTTTTTTATTTTTCACACTACATGAGATATATGACACTGGCACAGTGGCACATATTGTGTCACCATTACGACGAATATGTGTCACGGCTTGAGACTTCCCATGTCGGAAATGTGGTTGTTTCTTATTTAGTGTCCAATAAGTGACTTTAGCTCAAAACATTCAGATGATATCACTTATAGGACACACTGTGAGAAAGAAAGTTTCAACTCTTTACTGCATGAGTTTTGCTTCTGCATTTAAAATCAAAGCGATCAGAAACCCGCAGGCATGTGCTGCAGGAATAATCCCACAATCCGCTATCCTGCTGGACCTAAAATAATCCCTAATATAATCCCGAACACAGACTCATGTTTTTGCATTAGTCATTTAAAAAAATGGGTGAGGGGGGGAAAAGCTGTTCATTCCATCTCAAACTGTGATCTATTGTTTCTGTTTGTTGCTGGACGGTTCATTATAAGAGGAAAATAATTTCATGATGAAGTTCGATATGCAGATAAAACATGGCGCCGAGCAGATGGACATCAGACCTCTAACAGAGCTCTCACAGACCCATTATGACATCATCAAACACATACGATTTTGATCTGTAGATCAGTATGACATCCACCTTTGTGTTCAGCAATGAAATTTAAAGGTACGGTGCATGGAATTTAGAGGTGAACATGATAAAGCATCATATTTATATCCTTCATTTAAGTTTTAACAGTGATTTTACCATGGTTAAGCATGGATGAGGCTTTCCGTTTGAGACCAAGTAATATAGCTCAATTTAAGGCTGTTAGGCAACAAACAAAGCATGGCATTCAAAGTTAACTCGTGTGATCGCAGGTGTGCGCTTATAGGCATTTTACAACAAGCACTGCTTCAAAACTTGGAGTTGCAATGATCTGATCTTGTTTCCAACCGAAATAAATTTACAGTAAGCTGTATGAATTCAGCGACCGGCTAAAATTAGAGCATTTAATCGATTTTCGCTCACAGAGGAAGGAGTAAATTTAAATGTTAGTATTATCTGATAGAATGGAAGGAGAAAGTGCCCCACGGGGGATTTGTGTGTCTGTGTGCCTGTGCGTGTGTGTGAGAAAGAGAGTGTGTTAATTATCGTGTCAGTGTGCTGACCTCAATATCAAAGCGCTCTGAAGGTATATGATGAGAGGCGTGGCGGATAACCGCTCACAAGCGGATTAATTGGAGTCATTTTGAAAGGGTGGGACATATTAGTTTAAGAGCAGAATTACTTTTACACCAAAGTAAGTGCAGATTACATGAACCAGAGAGAAACCCTGTTCCAAAAGCTACAGAGCGACCCTGATGTCTGCCGCCTATATAGGCAGCTTCTTTCTAAGGCGACATCCTAAGGGAGTAATTGTAAACATTCTACATAGGCTGCAACATAAAGCATTGTTTTCAACATTGCCGTTCGCAAGAATTTAAATTAGTTAACATTTTTATTAAATTAAAGAAAATTAACAATATTCTCATAAATAACTGTTTTGAGTTTGATGACTTTAAACTGTTGTATTGAAAATATTTTTTATAGATTTTTTTATATTTATAGATTTCTTCATTTGTGTTTTACAGATTAATTTTTTTCACCAAACTGTTCCTTGAGGTCACATTTTCACAATAACGGTGTAGTGTAAATCTGAAACTGTTTCCTGTCATTTTTTTTTTAAATTTCTCATTTTTTGTTGAATCGTTAACTTGTAAACGGTAAGCTGACTAGGTTTTTTTTTTAAAAGGTTTTTGCAACAGTGCTGAGGAGAGCGTGCGGTATAGAGTGGTTGGATTGTAAGAGCTCATAAATGTGATTATTATGGTGTGTTGAGTCGTCTTGAGGATTAATGTTGTGTTTTCTCAGGTCTTGAAGGAACTAATACCTGGTTCAACCACACGCTTAAGTTTGTCTTAGAGGCGGAGCTACAAGCTTACCTGCCACTAACTGTCTTCATGAAGCTCTTTACAATAATCTGACTTCAGTAGCCAAGAAATGCGCACATGAGTAGTTGACGAATAAACTGTAAATTTGTCCTATGGTGTGACAGTAAAAAGGTAGAAAACAAACTGTTAATAATATAATATTTTACTATCAATATTTATAATATAAAATAGCATATGAGAATTGTATCTTCATTGTTAGTTTCTTTAAAAAAAATTTGCTGTCACACGTACTATTACATTATGATACACAAAAATGTAAAATAGTAACATAAGTGTGTAAGTTTGTTTTGTCGGTGTGGGTCTGACTAAATGTTTATAAAATTAAAACTTAAAGTAACAGTATGGGATTTGTTTGATGATCTATTGACAGAAATGCAATATAATATACAAAACAATGTCTTTATAGGTGTATAAAGACCTTACGTAATGAACAGTTATGTTTTTATACCTTAGAATAAAAATGTCTATCTTTATACAGAGCGGGCCTGCATGCATTGAAATCGCCGCCATGTTTTGTACAGTAGCCCTAAACGGACAAACAGCTCTACAAAGCGTGTTTCCTCTACCCTGTGTTATGTAGTCCGGTTGTCCCTGACTTTACAAAGGGGGGGAAACTTCTACTAACCTTCTCCTAACTGCTATCTTGCTGTCAGATCAAACGCCTTTACCAGCCTTGCTATTTACTGTTAGCTAGCTCTGCCCTCAAACTTGCAGTGCAATGCAAGTAATACAATATATACAAGCAACACACTGGTTCCAGATAAACAATGGCGCTCTAAACTACTCCGTTACACAGCTTACATTACAAAAACATGAACATATCTTGGTTCTAACAAACAGAAAAACCAATGTTACTCACATACTGATCCGAATCTAAGCAACCTCCTCGGGGTGGGGTTTTTAGACAATCTTTCTCTCTAACGTCTCTCTCCTGGAAAGTATCTCAATAGATATCTATGAGTATCTCCGCTAAAAGCCTCGTACCGCGGGTCCTAACCCATCTCTGCTGGAAAGTCTTTATAATATTAACGCAGGCCCTAGCTCCTGCCTGACTTTTATCCTTCTTTATATACTTTAAATCCAGAGACTTTTATTTTATGTAATAAATGAGACATCGCTCTTTCTACGGTATTTCTAATGCCCGCATGATCTCTTCCCTGCTTCAACATGAGAAGACACGCTGCCTCAGCCGACGACATCTTTTTGTACTGTGGCGGCCACCGTCGTGTTTGGACTGAAGCCGCGGTCTTGACTTTTCCCTCCATTGACTTCCATTCATACGCATGTGAATGCGACAGACTGGAAACGCAAGCCCATCCAAAGATATTTAGCATTTTGCTGCGTAGCAAAGTTCAGGTTTGGTGAACTCTAACCTGCGAATTCTCGTCACGTGCGTGAGACCAATAGAAGATCAAAACGTCACAGCGTGACCTCTCGGTACAGAAATGTCAAAGATGGAGGAATCGCTCCCACCCATTGTCGCAGTACCGTCCGAACGAATTTCGCATGCTCAAAGTCTAGTCCGACCGTGGCATGAGAGATTGGTTGCAATTTACAAACTCACCACTAGTGGGCGCTATAAATCCCATTCTAGACCTTTAAGTAAAACATATTTTAAAAAACATTCATCTTTCATTGAATCTGTTTAATTTAGTTTCAACTACAATTCTACACCCATTGCGCTCCATCAGTTTAAAATCAGGAATTATCCTGGAATGTAAAAGGCATTCTCGATTCATTTCTGAACAACGCCTACACTGGTGTTTGTGTGTGTATAATAGGTAAATCACCACCCCGTGTCCCAGCATGCTCCCTGGTGGCACGGGGCCTGGCAGCAGGCGTCTCGTGTCAGCCGCGTAGCGTGGCAACAGCATGTCAGGGCGGCTACGACAACCGCTCTCTCGGCGACCGAAAAAGACATCCGTCAATGTCTCGTTGGCGTGTGATTCCTGCGTTGGGATTTGCCGCTTGTGAAGATTCTATCCACAGGTCTAATCAAAAATCTTCAGCAGGAGAAAGAGGGGAGATTTATTAGGATGAATGCAGTGGGGGAGTTATGCTATCAGCTCGGACGAATTCCTCTTTGCTCTATTTCTCTGTTTCTCTTTTGTTCGGTGAATGGAATCGTCTGGGAATTCTGAGTGAGGACGTCTAAAGCATCTCTGTGGTGAAGCTGAACCTGTGCCGATCGCACATTCAGCAATAAGCAGCTTTAACTCTGAAATAACAGCAGAGCCCTGCTATCAGCCTCACTCATTCAGAGCTACGAAACTGTGTGTGTGTGTGCGTGTGTGTGTGTGTGTGTGTGTGTGTGTGTAAGAAAGAGAGACGGCGGAACGAGGGGTGCCGTGGAAAATTCCTGATTAAATAGGAAAGACAGCAGCAATTAGACCCAGATATAGCAGCACTGGTATAACTCAACCCTCAGTATGTCTTAAAGGAACCATTCACCCAAAATAAAAATTTTGGACACTATTTATTTACCAACCTTCATGTTTCAAACCCGTACGTTGTCTGTGGGACACTGAAGGAGAGAACTTAATTGAATGTGTCCTTTAAACTTGATCCCGACCTCTGGAATCACATTGTGTGAGAGTTATAGTGAATTAAATGAAGTACTTAAAGGAACAGTTCACCTAAAACATGTATTCCGTCTTCATTCACTCACCCTCAAGTTGTTCCAAATCTGTAAAATGTCTTTGTTTTGTTGAACACAAAAGAATATATTTTAAAGATTGTAGGAAAGCAAAAAGTTCTGGGGCACTTTTGACTACCAGTGTCCTACTTTGGCAGTCCGTGGTGGCCAAGAACTGTTTGGTTGCAAGCATTCTTCAAACTATATTTCTATTTAGTACATTTTTGGTACATTTTAACCACAATAAATACATTTCTTAGTATTAAAATTGCTTACATTTGAAAAAAAAACATCCACCTCACAATTTTACGTTTTTTTAAGTTTTAAAATTTTAAATAGGAGGCTCATGAGCTCAGAAAAATGTCAATTCGTACTTAAACACACTTAAATATCTCGGCAGAAGCAGATCCTCCAGGTATTTCTAGCACACTGTTTCTCATTTCACATACTCATTTTTACATATTATATAATGTGCAAGTAGGTGATTTCGGATAGGGTAAAAATCTCATTAACATTTGGATTCAGATTAAAATGACATGTTTTCCAGAATCAATGTCAAAGATTATTGGTCAGGCTGCTGTAAAGTCGTACATGATGTGATTTGTCTAAAAGTTTAAATAACGAAGTGATTTACATTATGATTCAAAGAACTCGCAATGTCGTGCAGGGTTTCTTAGCATTTTTTCTGTTGTGTTTTTGGCTCATGAAGATTCTTTGAATCTCTTTTAAGTGTTTTACAAAAGAAAGTGACACGTGTTTGGAATTACACGAGTAAACAATGACAGAATTGTTTTTATTGAGTGAAACCAGAAACCATAACATTGCGGATTGCTTTATCATCCCACACGCTCGACTTCAACTCTACAAAAACGGTAGTGCTAAAATTCCTTTTTTATGTGCATCTGAAACACATGCGTGCAAGAGCGATTTCACCCGATAATTCAGAGACTCCCCTGAAGGAGAAATGCATGAAATGGAAAAATAAATAAATATGATGATAAACAGCTTTGGGTTAGCTCAGGTTTATGAGTACTTATGTAAATGCTGCAATACCTGGATTACCGTTTATAATCTTCTTAGCATGAGACCACACACACTCTCACACAAACACAAACACACACGGAATCACTCGCAGTGACAGGTGTTTCTGTACCAGCGTCTATTACAAAAGCTTAAGAGTCACACACACACGTGTATTAGTGCTCTCTTTAGCTGCGTGTGTCAGGTGTGTGTATGTTCATTTGTGTGTTAAAGGCCAGTGTGCGATCATAACATAAACATCTGGTGTCTCACATCTGCTGTGTGTATGTTGATAACACACCTCAGTTTTAAACCCTTTGTGTTGTAATACTAATGGTTGCTCCTGATGTCAAACCTGTTTCAAGCCCCCACAAACCCGCCATCACACTGCATCCCTCAATTGACCACAATAAGACCTTTTGATTTTTCATTCTTGAACAAACATATTAGTCATCAGACTGTTTCAGAGACAAAAGTTTACCGTGAAGTGGCGTAGGGAGAGTTTCTGCTACAGTTAGGTAAAGCTGAATCAGCCAGCGGACATTGAATTTCTTTTCTTGATAAAACAAAGGTAGCAGGAAGATCTGTCCTTCTGTTTGCTTTTTAAAGTCATTGAGTTTATTATTGATTGTCAGTATGTTGAAGGAGTGGAGAGCAGATATCAGTTCAGCTCTCTCCCCTCTGCAGATGGCCAGAGGAACCGGCCAGAGTCGATCAATACAGCTGATTAATCACCTCCAGTGTCTGGCCGTCAATATCATACACAACGCAGACCTGAGACAGCAAGTGGCCTTACAGCATCCAGGACAACACGTTTATACAGAATCTAACTCAATTCCACAGCAATGAAGTAACCCACAGGGAAAATCAAAACACAAAAGATGTCTCATTATGATCGGAATTGTTTGTCCTATGCTGGAGTGAAGTGTCCCAGAGGAAAATTGTAATGCTCAACATTTGCTCTTTCATAGCTCAAGAGATTTGATGCAGTTCCCAGTTATTTAATGTTGTCTCTGATTTTTCTCCTAAAATTGCTAAGGAGAATTAAAAGAAAGACGCAAATGAAACCAGTAGAGTCAGAGCTGTGCAATGAATGTTGAATAATCTGGATTTGGGTAAATTTGACAAGCAATGTTGATTTGGGTAAATTTAATGAAAAATCGTAAGTAAATTTGAATTTTGAATGCGGGTTTGGCAAATATGAGCTCAGTTTGTAACTTTGTTCTGATAGATCTCCTTTAAAAGTCTAATGGAGGCATTCGTAAGATTTCTGGGTCTTTTTCTCAGGAGAAATATCTGCCGTAGGAGACCTAAGCAAACGTTTCCATTTACTCTCCATAACTATCAGAAGCAATAATTGAAATATTAAAGATATCTCATTTGTGATTTTCTTTCTTACAGGTTTGAACATTTGTGAGATTCCTGCTTCTGTTTTCTTACAGAAAAAAAAATATTAATAAAGAATATACAGGCCTACATAATTTCAAATAATCAAAAATAAGGATGAGAAAAAAGACGAGCTTTTCCAGAGTGTGAGAAAAATGTAATTGAAGAGAAGTTTTTAAGAATAACAAGTTGCACTTCACAAGTGAAAACTACACAAACATACTGATAAATAAATGAATCTGAGCACTGAGCAGCATAATCGTGGTGTGTTTATCGGCAATACATGTTCATCTCAAACTTTCTCCATGCTTCCTCCTAACTCACCTACAGCTCTGAAACATCAAAACATGTCATTGATCAGAGAGCATATGGGATGTTTGCATTGATTGTGTAAGTACTGGCTCTTATTAAACCGCGCGCCTCTCCCCAGGCCTGTGTTAGGTCTTCTCTAGCTGTCTGAGTGCTGGACTCCATTGATTTTTTCCTGCTGTTCCTGCATGTGCTTCAGTACTGAGCAAGCCCTGCGCCGCGGCCCCGCAGCCCTGCGCCAGCTGTAATTTGTGATAAACGATCGTAGATTTAACAAATCCTGCATCAATATCATATCTGGCGTGGGAGCTAGCAGGCGTAAACATTTAGTTTGGACTGAATTAGTGGCTGGTTAATATTCCCTGTTGTGAACAGGCTCAATAGAGACACAATAGCGGAAGGACTCATGTGAGTGTACGTACAGAAGAGAAGTAATGTTGTTGAATTTCACCTGTTTTTACATTTTATGTAATTAACACACATAATCAATCTCATTACAATCAGATGTTTACAAGGTGGCTAATAATATTATAATAATATATTATAATTCATATGCCCATTCATACGTCATTGTATGATCTGCATTCGCCTCAGTGACATTAGTTTAAGGGAATGAGTTAGATGTGGAGCTTCATTCTTGCTTTTTCTAATAATCACTCACAATTCAACATTCACCACCTTGTGAAATTATTGCTTTTCCCATGATATCATGTTGCAGCATCAGGTTGTTAAACCTAATATTAAGCAATATACAATTCCTTTGTAACTTTTTAATCATGCAGGCCTACTCAATGCACTATACCAAATTTACAGAATTTTCCACATATTTTGGAAATGCAGTAAAAATGTCAAAAATGTAAAATAACAAGAAAAACATGTACATTTTATTTTACATTGTTATTTTTTGATTACTGCAATTATACAGAAGGAGTCCTGATTTTGTGGTTGATTGTTTGTTTAAGGGTTATCTCATTAGATTATAAATTGATGAGTTATTTATTTCCCATTTTTAACAGTAAGACACTTCATTGGGACAACTCCAATTCTTCTTTATGATCACTTATTAAATTATTAAATGTAATAATCTGTTCTTCTGTCTAATTATCCCATCTGATTATTTATAGAATCATTAAATACAATTATCTTCTGTCCAATTTTTCCATCTGATTTTTCATATCGTTATTAAATATTTTTTTTAGATTTATGCATATGTTTATTTTGGGTGTTTGTTTTGTTTATAACATTATTCAATACAATAATCTGTTATTTTTTCAGATTTGTAAAATTATTAAATACTATTTTTCGATTATCTAATATTCTATCTGATTGCTTATATAAACAGTTGTCTGTTTTTCTATATGGTTATTAATTAATTTTAAAATGTATAAAAATTGTTCAATTGTCCTTTATTCTGTCTGAATTTTATAGTTATTTCATACTATTCTTGTCTTAATGTCTATTAAATTATTACATACAATTATCTATTATTCTATCTGACTATCCATAGAATGAATGCATTCAATGATCCATTCTTTTGTCTGAGTCAGTCTCTCCTCTTCCCCTGCTCTTTACTTTCACATCTGAAGCTCAAAACTTCAAAACCAAGAACACTGAAGTAGTAACTCTTTCTGAGGTCAACTCTCCCTGCGTACAGATTCCCCCTCTCTCTTTGGCCACAGCCACCAAGCTTTCTGTCAAAAAACGTCTCCTCTATGTTTTCCCAAATGAAATGTCGCTCTGACAGTTTGGAGAGGACGAACCCTTAACACGTCTTGTTAGTTTGACGGCTACCTGTGACAACTGTCGTAATGACTGACACTCAATGCAGATCATCTTCACGCAGTGATAATTTATTCTGCTTTAGAACCTCCTCGCGCTTCTTTTTTTAACATCCGCTCATTTGTGAATGAAAGATCTGAGCATGTTCAACAGAGAAACAATCCAAAGCTTTACATTCCCATCCGCTCTCCACTCCTGACAAGTGTTGACAGTAACAGGTTGTGACTCTCTGTCACGCTTTTGAAATGATTGGCTTTTTATGTGGTCTGACACGACGCCCATGGTGACCTGCAGTGTGGTCAGACAGTTTGAGATCATTTGCTTGGTCTTTGTGGTTAAGTGAAGGTTCTACAGGTGTAGAGGCTTTTAATTTCATATAAAAAATATATACATTCGATGTAACAGAAGGAGTTCTATTAGATGTTAGATGCACAGTCTTTCTGTTCTTGGAAAACAGAGCAGAAATATTGATGACTCATCTTGCACACATTGTCATGCAGTATATACCATTTTTGTCCAATACAATGCTTGGGAACTTCCCTTCGCAAATATCAAATAGCATCATACTCGCAATACTTGTTTTAATTGGAAATACATTGACTTTGAAAAGAAAACTGCATCATTTCGTGAGGGTCTGATGTTTTTGCACTTACAGCTTCGAGATGACGCCGTAAACAGGAAAGAGGAAAAGAGTGAGAGACGCCAAACTTGTACATCCTGGATAATATCATGCACAAATAAAACACCTTCCTAATGAATCATGTTTGAAATATTAGCATTGTAGATGTGGTCGGGATGCCGTAGACTATATCAAGGATCTCTTGCACTACATTTTAGTGCAATGAAGTTTAAATATCATATTTACCCAATGTAAACACTTTAGATTTCCATATGTTTAAGACACTGACGGGAGGGGTATATACAGTATACATATATGCATAGACATACACGTAATGCATTTAACCAGAGAGAGGAAGAAAACACGTTATTATCACCCACAACTTGTAAATCTATTTGCAGTGGAAATGAGACTTGACAAATGAAGATTGACAAAAGTGGTGTTGAACTGTGTTCATCTCATAAATGTAAAAATATGTTTACGCTTGAGAACATGCATGCATTTGGCAGACGCTTTTATCCAAAGCGACCTACGGTTCACACAAGCTGTACATTTTATTTGCATGCATTCCCTGGAAATCAAACCTGTGACCTTGGCATTCCTTTCATGAGTATTAAAATTATCAGTTATGTTTATTAAAGTATCCACTTTTAAAATTACTTTGGATGGAATAAAAATACACAAATTCCTTGAATAGAATTAAGATTATATATAAAATGAATATAACTGAGAGATTGAGATTGAGAATGTGATGGAGACCAGTTACATTGTTGCGAGTTCTTTTGACACTCTAGTGGAAAGTTGTGAGATTACCGGGATCTTTTTCTCAGGAGATAAATCAAAAAAACTGAGGACTTCAGCAAACGGCTCTATTTGGTCTCCACTCAGTCCCAGTACTGATGTCATTCGTGATTTTTTCTTTCTTAGCTTTTAAAAGTTTGAATAAATATATAGATCGGTCTGAAGTGTCCCTAATGTCCTGTTTTTCTGTCAATCAAACAGAGGTCCCGCCCTGTGAACGCACAGAGCTGCGTCGCTGTCGTCACCTCCCCATGCGAGTCCTCACACATGATTGGCAGAAACGTTTTGCGGCGCTTCAGCGTGTCACATTGAGGCGTCTCTCGTGAATTTCTCTGTTTTCTCTCTCCCCCAGGAGCCAAGGGATAAATCGTCCTGTCAGAGAAGCGTTGAAAAGAGTTAGCATTGATTTTTTATATTTAAGCTCATATCAGAAGGCCGTGTTATATGTTGAGACCAGTGAAACCAGTGAAATCTATTGCAAACACGCATCAATTTTGGTTACAGTTCACGTGGAAGTTCATCGAAGGAAAATATGTTGTGAATTTTCATGCTTTTGAATGATGCCTGATCAAATGTTTTCAGTAAAGTCTGTTTTGCATGCATCAGTTTTTCTGCTAGTCTCTGGAGTAAAATGAAAAATTGAAAGTCTGTTTGTGGGTTGTTGTTTTTTTTGTTAGTGTTGTGCTGTGTATGTCTGTGTTCCAGAGAGTGCCGGCAGTCGGAGCCCCTGGGCCGGGCCGGGCTGAGGACAGATGTCACCATATTGGACTGATTCACTTGAGTAGATTTTATGTGGAAAGGCAGTGTAAGAATAAACAGATCAAACCACAAACACATTCCCAATAGACATCACTGCCTCACACAGGCAGTTAAACTCAAAGTTGTTTCTTTTTTGATATCTCAAATGTTTTTTGATCTCGTACGGAACTGCATGTTGCATGTTTGTCATATCTCATGTGATCACAAACCTTTTTGCTAGATGCTCATGTTAACCCAACAAATGCGAAACTGCATTCACAATCTATTTCAATTCTGTGTTGTCAAGTGTTACTCAGTCCAACTGAATATGTATTGAGAAGAAAATGTGGGCGGAACTTTAAATTATCCAGAAGAAAATAATTGGATGGTGATGCGTCTCTTTATGACAGGTGGTTAAAAGAGAGTGCTTGATGACATCATTAAAAAAACATTTCAAAGGTTAAGCAAATGTATAAATTATAATAAATGTATAATATATGTGCGCTTATGAATTAGGTGCATTGAAAAGTGTGGGCTGTATGACTACAATCTTAATCTGTCGTCGTTTTATTTAAATACCTGTTAAATGTGACAGCATGTCACTATGTCGCATATAAATTGCAGTATGTTTGTTTTTAACACCAAAAAAAGTTATGGATTACAAGTATTTCTGACTCTTTTATTTTACTTTTGTGGTTTATTTTATGTTTAAGGATATTAATAAATAATGAAACAACTTTCATACATCGCAATATATGCAATAACAACAACCTTTTGGTACAAAAATAACCATTCTCCAATTTATCAAACTCCCAGTGTGTGTGTGTGTGTGTGTATGTATGTGTACCCCACAAAGATGGCAATATCCAAAATCCTTGTCCTTGTGGGGACATTTTTTGGTCCCCGTGAGGAAACAAGCTTATAAATCATACAGAATTAACTTTTTATTTACGCGTGTGCGTGTTTGTGTGTGATTGGTCATGTTGGCTTGCCTCCATCCCTGTTCATCGGGCCATTTAGAGCCAGTTTGCTTTCTGAGGTCAGACAGGAACAAGATGCGTGTGTTATTAACACAAATGTTGTGTGTTTTTACCCTGCAGCTGAACACACACAGGAGGTTCGGTACAATCACCCCTAAATCTGAGTCTCAGCCAGAGACATGCAGGTTATGATCACGGACAGCGGGAACTTATTGGATTATTAGGGACTTTCTGTGTCGTGGTTCTTTTGACCTCTTGTGCTTTAATGAACTGTTCCTTTCTCCAACATTCCAACATTAGTATTGTGTTATATATGAATTGAAAGATTCATTTACGTGTAGTCGCCAAACCACAGGCTTGTTAATGCACCATCACCGACCGTCTGCTTTACAGAAATACAAACACCGAACTGCGGTGTCAATGGCAGACTGCAGACGTTTCGCGGAGCTACAACTCTGGAGATGTAAGAACAGCGTGAGACCTGCACCATTAGATAGAAGCTCTCTGAGAAAAACACTAGAACCTTAATGGACCTCAGTATGAGATAAAATATGTGTCAGATTTAAAGAGAGAGTGAATCAATGTCGGTTCAGCCTTATGGAGACTTCAGATGGATAAGACAGGCCGGCTCCCACTGTGCGTGTCTCTGTGTGTGTATTTGCAGGAAACAATGATGGAATAACAGAAATCGTGTATTACTGGCTGTAGGTGGACATGTTTAAATGAGTGGCAGTTTGAGGTTCTGAAAACTCAAGAATGAATGAAATTGCAATGCTCCATGTTGAAAAGGACATCCTACTTTTCCATGAAAAAATCATCGGCTGGTTTTTACCACAATCCATGTGGCTTATGTGACGTCATGTGGCATTGAGCAAGATTGTCTATAGTTCATTATAAACATCATCAGTAAATTAAATTAAAGTTTCTTCAATACATAAAAAAAACTTAAAATACTGTAAATGATGTTTCTGCGTTGATAACTTTATACCTGCACAACAAATAGTAGCACAGCCAGGAATCATTAATCCTCCAATTTTTTGTTGCTACAATATTTTTTGTTTTATCTATTATTTGTGTGTGCTCCATTTCGGCTAGGATGCTCCAATCGATGGATGGTGCCCATTTCTAAAAAGTAGAAATCAAGCAGCCCAGGGTTGGGTTGTTCGAATCATTCCTATCCACTGTGCTGTTTAACGTCTGGCTGTTCCAGCTCCAGGAAAACCGTGTGTGTGTCCCTGGGTGAGACGGGGCTAAATGAAGATATTTGTTTCCACCCAGGTAACGCTGGCACGGGCTCGACTCTGCCTGTGCAGGAGACAATTAGCTCACACCTGCTCTCAGCAGATTGTTCTGGCAGATATGAGCGCGCTCACTCCGCCATCTGTCCCGAACAAGGTGTAAGTCGGGTCACCTCGCTCAGCCCGTCCAGGGAGAGAGAGGGAGACTCTGGATGTTAAGATGCTTCATGTTCTGAGGGGTGACAGGCACACACACAAAAGATGTGAAATTGTTACCACATAGTAACCAGGTGACCAGGTGTTCTTGCTAAATAGACATCCCTGCTGGTCCTCATACAACATTCCTAGTAACCAATCAAATGCTAGGAAGGAGTTGAGGTTTCTGACAGAACGGATCGTTTAAATATTCAACAATTTTCCGCTTTATAACATGTTTGGTTTTATGAGCAGACTTTAGATCCACACTTATGATGCTTAATATGTTGAATGTTCGCAGCTCACTAGGTTTTGAAACAGAACCATGGGGTGTTTTGTCTTTTGGACATATTTACGTTTAAGGGATGCAGGTAGGCAACACTGAAAACGCTTTAGGCTCATTAAGCTGAATAGATACACTTCAAAAGACACACACACAATCCTTCACCCACAAATAAACCGTATAGTGCATGTACGTCTGGAGCACTAATACCTTTCTCTCTCTTTCTCTCTCTCCGGGGTCTTGGTCCGGCTTTCATGTGTACAGCTGCTCACCTTATAGCCGCCAATATACCCACCCCCCTGCGGGGGGCCGTTGCCCCCCTCTGCCTCTCTTTGCCCCGGATCGTCTGTGGGTCCCGCAGGAGACGCACACACCAGCTCTCATACAGGTAGAGCACATCATACATTATTCAGCAGGTCAGAGAGGAGAGCAATATTCACGCAAACACACACACTTCTGCGCGCTCACCCGCTCGGGTGCAGCTGTGTTCGTAGGTGGGCTGTGCACTTCCTGTCTGCTGTAATATCATGCCAAACAACACCACAGAGAGAATGAGAGTCAGAGTTTGCACTTTGCAACATTGTTACATTACAAACGATCACATGAACTGTATAGCTTGTCAGTTGTCATGGTTTTATTTTTGTGGAATTGTAAAGCATACAATAATTTCTACATTTGTGATTAAATAAAATCTTCAGTTGATTATTTTATTTCAGAACATACATCTTTAATAAACTGGGACATTGTACAGTAAGTGATGCAGGACCATGTAAAACTCGCACACTTCAATACGATGTTGCAAGGACTTGATTTTGCAGTCGCTTCATTCATGTCTTGGCACCATGCGATAGTCTTTTAATTAATACATTTGTGATATTTTTGGAGCGTTGGTGTGCCGACTTTAAATACAATTCTTCATTCATGTCTTTAGCTTAAACACAATGTGAAATGCACATGCTGAAATATCATATTTATGGTCAGGGGTTTGTTTAAATGAATGGCAATAGTAATACCAATGTTTGACATAGCAAACACCACTAATTATACTGATAAAAAGCGTAAGCCTGTTCTGTTGAATTTGGAGGTCTAGCAGATGGAATAAATTGTTCGTTTTGTTAAGAATAGTTTGACATTCCATTTCCCTGGTAACCATAGAATGAGCGATATTTAGATCTACAGCAGGTCAAATACATACGTCCCCGCATGTCGACGCTCGGCGGGAGATCATTTTCCAGGGCGACCTGCGGCGCAGAACATCAGGTCAAAGCACTTAGAGTAGAGTAGAGTGATGTATGTAGCCTGTGTGTTGGGGGGTGGGGGGTCTGGTCTCAAATATAAGCTTATGTCAGGATGAATCTAGAATAAGAATCATATATTTTCAGTTCTGGAAAATGGAAGCCGTCTACTGTAAATAGTGTACCATTTGGCTTTGGCAAATAAGACTAGTTCAACCCAAAGTGGACATTTTGTCATCATTTACTTACCCTCTCTTGTCATTTCAAACCTGTATGACCGAACAACAGCGGTAACCATTCACTTCTATTGTATGGACCAATGCAAGTCAATGGGTACCGCCGTGGTTCAGTTACCAACATTCTTCAAAATGTCTCCTGTTGTGTTTTGTAGATGAAATTCATACAGGTTTAGAATTTTCTTTTTAGGTTTTTCATTTATATAAACCCACAATCTTAGTGTACTTCCAAGCAATGCTCTGCCAATGTAAAGCTTACAGACATGCTTTCAAATGTCTGCTTTGGCTTTTAGAAAAAGAGATCATATAAGAGCAGGTCTAGTGTGTGTATGGTCTGTAAGCTGACACAAAGAAAGAATGAAGAGTAGGTGTGAAAAGTCTCCCATCACAGTACGTGAGCCGACCTGCCGAATCGCTCGTCTCCTCACACCCTCTTCACACCCTTCCACGCCAGGGGAAGAGACGAGGAGAGTGCACGTGTGGAAGGCAAGAGATACAGTCATAATTGAACTGGGAGGATGCAGGAGATGCTAAATATACCAGCACATGGCTGTATTTAACAAACGTCTGCAGGTGTGTCTGGGCTCCTGCAACAGAAATGTGATGCTGCCGTGTTCAATGTGTTATTTAGAGACTGCTTTGTGACCAGTTGAGTTATTGCTTTACCTTAACATTGTTCTGATTTGTTCTTATCTGTAGGCCTTACAATGACGGATATGCTAATTGCAATATTTGCCATTACCATCTGCGATATTTAAGACAATTCTAGTGTGTTATAATTTGTGAGGATTGTGTATGTGTGTGTGATTTGCTTCAGTGTGTTTCTCTTGTTCCTCAAACATTTGGAAAAAGGTGCAAAGCCCTGCAAAGTCTGTTTTTTCTCTGTTGTACAAAGACGTACTTACCAGCTCAGGGTGGCTATTGATTTCTCAAAGTCAAAGCAACCACAAGGACGTTTGTACCTACATGCCGTTTTCTGCTCTACCTTTGCGAAACCGTTAATCTCAGATCTGAGGTTTGTCTTTACTCATCTCCTCCCGTGAAGAGAGACGAGCAAAAACTTTGAGTGCACAGAAGAACTTTGAAAAGCGGGCCGCTTAAGTTAGCCCTGGGCAACAGCAGACTTTGAAATATATTTACCCATTAAAGGAAGAAAAATAAAATCAATGGTGGCGGCCTCACAGCGGGCCAGAGAGACAGACTCTCTCAGACCAGAGAAAAAACATTTATCATAAACAGAAAACAAAGACCAGAGACGCATTTCTAACAACTCCTCGACAAAACAACTCTGCAACTCTGTCAAAATTCCCCAACATGGCAAGCTAACAACATTTTCAACAAATTTCCTTAAAATACTTTGTCCCCTTATCAAAAGGCATTGTGGGGGTGCTATGGTACAGTGAAATGACCTTAATGTGTCTTCGAATATTGATATATCAATAAAATATGAAATGCCATCATAAAAAAAAAATACTTAAGAAATAATAGATAGTTTTTCATATTACAGTCGTGAGAATATAATTTTCTTTAAGATTTATTTCAATGAGAATTGTATTTAAAAACAATGCAAATTATCTTAATGGTCATGAAAAAAAAACATTTTTCATTCCTTCATAATTTCATAATTACAGCTTTCCTGTAGCTCAGTGGTAAGAGCATTGCGTTAACAACACATGGTTGTGGGTTCGATCCCAGGGGATTGCAAATACCTATGTAAAATATATAGGTTAATGCAATGTAAGTCGCTTTGGATAAAAGCGTCTGCCAAATGCCTAAATGTAAATTAAAAATGTAATGTCTTAAAAATGTCATCTGAATGTGAATTATGTGACAGATTCACTCCATAACCATCTAAGTTTCCCAGCAGCCCCATCTCTCAGTACAACACACACATTCTCGTTTCAAAAGCCGGGTGTGTTTTAAAAGGAACATTCTGTTTCCGTGCCTCTCAGGTGAAAGGAAAAATAAAATTGCGGTGATCTTTATAAATAGGTGAGTGTATAATTATCGCAATGAGAGCTCCCAGCTGAGATAAACTCCTCCGTTACTTGAGAAGTTTTGGGACCATGAATATTTGAGCTGAATTACTGACGCTACCGCTATTAGCCAAAGTGTAAGTACGTGTGCCAGCTCGTGTGTGTGTGTAGTGGCCGGGAGTCAAGACGGGCTGTCCTGCTGCTAAACGGACAAGGGCTGCGGCTCCAAAACTCCCCGAACATCAAAGTGAAGCTCCAGAGAGAAAGAGAGAAACTTTGTGGAGTCAGGGTGTCCTTTTAGCTACTGCAGATGAACTAACAGGTGGTGTGTGTGAGGCCTGGAAGGATCTGCCTGTGTATGTGTGTGTGCGAGGTTTGGCTGAGCGGATCTGAGCGAGGGTGGCCAAGAGGTAGAACCCGGACCAGAGCATCTCCCTCTGTGTGTGATCCTGCTCCAAACTGGCAGCGTTTCTCTGAACCTCACACGCTGCAGATGTGCCCGGTTCCTTTTCCCAGCATGCCCCTCAGCGCTGCTGCTCCTCTGAGTGAGTGAGAGACAGAGAGGAACGGCGCGAGGAAGAAAGAAACAAAGAGGTTGAGAAGAAAGAGAATCTGCAGCCATGGCAGGAAAGCAGGATTGTGTGTGTTTGTATTTGTGATCAAGGCTAAAGTCTGACTGTCGCTGGCAGTGTGAGAGTCTTGATTCGTTATCTGCTCCTTTTTTATTCGTCAGCTCTCTGTCCTGCCCGTTGCTTATATGGTTCAACTGAAAATGAAAATTCTGTCATTATTTACCCTCGTGTCGTTCAAAACCCACACGCTGTCATTTTGTCTGTGGAACACAAAAAGCAAAAATGTAAAGGTCTTAACGAAACTCTGGGGCACAGGCCCTAGAAATATGTCATCCTCTAGAGATTTTTGGTTGTGGCAAAAACAGCATCTAAGAATCCATTCTAATAGAAGCTGGCCATTTTATTTTTTAAATAATTTTCTTGAATTGCAGAGGATTTCACTGGTTCAGTCTTACTATCTGTTATTTAAAGAAAGTTACTTTGAACATATATTGATACTGCATTACTTACTGCATTCATACACACGTTAAGTCATTCTTGGCTTTGAAAAGACAACAAATTATTAAAAGAAATAGAATATGGTGGAAGCCTACCATTGTAGTGATGGTAGTATACGGTAATATTGTGATACTTGGAATATTCACCATGAAACTGAATGATTACATTTAATATTTGAAGAGTTAATTTTTTTTAAAGCACTCCGTTTGAAAAAATATGCTTTTATTGTGGATTCCAAGTTATATCAATCAAACTGCAGTTGGGTTTTTTTAATTAAGTAGCCTAAAATTAACAAACAAAAAATACAGCCGACACAATAAAACACAATGAAAACATGTTTTTTTAACATTTCTAAAAAATGAGTTATATGTTTTTGCAAATGAACCCTTCATTTAGTAACCCACAGTAAAGTTGTAGTTAATTTTGGTCGTAAAATGTTAAAGTACATAATAGGCTAAAGTTTTTAATACTGAGAGGAAAGTGTTCAATTGTAAATATATCTAGCAATTTCCTTTCAATCTCTAAATTAAAACGTCATCACTGAATGTGAGTTTACACGTTTAGTCTGAACTGTAATTGGCGTGTGAATGTGTACGTAGGTCTTCCAATCCAGAGACTTCCAACCAATCACTGAGCTGCCCAATTCACGAGCGCGCGAACACTTCGAAGAACTAGACGCTCGTGCTACGGACCTTGGAGAGTTTTCGGTAAGTTACCATGAGACGTGCCACAGCGGGTGTGTTTAAGCTTCAGTTCAATCATTCTAGTAACATTGTAACTGACCGTTTCCACTGTGGCGTTACAACAACGCTGCGTGTCCTTCAAATCGACGCCGTGGGGCTGGTACAGGACTGTATAAACACACGTGTGCCTTGGATGTCAGGAGTAAACATGCGTATGCCCTTGTCATAACGAAGGGTTGATGTGTTAACTTTGGGCGGAATAGTGCAATTGTCAAAGTCATTTCCTGTTTATTCGGAATGACTTTTCGCGTCCCGCGAGATCGCTCCTTATTTGCATTTATACACCTAAAGGTGGTGACGCTCCTCTACAATTTTGGCTCGCGCCAGTGGACGCATCTTGTTGACGCATCCTGTTGACGCGTTATCTCATAAGTCACATAATAAACTGTTATTAAAAAATGATTTAAATTGAAAACAGTGTCGACTATAGACTGTTTCATCTTAAAAACATAAACGTTACTGCACATGCGCACTTTTGCGACCCCCAACTGAATTTCTGGTAACGTTACACATTCACAAAGAATAGAGTGCCTGTAGATTATTTATGATAACAATAATAAAAAATAAATAAACTGGGAACAACAGTTACTTTACTGAAATTGTCGCTCCAATATTTTGAATTTAGACTCCGATACCAAGATCAACCACTAGGTGTCAGTGTACCAAACGGGTTGTTTAAATGCGACCGAACTACAGGACCCTTTTAACAAATAGTTTTTTTAATAAAATGAAAATACAACAAAATTAAATAAATCGTTTATTTAATAAAATTATTATACAGTAAAATAATCATATTAATTCATATTAACTTAAATAGGTTTAATATATATATTTTTTAATTTAAATAAATTAAATAAAATATAAATAGTTATTATTAAAAACTAGCGAAACACAAACCAGAAGTTAAATGGGGTCAGGTGCGCGGGCGTATCCGATGAGACTCTATACAGAAAAAAGGTTGTCCCTGCTTATCCCCTTATGAAAATGAACCATGGTCTGACTATAATAACGATAGTTTTGGTTAATTTAGTTTTGTAGTAAATCCCCAGTAACCACAAATTTACAGTTGTTGCACTATAGTAAGCAGTTAATCATGAGATTTGCAGTTAAACGTTGTAATACACATTTCTATCAATCTGCCAAAACATGGTTACATCACCTAATTTTCCCAAGGTGATCTGTTTTTATTTTTAAATTCCCTGAAGGGAATAAACACCCATAAATGATTATATTCATTAAATGATTTATATATCGTTAACACAATAAGCGTAGTATGTAGCTGTGAAATCCATTTGGATAGCATAGCTCAGATTACGTGGTCTTAAAAGAGACCTTTTTGAGTTCTGACTTTTGTTACACATTGGTAAGATCTCTAGAATGTTTTGCTGATCTCATTTCCTTATCACAACTTATTGCTGTCATGGAGAAACAATTGAGATATTAAAGAGATCTCATTTGTGATTTCTCTGTCCTGTGGGCAATCTACAGGTCTCCATCAGTGTAGCTTGCAGGGGGAAAGTCTGTCTTTCTTTGGCTCTCGCAGCGTCTCATTCTGGCTGTTCTGTGTCTCTAGGATCATGCGCCATTTGAAGTCGTTATGAAATCTGACATCTAGATGTTAATAAGCAGAAGATGGTTTTGAGCACCAGCTGCTTATTCATTCTGAAACCGGTCACAAAAAATCTGATGTTCAGATACCTATACATCAACTTACTACACTAACATCTGAATTTGTTTGTGTGCGTGTGTGTGTGCGTGTGTGTGTGTGTGTGAGAGAAGCATCCGTAACAAAGAAAAGGCTTTGAGGTTTTGAAGTGATATTACACAGGTCTTGTAACAAGAAACAGGTAATATACACACACATATATATATATATATAATCCGAAACATTCATATGATTTATGAGATTTGAAAATGCATTTAAGTCTTGGTCCATTCCTCAGACAGGCTGTTGTTGATGGTCTCACTGTTTGATGTTTTCTATTTAAACACCACAGGTGAGTTGAGCTGCGCAGGTGATGCTTCGCTTTAATGCTTTTAAAACCAGCTCAGTTAAAAAAAAACGCACACGGGAGACTAAACCGCAGGCATGAAAGCGCAACGTGGTGTAGATCTTTGAGACGCGCAGCGTGCCGTCTGATCAGGTTTGCGGCGCAGGTTGAACGTGTGTGCAGTCAAAGAGAGCAAACAGAAGATTAATGAGAGAGTGTGACGCTTTGTGTTTTCACCTCAGTCCAAAGCAGGATATTTCTGTCAACCGATAATTACTGTCAGATGGTTACAGCACCTTTTCTAGAGATGACAGGAATGAGGGAGGAAGGGAAAAACGAGTGTGTTATTCCGTCACACCTGATGTTGCAGGAGTGAGTTTTTTCCCGCCTGGTGCGTGAGGTGAAGTTGGTGAGAGAGTTGGGTTTCATTCTGCTCTAGTCTAAACAAATTCAACTTTGATTGAAACTAAATAAATACTACCTCATCTTCTCTGCTTTAAACCAGATGTAGGAGTTATGTGTGATAATTGAGGTAGCATAGGGAATGATATGTCGTTTAACCTGTTGCTCACCTCTTTTTTGACTGTAGGTCGACTACAGTTTAGTACAGTGTAGTATTAGTATTGACATGATAATGGTGTCTTTTGAAAATAAATACCTTTTCCTATTAATTATTTCCTTGTCACAATTCGTTATAAGGTAGACAGTTGATAGACAAAATGCTTGTAATTTGAGAAGATGAATAATGTACAATGCTACAGAAAAAAAAACTGTTAATTGTTAACCATATTTAGCTATACAGTATATAGATTTAATTATATAAAGTATATAGATTTATAATCGTGCACATTTAGTGTCGGCGTCTAACTCCACGTGACCTAACACTTGGTTCACACCAAACGCGAATTATGCGTTTTGCGCAAGTAAATTACATACAAAGTCAAGTCAAAGGAGCGTACAGATGCGAACTCGCGGTGTGAACTCGCGGCATTGTCGCGAATGCACGTCAAGATCGTTTTCGCGAAGGTTGAAAATAACAAAGGCCGTGAATATGCACACCGACGCGCAAAACGTCAGGAATAAATGCATCATTTAAAAAAAAACGCATCAGTCTCCTTTAAAAACTGGCCGTCCAATCAGATTGGCGCTTTTGTTTACATTTACATTACATTTACACATTTGGCAGACGCTTTTATTCAAAGCGACTTAGATTGCATTATCCTAACATTTATACATAGGTATTTGCAATCCCCTGGGATCGAACCCACAACCTTAACACAATGCTCTTACCACTGAGCTACAGGAAAGCTGTTCACGTGCCTAGAGCTATTGTGGTTAAGTAATACAGGACTTAGTGGCTCTCAAGCACAAAACAGTCTTGCCGAGCACACATTGAAGAAGAGGAAGCAAGATTAATTCTTCTTCTGTGTGACAAGCGAGTGTCAGAAGCATGAAAATGCGCAGCGCCACCTTGTGTACCGGGGAATTTCAGTTTTTCATAAGCGCAGTGAAAATTGTTTGGGTATGAACGCCGAAAAACAGTGTGATTATCGTCCCTATGTGTACAAGCTTTTACATTTAATTTTATTGTAAAAAAATCTAAAAAAGTAAAATTTGTGAAACATACTTACATTTAACAAGATGATACATGTTCTTCTGCAGTAAAATATGGTTAAAATTGTTTCTTTGGAGAGTAAAAAAAAAACAAGTCACCATAAAATGTAACTTTGATACAGCTGTATTATGGTGAATTACATTATATTATAAGGTACATATCAGATTTATGTTTGAGTTTATATTTGTTAATGGCAATATGGTTAGCAATTGTACTTAGCCATAATATAAGCAATTTCATCACCATGTTTTTTAAACTGCAGATGTTTACTAAATGTCTACAGAAGTTACCTGAAATTGTTTATTAACAAATATTCTTTACAACGTAGACAGGTGTACATTTATTGTAACGTGATCAGTTATTTATCTTTATAAAGTACTGTTTGCAATACTGTGTGAAATTGTCCTGTCCATAATAACATTGTTGTTTTCATGAGCACCTGTATCATAAATATAAATACTCTAATAAAACACATAATACGAAATATTTAGATTGCAAGAGGCATACACAAAGTTTTGCTTTAAAAGTAGTAGCTCTTATTTGTTCAGCATCTAATGAAGTTTCTATAATCTATCTAGGCTATAATTTCTCTAAAATCACAAAACAATTTCACCTGCCTCAACTCACTAGGGTCAATATGTCTCCACACACACACAC
The DNA here is from genome assembly GCA_006030095.1 of Triplophysa siluroides. Lineage (NCBI taxonomy): Eukaryota > Metazoa > Chordata > Actinopteri > Cypriniformes > Nemacheilidae > Triplophysa > Triplophysa siluroides. The sequence goes on along the minus strand of VCII01000203.1, from coordinate 3,726,274 downwards.
GTACGTAGAAATGTCAGTTGTGTGTTTGGCTGAACGTTGAGCAGTCTGAATGCAGTATCGGGATCGGTTGTCAATAACTATTACCCGGCCCGATGTTTTTCCTTTCTCTGACTTTCACTCCCTCTTCTCCTGGTCGCATATTCGCTCTCACTTCCTTTCTGCCCCTGAACTGAGAAAATGGCTCTTATTTCCTGCATGATCAGTTTGTAGTCTCACAGGGTAAAGTCCCTGACTGCACATCTGACCCATAACACTCACACGGCCCGGCCTCGTCCACAAATCAAATCAATAAGATCCTCAAGACAGCAGCTCCATTACAAAACCATGTGTGCTTGCTACTTAAGCAGCTATTGTCGAAGGACAGTAACTGAAATGGAATTGCATAAGTGTTTCGGATGAGTTTTTTCATCTCTCTATTTCATAGCTCAGGATATTTTATTAGCTATAAGTATAAGCTTTGTCAGATGTTTTTTTGTGTGTAAAATGTCCTAGGAGAAATAAAAATAGATGAGGGAAGTATTATACAGTAGGACTATGGAGCTGTAATAATATCAGAACTCATGTCACTTGGATTTGGCACTTCAATTGGATAATACTTTTTTATATTTAATTTTGAGATCTCAAAATTTTGATATGCAGACTATTACATAAGAATTACATAAGCTCTTTTACAAGGCTAGAGAAGACAAATTGTTTCTAAGGAGAGAATACAAAACAAATGTATTACTCATTCAGTCTCTTTTTAAGTATATGAGAAGTACTTGTAATATGAAAGGGAACTCATTGAACATTTTTTTTCATTTTCCTACGTGATGTGTGAAAGTTTGGTGTTGATTTCCTGAAACACTCACACACCTGACTGTATATCTGGCTGTGACTGTCGTTGGCAGAGGAACCCAGAATAACATCAACATTGCATGTAGAGCGCTCCTCTTCAAGAGTTTAATAGCCATCCGCCGTGCATGTGTGCGCATGTGTTGAAGGGTTATGAACACAAAGGTGCAGGTGTGTGTACCGTGAGCAGCACCCTCTACAGGATGCAGGTGCGAGAGCGGGGGATTATGGGTATTTTGTTATTGATGAGCAGAGCAGAACTGGAGGGAAATCAGGTGGCAAGTGAAACACACCCACTAATCAGAATGATATTCTCTCTCTGGCCAGGTGGCTGTGGTTTGCTTGTTGTGTTGTTATTATTATTCATAACAGGTTTGATGTTTTCTGTGAAAATTACCTTTGGGAATCCGAGCACCTGGGTCACAGGAAAATGAGCTTCTCGTGCGCTGGGACTCAGAGGGCCTCTGGATAAAAGCCTGTGATAGAATTATTTCTAATTGTTTTTCTCTGTGTCATGTTAAATGTGTTAATAGTATTGCTGGGATATGAATCCGTCGTGATGTTTGGAATTAGTGTCCCGTCGCCTTGAGAGAAGATGTTTAAAAGTAGAACGACATATAATTGCTTGTCAGTATCTTGAGATATATACTGTTGTGGATTTCAGTGAATGTTCTTGTAAGTAAGATTTGTTTTCTTTTACGAGTTGTATTATAACCTAGCTGGACTTTTCACTGGTTGTACAAACACGTATCAATGATACTCCTGTGACTCTTTATTACTTATTTCTTTACATCTATTATTCTGTTCGTAAGCATTTAACATGAACCCTCAATTACACCATTCCGTCTTTCAAACACACACAGACGCGTCTGTGTATAGAGGTCAAGCTCTTGAACGTTAATCGGCCCATTAGATCGCGGATGCTCTTGTGTAACAAGCTCTTGACAGACAAAAGACTTCCTGAGTCTGTGTGTTACCTGTGAGCTGAAGCTTTTATCGGCATTGAACTGTTAGCACACTTAACCCCGTCTGACACACAGACCCTTTAACACACGATAAGAGCTTGTGTGTGTTTGTGTTGTGTAACAGAGCACAAATAATGAACTTTAAGTACCTGTGAGAGACAGTGACACCAAGCTCCCTCAGGTATCGCACGTACGGGTGTGTGTGTGTGTCAGGTATGGTGTTGGCTCTGTCTGCAGGAGGATCAGGTGGTATGTGAAGCTGTTTGTATGTGTGTGTAGGTTTGGCTATACATGTGTGAGCCTTGTTTATTAAAATATCGTGACATGTCAAAAGGTGTTGTTTGGACACTTTAGGTGCTCATCATCGCTAGTAGTAAACTCGTATAAATAAGCCAAAACATATGCTTAAATCTAAATCTTTGCCTAAACGTAGGATTAGGGGTGGGATCAATGATTGAGTTTAGAGCACATCATTAGCCTGATATAAAAACAATGAAGCTTTAAGTGATAATCTGGTAAAACAAGTGTGTGTTTAACCTAGATGTCTGCCACTTCTAACACCGTGTCTACTCTGCGACACACACGGCTTGTTCTAATGGGATTGTCGCACCGCATCCAGTGTGGACAAAATTAAAAATGATAATGGGTTTTAATGCGTTTTATTGTCTTTTGTCCGGTGTAGACATGATGGCATAGTACTGGAGTTAGGTTGTAGAAATTCCAAATTCAGTATAGACGACTATGGGGCATGTTTGGGATGCAAACAAAGCTGGTCCAGAAGAACTTCCAGTTTTCACTACACAAACGTTTGAAGAAAATTCAACCAACAGAACACTTATTACCAGATCAAATCGTTATATCTATAAAACGAATATCTTTCAGATTTTATTATACAGAAGATTAAATATAATTTAAATGGATTCAAATAAAATTAAACGAATAAACCAACACTGAAACCGGAAGTGCTTCTGGACCACTGTTTACATCTTGCGAAGTGGTCTATATAAATCCATAGAATCCACTTTGTAAAGAATGTGTGTGCGCGTGTGTATTCAGTATTGTTTATTTTGAGGTTGCTTCTTCATGGGCACTTGATAATTGTGCATTTATTTTATGCCAGAGTGATTTTGACAAGAAAATGTATGTGTGTGTTTGGACCACATATTTGACGCTAAACGATAAGAAACAGTAAGGACATCTGCTCTTTTCCTTCTCATTTCCTGCACTTATTGCTTAACTTAATGGAAAAAAGTAGATTTCCAGGGTTGCATGTGGACTCACAGCAGCTGACTGGAGGTCTAATTTAAGTCCTGTGTAGTATTGATCCTGTAAGAGCCAGAGGGAAGAGTCCTGTCCAACTGCTGAGAGCCGCTGCTCAGGGGAAGAGAAACGGACCCCTGACCACTCACACAGACACAGAGAGAGAGAGTTTAACACTTTTACTCTGCTATGATGAAAGAGGGAGTAAAGCAGAGGTGTGGGGCTCTGGGGTCAGCATGTGCGCGCCCATAAAAGCTGAATCAGCTGCGTGTGTGCGTGATACCTGGGATGAAAAAATATGGATTTGTGTCTTAAAGACAAATTGATGTAAGGTGTGTAGGAGGAACAGGGGAGTCAGCTGGGGATAGAGGGGTTTGAGGAAGGCAAACGCATTTCATTTTATTGCTGAGAAACTAGGAAAATAATTGTTTAAAGCAGGTGATACAGTGAACCTAAATCTATGCTGTTATCTGCGGGGGAATCAACACGTTAACAGAGCACTTTGTAACAGAAAAGAAATACACTTTCAGAGTCATTCCCAAAAATTAAAAAATACTAATTTTGTCTATGCTATAGCTCACAGTCTTATTTACACGTGTGAGATTTTTAAATCAACTGTGAAAGAATTTGCAACATCTATCCTGGTGCTGTACTGTCACTCCATTGCCTTCCATTGTAAATTCATTACTGTAAACAATTTTTTGTGTACTTATTTTTTGAGATGATAATCAATTTCATGCTATAGATGTGTCAGAGCTTAAGAGTGGAACATTCCGTTAATGCTCCATTTACACACACAAACATGGTTTTTGGCACTTTAACGTGTTTGTGTGTGTCTGGGAATCGATCCATGTATGTAAGACATCCCACTGCAGCAGGAACCATTGTGCTCCGACTGCTGATGCCGAGGGAACGCTGAGCCTCCGACACCTGTTACCGACAGCCGGGCCGGCCGTGCGGATGGGGCGGGCAGAGTTTGTGCCAGCAGCGCGGTGTGGGGGGTGGAAAGGGTCATGCTCTCACAGCGTTAGGGTTAAACACTCATTTTTCTGTCAGGATGGAGAGAGCAGAAGATACAAGCTGTGAATGAATGCAGAGCGAGCGGGCGGTGCTGAGCGGCCATGCCTCGCACGGCGGGTCTCGCTTTCCAGGTTATGAGCATGTTTATATGTGGCTTGGCATCGAACCCCAGCGCTGCTCGCTGGCACAGTGTGTGTGTGCAGCCTGATCTAGAGGTTTAGAGCTGAATGACTGCCTAAGTTGGTTGGCCAGATCTGTCAGTAGGCCATACTTATCATTTAGTTACGTGTTCATTAGACGTATTTAAGGAATGGTTCAGCCAGAAATTTGGGTCATCATTTACTCGCCCTCATGTCATTACAGACCCGTATGCTGTTCCTTTTTTAAGGAACACAAAAGCAACTGAAATTCTCCAGGTCGCCATTGGTTGTTCTGTGTCATGTAAAATTGAGACAAAATAGACTATAGTTGTGTCCCAAATAACATACTATAAACTATGCTCTATACACTCAATTCAGTGTATGAACACTATTTCATTTGATCTAATATATACTTTGTTTGCCAAACATGACTTCAGTCACTATTAGACTGAAGCCAAGGATAATGCATATTAGCCCCACCTCCCTTCTGCTACATAAGTAAACTGACTGCTTTTGCGTCCAGCATTCACATTTTCGGTTAAACGACTGCATCATCCGGGTACTTAAAGTGCACCTTTTGTGGGGCAGAAAGTGCTTAAGTGTGCAATTTGGGACACCCCTCTGGTCTTTATTTACTTTATATATGACCTGTATTAATATTCTGCTAAAATTCTGCTTTCCCATTAGAAACAATGATATGATCATTTTGGGGTAAATTATTGATTTAATGTGTGTGTGCGCAGTGGCGTAGCAATTCAGGACCGGGCACATATGCAAAACTTTTTTAACTGGCCCCTCCGTCTGTTCGTGACTGCGTTGCGCATTACTGGACATTGGTTGTTTACTCGGGTTTGTTATTTAAATGTTGACGCGCTCAAATAGTAATGGAAGATCCCAAGGGTGCGCAAACTCCCATGCGCCAGAAAGAGGGAAAAATCGACGCAACCAGCGTTTTGACACGCGACATGTGAACGGCACTAACATTTATATGATAATACAGTTGTCAAACATTAGACATTTAGCTACTTACATCTGGCTCTTTCATTCTTTCAACCTCGGCTTCTGTCAATACAACAAATCCCGCTTTCTTTCGTTTGATTGGACAGTAATCCTCGCCTTCCTTCATATGTTTGGCCATCTCAATCAGATTGACATTGACCAGCTCATTCAGAGTCTATATAAATTAAACTTCATTCCAACTAAATGGGACATTAAAAGACCTCTACTACCCCTAACCTTTCCACGTACTTTATTATTAAACACCTGTTAGCCATTTTCAGATAATTTCTTCATTTTGTTAAAAAAAATGCCTGTATGATCCGATATGTGAAAATGTTCTCATTTTCTACAGTATCAGACGGCCATGAGTAAAACCTGGATGCAGGCCGCCAATACCGGGCCCATATGCACCTGCATACCCAGCATACCCAGACGCTGCGCCACTGTGTTTTGCGTAGACCAAGTCTTGGGGTAATACTACAGCAGCACTGCTGCTGTCAGACAGTGATCTCACTCACTCTGCATGTGTGCGATCGCAGGTGCAGCAGCACTGAGCTTGTGTCTCTGACCTCTTTGGCAGTAAATTAATGAGGCGGCCACTAACATCACTCCACACGGATCTGTGCTGAGCTCCAGTTTGCCCTGACAGCCTCCCACTTGCTTGAATTTCCTCATGAAGTTCCTTTGAAGTCTGTGTGTGGCGTGTGTGTGTGGATGTAAATCACTGAATGTTATTTTGAGAGGGAGAGGAAAAACAACAACTGATGTCTCTCACCCAGTGCTTCTCAACTGGCAAGTTCGGACCCCCAAAACAGGTTTGATCAGATATTATTGGGTCTGGAAAGCTGGGAAAAACGATGGTAAATGCACATAACAATATGCAATAAACCATATTTTTGCACGATATGTAGTTTGGATAGTAAAATTAATACAATTTTCTTTTCCCACGCTGTCAAAGAACTGTATTGTCTTTCCTTTTCAGGTCACATTGATATTGATACATTTTTGTTATTTTTCTGAACAAATTGTGATGCTCCAAAACCACTGACATAAAACCAGTTCAGAATGATAAAGTACAAAACTAACCTGTAATGTATAAACTTCACGCACCAAAAGCGTTTTTTAATTTTATTTGATTATTTTGCTTCCTCTCTGTAACATAAAATGACACCAAAGGTTATACAGTATGTCACCAAATTCTTATATCAGAATAACAAAAATAAAGCATCTATTCAATTCCAAATATCAGTAAAGCCATACAATCATACAAACTATTCAGAGTGTGCGAATCATCTTTTAGTAAATGCTACAGGCCAATCCCCCTCACCCGATAAAAAAACTCATCTCCCTCTATAATATCATTTTTCATCCAGTTGTGTTCATCTGTGTTTGACGTGTTAGCGTAGCGGAGCGAATGTGTTTGTGTGTGTCATGTATCAGTGTGTGATTTCTGACAGAGGAAGTGCTCATAACTTTGGCCGTGTGTGTTGGCCATCGATCTGCTCTGAGACAGCTCATTCTGTTCCTCTGACAGACAGTGATGGAGGGTGGTGAGAGGCAGGACTGACTCCAGACCCGTGTGTCCACGGCACAGTGACACACTGTCCCACGCTCGGAGAGTCTATTGATCGGCTGTGGATGGACAGCTACAGTAGACACACACACACTAAAGCTTTCTCATCGTTGTGGGTTTCGGCTGGTTCAGAGCCTGTTCTACACCACTAAACTGAGAAAATCTCATTTCAACTCAACCACGGCTCAAACCTTCACAACTGACTGAATCTAATTTCATTTATATCTTCCTTTTGATTTCCAACTGCAAGTCTATTTAAAAGCTTGCAAGACACTGTACAGTCTTATAAGCTTAGACATATATTTAAATATATGTATTTCTAAATCTAAATTGTCTCCCTCCCCTAGATTTGTGTTTGGCTCAAACGAACACCTGAAATAACTGAAATAAGCAGTAGGCCTACAGCAGACCGTTAACAAATCCTCAACATACTCACATTTTAACACTGATTTGACCTTTATCACTAAAACGTATCTTGGTTTGTTTGTACTAAATTAGGAGCAAAGTTAAGACCATATTAATCTATCATGAGTGCATTAGTGTTCTCACTTCAAGTACGCAATTTCACCCCATCTAACATCAGCTATGATGTCACACTATGGTTTCTGTTCATATTAAATACATACACAAGTAATACTGTATCATATTAAAGATCCCATTCCCCGCGATCCCAGGCCTTCCTTAGAGAAGAGGACGAGCCGCTGGAGTAGTGTTTGGTTATCAGAGATTGTAAACATTTGACTGAGCTACGCGTTAAACCAATTTCACTTTCATCACAGTCCTACAGCTGATTATAAGAGTTCAGCTACACACATTCTAAGATAACCAACGGTCAAATAACAGCTTCCATGACTTCAACATCGGCTGTAAAAGCTGTTCTGTGTAATACACTGATATTGTGTGCGACAGCGCTTACCTCTAAAACACTTCTATGAAACGTCCTTTGAAGTCCTGCTTGCAAATGTCTCCTGGTCAATCTGCTTGTTTTATTATCCAACTCGGGTCCAATATAAAAAGGCAAAACTAACGCTTCTGTTATGAGTGTTAATTAATATAACCGGTCTGATCCCATTCGGTCTAGGAAAACAAGTGGGAAAACAAATTGCGATCTCTAACAAAGATTGACGTATGCACATGCACTAGCAGACCTCCGTTACACTTAGATCGATCTGCATGTTTTTAACTGATGCCATTGTAACTGTTGCTAAAAATAGCTAAAAGCCAAAGTTTAATGAATATACGTGCACTAAGAGGGGCACCGACCAATCACAACAGCCCGAGAAGCGGAAGCTCACTGATGTGGTATGGGTGGGACATCTTCACACAATCTGTATCTGTATATGGCTCTTTCTTCTTTGGAATCCAAAATATTGTTGTTTCGTCCAGACGGTTTCAAAGCAACAACATAAATAATCGTAACTTAAAACAAACTTAACTTCCTGGACACATCTGCAATAAATAAAGTCCCTAGACCATTTCTGAAAACAAACAAAATAAATAACAAGTAAATTACATAAGCTAGCAAGTTTAAAGTATGTCTAGCCAGTATTATGTTGGGTTACCACTAGAAGAACCGTTACTTGGCTAAACTTTAATACGAAAAAGTTACATGATTGATACAACAAATTGTTTCGTTAATGATGAATATAAAATAAATATAATATAATTTAATATTGATATATTATTAAAATAAAATATAAATAGTTATATTATTAACTACGGAGGAAAAACAAACACAGACCGTAAATTTACTTCGGGCCAGCCGCGTGCGTCCGTTGAAACAGTCTATACAATAGAAGTCTTTTGTGATCATGGTTTTAAATAACTTTAAGGCGAGTAAATGATGAAAGGTTTTTCATTTTGGGGTGAACTATCCCTTGAAGTTATATTGTAACTAGAAGTTTCAATTCTTTTTTCAAGATTCAAGGTTTTTCTTTGTTACAAAACAATTTTGCCCCAGAAACAGATGTATAGAGATAAAACAGAGCTTTTATGTTACATAATAAAGTACATAGCATATACTATGGAAACTTTGCAAGTCTGTACTGTTAATATTAAAATGTGTAGTGTGCGTCTGCGTGTTACTTAAATGAAATGGAAGTAAAGCGTGAACGTTCTGAGTATCTCAGTGTGGAAAGTTCATTAAACACCTCTGGGACGAGCCTTCGTAGTTCAGCGGTGACATCTGGGTGTGCAACGGTTAAAACGTTCACACCTGCTTCAGAACGCTCTGCCACACACACACACACACACACGTGAACAGACGGAGAGAGAGAGAAAGAGAGAGAGAGAGAGTTGTTCGGCAGCCCTTCACCTGCTTTGATGAAATAAGGCAATTACTGGAAGACAAGCAAGAGAAGTGTCGAGGACGGCAGTCAGGCGTTCACTTAAACTGGAGTTTCTACTTCAAAGGGCTCGCGGAGCCGCAGCGGAGCGCGAACGAGATACAGTGAGACACACACAGAGCGGAGGAGAGCTCGTCACCTCATCAGGAACACATCTGATATTCCTCTCACCCTAATCCTCACACAGCGCCCGCCATTAGCCTGTACAGCCCTTCACGCACGCACACGTTCAGGAGAAGGAGCTTTTTAGTACAAGTGACGGCTGAGCTTTGAATCTGGCTGTTAGTCAAGGTGATATACATGCTCCGAAAGAGTGAGTCCACAGTGAAAATCTGGGATTTTTCTCCGGTTAAACCTAGAAACGAACAGGGATTTTGGGATGTAAAACGAAGGAAACCAATGTCGTCAAGTAAAAACATTAAAGAATCAAAGATACTACGACATTCGGTCACTTTTCGGTTCAATTGTGATGCCACTAATCTAATTTTGTATTGTAAAAATTCTGTATTTATTAAGAAAAATAAAGTATTTTCACTTGTGCTCTCAGCCGTTCATATAACCGTATGCAGTGTGCGTGTGAGACTTTGATGAGAATACAGCAGCAATGTAAACACACGTCTCTGTTTGTTTTGTAAGTGGTCTGAAATCAATATTTCAAACTCGGCAAGTTTTCAAAGGCATCCAGGAGCGACATGCTTCAGATGTTCGTAACTTCAGCGCCCTTCGTGTAAACACAGCTTCAGCAGATCTGTTTCAATAAATCGCATTCTGCGTGTGTTCAAGAGCTCAGATATCAAAGTGTTTCATTAGCTCACATGTGCTTCAAACAGGGGTGAAGTGTAAGAATGAAGTTCGAATTTGTTTTGTTGTCGGTTGAACTGTTGTGGAGGAACAAACGGAGACAGATTTGCCTTTTCAGAAGGAAAAGCAGTAGAAAAGTGTTGTTTGACGTCATTTTACGTGAGAATGAGATACGTGTCACACTTTAATATCTGTTCAAATCTCAACCCATGAGTTACAGTGAGAGATGCCTGACGTACCGACCTGATGCTCACTTGTGATGTTTGAGGAATAATACAGTACTATTGTGAACAAGTAGTGACAAATGCTACCGTAACCGGCAATAAACATTTTCAGCGCACCTTTGAAAGACTTGAATCTGTGAGCGGTGAAAAAACATACAGTTCTGCGTCTCAGGTAAACCCGAACAGATTGAATCTGATATTGTTGTAAAGCCTCAGGGAACGACTCTTTTTACCCACACACACATACACACCTCGCCAGGTCTCTCCAGAAACTGCTTTTTCCATGAGTGATTTTGAGCTGGAGCGCTTCTTCAAATCCTTCCATGAGGAGAGAGAGCGAGAGGTAGAGAGAGGTAGCCTATAGAGTGGAAAGTGTAATAAGAATGGTTCCCGTGTCAGTATGGACTGAGAGGAAACTCAAGCATGGCTAAAAAGAGCGTTCGGAGGCAGTCAGTGGATTCTGTTCCCTATTTGTCTCTGCCACTCGCCCAGCGCTCTTCATTAATAATGCATGAACAGAGCCCATGTATTAGTGGCTAGCCTAGCAGAGAGAGAGTGTGCTCGACGGAGACTGTGAGGTGTTACGGAAGTGTGTGAGTGTGTGTGTCTCTTATTTATTGAGGAGATTTTGGGAGCCGCATCAGGTGTGGCGTCCGCTATGCATCACAGAGGAAAGCCCACTCGCAGTCCCTAGGGCTATTGATGGATCAAGTTATTGAAAGAGAGAGAGAGAGAGAGAGAGAGAGAGAGAGAGAGAGACGCCTTTTTTCCCGACTCTCTCAAATACTCTTCTTTACTCCTTGACTCTCTTACAATGAGAACAAAGACTATGGATTTTAAGTAGATGCTGCAGTTCTATTTCCTGAATGGGGAAAAATGCAACGCTCAATACGGAAGGAAGTCCTGCATTCCAGTTCAAAACCAATTGTCAGTCATTAAAGACTAACATTGCTTTGGGGACTCTGTGCAGTGTATTGTGAAGTACTGTGGACTTGGAATTCTTTTGTGCAAGTAAAGATTCTTAAGATATCAGACTTCCTCTTAATATTAAAAATGCATTAGCCGATGAGCTGGGCTTTGCTGGTCTCCCAGCATGGTTTTAACTGATTAAAGAGATTGTTCACCCAAAAATGATACTTCTGTCATCATGTACTCACCCTCTTGTCATTTCAAACCTGTATGACTTCCTTCCTTCTGCAGAACACAATATATATTTTAAGATATTTTGAAGAAAGTTGGGAACCAAACAGTACCGAAAACATCACTTCTATTGTATGGACACAAAACCAATGCAAATGAATGGAGGCCACTTACCAACATTCTACGAAATATCTTATTTTGTGTTCTGCGCAAGAAAGTCATACGGGTTTGAATTGACAAGAGGGTGAGTAAATTATGACAGAATTTATATTTGGGGGTGAACCATCACTTTAAGCTGGTAAAGCAGACTGGTTTTAGAGGGGTTCTGAACACTTTTTTTAGCTGGTTATAGCTGCTCAGGCTAGAAGACCAGCTGACTTTCCACCTAAAACCATCTCAACACCAGCCTGGCCAGGTTGGAAACTGGGCCACCCTGGTCAGGCTGGTTGGCTAGACTTTAGCTAGTTTAAGATGGTCCACTGCATGGTAAACCTGATAGTCTTCCAGCCTGACCAGCTTACCAGCTTGACTAGTTAAAAATGGCCAAACCCCCTCTAGAACCAGCCTGCTCAACCAGCTTGACCAGGTTGGAAGACCAGCAAAGGGTGATTTTATCTGTTTTTCCACTTTCGAGTTAGGACTTTGTCTTGTATGGTTGAAATAGCTGCCTGGAGTCATTGCAAAGGAAGTAAAGTCAAACAGCAGTAAAGGAAAATGTAAAGTATTAGATAGACAGTTCAGACCTGAAGTTCTGATTGGATGAGCCGCATTCAAGCTGTTGTGAAAAGATATATGCACCTGTGACTGGGCGGGCTATATAAGTTGCGTTGTTGCTTGGCAACAGCAAACAGGCTTCAGTTAAGCTAATGAACTATGTTACTTGGAGGAAACAATGTTTATTCTCATTATTATGATAAATAAATGTCATTATTTATTGAACATTGATGTCATTATCATATTGCTAGTCTTTTAAAAGCAAAGTAAATGTACTCGTCCTTGTGGTAAAATGACACATTTTGATCATTGGGGTTGTGGACTAGAGTTTTTACCCGTTCAGTGTTGTATGTAATTTCACAGTTTATGATAATATAAATTATTTAGAATATTGCAGAATAAACAATATTATACGTCAGCTTTAATCGCACACTACAGATTTTGATTATTGTCATAAAGGCTGATTTATAGAGCATGATTTAGCTCTGAATAATTTGAATGGTGACAAAAACAACCAGACATAAAAAGTTTATGGTGAGGACAAAGAGATCAAAATCATTTTTGGCCGTCAATCAAAGCATTCGGTCTTCAAAGCCCACCTGACTGACACCCATGTTGTAAAGTACCGCTATCTCCCAGATAATATAATCTTCTCCATGTTGTGTTTGTTTGTACCGCTGGTCTAAATGAGATGTTTAGACGGACATGTGTATGACACACAGACAGACATTTCTGTTTTTCTTTCTGTTCGTGGGCTTGGAGATCACTTCATTCACTGACAACTGCTGTGAACACTTCTGTAAAAGAGGCGAGAGGTGTGTGCGTGTTGGCATGTGTGTGAGGTGTACCTACTGTACATGAGAGAATCAGTCATAGACGGAGAAAAAAAAGATGTGTGGATGTGGAGAAACAAGAAAAGAGAAAGAAAGAAATGAGCGACAGAACAAGCTATGTGTAATAAGACTGTTTGACAGTGATGTGCCTCTGATCTCTGAACTGCAAACACACACACACATACACAGACCTTTAGTCTAATGTCAGACATTTCTCATGTGACGGTGTATGCAAGCTGATTATAACATGACACTTACAGTCGTGCTGTTGTAAAAATATCAGCACTGTTGTAAATTGCAGGTATTCTTTAATCTATAGGCATAAATTAACAGCTGTACAATAACATGCTTCATTGAACAATATGAAACTGTTTTGTTTACCATCACCATATATATTGTCAAATTCTTGAGCCGTCCCCATGCAATCAGTTCTTCTAGTAATGACAAGTCAAATCTGAAACTTAGCATGCAAACAAACCAATAAGCTAACAGTAATGCATTTCTTTGTCGTCTTTGTTTTGGGCCGGAGGGCTAAAGCTGCTTTACTCACCCCAGATAAGAATCACAATCAAGCATTTCGTGATTCCCACAGAAATCATCTCCACGTTATTGTTAGCAAAGAGCTGGTTAATGAAAGTCCTTATCTTCTGCTCCGTGAAAATCTCAATGCATTATATGAGCACAGTGTAGATTGTTAGTTTATGTCATTTGTGTAAGCATTAAACTTACCCCTGCATTACACCATCAAAGATCAGTCAGATCCCAAATTCTTTTGTTGTTTGTTATATAAGCAGACCCGGTACTAGGCTGGCTCGACTGGGGTGGGACAATAACATATTCTGGTTGGGGAAGTACATAATCATAGTTCATTGCATACATAATGTTTACATTTTTTGTGATTGGATTGACAGATCATTGTATAATAGATAATACAAATAAATATTTAGTAAGTATTTAATAAAAAAGTATTCATTTAATTATTTTAATTTGGATATTTTTGGAGGGACCCAAGAAATATCCGGGGGGGCAATGTGTCCCCTAGACCCAGCCCTGTCTATAAGTAAGATTCAGGCCATGTCATTAAAGGGGATATAATGTATATAAATAGTAGTTGTGCATTTGTGTTATAGTAGGTTCCAAGTATGATTTTCTTTTTTTAAATACTTGCCTCAACAAATTTCCCTTTTAGGTATTAAAATAAAGTCTAACATGTTTATGAGCATTCATTTAATATTAACAGATTTTTAGCATTTTTTTTTTCAAAACAAGACCTTCAAAAACTCATTACCATAACAGTCTTAAATGTCAATACCATAGCATGTGTTTTTTAAGTGAAGCCATGATGCCTAAGCAATCAAAACAAGACTTTTATAGAAAATATAAAAAATAAATGTATGTTACACATGTTGTGAATGTCGGACATAAACACTTATTGTTTCCACTGTTTCTTAATTTAATTTAATTTAATTTTTTACAACAGATGAACTCTTGGACAAATGACGGTAATTACATTTTCAGCAGAAAATGCACTAAAATACAAAAATAATCGATTGCTATGTAAACATTTTCAATTTATTTTTGTAATGATAATTATCTTGTGTTTTTTTATTTAAAACTACTGCCATGATGTTTCAATGGTTTTGTGATTATAACCCAGGTATTGTTATTAATTTTGTTGCATAAAATATGTATAAAATAGACTAAAATAGAAAAGTCTTAAGGTCTGTTTTCGCCAAGAACAAGAACTATATCAAAACTGTATTAGTGGATGATAAAGTTTTTCTCGCTGTTCTGTCACACAGTAAATCATGATGTGTTTATAATTCGTTGTACCATGCAGGTATCTTTAGGGCGATAATATCCGCCTAGGACCAGGTTTTATTTAACTCTCATTTATGACGAATTTAGACTAGAGTATAACATTTACCTCTATTAAATCAACGGATCAAATATTTACATGTATATGTGCGTTAATTTGTTAACTGTGCTGAGCGAGGTGTGTGTGAGTGCTCAGTTAAGGTATAAATGTCGATGCTCTCAGGTGAAGCAGAAAAAATGTGCTAATGTTATTAACAGTTTAATTTCCATTCCGCATGAATGTGAGAAACTCTGAGCTTCAGTTAACAAAACTACAGAAACACAGAGATTAGAGTAAAACAGCTTCACAGCTGGAAAGAACAGAGATACAGCATTCACCTCCTGATCTGTTACAGACCGAGTAACTGTCTGTTTGGAGTATTCCTGAGCGTGTGCTTTTTGTAGGCCAGTGTGTGTTTGTGTCAGGGGTTGGTGGTTCTTTGATTCAGTCTGGAGACTGACTTCACCTCTCAGAGTGAATCTCATTTATCTCCTGAACACACACACACACACACTGTCGGACCATTCATCTGTACCTGTTCTCTCGGCCAGCTCATTGAGTCCTCATCAATCACTTTCAATCACACACGCACACACCACACACACACACACACACATAGAAACACCGTTTGACACGCTCATGCAGAATGTAGCAGCATGAAGATCAGACCCTGGTTGTGTTATAGTGAACAGAAGATGAAATCTGTGATGTTTAACTGTTAAAGGGACAATTCGGCATGAAAAAAATTATGTCATTATTATGTCATATGGCGCGAATACATGTTTTTCTGTGTCTTTGGTGAGTCATAAGTCGCCCATGCATGTTTTAGACACGTAAAATTGCAAACATGTAAGTGTTGGAACAAAAGATGCATTCTATGCTAACCCAGACCTGCCTGAAACGCCTCGTGTAACCACACCCCCACAAATCTATTTCAGTTCGTGGTATGATTTGACTAAGACCTCCCAAATGTAAGGTGGGCGCACCTGTCAGTACAATTGCTTTGGAACCTGATGTTCCAAATATGGTAAGATGCGTTACATTTCCGTCACACACATGCAGTATTCGACCAAACAATACGTACTGGTTGACTGGCCAATCATAGCACACCTCGATTTTCAGAGCGATGAGCTTTGTAAAAATTCTGTTCGTTTCAGAGAGGCGGGGCAAAGAGGAGATACAAACATGCACGGTATGTGAAAAAAAAATACAGTGTTTTTGAACCTTAAATCGTGTATACACATTGCATTACATCTAAAACAAACGAAAATAATCGTTTTAGCCGTGTCATACGACCCCTTTAACTCTTATATATTAAACTTTATTATACTTTTATACTTCCGGCATGAAACACTTAAGCATGTGTTTTGAATGATTGCATTGTTAGATGCAAAGTTTCTTTGAGGACCAGACAAGTATCTAAGTGATTGAACATCTTTCCATGTGACACATCTCTTAAACATAATTTGTCTCTTTATATCTTTGTTTATTAAAATATGAGATCAAGATGTACATTCTCCTAAACTTCTCTTCATAAAAAAAAAGAAAGACAATTATGAGTTTGAAATGACTAATTTGTCTGTCTGTCGATGACCTCATTTCCTGTCTGTAAGATTTCACTGGAAGCAGCTGATTGGCTCAAGTTGATGAAGGCTGAAGTGTGTTAGACACAATGTGTGTGTGAGATAAAGAACGAAGGATATAAAGGGTGAAAAAAACAGTGTGTGTCGAGGTGGGGTGTGTTTGGGGGGAGTTGTCCCAGGGCACAGTTTTAATGATGAAGCTTTTGAAAGTCTCACTGCGGAAGGCTGGAAGGGGAACATCTCGCTTGATTGTGTATGTGTGTGTTGGGGGTCTTCTTTTAGACTCCTCTGGCTGTTTCAGTCCCTCTGGGTCGTCTGAAGCATCAGACGGGTTTTCCTCCTAACAGGAGGGCTAGCAGTAGGGCCGCCCCACAGTTGTGGGGGGTCAATGGCCCAGCTCCTTGAAACATAGAGCAGAGAACTGCTTAATAGGTTGACACAGTCCTGAAAGAGTTTTTGCAGTAAATATGTCAAGAAGTACTACATTTATACATTTCTTAAAGAGAAAATTGACACCACAATGCTTGAGTTTGAGTACTGGGCTTTGTGCTGTTGCCAGATGGTGTTTTGAATTGTTTTTAATGATGCTGGGTGCTAATTTATAGCAAAGTTCGTTTGCGGAAGTCGTGCCACTTGGCGGCCATGTTTGAAACACCCCGGCAGGTATTTTATTCATAGTAAGTCCTATCTACATGAATGGGGGAAAACATTTTTTTTTTCTAGTGTATGAAATTTAGTGGCATCTTGCGGTGAGGTTGCGAATTGCAACCCACAGCTCAATCCGTCCTCCTTTTAAAGCACTTCAGTGGCTGACACAGGATTAAGATGTGGTTACTTTTTTGCCGAAGGAGATAACGTATTTACGAAACGTGCTCTGTAGAGCAGTTTGTCTTTATAGGGCTACTGTAGAAACAACATGCCGAATTCCAGGCAAGGGGAAACACAGTATATGTAGATAGAAATAGCTAATTTTTAAGTAATAAAAACATAACGCTTCTTTATACACCTCTGAAGACAGTTATGTATATAATACAGAAGAATGTCCAAAAGAAATACACACTGGACCTTCAAGGGCAAAAATCACAATTAAATCGCATAAAAACCTGACATCAACTGTAATATAGCATTTGTTTTCTAAGCTTAATTTGTGTTAAAAACACCAGGCTTTAGCGATTGACAATTACTGGTTGGCGGGACTTCCTTCACTAGACCAGCCATATTGTTGCATTCCCTTCCAATTCATAATAGTGACAAATCTATTAATATCTTTTATCTTTGTTTATACTCATTGTTGTAATTCTACCAATCCTAACATGTTCCAATTTGTTTTAAGCCTAGCCCGCTAGAACCTTGTTATGAGGTTACTCAGGTTTTTTTACTCAGAGTTGTTGCTAAAGGGGGTTATAGGTGGTTGTTTGGCAGTAGCTTACTTACCCCAAGTCTGTGATATTCTGGTCTCTGGATCTGACTCAGGTTCCTCCTGTGGGATTGTTTGCCATCACAGACGCCACTAAAAACAGATCACAGAAATCTGGAAACATAAATATTTCTTCAGTAGACGGTGTGATGTATCCTAAAATTCCACCTCCCTTTATCTGGATTTGACAGAGATTAAACAATATGGAAAGAAACATAAGCAGGCAAATTAAAAGAGTGCCAAATGCAATATATCAGTTTGGTATATTTTGCTTGTTTCGTGTTCCTGAAATCTGTCAGGCAGAGGCAAAGAGAGGCCGTGTCAGAGAAAGGAAAACCGTGGGATACTATTGTGTTTGTAGGATGGAGACTTGAAGTCAAAGTATATGTGTGTGTGTTCAGCGGTCATCTGGAATTCATTTCCAGTTTATTGAATCTTTTTTATGTCCGTTTTTATAGGTTAAACTCATGTGCTGGAAGGGAAGGTTAAACATGCAACTTGTTTTCTTTAACCTGAATGTCAGATGACTGTTTAAAGCCACTTACTATTTCTCACATCTGCACACATAGGACACATTTAGCTCTTTTTTAGGTTTATGTGAAGGTGGCGAGAAGTGTGTTTAAAGCCACTCTGTTATGTGAGCATATGTTCATATAGTGTGAGGAAGTATACAGAATTCACAGGCAGTATTCTCATGTCTGCCTGTCTGTTCATCTGTATCTATATAAAACGGAAATCTGCAAAAACACAGAAGGTCTTTTGTATTTAATAGCTATTAAACATCTTTTTTCCACTCTATGAATCACTTTTGGTCTAATGTATTACGCCAGGTCAGTGATGAGCAAGTCTGGTTCAGGTCTGGAGAGGGTAATTGTTTCAATGAAGGTTTATGACAGCAGTCGGAAGGTGGTCTTCATATGATCGGCCCACCTCAGTAATGAACTTTGAAACGCGGTGGATTTATATATTTATCTTCAACTCTTTCTGGCGCTCGACACTTCAAATTAGCATCTCCATCTCTTTGAGTTAGTCCAGACCATTTCTGTTTAGAAAATCTCACAGGCAGCTCTGAGGAAAAGGAATCAGCGAGTGTGGGGGGGGGGTTGTGGGATGTGTCTGCACGGAGAGATTCCCACAGCTGTAAAAACAGCCGACAGCTTCTAACAGCAGGTTCAGGTGACTGCGCACCTTGAGCTTCATTCATCATGACAGACTCGACCTGCCCACCCATTCATGAGATCAGCAGAGGCGGTTACCGTGAGAACCAGCCGGCTGCTTGCACATGCTCAGAGATGAAACTGAGAGGACTTTTGCTTCCAGTGTAGAGTACAGAGTAATTGTAGAACTTCACATTATATAGATACAGTAATTTGTAAAAAGATTTTATTCTATTGCAAAAAACTAAAGGAATAATTTATTTTTTTGAAATATTTCAAATTTCGTCCCAAAAAGTATCTGAAAATCGGGTGTTTTCCAACCTCTAGTTATACTGAAACTACTCAGAGGTGTTTCCTTTCGAAACCAATCAGGTAGATTCCCACTATCTCTTATTTTTTTTTTATCCAACTGTCCTTGTCTGCCACCATTATTTCTAGGCAACAAGGTTTTTGGTCTAATAGTGGAATTTCAACCTTGACTCATTTTTTAAAAATAAGTTGCGCTATAATGCATCATAAGTTTGACATATTTGGGTCAGGCCTTTAAAACATCACTGGATTTTGTATTGCTGAAAATGATTAAAATATTTGTATGAAAACAATTACTGCATAAGTATACGTATGTTGATTCTATCATTTCTATCATGCATAAGTATGTTGATTCTATCATTCAAACGATCTTGATTCTAATACTAATCTAAGTTAATGTGATTTCTGATCTACTAACACAACTACGTTACAAACATTCCTATGAATAGTTCTTCATAACCGGGGTGAATAACAGCCCCATCGTATATGGAATATGATCAAAATTATACACAATAAAGTCTGTTGGTGGCAAAGGTATCAGTACGACCAATTTACTGCATCACCTAAAACAAATAAATCAATTTAAATCTGATTTTTTTGTGAAAAAAACACCCCTAACAACATACATGTTTCATGTTCTTTCTGGGAAAAGAAAATCATCACTACAATTTCTGAAAATAAACATATTTTACCGTTGCAGTAAACAAATCTGACAAAGTAATACTATCGCAATATGCACATTTGCGATATTTTGACAATTTCAATATATAATGCCGCCCTACTAAGCGGCATACCAACTCTCTGTATTTGATATAATGTGCTTTGTGCCATCTTACAATTTTTTTAATCCAAATGGATGATTTGCTTTCAGAGTTGAACTATCCATTTTTATAAATTCTTTCCTAAGTTGTTTTGGTGAGATATCCTCTGCCAAGCTCCAAAATATGTAAATGTGATGGAAAAGAAATGCAAATGAAGTGCGGCACTCCAGCTACCCAATCAGAAATCCCTTGCCTATAATTTTTATTCATTGTCCTTTATCTGGTGATAATGTGCTGTTATCTGGGGTTCAGTTCAGAGGCTTTCCAAACACCTTGAATCAATATCAGCCAGTTCTTTTTTTATTTCTCTCTCCTCTCCGGCAGATGTAAAAGGCGTGACAGATATTGACCTTTAGCAAGTGCTTTTGATAAATGATAAACGAGAGTCTTTTGATAAATGTTACCTTTTTCAAATGTACCTCTCTAATCTCCAAATGATACAGAAACCTTGTTATGTTTCATTATAGATCTGTGAGGTGATACGGCCTGGGAACTATGAGAGAAAGGTTCAGAGCACTAATCTCCGTGATTCTCGAGTCCTTCAGGGAACCTGCTTTTGATTAGACTGTAATAAAACATTTCACAGTACCCCTCCATTATAGGTGGCATTTCAGAGTGTATACACACGCGCCTCCAATACTGCTAATGAGGGCAGGAATTATTAATAATAAGAAAATAAAGACTGCCCTACAGTGATGTGTGCTTGTCTGAAGCATGTGTTTAACATGAGGAGATGTCGAGTTTACTGCTTGGAAGAGCTGTTGCTGGGACAAAGTGAACCATGGAGAGTTGCGGACAGGGTTTTTACTATCCCATTTTACGTAATCTAGTCTGTATTCCTTATGCAGATTTGAATGGCATCCCATGATGACCTACTATTTGCCATATATATCCCTCAATGCAGTGCACCATCCCATTGGAACAAATAAAGCTAAAGTCCCGTTCACACTAAGTTCAAGAACTTTAAAGGACCAAGTCGTTTGCTATTTTTGAGGCTTTGATTATGTTTTTTGGGTGTTTAACAATGGATGTTGATGTTTCTACACATATTTCTAGCCTATTGTTCACCGCTGTCCCTCTTCTCACAAAACGACTGGATTTCTTCCGGTCTATATAAAGTCCCTCCTTCCGAAACGCTGTGATTGGTAAAGCTGACCTGGTCTGTCGTGATTGGTTCCCCGCTTAGAGTGTGTGTGAAGATGTCCCACCCACACCATATCAGCGAGCTTCCACTTCTCAGGCTGTTGTGATTGGTCGATCCCCCTTTCTGTACACATGTATTCATAAGCTTTGGCTATTAGCAATAAACAGTAACAATTGCGTCAACTATATCAGTTAAAAAGATGCAGATCTATCGAAGTGTAATGGAGGTCTGTTAGTGCATGTGCAATCGCAATCTTTTTTTCTACTATGGCGAGGGTTAATTATATTAATTAACACTAATAACAGAAGTGTTAGTTTTGCCTTTTTATATTGGGCCCGAGTTGGATAATAAAACAAGCAGATTGACCAGGAGACATTTGCAAGCAGGACTTCAAAGGACGTTTCATAGAAGTGTTTTAGAGGTAAGCGCTGCCGCACACACACACAATATCAGTGTATTACACAGAACAGCTTTTACAGCCGACGTTAAAGTCATGGAAGCTGTTATTTGACCGTTGGTTATCTTAGAATGTGTGTAGCTGAAGGACTGTGATGAAAGTGAAAGTAGTTTAGCTCAGTTAAATGTGTACAATCTCTGATAACCAAACACTACTCCAGCGGCTAAGAAAGACCTCGCCCCTTTTTTGTCGTATTCCTGTGGGCGGAGTTTATTAAAAGCACTCTGAATAGTGACATCATGTACCCGGGAAGTGGAGGGCTGTAGTCCGATTCCAGCCGTTCTCTGTAGTCCTTGAAAAGCGAATTCTGTTAAAGACAATATCTCGCTTGGCACTGAACTTTGAGCTTTATCATTTTGCAGGTATTATTTATGCTCTAACAGCAACAATACACACTAACTAAAGGTTGAAAAATGTGATGGCGGGGAATGTGGCCTTTAAATATAAGGGAAGTTTTAGTTTAAAAATCATTCTACATTTAAGAGAATAGAGTTCAACTATAACGAAACAGATAAACAATATTGTTGGAATCACTTTTAGTGCGATTTTTCCCAGCCGATAAATGATAAAACATTGACAGCCAATCAAAATTTATTTTATATTAAAGGACGAACTTTTTAAATAAACATAACAATATTAGTAGGGCTGGAACGATTCCTCGTGTAATACTTTAATTTAAGAATATACCTTTCAGGTTCCCGTTTTACATGTTACACTACATAGTTCGATTAATGGCATACGTCATTACGTCCCTAAGCGGCGCTGTTCGACGTTCCCTCCATAATTTCATGCATTAACAAACAGTTCGTCTTCGCCATGGTACCGCAAACATTTTTTGGTGTTTCTTTTATTTTCTAGAATTGTTGGCATCTTTCCTATTTCCCGTTTGGACCAAAAATGTGCTTTCTCGCTTAAAGCTATGTTGTTTGCCGTAACACGAAACAGCTGTCCGCTGCCGTGTGTGTGTGTGTGTAACGTGTCGCAAAGTGCCGCGAAAGTTCCTACGCGCCGGTAATAGTGCGATTATGGTGTGTACTATACCGCACTTAGATAATACGAATAAAATATGAATGCCCCACCCGTCTTAATTCAATTTGTGTTTACTACGATTTTGAGTTTAAACGGATTAAGCTAATCATAAACCTCTGTTCACATGGTCCATTCCTAATAAGAGTATTGTCTTATCGTGTTAATATCGGATTATTGTTGTCCATGTAAACGTCGTCAATGGTGTCCCAGAACTGTTTGCTTTCCTAAACACTTTGTCTTTAACAGAACAAAACATATACAATAATTATTTCTAATATGGAAGTAAATAGTGCGCCAGAACTGTCAGTTGCAAACATTCTTACAAATATCTTTCTTTGTGTTCATCAGAACAAATACATTTATACAGGTTTGGAACAACTTGAGGGTGAGTAAATGATGGCAGAATTGTAATTTTTGGGAATGTCCAGTGTAACGCTAACTGGTTGTTATATACGTTATACTGAACAATCAGTGTACAGTGTCATCATAATAGGGAGTGTGAAATCTCAGTAGAACATTTTTACATATGTATAATGAGAATAAGAATGTCGGCCGTATGGAGCTCAGTGGAGGGTGACCTTTACTGAAATGAAATTGCACACGGGGCCCATGGGTGAAACATTCAGGGTGTGTTAATAGAAGAGCGGATGCCTTACACATGAATCCCATCACAAACTCAACCATCATGACAAGCTACCAATGCTCGTGAACTACAAAAACCATTCAGAACAGCCTACATGCAGTCGAGCGGTTACATAAATGAAGTCAAACAGCAACAGATGAGGGAAGAAGTGGAGTGGAGGGGCTCTTCTCCTCAGACCACCCACTGCTTCATATGAAAGTCTGTGTAAACGTACTAAAACATTATAATGCAGCAGTTTCAATCTGTAAAGTGCTTTAAACGCACACAAATAACTCTGATAATATTAACAAACTCATCCCCCCCTTTGAATCTCAAACATGTCACTTCCTGTCCCGCTGACATCCACTATACATAAATAGTACCTAATTTCACACACTTTTGCTGTGAATCAGTAAACGCTGTAAGTTATCATTGTTGGTCAATGCACTCAAAACCTTAAAGGCAGTTAGCCAAACCAAAAGACATGCGCTAAAATGGAGCTGTGTCACAATAGAAGATGATAAACAGTTCTACATCACAGTATTGCGTAGGATTTATGTATTTAATGCACGTGTTTATTTTTTACCATTTGGAACACTGGAAGATTCAACCTTGCCTGTGAACTCATGTTTAATATAAAGATTGGTTGATGAACATCGGGGGCTTGTGAATATGAAGTTAATGTGCTAATAGGAGTAATTATAGCACAGCCAGGGGCTCATGTTTGCTAAGACAAGAAACGTTTAGCCTGTGTTTAGATTTGCTAATCGGTCCTGAATAATAAAAGTTTTTTTTATCTCATCGTATAATCTATAATACCTGTCCTTAACGTTTTTGTGCAGTCTATGCCATTTCTCTTGCAACGTTTTACTACAATAATTGTACAGTACAGTTTACACCAAAATATTTTAGTGTGATAGTTCATGTTTTACATATTGTATGGTATTACATCTGTCTTTGCTTGTTTTATAGAGTATCTGTGTGGAGAAAACTATTGTTGACTTTAAAAAAAGAGTTGATCAGTAGTTTTATCAATACTTTTTGATCAATATATTAATATTTGATTAGTCTTTTGTTTTAACTGCTTTATGTTGGTACTTTCTTTAAATGAATGTATTTATTTCTGCAACCGGTCTACCTCACTTTTGTTTTATCATAATGAGAATTGGCATACAATTATATGGGTTATTTTAGCACAGGAGCTTGAAAAACTTTTAACTATCTCTTGTGGCTGGATTTTTCTTTAATATTTAAAAAAACTAAAACGTATTTTATTGAGGATGTTACCAATTTGAATGCACAATTTTGAGAGAGTTTAATTAAATGTTAAATATTTTGGTTGCATTTGTAAGTTAATAATGTAACTGGTTGTGTAAGTGAACATAAATTGAGAAGTCACTCGAATAAATGATTTGCATTTGTTTCACATTTTGTTTAAAATAAATGTAATGGAAAACAAATCGATAAATCAATCAAATAAAAAAATGTTTTGCATTCGGTTCACGTTTAGTTTAAATACCGCGGTAATAACCAGTATTGTTGTATCGAATCGTGAGTGTATCATTACACCCCTATATGTATAATTAGATGAATTACATGTGTTGAATGGCACCACATTAATTTAACACAGTCATACCATTTACATAATTTGACATAATAATGATGGAATTCTCTTCTGTGTGATTTCTCCCAAGGTTTCACTTATATTCCATGAGCTTTGCAATACCAAAACATGCAGATGACTTTAGTTTGTCTCATCCACATGACAATATGAAGCCATTAAAAATGATTTTCTTGGGTAAAGTTTCTCTGTCACTGTTGAGCTCAGTCCCCTGTGACAGCCGCTAAATATTCAGGCAAATCCAGAGGATTCATCACGTTTATATGCGTGTTGTACATGCATGTCCAAATATACAAAAGTGTATACATTTACCATATTTAACAACTTTTCATAATCTCAGAGTATTGATAACAGTGGTAGCTTTTAGCTGTTGTAACCTTTTTTTGCTGACATTGTTCCCATGATGAAGTCTAGCAATGTCTCAAACTGCTTTTCAAAGAGATGTTAGCAAAAATGAAAGAAATATTCCTTACAGTAAAACTGAATTAGTGCTGCTTAACATCTATAGATTTGTAGAGTGGGAGTCTCTCGGGAAGTCCTAAATCGGAGCCTGATTTCCGATGGTTGATGCTGAGATACTGTAAAAGCCGAATGGGATGTGTGAGTTTGTATTATTTAAGAGCTTTGAGAGAGAAGTGGATGGGAATTCCACTACTACACTTTAAGATTGAGAGACGGACGTCCGAAATCGGCCTGACAATCATACGATTACAGATTTACGGGAAACTGGACCACTGAGAGGGCTGAGAAAATGAAAGTCTCTTAGCACTCTCCACAAATACAACAGAATAATTGAGTCTGAAGACTGCGGTCGACACAACATTTTTGTTTATAATGGAATCATTCTATTTCGAGGGTTGTATGCAAAATGTGGGAAACAGCTTAGTCTTACATTTTGGTAATAAGTTTATAATTATTTGTTACCTATGCACATTGTCAAGACGGTATTATATCATTACTGGACAGTCAAGAAGGTGGCAGTTAGTCATTATTTTACACAACATCAAAAATGAGAGACTGACCAATGATAAAACGGCGAGGAAGAATTGATATCCTCTGAAAAAGAAATACAATGGCAAGTGTTTGAGTTTAATCCACTGGCTCTCATTAACAGGTAATCCAGGAGCGAGTGTGTGTGCGTTGGATTAACACTGATGAGTGTGACTGGATTTTCTCCTCATTAAAGAGGTTATGGATTAGACGGAAGCTCTTCTGATCACAGCAAACAGGAGGGAACATTTGTACGTTCGTGTGGACAGAAAGGGGCTCGAGCGCAGACGGTTAGGAAGCTAAGTAATTGAAATGATTCAGCACGAGACGTGAGGAAACGTGGGTACGGAGGAAAGGTCACTCGCATTGAAACAGTAGCGCAGAGAGGAACATTAGCGCAGATTAGCGTTACAGTTAGCCACGCCACTTGACACTTTGTTAGGATATGGCTGAAATACTCCTCATTGGCTCAACCAAATCACTCCATGCGTTTACTCCTGAAGTAGGGACTGTATTTCATATTTATAACAGGAATGTCAAAGCAAACTTGTAAGGTGGTTTCAAACATTAAATATCTTATAATAAAATGTAAAAATGTTTTCTTTTTGCATCTGGAGGATTTCAATTAGATCACAACTGAGATGTACATACTGTATGTGGTTAAAGGAAAATACTGTCATTACTTTTTTTGTATCTCTTTAATCACATACTGTATTATGTTCATCAATTCTTAAAAATATTGTCGACCAAACTTTATGTCAGGACTTCTGCAGTATACATGCATGATTATTTGTAATTTAGTAAAGCATGACAGACACTTCATTTTTGGGTGAGCTATCCCTTTAAATCTGTCTGTTTCCAACACAATCCCACAGCAAAAACGACACTATTTTATGTGGTAGCCAATTTCAGCTAATTGATATGAATCTGTTCGGTCTCATTCGTACATTTTGGTACAAGTTGCTTTTGCGCAAGTGACGTTAAAGGAGCAATGTGGGATTTTTAGGAGTATTTATTCACAGAAATGCAGCATAATATACAAAACTATTTCTGCAGACGTGTATAAAGACCTTACGTAGTGAACCGTCATGTTTGTATTACCTTAGAATAAGCTATTTATATCTACATACAGAGCGGGCCTACATACATTGAATTCGCCATGTTGCGCCGCCATGTTTTGTACAGTAGCCCTAAATGGAAAAACAGCTCTACAAAGCGCATTTCAACCTCCCTCTACCCTGCGGTATGTAGTCCGGTTGACCTTGACTTTACAAAGGGGGGGGAAACGTCTACTAACTCAAGTGGTGTACATCCTGATGGAAAATGTGTACATGTGTTGATATAGGCCCTTTTCACATGACGTCACACATCTTCCTTTCTGCCGCGAACAGTGTATCGTTACTTCCGCTAGCGCCTCAGAACGGAGGCTGAGTCCCTTGCACATCTGTCACAAATACTGCTAAATGATGTACAACATCTTACAGACAAATTTTCGCATATGACAAGATCAAAGCTAGATAAAGGATACAAATACTTCATTGAACAGTTCATGTTTGATTATGAAGGTAAGTGTTTTGATTTCTTTTTGTGTTAGCGAAGGAGCTAGGATAAGTACTTGAATAAGTGTTCTGTCAGTTTTTCTGTCACTTTTGTTAAATTCCAGCGTGACTGCAAAACGTCTCGGTTACGTATGTAACCTCGGTTCCCTGATGGAGGGAACGAGACGTTGTGTTGAGAGACGACTGGGGTTTGATCTTGAGAACCTATCATCTCCGAGAGGAATTTCTAAACGCCAATAGGATTGGCGAATGGCACGCCCACGCCAGTCTCCGCCCCGTACATACGGGTATAAAAGGAAGATGGCGGCGGTCATTCACTCACCTTTGTGCTGAGGAACCTGAGAGAGTGTCTCTCGTCACTGCAGCGGGTCGGCGCAGTGGTGTGGCATGAAGACACAACGTCTCGTTCCCTCCATCAGGGAACCGAGGTTACATACGTAACCGAGACGTTCCCCTTCAGTCGGTCTCTCGACGTTGTGTTGAGAGACGACTGGGGAAGTATCTACACACCCACGGCACTCGCCGCATTACGATCTCTAACGGAGCGACAGTGACTGGCCTAGCGAGTCAAGACTGAGCGCTATCGCGAGATGTAATCTTCCAGCGGATTCAGTATCAGACATACGAAGAAGCTTCTACTGACGGTACTTCACGGAAGGTGGCGTTACCCCTGTAACGAGGTCCCTTCCGGGCCGCACTGGGAAAAAACACTACTCTTCTCTTGAAGAGAGTGTTGCGGAGCCCACATCCTGCCACGTGGGGAGGTACATGTGGAAGTATAAGGCATGGTCTACCCATAGGGAGAGCGCATGCAGGAAAGTGTCAACCCGATTCTGGGGACAGTAAACCCGGTGGAGCCACCGGTGGGGAGATCACCAATTCACCTAAGGGGGAATACGTGAATATCTACACACGGGACTACCTGTAAGGGAGTCACTACGTATGGGGCACTAGTCCAAGTATAGGGGTTCACCTGAATAGGGGTAACTCTACCAGTACTGGACCTGGTTCCAACAGATCGCTCCGCCCGATCTATTACCAATGCTGTGCTTAGTGATGGATGGAATGCCTATACTTCACCCTAATGGGGGAATTGCAGGGAGGCAGTTAGCGCACGTTACTCACCTGAAGAGGGGAGAAGGCGCTTTCGCAGGCGTACGTCCAGGCCAGATGTCGGCCCCTATCCCAGCAGGACATGGGCTGACACCTGTTCCACTCGGAGGTCGTAGAACCTCACGAAGGTACTGGACGTAGCCCAACCCGCAGCTCTACAGATGTCTGCCAGGGTGGCACCCTGGGCCAACGCCCACGAGGAGGCCATACTCCGAGTGGAGTGGGCTCTCACTGCAAGCGGGCATGGTTGGCCCGTGGATTGGTACGCCAAGGAGATGGCATCCACAATCCAGTGTGCCAGCCGCTGTTTGGAGACAGCTCTCCCCTGATGCTGTCCCCCAAAACAGACAAAGAGCTGCTCAGAACTCCTAAAGTTCTGTGTGCGGTCAATGTAGAGGCGCAATGCGCGTACAGGACACAACACGTGAGAGGTTGGGTTCCTCCCCGGAGGGGAGCGCCTGCAAGGTCACCACCTGATCCCGGAAGGGAGTGGTGGGGACCTTGGGCACGTAACCTGGTCTGGGTCTCAGGACAACGTGAGAGTTACCAGTTCCAAATTCTAGGCATCCCGGGGACACGGAAAGGCCCTGTAGGTCCCCGACCCTCTTGATAGACGCGAGCGCCGTCAGGAGTGCTGTCTTCATCGTAAGATGAGGAAGAGAGGCATCTCCGAGGGGCTCAAACGGGGCCATAGCCAGGCCCTGTAGGACCACATTAAGGTCCCAAGAGGGTACAGGGCGCGGTCGAGGTGGATTCACCCTCCTCGCACCCTTAAGGAACCTGATGATCAGGTCGTGTCGACCAAGAGACTTACCCTCCACCAGATCGTGATGAGCGGCAATAGCGGCTACATACACTTTCAGAGTGGATGGGGAGAGGTTACTCTCTAGTCTCTGCTGTAAGAAGGCCAACACTGACCCGATCGGGCAATTCCGCGGGTTCTCTCCAAGGGAGGAACACCAAGACGAGAAGAGACGCCACTTGTAGGCGTACAAACGCCGCGTGGCGGGGGCTCTAGCCTGCATGACCGTCTCTTGGACTGCCAGAGGCAAGCCACTTAAACTCTCCTCGTCCCGTCCAGGGACCAGGCATGGAGATTCCAGAGGCCCGGATTGGGGTGCCAAACCGTGCCCTTCCCCTGCGAAAGAAGGTCCTTCGAGAGGGGAATCGGCCAGGGGGGAGCTGTCATCAGAGATATGAGGTCTGGAAACCAAGGCTGGTTGGGCCAGTACGGCGCAACTAACAAGACTTGGTGCTCCTCTACCCTGACCTTGCACAGAGTCTGTGCAAGGAGGCTCACTGGGGGGAAGGCGTACTTCCTCTTGTCTCGCGGCCAGCTGTGCGCTAAGGCGTCCGTGCCGAGGGTGCCCTCGGTCAGGGAGAACCAAAGCGGGCAATGGGTGGAGTCCGGGGAGGCAAACAGGTCCACCTGAGCCTGCCCGAACCGCTCCCATAAGAGCTGGACTACGCGGGGATGGAGTCGCCATTCTCCACGGGAGTCCCCTGACGAGAGAGCGCATCGGCTGTCTGATTCAGGTTCCCCGGGATGTAAGTGGCCCGCAGGGATTTGGTCACCTGCTGACTCCATTGGAGGAGGCGTCGGGCTAGTTGCGACATCTGCCGTGAGCGTATGCCGCCCTGATGGTTGATGTACGCCACAGCAGACGTGCTGTCCGACCGGACTAGCACGTGTCTGTCTTGCACTAGGGGCCGTAGCCTCCTCAGTGCTAGATGAACTGTCAGCAACTCTAGGCAATTTATATGCCATCGCAGTCGGGGGCCCGTCCACCGCCCTGCTACTGCGTGCCCGTTGCACACTGCCCCCCATCCCTGCAGGGAGGCGTCTGTCGTAACCACGACGCGCCTCGAGACCTGCCCGAGCGGAACCCCCGCTCGCAAGAAGGACAACTTTGCCCAGGGGATGAGGGTACGACGGCACTGGGGCGTGATCGTAATCCGCCTGGTGCCGCGGTGCCACGCCGTCCTCGGAACCCGACTCTGAAGCCAGTGCTGTAGCGGTCGCATGTGCATCAACCCGAGCGGGATTACTCCGGCTGAGGATGCCATGTGCCCCAGGAGCCTCTGAAATAGTTTCAGTGGGACCGCTGTGGCCTGCCTGACCTGAGTCAGGCAGCGTAGCACTGACTGTGCACGCTCGGTAGTGAGCTGCGCCGACATGCGGACAGAGTCTAGTTCCATCCCGAGATACGAGATGCTCTGCGCTGGGGAGAGCTTGCTCTTCTCTCGGTTGACCTGGAGGCCCAAACGGTCTAGGTGCCTGAGCACAAGATCCCTTTGCGTACTCAACACATCTCGCGAGTGTGCTAAAATAAGCCAGTCGTCGAGATAGTTGAGTATGCGCACGCCCTGCTCCCTGAGGGGAGCCAGGGCGGCCTCGGCGAGTTTCGTAAAAACCCGCGGAGACAGGGCCAGACCGAAGGGCAGGACCCTGTACTGATACGCCCTCCCCTCGAACGCGAACCGTAGAAACGGTCGGTGTCGAGGGAGAATGGAGACGTGAAAGTACGCGTCCTTCAGGTCGATAGCCACGAACCAATCTTGGTGTCGAACTGACTCCAAGATGCGCTTCTGAGTCAGCATCCGGAACGGTAGCTTGTGCAGGTACCTGTTCAGGACGCGAAGATCCAGAATAGGGCGCAGCCCTCCTCCTTTTTTGGGAACGATGAAGTACGGGCTGTAGAACCCGGATGACATCTCGGTTATGGGACGGGCTCGATCGCGCGTTTCGCCAGCAGGGCGGCGACCTCTCTCCGAAGCACGGGGGCATTCTCTCCTCGTACTGAGGAGAACAGAATGCCCCGGAATTTCGGGGGGCGCTTGGCGAACTGGATCGCATAACCGAGACGGATCGTTCGGTCTAACCACCGTGAAGGGCTGGTATGCGTCTGCCACGCAGCCAAGAACCTTGCCAACGGTGTTAGAGGAACGATCCTTCACCGTACCTGGAAGAGGTGGTTCTGTGGGTGGCAGAGCGGTCACCTCGCACCGGGACGGATCCCTGGGAGGTTGACGGCTCTGCGGCTTACCTGTCTGATGGCGCTGGTCGACGCAACGTCGCGTGGAGGTTGAAGTCGTCCGCGCCGTCCACCCTCGCCACTGCGCGCCGCAGGGTGCTGTGGGAGAGGAAAACCCAGGGAAAACAACTCTCTTAACGAGGAGGTGGGCGCCGGGCCCTGAAAAGGACCCGGACTTTGTGGAGACGCGACAGGCAGCGTCTCGTACCGACTCGGCGATGGTATGGCCGACGTCGGGCCCGATGTTTCCCCCGGGTTCATCCCGTCAGGGTCGCTGGGGTCCTTCCTAGCGGGTCGCTGGCGGGGGGGTCGCTCTCCTCCGTGTGGGTCTGCGTCTCGGGTTGGCCGTCCTGGGGGAGGGCGCCGGAACCGGAGGGGCCACAGCAGAGGGGCGGGGCTGTTGGGAAGCAGACTGCGCCCGGGGACGTGACGACCGGTTGGTGGTCATGCCGCGGCGGGGCAAAATCTGTTGAATTGCCTCCGTCTGCTTCTGTACCGCGGAGAACTGTTGTGCTACGTTCTCCACGGTGTCACCGAACAGCCCTGCTTGCGAGATGGGGGCGTCCAGAAGGCGGGCCTTCTGTGCCTCGCCCATCTGCGCAAGGTTCAACCACAGATGCCTCTCTTGGGCCACCATAGAGGACATCGACCGACCTAATGCGCCTGCCGTGGCCTTCGTCGCTCGCAGCGCGAGGTCAGTGGCAGTACGCAACTCACTCATGCGAGTGGGGTCGGGCTTCCCTTCATCCAAATCCTTCAGGACTTTAGCCTGAAAGACTTGA
This sequence comes from Triplophysa siluroides, assembly GCA_006030095.1. Lineage (NCBI taxonomy): Eukaryota > Metazoa > Chordata > Actinopteri > Cypriniformes > Nemacheilidae > Triplophysa > Triplophysa siluroides. The sequence goes on along the minus strand of VCII01000203.1, from coordinate 3,693,929 downwards.
GAATCGCCATGGCGTGGAGGGCGGAGGCGGCCTGTCCAGCGGTTGTAAGCTTTCGACACCAGGGTCGAAGAGAGCTTACACGCCCTAGACGGGAGTCTAGGTCGACCCCTCCAGGTGGCAGCCGTCTGCGGGCATAGGTGCACCGCTACAGCACGCTCCACCTGGGGGATGTCGACGTAGCCTCGGGCCGCCCCGCCATCCAGGGAAGTCACAGCCGCCGAGCCCGCGAGTGTAGAACGCACCGAGAAGGGTGCATTCCACGACCTCGTGAGCTCCTCATGCACTTCCGGGAAGAACGGCACCGGGGTGGTTCGCGGTTTTTGGCCGCGACCCGTACCCAGGTACCATTCATCAAGCCGCGAGCGTTTCGGGGAGGGCGGGTTAACGCACTGCAACCCGATGCTCACGGCCGCCCGGGCAAGCATGGCCGACATCTCCGGGTCGGTCCCATCACGAGCTCTACCGCCCGTGGACGGGAGCTCGGAGAGATCGTCCCCGTCTGATGCCAGTAGGCAGCTGTCCGATGCCGCGACAGAGATTTCATCATCATCCCTCTTGCGAGTCTGCCCGCTATGGAACGGTCTACCGCCGTCCATCGGGGACGCACCAGGTGAGCGAACTGGGGTATGGGCGGTTCGCCGAGCCGGAGCTGGCGAAGCGACATCCATAGCAGTCCCCATATCACCCCCGCTGCTCGTCGAGGCGGTCGACTTCGCCGAAGCGGCAGCCGAACTCGCCTGACAAGCGAGCGGGTTGGCGGCAACAGTTCCGAAGAACGTCGCCAGCCGTGACCGCAACACCTTGATAGACATGTCCTCGCAGACAGAACATGTCGTATCAACGAAACCTGCTTCAGCATGCTTGACGCCCAAACATGTGACGCACGTTTCATGGCCGTCTGACTCGGGAATGATGAGTCTGCCGCACAAGGACATTGCTCAGCAGCTGGAGAAATTTGCTCTTTTAGATATAAGGCTCTGTGGGAATTTGCCGGGAGGTCGAAGGGAAGGCCGTCTTCACACCAGGGGATCCGCTGCTTCCACGTCGCGCCGGCAGGAGAAGAAAGACTCTCTCGAAGAAAATAAATTTGACACATGTAGTGCAAAACAGTTCCGAAGAAAAAAAGGTGAGTGAATGACCGCCGCCATCTTCCTTTTATACCCGTATGTACGGGGCGGAGACTGGCGTGGGCGTGCCATTCGCCAATCCTATTGGCGTTTAGAAATTCCTCTCGGAGATGATAGGTTCTCAAGATCAAACCCCAGTCGTCTCTCAACACAACGTCGAGAGACCGACTGAAGGGGAACAGAAGTTCTTCTTCTTCTTGTTTGACGGATGTCATGATAGGCTGCTTTGCGAGAAGGCGAAAGTTAAGTGACGTCATTGTGAAAAGGGCCTATTGTACTTGTTGTGATTGTAGTTTGTAACTTGGCAATGTAATCCTGTATAAGATAGAGGAGTTTCCTACACGTAGTACCCTATAGGTTCATTCAAAACTTTTTTATGCGCACGTGTGTATGGGGGGGGGGGTTGGTTGATTGTGGTGTGCAGGGGGTACTACAAGACACTTGTGCCCAGGGACCCCTAAATTCTAAATCCGGGCCTGTTTCTAATGCCCCGCATGATGTCTTCCCTGCGTCAACACGAGAAGACATGCTGTCTCAGCTGACGGCATCTTTTTGTACTGTGGTGGCCACCGTCGTGTTTTGAAAGGAAGTGGTGAGCGGAGGACTGAGAGATTGGTTGCAATTCTCAAACTCCCCGCTAGTGGTCGCTATAAATCCCACTCTAGACCTTAAAGGGGTGGGTTTAGGGGTGGGGTATAGTTAATTTTTTCAGGAATCGTACGTTTTTGTACGATTCACAATGTATGAATTTATTCTAACTAGTAAAATAGTAAAACATTCCCATGAGGTTGCTGTTTCTTACACAAACCCGTCATTGGTTAAGAATACTGCGACTATAGCACGCAAGGCTGATGAATTACCGATGTAGTCATTTTACGTCTTTTAAAAGCTTGATAGACATGGTGACTACAAACAGTTGTCATTTAGTCAACAAAATCTGTATAGAAATTCTTAAAATAATTCTCATTAACTGGAGAATTTATGTGGAGCGACAAGGGGTAAGTTAATAATGGCAATATTTGCATAGTTGGCTAAACAGCTTATTTCATTTTGAACCTTGTGTGTGACTGATCCTGAAGCCCGGTGTTCCTATATTAACTGTAACATAAAGTTTCACGAGCTCTCGGCTCTGCGCAGGTGAGTCTGTGTTCACACTCACCAAACGTGTGGATCGTGAGCGAGAGCTCAAGGCGGTGACACAGGTCAGCACCTCCGCTATAGAGCTGTCAAATTAGGACGCTCTTGCCAAATCCACTAACAGCTACTAATTGGTGACAGTCTGCACACCCTGTTAAAGCACTTTGACTCCAGGGCTTAGACCTGCCATGGGGCAAGTGTTTGTATTTGATTCTATCTGTGTGTGTGCGAGTGTGTGCGTTTGACACTTTCTGTGTCACAGCCCATAGACAAGGTGAGTTCGCACATGAAGTCTTTCTCTCCGTGACTCTGTGTTGCAGACACTATTAGTCGCTGGTGTCTGGATAAATGAAAGGCTAAAATATCATTAGAATATTTAAATGTTGGAACAGAAGGCCAGACGCACATTCGGATGAGGGCAGAATATAGAATATAGCCTCTCGTAAGAGGCGGCCGACCGGGACGGGCCCTCCCCCAGCGACCGGCGCCAAAGGTTTTATTTTGCATCAGAATTACAGCGTTGTCACAGAACAACCTAGCGCGTTTTCCATTTCTTATAAATAGCCACAAGAAAAGCGTTAATTATCCCTGTGCAATTTTAATGCACCGGATACTTCAACCTTTACGGTTTCCGGTAAACGCTCGCATAACCAGGCATATCCGTAGCTGGAAATGTGATTTATGACAACAGTGTTTAATTTCTGTTTTTAAATAGGTTAGACTGCAATCTGCATGCATTTAAATGCGTTGATGCCGTTTGTCTTCAGGCCCTCATTTAATATTCAGGGATGATTTTGGTCCACATGCGTTTTGGTCTGTGTCACCTTAGATTAAATTATTAGCGTTGTGCGGGCCGCAGGCCCCTTATTTACCACAATCAATGAAACGGTAATGAAAATCCATTTTTCATACTATCAGCCCCTGCTGACTTTTATTTACTTTGCTGTGTCTAAGCGAGCAATTCATTCTGAGTAAATGCCACCCCAAGAACACACATTAAGGGTTAAGAAATGATAAACAATAGCACACATACACTGGGGCTAGCCACATTCTGTAGTTAGTCTAGTCAAAACACAACCTGTCCTACCTGTGACATTGTTATTACAAGACCACCCCTGATTCTTATGCGTCCTACAATTTCCAAAGAAATGTTCTAGGTTTAAAATATATTTTATGGACAGTGTACTGTGGATTTTCACACAAAATGCTTTACAAAAATTGTCTTAACAAAAATCCTTTGACAATGGATGTCTTTGGATCAAGATGTTGCACAGTATTGCAAGCATTAAAATACACACAAAGCCTTATGATTCACTATGATTTACCCTAATGCCATCTCGGATGAATAGATGGTTTCAGCGGCAATATAGACAAACGTTATGTGACCGAAACTTAGGTAGACCTCCGTAAAAAATCATTCCCTTTATCCACATTTCACCTACTTCCATACTACATAGTAGGCGAAATTAAGTATTAGTCATGAATAGTATGTCCAAAACCTCAGTATGCAAAAACAGTAGGCGAGAAATACTAGGTTGGTCTACAGCTTCCGCAGAGATTTGTGAGTGCGGACACTACTCTATCCCATGATGCCACCGGAGCTGAGCAATGGTCAAATTCGAGAAGTAAATCAAATACAGAATAGCGGAAAACTTTAAGACGGATGTCCGTTTTCAAATCCAAGTACAGGTAAATTCATTTCTCGTAACCAATTTACGTTTTTTATCAACCGCATTGTACATGTTGTTGTTAATACATCATAGGTCAAAGAGCATATAGGTCATATGGCAATAAAACATGACAGATGCAGTATGTCCGGAATGTATTCATACTATTCCCACTTACATTATATTGAACGTACTGTTTAGGTACTATTCAAATTCAGTATGTCGCAGTATGCGATTTCAGACACAGCCAATTACTGTTTTAATTTAATTGAATACATCTAATATACAATAAATTATTAATATAAACTATGGAATAAAATGTTATATTATAACCAAACACAAACACAGCCAGGCACTTGCGTCCGATGAAACCGTTTAGATGTCTTCTTTTCTTTAGTCTAAGAAAATGATTGTGTGAGAGAACTAGTACTATTTTGAGCTTCTTTAGAAAAAACACAGTTGCAGTTTGTAAAAATTTTGCAGTAAAATATCCAAAAACCACTAGGTTAGTGTTATATATTTTGTTCATCTGAGTACTTAAAATATCTCAAATGTTTCCAACTACTTTTCAATCCTGAGAAAATCGCCTTTCTAAACAGTGGACCGGGGCCGTTACCCTTTTTTACCGCCTTTACTGATGTAGAAACCACATGACAATAGTGTCGTAGACAAATGCGAAAGACGTGTCTAGCGTCTAGCAAACCTCTAGCTTCTTTCAAGCAGTCTCTTATGTATAGACTACAATTAAGCGGGTGGAGTTGAAGACAACATATCCCATCATTCCACGCTTCTACACAGCGTCATCAAGCTACGCGATTGTTGTTGTTTTGATCGTGCGCCCTCTAGCGGCAATTCTACAAACTGTACCTTTAAATCAAAAGAAGCACATCCGAGCTAAATTTAAAATGTTGCGGCACTTGAGAGAATTCAAGTCTCATTTGTTTGCATGAGACTTTTTTTAATACTTGCTTTGTTTTCAGCTGAAGAAAAGAAGTCATACTTGAGAGAAATTTCATTTTGGCGGAATTTTCTGTAATTTAACAGCTAAAACAAAAACTTTGTATTGAAGAATTAATATTCGACAAAGTGCAAGCTGCGCATTTCAGTCTACTGTAAATGCAATCTGAAAAATGTATTACTGTAAATGTGATTGTTTTTTCTATCTGAGGGATGAGTTGAGATGGTTTGCTGTGCCGACAGCGTGTCCAGTGCTTGCTTTAAACCCAGAACATTCCTTTCAGTAGGTTAAAGTAACTTCACAAATTCGACGAGTGTCATTTTCTGTGGAAAGTGCAGGGTAAATGAAAAATTGTAGCATTCGTGAAATCAACAAATGCTAAGTGTGACTTGCAAAGTGGTTATTCAGGAGTATTTGGGTGCAGTCGGGTCACTGAATTTTAACTCAGTTTCCGTTTTTCCATCATCATCCATTTAGTGTCTCCGATAAAATAAGCTGATGTTTTGACATGGTGCCTTCAGTTTTGGTAAACGCACGCAGACGGGTTCTATGTGATGTTGTGTGCTAATTTAAAATCCGTGACAGTAATGTGAAAGTCTCTGGAACATTAGATATGGAGATTTTATGGCTGCAGGAATACATGTTTAAATTAGAAATGGGCTTTTATTACTAGGCCACAGCGAATGTTTAGGACTGGGTCTGTTTTATAATTATCACATGACCATGCTGCACCTCTGAGAAAAACACCACCTGATTTATTACAGAAATCAATGGTGAACTGGAAATGTTTAGTGTGAGGTGTTTTGTGGGATTGCTTTGTGGAGTTGTGTTATTGTGTATAGTATGCAGTGATGTGTATTTATTTTGTTTTTTGGTGCAGAGTTTGGGTGTATAGAGGGTGTATAATATGTTGTGTTAGTTGTTTGTTTATTTTGTAGTGGTCTGTGGTGTGTTTATGTTTGGGTGTTTTTAGTGTGTATAACTGTTAACTGTGTGTTTACTGTATGTTGGAGAGTTTATTGTGTAGAGTTGTGTTAGTTGAGTGCTTATGTTTGGGTGTGATAGTTTGAAGTGTTGTGCCAGGTCTGTGTTGATGTTGTGTAGAATTGTGTTAGCCGTTTGTGTTTATTATGTAGTGGTCCGTAACCTATGATTTCTTTTTGTGTTAAGTGTGTAGAGTTGTGTTGGTTGTGTGTTTATTTTGTAGTGGTCTGCGGTGTGTTTATGTTTGGGTGTTTTTAGTGTGTATAGTTGTTAACTGTGTGTTTACTGTATGTTGGAGAGTTTATTGTGTAGAGTTGTGTTAGTTGAGTGCTTATGTTTGGGTGTGATAGTTTGAAGTGTTGTGCTAGGTCTGTGTTGATGTTGTGTAGAATTGTGTTAGCCGTTTGTGTTTATTATGTAGTGGTCTGTAACCTATGATTTCTTTTTGTGTTTAGTGTGTTGGTTGTGTTTTGTGAAGAGTTGTGTTGGTTGTGTGTTTATGTATGGGTGTTTTCAATGTGTAGAGTTGTGTTGCCTGTGTATTTATGTTTGGGTGTGTTCAGTGTGTAGAGTTGTGTTAGCTGTGTGCAACCCCGTATCACGCCAAAGCGTGTAATAGACCCGCTGGTCCACTCGAAATAGCGTGTCAGTGTCACGCTTTGTATCCTTTAGGCGTGAACATGACATGCTCGGTTATTTGCACTTGTTGAACTGTATCGATTTTATAAATATGCATAAAATAATAGATATTTTAGAGCACTTAACCCCACTCCTACCCTAAACCTACCAAACGATTAAAAAACAGGCAACACGCAAATAGAAGTCAGCCATGGGAATTTATTAAAACACACGCCAAAAACAGTATAAAAACATTACGAACAGGTCGCTTTGCATTCAAAGTATTTTGTAGCCGTACGAAATCATACATATTAGGTTATAATCACCGACGACGGCGCTCCAGGAACGCATGCAGTGCCGTATGCACTCAGTTTAGCGTGTGACGCAATTAGCAGTACAGCCAATGGCGTTTCATAACATAAGCGAACGTAATGATGCAACCAGTCACAAGACACACGAGAGCCAATGCCATTTCACAATAGACCGGAACCAGTTTTACGGTGGACAGAGAAGGGGATCTTTGGGCTTGAAACGCTTGGAATAATTGCACTTTTTGAATAAATAGCCTCTGTAGCTGTATCTGCCTGTTATGTGATGTGTTTAATATACAAACTGTTAGGTTTAGCTGTTGGGGTGGGGTTACATGCTAAAATGTGTCTAAAGTGTGCGCACAAAGTAATAAACTTACACAGCATAGGCCCTTTTCACAATGACGTCACTTAACTTCCGCCTTCTCGCAAAGCAGTGTATCATGACATCCGTCTTGCAACAAACAAGAAGAAGAAGAAGAAGAAGAACTTCTGTTTTGCCGTAGCGCTGGAATTTAACAACAGTGACAGAAAAACTGACAGAACACTTATTCAAGTACTTATCCTAGCACCCGCTAAAAAAAAGAAAACACTTACCTTCATAATCAAACATGAACTGTTCACCGAAGTATTTGTATCCTTTATCTAGCTTTGATCTCGTCATAAGCGAAGATTTGTCTGCAAGATGTTATACATCATCTAGCCGTATTTGTGGCAGCTGTGCAAGGGACTTGGTAAACTCCATTCTGAGGCGCTGGCGGAAGTAACGATACACTGCTTAGCGGCAGAACGGAAGATGCGTGACGTCATGTGAAAAGGGCCTTGTAGCGAGGAAGGCGGGGCGAGAGCCGTCAGACAAAGGGGCGGGGCCCCTAGACCAGTACACGTCATGAATTATAAAAACATTCAAAAATCGCCCCGTTCTGCTACTCCAAACATTTTCAAGTGGACCAGCGTGTCTTTGGCATTCTATGGCGTGATACTGTGTTGCTGTGTGTTTTTGTTTGGGTGTGTAGAGTTGTATTAGCTGTGTGTTTATAGCCCCTTTCACACAGAGATCCTGGAAAATACACGGAAAATGTGTCCAGGAATTTGTCCCGGGATCGTTAGATATTGTTCATTCACACTGCCAGTGATTTTCTGGAATCTGTGCGTGCGTTCACACACATTTACATTTGGCAGACGCTTTTATCCACAGTGACTTGCATTGCATTATCCTTTACATTTTTACTTAGGTATGTGCAATCCCCTGGGATCGAACACACAACCTTGCGTAATTTTTCAGTAATATGATGTACAAAAATGTGAGTTTAAAAATAAATGTATCGTTTTTTGGTTTAAGTTTGAGAAAGGTTTTTTAGCATTTCGATTTTTAAATGCAACCATTTCCGAATAAGCTCACTCAGATCGAATGAAGAACCCGTTAACAGGGCCTAAAGCATATTGCACATAATGCTATAAAAAACATAAATAAACGCTTAGGTCGGTATATGATCATCATGTTTATTTGCAATGTTTTTGTTGAGAAAAACAAGCAAATCAATGTTCGGGTGAAAGTTTGGAGTTAGTCTGTTAACAGTGTCTGCACAGAAACTCGTGAGCCTCTCCGAAGCGCAGCACGAGCACGCCAGGTGCACACAGCTGTGTTTTAAAGGCTGGTAAGCGATCAAGATTATTGAAGCGCTATGTATGATCCTGTTAATAAAAGTCATTTCAAGTTTAAACTGAGATTGGAAGCAGACAACGCAATTCTCGCATCTGACCTTAAATTTGGTGATTCGGACTCTTGCGTCCATCAATGATTTAGCTAAAGACAAATCGTAGGCCTATATTTATTTCGATTTAACAGACAAAAATTACTCGCTTAACTATATTTGTTATTATAGCCAAATTATTTACGATGTATTATAGATTTGTGTTATTACTACACGGCATTGTTTCTGCCTTTTGTTCACACAGGGCGCTTTCCGGGACTGCTCCCATTAATGTTACTAAGTCCCGTTTCCGGAATCACTTTTCGGATCAATCTGGGATCTGCGTTCACACAGAAGGCACTCTGGCAATTTTACGAACATTTTCTGGGATCAGTGGTCTGTGTGAATGGGTTTATGTTTGGATGTGATGGTATGTAGAGGTGTTTTTGGTGTGTTAATGTTTAAGTTTGTGTAGCTGTGTGTTTACTGTATGTTTGGGTGCGTTTAGTGTGTATATTTGTGTTTGGATGTGTATAGACTGTGTAGAGTTAAGTTTGTTTGGGGTGTATTGTTATGTTTGGTAGTGTAGTTGTGTTAGCCATATGTACTTTTTGGTGTGTAGTGTTGTTTAATCTATGTGTAAATATAGATTCATGTTAAGATTGGATGTGTTAATGTATATGTTCAGTTGTTTTCTCCTTAAAATCACGTCAGCTCTATTTGCATCTGATCACAAACACTCTGTCTTTCCTTTATATTCGGATAGACTTACGAATGATTGTGTGCGCGCGCCTGTGTTTGCAGTGGGTGATGAAATAAAATTTAATAAGTGAATAAAAATGTAAATAAAGGTCGGAGCAGAACGACATGTCCATGAAATAATTCTCTCCGCCCCTTGAGCTAATAGTGTGAAAAGCTCATAGCTCGGCGTGATTTGGCGTCTGACCTTTGCGAACATTCTCCTCCTTGATTAAAGACGTATTAAATTTGTTTAAATAAAACTCGTTGTAATGACACATCATTTGTAAGAAGCTATTAGGAGCTAGAAACGCAGACTGGCGTATTTGCATGAAAATGTGCCAGCGCTGAAATGCAGGATCACCTTTGAAAGACGGCACGTACACGTGCTCGCTTTCATCTCCCCGCCTGACAAAGAACAGATGAAACCTTACATTAAACCTCACAGATAAAGCCATCCCATCCGAGCTCACCTCCTCCTGACAGCTACACCTTCTGCAATTCTCTCTCAATCCCAAAATCCTTTTCAAATATGACAGGCACATAAAAGGCAGGTGAGCCGGTAGGAGGCGCAGGCCGAACCGCAGCCGCCAGCCGGAGTTATTAAATGAAGTCTGAACCTCGTGCGGCGCGTTCTCTGCAGGGCGGACGATACGAGACGTTTCCACGCATGCGGAGAGAAGTTAAAGGTTTGCGGTCCGTTTGACCCAAGTGGTTTCTGTTAGACACGCACACGATTTGTTTGCTCAGATGCTGCGAAGGGGAACGCGGCTCGTCTGATGAGCGAGAAAAACAAAGAGAAAAACATGCATCTAAAGAGAGACAGAGATGTTTGCGCAGTGCTGAATTGCAGTTTGCTCAGTGGACCATGCTGGATCTGTGTTTCTGACAGTACAGAGGGACATATAGCCTGTTTACAGCGTTAGATCAGGCAGCAGAAACCGGTCCTCGGCGCTCTTAAATTGGGCTGCACAACGAGAGCTGCCTCCAGGTCACATCAAATAAACAGCGACGCAGAACTACGCCTCAGAATCCCGGCTGAGCATCGCATTCCGTCTCACAAAGGACGAGACGCTGCGGATCCCATCAGAACTCACACTAACAAGACACAAACATCGCCGCCTCGGACAGAAGTTTGCCAGAGTTTTCAGAAGAAAGTGATACAGTTTAGCAAAGGCGTTTTTTCTTTCTGCTTATCCACACAGATTTGCAGAAGATGTATGAGAGTGAATATTAGCGAGACACCTACTGTAAAAGTTTTGAACACAACAAATGAGTTCACATGGTTGTGTCAAGGGCCTCTAAAACTTTTCATAGAGTTCAAAGTTACTGTATAAAGCGAACTCTTTCAAACTATACGTTCAGGGCGATGCTGCTGTGGAACATGGGAGTTTGTAGATAAACGGGGCGTAAAATTGACATTCGCCAATTGTGAGGAAACATGTTTCGGCTGTTGAGCTACAGTTACCGTCTGGTTACAGGAACTTAAGCATTACAGTTGAAATGTAAGAATGAGAATCCACACTTTAGAGATGTAAATGGGTGCAGTTATGGTTAGATGATCATCTATTCTGTTCCTCAATGATGAGCGCAGAGGGATGAGATACTTTATATAAAAAGGATGTTTCATGCCTGGTAAATTTGACTCAAATCACCTTTCATTGGCGAGACGTTCATTTCGCACCTGCAGAGATGATTCTGCGAGACTACAGAACATTTTTTAAAAGGCGTTTAATTGTGATATATCTCCAGGTGATGTGCATCTTAACTTGCTCCGTTCATATCTGTCCCGTATGGCGGAAGAGCATATTAGACATCTGTTTAGTCTCTTTTAGACCAGTTAGGACGTTCAAAGAGCATAAAGCTGTTTTTGTAGCCTCTGTAATGGAGCTTGGCTGTTGTGTGAAGCATCACTTACAAACAATGGCTCTTTTTTGACATTTATTGTTATCAGTCTATTGCCTGTTGTCATTATGACATCATCATGGCGGTGTCATTTTCACATGGCATTTCCCAGTAGCCCTATCTAAAAAATTGGCATTAGCACAAGATAGAAAATACAATCACCCAAACAAAACTCCAACAATTCTGACCAAAATTGGGAATGGTTTTCCAACCAAAACCAAAATGATGCAGGTTTGAGGGTGAGTAAATGAAGACAGATTTTTCATTTTTGGGAAGTATCCCACTCAAGGTCTATGACAATAAAATCCCATAAATGCACCAATACCAGACTTTCCACTCATCCAATAAGAAGAAAATCAAATGAGATTTGTAAGAACATGAGTAAATGTTGACTTTATCTGTTCCTTAAAGTGATTTTAAAGATTTGTACTGTGAGTAACCCTATGTGTGTGTGCGGTCAGCGCCGAGCAGATAAGAGAGCGGTTGGCTTCAGGGCTGATGTTCTCTGTGGCCGCTGTGGTTGTGGGCAGTAGATGATGTAATGGTACCTGGCATGCTTGGCCTGGTGTGTCAGTTGGTGTGTGTTTTGCAACGGCCGTTTGTAATTTAATGTTTGCCTCAGGAAGACTTGAGTGAACCAGGAGCTTTCTGACTCATATACAGGAAACACCTTTGAAGACCCCTGGGGTGTGTGTAAGAGAGAGTGTGTGAGTGTAGGTGTATGTATGGGGGTGGTTGTGTGTCTGAAGTGCATTTCCCCTGGTAAAACACCTTTCAAACCCTCTGGTCTGTGTGAATATTTCTAAAGCCTGCTTATTTTAAACACATTGTATCTGTTGAGTGCTGGCAGGTCCACGGCTTCCTAGAGCTTTGATGGAACAAGAGCACAACCTGTGTGTGTGTGTTCGAGATATACAGTAACAGCTCATTCCCCACACTATTGAACTAAATTTACCTTGTATAAAACCGATTCTGTGCTGTTTAAAGGCGTTTTGTTTAAATTCTGAGTGTTGTAAAGGGATAGTTTACCCAAAAATGAAAATTCTGTCATCATTTGCTCACCCTGTTGTGATTGCAAACATGTATGACTTTCTTCTGCAGAACAAAATAGAAGATAATTTGAAGAATGTTGGTAACCGAACCACGACGGTACACACTGTTAAGACATCACCAATTTCAGCTGCCTTGAATATTTAAGTTAAATCAAATTAGCTTTGAGTCAATTGAACTTAATTATATTGAACTGACTTAAAAAATCGAGTTATAAAATACAACTAGATTTTTTTAAGTCAGTTCACTATAATTTAAGTTTAATTGACTCCTAAAGCTAATTTGATTTAACTTAAAAATGTAATGAAGCTGTTTAACTTAAGTTTTTTATTAAGGAGTTCTCCATCAAGATCTGGGTGACTGAAGGGTGGAAGATGTTCATGAGCTGGCCCTAAGGAAGCGTGTTTGCAGTGAGTATGTCCTGTTGGGTTTGGATATTCTGCCTTTGATAGTTTTGCTCCACCTGGTGTAGACGTTCAGCTGACCTCTTCCACCCCTGCAGGCCTGGCAATCGTGTAAAACTGTCGATGGTTTCGGTATTGCACCTGTAAATATGTCTCATGTCTGGAGGCAACACTGATTGATTTTGTTTAGATGCATGATGTCTTATGATGGTATTCCAAAGATGCTCTGAGGTCTCAGACACATCTGCTGACTGTCCCGACTGATTTTCTATACATATCCAGAATGGGGATGTGTCAGTTACAATATAATCGGCAGACTATGAGTCCAAGAATATGAATTTCCAAGACGTATTCAAGATTTTTCTTGTTTGAGATACTTAGTAGCCCCTAACAACACCCCTTTGTGATCTTTTTTTGTCCAAGTCTTGGCAAGAATGAGCTGCGATGTGGATACAATAGATCTGGCTACAATGGACTGGATAGAATGATTCATGTTGGTGTGTGGTCCGTGTCTTCTCCATGATGTTTTGAAGTTTCTCGCTATCTCCACGGGGCCAATCTGCCTCACAGATTCCACCTGGAATCTGCCTCACAGGAAGTTCAAGATCCGTGGGGTGACAGTGTTTAGACGCAGGTCCCAAAACTGGTTGACAAGCCTCATGGGAAGGATGATGTTTAATACGAAGCTGTAATCAATCAGGAACATCCTGACGTAGTTCCTGCCGTCCAGCGAAGGGATTTTCTTTAGTCTTCCGTTGTTTGCAGAATGGGACCGTATGTATATACATGAAACACGGCTTCAGAGCGAGATCAGTTTCAGGTACCATTCTGCCGCTTCCTGCCCTTGTGTTTGGAATCCTGTTGATCGTATCAGCAGTTTATATTAGGCTCAAAAAGAAGGCAGTCAGGCATTTACAGAGTAAACCTTGCCATTGCACAGCTGTTTAAAGTTTACCTGCTGTGAACACACACATACACAGGCACTTATGTCCGCTTCACCACGGTACCTGTCATTGGCCGGTCAGAACAGATGCTGGAGGGCACGTGTTTTATATTGTTCATCCGCAGTCTCGTTTACTCCATCATTTCTACAGAATTGTGTTCGGTCAACGGGGTTGGTAGGTTGACTTTGTTGTGTGAGTTAGTAACAAGAGCTTTTTTTGAGCTCTTAAATAAAATGTAATGTTTTTATTAATTTAATACAATTTAAACAATTAACAGATTTGGTGGTAGAATGTCGAATGTACTGCTTTAATTGTGCTTTTTGCAGGCCCGTTACTAGGGTGGCTCGACTGGGGGGCATATCACATATTCTGGTTGGGCAGATATGTATCCATTATTCATTATTAACCATAGATCATTATTTAATACATAAAACAAATAAGTATTTAGTAAGTATTTAATAATAAGTAGTAGGTATTTACTTTTTAATTATTTTAATTGTCAGTTGGATATTTTTGGAGGGGCCCAAGAACATCTGGGGGGGCTATATCCCCTAGACCTGGCGTTTTGTTGTTTTGAAACTTGGCCTCACACATTTACTATAATTTTTTATACTAAAAGCCGACCCTAATATACTGTTAAATTCATCATGTGTGATCGTGGTCTTGTTTGCCTATCCCTGTATGGATCATATGTTATGTCAGGGATAGTACAAGCTTAGATCGCCTACATTGTGGGGATTAACTGATTATCAAACAAACTAAATTGTGGTTATGTTAAATGTAAAAATGCGAAAAGGTTTAGTGGTGTGGTTAGGGGTAGAGGATAGCAAATACGATAAGGTCAGTATAAAAACAATGGAAGTCTAGAGCAAATCCCCACAAAAATACCAAAACTTGTTTGTTTTAATTAGCAGTATTATTCATCTGTGCAAATCTAATGCTACTTTTTCATTACAATAACACAAGGAATTTGGTTGGTAAAGTTTTACTTCCCAAACTCAATATGTAGAGATGAAGAGGTGTGTTGTTTCCAGTCTCTAGATATTTCAATGTTCTGCTCTGCTCTCTCCCTTACATACGCACGCACGCACACACACACACACACTTTCTGTACACACTAATGCACTAACAACCCATCAAGAGCAATAGATGGCCACATTTAGACATTTTAGAGTTCACTCCTCTTATAGGCTACTCCATGTTATTAATCTGGGGTAAACGGTACAACTATCAATTCTGAAGTATTAATAATTTAGATTCATAATCTCTAAACAGTGTTTCTTATTCCTCACATACTTCATGATTACTTAAAACCCATCATTTATTTTCTTTGTCAGTACTGACTCACACACCTACAGCAGTGAAGGTCTCTGCGGCCTGTCTGTGTCGAGTCAGAAGAGACTGTGGAACTTGGCAGGAATAGGTGATCCTGGGAAGAAACTTTCCATGGCTCCCTTAAAAGCCAGGGAATGTCATGGGAATTGTCTTTAAACACAAGCACTGACCCCCCTCTCAACACACACACAGCTTCCTTTTGCCACATATCACCACTGCATGAACTCACTGCATTAACATAAATTAAATGAGAACAACGAAACACAACAATAGAGGCACTGTGAATGAGACGGGGAGAGCGAAAATGAGCGCAACGGCGGATTGTGTCTATGTGGAAGTGCAGAGTGTAGCTCCATCTACAGGACACAGGTACACATGTACAAAGAGACCGTATGCCTCTTTCACACACATATCTGAACCACAACTGGAGACTTGAACAAAGACTTTTATATGTCAGAATCAGATAAAGAAATTTAAAAACCCAGAAAAAGACATGTTGCTAAGGTGCTTTGTTTGAGATATAAGACTAGAATAACGGTTTGTTTGTATTTGATGTTTTATATTAGTTTTGAATTTTAGGCTGTTTTACCATGTTTTTTTGTACACTTACCATGGTAGTACCATGCCATAGTATTTTACCAGTAGTAAGTGCTTGTGTACAGTGCAAATCCCATATGAACATTGACATATTTCAGTATGAAAGGACTCGAATTGCAAAGCGTGTGTGCATGTGTGCACGTGTGGTGTTGGTTTTAAAAGAGTTTGAATTTAACATGATCTCACGGAAAGCCAGGAAATGGAGGTCTGATTTTGAGTCACCTAAAAATGGTCTCCGCTTCTTACAGTCAATTTCTGAACTGGGTTCTTAGGTAGAATCACAGCTTCTGTGCTTTGGATGGCACTTCCCTTTTGAAGCTATAACATTTCAAAGTAAATAGTAAAAGAAGGCAGTTTTAGTCTTGGCATTATCAGTTAACACTAAATCTATATATATATATATATATATATATATAGAGTATAATAATGTAGTTTCTACCAAAAAGTTCCATAGTAAGAATGTTTGCTCATGTCTTGTGCAGTACATTAAAGTGCACATGCATTCAAAGCTTGTGCACTTAGGGGTCGTTCTGAAGTCGGAAAGTAATGAGCGAGTTTTAGTACATAGACTTCAAACTGCTTTTACAGATTTTTACCAGGATTCGTCTTGAATTGAATAGAAGTGAATGAGTTTCATTTTTATATAGACATTCTATAGTTTATACCTAATGCTCTCAATGTACTTTGGTATTAAATCAGCACCTTTATAGAGACCGTCATCACAGAACTAACACTTCTCTTACAATACATGTGATGTTCTGGATGCTGATTGGTCAATGTTGTCCTAAAACGGAATAAAAAGGTTGGTTTGTTCTCAAAATTGAAAGGAGCGAAAATGGGATGCTTTACTATTTAGTTTGACTCTGTCAAAGTAGATGTGGTTTCTTGTGCATTAACATTTTAATTTACATTAAAATGATTAAAAACTAAAACAGTGATTGGTTACAGGACATATTATAACCTTGTATTTTAATCATATTTTTGCCTTTACTTCGTTCATTTCAAAGAGTCCTGTAATATGAGAAAATGATTTTCAAGATTCGTTGTTGTGTCTCAATTTCTAATACTGACAAGCACAATAATTGTATAAGAATGAGGTAAATGCAGTTTAAAGTGGCTTTTGATGGAGTTTCATGCATGTCAATGCATGACATGTCTAAACGCACACACACACATCATTTGTGTGGATGTGAGCGTACCAAGTTTGGTCTTTGTGCTTATTGCTTTACATATGTGTGCGTGAGTGCGCGTGAGAGAGTCGTCTGTTGTTTTGAATGTCGACGTGACGTGACAGTGAAGTTGTCAGAGCAGAACGTGGTGGTCATTACAGTCTCCGAGACCCTCAGATCAGCGTCTACGACAACAAATCAATGCTGCTTTTCCACCTTATCAATTAATGCACATGTAATTACAACCGTGAGCAGTTGCCTATGAACGGCCCCTGAGAGCCCAGGGCGAGGGGGTTCACCGGGAGGTCCGCCGTCTGATGAGGCACCTGCAACACCTGATCCGGGATGGGACGAGAGGTCTCGTGTTTATCAGCGCTGCGAACGAGATTTTGGGTGGGAGCCAAGAGGAAAATGCATGACCCACGAGAGCAGCAGGAATAGAAACAGCTGGGAACCTATTAGAGTTTACAGCACACACAGAATATGCATGTGTGTGTGTGCGGGGAGCAGATGGGCCGAGCACAGCGATCATCGGTGCATTACCTGCGTGCCTGTTTACAAACAACAACAATGCAACCCGCACTAATAACCTGCAATCAAACATGACAATTAATATGAGCAGCTAATGTTTGCCTGGGGCTCTCGGCACGCCGGGCGCTCACCTGCGTCTGCGGGAATCAATGCAGGCGCCATCAAACTCCACCTGTGCCCGTGCAGCTCTGCAGACAAATGTGCAGGTAACTGGAGAAAAAAATTTGCTTCTCACCATTCCTCCATGCCTGATATTATGAGAAGGGGTTTTACAAGATGGCTAATTTGCACAAAATGCACAAAAATGCATGATTATGAAAAAGAATTACCAATGAAACCCCACCCCTACACCTAACACTCACTGGAGTTAAAGCTCAGGTAAAAAAGTGCATTTTATTTAAGAACGTTTCTATATTGTACTTAAAGTGCTCTATTGTCACATTATTTTTGTACTTAATATACACAACTTTACTGTACTTTTATTCATGGTGTCTCAGTTCAGCACAATTAAGTACCCTTCTTATTTTTATCTTACCAAGTACTAAAACTTTTTTGAATAGACATTTAGAATATTTAACTTCTGGTAGACCTCCGCAAAGAATCAATAACTGTTAAGTAGCAAAAATTATTGCAAAAAAAATATTAATATAAATGAAATATTAAATAAATTATAGCTTATAGTTAACTTCAGGTCAGGCGAGTGCATCCAATGAAACGTCTATATTAAGTACAAAATAAAGCACTTTAAGGGGTGATTCACATTTCGGGTCTAAAACCATGTGGAAAATGCGAGCTGCGCCGCTTTCTCTAGTGAAATGAATCATGCGAGGACACGATGCGGCGGCGACATGCCAAGAAAAAAGTGTGCTGCGCACCGTATGCGTGTCGCAACCACGTCGCTCCCTATTTGCGTACGCCTGCCGTGTGTCTACAGTTAAAATAACGAAATTGCGTGCGCAAAAGACGCGAAATGTGAATCGCCCCTAAGTGTATTGTAGTGCACTTTTTCACAGTATCAGATTTTCACAACACGATTATTGTAGCCAAAAGAATTCATGATATGAATACATAGATTTTTTTATATTGACAAAAAATGCTTTCAGACAAATTTATCTTTATTTTAGTTCAGTTTGTGTTTTCACTTTTTTTCGGCAAATGAATCGCACTTAAACTGTCCGTGTATGGAGGAGGAAGAGACACTTTGCCATTTGTGGCTCTAAAGGCAAAATTTTAAATGGTTCTGAATAAATTACAATAGTATATCGTTGCTGTTGGGTGGAAACTCTGTATCTCCATTTGTTTCATAAATCATTGGTCACCCTTCGTTGCAAATTTTGAACCAATAAAAAGTCATTTTTAAAAACGTGTGAATTACACTGCTTAGTTTTGAAATGCTGTGTTTGTTCATTTCATGTTAAGTAGCAGTTTTGGAGATACAAGCTTACAGTCCAACAGCAACAGCATTAATATTAGTATTAATTTGATATTGATAAATATGTTTTTTAATATAACTGTTAATATCTGTATATTGTGACACTCCCATGAAAGCATGTTGTACTTAAAATACGACTGAGATTTGACAAAATCATACGAGTAAGCCACCTTGTAAAATAGTTATAAATGGCATTTGTCCTACTCTGCCTTGTATGTGTGCGCTTGTATGACTGTTTATTTTTAACCCGACCGTGACTGACCCCTTCACTTTAAAACAATAGAAAAGATTAATGTTCCTCATTCTGTCTGACGACCCGTGAGATGCAGTTTGTCTTTGAAATCCGACGTTCTGTTTGTGCGTCACACAGAAAGGATTTCAATGCCTCTACAAACACAGTGATAAACCGCTTTTACCAAAATTCAACAGTATTTGTGTTTAGCACAAATATACTGTTGCTTATACTTGAGTTTTCATTGCACCCTTCGCCCCCATACAGTACAGGAATGAAACCTATGTATGTTGTAAAGGAGAGATGTGTTGTTAAGTTTTTTATCAACTGGACTTGTGTATCTAGAGAACAGAAGCGATCAACAGGGGAGTAACAATGAAATTTAATGTTTAGGGTGCAATCTGAAAAGTAGTTTTACCAAGAGTGCTCTTTGTTGTGTGTGTGTGTGTGTGTGTGCTTTTTCATTTGAAGAGTTTTTACCCTGCTGTGTTCAAGCTGGCGTTCATGAGCCCTAGAGACCGAGATAACTCGCGCATACATCTCTGTACCGCACTTACCATCTCATTTACCAACTCACACACGCCCGCATGCAGCCACAGCACTAATATTCCCAGCTGGCATCAGTGTGTGTGTCAAGAGAGCACAATCTCACAAGGGAGGGTCTGATCTGATGCGCTTGGCCTTCAGAAAATGTTTCACCGCAGTGTTTAGTTGATGTTATAGGTGATGAGAAGGCGTGAAAGTGCACTGTAATATTAGGGTGATTTTAGGGTCACTGCTTGTTCTGGTCAGCAAGTGTTACTCATGGGTGACTATTGTGATGTCAAAGGTCACAGGCTGTGTGTGTGTGTGTGCGCGGTTATAGATGGGTCAGTAGATTCATCCTGCAAAAGCTAATTTTACACATGGCCTGAACTTCAGACCAATTACAATCAACAAACCCCCTCTCATTGATCTGTGTGTGTGTCTGTGTGTTTCAGTTTTTAAAGATGTCATCGAAATATGTCTGTGTGTGATATTAAAGGGATACTTTACTACCAAATCAAAATTTCCCCATTTTTACTCAACCTCAAGGCATCCTAACTGAATATGGTTTTCTTCTTGAAGAATAATGCAGTCGGAGTTATAATACCACGTATCATTTTACTTCCAAGCAGTAGAACGGGAGTGAATGGGTGTTGACTTTTTGAAGTCAAAAAGTTGTTGAAGTTTTCCGTCATCTCTCGAATGCGGGTGAACCAGAGGCTTGTTTTTCCGTCAGTGAGGAAAGCTCCTGCCAGAGTCGACGCTATCCTATTGGAACTAAACGAAAGATGCAGCCTTCGTCACCGGAACTTACGACACGCCTGCGTCATCTGCCGGAAAAACAAGCCTCTGGTTCACGCGCATTCGAGAGATGACGGAAGCTAGACATCAACGTTTATAGCGCTGTCAATATGGATATTTCTCTTAAACAAACAAATCGATTCTCTTCAGAAGACCTTTGTTAAGACCACGGAGCCGTGTCGAGCAATTCTTTGATCGATGGATGCTCTTTTTGGAGCTTCAAAAAGTCAACACCCATTCACTCCCATTCTACCGCTTGGAAGTAAAATGATACGAGGTATTATAACTGCGACTGCATTATTCTTCAAGAAAAAAACCATATTCAGTTAGGATGCCTTGAGGGTGAGTAAAACAGGGGGATATTTTGATTTGGTAGTAAAGTATTACTTTAATGCTGAAAAACAAATCACAATTGACTGGAAAGAGTTTATGCAAAACAGTTCTGGGAGCGGTGAGGTTCCTAATATGGCGTTCAGGTCTGTTTCTGTATAACACATGTCTGTCAGGGCTGCAGAACGGATCATGTGTGTTTGCGTTAGAAACAATAATAGCACAGTGTTTTTTTTTTGTATACAGCTGTTTGGAAAAGCGAGATGAAGCAGAAGACTCATCAGCTCTAACTCACTTCAGCAGATGATCTAATTAATCAAGTTTAAAGGTGCTGTGTGTTATGTTTGGAGGATATATTGACAGAAATGCAACATAATATAACATAACTATGTCTTTACATGAATATAGATTATGTCTATACCCCATCATGTATGTTTTTACACAGACTTAAATGTTTGCTGGTTGAAATGTTAGTGTGCGTCTTACAGAATCATGAGGATTAACATTTTAAAGAGGATTTGTAAAAAAATTAACTTGCCGTTGTTGCGCAGGTGTGTGTGTGGCCGTCAAGCAGAGCAGAAAATCAGCTTTAGGTGAGCACATGGCTCATGCATTAACCAGTAGATGTGTGTCTTTTAGCTTTTTTCTGTCACTGATGTTTCTCACTGTGCCATTATCTGGCTTGTCAGAACTAAACCGATATGAAACGCAGCACTTTGTGTCACAAATTTTTACATTCAACTTAGGTAAAAAAAAAACAGGCCATCTGTACAAATGTGACCCGCCCCGCCCCCTTCAACACATGTGTCTTCTTCTCTCATTTCTTTATACTAATAGATATACTTTCCATCAAACTAATATCACGTTTTGCCAAATATAAACATTTGTTTGGAATTTTGAGTTGAGTGATGATGAAATTGAATTAAAAGTTAGTAAACCCATGCATTATATTCCAGTTTATCAGTATCATGCCACTACAGTTGATATTTTCGTGTTTGCTTTCCGAGGTTGACATCCATGGTCACATTGAGCTTTTGTGTACAAAGGAGCCATGCAAATATTCTTTTAACATTTCTCCTTTTTTACTTCACAAAATAATAATAATACAGTAAAAGAAATACATAAATAAACGTTTTTGTGGGTAAATAAACGCTGCAATTTCCATATTTGGTTTAATTGATCCATTTAATACTCTTTCTCTCTCTTTCACACACACACACACGTACGCACGCACACTATACTAATTCTATCTCATCGTTTTGAAATGCCTCTTTTTTGCCTTTCATTACACATCCTGTTGGGCGACATATGTGCCCTGTGTCACCATGCCGACAGATTCAGCATCGCCGTGGGAGCGGCATCTTCTCTCATCCTTTTAATGGACGTTTGGTTACAGAGGTCTGCTGCTACCTGCCCATATTCACCCTCATAAATACTCCACGCATTCACCACAGTATTCCCTTTAATGAAGCCATTTAGAAAGAGAGAGAGAAAGCGAGATGTCAGTCTTATTCCCACTGTGTGTTTAATGCATGGGACAGACCTGCACCTGTCAACACTGAGTACACCAACATTATCTCTCTCTCTCTCTCTCTCTCTCTCTCTCTCGTTCTTTCTGTTTCAGCATTAAGACTCTTATTTTAGTTTGATTGATACTGAGTTTATTCTATATAATTTAGAGCTGTTACTTAAAGGAATAATGTATATTCGTACACAGTGAAACAATATAAAGATAATAAAAAGGTTCAGTTGTTTCCTTAAGAGTTTGCTTGATTCATATTTTAAAATACGCCCATTTGTCTAAAACTAAAACAAATATAGTAATTGTAGTATTTAACATATAGCGTGAAGTAAATGTCAGTAGATATTCGAGGTCAGACGTGTTAGGGATCTAACAGAAAAGCAGCACATCATTGAGGTTATCACCGAGTATGCTAACGATCCAACACAAATGAATGCTAATGCCCTTACTGGGGGTGGGGAGCATCCCTTTTGTTCATTTAATACCCTGGAAAATCTGGCTAAATCTGGGAGATCTGGAGAAGTCTGAAGCGTTCATGTGCTTCTCTCAGACATGTGGGGATATGGACTGAAAACAGAACGTGTGTGGCATTTCTGTTCAGGACACAAGCTATGAGATCAATGTTAAGAGTTGAGATGTCAAAGTTGTGCTTTGAGAGATGGCACATTATAAATGGAAGATTTGCAGGGTTTTTTATTTCTACCAGGTCTGGCCTTCAGAGATAATATTGGGTAATTGAGTAATAACCTGATATAGTCAGTTTTATTTGTTATTTTATTATTATTTTAGTCATCTTAAATCATATTTCGACTTTATTTACTGCAGGTGTTACAACATAAGGCAACTTTTGTAGTTTATTGTCTCAAGACACACCTTGTTTTTAAATATTTTTAGTCTTAAAGGAACAGTTCACCCCAAAATGAAAATTCTTTCATCATTTACTCTACCCTCGAGTTGTTCCAAATCTGTATACATTTTGTTGTTCTGATGAACACAGAGAAAGATATTTCAAAGAATGCTTGTAACCAAACAGTTCTTGGCCACCATACTAGGAAAAATTACAATGGTCATCAAAAGTGCCCCAGAACTGTTTGCTTTCCATTCTTCAAAAAATCTAATTTTGTGTTCAATAGAAGAATTTTATAAAGCAAATTTTCGGTTGTGAACTGTTTCTTTAAGTGTAATTTAGGTTTTATAAGCATATTAAAAAAAATATATGATTAAAGCTTAAAAATCTCGTCTTGATATGTAAACCTAAATTCATATGGTCACGTTATAACTGTCTTTTATTTATAAAGCCGCCCTTACGATGCAAAATGATGTTGTGCATTGATTCTCATACAGCAAATAACAATGAAGGCACGACCTTGATGAACATTTTATTTACACTTAAATGACTAAAACCACAACGAACCTAAAACTTAAAATTGATATATTTCTGTAGTACTATAATCATCAAATAGAAATTGTCTGCCGGGCTCAGACAAACAAAGCAATGTTTGGAAAACAGCTGAGAGCTGAGCGTTGACTTCTTTCAGAACAGTCAACCTGCGAACGGTTTATTTATAATCAACGTTGCATATTAAACTGGAAAGCGATACACTTTATCCCCAACCATAACATTTTAGTTTTATTTATATTTTTTCCCTACATGATTTGCGTTGCTTCTTATTTATTGTTTTATTCCTCTGGCGGTCAGCATGAAGTTGTTCAGCGATCATTTGTGGTCACTCTGTTCTGGGAAACAGCCAACCACAACATCTGACCAATAAAACACCCGCCATAAACAACAATTTTCCCACAAATGGAAAGCAATGAAGGACACACACACATACACACACTTGATGGAAGGTCACCCCCCAACCCCAGCACTTAGCCAATGTGGTAATTGTATCTCTCGGACAACTGTCCCACCTGACGTGCCGATCGCTTCAGCGTTGTGTGTGTGCCTGCGGTGCTCAGTGTGAGCTCTAACATGATGTGACACGCAGAGCGGCCGTAGCAGGATTATAATAAATGATTCAAACGTGTCACTCAGCGAGTGGAGGTAATGTCTGCTCGTTCTGAGCTCTCTGCGATTCTCGCTCGTCTCCACTGACGTCCTCCAGGGATAGAGAGAGATGGACGCCGCCCTGCCACTCTCTCTCACACACACTCCGTCCTGACAAATCCATCAGAGAGTTTAATGATCGCTGCTCTGATATCATTCCTCAGCTCTCTCTGTGTGTTTGTAGGTGCGTCTTTAGCGTGCCGCAGGGGTCTGATGGGAACTTACCCACCCAAAGCAGCTACCCACGATGATCGCGGATGGAGGTGCAAATCATCCAGCTTTGGGCTTTTAGTCTGTGTGTGTTAATAGGAGAAAACTCAATCCGAACACAGACTGTCCGTTATGAGTAAAGGTAAGAGATAGATGATGATCTAAAAACTTCTAAAACGTCATTATTTTAATAAATACTGGTCCCGTTTACCCTTATTCGTCAGCATAACAACTGAGGTTTATATCAGCATTTCAACCAGGGGGCACAACCATAATGTCAAAATACAGCACTCGACAGCAGGATATTCACAACACATACCGTGATATCGTAAAACGATCAGTATACATTCAAATGTTTGCCTTAAGAGTCACAATGGTTACAAACATCATTGACCAAATAAAAAATTAAACACACAAGGTGAATTTGACTGATAGCATCATTTATTTATTTCATATATATATACCGTGAATTATTTTAGACAATTTGATACCGTGACGGGTCTAATTTCAACTTTATGTCAGTTGTTTGCCAAGCTGCTTTTTAGAAATGTCATAAGTTTGCTTGACATCTCTTAATAATGGCACCAATTTCTGACTAAAAACGAATATTTAAAAAACCACTAATATAGAGAGCAAAATAACACTTTGTGGATTCATTTACTGTCAGACGGTTTTACACAAAGACAGCAACGGGCTGACACAAACAAGCAAGCAATCCGGCCCTCATTGTAGAGGAGAGTGCGATCTCGGCTGGTCTTCACAGATGGTCTGTTTCTCTGACGAAGCTTCTAACACTTATTTAAGACAACAAACACTCTTCTCATAGTCACACAGGAAACATCAGCTCACCATAATGCTTTCCTCCTCAACCAAGATCTGATTAAAGCTTAACTACATTAAAGTCCATTAGAGAACATTAGAGGAACATCTCGCCATGGAAAGTGTTCCTTCACTGGTTAGGGACCCTCGTCTCGCGCTAATATGTCTTAGATCAAGAGGAAATGTCGACTCGTGATTGCAGAATAAACATCACCGCGCGAGATGCTAATGGAGAGAAAGCGAAGCTCTTACTGTCCGATCGGACGTCTGGCTGTCTCAAAGTTATTGACCCCTGTCCTCCTGTGATTCACTTCAGCACTAAAATTAACTTAAATAATGACCAAATACAAAGAATGAGCACCTTATTTAACTGCATAAACTTCCATACTCTACATGCAATTGACGGGGAACAATTAAGGAAACCATAATGTGACCAATCTAGAATTATGGCGCTTTTTAGAAGTGTGCAGTAAGTCCTTTCTGTCAGCCTGTCAGAAATAAATCAGGAAGGTAAAAGATATGTATTGATTTTATAGCAAAATCTTGAACGAACTCTTGTCTCTATAGACTTTTAAGAAGACGTAACAATTATTTTGGCACAAAGGATCGTGCGGCTTTATACATGTGACAATATACGCAGCATTCATCAAGTTCTTTGTCCAACTGTTTGGCTCTGTTAGTCTGACCATACAAGCCGATACTATCTGAACATCTAAGCATGTATTTAAGACGATACTGTAATCAGAATAAATAAACATTGCACACAGATATTGGGTAAAATACTCCATTTTAAACTAGCTAATTTTTTCAATATGTTTGAGTATTAAATTACATTTATTTATTTATTAAATGAGATTTATAATTGAATATCTTTGTGCCTTTACAATTTTTTTTTAAATACATTGGAAGTATGTTTTCTCAGAGAATTTCACAACTGTGACAATGGCCAAAAAATAAGGGTCATAAGGGTCAATTTTGAGTTTTATACATAATATCAAATCTGCATAAATAAGCTTTCCATTGATCTATGGTTTGTTATTTGGCCGAGATACAACCATTTCAAAATCTGGTATCTGAGGGTGCAAAAAATCGAAATATTGAGAAAATCGCCTGATAACTTGTCCAACTGAGGCGCTTTAGCAGAGCTAAGAAGAAACGTTTGTTTCTCTATTGGCTTACTGCTGTAATGACGTTGCGGAGAGAAGATGAACCCGAAGTGGAAATTATTAGCTTTACATAGATACCCAACTTGGGTGGGTAATTCCATAAGAGTGGGCAGCGTGAGTAAAGTTTGTTTTATTAGCAATTTTGCTGCATCCACTCACAAAAATAAAGTTTTGATATAGTTACGGTAGGAAATGTACTTAATATCTTCATGGAACATGATCTTTACTTAATGATTTTTGGCATAAAAGAAAAATGGATCATTTTGACCCATACAATATATGGTTGGCTATTGCTACAAATATACCCGTGCGACTTATGACATGTTTTGTGGTCAAGGGTAAAAAAAATCTTTACAATAAACAATACATACTATATAAGTACAGGTATCAAAAACCAACCTAATCTCATTTGTAACTAGTATTTTGAAAGGTGGCTAATTTGTATGAATTTGTAATGTGGGATTCGTACAAAAAAGTGTGTTTATTGGAAAACAGCAATCGTAAAATTCAGCCGATCGAACTGAAACGTATACATAAGATCGTACAAATTTATACGAATTCGCCATCTCAGAAAATAGTTTGTGTTGGAAAAACAGTATAAAAACGAAATAAAGAAAGCTTGAGTCGTTAAATACAGAAGAACAAATAATTGACTTAGAAAGTTTATTCGGAAATGCGTATAAGTAAACACATTTTACCTGAAGGAGGGGTTCAAGCAGACCAATCACAGCACCCGATGTCGAATTGATCCACGTCAAATTGATGCGTTGTTACATTTTTGGGAGAGGAGCGCGTCAGCCTACGGCGTATGGCGTAGTCCGACGCAGAAGTAAAAATCGCTCTTTAGTTCCAGTCCTCGATTCTAAATAGTCAATAGCTGTGCTTCATTTACGCTAAAGCACAGCTAGAACCACTTCACCTAACAATTCTGTGTATCAGTACGCACTCTTAGCAACCACCCTTTGCAACGTAAACAAGAAAATATTTTGCTGATTAGTCAATCAGGGACTATTTTTTCCAGCGGAGGGAGAGAAAAATGTTATCGTGAAAAAGTCACGGCTGAAGGGGTTCCAGGCATTTAAATGAAACTGTCGCTATCAACACAGGCAGTATTTGGTGAAGCTGGACTGTGTATAATACACAGGTATTTGTAGTGAAATACCACACATGGTTTAGTGAATTTGGCCCCGGGGTTTATCTTCGACTCTTACCCTGAATCTATTAAACACATGGCGGAGGCCTGCCGTGGTCTCTCAGAACGCCCGTGACCCGAGCACCTGCCCTCTCAGATCCCGCCCCGCTGCATTAATGCTGATGATCTCACAGCGGTACAACAGGAAGAGCCATTTCACTCTCATACGGTCATTAACATCACCCTAATGCAGCTTCCTGCTGCCACACACATACACTGTCTACTGCTACACTATAACATGCACAACCAACCGTACACGGCAAGGGCCACAGTCACTCAATGTGTGTGTGTGTGTGCTGGTCCTGGATAAATGTTTGCGAACACTCTGTTAACCTCAATGCTGTTGAACCAAAACCTCATCATCATTAACCCCAAACTTTCAAACGGATGAACTCGAACCACACAAATACCCTCACATCCCCAATCCTTAAATCTCTTTTGTGTCATACTTAACTAAACATGAAAATTCCGTTGGTCTCTGTTGAGGGAAATCGCTAGAAGTCGCTGGCTTGCGTGGTGTATTTTCAGTCTGTGGTGCAATGGCTTTCTGTGACGCTCAGACCATAATTTAATTTAGTGAAAATGGGCGAATAAATGACCAAAGTTTTTATTTCTGAGCAGATGATCCCTTTAAAAAGAATATAAAGAAATATATGAATGTGCCCTTAAAGTAATTATCTGGAGCAACATTTTTTTGCCATTATAGTTGGTATTAATGTGTGTTTATAAACAGAGTCTTTTTGGCTCTGTGGACGTACAATGCGAAGCTTTTAATATTGAAGGATTTGTCCCGGAGCAGCAATAATGAGAAATAATTATGGTTGCATTAAAGCTGATGATAATAAGAGGAATC
The DNA here is from genome assembly GCA_006030095.1 of Triplophysa siluroides. NCBI lineage: Eukaryota > Metazoa > Chordata > Actinopteri > Cypriniformes > Nemacheilidae > Triplophysa > Triplophysa siluroides. Next base: position 3,665,631 of record VCII01000203.1, on the reverse strand, counting down.
GGCTCTTGTCAAATTAACCTTTACAATGGTAATGTTCAATAAAACAGAGCGTATTGTGTCATACATCAGCAGGCAGAGAAATGAGGCTCTGTGACTCTCTTCAGTTATTGTTATTAACCCCATCAAGAAAATCGAGCACAGGGTAAAAATAACAGAGTGATGTCGAGGAACTCAAAGAACTTCTGCGTGAACTAACAGTATTTACACCGTTCAGCAGCACGGTAACCATAGCAACAACAAACATCTGTTTGCCAAATCAGTGTGATGTTTAACTCTTCATTAGCTTCTGATAATATGTAATATTGATCACTGGTCTCAATGAACTTGAAACACACTTTTCAATTCAGTTATTTCTGTACCACGTTTCACAATGACAAAGAAATCGAAAATGAGCAGGTCATCTTTTATGAAGTATAAATGTGTATGCAGGCACAGAAGTGTGTTCTAGTAAAGATATTTATTTATTAATACACTGAGAGCAATGCATTACTGTTGATAAAAATGAGTTACAGAGTTTCTATCTGATTTGATGGATCTGGTTTATTTCAGACGGAGCCAAAAAAAATCAATAAGTCCAACTTACCAGCAGAAATGTTTGAAAGAGGTTAGATATTTTATCTTTATCATAGTTTATGGGTGTACCGAAGCCTTCCACTACAGCTCTCGTCTGGCCAGATTCAACAATGGTTTGTTGACAATATTGAGGTCGAGAAAGAGAGAGAGAGTGTGTTTGGATGCTCGGTGTTAGTGGAAATATCTGGCTCATTCGCAACAGAGGTGAACTTTTCCTCAGCATGTTTATACTATTCATTTATTTTCGTTTGAAGAACTTTCAACTTCCTTCTGCCAAAACAAACTCTGGCACAGTTTCATTTGTTTTGGCAAGTACAAAACTGAGCATTCACTTAAAATCTGTAGAATTTACCAAAACAAGACGCAGTGTGTGAAATTAAAGTAATGAGCCACAAGCAATGGTGTATTACTGTACAGTGATTTAAAATATAAATAGTTACATTTTATTAATACAAATGATGAGAATAAATTTTTTTCTGCCAAGTAATGTAGTCTAACTGTAGGCTATTTCCATTTGCCAAGAAACTTAGCAACTTGGCGCATTAATATAGAATATAATAGGGAAAGGTGTCTATTTTTAGATGGCTTCCAGCAAGCTTATAAAATAATAAAATAAAGCATCAAGATTATATGTTCTAAGTCTGTTTAAAGGCTAGAAGGTATTTCAAAAACATTTTTGCGGTCATTTTTCTTGTGATTTTTATTTTCAGGAACATTGCAAATATTCGTTATTATGAAGTTATCTAAATACCATGTCACTATCCTTCGTTCTGTTATAACTCAACATTGAATTTAAAACCTTTCCGCATAATAGCACAACACAGAATCAAACACAATCTTGTAAATGTTTGGAGATGACTGGTCCCCATTGACTTTCATATTATTGACACAAAACCACAGAGACATTTATTAAAAGCCTTATTATAAGTCGAGTTCCACAGAAGAAAGAGTCAAATGCCGGTTTTGAATGACATGAGGGTAAATAAATGATGAACGAATATTCATTTTTGAGTAAACTTTTACATTAGGTATTGTAGTTGCTTACATGTTTTACATCTTTTGCTAATCTTTGTAAATGTCAGTCAATAATAATACACTTGTTCATTGTTCATTCATGTTAGTTCAATGTTTATTAACTAATGTTTAATGTTTAATCTAATGTTTACAGGATGAATACATTCTGAACAAGTATTGTTCATTGTTAGTTAACCAATGTTTGTCGACCTACTAATGTTAACAAATGGAATCTCCTTATTGCAAAGTGGTTCAGAATGATAGTATTTTTTTTCCTGTGATGCATTTATATTAGACATTGTGGAACACTGTTTGTGGACAAATTAAATGAACTATGAAACTAATGAACCATAATTAGATGAATTATGAAATGTTTTTTGATGAGTTTGAAAGGCCAAATGTGATTTCAACCTGTAATAAATAAATATTTGCTTACATCGTGGGTCAAATAGCAGAAAAATATGATACTATAAAATGATATATATATATATACATACAGAAAAAGTAAATTATTATTTTTCTATATCATTCATTTTAACCCTAATCTAGTCTAATCTGATTTCTGCTGTTTGTTAATGGTTTGTCTCATCTGTCTGTGAGAGAGAGAGAGAAAAGCATGTGTCCTGGGGGCTGTTCGTCTTTATTAGGTAACTCCTCTCATTTAGGGGCACTTGCATAATTATCATTAACAATATATTCAAGAGGGAGCAATCAGGATGTTTCTGTGTCCTGATGGGCCGTTTAAAAGACGTCTGATAGACAGAGCTGCATCTTTTTCCAGAGCTGCAGAGTGAAGGAGACGTGGAGGAGAAATCCATAGTAAAGCTCAAATCTGATTCATTCCAACCACATTGAACCATAATCTGGCGTGTTACAGGTCAACAAATTAATTAAAAATCAATTATACGTCCGATCAGTTTTTTAAATGTTCAGCAAAACGCCACTTGGATCACACTTCATTTGTTTTTATCCTCTGGTGTTATTATATTAACATAATTCATCATGTTGGAGCTGTTGGACTGGCTAAAATCATTGATACTGATCAGTTTGTTCTTCGGTTAGTCTGTTCTGCAAAGCTTTGTGTGCTGGTGAGGGGCAAACAATCCCATCAGAAAATGTTACCTGCAACTGCATGTTTAGATGAAACCCCACGTGTGAGTCCTGATTTGTCACTGAATTGTAGTCGGCATTTTCCTTTTAATGTTCTTTAATTCAGTTAATTACTTCAATACTTTGTTTTATAAACTGTAAAGGGTAAAAAAAGCTAACTCGGTTGCCCTGCAGCTGACTATTGTTATTAATGACTGTCTTTTTCGTAATAAAATTATATTCTCTGTTTCTTTACATTTTCATAGTGGCAGGTGAAAACTAGCTGTCAATGCTGTGCCAACCTGATATAACTTGAATGTCTAACAGCAGCTTGTGATTTGTAAGAGTGGGTGTGGCCTGAGAAGAACAGTTACTCCGCCCTCTTCTTTGAAACTCCAGATGAGTAGTGTGCAGAATTATCTCTCTCTCTCTCTCTCTCTCTCTCTCTCTCTCCCCGTCTTTGCTCTGATGAATGACCTTCACTAATGGCTTGCGCTCAGACTGGCATCTGTCCGTTGAATCTGATTATGCTAAAGCAGGAGCTTCAAATGTGTCTTAAGGCTGTTGAGGAATAAAGCGAACGTTTAAATATTGAGTGCTTTGACAGACACCTTTTCTCTCTGTAACTGTGCGTTCAGACCGCCGCCGTCGTGAGCGTCAAAGTGGCCGGAAGTCATTCATTTTCAATGTGAGCCGGTGGCGAGCAGCGGCGCGTCTTGGCCGTTGAGGGCGTCAAGGAGAGTTGAAATCAGGTTAACCTTATGGTATTGAGCTATGATGCGGTTCGGCGGCAACCAATCGGAACGTAGAAGTCTACTGCTTGAGAGGATTTCAGGGTTTCGACCACATTAGTTCCCAAGCAAAATAGTGGAGAGGTTGATTATTACTGTGTATATAACTTTAGCGCCAGAGCAAGCAAAACTGTGTTGCTGCTGCAGAATATTATTTTGTTAGCAAACGTGTAACTACAATAAAGTTCTTACACCGATCAATTTCTTGTGGTCAGTCTGCACAAGATGAACAAGCTTGTTTGCTTTGCGGCCCCTTTAAATACAAGATAAGATTTTGAGAGTCAGCGCGCCCAACACTCTTTCTACAGCGTAGTTGGCAGGGCGGTCGGAGCGATTCTTGACGCTCTCGACGGCGGCGATCTGAACACACAGTATTCAGCGAGAGAGGAGATTGGCTCAGAATTACAAATAATATTTTTTATTAATTTGAAAAATGTAAATATACTTTTCATCATTTTATTTATTTATTTTTTGTTTTGTTTGTATTCCTTTATTCGTTGGCCCTTAAAAACTTAAATTTTGACGTTGTTTTATGTGGCCGTTTATCATAACAGTTTTCTGAGGCAGATGGAAAAGGAGGTCAGCACGTCTGTGTCCTAGCATTGAATGAGAGAATTATTTAAAATAGGACATTACAACAAGCATTTAAATTACTAAAAATCTATATATTTATTAGTGTTTTGGTTATTTTCTTGACAAATATCTTTTTAGTTATACCAAGCCCTAGAATAGTTTATTGTGTAGAAACCGAGAGGGGGCCTTCAGATATTGTAGTACCACCTTGGAGGCAATAAGGTTGAGATCCACTGTCTTATTGAATTGTTTTGGGAATGGGACAGTTTGATATTCGGTGTATGTTAGTATGTCAGTGTTGTACAGTAAATTCAGTTGGCGTGCGAGTGTTCGCTCCTGTCTGATTAGTATTCACACACCTCACTCCTGATCGCTTTGCTTTTGTTGGCTAATTATGGTCTGATTGCTCATTAGATGTTGTATCTTCATGTCTGCGTTCTGTAAACAAGCTCGCCGGCATCTGCTTGTACGAAATCAGATTCTATAATGTGAACGAGCGGCGGGCGTCGTCTGTGATGAGGATGTAAATGTGCTCTAATGGACAAATACACACGCAAACACTTACAACTACATACACACGCACGCACACACACACACACACACACACACACAGAAATACCTAGAGTCATTAACATAAGTCAAATGGCACGTATGATTTTCTGACCTTAAACAAACTCACTATTGTTGTAAATTTAAGCTAATTATAAAGATTACAAATTGGATAAATATTTATACTGGGGGTATTTGTGGTCCTAGATCCCGACTGGTCATGATTTGGTTTGTTGAAGCCAGTCGGCCTCGTCTCCCTCTATGTGCAAGCTGGTGTTAAGTTTCTTAGCTGGTGTTAAAATGTGTTTGTTATATCAGCAAGGTACATGTTTATCTATCTATTGAAAGGCCCAGTGTACGAAACTCAGTGGCATCTAGTGGTGAGGTTGTGAATTGCAATCAACGGCTCACTCCACCCCTCCCTTTCGAAGCACTACGGCGGCTGACACAAGGCTAAAATGTTGTCACGTTAGAGATAACGTACGCTATTTACGAAACACACTCTCTAGAGTTTGTCTGTTAGGGTCTACTGTAGAAACAACATGTCGAATCTGTAAGGGGACCCACATAAATGAGAAATTCTAACATAACACTTATTTATGTAAGGTCTTTATTAGGGCTGGGAAAGTTAACGCGTTATTATTACGTTAACGCATTAATTAATTAACGCAGACAATTATTTCATTGTGCATTAACGCAGTTTTTTAAGTATTATTTTATTTCGATATAGTCCGTTGCTTACTGGCTCTGAAACGTACAGACAAATCATGAGTCACTTATGGGTGGGTTGTTGAATGATACTGGCTGGGGTATGGCATCACCACGCATTTCGAGCAATGATAGCATTTGGGGTTGGCGCACTTGAACCAGGAACACTAGAACTGAATGGAAAGGTACCAAACTCTTACATGGACATTTCATTTTAAATCTTTTCCAAACGGCGGAGTTGATAGAATAAACCACTACATTTCGTCTCCCTATCTTCAGCCATGCGCTTATCTATCAGTGCCCTCGCCCCACAAAGATGTAATATGCGTGGGTGTAAGAGGCTTATTTAATGCTACTGATGATAAAGCGGAAGGAAATCAATAGCCAGCAGAATACAAAAATGCAAAGGTGCAAAACAGCAACGATAACGAATTGTATGCAGTGTTAGGCTAATGCAGAAAACATGTTTATACATGCCGCCTATGAGTCAGAGAGCAAACTACTCAAGTGAGTTCTCTTTCACGTCTTCTTACCCTGAAACGGACACAAAATTCCCACATTAGCAAGGGTCCGTGTAAAAGTAGTCCATTTTTTTAACGTTAACAACTGGGAAACAAAACGGATGCATGACATTATATTAGATCCGTATATCTGTAAAGAGCTCTCTTAAAGGGTCAGCAGCATAATAAAGATCTCTGTTTATAACGTTCATCAAACAATAAAGGACGGGCCCAAAACACTCATATTTAAGGAATTGTGTTCTCCTTATATGAATTGTTAAGATAAAGAAAAAAGTAGCAGACAATAATTAAGTTGTTTAAAGATGTTCTTTAAATACACTTTAAATATAGTACACTTAACACTTTGTGTTGAAAGAGTGGTGAATCAAACTAGACAGAACGTTAATAAAGCAGACAGCTTTTGTTTTATATTTAATTTGATTACATTGATGTTTAAGAAGAAATATTTAATCAAGTTAAAATTGTTAATGCTACAATGTAAGGAAATTATGTTGTAAAAAAGCACATTGTTTGTGTAAAGTGTTTGCCAACTTATTGCACTTTTGTTTAAATAGCAGTAATTTAAAAATAAAAGTGCACAATACACTGCTTTTGAATTCATTATTGAATTTTACGAATGCGATTAATCGCGATTAATCACAAAAAAAAGTTGTGCGATTAATGCGATTAAAACGTGTAATCGCTGCCAAGCACTAGTGTTTATACACCTTTGAAGACATTGTTATGTATATTATATTGCATTTCTGTCAATAGATCCTCCAAAAAAATGACACACAGCACCTTTAATGAAAGACATAACCTAAATCTTACCCCCAAAGGTCACTTTTTAACATTTTCACAAAAATGCCTCATTAATAATCATTTTCCCAAGTTAGGATTTGCCTGAATTTGTCCGTTTTAAAAGACAATTCTGACCCCAAAGCACAGCATTGTGAAACCACAGAAAGTCACATTCTTCCATTAAAGTGAACAGCATGTCTTTTGTTAAAAAACTCTCCTGTAGACACACACTCTTACGCACACACCCTCACACCCGCGCTCTGGTGTGGCTATGATGTGGCTATGAACAGTAATGACTGGATACTCAGATTTGAAGGGCCCGGTTCATGACAATCCCATTTTCTGTGTAATTTCATGCTTGTCTTCTTGAATGAAGATATTGGCTGCTGTGAGGCGTTAGGTCAGAGGCGGCCGCTCGCTGCAGTGCCGCGCGCGCCGTGTTTCCTGTGTCTTGATGAAAAGTAATTCATCATTTACACCCCTGAATTCTGCCACTTTCCCCAGCCCTCTTCCTTTCTCTCTCGTAACAACTTTCCGGCTCTGGGTGGGTCCCTGCGGCCCGGAGAGGGAGGCGGGTTTGCTGAAAGAGATAAATAGGTTTATTCCGGCGGCGGTGTGGCGGAGCAGGTTGGGACTCCCGAGACCTCCGGTAGACCTGTACACACTCCGCACGTCGGCCCTGCTCCTGATAGAGTTTGTCACCTCTCTACCTCTGGAGCCAAACCCTCTGACCGCTCGGGGCAGCGACGGGCCGTCGGAGAGACTGTGGCAGCCGGTGGGGCATGAGAGCAGGAAAATTGATTTTTTTTCTTCCTGCTTGAGAACTGCCAAGCTCTCTTCGGGGACATCTCTGACAGCTTGCAGCCGATCGGCCAATCAAAACAGAGTTAGTTGAAACAGACGTCGGGGGGAAGTCCCGCCCCTGTGACTGGGCCGCGGGGTTCTGGGGTGCTGTTGCTAAGAGACTGACCCAGTCCACAAGAACTCGCTTACTAAACATGACCTGTCATACAAAGCTCAAATACAATATACACCTGTCAAACACACTGCATGTGTATTTGCACATTTTTTGCGGTGCAGAAATGATTTCTCACAGGTATCTGTGTGTCTGATGGAATATAGTAGAGCAGATGAACTGAGCTCTGTGTAAATAACAATCAGAATGAGCTTTAAAGTTGTCGAAATCTTCATTTAAAGCGATAGTTTGGCTAAAACGGAACCTTTTGCCATCATTTACTTATTCTCTTGTCATTTCAAACCTGTATGGTTTCCTTCTGCAGAACACAAAAGAAGATGTGTTGGTTACCCATTGACTTCTTTTATAGGAACACAAACCCAATGGGCACCGCCATTGTTTGATTACCGACATTCTTCAAAATAGCTTCTTTTGTGTTCAGCAGAGGAAAGAAAGTCATACAGGTTTGAAATGACAAGAGGGCGTGTACGTGACAGAATTTTCATTCACTAATACTTTTAAGTGGTTCGATATTTGCAAAACCCAGTGACAGACATAAAGGGTGACTAATAATAATGATTTAAAACACAAAATATGGAGATACAAGGTTTCAAAAGGACAGCAGCGATATGTAAAATGTGAAACATATCAAAACAACTACAAAACTACACTAACCTGTTCTATATGTAAATAGTGAAGTGGTAAATCACCACACTGATCAAAATAGTAAAAAATAAACACTTACCATCAGACATGCATACAAACCATCACATCAGACTGATAAATGGAAGTAGACATGTTTAATTTCACGAATGGAAATTTTTCCGTATGATGTCAGGGAAAGTAACATCTTGTGAACTTTGTGAGTTCCCTTTGAGGCAACAGAGATATTTAGTATCATTTGAGTTTAACCTTCCACCTGTGATATCACCCTAAAGCAATAGTAACCACGCTCACACACACACACACACGCACACACACACAGTGAGGAAAGGGGCATTCTCGCACATTTAATTTGATCATTTATTCATTTAAGGTTTTTGTCTCTCTGTTGTTCATCACAGTGTAAAATGTGTTCATGCCCTCAGACCACAAATGCACACAACACCGCCTCACTCTGCAGATATCTGCTCATGTGCCAGCGGGCGTACAGGTGTCAAACACACACACACAGAGACACACACACTCTCAGAGGGGCAGCGAGAGGCCAGCAGACCCTAGAGTTCTCGTGCATGGATGAATTGACTGTGTTTAAGAAATATATGCACAGATGGAGGTGTGTGTGTGTGTGTGTGTTCTTTAAAAGAAGGTTGAAGGGGAGCAATAACAATATCCTGAAGCAACCTGCACAGACTGAAGACTCTGAGGTCAATCATACAGAAGTCTCTCTCTCTCGCTCTCTCTCTCTCTCCCTCTCTCTCTCTCTCTCTGATGCTCATTGCAGTAATTAAAGAAAAATCATATACAGTATAATAAATCTTTACATTGTTAATTATGTATTAAAGGACAGTGGTAATATAGTAATTGTTGTATAAGTTGCCTAAAATAATTACAAGGTTACAGTAATGAAAATCATTGTTAAAAATATTGTTAATGTTGTAAATAACTGGGGTAACAAACATAAGTAAAATGTCTGAATTCTGTTTTCTGTTTTTATAACCTAAGAAATGGCCTTTAGTGATGATATGATGCTAGAAATACTAACCTAAAGATGTTTCATAGAACATTGTAATGTTGCATTATAGGCGGATTGATATTTATGTATAAGATAAATGACCCAGTACTTTCACGTGTGCACTTGTGAAGTTTACCTTACTGTACCTTTACATCTGTGTAATAGATTTTCTCTGCAGGGGTTAAAGCGACATCGAGGCGCTGTTGAGGTTTGGTGGTGCAGGTTCAGATGAGAGCAGCCGGTCAGGTCAGGTCTGTTATCTGTAGTGTGGGATGGTTTATAAGCTGCTGGGAATGGAAGGTCGTCTGCGCTCTAACTCACAGAAAGCTGCGGTTAAAGGAGTCCACGGAGACCTGGAAATCAGGTTAGTGTGGGAAGCAGTCCATCAGGCATGTTAAATCCAACCAAATAACAGATTGTTCAACTCGGTAATTCCGCATAAATATTCACTTGACATATTTCGAGTTTCTCTTCCATATACAGTCACGTGAGTTAAGGCACGTTGTGGTGTGTTTACTAGCTTTGCCTGGAGATCAAAACGTGTAAATTCGCTTTGAAATGCATTAATATGTTTGTCTGTGTAGTTTTCCTCCATTCTACTATAAATAAATTCGCCTCTGCGTGTAAGTGTGTCGGTAGAAACTGATTCAGGAGCTGTAGTGTGTGTTGAGTTTGATTACAATCACTGGCCGTATAGAAATACTCGAGTCACACATATCTCAAGATTTGAATGCTCAGAGTTTGCTCCTTCATTGCTCAGGGCACTTGTAATTGTTGATAAGGGCAGTCTCGCTCTCTCTCTCTGCCTCTCTCTCTCTGGATTTTTCAATAAGAATCAGTTTGCGAGTGCTATGACTTGTCAGGCACAGGTGCTCTAAAAGAGAGATTGTAATTCTTGGAGCATTTAATTGGACAGAAATTTTCTCATGTTCTGTTCTGCACAGGGAAAGAATGTTATTGCTCAAGGTTGCCCTTTCAAAGCTCAAGATATGATGGAGTCCTCAGTTGTTTCAATTAAGTATGAGCTTAGTCTCAGATGTTTCTCCTAAAATGTCTTAGGAGAAATGCATATAAATGAGACAATTGCTAATAGAAGTCATTTTAGCTGTAAAAATTATGTAGACTGTGGAGGTAAAATAATCTGTTAAATCTGAAAGAAATATTTGACTTCGGATTGAAATCTTCAAAAGTATTGACTTCTGATTGCTGCCTTGACAAATCTGAGATCAGTTTGTACAGTAACATTCTTGAGACGTCTTCTAAAACTCTAATGGAGACATTTGTGAGATTTTTGGCTCTTTCTCAGGATAATTATTTTAGACTTAAAGGGACACTACACCCAAAAATTTTAATTCTGTCATGAATTACCAAACTCCTCCCCCATGATTTTTCATTCTTATGGGTGTAGAGAAACACCTGAGATTACAGGTATCGCAAGATATTCTCCATTTTTGTCATTGCACAGATGGAAACGTTTTTGTGAAAAACATATTTGACATGTTTGTGAAATAAGAATAAGTGTGTGTATGTGTGTGTGCGTGTGTGATTGTGTGTTTGTATTACAGGCTCATATCAAATGGATTAGAAAAGCGAGACGATCCTAGACACCTGTGTTATTAGGTGATGATGGTAATGAGTCACAGTGAAATGGAAGTGGCAGACAGTGTTTATGTGATAAGACAACTGATGAAAACTCTTACCTGAATTACACTCTCATTTTTTCAGACCTTTTTTTAATCTAATAGAGGTTTATTTACTTTACAGTTAGAATGTTATTTGGTAAAGTGCAGTACACTTTTAAAATGAAAGGTGCAATGAAAGAACCATTTCTTGTTCCAGTCAAAGAAATATTATCTAAAGAACCTTTATATACTGCAAATCACTTTTTTGTTTTGTGGATGTTCAAGGCTCTTTATGAAACCATACAGCCTGACCTTTTAGGAAACTTCATTTTTAAAAGTGTAATGAGATTTTGTGGAGTGAAAATGAAATGAACTGTCATGAAAACACCTTCACAATGCAAATCATTTTAAAGGAAAACTTACTTTACTTCAAATAAAAGAGTGACATTTTTTCATTCCATTGTGAGGTCACCCTAAAATGAATATTCTGTCATCATGTACGTACCCTCTTGACATTTCAAACCTGTATGACTTTCTTTCTTCTGCAGAGCACAAATTAAGATATTTTGAAGAATGTTGGTAACCGAACAACAGCGGCACCCATTTACTTCTATTGTATGGACACAAAACCAATTCGAGTAAATGGGGACCTGTATATTGTCACACATCTAGTCAACACAATGCATTCCTACACAGATCTCTGCCGAACAGGTGCAGGTATCCATCTGATAACAATGCACCATTGCACCATATGTGTAGAAAAGAAGTAGAAAAGGTTTTGAGCTGAAAATCACTCAAATTCACTTGTGAACAAGCCTTAACCATACTGTAGCTATAAGGGAGATGTTTAGATATATTATAATTATAAAGTTGGATTTTACAGAAACTTTGAGTGGTTCTGTGGCTCCAAACTTCACTCATCTCTGTGCTGACGGATGTAACGTGTGTCTGTAATTGGGGTGGCCTGTTGGCTCCGCCCCTCCGTGTCTGATATCAGCTCCTCTGTCCCGCAGGCAGAAAACAGAGGCCCTCCGTCACACAGATAAAAACCACACCAACATTTCTCGTTCTCCACAGAGCCTTTCATCATTAATCAAAAATGAGTTTCTAATGCAATGAGTAACTCCAATCACGTTAGCGTCTGCATAAATCTGATGCTATCATAATTACAATTAGATTACATTACTGCAATCAGAGAAAAGGGCTTGTTAAGAGAAGCTATATAAATTGCTTTAGTTTTGCAAGTACTGAGCAAGCAAAAATGTGTATTAATCTACATTTATACATCGTGTTCCTCTCTCTCACTCTCTCCAGAACTACGGGCTACTTTCTTCGGTGTGAATTAAAACAGACGTTTGCCATTTTTTTTACTGTGGAACTTTAGTTCAGTAGCCTAATGTAACTGTAACGTTGTGAAGACGAAAGACAATGTCACGAGGGTGTAAAGTGGAGATTTAATATAAAAAGGTGCAACAGACAAGGGTCAAAATGTTATTAACACTGTAGAAAGTAGGTGCATGTGAAAAAGAATTGGACCCTACCATTAATACTTGTGAGTAGTCATGATATGAATATACTCGAAAAATGAAAATCAGAATTCGATAATTGATTTTAAATGTTATAATCGATTACAATACCCAGTGTATAGTGTATACATTTTTATGCCCAAATTTGTTGTTATACAAACCACAAATCCCTCCAGTTCCAAAATAATTTCATTGTAAGAAGATTTTGCGATGTGTCCTTCAGTAGGCCTACAAATCATTATCAAATCTGTTGTCAGAGCAAATATTACTAACCCTTTGAGATTTTAAGCAGTCTGGGATTAAAAAGTCATTAAAAAGTTGATTTGATGAGCTTTAAAGAGAGTGTATTTGCAAGAGTAACATTTTCATTTTTAAGCATAATACCGAGCGATCGTCATTCTGCTTCTGTTGGCTTTAATTCTCTCACTTTTTTTCCCTTTCATCAATTACCTTTCCTTGTTCCGTACTCCTCATTCTCTTTATTTCTCCTGAAGGAGCTCAAAAAGATAAATATGTGACTCTAAATTACACACTTTCAGCACATTTATCAGCTCGACACACAATATTCATGAATTAAAAACAGTCATTAGAAAAGGTCATTTTTTCCTGAATACTTAAAAGGTTTTATTACAAGGGGTTAAAGAGAGCACACGCGAGACCTGAGGAATATTTCAGAGAGAACAGCGTGAGATAAGAGCGGCGTTCAATGCGCTGGTAAATAGCTTTCCGTGCATGTGTCCTGTGTCTGAGTCTCTGGTGCATGACGGGTCATTGTAATTAAAGTTCTGATCATTTACCAAACACTCTTTGCCTGTCACCAGATCCAAACCACTGCCACACACACACACACACACACACAGATTACTAATCAATCTAACTCTGAGAGAGAGAGAGAGAGAGAGAGAGAGAGAGAGAGAGAGAGAGAGAGAGAGAAGTAAAGAGAGTGTCCAATGATGAAGACGATGATCATCTGGTGAAGATTGTGACGCAATACTTCACCCAAAAATGCTAATTATGTCTTCATTTACTTCACCAACATTTATTTTTAAACCACTGGACTTTCTCCTTGGAAATCCAAAGCATACATTTTCAGATATGCAGTAAGAATAAATGAGATTAAGGGGTTTACAAAAAAAAACATTAGCAAGTGCATAAGTTAACATTAACAATAAGCAAGAAGTTTTATAGGTTAGTTAATGTAAACACAGTTGTAAATGCTAGTTCGCTGTGCATGAACTAATATAAACGGTTGCAACATTTGATTTTCAAAATGTATCGGTTAAGGCTAAAATCAACACAAACAGTTTTGAACACTGTTTATTGTTAGTTCATTGTTATTAATTCATTATCCAATGATAACAAAAACAACCTTTCTTCATTTTGGGGGGTGGATGTTCATTAAAAATTAATCGCAGTGCGTATGCGATGTGTAGAGCAACACGTATGCAATACGGATCCGTCGTGCGCCATTGTGCTTTCACACATACTACATTTTAAGTGCGCTAGCGGTCCGCGTCTTCTGTGTGATTCGGTTAACAATTTATTTTCGATATATGATTAATCAAAAGTTTTTAAAAAGGATTTATGAAACGCTATTTTCAGCATTGTGATTGTCTGTTTTATGTTTAGTGCGAGTGGCTTATAGATATATATATATATGTAATGTATCAGCATCCACGTAAACATCCATGGTGTATCCGGATTAAAAAACATGACTTTGAATTAAGTGTAGAAATAAAATGATAAACCTTTTCAGGACTAAACACAGTTGCTGGAAAGAATCTACTATTTAAATTATATTTTATCTGTAGTTTTTTATGTCTGGATGGTCATCAAAACACTTGATGCTGTATTCCGATGCATTCATGTCTTTATAAAACCCTTCCTGGGGGTCATAAATCACTTTCTCTACCTCAATAATTAGCCGCGTGTCATCCATCGCCCTGCCATCTTGTACATTCTGGACCCCCTGCTTGTCACTATCTGCATAGAAGCACCTACCTCACACAATATAAACACTGTAGAATATTCGTACTACACAACATTGTCATCGGCTTTTATTGCTTAATTCAACAAATAACATAAAACATAATGTAAATATATCCCAGTTATAATAAAACCCTATATGTCAAGCCATATACTGTATGTCAACAGAGTAAAATGTGTACACTGTTATATATCTGTATTTTAGTATTTGTTATTCATTTGTGCATGTGATACTAACAGGATCTCAAGGAAAAGGCTGTAACTGTACTTTATTAGTAACGAACCACAACCAATGACTCATATTAAAGCACTATAAAGTTTTTAATGTAATATAATGAAAAAATGATAATGGCGGTGTCATTGAAGAACAGTTACAGAATCATAGGTTAACTTCACCCTACCAGCCAAACCATTTCCTGAAGAGAGAAATGTTGATTATTGTCTCTATTTGCCCAGTTCTAAAACCAACATAATGTGTTTCTGTCACTGTACTTCTTGGAAAGTTAGATGTAGTTTGTCACCGGGAAAGTTACACTTGCTGTATTCGAGATATTCTTAAACAAGAGTTTCCTTTTCAACACCGATGTCACAATCAAAATGCATATGGTTCTGTTTAGGTTTGTCTTTAGCATAATAATCAGCTGTATATAAAAAAAACTAGAAATTCATGTTATGCCTCCATTTAAATAAGTGAACATAACTTTGTGTGCGTGATGATTTTCATTCAATAGTTTGTTTCTGTTGTAGCTCACACACACACACACATTTTCTCTCTGAACTGATAAATGTTAACAGAGCTCGTGATTAATGTGTCACAGCGATACTGCTGCCTGTGTTGAGTAAATCTAATCCTTCAGGATTTCAGACTGTACAGGTATTAGCTCTCGCAGTAATCCCGAGTGATTTGAGGAGTCGAGGGAAACGTGAAGATCTGGCAGGTTCTGGGAGTAATTCCATCTGCCTGGTAGGTAGAAAGATCTCACTGTGAGACTCTCAGTGGGATCAGAGAGAGAGATGTGCTTTAGAACTACAGTATGTCTCTTTAACTAATCTTAATATAATATACTGTACTTCCCTACGCAAATCATATCCCTCAGGTTACTAGGTAAAATTTATGATATTTTTATTACATCTTAAATTTTATCTTTATCTTTTACATGATATACTTATTTATTGTTGTATGGGAAGATAAATATGTTTTTTCAACAGAAAATGATCTTATTTATGTGAAGAACGAACCTAAAACTTTTTTATAGCGCATGGAGTTCCTAACAAAACTCCTTATGAAATGGTTTCATTGTTAATGGGTAGCGGATTTGGGTAACAAAGCGGGTGAAGCGGTATAGTGAAGGAGTCGGAACAAAGGGGCGGGCGGTGGAAATAGTGGTTGGAATTGAGGGTTGGGAGAATTGTGTGGTCAATGTAGGGAAGGGATGAAGGAAGATACCGGAGGATGATCCAGTATCAAAAAAAGTTTAAAACATCGTATGTCTTAGAAACGGTTGGTGTAAGACAAGAAACGTGTAACAAAAACTTGTATACAAGATAAATTATAGTAATACATTAACAATTAATGTGTGTTAAAATACGTAACAAACTCATTTCAAGCAAAGTCACAACAGATTCAAAATCACAAGTAATATCAAGTCAAGTAAAACACAATTTTCAATTACGGACATAAGCATTACTCAGTACGCATAATTAAAAATAAAAGTGAAATATTCTGATCACATGACGAGTAAACATGTTCAGCCCTGACAACATGCCAATACACAAGAGAAGATCCAGACGTTCAGATAGAACATTCATGCTGTATGCGCGTGTCGAAGTAACTGAGATAACTGATGACTGCTGAAGAACACGCACAAACTAAAACAGATGATCGAAAGGCTAGCATGAAGCAGTTGTGCTGTACACTGTCACCATGCATAGTAAACACTTAGAACAATCCTCTATCTAGCAAGGCATTCTCGGTGCACCGTCGCTAGAATCAGGACCATCAAGATAAAGCGACGATAAAAACTTGTGTATCGAGTACAGCCTCAATCACCCTCTAATCACACAGAACGGGTCACGGTCCAAAACGTAAATCTGCCTGGAATGTCATACACACAAGTATATCTGTCAATCGGGTGGTTTAAAATTTCATGACAACTCAATAGCTTGAGTGGAAGAGATGTGCATGTGCTGAGACATCGTAATTTGGCTATGAGGTCCGGGTCAAACCAAGTAAACAGCCAAAAATGGACACACAACAACAGACTAACAGAAGAAAGGCTATTTTTGCAATTTCATTAACAACTGACGAGAGTGAAATTTCACACTATAATTTAAACTACTAGGGTGAGCATGAAACGAAAAACCCCCCCCCCCCCCCCCCCCCCCCCCCCCGTCCCCCCCCCCCCCCCCCCCTCACACGGAAGTCAAGTATAGAATCATCCAAATAAGCCCCTTATACAATGTATCAACTGAGACAAAAATGCACAAATTTATAAGCTGAAAAGTCGGAAAGTCACAGCCAAGTGATGTATTTGTGTAAATACTTGCACCACGCTAAAGAAAAAAAAAAGGTACAGTAGAATGTATCCAAGGACTAAATGAATGAATTTGTGGATCAATGTTGTGTATTCGAAAAATCCCGGGGGGGTTACACTTGTATATATGGTTGGTGACATGGGAATGTGTCGCCCATGAAATGAAGCCAGCTGATGAGGTAAAATGTTGTAAGCAGAGACTTGGAATCGCAGCATTCTAGAAGACTGACTGTAGATTCACTCGCAGTGAATACAGCAGTGATTTTACTGCAGGTCACTCAGATGCTACAGCTACCCGTGGACTACAACAGGATCATACACGGAGGTGGTATAAATTGGAATTAATCAGTTCAAGACGGGGCCGGTATACACGACATGAGCTGCTGGTCACACAACGATAAAAATCGGTCGCTGCAACTCGCACTGCCTTTTCTCTAGACTTTACACTCTACGTGGCACTAATACACAAAACAGATGTCAATTTACGTTCAGATGTACATAGTACTGTGTAAGCTTGAATCATGTCAGTATACACACACAGCATTAGACACTCCGAAGGATGCACATGATTGTGACTATTATCTCAGTGAGGACAACACGGCATTCGCTATCAAGCCTAGTTGGTGGAGAAGCAGTGAAAGACATATGAGGTGACAGAAGGTGGGCAAATGTTTGATCTGTGGATACTCGTGATGCTCGCCAGGAGCACAGAGATAGAAGAAGGTGGAGAGACGCGCGGTGCGCTGCGGGACAGTCGACAACGAATCTCAACAACCTAGGGCTGAGTAGAATATTCATACCAGTCTCACGCAACACAAATGTTATAGTCGTACGTACAGACTTGCACTCCACTGACAGGGCGTGCAGTGTTGGCCCGATAGCATTAAATAGCCTCACTAACGAATCGTAACTAGCTTCTCTTAACATTACTGATACTACATACGGTGTCATACGGCTGAATAATAGTTATCAGCCATCATAAAGTGATCTGTACGGTATATTAACTTTGGACAAAAATGAATAATGATGAAAAACTCATGGGTTGATGTGGGGCCCAAACGTGCGTGTGGGCCACAAATGACGGAGGGAACGAGAAACAAAGGAAAGATATGGTGGAAGGAGCAAAGGTATAAGTCTAAAGTTAGGATAAGAATACGGCTAAAGTGCAACAATGGGGGCGGGAACAATATAGGTGAATAGAAACAGTACAGTAATGTATTCGTCACCAAAAAATTCTGCTATAGTAGAAATCCAGTTAGTGGGGGGTAGAGTGAAAGTTGGGTGATAAAAACGGGAAGAGAAAAGGGATAGAAGATCGGGGTGGGGGGCAGGCACAGACAGGGGGGGTCTGAGAAAAGGCGACGGTAGTGACAGGGGAAGGAGGAGGTAAAATTGATAAAGGCCAAAGGGGGTAGGCAGGCAGTTAATGGGCAGGAAGGAAGGTGAGGGTTTTTGGGAGAAGGTGCGTAAGAGCGCCTTATCTGTTGTGTCCTAAGGGAGAAGGACACAGAATAAGAAGAGGCAAAAAAAAAAGGAAGAACACGACACCACACACAATCTGAGAGAAGAGAAAGGGATACAATAGCACACACAGTCCAATCAAAAGGAGAGGGAGATAGGTGAGGGGGAGGGGGGGGGAGGGGGGGGAGGGGGGGGGGGGGGGGAGAAACCATGCAATGTGGGGGAAGCGAAGTGTTTTGATATGTGTGAGGAGGTGAGTCGATGCAGATGGTTACAAGCGTGGGTCCGAATGTTACAAGATGGCGGGCGATGGGATGACCACGGGAGAAAGGATGAGGTAGAGAAGGAGTTTGCCCCCGGGGGTTTAAAAGACACCGGAAAGAAGCCGAATAAAGCTAAGTGTTTTGAGGAAGAAAAAGAAAAAAAAAGCGATGTGGGGATGGACCAGAACTGTGTTGTTGCCTAAGGTTTTATCATTTTGTATTCTACCACTTAATTCAGTCATGTGGGGAATCCGGATACACTGGATGTTTACCGGTGGTGCGGAAGGAAGAGGTGATAGCTAACATAAGCAATAGAAAGAAAGACGCCACTGCTTAAAGAGCGTTTCATAATCCTGTTTAAACTTCGATTAATCATATATCCGAAATCATTTTGAACCGAATCACACAGACAAACCGGACCGCTCGCGCACCTCATAGTATGTGTGAAATGCAACAATGCGCAACGCGGATCCGATGCATACGTTTGCTCTACACAGCGCATACCACTGCGTAATTTCATTAATGCAACATCCACCCCCCAAAATGAAGAAAGCTTTCGTTTCGTTATCATTGGATCTGGAATTAATACACTGTAAACTAACACTTAACAGTTTTCAAACTGTTCGTGTCTGATTTAGCTTAACCTGATCATTTGAAAATCAATGTTTGCCAACCGTTTATATTAGTTCAGGCACAGCGGACTAAGCCTTTACAACTGGTTTTTAACCTTAGACTAACTAGCCTCTAAAACCTTCTTGCTTATTGTTAATGGTTCCCATTATCCCTTTCTAATGTATTTTTTTGTAACCCCCTTTTCTATTTATCCTTGACTGCATCGCCCCTTCTGCTAAAGATGGTCTGCTTTTTGAATGTGGTTGTCCAATAGTCCCCGTGCCCGGGTTGTTTGTTAAAAATAAATACTTTTTTGGCACGTACACTTCTCCTCGCATTCGATTAACATCAACACTTTGTTTCTGTTTACTATCTTCTCCGGCTGCACCTCGTACGCCTTTAATATCCCCATCTTCTGGTCTATCTGTGTACTAGATTCTCCTGAAATTGAACCGACGTCGTGTGTCTTTAGCCTTCTTTACCTGTCATATAGACTGAAACCTGTTCTTGCTCTCTCTAGCATCGTCATCTGGAAGCGACCCAGAGGAGGAGATCGAACGCTTACATCAAGATCAAGGGATCTCACCACAGCCGGTCAACCGATCTCTAGTAGCTCCAAACGTGAAGGTACAAGTAAAGGGGGCGATCGGTGTTCACACTGCTAAGAATGGGGGTGTGCGCGTGGGTGGAGCGGTAGTCCAAGTAGATAAGGAAAGCGGGGAGTAGATATCTTAGATTGAAGAGGAGGGGGCTGAGATAAGAGGGAAAAGGGGGGACGTAAGGGAGGGAGGGGAGGGGGGTAGCGGGGGGAGGGGGGCATGCATAACGGAATTGTCACATTCATAACAGTCAATATTTCTCATAAATGGGTACATGAAAAGAATGATTTTAGGTTCTATAAAGATCCATCTCTTCTCTATTTGTTGGGTATTATTGTATTGTACAATCCTACAAGGTATATTGTCTTTTAAAAACATCGGCCTTTTTGTCACATCCATAACTTGTGCATTGACTGATATTTTTCTAATGTCTGAATCAACAGGGGTTTAGTAAATTAGATGATTCAATATATTGGTAATAAATACATTCTTTGCTAATTTTGTCACATCCATATTAACGCTGGAATCGCCAAAACAGAAAACTAGACTTTCACACTTCAAACTGTATGATGCAAAAACGTCATACGGGTTTGGGACGACCCGAGGGCGAGCAAATGATAACAGAATTGTTATTTTTCTCTAAATGATCCCTTTAAATGGGCAAGCACAAGGTTGTTTTCCCCGCCAGGCTTCCATTCCACTCGATAAACGCGTGTTGAAGTGTATTGAATTTAATGTGCATGACTCCTATTATAATAAGCTGACATGAGAGGTCTGTAATCAGCTGATTTTGCACCTGAACGTGTCTGTTTTTGAAGAGATTTTTGTCTACGCCAGTGAAGGGAAGGTGGAGGAAACCGGTGGTTTAGAGAAACATCACACGTTTTATTCAATTTCCATCAGGCAAAGCCGAGCTGCAATAATAATGAGCAGATCTGCCGGAATGCTAAATTCACACGCTACACCTGCTCGGGAGAATTAAGATGAACCCTTAATGAATGTTTAAACCTGTCGAACACGCCGGATAAACCTGCTGTCAGACTCACCGCTTAATTCCGAATGAGAGAATCCCACACGTGTGCACAGGAGAGAGAGAGAGAGAGAGAGAGAGAGAGAGATGATGAGCCCGGGCCTGTACGACAGTAGAAAAGTGTCAAGCGTAGATGTTTCGCTATATTGATGATATCACACGTGGCTAATAGTGTCTGTCTTAACTATGTCGTTTCCAAATCATTATTTTGTTCAACTTTACAGCAAAAATAACTACATCATGATAGTTTTATATATGGCGTTACAGTGAAATAAAATTACTCATACGGTCCACCCCTAGCGTGTCGCAATTAAACATCAAGACAAGGTCCTGATCTCCACTCGTACACCATTAAACACCTCCACCATCATCCTTTAATCCCCCTCTCTCTCTTTCTCTGCGTCTCTCTCTCTCCCTCACGTGTGTTTAGGAGCGTCAGATGGCGACTGATGAAACTGCAGCTCTATAGACAGTTAAGCGGATGTTAACTTCCCACTGAGAGAATTTCTCCAGGTCGAATGGAAAACATTCCACTAATCATCTGCGGCAGGAACGTACCAGCTGCGGCCCATGCCAAGATTATCATTCTCATAGACCTCTCACCGCGCTTTTAGCTAAATGAAAAATCTGCCGTAGCCCGGGGAGAAACGAGGGCTGATGAGCGCGAGCTCTGTTTACGGAGACGCTGCGACGGAGAACTCGGAACAGGTTTTTCTTCCGCTGAGATCTGAGAAAACATGTAGACGCCATTAGGTTGAAGCAGGGAGGAGGGAGAGAGAGAGAAGTAGAGCGCGAGTAAGATCAATGTATTTACACGTTTCATTTGTGGTGATTTCACACGGGCTCATTAATTTAACATTTCCCTCCACCTTCTGTCTCAGAAGTAAAGCCTCGACAAACTACGCAACTTCAAAGAAACGCAAGACATAAACATGTCCGCGTTCGCAGAGAGCGCGTGCCAGGAGCGTACAGTAGATGAACGTGTACAGAGATGAACATCACGCTGATGTCGAATGACTTTAGTTTCGGGGTGATCTCATCTGCATTCTGTGTTTGGAAAGATGCTTAAATGTGTAATATAATAATAACAACAAGATCTTCTGGTGCTGGGTTAGAATTGAAACTTAAGGTGCTAGCACAGGATAGTGAGCAGGACTGAGTCTTCATAGTTCATTTTAAAGCACTCGTTTCAGTTTTAAACACTATGTTAAAAGGTTAGAACAAAATACAACCAGCCGAACATTTAGAACTGAATCGCATGTCAAATAAATATCTAAAACTTCAACACAATCTCACAGCAATTTGTACGATCTCATTTGCTTGTGCTTCAATGATGTTAGATTAAGGGGCGGAGTTAGGGAAGGGGCTTCGATTATCATCATTTTCTAATAATCGTACGTTGTTGTACAATTCACATTGTACGAATTGATAGGAAATAGCCGCCTCGTAAAATAGTTAGGGATTCCCGTAAGATCAGGCTGACGAATGTGCTTGAAACATCATGTTTCACATTAACAATTATCCAATAATTCAATGATTTCCAATATTAACCAATAACCTGTTTCTGTATACATTCCTCAGTTATTTCCACAAAACAACCAAAACAGTGTTTGGTTTTACAAGTGGTGAACAATATCCAAATTTGTTTTGGGTTCTTGTTTTTCAAAGCTCCATTTTTTCAGAATTCTACAAAGGAAAGTCGAGTCTTAAGGGGCTGAAACCAGTGAGGTCGTGATGGGGGAAATATAATTCCTTTGCTCTCCATTTCAACATTGTTCAAAACAAATTCAGGCATTTCAGCTGGCGGATGTAGATTATCCTGTTGGTTCTGGTCAATCTTTCCAGCAAACAATTGTCAGATCACGGGGGTACGTTTAGCCCGCGGTTTACGCCGCGCGCCGATAAAAGCTCTCCTCTTTTGACAGGTCTCTCCTAATGCTATAAATGGACTGATAAAAGTAGAAGCTTGACTTTGAATAAGTCCATATCGTCCGTCTGCGTTTCTCTCGTGTGTTTGCTGTCAAACATGGCAGCGTGGGCCCAGGGCACTGCAGTTTAATCCAATTGGCATTGAAGCCAAACTGGTAAAGTAATCTATGCTTTAGTGTAGCTGGCAGCAGGCTCAGCTCTCCCCGAGAGCCGGACGGAGCGCCGCTCGACGCCGTTTTGCAGTCGTTGATAAGCGAGAGAGAGAGAGACACGGGGAGGCACTTTAGCTTCTTTTCTTTCCCATAACAATCGCTCTAATTCTGTACAGTTATCATTCTACCTGTCTCTCAGATTACGTTCACCGGCAAAAATCTTCGCAGTGATTTAAACACTTCCAAAATTCATAAGTCAAGAGGCTTATGCTTTCTTAGTAGGACTCTTTATAACAATGAGAATTTTAATATTTATCAGAATAGCTGACAGGGAGATTTTCCTGCTGCTACGTTTGACCCTGTCGGAGGGGAAAAGTTGCTTGGTTTTGACAAGACAAAGACGCTCGCGCTGTTCTCACGGACAGCCTGACGGACACAAATCCTGTCCAATCACATCACATGGATATTTCTCTCACACGGTTCTTCCTGATCGAAACATTTCATCCCATCTCTGACACTTTCTGGATGCAGGAATATAAATCTTTTATTAATACATGCAGAGCGCACTACACAATCACTTTTACAGATTAACTTTATATATTTATTTATGTGCCTCAGAATAGTGAGGCCTGTTTTAAGGGTCTGGGAGCAGGTTCTCTGGATTGCATTACATTGTTTACTGTGGAGGAGTTTGGGGCTAGTTGTCTTGTTTCTCAAATTAATTTCTCTGAGATCTTAGATTAAAGGCATACCCCACCCCAAAAGAAATGAAAATTCTGTCATCATTTACTCAGCCTCAAGTTGTTCTAAACCTAAATTTCTTTGTACTGTTGAACACAAAGAAAGATATTTGGAACAATGTCTGCGACAAGTATTTCTGGGACATCATTCACTACCATAGTAGAAAAAATATTGTATCATTTTTTGGTTTTGTTCTTTTGAACAGACAATGAGATATTTTAAAGAACTTAGGAAAGCAAGCAGTTCCAAGGCACCTTTGACTACTATTCACATTTTTTTCTAATGGAAGTCAATGTCCCAATTGCTAACATTTTTCCAAATATCTTTGTGTTCAACAGAAAAAAGACATTTGCGACCCTGGACCACTAAACCGTCTTAAGTAGCACGGGAACATTTTTAGTAATAGCCAAAAACACATTGTATGGGTCAAAATTATATTTTTTTCTTTTATGCCAAAAATCATTAGGATAATAAGTAAAAATCACATTCCATGAACATTTTTGTAAATTTCCTACTGTAAATATATCAGAACTTTATTTTATGTGAGTAATATACTATGCTAAGGACTTTATTTGGACAACTTTAAAGGCGATTATCTCAATATTTTGATTTTCTTGCACCCTCAGATTCCAGATTTTCAATTAGTTGTATATTGGCCAAATATCATCAATGGAATCAATGGAAATATCACAAACCATACATCAATGGAAAGCTTATTTATTCAAAAAAACATCTTAATTTAGAAAAATAGACCTTTAAGTCTGGTTTGTTGTCAATGGTCACATTTATACAGGTTTGGAACAACTTTGGGGGAGGGTGGAATAATTCATGACAGAATATCTATTTTTAAGTGGAGTATCCCTTAAGGTTCATTTTTAAAAGCTACTTTCTGTGGTAATATTCTCCTGTTACAACAAGCCCCAGTCACACCTATATAGGCCAACTAGTTATATTTTATTCATTCTCTTTTTTTTGTTCTGTTATTTTCTACATAAGATGTTTTTATGTATCAGACATAAATTTCTGTTTACATCAGAGCTGAACATATGGACTCTGATGGGCTTTAATGGTTCAGGAGGAACCTGAGGTTAAACAGGAGCTGACGATTAGAATTGATCAGACTGACTCCTTCAGAGAGATGAAACATCTGCTCACATCTGCCGCGCTGACAAACACATCTCTGATCGCTCGGCAGAGAGACGCACAGAAAATATCTGTCTGAGATTTACACAGAACACTCACAACCTACATTTGTTCGAAACTTTTCATCTGCATGTGTGTTCTTAGCTTTCCAACTTCCTGTGTGATCAGACACACACACGCTTGCTAGAATTAGATCTAGACAGAATGGGGGTCTAATCAGACCGGGGCAACTGTTTGTGAAGCCTGTGAGGGATTAAGATCTGGACGAAGACCACGAAATGTGGCTCCCTGGGCTAAATACAGTAGTGAAATCCACCCTGACAAACATAGGTCCTTAACAATTATGAAAAAAAACGAATTAATATACTAATAAGACAGGGATTGTTTTTGTTTAGAGAAACAGTTTAAGCGCAATTCCAGCATTGCGGATGGACATTTTTAGTTAAAACTTGAAATATAATCTTTTAGGGAATTCATTTTTACTAAATTTTAAATCATCTGTTGATAGAGTCCACACATGCAAAATATCAGTCTATGCAAGTCTTCTGTTTTAAAAAAGCTAAATAAACATCCGTTATGGATGTGAGAAGGGAGGACTCTTCATAGAATATAAGATGGTTATTATATTTTTTTATTTTATGAGGATTTGACGATCCTGGAAGCGGCACCTAACTGACTGAAAAAGTGTGTAAAACATTAAGAGAGACCTCACATGGGTATTTAAACCACAAAATATTGACACCTGAGCCATGATCAAAACCTTTGGTTAAAAAAAAAAAAATTCACGGTAAGGTTGACATGGAATTTCCCATAAACAATTTTTTTTCGTGATTTAGTAGCAATTTTTACAGTGTCTATAATTGACCCCTTTTTAATGTGTGTGTGCAGATGTGAGGAGCAAAGCTGTGCCTTTCTCCCTTTCTCTCTCTCTTTTGTGTGATAGCACATCAATAATACTCCCAACAAAAGGCACACAAGCTGATTTACACAAACAGGTTAACTTAACATCCCTCAGCTCCGCTAACACTCAATTTCTCTTTCCCAAACAATCATTCTGTTCCTCAGCCTTTATCTTTCTCACCGCAGGAACGCATTAGTTGCGAGTGTCACTGTAATAGACAAGGTTGTGCTGAGTGACAGCGAGGTCTCTGTTAAAGTGAACACATCAGATTCGAGCTCTATTAGAAGAGCGGCATCTCGCTCTTAATGCTGTGACCACAAGCGCCTGTCATCTACATCCCAATTTTAGTGTTTTCCAGCTTTTCCTTAAATGGATCATAAATGCTGCTCAGTACATTCACAGAACAAAAGAAGAAAAGGAAACGAAAACAGCATTTACATATTCTATATAGGTTTCTGAATGTCGTTTTTAATTCGTACACGTGATTAATGGGTAAATGAAGTGAAAACATCTTGTGCTAAACACCTCCAATTATCACTAAAAGGTTTGCTGTGTTTTCTTTAATTGATTCAAGTGTGCCGTCTAATTGCACCTGCTCATTTCATTCTTTGCACCTGTAACCGACACATGATGATCTCGCAGCTACCTGAAGGGAAAAACATCTCTAAAGCAGTTAATTAAAACAGATCTACTGTGGTGCAGTGGAGAGAGAGAGAGATTCTGGTTAAACCTGCAGGGTTTGTGTATTTCACAGTCGACTCATTTGCATTTGCAGGTATTCATTCAAAGACATACAGTATATTTCAATTGAACTCTTCAGAACATCTCAATGTTAATTGACAATGAAATGTAAAATAATGACAGAGGCGAAAATATAATCATTTTTAACCGATAACTAAAACAAACCTTCAACTCTTTAGGAACAACCTCAAATGAGCCAAAGAGCTCTTGTTTATCAGTTAATAATAAGAAAGAAGTCCATTGTTATGGTTAAAATCATATTTAACAATAGTATTTCATTGTAACTATTTTTCAATTGAAAAGTAAGATGTGAAACATAAAAATAAAGCGTTTGAGTTTTATTTCTTTTTTAATTCTTGACTAAAAGTTCAACAGAGTTGCACAAAAGAGAATGACACTATGACAATGTAAATTTATGGCCATGGGTTTCGTAAATGCATTGTATTTACATGCAATTATATATTTTGATATTGTGGAGTACATGTTAGAACCACATGCATTCAAATACTGATGACATTCTTAAAAAACTGTATAGACAGACATAAATCTGTACTATCCAATCTGATCTCAAGGGAATTCGTAACGATTTTACAATTTGGCTTATTCGAATGAATTTGTACATTCTGAATCGTACAAAAGCATACGATTACTAGAAAAAAAGCAATACTGAAGCCCCACCCCTAACGTCGCTGGCGGGAAAGCAAATCGTACAAAGATATACAAATTCTTACGAATTGGCCAAAATTACCCACATAGTTAAATAGTTATGATTTTGCCGTGAGATTGTGTTGTAGTAGCCCTCAAAAACTTTTTCCCCTGTCTCTCTTTGGTCCAGCTGGACTGTATTTTTTGGTGTTTTATTTGGATTTTGTTGTCTGCCTTTCATGTCTCTTAGCAGGTGCCATGAAGCCTGAAAGAGTATTTGACACGTGAAAAGTTCTGATCGCTCTACAAAGCCGCGAGAAGCACAAACAGGCCGATTCAACCCTCAGGAGCATAATTATATCAAAGACAGAGAATCTAGTTAAAGCGTGTACATGAAAAAAGATCAGCGCTTTTCAAGGTTTTCTTGACAGTGAGAAGATATAAATGAAGAAAAAAAACTAGAAAAGAGAGAGAGCCTCCCCCACACACACATACATTGAAAAGAGTTCAGAGACAGAAAATCTGTCAGAATATTTTGATTATGTGGGCTGCTGTTGCAGGACACATCATGGAGAAATAAAATGACCTGGCTGACGCGGGCGAATACAAACGACACTAGAAACACTATGTGAAAGATACGAGCAGAGGAAGAGAAAGAAGGCTTTGGGAACAGTAGCTACAAAGGTAGAGCCGTATGTTTCCCTCCGGCCGTTCTATTGACAGTCATGACAGAGTCCCCTGGTAGACCATTATCCCGGACGAGACTGCACACATCAAACCTTCCCTGACACAGAGCCACGGAGACAAAAGGCGAACTGAGAAAAGCATCGTTACACGGTTTCACCTTGGTTTGTCAAAACACAGGCTTATTCAGAGAGTACACAAGCCCGGGGGGTTCTCGTTTCAAGCGGCCGAAAGAACAGACAAACGAGTGGGGAAAGAAAAGCTAAAGACGGGCGCGCTCCCGATCCTGAACTTCGGCCTCTTTCTGCCTCTGTTTACATAAACCTTTCCTTACTTCTCTCGGAGACGGAACAGAAGATGCTTTGAAGAGAAGATAAATCACGGCGCTGTTCCTCAGAACGACTCCGCTCTCATCCGTCTGATCTCACAGTAATTGATAAACAAGTCTGCCGTTTCTCAGAAGGGCCTTGTGACAATCGAGGCCTGAGAGGGGCCGCGGCGACGAGCCGGGTCTCTCTCGCTCTCTGTTTTAATAAAGCGTGTTGTATGGAATTAAAAGCTCTTGGCTTCAGGCGTTGGCTGTAACCAACTGCCTTACAAAATATTTA
This sequence comes from Triplophysa siluroides, assembly GCA_006030095.1. Taxonomy (NCBI): domain Eukaryota; kingdom Metazoa; phylum Chordata; class Actinopteri; order Cypriniformes; family Nemacheilidae; genus Triplophysa; species Triplophysa siluroides. The sequence goes on along the minus strand of VCII01000203.1, from coordinate 3,637,226 downwards.
CACTGTGCCGCGCAAGCAAGTAATTGAAAGTCTTTTGAAAAATGAGCAGAGGCGAACACAAACGGGCGTCCTTTGAAAGGTTTATTTAAACCGCTGACTCTCCGAGTCCATATGGACTCCAGCGTGATGCTCTGTTTAGTCCCGCGCTCATTTTGAAATGCGTCGGCATGATGCTAAAATTTCTCTCTGGCCTTTCGTTGCTGTTAAAGCATCTGTCCTGTCCTGACATGCTTGCAGTCAGCTTAAGCAGGTAACTGTAAACATACTACAGTATTAAAGCCGCAGTTCACCCAAAAATGAAAATGAATTCATCCTTTACTCACCCTCTTTACAAGCCTGCATGACTTTCTATTTAAGAACACAAAAGAAGATATTTTGAAGAATGTTGGTTGCCGAACTACACTGGCCCCTATTGACTGAATCAAGCTCACCTTTTCATACAGGCCTATAAACAAGGACATTTTCATAACCTCTGATATGAGTGACTGATTCACTTTATGCACCTCAATCATTTTTGTGTTTTTACATCCCAAAACCTGATAATGAAAGTATAGGTGTGGCCCACAGAAGTCTTGTCAACCACAGGGGTTCTTCTGTCAGGAAAATATCCCACATTACCCCACACAGGGGCTGTTTGTCTCCTCCAGTGCTGAGCTCTTTCAAGAGGTTTACACTTCTTTTTAAAAGAATCGGGTCCCTGAGCCCCACAGCAGACCTTACCGCTAAATCCTATTAGAACAAACACAGGCTGTCTACTGAGTAACATTAGCTCCTGAAACACTGTGCACACAGTTCCCCTCCATTCAGTTCTGTTTCTTTGTCTATTTCCTCTATGAAAAATTGTCGAGGTGTCCATTTGGCTCGTGCGCGAGCTGAAGCATGTGGTGTGTCGCAAGCCCCTTGACCAAGTTTAGCTTTTCAGTCACATGAAATCAGGCATGTAATGGCTGCTTAGAGCGGAATCTATCAAGGCTGTTGATTGGATTAAATATGTAATAAGTTTGGATTCGTATTTGGGGCCAAAATATTTTGCTAATCACCCAATGCTAATGAATTTGAGAGCGGAAATATTGGCAGCAGTGATCAGGGGGCTTTGAATACAGTAAGTTTAAAGGTTTATAGAATCTCTGACAACAGGGAATTGGGGTGTATATTATATCTAAAAAAACAAAACAACACAACCCGCACCAAATAAACACATAAACCGAAGCAAACAGACTGTGACGTGACAATAGCAGTACACAAAGCAAATGAAATAGTTTAATATGAAGCTGAAATGACAGTACTCTATTTTATTTTTTTTAAAGTCCCAGTGAAATAAAAAATTACAAATTACTATTTTACGAAATATTGCTGCGTTTATTGTAAATAGCTTAACAATTTGGAATTCTCTTTTAACAATTCATGTGCCCTCATAATCTTCAGTTAAAATATGAAAATGCACTTCCGTCCTTGAGGGACTAGCCATCTTAAATTCTCAACTCTCAACTCAACTTTATTTATATAGCGCTTTTTACAATTTTCATTGTTTCAAAGCAGCTGTACATGAGACGCATTGAATACAAGAAAAACAACTAAAGTCATGATGTAATGATGTAACGGCTTGAGTCTTAAACTTTCAGTCTGCTCCCGGTTCCGTTTCAAAATGCAACGGCTGTTTTTATACATCCAATCAATAAAGCCACGGCCACTATTTTTTCCTATTGGAAATTCTGTTTCACTCGGAAATGCGTCAGAATATGGAAGTAAAAATCAAAATTTTTGCTTGAAACATCAAATTAAGGGATATTTTACATATTTATATTTACTTGGGTTAAGTCAAATGATGCCAAATTGGCATTTCCCACGAAATACAACTCGAGAACATAACTTCAATCATTATTATAAGCTTCCCAGTGTGATTCGGGGTAAGATTAGGAGACCGATGAGAAAACATCAGTTGCTCCAAAACGTATTCGTGTTTGTCTTTCAACCAAAAAAATGTTCGGGAAGCACCATGCCCAGTTAACCATAATACGTGATTGTTACGTAAAGGCAACGTTATCTGACAACCAAACATTCATTGCATTGTGAACCATAAAAGGGAAATTCCTGATTTCGTTGCCACAACCTAACTTCGTGACATTGTCAGTAAGTAACTCAACATTGTGACAATGACTGTTAGTTAATTTGTGTAATATTTCAGCACAACACATACTCCAGACACTCCAATGATGTTTTATGTTCAAGCTCTTTGTTGTATCGTGCTGTTGGATCAGTGGAAAACCGCAGGGATATTTTACAGTATGTGTTCTGTATCCTTCGAGAATTCAGCATTTACTAATCACACAAATGACAGCTGCACACGTTTTGAGTGTTTTCTTAACATTGTGTGCATCACAAACTGTCAATAATATCTTATGCTTATGTTAATATGGTGATTGCCAAATTGGCATTTCCCACGAAATACAACTCGAGAACATAACTTCAATCATTATTATAAGCTTCCCAGTGTGATTTGGGGTAAGATTAGGAGACCGATGAGAAAACATCAGTTGCTCTAAAACGTATTCGTATTTGTCTTTCAACCAAAAAAATGTTCGGGAAGCACCATGTCCAGTTAACCATAATACGTGATTGTTACGTAAAGGCAACGTTATCTGACAACCAAACATTCATTGCATTGTGAACCATAAAAGGGAAATTCCTGATTTCGTTGCCACAACCTAACTTCGTGACATTGTCAGTAAGTAACTCAACATTGTGACAATGACTGTTAGTTAATTTGTGTAATATTTCAGCACAACACATACTCCAGACACTCCAATGATGTTTTATGTTCAAGCTCTTCTCAAACAGATCTAAGAATACATTCACACTGCCACCAAAATCCGTGATCATATGTGACCCAGATCTGTTTACTGCACGACAGTGTGAACAGGACAAACCACATGGAATCCTATCTTTTTCAATATGATCTGAGCCACTTCCATGTGTGGTCCTAAATCGGATACAGTTCTGATGTTTCGCAATGCGTCCTCATTCATATGACTTTGCATTATTGTAGATCGACATGCATCACAATTCTGCACTGATTTAAATCTCCACGCAAACATTGAGCATCAGATTATAAACATAAGCCCTAGCACTGTCTACACCGCACGAGAGCCTCACGATCCGATGTAACAAAGACTATAGAATCCATCTTAATAAGAAATTGCGCCACTGGATACGACGCAATGCAACATGACAAATGTCTTAATGGTTTTTATTGTCTTTCATCGCTTTTTGCATCCACCACTCGCGTACGTGTTGACATGGTGTTAAAGCATAAGCTACTGTATAGGTGTGTTCTACTCCATGCTGCATGATTTTGAACTGATGTAAAATAATAGAATTTTATTGTTAGTTTAATGTTCACTTTTGTTGTATCGTGCTGTTGGATCAGTGGAAAACCGCAGGGATATTTTACAGTATGTGTTCTGTATCCTTCGAGAGAATTCAGCATTTACTAATCACACAAATGACAGCTGCACACGTTTTGAGTGTTTTCTTAACATTGTGTGCATCACAAACTGTCAATAATATCTTATGCTTATGTTTATATGGTGATATACTGTCTGTAGAGACATTACTGTGTTTTTGGCGTACAGTGATTGCCATTATCACAACTAATGCTATAAAAACATACAGATTCTTTATCAAGAAGTTATGTTTGTGAAATGTTTCCAAACCGGGGGTCCCAACGTCCCACCATGGGTCCCCAAGTCTAGTTTCCTTTGGAAAACTACTTGATTTCACTTGTAGCCACAATAAAACAATCTGAACTATTTTTAATGCTCTTCTATTTGAGGAAAAAAATGCTTTCTAAAGGACTGAGCTTTGTAACCAACGCAGTAATGCTGGACTGTGTGCCCTCGGAGTGCATTGACCAAACATTTGTCTGTTTTTTCATTTCTCCTCCACCGTCTTCATATTTTTGCAGTAAATCCGTAGTGTAAAATGTATTCAAGGCTGTATAATTCCACTCTCAAATGCTGAAATACTGTAGCGACAGACCATGTTCTGTATAAGTCTTTTTAGGGTGTGCTTTGTTAGTCTCCGACTTCTGACCGTCTCGGTTCCTCTTTCACACTGTAAAATCAGAGGAACACGAGTATAATTATGTTTTACAGCTCCTGGTTTATCTGCGTCCGAGGTTTGTGGTTCTGTCTCTGATTCAATAGCAGCGTAAAGCGTTTTATTCTGCGACCGTGACAGATTCAGTGGAATGTGAGTTGGGGTTGTGGCCTTATTCAGAACATCTTCAGTCTATGAGTGTTGCCATGGTGCCATATTCCAGAAATATTGAGTATAAATGGTGTATTCTTGACCTACTTTGAATGCAGTCGAGATTTGTGAAACCCAGAGTTGAGCAGATTATTATTCAGCATTAAAGGAATCAAATTTACAACTCAAAGAGATTAAGCCATAGAACAGTTTCATGTGTGCTAGAGATACTAGATATGTACAATGTTATAAGTTTATAATATTAACTGTAAGTTTAATGAATATTACTATAAGCTATTGGCTATATAAAGTCTCCTCAGTGCCTTTGGTGGAAACTGCATATGTGTGATGTGCTGTATATACGGTGCCTTGCAAAAGCATATATCCCCCTTCATTTTATTAACACATTTTGTCATGTTGCTGCCTTATCTTAAACTACTTTAAATATTTTTTTACATTAATCTACACCAAAAAACAGAATTTTGACTTGGAACAATGCAAATTTATTACAAAAAAAAAAAATTACATTGCATAAGTATTCATACCCTTAACTCAGTAGTTAGTTAGAGCACATTTACAGACTCAAATCTTTTTGGGAATGATGTGACAAGCTTTACACATCTGCATTAGGCCATTTTCTGCCATTCTTCTCCTTAGATCCTCTCAAACTCTGTCATGTTGGGTGGAGATCATCAGTAGACATTTTCAGGTTTATTCAGAGATGTTCAGTTGGGTTCAAGCCAAAGCACTAGCTGGGCCACTCAAGGACATAGGCACTCTTGCATTGGTTTAGCTGTGTTCTTACGATCATTGTCATGTTGGAGAATGAACCTTCTCCCCTGTCCAAAGTTCTGAATGTTCTGGGCTAGGTTTTTATGATCATTATCTCTGTATTTTGTGCCGTTGAGCTTTTCTTCTACTGTGACAAATGCCCCAGTCCCTGTAGCGGAAAAAGACCCCCACATAATGATGCTGTTTCCACCTCACATTACTGTTGAGACTGTTTTGTACAGGTGTTGAGCAGTACCATGTTTTCTCCAGACATGATTTATGAAACTGAGATTCATCAGACCAGAGAATCTTGTTTCTGACAGTTTGAAAGATTCGTTGAAAGGTGTGTCATGTGTCTTCACTGAGCAGAGGCTTGAGTCTGGCCACTCTGCCATAAAGCCCAGATTGGTGGAGTGTTGCAGGGATGTTTGTCCTTCTGCAAGTTTCTCCCATCTCCATACATGATCACGGATCTCAACCAGAGTGATCATCAGCTTCTTGGTCATCGCTCTAACCAAGACCGTTCTCCATCGATGGCTCAGTTTGGACAGGAGGTCAGCTCAAGTAAGAAATCTGGTGGTTCCAAACCTCTTTCATTAAGGATTAATGGAGGCTACATGCTTCTGTGAACCTTCCATACAGCAGATTTTTCTTCCCAGATCTGTGTCATGATACAAATTCTGTCTCGGAGCTCTACTGGCAGTTCTTTTGACCTCATGTCTTGGTTTTTACTTTGATATGCATTTTCAGCTGTTGCACCTTTTTTGAGTGGTATGTGCCGCTCCAAATCATATTTATTCAATTGAATTTACCACGGTACCAAAATTTCAGTATTCGGTATCGATACCAGTAAAATTCCACGGTTCTCTGTACCAATTTCGGTACCAAAGCAAAACACCAGTACATGCTAATTGAACACACTTTTATTAATAAACCTCATTGTTAAAGCGGCCCTGCAACAGTGTTTCATGCATTCGGACTTCTTCACAATGTTAAACGTGCTGTCTTCTCATGCTTAACATGGTCAACTTGTCAAAAAACAAGTTGGGCGTATTACGTAGTATTTCTGTGCTCGATACACTCCCCCAGCAATCGTACAGGTTTCGGGAAGTTTTTTTTTCGAGCATATAAAACTGTTTCGTAATATTTTTTTCTTAGTCCCTTATTGGACAATTCTCCCCGAAAAGCACGCGGCATCACGGGGAGCAGGAGAAGGAGCAGGCGTCACTTTCACTTGTGTGCAGGAGAGAGAGAGAGCATACTGTATGTTCGCGAAGTTCAGGTGTTTGTTTGTTCACTGCATTTGGGTGATTAATGTTATATAAACGGTGGATATAACGCTGGATTTGGAGATCGTTTGAAACTGATATATGGAGCCGTCCCAGCGCTAAAAGATGCCGGACATGAACCGCATGCGGTGAGTGAAACTGACTTGCTGCGCCGGGTGTTTGATAGGGCCACTTAAGTTTATCGTAAAAGGTACTAAATACTAATTTTATGTACAACATTGGTATGTGAAAACAGAACTAAATACATGTGTATTTTAGTGCCCTTTTTTGGCTCATCCTCTGGATACAGTACTTTCAGTACTGCTTTTAATACTTTAGAGATAAGAAATATCTTTTTCTTTTTTTATAACCCTGAGTAGGAATGAGGCTGAAAATGTTTCACAGAGGCATATTGATGTACTGTACAGTATTGCGTGTAACTGTCAAAGACTGAGAGAGAGCTGAAATTTTTATGTGTTCAACATGAAAATTAGCCTTTAATTCAGGACACAATATATTAGACCATTAAACTCCTGATACATCACTATATCATGTAACCCCCCTTTCTCTCTATCTCTCTCTCTCTCTCTCTCTCTCTATCTCTCACACACACACACGCACACTCACTCATTGGCTGTTGCATATAGTATCTCTTCTGTTGAGCACTTACACTGGTACATGTACATATTACAGCACAACTCATTAAGATAACAGTAAATTAATGTCTCCTTCACTCATACACACACATACCACGGTAATCTTAGAGTAGCCATTAAAAAGTGTGAAGTGTAGGTACCAGTGATGTTATTCAGACCAAGACAAGAGGATGATGATGATGATGCTAGAAATTACCCTGCGTGTTTTCTTTGCACACACACACACAAAGAGTGACATGCACATGTCTTGCTAATATTTACAGCATGACTGATTTGCGATAGACTGATTGTAAGAAATGTAATTACTAAGACAAAAGGGCCACACAACAGTGTGTTTCTCCTCTCGCGTGGGCCGACAGGCTGAGCGCGCACACACACACGATAGAGTGTGCTGGTTTGTGCAGAGGTTGTGCTGTTGGGTAGTTATTGGGCAGAGAGTAAATTAGCTGTGTTGAACTCATGTGCTGTGTTGACACTTGCTCTGTGCTCTTACACAAAAAAACAACGATGATAAAAAACACAAAGGATAACATTATGAATTTTATTAATGACAGTGGGACAGTGCGCGCAACATCAAAGGTCCACACGAGAGATTAATGACCCTCAGCTAGACTGTTTAATTACTGCCGGCTAATTAGATTCTTGACCAAATTTTTAATATCTGCATTCCCCTCCATCACCACGTTCACATTCAACCATTTATCAATCTCAGAAAAACGCTTGAGTGGGCGGCTTTTCCGAAACACTAAATTAAATCCACACTGCTGAGGGGCTTTAACGCGAGTCATGTCAGTTGCGTTTAGATGCTGTTTTGCTGGTCTTAATGTGGTTAAGGGTTTTCGTGCGTACATGAAACCATCAAAATTAATACATTTAAGCACATCTATTGTGTGAGTTGGGGTTAGGAATAGAAAATTCTATTAGCTCAGTATAAAAAACCCTATGCCTACTGTATAGACACCAAGTGTGCTCCTATTTGTGATGAATCAAGTCAGTATACTCTGTCTCTACTAAAATATATCCATTTCTTTTGGTTGTGGTGAAATGTTGTAGCAAAACACTGAATGACTTGTTCTATTTTGTAATGCGAAATCAATTTTATTTACATAAAAAAATATTTAAATGCCCCCTGGAAACCACAGCACCATCTTTTATCGTCCACACGTTCAGATGAAGACAAACCATAGACTGTTTTTATTATAATGACTACAGACTAACCCACATCATTTATTTATTTATTTACTGATGTCTTGCATTTAAATTTAACCCATGGTGAGTTACTATACTTACAAAATAAGTTGAAATTGTTAAGCTTATTTTAATCAGTGGAAGCAATTTAAAATTATAAAAAATGTAAAATAGTAAGTTGAAATGACTTGTAAAGTCAATTTGACTGCACATAAAAAGGCATGAAAAATGCAGTTAACAGCAATTAGTTGTTTTGTTTTTACCCATTTTTTTCTTTATGCAAATTAAAATGTTAAATATATTTCTATAAATGTTGTACGGCTAACACATGAATGTCCTCATATTATGTATTCGGCATATTATGCATATGCATATTTCTAGTAATTTTAGGGGTAAATTACGATCTTGACATGCTATCTTGATGGCATGATCCAGTGTAACAGCTCAAGGCTCTTAGTAGAGAAAACTCTCAAAGCTGAGATACGTCAATGTTTTTTCATAAATCCTTTTGGCGTGTTCTGCAGCATGAATGTGGATGAATTTCTTCCTGCTGTGCTTTTATTCGCACCAGTTAAATGAATTTTCTCCCCACAGGACTTAAAAACACAACGGTGGCTTTTCTCTAAATGAACTAGGGATTGTGACAGAGCTTTCATTCAACACAATACTTCCTCCATCAAAGCAACGAGGCACAAGTATTATTTTAGCCATTTAAAACAATTAAATCTGTCAAAATAACCTTTGAATGCGCTGAGTGAGTACGAGAATACGCTTAATTACTGCTTTTTCTCCCCAGTGGCATTTTACTAAAGACAACAGATAATGCATTTGTAAGACCACTGTAACTAAAAGTGAAGCATATGCTCTGTGTGTGTGTGTGTGTGTGTGTGTGTGTGCGCGTACGCTACAGTGTGGGGACCAAGTGTCCCCACAAAGATTGTAATACCAGTAGTTTTTTATCTTGTGAGGACATTTTTGGTCCCCATTCGGAAAAACACAAAAATCGCACCACAAATCATAATATTAAAGCACCATCACTTCAGCAAAAATAAAGCAAGACACTAAGCAGGTATTGTTAAATTCAAAGCTCGACCTTGCTTTTTTTCCAATCCAGTTATCTTGTTTTACTGGAAAGCCAGAGGGTTTTTATTTCATCTTTATTTTTGAAGCTTCCCTTATCCATCATCTTGTTTTTCTCCATGTATCCCATTACATGAAGTAGAACTTAAACTTTTAAACTTTGGTGCCTGTGGTAGTTCCTTTATCATGGCAAAAGCTTCTGGATGGAGGAGATGGACTTGGTCTGCAACGGACAAATTCGCGATAATAAATGAATATGTTATCCATCTTAAGTGCTGCTTATTATGTTTCTCGGAAAGTAAATTACATTTTTTCTCCTTATGCCTGTAGAGGAGATGAGAAATGGATTAAGCAGATCACTCAAGTCGGAATCGCCGATCCCAATCACATGTGATTACATCTTCTCCAACTATATATCCATCTGTCCATCTGTCACTCACAGTCCTAACAGAAGGAGAGGAAGAAATGCACTTCAAAACTTTGTGTTGTCTCATGAGATAATGCAATAATGGTCAATGTGATGTTTATTCCAGTGATATCACGACTGCTTTAGGTCAGAAAGATGCTGTGCTGTTTGTTTGTTTGTATGTGTGTGTGTGTGTGTGTGTGTGAACAAAATGTTGAGTCTATATGCTTGAATAGACTGAAAATATATATTTAAAAATATTGAAAATATTTATATTGAAGAGTATAACCTATATAACTTTATAGTTTTTATATGTTTTAAACAGACATAAATAACTTTTTTCCTGTGTAAAACTTTTTTCAGGTCCTTCAGAATAAAATGAATAGTTTTTTCCATTTGCATATATTGTAATTATAAATGTTGTCACTCTAAGTGTGGTTAGACCACGGAAGATTATGTTTTGCAGACATAAAATCCCTGGGACGTAGAAATTAAATAAATAATAGGTATAAAATAAAAACAATGCGTTGCAGAGTATACGTATATCTTCTGGCCATGTTACTATAAGGGTTCAATTGTTTTAGTTGAAATTATTAATTTTATACTGTAAAAGTTCTTCCGCAAAGATATGTTTTCGATATCCTTTCAGGGCCTGTCGAAAATGAACCAAAAGCTGTCAGAAATAGAGGAGAATGAAGAAAGTCCTCAGGCTTCCATACGCTGTAATTTCGGATAGAGAGAGAGAGAGAGAGAGAGTAGATAGATAGATAGATAGATAGATAGATAGATAGATAGATAGATAGATAGATAGATAGATAGATAGATAGTCGGGTGAGATTGTGGGTGAGTGATTTTGCGAGTGGGGGATGGGCGGGTGGGTCGTTGCTGAATGGTCTCATGATTAATGTGTAACGGGTATCTCTGTGTTGTCATGCATGATGATGTGAAGTGTCGGCTGTCCGCTTCATAATGAGAATAAGGCAGGTAATTGTTGCGGTGTTGCAGGAGTCATCTTTTATAAAACAGGCAATTCATCTTCCGGCAGTAAAGAATGAAACAGGTACATTGATTTATTGCCCACTACCGCAAAACTGATCCTTCAGTGCTCTTTATGAAAATGAAGGTGTTTGTTTAAAAAACAAAGAGCTTGCGACACAGATCGCCGAGACATTCGTCGAACGCAGGAGCACAGAAGTCAACAACAGTTATGAGCGAGCGATTCGTACGACCTCGTTGTGATGTATTCCGTATGTGACATGTGGTACGGGGAGAGATCACTGAGTGTTTCTGCATCACAAAGGAGCATAAAAAGTTTGTGGTTCATCCCCTGGGGCCTGGAATCTAAACAGCACCTGCGAGAGCAGATGGGGATCGCGAATGCGCGTCAGACGGAGGTATTTGTTGCCGCGGTGGCGATACCTGCTGTGAGAGATATGGGCGCTGTTGTTGTTCCGCTCAAAATGCATTTAGGAAAGCGACTCTCTCATTAAACAGCAGAGAGGCACTTGAACTATCGACTACAGCTCGAGTCATTTCTCTCAACTTGACACAAAGATGCTGCGATGCCGTTCTGCTCTTCAGCTACAGCGGTGGTGTTCAATTGGTAACTTTCCTCTGAGAGGCCACGGACAGCAATGCAAATAATAAAACACAACTGACCGTATAATTACACATAGTAAGGAAAGCAAAAACCATCATTTAGAGTGCTTCCTAATTCTTTCTAAAACTGGGGGAAAAATGTATCTGTCAATCGGTAGAAGAACCTTAGCCAAAGATGCCATCATGCCATAAGCAAAACTATGCAAGGTAAAATATGATCCAAGCCAAATGAAATACTGTTAAATTGCAATGGGGAACATAGTTTGTTGTGACCACAATGTGTATTCTGCAGTGAATTATTGGCTGTTGAGACTATGAGAACGTTGAAATTTAAGACATTTAGAAACCAAACACTCAGACTACAAAGACTAGCTGAGCTTTCAAAATAAAGCAAATAATCAGAAAAACATAAGTCACACTTCGGCCGTGCTGTGGGAAAGAAAAATATATCCGTTGTTTATACAGCAATGACACGCCAGTAAACTCACATATGTCTACCATCTGAACAAAGTTTATACCTAAATGAAACATAAGTGCGAATGCATTAATAGAACAGTTCACTCAAATATGACAATTCTTTCATCATTTCCTAAGCCAAACTAGAATGACTTTCTTTCTTCTGCAGAACACCAAAGATATTTTGAATAACTTTGCTAACCAAACAGCATTGGCCCCTTTTGACTTCCATTGCATGGACACAAAACCACAAAGACATTTCTCAAAGTATCTTTTGTGTTCCACAGAGGAAAGAATCATATATTGGCCTTATATGACATAAGCTTTATTTGGGGGTTGCATGTCCCTTTTAAGTCTCCTCAGCTCTCAAAGAACATCTGAGCAATATCTTTATCCTTGTTTAAACTTTAACAAAATTCTGTTACTTTTGTACACTGGACAGTTCTTTAATACTGCACTTATTCTAGTTCTACAGTTTCTGACAGCTGTTGGCTCATTTCGGACAGGCCTTGAAAGGATGTCGAAAAGTAAAGCAATCCTCACTTTCTCCAGAACACAATCCCATCTGACTGTGAGTTTATTTGTTTGATTTGCCGTTTGACTAAATGTAGAGAGCTGCCGGCGGTCTGACAGTTCCAGAGAGATTTAAGGCCACTAAAACTCTCAATAGATTACGACCTCCTGTCACTGTAGAGCCGTTTGTGTTAAGGCGATTTGAGGGCATGTGACCCCCGTGGGAGATGAAGAGTTGAGAGTTCAGCAGCTATGTCAGTCAAATCACCACCTCGTTCCTGCCACACTAAACTTTGTTTAACTTGTCAGACACTTAAGAATTGACAAAATGCCTCCTCATGCCCTCAACGTCAAATGAAATATATAAATAAATACACAAATGAATGAATCGAAAGCAGGCAGTGAAAGTTTTGTTTTCCATATAACACCACGAGAGTGTAATTTGCACACACGCACACAGTCTTGGTTCTCTGCTGTGTGTGTGTTTTCAAAGAACTCTTGCATAAGCAAAGTTTTATGTGAGTACTTATCTGGTTACACAAACTGGATTGAATGTGTCATTGCGTTCTGAAATGTGTCTGAAGGAATTTTACCAAGTAAATGAATTTAATTGCAGATCGTGAAGTAAAGTCTACTGCCCCCTTGAGTACTGGAGTTTGTTACCTCATAGTAATGCAAACAGGGCCATCCATTTAATGCATTTGACATTTGAAATTGGCCATGTAGGCTATACGGTTACTTCCTGGTTTTCAATAAGCCAGTTTAGACAGCTATAGGATGTCATTATACACTTGCTGGCTTCAAAAGTGTGAAAAGTGGTGATTGAAATGAAGTTTGCTGATGAGAAACAACTGGGAGACGCAGCAGTGCTCATCTGTTGTCCCCTCATGCCGCTGAAATGCAAACATCTTATTCTCTCGTTTTACGTTTTAACAACTAAATTGTGAAGCATGACTATTTTTGTGACTAGATTAAGATTTTAAACTATGGCATAGTCAAAACTATATGTCAAGCTCCTTTCTCACTACACCACTTAAGCTGCTTATAAAGTAGCGTTGTTTATACACTTCTCTCGCACTTCTGATGCCCATGCTCTTGCAATGAATAGGCTACCTCCATAAAATATTGCTTTGAAATGACCTGACCAGACAGCCCAGGTATGGCAGCCGCCAGCCCCTGCCATGCTCTAATGACGCCCCTGAATTAAAAATGCATAAATGTAATGTAAATGTGGTTTAGTTTGGAACGGGGCATGGTTGAACCGCTTCGCATGAAAAATCAGGCCTATTACACTTTTGATGCTGTTATAGCTACCTCAGAAAATCGAAGACACCAATGAGCGACGGTTGACCTGAAGTTTTCCAGCTGACTTATATTGCAAAAGTACTTCAGAACGCTCTGTGCATATAAACTCTAAGTTTAGACTGTCCACTTGCAATCCATTTGGCCTGAAATTGCATATAGACGTGTATTTCTGGTACAAATGTCTACTCGGATTAAATGTAAAATAAAAATAAATAATGATGTATGTATTTGACGCAAAAAGTAGCTCACAAAGTAGGAAAATTTGACATTTGCTTCATTGTGAAGACCCCTGTACTGTTCTCTGTGTACTTTTATTTCAATGTTGCAATATAAATAGGTTTCTTTGTGAGCTCTAGGTTTAGGATTAGTGTTACGGGATAGAAAACCATTAAGTCAATGTATGTTTGTTTTGTTTGTCCTCATAAAAAAATACACAGAAAAATATGCACGCTTTACATCTCATGAATATATATAATGCCAGAGCTGATGGAAACCAAACGTCCTGAGAGCAGTTCCTCTGCTTCTCTGAGGTGCTGTGCAGTTCCTCACAAACGTTCTTGTAACTGTCAACTTTTACTATAACTTGTGTTCAGTAAGTGATTACTAGGAACACCTTAATGTCCTGAATTCAACATCTTTGAGTATGATGACGAACCACGGCAGTAATCATGTCAGGTGTGTTTGTGTTGTGAGAGAGAGATACAAGTTGTCCTTCGTTGTATTTTCGATGACTGAAGGACGATTCACTGCTTCTCAGTGTAATTTGTGTATTTGGCTTTCAAAATACTTCTGAATGCCAAGTCCTCTCTCGGCCATCCACACCCTCTCTCTCTGTTATTTCTCTATCTGTCTCTCACACACATTTGTGCTCTAATCTTTCTTCTGCTCGAAAGAGGCTTAGCACTTTTGTAGAACTGTCCAAATACCAGCACAGCTCTGTTGAAGTATTTTACTTTCTTTTTCATTCTTTTTTTTCCCTCTCTCTCTGTTTCTCAGTTTCTCATATTCAAATGTTTTTATTTGTCTGTTTGTTTCAATACGGGTCTAGAGTTAAAACTCGGCAGGTGCTGAAAGCCCCCCAAATTTAAATCAATACCAAACTTCTAGTAAAATATCTATGATGATTTGTATTTGTACTGATTTTTACTGTTTTTATTCCTATAAAGACGTGGAATGTTTGTAGCATTATTCACCAAAAAACTGAAAACTGACTTCAATGTGTCTGTTACTAACTATTTTATGAGATGGCTAATTCGTATGAATTTTTATTTGATCTTATTTGTATGTTTAGTACGATTTGCTTTCTCACCAGTGATGTTAGAGGTTTAGGGGTTGGGTTAGGGGAGGACTCACGCACTGAGCTGAATTCCGGTCTGTGTTTGGTTATAATATAACAGTTTATTTTATATTTATTTTATATTTTATTGTATATTAACTGTATTCAATTTATTTATATGTAAACTACTTAGCAGTTATTGATTCTAAGCGGAGGTCTACCGGAAGTTAAGTTTGGGCCACGTTTGCATATGTTGTTGCCGCTGAAACTGTTGTAATAATTCACATCATATGAATTCATACGAATTAGTCACCCGTGAAATAGTTACGAATTCCTCTGAGATCAGGTTGAATCCACTCATCTTAAATGCTGCTAATTTTTCCACGGATGTGACAAAAAGTTTGACCCCATACAAACTGGCCTTCTGTTTTCTTGTTTCTTTCATATCTTTGCTCAGTTTCTGTTCTCAATTGCAAGAGTTTACCATACAGCTCCAGAACAACAGGAAAGTCTGCCTTCCGTGAACAAAAGCTCTCGCAAATGAAATCCCAAATGCGTTTCAGTCAACGCGGGGCAGAGTCAGTTCAAACATCAATAAAAGAAACACACAAACGCATCTCTTCCACGTTCAGCATGAGGTGTGTGTATGTTTGTTTGAGAGAGGTGCACGCGCTTGCGCCCGACCCGCCGGGGTCTCGTCCTGTGCACACACACACGCGAACGCAGTGTTTACACACTCACAGAGTTGTGACGACTGTCATTGAGCTTCCATAACACATTCCAACAGTCCATTAGCCAAACCTACCTGATGAGATCTTGTTTTTTTATTTATCTTTTGAGTTCTCTCATGAGCGGACGCGCGTTTCCGTTTTAATATCGCGAGTGAAACATGATTATGACCTCTTAATGCTGAAATTACGCAGCCTAGTTTATATTTTTCACTCTTTCTTTCAATGCCGAGAGTTTTTCCTGCATCGCACCCCATGGCATTAACATCTTTATCTCTGCGTGTGTTTCTGCTTTTAAAACCTTTCCCCCTGCTGTTTGAAAAATATTCCTCATTTCCCACCCCTACAGAGCGCAGAAATCCCCATAGGCAACCCATTTACTGCGCCCCCCCCCAAACACTTACAGACGGCCACACTCCTTTCCGTGCTGCCTCATTGGCTTTCGCTAAATTATGCAAATAAGGTGATGTTCAACATATACTTTTTCAGTTTCTGCAACTGCGCAAGTTTACACAGATTTTCCATCCAACGCGATGCCATTACGCCGCGCCTGCCTGTCAGCAAGATTTATGGATCGATGACAAATTAGCGCGAAAATGCTCTTCAACTGCTAATTTCTTCTGTTTCTCTCAGGTTTGGCCAACTTCTGCGTTTCGTCTTTTGGGGGCATTTCAAAGGAATCCTGTTTTTGTTGTTGTTTTGGTGAATATGAATGTGCGCTCCCGCTGATATCATGCTGTTGAACTCAAATGAATTCATTAATCAGAAATGATACACGGCGCTTTTACGGCACGACTGTGTTACTGCGCTCGTAGAGAATTTACTTTATGCCTCTTAAGTTGGAATATTTGAAAGTGCCTTCGATAGGATTTAGAATCGGAAGGAATTAAGAAATTCATTTTTAGTACATACTGTAATGGAGAAGAACCACTCAAGAATCCAAACTATATTACACACCATGCTAGAAATTGTTCATTTATACAATATAAAACATTACAACAAAACTCTCCGTTCAACTCTTTGTGTGTTGAAAAGGGTTTGTCCGTCACCAAGTACATCGTTTTTCATGCAGTTGGATATGATCAAAAACAATGACTCATGGTTCAGTGAGTCGTTTTGTCCACTTCATTAAAATGAATCAGTTCAAATTGGTTGGACGACGGGACTCCACTGATCATGTGATCAATGAGTGTTGCCAGTGAGGATGCTGCGATAGAGATATTCTCTAGCCATGAAGACGTACTGTAGATTCAATGGTGCAAGCAAATGTGTTTGCTCGCACGACCTGAATAAAATCACTTGGTTCTAGTTTTTTTCTATCGGAACCATTTCTGAATAATAACTTGATTACCAACGATAGTCTTTAACCGGAGTCAAACCTGAATACTAGTCTTTAACCTGAGGCCAAACCCATTCTTGTATCCAGTGGAAAGTAATTTTTCTTCATCTGCATATAAATGTCATTAGAAGACATCCCGAGCATGTGTTTTATTTCCTGCTGGTCTAGAGGTCAGTGTGAGGTGAAATGAAGGTGTCAGAATATGAAAAGCGGTGAGGAGAAAATAAACAAAAGCTGTAATGTTGAATAGCACAAGCGGCTTTACTTGTTTAAACGTTAATATTTGTAACCCTGCTTGTGAAAGAAACACTGCACAAAATCATCCTACATAATGTAAAGAACGTTCTATGAAAATATAAGTTAAGCCACGCTATAGATTGAAATTGTAGTAAAATGATTGCTTGGAATCAAATGTTGATGCCTATTATATCAAACTGTAATAAGATTGTAAGACTTTCGCCTGAATTTTACAGACGGTCACGTTTGATTCATATAACGAATGGGTTTATTCGTGCTGATGCAAGTCCTTAAGCAAAAGTCTATTGTAGCATTTTATTTTTATTACGAAATATTTAAATGTTAAACATATATGATCAATAGGAATATGTTTTCCGATCGGGCTGTGTTATAATTTTTACTGTTATGTTTAGTGTTAATATTTCTGTTTAAAATTGTTGCCATAATTCATACAAACCCCTAAATGGTTTTGTGCTGATAATCAATGAAAAAGTGCGATAATGATAAATGTGATATATCGGCAATTTTGTGCGGGATTGTACATAATGATTTAATGAAGATAGCTGTTTGTAAAAAGCTGAGTACCTTTTCAAACGATCGCAGTGCATGCGCAGGATGACTTCAAGATAACGTCCCAACGTTAACCTGTAGAATTATTGTTTGTACAATAACCTATATTGTAAATATGACTGTTTATTTTAGCTAAAGTTTGTTTCCTCAAAGCAAAGGTCTACCTTGCCAAGCTGAATTTATGCTTTTTATCCGTCTTCTCTTTCTCTCAGATGACAGTCAAACCTCGGTGAACGTCAGGTAGCCTAATGACAGTATACAAGATCACCAGATAAGTGCGGCGGAACGGGAAACGGGGAAACATTTAAACAATTTGCCACAGGCCTTAATTGTTTTCCGTTTCCTTGGCGATCTCTAGTCGAAAAGATGGAGAGTTTCAGTGAATAGATTAGAGCACGCTCGAGCGGTCGTGACAAAATCCCTCTTAACCCCGCGCAGCCCGCCGTCAAAGCGCCCCGCCGTAGATATCACGCGCTCTTCAGTGTTATTAAACACAACTTTGCAGATTCACTCCGCCGCGAGTGCCATTTAGCCGCGCGGAGCAGGAAGGAAACGTGTCGGTGAATTACAGGTTGCCAGCCCGGCGTGCGCGGCCGACTGACAGGGGTTGATTTGGGCGTGCAATGTGAGGCGGCCCCCTTCTGAGTGTTGTGACAGGCGGTCATTACAGCGCACATCTCCACACTCAGCTGCGCGACATGCCACGTGTAAATGGACACAAATGGGCCTCCACTGTACGCAAGCTAATGACACTTTCTCTCTGTTCTTCTTTAAGGTGGAGACGGTCACCAGTTTAGACTTCATAAATCATGACTGACTCTTGCTGCTGTCGAAATAAATCAAATATTTGTAAATATTGTACACCTGGATGGACAAAGCATGTGGCTAAATATTTCGGAAATATTCCGATTTTTTTAAGGGGACCAGAGAGTAAATGGAAAGTGTTTGTGTATCGCTTTTATCTGTCGTGTGCTTCATATTTCAGTGTTGGAGGATTTTGGGGTTTATAGGTCATGATTTTTTCAACAACAGCTGCTTAAGGCAATAAGAATACGCACACACACAAGGATTTTGTAGACATACAGTGTGTGTGTGTGTGTGTGTACGTATATATATATATATATATATATATATACAGTATGTATCAGAAATTAAATATTTTTTCATTTAAAAAAATGGAGTTGAGGCATTGCGACAACTTAAGTTAGTCAAATTTGTTTTTATTTCTTGATTTATTTTGTGTCTATGTTTGTGTGTCCTGGTTCATTTTATTGCTCTTAGGGAGTGTCAATTTTTTTTTGATTTTTTTCTTTTACAAATATTCTTAAGGGATATTTAGGTGTCCACTTGTATGGACACTACGTTTTTTTAAGAGATAGTGACTTCTTTACATTAATATTTTGTATTATTGAATATCTAACAGTAAAACAGTTGAAACTAGATGTGCTATATTTTGAATAGTCGCAGATGAAGGGGTCACGGATGCACGTTTTGTTGATAAATGTTTTGTTGATTAATGTACATTTATTGTTGAAATAACTGTGTGGGATTTAAAGTTACAGATACTGTCACGGAATGACTGATCTGCTCGTGTATAAATAAAGTTTTTTAAAATTTGCCCTTGAAAAGACGAAGACTTGCCTTAGTAATCTCATAAAGTGGATTTGAAATGGTCAGTCCACATTTAGAATCATCATTCACTGACAACACAGAGCTACTGTTTCATCCCAAATATGCAGTTTGAAATAAATAAAACTCAACACAGAGCAGATGAATGCCGACCCTAATCTAATAAACAGATTTAGAATATGGCCACACTGTGACGTGATAACTATGGCTTCCATGTTTGTGGCGCTCAGTGATTAGTGTAGTGAGACCCATTAGAGGACCGACACCATTCCCCCAGTAGCTTCTGGAATCTTTTGGTCATGTGCCGCAGGAAAATGTTGAGTTCGCCCCGGGCAGCGGACTGGATTATGGGCTGTACTGTAAGCCCTCGATTCTACCAGACCTATTCTTTCCTCTGACTCGCCTGGGACCACAATACAACGCGGCCAGCAAAAAAAAGATTACGCCCAGATACCAAGAGTCTCCCGTCGGGCCCTCTGGGCCCCTGCTGGATGAGAAACATTTGTGAAGCGGCATTCCAGGCATTTGGACGTTCGAGGCAGTTAGAGCATTTGGGTTGTGAGCTGGTCTGAGAGATCAAGACTTTACAAAGTGGAGTTAAATGCACACAAACATACACAGCCAAATGTTATAGAACTGATTCATCTGAAGCAAAAAACAACAGGAAAAATATGCTAAATGCAAATAATTACATTTCAGTAAGCCTAAATACTTTGGATATAGAAAAATAAACCAGTTGTTGAAATGATGGAGAAAAGACCCTGGTGTTTTGATCAAAATCCATCTGCCAAATATTGTAATATTACTGTGCTAAAATATTTGTGTCTGTTCAGCTTTCATAGAACATTTTATGTTGCTTAAGAGCTGACAACTCAGAACTCAAAAAAATATATTTGGAAGGTGAAAACAGAGTAAAAAACAAACAATAATCGGCAAAGTTACTTTGAAAAAGGAATGAATTACTAGTTACTAATTACATAGTAGAGTAGAAAATTACTCTTTCCATAAAGTATTTAGCTACTTATTACTAATTACTTTATATGTCTTATATCAACCTTGATTAGTTAAGTGATTCGAGGAAAGACACAAAATACTCTTAATTCATCCAAATAAATAATATAAAACTACATGAAGTACTCTTATTAACTGACTTGTATTACAAATGTGAGAAAGATACACTAATGCATGCATTTTAAAGTTAGACTTTGAATTTTAATGTCAATTCCACTATTGTATACATTATACTGTATTTAGGTCAATTACATCTGAAGAAATGTAATTAAATTACAGAAAAAATAAGAGTAATCCCTTACTTTACTCTTTTAAGGGAAACGTTTTTAAATAACAGTAACTAATTAATTAGTAACTAGTTACACCCTACACTGATAATAAGTGAGAAAGTATATACACTGTAAAAAACAATTGTCAGCTGGAGCGACAGAAATATACAGTAAAATAATAGTTTTTCCTGTAAATTTTCACAGTTTTTCTTGAAAAAATTTGCTGTCTTTTTCTGTAATTTTACAGTTTTTGAATGTATTTAAAAAATAAACTGTAGAAAATTTAAATGAAAATTTCTGGCAGCTGGGCACAGCTGGGGCACCAGAAATAAACTGTAATTTTACGTTTTTTGACTGTATTTTAAAAAAATACATAAACATCTGTAAATGTAGAATTCGGTAATTTTTTACGTGCAAAATATGTAAAAATAATCAGGGTATTTTGGAGGAAAATTATGTTTTTTTTTAAGGTGTTGACTTTAAATTAAAACAAAAGAAGATGTATAAATCTTGTGCAGTGTATGTACCGGTATGTTAAAATCATGTTTCTGTTTCTATTGTAGCTCAGAGCTGATCTCCTCCCCCTCTGAATTTTGCACTTTTCCACACAGCCGCTGAGAATGCTGGGAAATCCTTGTGTTATTTCCTATTTCGCACTCTTCTGAGAGTCTGTGGCTGTTGTATGAAGAATCGGAGCAGCCAAACAGCAGGCTGAATTAGACCATGAAATTACAGATAACATTTAAAATAATCTCAGCATAATGATTACAGCAGGGCCATGGAGACATTTCTTAAGGCCCCAAAATTATTCACATTATTTATTGACTTCTTTCCACACTAAATGATAAGAATATGTAATCAGGTTTTCTGGTAATTTGTTGTCGTATCAGTTGGATTAGCAGAGGAGGGTGATCGGCTCTGCTCTGAATCTGTATGGTGACGGACTGGTCAGTATTTCTAGACAAACAACATCATCTGCGTCTCACATAATAAACAGCAGTTTTATTCCTAAATTTATATAACTTTTTTGAATTTACTCCGTCTTTCTTTCACAAGGAGAACTTACTAATTTAGTGAATCTGTTACTTTGTTCACTCTTAAAAAATAAAGGTGCTCAAAGGGTTCTCCACAGCGATGCCATAGAGGAACCATTTTGGCTCCACAAAGAGTGGCTTTGGCTTCAGTCAAAGGTTCTTTAAAGAATCATCTCTTTCTTACCTTTTTGTTATCTGACAAACTTTCTTTCACCACAAAGAACCAGAAAGGTTGTTTACATGTTAAAGGTTCTTTATGGAAGCATTAAGACAAGTAATGGTTCTTCTATGGCATTTTAAAGAGTTTTTAAGAGTATAGATAAGAGTCAATTTTTCTCTTACATACACTGTAAATTGTTCCGTGTCTAGACAGGTCAGGTAAAAGTGTGAATTACTGTAGTGTGTAGTAACTGTCCTTGTTTCAGTTAAAACATTTATAAAAGTTACTAGATCATTTAAAAATATATATTAAAATAAATACAAAATATATGTTACACTAAATAAACAGCAAATTATTAATTTAAAAAATGTGATAAAAGACTACAGCATCTAAATAAATTGTTTCATTGATTTTTCCCTCTTCCCCTTTATGTTCATATACAAATTGAATATAAATATGAATTTATGAAAATAGTAAAAAAATATGTTACTTTCAGTAAAATATGAATATATATTTGTTAGAGGAGAGGAGGAGGAGGAGAGGAGAGAGGAGAGGAGAGGAGAGGAGGAGAGAGAGGAGAGAGAGGATGGAGACGATAGATCCATCACCTGTAATCTGTGTATCCGTGAGCTGTGAGTATCGACACAACCGAAAACATTGAGACACACTCCTGTACCTCTCTCTCTCTCTCTGTCTCTCTCTCTCTATCTCTCTCTAAGCATGACTGACTGATGTGTGAATTTGTTCTGACAGTCTTTCTGATACCTGCCTTTACTGTGTCAATTCTTCAACACTCATTTACTTTAGTATCACTGGACACACATACAGGTCAGATGTCTTACAGGGGCCAAGAGACTGTTATTGTGGATCAAATAAATGAGAACGGAAAAGTTAAAGGAAGAGAAAAAGTATAACAGAATTATAAGCTGTTTAAAGTTAAAGGGTGCAAACGATGTAAACGCAGCAGGTTAAAAACATTTTTACTCTGAACCTTCTCGGGGAGTCAAAGAGCTCTGAAGACAACCAGGGTTCGAGTGGAACAAAAGGCTCCGCTCAATTAGAATTCTCTTTGATGGAATTTTCTTCACTCCGGCCCGTAAACTGAACTCTGTACATTACAGGAAGAGAAAGAGAGAGCAGAATATCAAAATTTATTGAAAGCATGAAGAAAGCAGGAGATTGTTCAGTGCAAGAATGTGCCCATCGCCCCAGGAGACCAAACACAACAAGAAATCACAGCGGCCGTAAATATTAATGTATGCTCTTTGATGCCTGTGCGCCCATTAACATGCACACCGAAACATCACATTTGTCAGAAGCGAGAGAGACAGCGTGTATATGCCTGTGTGTATGTGTGTGTCCGGCAAAGAGCAGGCTGCAAAAGAGCAAAAAAGCCCAATTAAGATTTTTTTTAAAAGCTGAAGAGACTTGCATGAGATGGAGAGATGCAAAAGTATGAGTGTTGACTTATGCATTGGCCAGTGAAACATCGCCCTCTTGTGGCGATTTTGAGCGAAAGTGAAATCGCTGTTTTAAGTTTCAGATCAAATGATGACCCCAAAGGAAAATCATATTGCTCAAATGTCGTTCTTTGTATCACCCCTGATGTGTCTCCTAACACATCTCTTAGGAATAGGCATAAAAGTGTTGATCGTTGACGTACAGAAAGCCTGTAGAGCGAAAAGTTATAGTGGATTTCAGATCTCAAATCATTTGACCCTGGAAAAATTCCATGAGAAATGTTTGATTCCAGAATCTCTGGCCTTTCATTACAAACTTTGGCAAATTCGAGCGCAGTTTAAGACATTGTTAAGATCTCTTGTAGAGAAGACAGACAAGTGTAGTAAATCTGACTCAGGAGAAACATCTGAGAAGCAGAAGACTTTTGCAAGAGTCTCAGTTTGAGCTAAAATAGTGCTGTCTTATGGCATTTCATTACTAAAACGCTATATTTATTAATGCACGATTACATGAAATGTATTTTTTCTAATAACTGGTTTTAGCAGCAGCATATTGCTTTAGCAATACAATAGAAACATTTAATATGGACATTTTTAAGTCTAAAAATATATATCTTCTTTTACTGGCAATACAGAGAAATATACATAGATTATTGAGTATACATTAAAAATAAAGAACAGACATAAATGCTCTTTGTATGATGTTTCAGTAGAGGGTTATTTTCTGTGTCTACATAGTTTATGCGTGTGTGTCTGTGTGTGCGTGTTTGTGATACACATTTTAAGTGAACACACACGTACATTTGCTCATCAAAAACTGAGTTCTGTCTGCCTGATGTTTATAATGTGTTTTCATCACTTAAAATACATTTTTGTGTGTTTTGTGTTACATTTTGTGTTGGGTTGTAGAGATGCATGTCTTTATTGTTAGATTGTGTATGTTGATTTCATCACATAAGAAATCTTCTACACTTCTTAATTCCTTCTAGAAAACAATGAGAATAAACTGAGCATAAATGTATCCTGCTTAGGCTGAAACTGTCCTCAGATTTAAGAAATCCACATTAATAACTTTATATTTTGCAAGTCAACAACTGACTTGTTTTCTGTTTTTATTTCTGCCAAAAAATGTTTTGAGGGAGCATCTTGGTTTTTAAAAAAGAAAAAAAAACTGAGCAACAAAAGAGCAACTTAGTTTTCATTTGCGATAAACCGACAAAATCAAAACCAAAAGAAATGTTTGATCACCTGCCAACCCAACCTAACATGTACATAGGAACTCACACAGACACACCCACAAATGTTAATATCACAATAAAGACCAATTTTATATTGAGCTAATAATTGGATAACCCTTAAACCTAACCCTGATGTTGCATATTCCCACAAACCTTCCTGCATTTCTCCATGTAATAATCCCCAGCAGAACATTTCATTTCCTCTTCAGTTGGCCACTCCCCACACTGGAGCACAGTGTAGTTTTATATGCTCGTTGGGAACGTTTGGCAAACCCAAGCCACACACACTAATCTCTATAAAAACATACACAGCCTGGTGTTAATACTCACCTCAGTCTGCTCTCGAACAGAAAAACTAATTCAGTTGTATCATCTCTCTCAACAAACACACATCCCATCACCTCACCCATCAAAACCCCCCCTAAAAAATGCGCACACACAGAAAAGTGCAAACGGTGTAATTTTCTCCACAATTACATGTAATGATGTTGTAATGAGACAGCCACCAATGGACTTGAGTTGGAAAATATAATCACATGCATTAGTTTGTCTGAGCTTCTCTCCGATCTCAAATCTATCAGATTTTCAAAGCTGATCTGTGGATCCATTCATCAGCGTCAGGGTGACTTTACAGAGGAGAACGTGTTCATTTGTTTGGGAGAGAGAGAAAGAGACAGAGAGGGAGAGAGAGAGAGAGAGAGAGAGAGAGAGAGAGAGAGAGAGAGAGAGAGACAGAGAGAGAGAGAGAGAGAGAGAGAGAGAGTCTCACTCTCATTCTGTGTCTCCCTCTGCTGAATCAATCTGACAGCTGCATTAGAAAAAGCCAAAGCCGTTCAGAAAACGCTTTACATTCAGATTCAGACACGAGTTGATTGAATTATACAACGATAACATTATTGCACTCTATTTACTATTAAACAGGTTTTACTGTACTGAATATTAGAACTATCAGGTTTTTAACCATTTTAACATTACAGCCATGAACCTACCTTTTGCATTGACACTATATTATAAAATGATTAAATATGCTGGCAGTAATTACTAAATCTATAAATTGTCAGAAACAAATGGTCAGAAAATGTACCCAAGCTGTCACTGGGATGGTACTGTTTGAAAAGTTCATAATATGTACTATTTAATGCAAGTATACAATATACAGTTGGTACCAGTGTGTACCTTTAAGGTACTAATATGCATTCTTTAGGTGCAAATGTGTATTTTTGTAAGGGTAATGCCCCAGTGACAGCTTGGGCACACTTTAACCCCTTGTTGTTGGATCCGTTGAAAGTTTTATAAAACCTTTTTATGTGGATATAATGATTTAACCCTAATTGTCATTTATCGTTTTTTTTTTTAAAACATGACTTTATTACATTGCATATTCATCAGTTTCCTTTTTATTCATAAATGTTGTCATCTGTAATCTCATGAACTTCTGTGTGAAATGTTATATTTGTTAAAGCGGCCCTGCAACGGTGTTTCATGCATTCTGACTTCTTCACAATGTTAAACGTGCTGTCTTCTCATGCTTAACATTGTCAACTTGTCAAAAAACGAGTTGGGCGTATTACGTAGTATTTCTGTGCTCGATACACACCCCCAGCGATCGTACAGGTTTCAGAAAGTTTTTTTTCGAACATATAAAAACTGTGTCGTAAAAAAAATTCTTAGTCCCTTATTGGACAAATCTCCCGGAAAATCACGCGGCCGCAAGGAGAGCAGGAGAAGGAGCATGCACAGACATCACTTTCACTTGTAAGTAGGAGAGAGAGAGAGCACACGTTCACGAAGTTCAGGTGTTTGTTTGTTCACTATATTTGGGTGATGAATGTTATATAAACTGCGGATGTAACGCTGGATTTGGAGATCATTTGAAACTGATATATGGAGCCGTCCCAGCGCTATAAGATGCCGGACATGAACCGCATGCGGTGAGTAAAACTGATGTCTGTGTTTTGTTGACAATGGGTGCGCACGTGCTTTGGTTCAGCCTACCCTCCCCCCGCACGCGCCGTATGTTTTCGGAAACAATCGTAGGCTGTGTCTATCTAATATAAATGTGATCAAACTAAATACTCTTCGAAGATACGAAGTATGCAATACTTCTCTATAGATACTCAAGATTAATATGATATTGGCAGAAACCCTGTGTGTTAGGGCCGCTTTAAGAAAAAATACGTAGTACGGGACTTAATTTTATCCATGAGTAATTGGCTGGATTGTTAAAATGCTCTCTATATGACAGGTGGTGGGAGGGGCTGAAAAATAGAGTAACACATATTAATAAAGTTAATGGATTCGGTTTTAATTACATTTTAATTTCAAGTTTGGCTGTCTGATTAAATCAAGTCAAGAAAGAGATGTTAAAAATCCCAGCTAATATTCATTTATCACAAACAGAAGGTCATCTCAAGTGCACTGCATTGTGGGATACATTATTTCATGTGTTCCCTGTTGTAGGCTGCAATTTTGCTCATTCTGTGCATTGAGATAATGTACATACTGTGTTCGGTATACAAACTAAAACCTTTTTTCAAACTGCGGTAATAGTGTCTACACCCAGTTTTCATTTCCACACTTTTTGTTGACCATTGACCGCAGGTTTCCATCTAGAAAACAGGTTTAATAAAATAAGTGTTTAGCCATAGTGCCGTAGATGTAGATGCTAACAGATCTCATCAAATGTAATACAGATCTTCTGGCAGGTGTGCCTTTTGGGAATACCTGTTGTCAGAAATCTTATTGAAAACATTTCTCCTTCAACTTTTTATTGTGCCTCAAATTGCATTACATAGAGCACTTTAGTTATTTAACAGTTTAATGTACAAATCCACTTGGTGCATTAACAGCACAAACAGTAATGATGTTACTCACCATTCGGACAGATTCACTTCAGAACACTTGAAAAACAAGGTTTGAAAAGCTTTGAAAAGTTGAGAATCTAATTTCGGCCATTAACAAGCCTCACTCCTGCATGTAAGACAGGAACATTTAATTGTTCGTTGCTGGAGAACATTTACTGTAATTGCTCGTAAGAAGCCGATGAGCGAATTGTGTGTGTGTCCAGACACTCAAACACTAATGCACATCAAACTTACACTGACTTTATTACGCTTATTGCATTACACACCACTTACCGAAGAACCAAGCCCTGTATATTTACCTAAACAAAAAGGTTAGTGCGGATAAGGTTCCTCGGCAGTGTTCGAATTGTTTCAAAGCTCTTGGGGGTCCCCTAACTAGCCCTAAAAAAAGACGTTGCTGTCAGTACAAGCATCAATCACATGATAGTTTGGATCAGTCATTTGACCACATTACACGCATAAATGTCCTTAAAATGTTGGTAATCCATTAAAAGAGATCCACGTGAGGAAGGGATAGGCCTATTTTTATATGTGTTTGTTGTGACCATGCTATCGATCTTGCTGTTCATTTTTTGGATTTTACATCGTACATTTTTTATTCACAAAAACAAAATTCTTAAGATTTTCCCTATAGGTTTGATTTCTTTCTTGCTGAGATTTCACGTACTGTAAAATCTCTTAAACTTATTGATAACAATATATTTTTTTTAAATGTATGATAAGATTTTTCTTATTAATTGAGATTTTATTTCTTTCCTTTTATTTTCCTTTTTTTTTTTTGTTCTTTATATTATTGTAATGCAGTGCTGTTAAAGAAAGACTTGCATATCAAAATTATAACAACTGTTGAGTTTTAAGATAAACGCTTTCTATATTAGAGGATCTGCACGTTGCCAGTGTCTCTGCGCATCTCTGTCTGTACATATCAGCTTGAGCATGCATGGATTTTTCAGATAAAAATTTAATTTTAACTTATGAAATTCGGACAAGTAACGGACAATAGTGTTTTGTTTTAGCGTAATAATATGACAAAAAAATATTTTGGGTTTTTGGTAGTCTAGTTTTAATGACTAATGGACCCCCCGAGTTCAATATTTTAGACCTTATGAGGGGTGCCTTAAGGTTTATGAGGGGCCCAGGACCGCCCCAGCCTCCCCTCAATTCGAACCCTGTTCATCGGGATGGTGTGAATGTCTATTTGTGAACGCTTCAGACAAACGCTTCAGGAACACTCACAGGACCACAGACAAGAGGGCCACCCGCAGGCCAAAAGACAGATCACCATTGGGAGGAAATAATTTCTATAAAAAAAATATATTTTTGAACTTGTTTCACTTAAATTCCAAACGTCTCATGCGCTGTAGCTATTTCTAATCAATGCTAGAGCTTTGAGGGATAGACTTGAATTCTGTCAAAATCTCTCCGAGCGTTTAGATGAAATATTTGCTCGTTTTAAAATGACTGCGGGTGAGTCAACTAGGTGACTAGGTGAATTGATTTTAATGTGCCATTTTTTTCTTCAGATTAAATTACATTGTCTCCTCCTGCTGGCAAGAGAGTAAAGCGCAAGCAAAATCACAAAGAGAAAAAACGAACTGTGTTCTGAGCAGTCTGATTTAAATCTGCAGTATCTGAGAGCTCAAATTCCACATCACACTGTAATTTAACAACAGTTCAGCATGAATTCAGCAACATTTCCGCTTTACACACATTCCCTGTGGGTCTTTAAGCATGGCTGAAGATGATGAGGGATTTGTACATTTCATTTTTAATCGCCTCGCTATCAGTTTCATAGACTCTTCAGAGTCACGGAGAGGCAAGCAAAAGAGTTTCTCTCTGAGATTATCCAGCTCTGATCGGAGATATAAATCGTCTGTATCAGGTCCAGGCTCATATCTGAATGAGATTATACTGCCTGTGTGTTCATATCTCACAGGTCAAAGCTTCGTATCTGAAGTGCAGATTAGAATGAGAATCTGGATCATGGAGAGATTTAATGCTATAATCACAGCTGTAGTCTGAGGGCAGCTGGATTTGCACACAGACTGCTCTCATTCTGCCAAAAAACAAGGGCAGGGACAGAAATAGGCCTTGTTTTTACCTCAGGACCCAACATCAGGTGGCATCGCAGTATTCCAGCAGGAATTTTTGTGTTTGGTTAGGGTATAAAAATATACTCCTGTAAAGATCTTATATAATTTAATATAAATACAAGTTGACTTTTCTGTTGACATTGTGGTTATACTTTTGTTCAAGATATCAAAGAGACCACTAGGGGGCAACCTGGAAAACTGACACAATTCAGACTGCTTTGATTTCAATTGAACAGTAGTCAGGGCACTGATCAGGGAGTCGGCCATCTTAAGCGCTGTCTCATTCGCAAAATCCTTCCAGTGCACCCATTACGTTCGATCCCTAAACATTCCCACAATGCAACGCAAAAGTCAGGCAGCATCAATGCTCACTATGTTCCCTTACCGGAAATCACGTAACATTTTTGGAACCCTTTAAACCAAGTGGCACGAGCCAACACAATAAACTTAATGAAACACGACAGAACTTTTTATGTATGAACACACATTACTAGACAGGCAGGAAACACATCTACTTACTTAATATTTGACCAAATTTGTGCACGGATTTGTAAAATTTTTGTGTTTCTCATATGTATTTCAACCATTTTTTTTAGAACAAAACAGAACAAAATCTCACAAGACCTGCAAAGAACTTGTCCAGGTTTGGCTCACAGACAACAAAAAAAGTTGATTATAGCCTACATTTAAATATAAAATACACCTAACTTTATAATCGAGAATTGCAATGACATCAGCAGCATAAGCTTACTTTAACCAAAAATGAAATTTGATGAAATTAAATTCTTCAGTTTAACATTGAACAAATTATTTGTACAATGTACAATCACGGGAACCAATGAGATTGGAAGTTACCGCATCATCATATTTGAAATTAACGCTCATATCTATTTATTTTATGATAGATGTGTGTGCTTTTTGGAACTTCAACATTCTGAGAAATGGTTTCATAAATTTGATAGAATTTTCATTAATTTCTTCAATTATAAAATAAAGTAATATAAGGGCAAGTAAATTCTGGTAGAATTATCATGTTTTGCCTTTATAAACATGGGAGGAAATAACACTGTGCTCAGTGTGGACTGGCAAATCCAGCTTTTCATGCCTTTACAAAAGTTTACATTTCTGTTCATGTCATATTAATAATTGTGTATATTGTTCAGAGTATGTAGTTCATGATAACATTAATTCATTTCGATGTTAAATTGTAGGAAATTTTAATTGTAAGACTTTGTACCATGTTGGTTCACCATGTTGTCTAATTTGGTATCAGTGTAAAATCTAAATCTAGGCTTCCGAAGCAAAAACTGTTCAGATCCACTTATATATGCTGTAGTATACTGAAAAGAGAAATGATTCAGTGTGTGTGAATATCTCATCCAAAAACACACTGTGAAAGTTAAAAAGTGAACTATTTTAAGCATTAATAGAACATTGTGAGGTTCATGCATATTCACTGTAGTGTGATGTGTTTGGGGGGATTAGCAGTAACTCAGGTGAATGATTGTGTGTCAATCGTTTAATCTCTTAAATTAAGTAGTCAGAGTGTGTGTGTGTGTGTGCGCGTTTGTGTGTCGACGTGTCTTCATTATGATGTCAAGTGTGTCAGTATAGTGAGAGACGCACAGATGATTTGTAGCCTATTTGTCAGATCATTATTTCACGAGTATTTGAGACACCGAAATGAAAAATGCAGCATAGAGGCCAGACTCACCTGACGAGACACTTAACTCACTCACGCACAATGTACATTGCTTATCAAACCTTAGAAAATGAGATGTCAACACTGGAAAATCTCAGCATTGAATGATTATGAGAGGTAGGATTAGTTATTGTTGAAGAAGATCAGATGCAGTCCAAAGAGATAAAACATCATGTTCTTATCTGAACATTGTAAATACAGCCATGGAAATACAGCCACTCCAACTTTTCATTTCAAATCAGCATTTCTAGATGTATTGAGGCCATTCTAGTACAGTGTCTGTTGAATTTCAACAAAATCAAACCTCAGGAGTGAAATAAAGTCATTCAACAGCAATGTGAAAGACTGTCAGAA
Source organism: Triplophysa siluroides (assembly GCA_006030095.1). Classification (NCBI taxonomy): domain Eukaryota; kingdom Metazoa; phylum Chordata; class Actinopteri; order Cypriniformes; family Nemacheilidae; genus Triplophysa; species Triplophysa siluroides. The sequence continues at coordinate 3,605,772 of VCII01000203.1, read as the reverse complement.
TAACAAGACATGTGAAAACTGTGAAATACAGTAAATCCAGGTTATCACATAAAAATTTTTTTTTTAATGTTTCCTATATACATGTACAAATATGTCTGTTGTATTACTTACAAGTGAATATGAATCTGTTTTCTTTGCAGTATTTGAGGTCTGAAAAACAGACCTCAAATTTTTACTTGAAATTTGGTAAAAATATTGTTCAGAGAATAAAACAAAAAAGATTGTTTTACTTAAACATATACCTATAAATAGTAAATTTTTAAATCCTAAAAACGGTCTCTGAAATTGTCTCTATATATATTTCTATATAATTATCTTAGTGTAACTACTTTTTAATGAGAGATTAAAACTAAAATATCATTAAAAATAAATGTCTGTGTGTGGGCAGGTCTCTTGACAAATATATTGATATAAAACAGCTTGTGAAACATGCACGCTCCTTACTTTTTACAGTAAAACAGCTCAAATCAGCCGACTCATTTTTTTTTACTTTAAAGGGGTCCTATTATTACTTCTTAACTTCAGTCAAATATGTAACCCTCTGTGCATAAAAAGATCTGCAAAGTAAAAAAAGAAACCCAGATGGAAAAAAAATATCTTTAACAGAAAACACCTTTCAAGAACTACAATATATTTCTCGTGGGGACTACAACAAGTTTCTTCCATATTGTGACCTCACAATTTCCCTCATTTAACAATTGCCAACCAAGGTATACACAAAAATGGGGGTGTGGTCTGGTTAATTGTAAACCCACTTTGTTCACTTAGTTGTTCAATCTAAAACAAAATTGTGCTATATAGCACTCAAAGTGGTTCTTTGCTGGTAATCATAGGGGAACCACTTTTAGTGCTAGAACCATTTTGGTGCTTCAGTAGTTCATCAGCGGTTCTTTGGGGTGCGATAGAACCGCTGAAGAACCATACAGGGGCTTAACAGGTTCTTTATATGGAAACGGTGCCAAATAGCACCTTGGTCACCCCAAAGAACTTCTGAAGAACCTCAGAAGAACCACTGAAGCAGCAATACATGGTGCTATATAGCACTAAAAGTGGTTCCCCTAAGATTACGAGCAAAGAACCACTTTTAGTTTATCTTTTTTTTTAAGAGTGCTATTTGTAAGATCACTTGTGTAAGTCTTGTTGTTCTGGCGATAAAGATTCAGCTAAACACATTCTATGAAGAGATAACCTATTCTAGTACCAGTGGCGTAGCAAGTCAGGTTCGGGCCCATATGCAAGAACTTTTACCGGGCTCCATCCGTCCGTTAGTGTCCGCGTTGCACATTACTGGACATAGGTTGTTTACTTAGGTTCATTATTTAAATATTGATGCGCGTCAACACGCTCAAATAGTAACAGCAGAATGGAGTGCAATCTCCCAAGCGCCAGAAAGAGGGAGAAAGCGTTTTACACATTTTATTTTAATGCGACATGTGAACAGCCCTAACCTTTATATGATAACACAGTTGTCAAACATTAAACATTTAGCTACTTACATTGCGCTGGCTCACTCTTTTAACCTGGCCTTCTGTCAATAGCAAATCCCGCCTTCTTTCATTTGATTGTTCAGTTATCCTCGCCTTAATTTATTTGGTTAGCCACCTCAATCAGATTGACATTGACCAGCTCATTCGGAGTCCATATAAATTTAACTTAATTCCGTTTCGACACAGCAAGGTAAATAAAGTACATCATACACTATACAAATAATAATAGAGTGTAAATTATTAAATGTATTAAAATAATTAAATGGATGCCAAGTAAAGGGGGGCACGGTGGCTTAGTGGTTAGCACGTTCGCCTCACACCTCCAGGGTTGGGGGTTCGATTCCTGCTTCCGACTTGTGTGTGTGGAGTTTGCATGTTCTCCCCGTGCCTCGGGGGTTTCCTCCGGGTACTCCGGTTTCCTCCCCTGGTCCAAAGACATGCATGGTAGGTTGATTGGCATCTCTGGAAAAATTGTCCGTAGGGTGTGAGTGCGTGTGAGTGAATGAGTGAGTGAGTGTGTGAGTGAATGAGTGAGTGAGTGTGTGTGCCCTGCGATGGGTTGGCACTCCATCCAGGGTGTATCCTGCCTTGATGCCCGATGACTCCTGAGATAGGCGCAGGCTCCCCGTGACCCGAGGTAGTTCGGACAAGCGGTAGAAAATGGAATGGAATGGAATGGATGCCAAGTAAATGGGACAAATGCTACCCCTAACGTCGCCATACATTTTATTATTCAACACCTGTTAGCCATTTTCAGATATCCTTTATTTTGTTGGAAATCAATGCCTGTATGACTTGTTATGTGATGTGAAAATGTAAAAGAGTGAATTCAGTGGATTCAAAGCATTCATTTGTTTTATCAGAACTATTCGTCACATGTCTTATTCACTACACCACTGAAGCTGCTGGCATAGCTATGTCGTTTTTAAACTCTGAGCTTTTTCAACCACATATGTGACCCTGGATCTTAAGTAGTAAAGAACCATATTTTGTTCCGATGTTCCGAATATGGTAAGAGGCGTAACATTTCCGTCACACTTGCAGTATTCGACCAATCACTACGCACTGGTTAACTGGCCAATCATAGCACCCCTCGCTTTTCAGAGCGATGAGCTTTGTAAAAAATCAGCGCGTTTCAGATAGGCGGCGCAAAGAGGAAATACAAACATGCACGGTGTGTGGAAATACAGCGTTTTTTAACCTTAATTCGTGTATACACATTACATGCATTTAAAACATTTAAAAGCTTTCCTGTAGCTCAGTGGTAAGAGCATTGCGCTAACAACGCAAGATTGTGGGTTCGATCCCAGGGGATTGTAAATACCTATGTAAAATGTATAGGATAAAGCAATGTAAGTCGCTTTGGATAAAAGCGTCTGCCAAATGCCTAAATGTAAATGTAAATGTAAAACAAACCATTTATTTTAGCCGTGTCAGTTGACCCCTTTAAGTAAAGCTCATGTTCCAAGTAGATATTTTGTAAATTTTCTACCTTAAATATATAAAAACTTTATTTTTGTGACAACAACTCATACAATAATAGAAATCTTGTTTATTCAGTTTTCAGATAATGTTAAAATCTTAATTTAAAAAAATTGACCCAGAAGACCAGGGTCAATTGGTGGACCAGATTTGAGACATGTTCTACAGTGTTGTACGGTCATGAATAAAACTTGGATGCGGGCCCACAATCCCCTGGGCCCATATGCACCTGCATACCCAGACGCTACGCCACTGTCTAGTACACCCCAAAACTAAATCAAGACTTGTCAAAGGGCATACGTGTGTTGGTCTGATGTAGGATGGGTGTGAAAAACATCATTAGCCTGGTATGAAAACAATGGAAGTCTATAAGATGTCATCATTAACATAATGAAACAAATCTGTGTGTGCTCATTTTTATCACCCACTCTCAATGAATTTTAAACACAGTTATTCATCAGTAATGTCTCTGAGCTAAGGCGCTTGATCGCATAAAAAATATGCCGTAGACTTCTGTTGAAAATTGTTTCCTTCAATTCTTAATTTATTAAAAAATAATTGAATCAATCAGTCTCGAAACAAGAGCAAAAAAGCAATTTGCCAGTTGTGCATTCCATTTGTACCAAAGATTATATCAACACACTGTCCGCTCTGATGAAGAGATTAATCTTGTTTTGATGGAAATATGTCAGTATTACCAAATGTGATCGACACGATTTATCATTTCGGACAATCACGCCGTTCAAACATTCTCTCTTGACAGCTCTATCGAGAGGAGCTCGGCCTTAAACGCCACCTGTTGTTCATGAAGTGACCTTCTAATTTTCTAATTCAATTTCATCCCCAACCCTCTCTGCCTCCGCGATCAGCAGCCAGTAATAACAATTACTGTGACCGGCTCAACCTGCACCTTCCTTAAATCACGGCAAGTGCAGCTTTATTACTCTGCCCTGTTAAATCAATCTACATCTCGGCATAATAAGGCCCTAATCAGGTAGAAGAAAGAATAATAGGTTGTCACGCATGAGGAAAAATAGGCAATCATGAAATGTTTTCTTTAATTAGGCTGTGAAAACTGGAAGGGCAGCGAGAGGAGCACCTGATCATTTATCATCAGCGCGGGGGGAAATGACTTCACTTACTCACCAAAGAGATGAAGAGAGAGAGAAACGGAGATGGAGAGATGGAGAAAGAGACGAGGGATATTTGTCAAGCGGTAAAGGTGAGGACAGTGGCGAGAGCGCTTCGGTGAGGTAAGTGTGTTTTGAGCATGATGAATAATTGGGTTCAGTCAATGTTTGGAGTGAAAGTTCAAAACAACCAGAAGAATCACTTCACTAATGGCTCGTACACACGATGGATGGATGCATACACCCTGCGGCTAAATTTGGTTTTCACTCTCATTCTCTCGCAAATCAAATCAAATTCACTCCAGAAAATAAGGATTAGATGAAGACATATTATTCATATCAGTGAGGACAGTGAGTATCTGTTCCTGATATTGCACACTTTTTATCACAACCTAAGAAAACGTATTTTCCCCATCAGTTTTAAAGAATGATAACCATTGATCTATTTGGAAATACTCTTTACACCAACGTATGTACAAACAACTTTAACTGCACATTATTTATTTCATGCTGTGGTCTGAAAAGTAATGCACTTTTAAAATAGGCAATCGGTACACAGCACCAAACATTATTATCAGTAATGGTACTGTAGTAAAACATTTTTTCTTAAAGGAATAGTTCACCCAAAAATGATGTCATAAATTACTCCTGAATCATTTTCTTTGTTTGGTTGAACACAAAGAAAGATTTTTGTAAGAATGTATATTTTATTTGTTTGAATTTAGGAAAACAAACCTTTGACAACCTTATCCTTATATGGTGGTCAATGGTGCCCCAGAAATCTGGGTTGCTAACATTTTTCTAAATATCTTTCTTTATGTTTAACAGAACAAAGAAATGTATACAGGTTTGGAACAACTAGAGGTTGAGTAATTTATGACAGAATTTTCATTTTTAGGTATCCCTTTATGAAACAAATTTCAAGTTTATTGTAATTTTAAGTTTCAAATCAACCTTTATCTTGACGTCTCCATGCATGGAGGGCACAATTACCATGAGTGACTTCCTGTTTATAGAGGGAGGCTTAAAGGCCATAGATTTTGACTGCATGTGTCATGAGATGTGGGGGAAGAACCCAATTGCAGGCAGCAGTGGTGACGGGGTTAACAAGTACAAAACACAAAACAAGGACCCACGGGGGGTTAAACAATAATGACTGGGGAATAATAAGACAGGAACGTAAACTAACTGACACTGGGCTAAAACAACACTGGCCAAAAACTTACAACTAGACTGGGATAACTCACAGGCAGGAACAAGACGTGGTGTCTTAAAGACATTGAATTCTTGCTATGTTGTGATTTTTCAATACAAAAACTCTCTCTTATATTATCAGATTTTCATAGTTTTTTTATATTCAAAACTGATTTATAAACACAATTTCATAATTCTCCAATTTAGAGTAATCGATATATTTTACTCAGAAACAAGTCACTCTTCTTAAATGAGTGGTGGAAAAGAGGTATCTGGTCTGTTTTTTTATCAGAAGACGTTTTGTGAAAAATATGATTTGCTATGTGATTATAAGAAATATCACAAGGTGTTAAATAGTATTCCTAAGGCTTTTGTTATGTTGGTTAAAATTACGTTGCCCAGTGTATCCTTAGTGGGATTAGGAACTTTTGCAACTCATTGTAATCGAAATAATGTTTCTTTCAAAGAGATCAATTACACTATCATCCCTTAGAATTTCCCATCATCTACAAGCGGATGTGTAATCGAAATAAATCTTTCAAGATTAATAATTAAGAATCATGTTTCTTTCCTATACCTCCCAAAACCAAGAAAGTACACTTTGAAGTATTGAATAATATTTATCATCCCTTAGAATTTCTTGATCATAATAGTTGAATAATTCAATTGATCTGTTGGCTCTTTCGAAAAATTATATAGGCCTTACACATTGGATTTTTGTTAAATAATATCTTTATTTTGGGGAAATTCTATATTCATAAGTGTAAGTGCCTTAAAACAAAACCTTTTTTTTTTTAAATAATAAAAAGTTTGAAGAAATTAATTTAAATTGGTTGAAGATTTTGAGCTATTAGAAGACCCTGGCTTTTAGTAGGTTAATTGTTTTCTATCTTAGTTTTTTTTTTTTTTTTTTCAAGGTTTTATTGACAGTTTATGCATTTCGAACAAGATTTAGTCACAAGCTCTTTTTAACCTTTCATTGACTTAATATTTGTAAAACAGGAAGTTCAATAACATTGATTTAATGGGGAAAAAAACAACACCATAAAATGGCATTTCAGAGTGTAAGGGCAAAAAGGGCATGTGCTCTGCACAGGTTGAGCCCTCTCTGTGCACAGGCCAGCTTCCCTACTGAGGACACCGGACTCAGCGCAACCTCCGCTTTAGAAATGTGATGTTGATGGTTATGTCAAAGAATTCGTCATATGTTAACGCATGCGTAACTTTATGCTTCAGTGTTTTCATAAATGTAAAGCTCTTCTACACTCTCATACATGCTGCTTGCTAGAGTTTAATGTCATCATCACCCCCCTCAGTAGATGTCGCTGTCCAACTTCTTATAGTGGGAAACAAAGTTGTTTTAAAAACTTCTGCCCGTCCGGCCCCTGTGAAATAATTTAGACACTGCTCTTTGACATCATGTTGTTTTAAATGACACAAAGTATTATAAAGTCCGTTTTAAAATCTTTTAAGCTAACTTGGTAAATGGCAAACTAATGGGATCAAGCGGCAAACCGGAAGTCTTGAGCATCAGGCCCTACGCGGGTTGTGGCTAGAAGGGATACAGCTACAGCCAGAAGCGATGCAAAATCTCGCCATAAAATTACAATAAATTACATTAGCTAATGCAAACACCTACCCCAACCTTACAATAATAAAAAAATAGTAATTAACTGTTGTCAGCGTGACAAAAAGTATGCGGTATTGAAGTGCGCATACTCAGTGGAGGTAACGTTAGCTGTATCCCTTCTAGCCAAAACCACCCTACGCGTTTATGCAAGGCATACTGTGTAATTTCACGCATTGTGAAAAAGGTGGATACTGACAATAATTGCATTTTATTCCCAGTGTTTACATATATTGTGTTGATATTTTAGCTATCATCTTTTTGTAAATGGCCAAAAGTCAATAACCATGATATTATTAACTAATGACTATTTCACGTGCGGATTGACAATCTAACGTAGTATTCATTTCATAACCACTGCCTGAATTTATGTAAAATTGTTTTGAAACAATGCAAAAGTGCTTGTGCTATACAGTTTATCGGATGCACATGCCTGGCCTGAAGTTAACATCCGGTCCGTGTTTGGTAATATAACAATTAAGTTTACATTTAATGTATATTCATTGATACATACTTTTTTTTGTGTATATAATGCAAAGTAATTGTATTAAATTAAATAAAAACAATTGAACAGTTATTGAGTCTTTGCGGAGGTCTACACGGAGTTAGGTTCGGGCCGCATAACTTTTGTTTATGTTGTTGCCGCTGAGGCTGTCTATACAAATGGAATAAAATAGAATAGAATTATTATTCTGATGTCTTTGCACACAAATCCATTACAGTTATATCATTATATAATATCTAACAGTCATTACAATAACACAAAATAAGTAAATTCCTATAATCTTATAAGAAAATAACATCATAAAACAATCAAAATAATCAAGAAATTATATTTACATTTTTCATCTAATTATGTCTAATGTTTACTGAGTGAGTTCATATAGTATATTATAATTATCTATAATGGTTGAATATTTTTAGAGATCAATGGTAGACCACTACAGTGTATATGTTTTGACCGCCAAAACACACAGAATGCTGCTGCTAACCCCATCATCCTTTTTAACACTGACACACACGCAAACTTATAATCCTCCATTGCAACACTTGAGTGACCAGCGAACTGCATCACATCTCGCAGACCCCGGCAGCAATAAATCATCCCAACTCTCATCTACTAATATTAATGAATGAGCATTTATCATCTAATCAACACCAAATGATGACCCAAGAAAAGGATCTCACTCTCTGTCTCTCTCTCTCCAGTGTGATGGATTATATCCTTAAACTGTTATTACACTTCTAATGCGCTCACTTACGTTGACGCTCTGATCACTTTGCGTACCAATTTCTCTCTCTCCTTTGGAGATTTCTGTAAAACCACCTTTAAACACTAACTACCATGTTTGGCCTTCAAATGTTTTCCTGCTGAACGAAGTCAACACCTAGGGCACGTTCAGCTCAAACCGGTGCGCAACGTCATCTCAACAGGGTGTTCAATCACACTAAAAAACGGTGGTGCGGTTAAACTTCCTGTTGTGATGACGCAAGAGTTGAACTATGGCAGCTGACAAGGCCATTCTTTGTGTTCTTTTTGAAGAATGTTCGTAGCCTGATGAAATCGGTTTAAATACGTGTTGAATACTGCAAAATGGATGTCTTCTAATATCTTCAATTGTTGCGTTTACCGAGCTGCTGCGGACACATTTGTAAACGTCTTTAATTGGACCCATTGTGCGAGCTGTCTCTTTAATACCGCGTGGGTTACATACATGTTGCTGCTGATTGGCACACCCACCAAACAAACCCTGCTGCACACCGTTGCGCACCGGCTTGAGCTTGAACGTGCCCCTGGTGTTCTGACATGAGACTCAACAATGATCAAATGGCTTGATTGTTAACATTTAAAATATCGATAAAGCATATAAAAAGCATTTTAGTTTAGACGACATGGTTAAAATGTTAAAGTACAAGAAAGAAGAAAATAAATACCAAAATTTAAACAATCAAAATAAAGTGGAATAAATATTTTTTCTAGGGCAACTGCATTAATAAACAGCACTTATAAATAAAGAGATATTTTATAAAAATACATGCAGTTTCTCTGAGAATATAAGACTGAACACTGCATTGGAAAGCATATCTGCATTGGGAAGTATCGTAAGACTTGCAGATTTCAAATTATTTATGAATAATGAAAGATAATGAAATCCAACATCACAAAGTCCTAATACCACATAATGAACTCTGGCGGTGAACAAGAAGGATTGCAGTGACCGTAACATTAATATAACGTCAAGATAATGATATTATTATGTGACCACAGTTAGGCCTATACCATTTCTTGAACAAAATGAATAGGAAAAAATTACATTGCGTTATTGAAACATTACTACTTCATTGACATCACAATATTTTACATTTATAATAGCATCATCTTTTTTAATATTTTCAGTTTACAAAAATGATGTCTAATGATATCACTATTACTGTAAATATAATCATAACATTCTCATAACATTTCTAGGAATTAAAACATTAGTCACTGCATTCTAAATCTTTACCATGTTTAATTATTATTATTTTGTAGTCATTTAAATGACTATTAGTTTAAGATGTAATACTGAACTTCTGTCTGTGACCACTAGATGGCAGTATACATATACTGTGCATTTGTTCGATATTTGTGATTTAACGTTCTGTATACCTTTTGTTTACCCGATTCCCTGTAAAAAGGAACCTTGTTGATTTGTAATATATTAACCGTATATTCACTGTATACCAAAATACCAGAAGCTTAAATCAATCACCGAAATATGATGACAAAACTCTCCCAGCAAATTACTTTATGTTCTTTAATAATGCAAAAATATATAACAAAATATGCTATTACATTTATGTCATTAAGATTTATCAGTCACTTTTATTCAAAGACTTATCAGTCACTTTTATTCACATAACAATAGACCTACATTCAATCTGTACATTTCTTTTATCAGTATATGTGAATGCAACCCATGAGCTTTGCGTTGCTAATACAATGCTCTAACAATCAAGACCACACCTTCCTATATAATAAGCTGAGATACAGCTTTTATTTCCATAACACAAACAATAGCTTACAGCAGGGTTTATAGCATGGGGGTTTGTATAAATGTCTGAGTGTAAAGGATGAGCAATAGTAGTGATGCTTGCTTTAGCAAACACCACTAAAATATGCAAATCCTTTGACTCGTGGGAGTAAACAACTAAATGAATCTTAATTTAACTCATTAGTGCAAGTCTTGACTTTCTCATTAACCCAGCACACAAGATGCTATTATATTAACATCTTAATTATCTAACCAGACTAATTACAACTCCATAATTGTGTCTGTCCATTTGGGATAATGTAATATTTATAGTGCAGTTCATTTTATTAAAATATTTATTGATTGATCCCTGAATGCTGATGTTTAATCAATCAATGACAACTTACTTAATTCTATCTGTGGAAATAAAAAAAAAAACTAAATAGCATGGTATAATTATGAGTCATTTTGTAGATGACGTTTATGGCATTGCATTAACACTTTCACACTTTTACTGGCAAAACAGTTAGGCCAAAATTCAATTCCTAAACCTGACTTGATTTACTAATAAAAAAAAACGTAAGACTACTGAAGTTTATAGTGTTTTCAACAAATAAATGTAGCATTTTTTTTTAACCAGATCTTTACCTTCAATACAAAATCTAACACTGTTTGGACCAGATTAACTTGAATAGCGTGTTATGGCACAGTTAAGTCACCAGAGGGAGCAGAGAGCTGAATTCAACATTACCCTGTTTACCTCAGCTGCACAGAGGAGAAAATAGTGAACCAATGGCAGGCAGGAAACATTACACTCTCTATACTGTGACATGGTCCTCATGAAGCCAGAAGCTTTCTCTGTGAAGACCAAAATAGAGTTTCTTAGACAGCACATACAGTACATGACTGACAACAATGTCCCATAATGCCCTGTGCTGATGTTTCACGCCTTTTCTGGAATTACTATAACATAGCCAACCTTGGGTTAAAAATCAGCCGAGAGACCCCTCCAAAAAAAATCTTCATTTGCTGTTTAAGTAGCCTACTAACTTTTTGTATTCTTTACTGCTATTAACTCTTTTCTAAATTTGCTATTTATAGGTACTTGTTAAAGTAATATGATCGCTTTTGTTTCTTTCTGTGAACTAGTAACTACATTTCTCTTATTATTTGCATTCATTTGCAGAAAACTGAAACGGACAAGCTGGTCAAAACAACAAAATAATATTAAATCGTGAACACTACAAAAAAAATATATTCATGTTTAAAAAACACAATACTAACATTTTTCAAATTTTTTCTAACATTTTAGCCTTTCACAACTTTCATGCGTCCTTGCATTCTCTCTTTTATGTCTTTTAAACTTCTGTTGGGTCACTTTATGTCATTCCTGGGGTTTGTTTCTGATGAAATTCAGCAGACACTGGAATGGAATGATCACAGTGCATGCAGAAAAACGTCTCGGTTACGTATGTAACCTCGGTTCCCTGATGGAGGGAACGAGACGTTGTGTTGAGAGACGACTGGGGTTTGATCTTGAGAACCTATCATCTCCGAGAGGAATTTCTAAACGCCAATAGGATTGGCGAATGGCACGCCCACGCCAGTCTCCGCCCCGTACATACGGGTATAAAAGGAAGATGGCGGCGGTCATTCACTCACCTTTGTGCTGAGGAACCTGAGAGAGTGTCTCTCGTCACTGCAGCGGGTCGGCGCAGTGGTGTGGCATGAAGACACAACGTCTCGTTCCCTCCATCAGGGAACCGAGGTTACATACGTAACCGAGACGTTCCCCTTCAGTCGGTCTCTCGACGTTGTGTTGAGAGACGACTGGGGAAGTATCTACACACGCCACGGCACTACGCCGCATTACGATCTCTAGCGGAGCGACAGTGACTGGCCCTGCGAGTCAAGACTGAACGCTATCGCAAGATGTAATCTTCCAGTGGATTCAGTATCAGACATACGAAGAAGCTTCTACTGACGGTCATCACGGAAGGTGGCGTTACCCCTGTAACGAGGTCCCTTCCGGGCCGCACTGGGAAAAAACACTACTCTTCTCTTGAAGAGTGTGTTGCGGAGCCCACATCCTGCCACGTGGGGAGGTACATGTGGAGGTATAAGGCATGGTCTACCCATAGGAAGAGCGCATGCAGGAAAGTGTCAACCCGATTCTGGGGACAGTACACCCGGTGGAGAGCCACCGGTGGGGAGATCACCAATTCGCCTCGAGGGGAATACGTGAAAATCTACATACGGGACTACCTATAAGGGAGTCACTACGTATGGGGCACTAGTCCAAGTATAGGGGTTCGCCTGAATAGGGGTAACTCTACCAGTACTGGACCTGGTTCCAACAGATCGCTCCGCCCGATCTATTACCAAATGCCATGCTTAGTGATGGATGGAATGCCTATGCTTCGCCCTAAGGGGGGAATAGCAGGGAGGCAGTTAGCGCACGTTACTCACCTGAAGAGGGGAGAAGGCGCTTTCGCAGGCGTACGTCCAGGCCAGATGCCGGCCCCTATCCCAGCAGGACACGGGCTGACACCTGTTCCACTCGGAGGTCGTAGAACCTCACGAAGGTACTGGGCGTAGCCCAACCCGCAGCTCTACAGATGTCTGCCAGGGTGGCACCCTGGGCCAACGCCCACGAGGAGGCCATACTCCGTGTGGAGGGCTCTCACTGCAAGCGGGCATGGTTGGCCCGTGGATTGGTACGCCAAGGAGATGGCATCAACAATCCAGTGCGCCAGCCTCTGTTTCGAGACAGCTCTCCCCTGATGCTGTCTCCCAAAACAGACAAAGAGCTGCTCAGAACTCCTAAAGTTCCGTGTGCGGTCTATGTAGAGGCGCAGTGCGCGTACAGGACACAACACATCAGAGGTTGGGTCTTCCTCCCCGGAGGGGAGCGCCTGCAAGGTCACCACCTGATCCCGGAAGGGAGTGGTGGGGACCTTGGGCACGTAACCTGGCCTGGGTCTCAGGACAACGTGAGAGTTACCAGGTCCAAATTCTAGGCATCCCGGGAACACGGAGAAGCCCTGTAGGTCCCCGACCCTCTTGATAGACGCGAGCGCCGTCAGGAGCGCCGTCTTCATCGTAAGATGAGGAAGAGAGGCATCTCCGAGGGCTCAAACGGGGCCATAGCCAGGCCCTGTAGGACCACATTAAGATCCCAAGAGGGTATAGGGCGCGGTCGAGGTGGATTCACCCTCCTCACACCCTTGAGGAACCTGATGATCAGGTCGTGTCGACCAAGAGACTTACCCTCCACCAGATCGTGATGAGCGGCAATAGCGGCTACGTACACTTTCAAAGTGGATGGGGAGAGGTTACTCTCTAGTCTCTGCTGTAGGAAGGCCAACACTGACCTGATCGGGCAATTCCGCGGGTTCTCTCCCAGGGAGGAACACCAAGACGTGAAGAGACGCCACTTGTAGGCGTACAAACGGCGCGTGGCGGGGGCTCGAGCCTGCATGACTGTCTCTTGGACTGCCAGAGGCAAGCCACCTAAACTCTCCTCGTCCCGTCCAGGGACCAGGCGTGGAGATTCCAGAGGCCCGGATTGGGGTGCCAAACCGTGCCCTTCCCCTGCGAAAGAAGGTTCTTCGAGAGGGGAATCGGCCAGGGGGGAGCTGTCATCAGAGATATGAGGTCTGGAAACCAAGGCTGGTTGGGCCAGTACGGCGCAACTAACAAGACTTGGTGCTCCTCTTCCCTGACCTTGCACAGGGTCTGTGCAAGGAGGCTCACTGGGGGGAAGGCGTACTTCCTCTTGTCTCGCGGCCAGCTGTGCGCTAAGGCGAGAACCAAAGCGGGCAATGGGTGGAGTCCAGGGAGACGAACCGCTCCCATAAGAGCTGGACTACGCGGGGATGGAGTCGCCATTCTCCACGGGGAGTCCCCTGACGAGAGAGCGCATCGGCTGTCTGATTCAGGTTCCCCGGGATGTACGTGGCCCGCAGGGATTTGGTCACCTGCTGACTCCATTGGAGGAGGCGTCGGGCTAGTTGCGACATCTGCCGTGAGCGTATGCCGCCCTGGTGATTGATGTACGCCACGGCAGACGTGCTGTCCGACCGGACTAGCACGTGTCTGTCTTGCACTAGGGGCCGTAGCCTCCTCAGTGCTAGATGAACTGCCAGCAACTCTAGTCTAGTGGCCCGTCCACCGCCCTGCTACTGCGTGCCCGTTGCACACTGCCCCCCATCCCTGCAGGGAGGCGTCTGTCGTAACCACGACGCGCCTCAAACTCTGCCCGAGCGGAACCCCCGCTCGCAAGAAGGACAATTTTGCCCAAGGGATGAGGGTACGACGGCAGTGGGGCGTGATCGTAATCCGCCTCGTGCCGCGGTGCCACGCCGTCCTCGGAACCCGACTCTGAAGCCAGTGCTGTAGCGGTCGCATGTGCATCAACCCAAGCGGGATTACTCCAGCCGAGGATGCCATGTGCCCCAGGAGCCTCTGAAATAGTTTCAGTGGGACCGCTGTGGCCTGCCTGACCAGTGTCAGGCAGTGTAGCACACTGTGCACGCTCGGTAGTGAGCTGTGCCGACATGCGGACAGAGTCTAGTTCCATCCCGAGATACGAGATGCTCTGCGCTGGGGAGAGCTTGCTCTTCTCTCGGTTGACCCGGAGGCCCAAACGGTCTAGGTGCCTGAGCACAAGATCCCCTTTGCGTACTCAACACATCTCGCGAGTGTGCCAAAATAAGCCAGTCGTCGAGATAGTTGAGTATACGCACGCCCTGTTCCCTGAGGGAGCTAGGGCGGCCTCGGCAAGTTTCGTAAAAACCCGCGGAGACAGGGCCAGACCGAAGGGCAGGACCCTGTACTGATACGCCCTCCCCTCGAACGCGAACCGTAGAAACGGTCGGTGTCGAGGGAGAATGGAGACGTGAAAGTACGCGTCCTTCAGGTCGATTGCCACGAACCAATCTTGGTGTCGAACCGACTCCAAGATGCGCTTCTGAGTCAGCATCCGGAACGGTAGCTTGTGCAGGTACCTGTTCAGGACGCGTAGATCCAGAATAGGGCGCAGCCCTCCTCCTTTTTTGGGCACGATGAAGTACGGGCTGTAGAACCCGGAGGACATCTCGGTTATGGGGACGGGCTCGATCGCGCGTTTCGCCAGCAGGGCGGCGACCTCTCTCCGAAGCACAGGGGCATTCTCTCCTCGTACAGAGGAGAACAGAATGCCCCGGAATTTCGGGGGGCGCTTGGCGAACTGGATCGCATAACCGAGACGGATCGTTCGGTCTAACCACCGTGAAGGGCTGGTATGCGTCTGCCACACAGCCAAGAACCTTCCCAACGGTAGTAGAGGAACGATCTCCTTCACCGTACCTGGAAGAGCTGGTTCGGTGGATGGCAGAGCGGTCACCTCGCACCGGGACGGATCCCTGGGAGGTTGACGGCTCTGCTGACTTACCTGTCTCGTGGCGCAGGTCGACGCAACGTCGCGTGGAGGTTGTAGCCGTCCGCGCCGTCCATCCTCGCCACTGCGCGCCGGAGGATGCTGTGGGAGAGGGAAACCCAGGGAAAACAACTCTCTTAACGAGGAGGTGGGCGCCGGGCCCTGAGAAGGCTTTTCCAGACTTTGTGGAGACGCGACAGGCAGCGTCTCGTACCGACTCGGCGATGGAATGGCCGACGTCGGGCCCGATGTTTTCCCACGGGTTCGTCCCGTCAGGGCCGCTGGGAGTCCTTCCTTGCGGGTCGCTGGCGGGGGGGCGCTCTCCTCCGCGTGGATCTGCGTCTCGGGTGGGCCGTCCTGGGGGAGGGCACCGGAACCGGAGGAGCCACAGCAGAGGGGCGGGGCTGTTGGGAAGCAGGCGGCGCTCGGGGACGTGACGACCGCTGGGTGGTCACGCCGCGGCGGGGCAATATCTGCTGTATTGCCTCCGTCTGCTTCTGCACCGCGGAGAACTGCTGTGCCACGTTCTCCACGGTGTCACCAAACAGCCCTGCTTGCGAGATGGGGGCGTCCAGAAGGCGGGCCTTCTGTGCCTCACCCATCTGCGCAAGGTTCAACCACAGATGCCTCTCCTGGGCCACCATAGTGGACATCGACCGACCTAATGCGCCTGCCGTGGCCTTCGTCGCTCGCAGTGCGAGGTCCGTGGCAGTACGCAACTCACTCATGCGAGTGGGGTCGGGCTTCCCCTCATCCAGATCCTTCAGGACTTTAGCCTGAAAGACCTGGAGAATCGCCATGGCGTGGAGGGCGGAGGCGGCCTGTCCAGCGGCGTTGTAGGCTTTCGACACCAGGGTCGAAGAGAGCTTACACGCCCTAGACAGGAGTCTAGGTCGACCCCTCCAGGTGGCAGCCGTCTGCGGGCAAAGGTGCACCGCTACAGCACGCTCCACCTGGGGGATGTCAACGTAGCCTCGGGCCGCCCCACCGTCCAGGGAAGTCACAGCCGCCGAGCCCACGAGTGTAGAACGCGCCGAGAAGGGTGCATTCCACGACCTCGTGAGCTCCTCATGCACCTCCGGGAAGAACGGTACCGGGGTGGTTCGCGGTTTTTGGCCGCGACCCGTACCCAGGTACCATTCGTCGAGCCGCGAGCGTTTCGGGGAGGGCGGGTTAACGCACTGCAACCCGATGCTCACGGCTGCCCGGGCTAGCATGGCCGACATCTCCGGGTCGGTCCCATCACGAGCTCTACCACCCGTAGACGGGAGCTCGGAGAGATCGTCCCCGTCTGATGCCAGTAGGCAGCTGTCCGATGCCGCGACAGAGATTTCGTCATCATCCCTCTTGCGAGTCTGCCCGCTATGGAACGGTCTACCGCCGTCCATCGGGGACGCACCAGGTGAGCGAACTGGGGTATGGGCGGTTCGCCGAGCAGGAGCTGGCGAAGCGACATCCATGGCAGTCCCCATATCACCCCCCGCTGCTCGTCGAGGCGGTCGACTTCGCCGAAGCGGCAGCCGAACTCGCCTGAGAAGCGAGCGGGTTGGCGGCAACAGTTCCGAAGAACGTCGCCAGCCGTGACCGCAACACCTTGATAGACATGTCCTCGCAGATAGAACATGTCGTATCAACGAAACCTGCTTCAGCATGCTTGACGCCCAAACATGTGACGCAGGTTTCATGGCCGTCTGACTCGGGAATGAGTCTGCCGCACCCAAGGACACAGCTGCGAGACATGCTCAGCAGCTGCTGGAGAAATATGCTCTTTTAGTAAAGCTCTGTGGGAGTTTGCCGGGAAGTCGAAGGGAAGGCCGTCTTCACACCAGGGGATCCGCTGCTTCCACGTCGCGCCGGCAGGAGAAGAAAGACTCTCTCGAAGAAAATAAATTTGCCACATATAGTGCAAAACAGTTCCGAAGAACAAAAGGTGAGTGAATGACCGCCGCCATCTTCCTTTTATACCCGTATGTACGGGGCGGAGACTGGCGTGGGCGTGCCATTCGCCAATCCTATTGGCGTTTAGAAATTCCTCTCGGAGATGATAGGTTCTCAAGATCAAACCCCAGTCGTCTCTCAACACAACGTCGAGAGACCGACTGAAGGGGAACTGGAGTGATCTCTTATTTTTTCAGTGCCATATAATAACATACTATAAAAAGTCTTAGGCCACGACTTTTTGTTGTTTTAGGATGTCGTTTTAATGACCATCCATATTTATTTTTCAGTCATTTTAGACATTTTCAACTCTATTTACAGTATGTTTAGGAGAGCCAGGTTCCTGCTGCTTCTCAGTGTAAGATGTCGCACTACTTTTCAGTACACAATACAGACTATTTGGTTTTCTTTAAAAACTGCATACAGTACACAAATCACAAATTAGTTTTTGTAGTCTAATAAGAAGTCTGAAAAGTAATTATACAGAATCTTATAGAATTACAACACAAGCACATTTATTTTTCTAACACAGTTCAAAGGATATTTTTCCAGAACAGTAATAACCCATCTGCTGCCCACAATTTATTACATCCATGTATTTCTGAACTAAAACGAAGACGATTTGTTCATTCCAGTGTCTGTAAGCTGTCACAGCAAACATGTATGATCAAAGACTCTATCTCTGAAGAAGAAAGGTTCTAGGGTCACGACCTGGAGTTCTTGTTTGAGTTTGATTAAGTTAGTCACATCCATAATAGGGAACTGCAGATGTATTGTGGGATCTTTTCAGACTTCTGGGAATAATCACTTTTAGAGTATAAACCAGGATTAATGATCTTTGATCCACAAGAGATAAACTTCATCCAGCCAAAACCCGACACAAATTAGTTTTAATTTAATACAGAGCGTCTGTCTGGAACCGTAGAAGCACTTTAGAAAACAGAGATATAGCTGTGTTAGTGTGTGTTTTTGTGTGCGTTTGTGTGTGTACAATAATTGCCTACTGATTGCTCTCAATGGTCTGTTTAGTCAAGACAACCAAACAAGCGGATCCTATCTCAGATTCTGGACAGATAGTTTTGGGTTTGACATTGCAGAGTTTGGATTGAAAGTACACTGGTATTTATATATCTGATTGTTTGTATACTGTACAATAGACAGCCTAACATTGCACTTAAACTATTTCGTATTATATAAATTCTTCATGTATCATTTTTCTCTCTTTGTTTTGGCATATTTTTGTGTGCCGGAATGACATGTCTGGTTTGATACTATTCCTGTCCTCTATTATGCTAATTGACTAAATGTCTCACAAAAAAGATGTATCATAATGGTCAAAAAGCTTTAACGAAAGTTACATTGGTTAGGGATAGGGTTGCAGCCACATAAAAAATTAAGAGACCATTCCTAATTTTTATTTATTCAGCATTTCTAGATGTATTGTGATCATTCCAGTCCAGTGTCTGTGAAATGTCAACAAAATAAAATAAAAATCACGAGTGACATAAAGTCATCCAACAAGCAACGTGAAAGACTGACAGCATGACAAGACACATGAAAACTGTGATAAAAATCGAGGTTATCAAAATATATATACTTTTCCTAAATACAGTGAATATTAACTTTTTTTGTATTTGAGGTCTGAAAAAATACAGAGCACCTTATCTGTTATTTTGAACTGTTTCTCCAGTTTTCATTTTCTGCAAATAAATGCAAATAGTAGGAATATCTTTATTTACATTTTGGGGAAATATTGTAAGGCGTCCACAGAATAAAACAAAAATAATGATCATTTTACCTAAACACATACAGTACCTATAAATTAAGTATATTCAAATATATATATCGTTTTATCTTTTATCATCTTTTTTCTTTGTCTCTGACTTACTGTAAAGCTGCTTTGCACCAATGCACAACCGTGTATAATGTGTTATAGATTAAAATTTGAATTGAATTAAAAAATCCTGGCAACCATCACCGTTTGCAAGAGTGCTTGCATTTCTGTTTACCATGAGTTCTTTTCTTTGAATTAAATAAAAATAGCCCTCTGGTTTAAAGTCAACTCATTTCAAATCCGGCCTTGCTTTTAAATGAAAGTCTGTATGTCATTATGTTCTTCCTTCAGCTCCATTGAATCGCAGATCAATCTGAGCTTCGTTCAGGGTCCCGGTGGAAGTCGTGAATGGTATTGTGTTTTCATGCGCAATAGTTCGTCATAGTTAATTCCTGCTGGTCTTGTGGCATCTCTGGCTCACAGGATTGAGGCTTGCATGGAGCAGAACGTCAGGTCATGAGTGATTGAGGTCTGTCCGCGTGGCGCCACGGTATTGACTCGGACCGAGTAAAAACAAGTAGAGTGACAGTGGGGTGTAAAGTTTCAGATGGACATCCTGAGCTATTGGGTGTCCTGTATTCAAGCTTTGAAGGTTAACAGGTTTAAGTGCATTATTGTTACAGACCTGAAATGCCTTCAAATGAATTATCTCCAGATGGATGTGACCACAGGCAGTGAACGAAGATCACTCTATAGCTACCAGCACTCACCAGTACACATCATCCATCAACCAGCCGCTCTGATTCTTACTAAAGTCCAGTCGGAATCTTTATGTTTGTGAGATTTGTGTATTGTAACAAAGGCGCCAACAGTTTGTTTTAATACAACTAAAGGGAAGATTCTTGGGATCAATACATTGAAAACAGAGTTTTTGAGTTTTAAGGGGGGTGGAGCATGAAGAAAAGTGTGGTTGCGGGAACATTGGTCAGAAAAAGCCTATTCGTTATTCAATTCTTAATTTAAAACAAGAACATCATTGAGAATTTGATATTGAAAGATATTTGGAAGAATGCTTGGTCACCATTGACAACCAGGAAAAACTGGTTCATAAATGTCTTTGTTCTGTTGAACACGAAAGAAGATATTTCAAAGAATGTAGGAAAGCAAACAGTTCTGGGGCACTTTTTCCTACTATGGTAGTCAATGAAGGCAAAGAGCTGTTTTAAAAGCATTCTTCCAGATATCTTTCTCTGTGTTCATCAGAACAAAGGCATTTACACAGATTTGGATTAACTCGAGGGGGAGTTATTGATGACCATTTTTATTTTTGGGTGAACTGTCCCTTTAAATGTCAGGAATTTCTTATGTAGACAATATAATTGTGCCAACGTATCCATTTCTTTCACTGGAATACGAAAAAAAACCATATATATATATAGCAGCCAAAAGAAGAAGAAAAAGCAGCCAATATGAGCACTTAATAGATTGGGAACTCAGTCAATACTGTTTAAAAAGCTTCCCAGGGTAAGACCTCAAGAAGCTGACTTATGAAATGCCATGAGAACGATTTTGCAGTGGTTCTCAACAGGGGGTCCCTAGCTGACTTCCAAGGGGGCCTCAGGATGACTATTAATTTAAAATGAACATTGCAATACATTAAAAACAATAAAAAAAACAAGATTTGTCTTATTGTTTGTCCATTTTTATATTGAATAAACACTTTTCCAGTTAATATCATGCTCTGAAATATTTTATTGGGGAGAATATTTTAGTTTTTGTGAACGGGAGAGGGCCTTTGAATATTGTTGAATACAGCCTGGAGTCGATAAGGTTGAGAACCCCCGGTCTAGGGTCTTTCTATTTTTTCAGATCCCCACTGATTTCTAGTCAATGGAAATGACCTGTTTCATCATTAGGTGAAAAACATACATTTCCGAGCAAAAAGTGATGCGTGCATTGGTTTGCAGTTATGTACAGTGTCTACAGTCCACTGATAAGCAAATGGAAGCCAAGCTCAGACAGAAATGACGGGAGAAAGCCGGAGGGCAAATGCATGAACCTCTCATGCAGTCTCGATGGAGGGAAATAGTTTGCATTTTTAAGGGCGAGCCTGATTTGTGTGTGTGTTTGTGTGTGTGAGAGAGAGAGAGAGAGAGAGAGAGAGAGAGAGAGAGAAATGAGCCATGTCCAGAGATGATGAGATCATCATGCCGGCGCCAGTTATCAATATTCTATCTTAGACTGACCACACACACACACATTACACGCACTTACACACAAAAAGTCACACTTGCTTACCTGGTTATATGACATTTTATTTAAACATGACTTTCGCTTTCAAGTGTAATTTTTGCATCTGTGTCCACAGTGGTAATCGGTTACAACAGCGTTCTGTGGCTCAATTGGTAGAGCATTGCTTTAGAAACGCAAATTCGTGGGTTTGTTTCCCAGGGAACACACATACTGATTCTGATTTTGCAGTGGTTACTGCGCATCCTGTTGTATTTGCAGGTGACCCAAGTTTGGTGCAGCACAGCTGTTCGTTTTCATTCGGATCACGAGAGAGAGGTCAGGCATGATTCAATAAATCATTTTTTCATGGTCATGGCCCCAACCCAAACTGTTGCAACAACGCTGAAAGCACACAGTTCTCTACACTGTGACTGAATGATTTGTCTGGCTTGGAATCAAGCTGATAACACACATGGATTTAGTGCTTTGTGTGAATGATGCTGTTTTTTAGGGTAAACAAATCATGTATCCAGCTGGAGGGTTTTGTGGGAGCAGAGTTTCGCAAATAACAATTAATTCATTCAAATGCACCCAAAGCGAAAAATACAGTGATTTCAATTCTGATCGGATCAGCTCCAGAAATGCGTTGTTTTCTTTTCATTGTCACTTGGTTGATCAGATTGTGAAAGCGTGACTGTTAACAGCTCTTCTTCAGATATCAGGTCAGCACATGATTCTGTGCCGGAATCCAGGAACTGTGTGTGTGTGTGTTTATAAACAGGAATCACATGATGTGTGTGCTTCGGGGATTTGTTTAAAATCAGATGAGCTTGATCTCTGTCTACTGGCAGCCTGACGCCTGGATGACTGGCACATCTCATTTTATCTGTTGTGCAACACTTACAGGTGTGTGTGTAATGCAAGTCTATGAACTTACTGACCCTGTTTATTTAATGTGTGATGTGAATATTAATGGAAGATGATGTTATTTAATGATATTTTAAGAGTGCAGAAGGACAGATGAGATCATGTTAGTACAGTTGCATTAAAATAACTGCATATGAGAATTCATCAACGTGCCCCCAGGGTGCAGTGTGTGTGTGTGTGGAGGTTATGTGACATACCAAATGTATGATACCAAAGCACCCATTGACCCCTTTCCATCTGCTCTCTCTCTCTCTCTCTCTTCAGATCTCTCTCTTCAGAAAGTGTATAAAACTAAAACAGCACCTCATGTGATTCTGTGTAATAGTCAATCTTTAGTTGTCTTACATAAGTAGGGTTTAGATTTCAATGACCTTTTGAACGAGCCTCAAGTAATATTTTGACATTTAAATTTAATGTATAATATATTTATATAACGTCTGTGCTTATATAATGGACTGAATGACCGCATCTTCTCTAGTGTTTGTCTAGTGAGAAGTAGCCGTCTCTATCTATTTCTTCTTCATACTCCACCAACTCAGAAGGCACCTCAGTTTGTTGTGCATTGTTTGTTCATCTCAAGTGTTATTTTTGAATTGGGGAGTTGTGATAGTTACAGTATGTACAGTACAATATGATTTTGAATTGAAAACCAATTCAGAAGGCCGTGACCTCTGTCACACCCTAACCCCCACCCTCTGAACACACACACACTCACACACACACACAATCCCACCCAGAACTCCCACCCTCTTAACACTGACACACACATACACACCCTGCTACTCCCACATGCAGTAACTGTGAGTAAAATCCTGTGTTTGCTCAGATGGATGGAAAGGAACAAAAGACTGAGACAGAAAAAACTCCCACATCAAACATACAGATGACTGAAATTACATCTGCACACGAAGCCACAGCAAAAACGTCCAGAAATGCTGACGGATGTCTTGCAAAGCTTTAAATAAATATCGCAATGTAAAGAGTTCCTTATTACTTTCCTCTGTGTGTTTGACTGAACAGAATGCCATGAACTCGCATGGAAAGGTTTTATAATGGAGAACAGAGCATCCAGTTTACAAAGTTTTTGAAACCAAGCAAGTTCAATCAAACAAGATTTGCAGGTAAAGTAAACAGTGTAATGGGAAACCCTGGAGGTTTAAATGGTTTTACATGTTTCAATTCTGTTCCTCATAAAGTTTGAAACATGTAGTAACTACAGATATCAGTCATTCAGTTAGCTACTCTTTACTGCCTGCAGGAAGAGTTTTCTAATTTCCTAAATGCGTATCAAATCTAGAGTTCACATCACAGCTAAAGGGTAAATTCCTGTGTGGTGATAGCAGACGTGTTCACACGTCGCAAGGTGAACAAGTCAAGGCCAAGTAAAAATTTTAAGTCTTTTAAGGCCAAGTCAAGTTTCAAGTGTTTGGTCACAGGCCCAAATTAGTTTGTTTTATAATCACGATAATACATTTTTTTACTAACTTTTTTGTTGAGATTATTATATTAATTCAGTCATTGGAAAACAATATCAAAACAATAACAAGCAACAACAAGACGCAAAAGAACAAGAAGGCGTATGTATTTGTACTATAAAAAAAAAAATGATGCACTGGCGTACAGTTGGTTTGACGTTGGACATTCGGTAGTCGTGAATTTAGGGACCATCTACAAAGTTACATAGGCTACACATTAATATACACATTTCTAACTTCAATAGCATTTAAAGGGAATGACTTGCAGTTACAAAACCATCTGTACAGTGTAGGTGTCAGCTATAATCCACACGTTTTAGATGTTTGATATGTATTACAATACACTGTCAAAACATATATAAATATTACTATTACTATATCACAAAAACAAGTGTACAGTGTTCATGTGAGTCTCAGCTCACCACCGCATGTCATTTGCCCATGATAATGTGTCATCACATTCAGAGAATTATTGCTTTGCTTTCTCGAGTACACTAGATTTATCATGCTTTATTTTTGTTAATCACTCATTTGGTTAGTATATTTATGCATTTGGCAGACGCTTTTATCCAAAGCGACTTACATTGCATGGTACTATACATTTGTTTCTGACTATGTGCAATCCCCTGGGATCGAACCCATGACCCTTGACGTTGCTAGCGCCATGCTCTTACCAAAAAAGCTAAAAACATACCACATTTACCTGTAAAAGTTTTTTTTGACAGCTAAATGAGCCATGTGTTAATTGTTCTTACTGTCAGTTTAATGTTTTTTGTCTTTCAATTTTAATTCATTTAAGTGTTGATTTTTTATTTCTTATAGTTTACAGTTATGTTTTTCTAATTTTAACTATTATGACAAGGGCCCTCCACAAAGGTTTGCATAGGGCCTCCAGACGTGTAGGATCGGCACTGGGTGGGGTGCCGCCTAAGTAATAAACGTTTACAAAATTTCTGATTAAATAAAAAAATCACATCCGTACACGTCCTGATGGCAAATTACAATTAGTTAATAGATACATTAGAAAATCACCCCCTGCTGCTAACGTTACTCCACCTTACAGATGCGTGTTATTTTCACGCCCAGAGAAGGCAAAGCGTTACAATGACATGCTTTCTCTAGTGGACCAGCGTATCTATGAGCACTTTTCCACCATCGCGCCAAACCGTTCTAACGTCTGAAACGGTCACAGTTATGTTTTCATGTGAGCCTGGTTTGACACGGCACGATTACACGCTTCGATTGAATTATTTTATAAGCTAATATTTTTTTATGTTTTTCATATTTAATCAGTCAAGCCTAAGTGCACATTAGTCTCAAACAAATGCATTTTAACATTCACTGACTAGTATGGTTAAGGCATGTCTGATTTTAAGTCCAAGTCAACTCTCAGGTCCAGGTCGAGTCACGAGTCAATTGTTTTTTTGTGACTGAAGTGTGTCTTGAGTATGAGTTAACTCAAGTTTGTGCATTACAGGATGTCAAATCATGCCAAATTGAACATATGGCAATGTTATGTGACATACGGTGTGTGTCTTTGATACAAATGGGATTTTCTTACTTATTTTTTCATTACTTTGTGAAAATCAAGTATGGTTGCATAATAAAATGTCTTATTCAATACTTATTCAAACCACGAACCCCCAGTATGAGTGACTTTAAGTGATATCTGCCTTAAACACTACTAACTAGTAGGACAGGTGGCATCACACAAAATTAAAGGGGTTATATGGCGCAAATATGTGTTTGTCTGTGTCTTTGGTGGGTTATAAGTTGCCTGTGCTTGTTTTAGACATGTACAAATGCAAAAATAAAGTGTCAGAAAAGAAGATGCATTTTATCTAAAAGGGAATGCTCACCCAGACCTGTCTGATAAACGCCTCGCGTAACCACACCCCCACAAATCCATGTCAGTTCGTGGTATGATTTGACTAAGACCGCCCAAATGTATACGCAAGTAAGGTGGGCGTACCTCTCACTACAATTGCTTTGGAACCTGATGTTCCAAATATGGTAAGATGGGTTACATTTCCCTCACACGCTTGCAGTATTCGACCAATCACTGCGCACTGGTTAACTGTCCAATCATAGCACACCTCGCTTTTCAGAGTGATGAGCTTTGTAAAAAATCTGTGCGTTTCAGAGAGGCGGGGCAAAGAGGAGATACAAACATGCACGGTATGTTGAAAATAGAGTGTTTTTTGACCTTAGATCGTGTATGCACATTATCGTTTTTGTCGTGTCATATGACCCCTTTAAAGGAACATGGTGGTGGGAAACATCTGAGCCCTTTTTTTTTATTTTATCTTTTGCAAGTGCATTTTTAGAGGGTGGACAGTAAAATCTTTTACTTATATTTTTTCCTCCGATCTCATATGTTCCTTTTGGAGTTCCATACGGGCATTTTCAGTATTATCTGTACTTTTCAGGGCACACATGTCAGAGAGCACTTCATCCCCTATAAATCTTGGGTGTATTCCTGCTCTTTATATGACAAGGTAAGTGTATTACATTTATTTGTGGTTAAAGGAGTTTATAGGTGTAAATCTCGTCTCTGTCACAGCTGAGCGTCTGAACCGCTGAACTGAATGGTCTCTATGCCAAGCTTCTGTCCAGGGCAGGTGTTGGCATTTATCCCAGTTGGCACCCTAATATAAACAGTGGAGCTAATTATGGACACGGTACAGAGCTCCAAACATGAAGGCCTGTGTCAGTCCAGCACATCTGCTTAACCTGCAGTTCAACTTCTCTAACAATATACGTGAATGCAACGTACATACACAGTTCCCTGTTACCTCCGTATTTGACATTTATTTTTCATCGGTGATTCCTAATTAAACTTTTTGGCTTCAATGTTTCTTTATACCTGTTGAAAATAAAAAATGTAATCTTTTAAATCCTGTAAATGTATTTTATTTACATGTACACAGTACATCATTATTCACAGTAGCTCTTTTTTGTGTTTAGTACTGTTAGATAAAACGTTTCGGTTTATACTTGACTTTGACAAGTTGATACTTTGATAACCTCTGAGCAACAGGATGCTCCTCTGGGAATGTTTTAATAGAACAGTATTGTAACTTTAACTTTCCTGTTTTCAGCTGCATTTATAATTCTCCCTCTGGTCAATGTTTTAGCATGCCCCGGTCTTTGATCATTACGCTTCCACACCCTAAAAGAGCTTATGATGGATTTTAACTGAATCAAATAACAGAATTCTAGATTTGGTAATACTGCAGGCATGCAGAAGTTTTAGCAAGAACTTCTGTAGGAAAGTTAAATCACATATACAAAGAACTATGAACACTTGAAGCCTGAGCACGTAGATCTAATGCACATAGTTTACTCTCAATGCATTCTGGGAGTTATGGAAACCAAAAATATGAATAAAACAGAAACGATTATCAGAATGATTTTAATAATTGTAATTAATAACATTTGCGCAATGTTATTAAGGAGGCAGCTCCAAAAAGTTTGGATTTCAAAATATTGTTTTGCCATGCCAATAAAGCATTTTGAGTTGATTGAAGGTCTGTTACCTCTCCCTCACTGTGTGTGAGAGATCCGGCCCTGTTCTGTCCGTGTACTAGATTTATGAGTGAACAGTAAACACTAAGCTGAACTAACATGTACAGAGTTGTATGGCCTCATTATTCATATTTTAGCAGTTTAATCCTGCAGATATCCAGAGATGACCTTCATGAAATACTGTAACAACTGCACACACACACAAACTCCAGTTTACAGTCTCTGTTGACAATACAAATGCCATCAGTCTAGTGTTAAGAGCTCCAGAATTCATGTAAACGATAAATGTAGAGCACTAAGTGTGTGTGTTTGTTTTCATGTGCACGATTTATCACTGTACACACACTGTCCGTCCAAATCAGCACTGAACTATGTAACCCCTGTGACTTTGGGAGTGTCTTTCATAACGGTGCGCTGTTAAACACAAGCGTACATCAGAAATAACTCCCTATGTGCTCATCTGTCAGCGCTGACAGTCAGTGATGCCGTAACGTTTCTGCCAGAAATATATACAGTCGGGGCCAAAGTTTGTTTCAACAGCTAAAGAACACATAAACATCAACATAAAATCCCCACTTTCAGCACTGAATATTCTTTAAACGTGTATATACTTTAGATTTATGAGGTGTTTAAATTGTACATATGTACAACTTGTTAAACGTTTAGACCCTTCACTATGTTGTTTTAAAATAAGACGGTCATAAAACAGTCTTAAGCAAAGTCATCACCATTGTTGAGTTACACAAATGAAAGTATGGAAAGTCATAACAAACATGAAACATAACAGAAAAACAAACATATTTGATGTAGGTTCTTAAAAGTAACCAACATTTACTCATATAACAGTACTGTACACTCTGGGCATTCTCTCAACTTCATGCTGGGATCATTTAAAAGATGTTTCCAAATGTGTCTAAACTTTTTGCTGTAGTATATGTATTTCTGTGTAGTAAAAAAATCAGAATAAATAATAAGAAATCACCAATTGTATACTAGCTTACAATTACTTGTGTCACATTCAAATATTTGCCTAAAATAAAGTTAGTTTCTGTCATTACACAAAGGTTAGAACATGAATTGGGCAACATTTAGGATATTTACTGCCTTTTTTATAAGAAACATTTATCTAATTTATCTAACACCATCTAATCTTCATCATTATGCAATGTTAAAGAAATATCTGTTGTGAAATATTATTGTTGTTATTTTTATTAATTTAATAACTTAATGTTACTAAAAACACTTATTGACTATGACTGATAAAGTTTAATAAAACCAGCATTGTATAGGAATTGCATGCTGTATGTTTTGCAGTGTTTGTAAGGGAAAGTTAGCATCAAAATGTTCAACAATCATAAAAAACTGGAAGGCCTAATAAATGGTATTTGCTTTGGTTGCTGTTCTGATATCCTTTTTGATAACGTAACGGTTTAAATATAAATTAGAAACCATACTTATTTATTTCATGTTTAAAACACTTTCTAAATGTTACCCGCAGTGCCCATATAACCTAATCGAACTGCAATGATTGATGAATTGTTTTATTTCACTTGACAAGTCTCGCCCTTGACCCGATCACTCTTTGCTTTGATTGGTTCGAGCTTGTGTCAAGCAGTCTTCGATTGGATAGTTGAGACGTCCATAACCAAAACAACAACAAGTGATCAGCTCCAGGGCGGGATCTGCGCTTCCCATTTACGCGGTGAGATGTCAATCAAAAGCGTATTATCAGCGTTTCGTGAGGAAGCTTAGAAAGATAATAGCCTAGAATGGCAAAGTGGTATATATTAGCCTCAAGATTGCTTCTAATCGGTAAGGTACAATAGGTGTAGCTAAATTATCACTCTATATTTTATCTCGTCACTGTGCATTTTCAATTTAAATCCTAATAAAGTTTATCAGTAACTTTAGTGGGATGTAACAGACCGAGGCAGCACGTAGACAGTGCTGTCATATGGCAGCTGTTGTTTTTGTCACCGCTCGCCAGGATTGACCAATCACAAAGCATACTAAAACAATACACGCAATTATTTCATCAACATTGCTAGAGAAAATCGTTTGTCATACACATACGGTATATATATAATATTTAACTATAATAATTAATAGATAATAAAAAAAGTCTTGCAAATTGTGTTGGACAAAATGTCTTCAAGTTCAGTTTCAGCAGTAAATTCCTCTTTCTGAGCCGCCAAGCGCCCTCTGGTGGAACGATTTCTTTATGACTGTCTATAGTCTGCTCTGCGAACTGCCCGATGATACACTGAAAAAAGAGGAGGAGTGAAAAAGAAGGAGTGAGGGAGAGGTGGAGTGGAGGAGAGGAAAAAAACAAAACACTCAGCGCTGTTCGCCATGTTGTATTCGGGACACACACGGGAGAATATATAAACACGTCCGAGGTTTATATCAGAGTAGATGTGGATACAGTACATGTAAATGTTAGGAAGGGATTTGTGATTATCCGAACTGGGATCCGCTCGTGGGCTTCATTTGCTATGCCTGATCTGGGATCATTTGGAGAAACGGACGAACAAACAGCTTCAAAGGCTCGTTCGGGACGCTATCGGAAATATTTGTATTTGACAATATAAAAGCACACTGTCTTTAATCGTTTAAGGTGGTTGGTCTTCGAATCTCTATGCATTTAAACCCAGCGGTGGATTTTGTATTCTCGTGATCCGTGATTATATAAACCTCCAGATTTATTCAAACTCACGACTGACATTTAAAAACCAACCAGAATCGACATGAATGTGGATGTTCAACATGCATCTGATCATAGACTCTACCTGAGTGATTTGTCTATATGCAGAAGAGACAAGTGATTGGAGTCACTTATCAATACCAAACAATATTGCTGCATACGTTGTTATGGACATGTTTGCAATCTGTAGTGGGCAGACTGCTGTTTTATTTATCATACAGTATGACTGTATTCATGTTTGATATTTCACCTATGCAAGCAGAAACGCACACTGAGGTCCTTGCTGGGGATTAGTTACGATATATCTGTAAAACACTAAACCTTTCTCATTGACTTACACATTGATCCGGACCTTTTTGCTCACAAATAAATGCTTCTGGCGACATTAAAGCATTCGTTTCAGGATTATCAGCTTCGTGTTGGGGGGATTCAGGCCTGAAAATGAGGACAGACACCAAACTGGCTTTGGCTATATTCCTCGTATCCTGCTCCTCAGGTGGGTAGACATTATTTCTACAGCAGCCATACTGTATGCCTTATATAACATAAAGAAGCCTGATGATCTAAAAACAAAATGACACGTAATATGATTTTGCCATTACTACTGTCTTTTTGTCACAGTGTACATGTGTTTATGATGTATATAACTGCACATATATATCACACATATAGTGTATACGGTACAAGTATATATTTAGTTGCTGTATATATATTTTCAGATGAATATGTACAGTAGCCTATACTGTACATAAACATATACAATATATATATATATTGCTCGGATGGAACTGAGTGCTGCTGTTTGCTCAGAGAGAGATCAATTTTAGACAGACTGCTAGATATTCCGAATAAAACTGTTATTCTGGCCAGAAATAATTCAGCTCTAGGATCATAGGTAAGAACATGGTCTCTGGTCCCCTGAGAAACAGATAAGAACCTCTCTAACTTCGGTCAGATGGCCACTCAGATTAGCTACTATGGGCTTCTTTTTAAAGATGCTCAAGGTCACAGAGCCCGAAAGCAGGAAATAGACTAATGCCTTTGAAGAGAGACGCGTTTCATTTTTCTTTTGTGCTGGATTGTGGTACAGTTTGTAATGATTGTGTGTGATACTTTGAACCATCAGTAGCCATGAATGTTGCTTTTCAGAACCCCAACACTACTGGTCCGTATCTTAGAACTCTTGGTTTTTAACATTTTCTGAAGAAAGTGTGAGGGAAGAAAATGAGTGATGGAGTTGATGTTACCAGTGCAAATCTCTAAGGTGTCGTGGGTGGTTGCCTGGGCGTTGTTATGTGGTTGCTAGAGTGTACTGAGTGGTTGCTAGGTGCTTGCATCTTACAAGATTAATATCTGTCCGTGTGCCCATGAGGAGTACATCAGCCCTCTCTCTCCATACTCGTGCGCTTAGCTTTAAAATAGGCCAAAGGTCTATAGTAGCTTTCATCCTCTTTAGCATAAGCCTGCTAAGCTCAAACAGAGTTATGCCAAGGTTACAGTCATCGAGTTAATCCCTCTGCTAACCTCACACGCTGATTCCTGCATCAGGTCATAGATGATGTAAATCATTCTTGAGCCTGTGAAGGGTCATGCGGGTCATGAACCTGTCATGCATGGGTCACACCTTGCCCATGAATAAGAAAAAAGAGAAATTTTAAATTCTGTAGAAACAAAATTTTTGTACCATTACTGGTGTTGGAGCAGTCTGATTGGTCCATTTACAACGTAGCTCAACCAATAAAAAGATTCTGTTTAGTGAGCAGTTTGACCGTTTAGGGCTACTGTAGAAACAACATGGCAAATTCATGTAAGGGGACCTGTGGTGTATGTAGATAGAAATAGCTCATTCTAAGGTAATAAAAACATATAACGCTTCATTATGTAAGGTATTAAGACACCGCCAAAGACATAGTAATGTTTATTATATTGCATTTCTGTCAATAGATCCTTCAAAAAAAATTTACATTGGACCTTTAAAATGTAAAGTGGCATACAGTATTTTAAAGGTTGCACTTTTCTTATTTGCAGTATTGTAGTTTAAAATGGTACAAAAATTGTCTTCATGCAAAAATAATTTCTCACTGGAAAAAATAACTTTTAGAATTTACTTAATAAAATCCTCGTAACAATTTGCACAACTATTTTTGTGTAAAATGTACTGCTATAATTCAAGTATTTGTTAAGTAGATATTACTTGAAGTAAACAAAAAAAGATTATGTTGAACAAGAACATTTGTCTAACTCAAACTTCATGGTTCACTTACTTTCATATTGTAATATAATATTTTTTGAAGAGACTGGACAAAACTCTACTAAATCTCAAAGATAAATCAACACAAAACACGAACAAGTCTTTTATTTTTACTGAACAACACTTAAAATGACAGTTAATCTGGAAAATGTATCTCCTAATGCAGTCCGATACAAAGCATGCTGGAAACTACAGATCAACTGCCAAGGTCTACAAAAAAATATGAATGTAGTCTCAACACAAAAGAAATAAGTAAACTTAATTTGACCAATTTAAATGGGTTTAACATAATAGAATTGAGTTGGATTTACTTAATAATTTGTTGAATGAAAATGAACAACCAAAATAAATAGATTTTATTCCCAAAATCTTGACGTTATTTTAACTCAAATTTTTGGTTAAAAACAGGAACATTATTCTATCAAGTATATTCCAATAATTTCTATTCATAAAGTCTGCGAAGACACATAATCTTTTTTTGTGCTTTTGGTGGGGAAATGTTCCTCAGTGATGTTCTTGAAAGTCGCTCTGATATGTTATAGTCACACATAATTAACAGACTAAAAGAGGTCACAGCATCTTTTGTCTTATTTAAAAAATGTAAAGAGATAGTTCACCAAAAAATGAAAATTCCCTCAAAATTGACTTATCCTCATGTCATTCCAAGCGTGTATGACTTATTTCTGCAGAATACAAAAAGAAGATATTTTGAAGGATGGTGATATTATCCACTATATGGACACAAAACCACATTTCTCAAAATATCTTCTTTTGTGTTTCACAGACGAAAGAGTCATAACCAGTTTCAAACATGACGGTGAATAAATGATGCAAAATTGTATTTTGTGTGAACTATCTATAAGGCTTTAATCTATAGGTGTAAATTTAGCTTGTGAACGTGAACAATAATCTGCAGCCATCTTTCTCTCGCCTGACTCACAAAGCATGCTGGTAGTGTGGGTGTGTTTTAGACAGATGTGCCCCAATGCGCCTAGTCTCACTGGCTCCAGTCTGTCCACAGCAGGAGGCCAAAACTCTGGGAACATTCCACTGGCTGACTGAAGGGCTATAGACTCTGAAAGCATTTCATTTGATAAATCTGGACAGAGAGAGAGAGAGAGGGAAGGAAGGAAGGAAGGAAGGAGGGAGGGAGGGAGGGAGTAGAGTTGATATTCAGAATCTCACAGGCATGTGTGTGTTGGAAAGAAACTGTTACCAGCATTAAATTGTTGGCAGTGTGTGTGTCTGGACTTCATTGCTGGGAATGAACCCGACACGAGTGAGTAAAAATATGTTCAAAAGACAGACAACAGAGACAACACCACTCGCTTTGAAAATATTCTTTCAGTTTTTCTTTTAGTTGTTAAAACATCATAGGTCACATGAGCATAAAAGATGGCAGACGCAATATGTTCGAAATGTATTCATACTACACCCACTCATACTATATAGAACATACTGTTTTAACGGCCGACGGGTAGGTACTTATTTTAATTCAGTACGTACTGTCACAGTATGCGATTTCGGACACAGCCCCAAGTTTCCAAATGAGAAAATGCAAAAAGGTTTGTGTGATGGGTGGTTTAGGGTTTTCGAAGAATGTACAGTTTAAAAATCATTTTCTATGGAAAGTCCCCATACAAAATGGAAACCCGTGTGTGCTGTTAAACTCGCACTGTGTGTGCAGAAACTTCACAGGTTTTGTCTCACCTGTTTCCGGAGCTCCAGGTGTGTCTGCTGCTGGTGGTGTGACCGAGGCCTGCTGGTGGCTTGAGAACAACATGTGTGTTTACTCCCTGAAACACACAAGAAAACATGATGTCTTTGTTTGACGAATTGAGATTTGTTTTTAATGTAGAAGTGATTGTGATTCTGGTGTCAAAAGGGAGGTTATAAAAATGTAGCTGACATCGAGACATTGCAGAGGTAGATAAAAAGGAACAGTATTTCAGAAGTTCAGTGAGTTTCTCCAGAGCACCTTTGACGAATAAGCAGTGATGATAATCGAAGGTCAGCTCACTCAGAACATAATGGCTTTATGCTCATGAATTGAATGTTTTGGTACTTAAGCTGGAAAAGGATGGATCCAGACAGAAATCGCACCTGCTGATTTCCATGCAGTGAATTCAACTATCTGTTATTTATGAAGTTAATAGCCCTCTGTCTGTCTGTCTTTTTTTTGCTAATTTGCTCTGCTTTATTTGTACCACCTTTTAATTTATTCTGCAAATTGTCCCCTAGAATCAATGTAGAGTATACAAAAAGCTTTTGCATTTGCATGTGTTTGGTGCAGAGTTATAGTTTTGTTTTTAGTTTTATTGTAGTTTTACTTGGCTTTTATTTTTAGATTTTTAGTTTTTGTGTGAATTTTGAGCGATTTTGTTATATACTTTGTCCTTTTATTATTTTTATTTTTTTTACGTTGCAATATAAAATGTAACTTTTATATAAGTTTTATTAAATTTTTTGTATATTATTATAATTTTGGTCCCTTAAAGGAGCAATGTGGGATTTTATTTTTTGACAGAAATGCAATATAATATACAAAACTATTTCTTCAGAGGTGTATAAAGACCTTACGAAACGAGCCGTTATGTTTGTATTACCTTAGAACAGTGGTCCTCAACCTTTTCAAGGTCGCGCCCCCCTGTAAACCCATTTAAAGAACTGGCGCACCCCCCCATACTGTACATTGAGGATAGATAAGATAATGTGTAAAATATCTTAGATATAGTTTATATGTACTGTATATATAAAGAAGCAAAAAATTATTGTATATGACAGATTGATCAGATTATAAATGTACCCTGCTGATAAAAACAAAATAAACCATCACAGAAATGAATGGTTTCCATTAAAATACCATTGTGAACCATTCACTTTTTGCATTAAAACCATTACAAAATTGTAGTATTTTAGACATTATTACGTTTCATTAATTTTAACATCGCAATTTATAAAACAGACGCGGTGTGGTGTCATTTGCCTGTCGAAAATAGCGCTTTACATCTTTAATAGCTGTCAAAAGCTTTTGCGCTTATTCTGAAATTACAGTCTGAAAGACGAACATACTTTTATGATCTTCCTGTTTCTGAAGATGGTTTAGAGGTAATTGTTGCTGCTTCCTGAGTGGACGTTTGCCTACTTAGTAGATTTTAGGCTTTTGTGCGCAACCTAAAATTGCAATGCTCCGGACCTACAAAGAGTCTGCCAGCCGCTCACGCATGCAGGTCCAGACGGAACGTTGCCATCTGTCAATTTGCAATCGCGTTCCTCCGTGCATTCGCGCTCAAGGGAATTCTGGGAACCGACAGGCCCCACCTGCAGTAGCTCTGCGCCCCCCTGGTTGAGAACCAATGCCTTAGAATAAGCTATTTATATCTGCACACAAAGCGGGCCTACATAACATTGAATTCGCCATGTGCGCCGCCATGTTTTGTACAGTAGCCCTAAACGGACAAACAGCTCTACAAAGCGTGTTTCCTCTACCCTGTGGTACGTCGTCCAGTTGTCCCTGACTTTACAAAGGGGGGAAAAATGTCTACTAACTTACTCCTAACTGCTATCTTGCTGTCAGATCAAACGCCTTTACCAGCCTTGCTATTTACTGTTAGCTAGCTCTGCCCTCAAACGTGCTGTGCAATGAAGGCATGGAATGCTTAGCTTTATCATAGCTCTTAGACCACGCAAATAATAATGCAAATGAATAAAATACGCGAAGACGACACGAGTATATACAAGCAACACACTGGTTCCAGATAAACAATGACGCTCTAAACTGCTCCGTTACACAGCTTACATTACAAAAACATGAACATATCTTGATTCTAACAAACAGAAAAACTAATGTCACTCACATACTGATCCGAATCTAAGCAACCTCCTCGGTGGTGCATTTTTAGACAATCTTTCTCTCTAATATCTCTCTGGAAAGTATCTCAATAGATATCTCGAATAAAAGCCTTAGTACCGCAGGTCCTAACGCGTCTCTGCTGGAAAGTCCTGAGTGACTTTTATCCTTCTTTTTATACTTAAAATCCACAGACAATTTATTTTATGTAATAAATAAGACCTCCCTTTTTCTTCAGTCTTTCTAATGCCCGCATGATCTCTTCCCTGCTTCGACATGAGAAGACACGCTTTCTCAGCCGACGACATCTTTTTGTAATGTGGTGGCCACCGTCGTGTTTAGACTGAGAGATTGCTTTGGATAAAAGCGTCTGCCAAATGCATAAATGTAATGTAAATGAGATTGGTTACAATTCTCAAACTCACCGCTAGTGGCCGCTATAAATCCCACTCTAGACCTTTAAACTTATTTCAGTTTTTCTGAGAATTTTTTTTTTAAAATGTAATTTTAGGTAACTAAAATAACCTTTGGTGGCCGGCTATAGTTTATTGCATTGACCTGGTAAAAATGCTTTTCTTTATCAGATGGAGATATTCAAAATAAAAACTAAACTCTTGATGTTGTACTTAAAAGGATGAAACGTGTGCTATCATCATTCATGTGAGTACGCATGGTAGTCAATATTACTGTGGTCCATTTGGCGATTGTTAGATCGGCATGGGCACAAATCTGATTTTATTGCGACAGTTCTGTCTTTTTTTACCTCAATGATTCACATTAGGCCTCAAACTTAATGCACCTCCAGGTGTGTGAACAGCAGCGATCTGATTGGTTGGTGAGTGGTTAGGGGATCAGCCCTCTGCTGGTCATACTGTAATCTGTTCTCACAGCACTGGAGGAAATCTTTCCTGTATGTATCCCAGTTTGAAAATACTCTACAGTCAACATTTCTTTTTGAGATGTCATTTTTAGGGAAGCGGAAGTCATTTCTTGCCGTTTAATTTTCTGCTTTTAATGTAAATATTTTGTAGAGACTGTGCTTTTGTGGTGCACTAATGATCGTGTACAGATTTCAAAGAGAGAAACATTCAAGAGGTTTTAACTTCGAGATACATTTTAGAGAGATTTATGGTTTAATGATAATATTAAAATAAGTGTGGAGAAGATGTGTGAATATTAATAAGAAAAGAAACATATTTGATGTTTGAAGGTTCCTGCAGGCACAAATAAGTCCATCCGGAAATCTCTAAACTCAGAAGAATCAACGTGACATTTAGTAATGAATAAAATCATATTTCCAGTATTTGAAGACTCAAAGAGCCTGGTGAGATCATGAGATAGCCGTGGGGCCATTCGTATTGTGATTTATGAAAGTAACTGCATTGTTATTGTGAAAGCTCATGATTATTTTATAATCTCGCCTCTGTCCTGCTGCCTCATAAAGGCTTTTAATGTGTGTGTGAGCGAAGCGTCCGTGGAATCTGTTGAATGTTTTGTGGGCTGCAGTGAATGGAAATCTGTTCAGTGTGTTGAATTATTGAGCGAAGTCAAAGGCGTCTGTCAGCAAAAATGTCCGATTGCTGCACGTCTCGCCTTTCCAGCATTCCTGACCCTCAGCGATCTGTAGAGGATGAAATTCAAGCCCTATCTCACACACACACACACACACACAAAGGAGAGAATATTTGTTTACGTAGGTCTCGTAGAAATCCGATTTTTATCATGGCAGTATTTCTTTCTGGGAACAAATTTGTTTTAACATCTATTAGTGAAAATCCTATTCATTTTCCCCATAAAGAATTTGAATTTTTGCAGGAACTTATAAACCTTACAATACAGATTACAGTTCCATAATCTCTGAAGTCAACTGATTAATTATTATATTTACTTCCAGAAAAGTCACACGTTATTAGTTTTGTCAAAATATAATAAAACTTTTAATATTTATTTTCTTTTTCAGATTTGGTCCATGACTTTTGTTTGATGGAAGATCAACCTAAGGAAAATATTTAACGTCGCTCTCTCTTTCTCTTGTTCAGGTGCGATTCTCGGTCGTTCAGACACGGAGGAGTGTGTGTTTTATAACGCAAGCTGGGAAAAGGACGGCACAAACCAGAGTGGAATCGAGCAGTGTTATGGAGAGAAAGACAAACGCAGACACTGTTTTTCCACTTGGAAAAACCACTCAGGAACCATTGAGATGGTCAAACAGGGTTGCTGGCTTGATGATGTCAACTGCTATGACAGGTACGGTCAGGTGGGCCTGCGTGAGTAACATCTCATTGAGACTTGAGAAATCGCAATGACTAGAGAAATCTCTTAAAGGAGTAGTTCACCTTCAAAAGGAAAATTCTGTCATCATTTACCCACCCTCTTGTCATGTCAAATCTGTATGACTTTCTTCCGCAGAACACAAAAGATATTTTAAAGAATGTTGTTATCAGCCCCCCGCAGATTTTTTCGAAATATATTTTTTTGTGTTCTACAGAAGAAAGTAAGTCATACATGTTTGAAATGACAAGAGGGCGTACTTGTATTCTTTGCTGTAATTGAGGTTTGAAAAAATACAGAGCATCTTTTCTGTTGTTTTGAACTGTTTCTTCAGTATACATTTTTTTGCCAATATGCAAATAGAAGCAATGGTTTTATTTTGAAATTTGAGAGAAATATCGTTAGTAGTTCACAGAATGAAACATAATTTAGTTCACATAATTTTACCTAACAACCTATAAATGGTAAATTCAGAAAAACTGAAAATAATTTTGAAATGGTCTCTTAGTTTTGTCTGTGGCTTTATGTAATGTTAATACAAATAGTGTGCCTATAAAATGTTGATATTCCTCCATATTGGTTTTTCTTCTGAAGTCTCATACATTTTGTTGTCCTTATGTCTAAGGTCTCTCACGGTTTTAAAACAGGTGAATGAAAAGTCATGTATAAATTAAGAAATTTACACACATTTCTCACTGTCTCTTTCTGTGCAGAAGTGAGTGTGTGGAGCATATAAAGAGAATCCCGATGTCTTCTTCTGCTGCTGTGAGGACAACTTGTGCAATGAGAAGTTTCATTACAGTCCAGACACAGTACAAAGTAAGTAGTACAAACACACACACACACTGGTTTTCTGTTTCATGGGGACATTCCATAGACTTCCATTGATTTTATATCAGGCTTATGATATATTCCATCCCCTAACCTGACCCCTACAACTAAACCTAATAATCATGCAAATAGGATTGTCATGATTATGAAATTTGGCTGACGATTAATCGTCTATTAAATAATTGTCTGTTTAAAGGTTTTAACAATTATAACGATGAATTTCAATTAATTTATGAAACAACGAGGAACATTCCCTATAGAGTGACCTAAACAGAAAAGACTGTCTTAACAGATAAAACTGAGATATGAGGATGATGTCGTCTTGCTGTGTAGATGCAGCAAATCTGGAATCACTTTAATAAAACTCTTAAACACAAAATATTCAAATCTGAGAAAAGTCATGAAGGAAAGTCATTTGAACGTAACAGTGAGTGCAGATCAAGGACGAGGATGTAAAATGCTGCAGATCACCCTTGTTTTCTAAGGATTTACAATAGTTGCGGTTATCTGAAATAATTGCGATGAGACGATTATTTAATAATTTTGACACCCCTACATGCAAACCTTTCTGCATCTTTTAATTTTCAGTAAATATCTTTCTGTATCATTTATAAGATTTCTTCACACACACAGTGAACCTCTTTTCTCTCTCTTTAGAGCCTCCTAGTGGTTATGGGTCCACATGCACCGCAAGTTAAGCACGCCCTGTATTTGCAACCCTACGCACACACACGTTTTCCTAATGTATCAGATGAGGGCATTCCATAGACTTGAATTGTTTTTATACACAGCTATTTATAAACACAATAACCTGACCCTGAAAGAAAACTTTCTGTATTTCTGCAATTTTTAAAAAGCTACATTTACTATATATACTATTACATCCCAAAGGGTTGTTTTGGTCGGATTTGTCAGGTTATGCTAAATTTTGCAAAAATTGTTTTACTTCAAAATATTGAGTACACACGCATTACAGCTCCTCAGTCACTTAGGATGAAATCTGTTTTAAATTGACTTGCTTTCTAAATATTACACATCTGATGCCCCATCTCTCGCTCTCACTGTTTGAAGTCAAATGGCATACTAGTTTGCTTAAGTTTAAGTTTCTCTCTCTCTTCTTCTCTTCATTGCAGCCACACACAGAACCCTGTCACACAGAAGCCTGAGATGTTTCCCATGTTGTTGTACTCTTTAATTCCCATCATGGCGGTGGCTGTTGTCCTTTTCTTCTCATTCTGGATGTACCGCCATCTCAAGCTGACGTACCCCCCTCTGCTGGTACCATCACAGGTACGGTACCTTGCTCTGACCAACTCACAGACATGTCAAATATCTGGAGTTTGATTCGGCGCTACTCCCTCTTTCAAACAAAAAAAAAACGGTGTGTTTCTCGATCATATGCCCACTCTCGGACACCACATGAATTTGTCTCAATTTCTCATTCTCTCTCTGCAACATTCTGAGATGGTTTAGTGCACTTCACTTTGGCTAGAAACAGTAAAATCACTCTTTTCCACTTTTGCTAGCATGCCTTTCATATCATGATAGAGGTAAGAGCTTCATTAACTCCGCCATCATCTGCATTCTTTACCTCTTTACTTTACTTTTCATTTGAATGACTTTAACCCCAGTTGTTATTTGGTGGTTGTGGTTGTTATTTGTATTTTTCATTTCAGCTTGCATGGATGAATATTTGATTTCTTGTGCGTCTGAATTCTGTGTGTCTTTATACGGTTAAGCCTGCAGTGTTATTTTGGAGTGTTATTTTATATTTGTTCAGATGAATGCAGTGTAGTCACAAAAGACACACTGGGTTGGGATTTGTGCCACAGGTGTTGTGGGGCCTGAACTTTGAACTCTGGGAATGAAGATTAAATCAGGAACTCGGAGGTCACACACACACTGCAGCTAAATCTGACTGTTTTTCCTCTTTGTTCTGTATATGTTTACAGGAGTGACAAACGCAATCTAAATAAAATTCAGATTTTCATCAAATCTGTGTAACCAAATATTGATGTTGTGTAGTGTCACGGATTTATACAGATAATGCGGTAATCTCTCTCTCTCGCTAGATGCAGTTAAAGAGATAGTTCACTCATAAATGAAAAATCTGTCATGGTTTACTCACCCTCAAGTTGTTCCAAACCTGTATACATTTCTTTGCTCTGTTAAACACAAAAAAAGATATTTGGAAGAATGTTAACAATTTTCAGTTCTGGGGCACAATTGACTATAGTAGAAAAAATGATTGTTTAACATTTTTTGTTCCGTGGAACACAGAAGAAGATATAATGAAGAATGTAGGAAAGCAAATTTTTCCAAGTAATTTTTCCTACTTTGGTAGTCAATGGTGCCCCAGAACTGAAAATTGCTAACATTCTTCTAAATATCTTCCTTTGTGATCAGCAGAACAAAGTAATTAATACAACTCTAGAATAACTTGAGGGTGAGTAAATGATGACTGTCCCTATAATGCACTGATGTCACTTATTAAGTGCAGTCAAAGCTGTAATGTTACAGTAGATGCAGTTAATGTAGTAATACTACTCGCAATAGCCAGTTTTTGCTGTGATGTCACTCACTAAATGCCATTAATAAGGTGATGTTTTTCACTAAATGCAGTATGCACAGTGATGTCATATGGTTGACGCTCTCTTATCTTTGCAGTGTGTATGTGGCCAAAGAGAATCAGCAGGCTGGCATGTGTAAATAAAAAAATCTCAATCTGTTTGCTGATTTGCTGCTGTTTTTTCGTTTTTAAGGATCCAGGAATGACGCCTCCATCCCCATTACTGGGCCAGAAGCCCCTGCAGCTGCTGGAGGTGAAAGCTAGGGGGCGCTTCGGCTGCGTGTGGAAGGCACAACTCTTCAATGAGCCCGTGGCCGTAAAAGTCTTCCCTGTTCAGGTACCTGAGACATTTCGAGTGAATAGATTTTACAAAGCTGTAAAGATTACAGTAAAGAAGCTTGTGATGTCAGTGGTTTGAAGTCATACAACATTCTTAGACACAACATGAACAGACTCACTTAAAGGGACAGTTCACCCAAAAAAGAAAATTTTGTCTTCATTTACTCGCCCTTGAGTAGTTCCAAATCTGTGTCAACATCTTTGTTCTGATGAAAACAGAGAAGGATATTTGGAAGAATGCTTGTAACCGAACAAATTCTTGGCAACCATTGACTACCATAGTGGGAAAAATTACAATGGTAGTCAAATGTGCCCCAGAACTGTTTGCTCTCCTACATTCTTCAAATCTTCATCTTCTTTTGTGTTCAACAGAACAAAGAAATTTATAAAGCAATTTTTCCTACTATGGTATATTACACGTATTAATATAATATAGGTCATATGTCTGCTTTTATCTGCCCTTTTCTTTAATTCAATTGAAATTCAAAGTCGCCGTTATTGGTTTAGTATAGTTAAGTTTAGTATGGTTAAGTATAAATGTAAAAAGTCTGTAATCTCTCACAATAAAAGTATATTGTGCATGAGTTTTTGTAATAACCCGTAAATATCTGATTGTTTGTTATCTCTCAGAATAAGCAGTCATGGCAGAATGAATATGAGATTTATACCCTGAGCGGAATGAAACATGAAAACATTCTTCACTTCATCGGAGCAGAAAAAAGAGGAAATGGAGTCGACGTTGAGCTTTGGCTTATCACAGCGTATCATGAGAGGGTACATAAACACATATCATCATTCAAAAATGTTCAGAATCGATGACTGGTGTACTGTTAACACTAAACTGCTATTGTAGTATATCACCCAGTATTAGGTATTCAATATACTTTTTAACTTTAAAGATATTAACATGAATATACTACATTGTGTCATGAGATCATAAAATAACATAATATTAACAAAAAAATCGTAAATTTGTGTTCTTGGCATCTGGATTAAATGAGTCACAAACTCCATTTTAACGTTTGTTACATGCTGAACCACAGTACTATTTAAAAACACTATCTTGAATCTTTTGCATTTCCTGCATATTAAATAGCAAACATGATTCGTAACATGAATTCCCTGACTCCTTTTTGACAAGACAAAATTAATATTTATTTTCAAGACTGGATGCCATTTGCTTAAGTAAACCCATAATGTTTGTGTAGAAATCACATCATTTGTGTGTTTTTACACAGGGCTCATTGACAGATTTTCTGAAGGCTAACGTTGTGTCCTGGAATGAACTGTGTCTGATAGCGCAAACGTTTGTGTGCGGATTAGCATATTTACACGAGGACATATCCAACCTGAAGGACGGACACAAACCTGCCATCGCACACAGGTACGCCCTGTTGATGGGCATTAGCTCTTATTGGTTAGCACATGGTTTAGGCTTCTGGTTGGCTGTTATTGCCATCATTTAACCGTCTCTCCTTTCCATCTTCAACTCCCTCAGGGATATCAAAAGCAAAAATGTTCTGTTAAAGAGCGATTTAACTGCCTGCATTGCTGACTTTGGCCTGGCGTTAAAATTTGAAGCAGGAAAGTCTACAGGCGACACACACGGACAGGTGAGCAAGACACTTGCATATGCACAGACCACTCAAAATGTTATATAAGAAATTCACGTCATGTGACTAGACCTTAAGATGGCAGACACGTTGAATGTGTTAACCTTATGAGAACACTGGTCATCGTTTTGTTTTAAAGGTGGGGACCCGGCGCTACATGGCTCCAGAGGTGTTAGAAGGAGCCATTAGTTTTCAGCGGGATGCATTTCTAAGAATCGATATGTATGCAGTGGGTCTAGTGTTGTGGGAGCTGATCTCACGGTGCACAGCGGCTGACGGTACCACACACTTGTTACCACCTCTGTCTCTACTGTTATTGTTTGTGTTTGTGCAGGCGTAATTTATGCATTTGTTTTTCAGGTCCGGTGGATGAGTTCTCTCTGCCATTTGAAGAAGAGGCTGGTCTTCATCCATCTCTGGAGGACATGCAGGATGTTGTTGTGCATAAGAAACTACGACCGTTATTCAGAGAACACTGGCTTAAACATACGGTAATAAATATAGACACACGATTAAATATAAGTACTTCAAATATTACACGTACAGTCATGGTCAAAAGTGATGTCCAGGGAGGCATATTTGTAGAGTATTTAAGGGTATGTAATACCCCTCCAGGATTGATTAAATTATCAAAATATCAGGTGTATGGTACAAAATGAATAAAAAAAGGTATTTATTGGATTTAAAACACAGCCAACAAGGCAAAAGTACATTATATCAGGCAATATATGTTTTATTTGGTTTAACAAAAAATGTAAAGAAAGCAAAAATCGGTTTGCTGTTATTAATATTTTATTGATATTATGTTTACTAGTTATATTTTTCTCAGTATTTTGTAGTCATTCTTCTGGGTCTTGTCTCCAAAAACTTGCACATGTGTTGTGTAGTCTTTGTCAAGCTTTCGTACATTTTTCTTAAAGCTGAGCTTTAGTTTATAATCAATACTCCAATGCAACATGCATACTAATAAATCGGTAATAAAATATTTGAATGCTGACGTTGCCGTGCGAAATGTCAATTATTCAAAGTTGGACATCACTTTTGGCCACT
This sequence comes from Triplophysa siluroides, assembly GCA_006030095.1. NCBI lineage: Eukaryota > Metazoa > Chordata > Actinopteri > Cypriniformes > Nemacheilidae > Triplophysa > Triplophysa siluroides. Next base: position 3,561,067 of record VCII01000203.1, on the reverse strand, counting down.
TTTATATATGCAGTAAAGCAAGAGAGACCTGAAATGTTTTTTAAATGGCCAAAGATGATGCCATTTGAAAAATTACTAGACGAATATAGGCGTTTTCACATTTTTGGACGCCACTGTTTAAAATATGTTAATGTCTGTGCACAGGGTCTGGCTTTTCTCTGCGAGACTATAGAAGAGTGTTGGGATCACGAGGCAGAAGCGCGTCTTTCTGCTGGCTGCGTGGAGGAACGCATCATCTCAATGCAGCGGAACACCAGCCTCATCGGCCCCAATGACATCCTCTCTGTCGTCACCATGGTTACCAACCTGGACTTCCCCCCAAAAGAGTCCAGTTTATAACGCTGCACTTTCTCAGCCAATCACAACGCAGCGCGTGAATGACGTGTGTGTGTGAGAAAACTGTTCAAACTACTCTTGCAGAACGAGTTGAAATTAAACATACATGTACACGGAGGAACTCAAGATCCCAGGAGACGCCCAAGGAGCACACTTGGAAATCTCTGTTTTCACCAAAACCTTTTTTTATGCATTAAGACTTGGGTTTTATAAGAACAGCAACTAATGTGATTTTAGTACGAAAAGGGCAAAACTCCTCTGGACTTCATTCGCTGTTTGTTTCTGCAAATCATTACAGTCATGCCAATACAAGACGCCTCTGAATGTTTACTGCTCAACGGAGAATCACACACGCAGATTTTCGAGGAATTATGCTGAAATAACCATAAACCTCCTTAAACAGGTATATACCTCATTGTGTTTTATTATGCTTTTCTACACAGCTTCTACTGAATGCAAGAAAAGTAGCTATTACAGTGCAACTGTAATACACACGTCAGTGTTCGTGACACATTTGTGTTCCGTCTCCCATCACTTTCTTTCAGAAGGGGTCAAATCATGACAGACAAAATAATGATGTTTATGACGCCGTCAAACACTGCAAACAAACTCGGTCACATTTTGCAGGGCTATGAAAACTGTACTATCACATTCTTCTGTCATTATAAAGCAGTATCTCCCTTTCTGAAACACTACAGCAGTATTCAGGGACGCAGAATCCTGCTCAGCAATTATGCAACAAACGTGCAGCAACAATTGCGACTGTAGCATTTGGAGTCTAAAGCTGTTTGTTTATATTTATTTCATTAATAATGTGACGAACTCATTACTGAACTCATTACTGTGAAATCAAACGCCGGTTGTTTTGCCCTGAACATGTTAACAGACAAATGTTTCAAGTGGAAAAATAGATATTGTTTGTAACGTTTCAAATCAATCCGTAATTGCCCGGACCACACACACAAACACGATATGAATAATGTAAATATGATTGTTGGTTTTAAATTATTAGATTAGCATGATGTTGCTCTGTACTTTTTGGTGTCACTAATCAAAAACAGTCCTTTATAAAGAAATTATTCCAGAAGATTGTACTGTTGTGTATTTTGTCATTTTAAATTGTATGATTGTGTGTACAGACCCAAATTCTCTACATATGACATTTAATTCTGGTTTAACTTTTTCTAATCTGATAAAAACTGATCTGAGATGCATGTATTTCCTAACAATCTTAATATTTGAAGAGTTTATTTGCAAAAACAGAAACATTATGAAAATGTTAAAAAACGGAGCATGTTTTTGCAAATAAACTATTTAAAGTTGAAATGCTTTATTGACTTCTGTTGGAGAGAAGTGTTGAAACATTAGCAGTATTTACATTTTTTTTTATTGCAAAAATAACTATACACAGAATTCATAAAATGATGACGGTACAGAATTAGTTTAGATTTCTTTCTCTTAGCAATTCTCATGCGAAAGCAGACAGAGCCCACTGTTTGACATCTGTGGGGCATTGTGGGTATTTTTGCAGGGCCTCCATCACCTGCCCGTGTTCCAGCATTAATCTCATCAGCTGATACTCGCGCTGAACTTTACCTGCTGCGCTGTCGACCGCCCGCACCATCTCCAACTCAACCAGATGCTCAAAGGCCTGAGAACACACACACGGGAAAAAGCTTTCATTTTAAACTGCAAAACTGACACTAACACACAAGATTTTCTTATTAAAGATTTTTCATATTGTGAACAAGCCGTTACAATTAATAATCATGTCCGTCTACAAGTCAATCAAAGACCCGTTGTATTATATGCCAACTTACTAAAACAAGGCAAACCAAACAGATATTTACTCGTGTTACCACCAGAGGGCAGGAAACAACAGTTCAGGAATGGTCACTATTAACAACCTATTTTTTTTTTTTATAATATAATTTTTTTAATGTTGTAATGCCACCTAGACCTTTAAAACCCACAAAGCTTGAGCACTAAAGACGTTATTAAAGCTGCCGGCTCAAATCTGCCATTCTTGTACCGTGACACTACGATTCCACTCGTCGCAGAATTTGGGATGTGGGAAATCCTGAGGTAAACTGAGCTGAGAGCCAACTGCCTCCACATACTGCGTGAAGGAGAGCGGGTTTAACAGATGAATCTTCTCCAGAAGCTCCAACACATCCTATGTAAGACACAAAACTAAATGAATTGTAAACAAAGATGGGCAGCACAATGCACTTTGTTCACGCAATGGGCAAAATGTTAAAAAATATGATTAATCAAAATATCTGATTAATAAGATAATTCCATCCATCCATCCATTTTCTTCCGCTTCATCCGGGGCCGGGTCGCGGGGGCAGCAGTCTAAGCAGGGATGCCCAGACTTCCCTCTCCCTAGACACTTCCTCCAGCTCTTCCGGGGGGACACCGAGGCGTTCCCAGGCCAGCCGGGAGACATAGTCCATCCAGCATGTCCTAGGTCTTATCCGGGGTCTCCTCCCGGTGGGACATGCCCGGAACACCTTCCCGGGAAGGCGTCCTGGTGGCATCCGGAAAAGATGCCCGAGCCACCTCAGCTGGATTAATGTTAGAGACACATCACAACACTGGAGCTGTTGTTTGTTTAATGGGACGGTGTGAATGAACCCACCGGTACTGTGACTTCAGACCCATGGGTTGCTCCGGCAGCCTCTGGTGACACAGTTTCTCCCGCAGAATGTTTTGAGACTAAAGAAAATACAGTATAATTCAGAAAAACATCAAGAGAAATGAAAATGAATCTTTCAGAATCAATTAACACTACCACATCTGAAAGTGTTTAAAAGTATGTTACCATTCAAATGCTTACCCCATCACTTACTCATTCTGCATCAAAAAATTTCACCACATTTTTGAATAAGTGTAAACTCTTTAAAACTATGAAAAAAAAGAAACAATAGTTATTATGTTGAGACTGAGAAAATCCCAAATAAATCAAAACTACAATATAATTGTAACTATAATATTAATAGATTATTTGATAATATAATTTAAAAACGCATGTCACTGAATTGGGATAATCGGTAATCTCAATAAATGTATTTTGTTTTTGTCTCGTGAAATACCAATATAAATAAATAAAAAGCATGTCACTGAAAGTCAAATAACAGATTTGATTGGCCAGTTGGAAAATGACCAAACTTTCCCAAAGAGCAAAAACGATGTGAAGTAGAATGTTTAAACTTAGTTTCAATACTCTCCTAAATGCATCATAAAAACCTAAAAAGCTGCTTAGATTCACCTTACTTACATTTTTTTTAAGTGTGTGTAAGTTTATAGGCCTAAATGTGTGTAGGCCTACCAGTGTGTGCATCGGAGGTATAATAAGAGGTTTGTTTATAAAAAAAACTATTTCCGGCATGGACAAACAACTTTTTTATTAAAACTGCCGTAAATTGTTTCGACCGGAAGTAGACGCAGTTTCGTTTGCTGATAGCCTGCTTCAACTCCTGACCCCGCCCCCTATGACGAGCTGTTAGTTGCCTCAATTGTGCCTGTAGTAACCATAGTGATCATATGCCATCGTCTACTGAGCTGGTGATTTTGAAGCACATAAAACAATGAAGAAACAAAAAACATTAGCCTCATTTTTTTTAAAACAATTGTCAGTATCGTATATACCTGTTGATTTTTCCTAGATCATGTGGCAGATTAGTTTTGTTATTTATTTTGTATAGCTAGTCTTTTGCACTTAGCCAACACAGTAAAACGTGGAGACAATGACTATGCAATTAGGTGAATGGACAGAGGCAAATAGCGAATTAGCACAAAAAGAATGGTTGGATAAATCAAAATAAAATTGTCTGGAAAAAATGTTTTATCTGGACTTGGACGACTAAATAAGTGTCCTAGCATAACATTATCATCTAACACAATGAACTGTATAAGTTGACTGAGGTCTATTTACTGATGTGTAAGTGACTATAAAATAAAAAATAATTATCTTAAGTAAATTTGTGTGGTGTAAGGTTAATGCTTGCCAAAAACAAAGCCTTTGTGACATCCCCTTATAGCTGGAAATCATGTTTATGATAGTTCATGTTTGCAAAATCATGTTTATGCCTGCTCTTAAATTAAGGGCAATGGAAAACATGGATGTTTAGTTTAGTTACACATCATTTGAAAAAGCTATTTCTAATCTACAAATTTCAACACACTTGTAATTAACACTTTAACAGTTTTTGAGTTATTCTTAGAGTTGTGAAATATGACCAACCATTACCTTAGTAGTTTTAGTCTGAATTCTCTGGAATATGTTGTATTTCAATTTTTTGTGAAATTCTATTGGAGTGTAGAGTCAACTGAAATGATACGATTTAAAATGTTAACATTGTCCTCCTGGCCTGCAGGCAATTCCTGATGACAGTAAGGCAGGCCCTAGTCAGTCAGGTGTTTGGCTGCACTAGAGGGAATTTCTAATACTCAGTATATTTTTATTTATTTATGTAAATATATTGTTGAAGTTGTTGTTGAATTTTATTTTATTATTATTATTTATGTTTGGAGGCACTAGAGGACATTTCTAATACTCAGTATACTTATTTTTATTTATGTGAATATGCTGTTGAAATTGTTGTTGAATTTTATTTTATTATGATTATTATTTTTGCACGTAGGATCTTTGCTTTTCTGTTCATAATGATAGAATTTGTTTGCTGAGATAAGCAAATGTTTAAATAAAACCTATTTTGTAGAAGGCATGAAGTTTTGGTGATTGATTGACATACTACAAAAATAATTGTTTGATCATGCATTGCTAGTGTTGATCAGGTAGACCTTTGTACGTTGTTGTTTATCCACAATTTCTAAAAAGAATCCTACAAAGGCTTTTAGTGCAAACCATTAGCCCAAATTATGCAAAGTGACTACTTGAGAACTAGTTAAAGCCCAATATATCCAAAATAACTAACTCCGTTGAAATCATTTGCAGACATTTTGATCCCCCCAGTTAAAAAATCCCATCTGCGCTCCTGCTACTATGTCCAGTTGCAAGGGGGCTATATCTGTTTGCCATTTGTCACGAATTTGCAAATAGTCTTTCAGGAATTGGGACCAGAATCTGTCAGCTAGGACTTGACAGGCTCTCCAGTGCCGCTGACTGAGTAAGTTGAAGTTAGAATCATGATAGATGGTTTGAGGCAGTGAGGGGTCCAGCGGCCCCATCAGAAGGAGATTGGGGGTGACGGGGTCTGGGTCAGCCACGTCAGAGGAGATGTAACCAAACCGCTTCGAGCTTAAGATCCCCTCGATTTCAATGAGGATTGTAATTGAGCATTTATTCCGTCACAGACTGGGCATGAAGAATAGCATATAGGGCTGTCTTTATGGATCTGATTTCTCGTTCCTACGTGCCTCCAAAGTGTGGTGCACTAGGTGGGTTAAAGACAACCTTAATCTGCTGTTCAGCCAGGTGAGTTTGCAAGGTTGGGTGTAACTCTTTGAAAGTTTCAGGAAGTTCTCGCTCATCTCCCTTGAAATGAGTCCCTTGATCTGACAGTAACTCGGCCAGCTTGCCTCTGCAAGGAATACATCTCCTTAAAGCCATCAGTAAAGAGTCTGTGGTCATACTGGTCAAGATCTCAATATGAACTGCCCTGGTGGTTAGACATTTAAATAGGATCCCCCATATCTTCTCATTACGTCGACCTTTTTTTCGCTTAGTGGCATCATAAGAGTTGTTGGCCGTGTATGGCTTAATTTTGTTAACGGAAATCCACGTGTTTTCAAAGGGTAACAATTGTAACACGTAGATGTAGTAGATAAGGATGTAGTAACTTGTACCTATCACTAGAGGGGATGATTGCAGGCTTTATTCGGAGAATACGCCATTACTGTATATGGACATTCCGGTTTGCACCTGATCCTGATCGAAGGTGTTTTATTAAGGAAGTGAAAGCAAAGAGAAAAACCAGCAACTTGCAATGAGCGGTAAGATAATGTTATATTTTTTAGCATAATTTGGACTATATACCTACATTCACGTTTTCAGTATGTTTGGATTAACATGCTAACAATAAAGTCGAGTAATTAACATCAAATCACTAAAGGTTTGTGGGCTGTCGCACAAACTGCGTATCGTTTTAGCTTAGGCCTAAGTAACTTTTCTTCATGAATTTTCTCTATTATGTCTTCAAAACAATTATTTAAAATATACTACCATCGTATTTCATAAGAGTATATATCAGAATAAAAAAATCTTATGTAGCGTGTCAAATGATAAAGATTAACTACACGACACTGAAATTCGATGTTATGTAATAAGTATGTAGGCCTATGGGTGAACTTATATGGCTGGAATACACTACTACATTACTTTTAAAATCTGAAAAGATTTTTTTAAACTAGACATACACTTGCAGACTTTTTGAAAAGTTCCAGATAGAAACACACTATAACTGGTCAAATCTGCAGACTGGCACAGACTTTCAAATCAAGTCTGAAAATCTGAGCAAATGTCTTGCAGTGTATTTTAGCCTTAACGTTACTTGAACTACAAATGTTACATTTGTAGTATGTCATGGTGCATAGCAAAAACCCTTTCAAATCATGGACATGAGTTGCACTATGGTTATAAAACCGAAGCAATTGTTGTGTTTTCCCCAACCAGTTTTTCAGTATATTGTGACAACCAACCAACTTCACTTGCCGTGATAATGGCTTCTGAATTACCAACATCACATTTGGGTGAGTAAAAAATAAAACAGTATTTCTCTATGTGCATTATTTTGTTTTATGAAAAAGCATTATGGGATGTTAATATTTTATCTTTTCACCATGACATCTGTCTGCGGTTTAAAAAGGAGGTTCCTTGATACCGTCAGAACTCAGAATTGTGCTTCTAGGAGATACCAGAGCTGACCAGGGTAAAGTGGCTAAATCAATCTGCCGCAAAACTGTGACAGTACAAAGATTTGGACTGTGTCATTTACACAGAGGTGAAGAAGCACACAGAAAGATCAATGTTGTGGAGACACCAGGATGGAACAGAAGCTCAATCCAACAAACAGCAGAAACGGTAAAAGCAGAAATTGTCAGAAGTGTGTCCCTTTGCCCTCCAGGACCTGATGCTCTTCTTCTTGTGTTACCCGTGAAAGATCTTTCTAATGTACCTTCAACAAGTGAAATTACAGAAGCACAGAATCATGTGGAGTTGTTGTCAGAACGTGTCTGGAAATACACCATTGTGTTGTTTGATTGTGATGAAGGGGTTGAGGGATCTGCCCTTAAAGAACACATTTGCAGGGCTGGTAAAATCCTGGAAAAGTGCAGAGGGCGATTCCATGTTCTTCGTAGGAATGCCAGCCAAATGATGGAGCTCTTTAATAAAATAGAACATCTGGTGGAGGAGAACAAAGATTTCTTCTTACCACAAGATGTATACGAAGTGATTCAGCGCAAGACTGAAGTGCTTGTTGAGAGTGCAATCAGGCAAAGGCGTGGAAGTTTGGAGAAGGATCGTCCTAGCCGTGAGTTTTATTCTACAAAATCACAACATCTGAAGCTGCTCTAATTTAAATAATGTACTGACCTATTGTTGCTGTTTTTTTTTACAGTTGGAAAAGAAAAGGCGGATTCAGATAAGATGAAAGAAACTGTAGAGGTTGCTAAGCCTGTGTTCTTGGCACTAGACAGGAGGCTCATACCTTTTTCAGTGATATTAATGGCTATAATTGGAGCTCTGATTGGTTCAGTCGCAGGAGCTGAACATGGAGTTTTGGGGGCTTGTGCTGGATTAGTCTCTGGTATTATTGTAGGGGTTTTACTTGCAATTTTGATCATGTATATTTACAATCTCAATTCTCACTTTAATTCAAAGCAGCCAACTAATAGTAGTACAATGAGGTTGTGTCAGTGAGAGCAAGCTATATGCAACTGTAAATATTTTTTTGTAAGCATTCCCTAGCTTGCACACTATGCAGTAAAATATCTTTGTATTGTTATATATTATGTACTGAAAATTATTGTAATTGTAAAGTTTTGCTGCTGTTCATTCTTGAAACATGAGCTGCGAGGGAACATATAGTAAATATGAATTTTTTATGAAATATTAAATGGTCTGGCAATTTTGAGGGATTTACTGGATTTATTCAATTTTTTTTAAAGGGATTCTATGCGAAATCTCATTTGTTATCAATTAATTAATTAATTAATGCAGGTCAATATAAATCTTTATATTATTGGGTTTCTTATTCAATGAGTTTATTCTTTGATGACATTTTGTGTAACCAAACTTATAAAAATTTAATTTTTTCCTCAAATGTATTTTTTTGTTTTTTACACCTTCATTCTCCTTTGTTAACCTGACACATTTTAAATAAACATGTCAACATTACTACCATTTCTTTTAGCATTCACTGTGTTTTCTAGAGCCCTTGAGTTTGGGGAATTGTAGTGTGGTAACAATCTTAATGGGGGCACAAAGCCTTGTGTTAAACATCTTAAAGTCTTAACTATATGTGAGAAGTAAAACAGTATAAAAATACTTTATGTGACACAGAACAAAGAGTCATACATTAATGATGACATATTTTCGGGAGTAACAATCCCTTTAAAGATTTTTATCTTCAGTTACTCAATGTAGTTTGGAGGCCCATGCATTGGTAGAATTAGTACAGTCTTGCTCTGGTAACCACTAATTAGTAAGGTCCTGCCTGGATTTGACTGTTTTTGTTGTAAGTCGCGGCACAGCGTACTGGGGTGGCAAAATCTGCGCATGTCAGGAAATACATGTGCAGCGGGAAACTGCTAGTGGTGCAAAGTCGGTGAGCATACATGCGTGTTTTGACTTTTTGCGCAGGATTATGTAAGTAACTGTAACGCGTTTATACATGGCCATATTACATAGGAACTAAGCAATAAGCCCCAAGAAGCAGTGGGTTACAGTGCATTTTATAACAGCTAAATTATAATATAAAAGTATAAAATGGGTTTATAAAACTGTTAATCCATATGCGTAGCAAGATTTCATAAAATAAAGTAAATAAAATGATATTTAGGCTATGTAATGCGGTCAGCCGTTTTAAATCGGGGTATTTGTAACGGCTTTTGGGATTTAATGAAGATTATGTTAAGTGTCACGCCCGGCTTTGCCGTGCTCACTCCACCATTGAACAGAAGGTGTTTGGGCGACTCTCTCCTCCCGGGCTGAAGGGGGAGCTGTCTGTTTCCGGTCCATCTGGTGGCAGCTGATTGGCGGAACTGTTTAAAAACTCTCCTGCCAGTTGCTCTAGGCTCCGGTTGCTCTGGCTGCGCTTCTTTTGCTTTGCTCTGGCCGTCAGGCTGGCGGTAGCACCTATTCTTTTTTGTCGTTTGAGCATTACACATAGTCTATACATTTTACTGATCTGCACTACACTTTTGATTTGTTTTCTTGTGCTTCTCATTTACTGACTTTTATACATGTAATGATCTAAATTAGAATTACATCGTATGATTTAATGTTTAATAAATACTTTTTGTTTAAACTTTACAAACGGTGTGGTCTCCCTTATGTCATTGCTACTGTGAGCCAGGTAGTCGTGACATAAGTCAGTTTATGAAGTCCATCGGGTCACTGCCCCTGTTTATGTTTCTCTGTTTGATTTGTCTTTGATCTGCTCTAACACTCTCTTATGTTACGCACATCATGACATAGCTTTCTTTAAGTGTATTAAGCAGGACAATGTTGACCATATAATTTTAATGACTTACTTACAACATATTGCTAAATAACAGTTAAATTATTTCTTATTTAAAACTAATATGTTTATTATTTTGTATGCTGTTCAGGTGATGATGGGCAAGCGTAAATCTACTGCCCTCACTGAAGCACAATGTCTCTCTGGTCGGTATAATCTATTTATAAACCTAGACCTAGTTAAACCTAGAGAGTTTATTTGAACCCAGGTCAAAATCTTAAACATGAATTTGTTGCAACAAATTAAAGTAACATAACATCAAACAAAGGGTAAACTGCCCAGCAAGGACGGTACCCACAAATGAACAAACACAGATTCACATTTGGGCTGAGGAACCTGAGAGGCACTCTCAGTCGCTGCAGCGGAAGGCGAAGTGTCGTGGCATGAAGGACACAACGTCTCGTTCCCTTCATCAGGGAACTGAGTTTACATACGTAACCAAGAGGTTCTCTTTCTGTCGGTCTCCAAAAGTTGTGTTGAAACGACAGAATGGGGTTCCTATTAGGGCTGTCACGATAAACCGACAATAAATATAACGTGATTTATGCACAGCTTTTGAGTGAAGTACGGGAAAATGCTGCTGCATCCGAAAGCCAGAGGGCGCTCTCGTGCGGAATCTCCAAATACGCACTGCCGAAGAAGACCATAACACATTCTAGAATCAAGGAAATGCCTATGGACATCATCTTTTTATCACTGTTACTCAAGCCTCATCAGGTATTTTAATGATAATAAAGTATATTTATAATGATCATGTTTGACGGGTGTTGCTTCTTCAAAATACACATTATAAGCGACTCAAACTCACATTGCTTTTAGATCGAGCAGCATTTCCTACTGATCCCAGAGCCGTGCTTCACGGACAAGCTACACATTAAAAAAAATATCCCATTAAAGAAGCACTACCCCCTCGCCTGAGGGGAGTACCCTACAGAGACCACATCTCCCGTAGGGAGAATAAGCATGAAATACCTACATGGTCTCACCAGTGGGGAGATCTCATGAAAGTAGTAGTGCAGGGCCCCAACCAGGGGTGCACAAGCGGTGGAGTCCACCAAGTGGAGGTCACAGGTTCACCGACAGGAAACGGTGAGGAAACGTCAGAAGGGACTACCCAAGGAGGGGAGTCACTACGTGTAGAGCACTAGCTTAAGTATAAGGGTTCGCCTCATGAGGGAAACTCACCTATACTGGGCCTGGAATACGAGCCGCTCCACCCGGCTCATAAGCTCGAAGTGCTTAGTGATGGATGGAATGCTTATCCAGTGGAGGAAGTAGGGAAGCTGGAACAGCGCACTGACTCAGCTGATGCAGGGGAAAAGGCGCTTTGCAGGTGTACACCCAGCCGGCCGTCGGTCTTACCTGGTGTGTAAGACGCGGGCAGACACCGGCTCTACACGTAGGTTGTAGAACCTCGCCAAAGTATTGGGCGTAGCCCAACCCGCAGCTCTGCAGATGTCTGCCAGAGAGGCGCCCTAAGCCAGTGCCCCCCGGGTTGAGTGAGCCCTCACTACCAGTGGGCACAGGAGATCTTGGGATCAGTACGCCAAGGTGATGATGTCCACGATCCAGTGCGCCAATCTCTGTTTGTAGACAGCTCTCCCCTTCTGCTGCCCTCAAAAAACAGACAAAGAGCTGCTCAGAGCCTCTGAAGCTCTGCCTGCGGTCCAAGTAGAGGCGCAGGGCACGTAATGGACACAAAACGGAAGGGGTTGGGGCAGGACCTTGTACTGGTATGCCGTCGGAGAATCCTTATGGTCGATTGCCCATAACCAATCCTGATGTCGGATAGACGTCAGGATGTGCTTCTGCGTCTTGCGCAGATCCAGGATGGGGCGCAACCCCCACCTTTCTTGGGCACGATGAAGTAGGGGCTGTAAAACCCCGAAGACATCTCTCTCCTCAGTTACCGACCTGTCTCTCTCCTCCCATTTATTGCAAAAACACTGGAAAGGGCAGCTTTCAACCAGGTATCGTCCTACCTATCCCAGAACAAACTACTGGATGACAAGCAAACTCGCTTCAAAATTAACCACTCCACTGAGACTGCACTGCTATCGGTCACAGAAGCACTGCGGCTAGCCAAGGCAGAATCAAAATCCTCGGTCCTGATTCTGCTAGACCTATCTGCCGCGTTTGACACTGTCAATCACCAGATACTGCTAGCAACCCTGTTATCGCTAGGAATCTCAGGCCCTCCCCTTCGCTGGTTCAAATCCTTCCTCTCCGACAGATCCTTCGGGTTGTCACAGAGGGGCTCGCTGTCCACTACTCACCACATGATCATTGGGTCCCTCAGGGATCGGTGCTTAGACCGCTGCATTTTTCCATCTACACGACATCCTTGGGACCCATCATACAGGCACATGGCTTCTTGTATCACTGTTATGCTAACGACACCCAGATCTACATCTCGTTTCACCCAGACGATACCACTGTAGCAGCTCGCATTACAGCCTGCCTCGAGGACATCTCAGCTTGGATGAAAGGGCATCACCTCCAGATGAACCCTGCCAAGACAGAACTACTCGTGTTTCCGGCACACCATACGGTCCAACACGATCTCAACATCCATCTTGGCAATACCACAATCACTTGTTCCAAAACAGCCAGGAACCTCTGAGTCATATTTAATGAACAGCTGTCCTTCAATGATCACATTGCAAAGACAACACGGTCATGCCGACACGCCTTATTCAACATTAGAATGGTCAGACCCTATCTCAGCATGAGGCACAACTCCTTGTCCAGGCCCTGGTAATCTCAAGGTTGGACTACTGCAATGCTCTCCTTGCTGGTGTTCCTGCAAAGGTTATCAAACCGCTCCAGCTGGTTCAGAACGCAGCAGCATGCCTCGTCTTCCAACAGCCCAAAAGGGCTCATGTGACTCCCCTTTTCATCTCTCTCCACTGGCTACCCGTTGAAGCCCGTATCAGAATTAAGTCACTAATGCTTGCCTACAGGACTATCACTGGATCTGCACCGGCTTACTTTCATGCCCTCCTGCACTACTACACACCATCAAGATCCCTGCGTTCAGCAAACCAGCGGCGTCTTGTATTGCCTTCCCATAAGGGCAGTAAATCGCTCTCCCGCTCATTCTCATTCACAGCTCCTTCCTGGTGGAACATTTTTCCTAACTCTGTCCGGTCAACCACATCTCTCACAACATTCAAAAAACTACCTAAAAACCATCCCCTATGTGAATTCTTGACAGTCAAATAAAAAAATAACAAAAAAAACACTAACCCTTTCTCTCAACAGGTAGTGGCCTAGCTTTTGTTTAAACAGGTAACTCTGTTTTTAAACTCTTTGTAAGTCGCTTTGGATAAAAGCGTCTGCTAAATGACTAAATGTAAATCTCGGCCAGAGGGACGGGCTCAATCGCCCCCTTCACCAGAGGGGTGGTAACCTCTGCCAGAAGTATGGGAGCACTGGCCTCGCACTGAGGTGAACTGAATGCCCCGAAACTTGGGCTGGCGCCTGGCGACCTGGATCGCGTATCCGAGACGGATTGTCCTCACTAGCCACTGCGACGGGTTGGGGAGCTGTAACCAGGCTTACAACCAGATACCATGACAGAGGAACTAGTGGGGAGATCTGCAACATCGTCCCCGTGGGGGGAGGTTCTGTGGCTGGCAGCACGGCTATCTCGCCAGGGGCGTAGCCCTGGGGAGACGTGCGGGTCTGCTGACTTACCTATCTTAAGTCTTTGCTGCATGACGCACCGTCGAGTGGAGAGTGCTGAAGGCTGTCGGATTGGCATGACGCAACGTCGGGTAGAGGCTGCTGCATGCTGGAAATGCCCAGGGAGGAAGAAAGCTCTCTTTGTGAGAAAGTGGGCGCCAGGCCCTGAAAAGTTGGCTGGAGCTGCGCCTGATGTCCTGGTCCTCCCTGGGCTGTCCCCGTCAGGGCCGCTTCTTCTTGTTCGGCTGCTGATGGGGTAGATGTTTTCCTCTGTGAAGTCCTCCGTCCATGGAGGCTGCCTGAGAAGGGAGCGCCGGAGCCAGGGAAGTAGGAACAGAGGAGCGGGGCTGCTGGGAAGCAGACGCCGTCCAGGACCTCAACGCCCTGCTGGGGACCGGGTCGCGGCGGGGTAGAATATGCTTAATAGTCTCCATCTGCTTCTTTACCATCGAAAACTGTTGGGAGAAGTCCTCGACAGTGTCACCAAACAGCCCACCCTGCGCAATGGGCGCATCGAGAAAGCGAACTTTCTCGGCGTCTCACATCTGCACAAGGTTTAGCCAAAGGTGTCTCTCCTGGATCACCAGAGTGGACATCATTCGACCCAGTGCACGCGCCGTACGCAGTTCATGCATAACCGCTAAGTCGTGCTTTCCCTCGTCCAGTTTCTTCAATGCCTTAGCCTGGTGGACCAGGCGATTGCCTACCTTTGCCTAATGGGAAAGTCTGCCCCTGTGTAGGTAAGTAGGTAAACGTGTGTTTAAACAGTATGTGTACTTAACACTTCAGAGCTTAAACATGTGTATATGTGTGTGTCTCTCTTAAACGATGTCAGAGCTGAAAGTGTTCTGGTCTCTGAGATGTAGCAGGCGTGCGGGCGATCGAGTGATGTATTTCCTGAAGGAGTTTTTTTACCTCCGCCGGCTTGCCGATGCCCACCAAGATCAGCTTGCCATCATCAAGTCCCACCAGCACGTGAGACTGTTCCTTTGTCACAGACACACGCTGGATGGGCACACCCATCGGTGACACGTAAAGCGTCAGGCTGTCATGGCAACCAGGAGAGAGGGAGCAATGATGTTAGGAGAGAATTACTAAAATCACTGATAAAATATGATAATACACCATCCTAATATAGAACCACGGTGACAGAGACCTCAGATACATGTAGTCAGGGCTGGGCGAAAATACATCAAAATGTATTTAAAAAAACAAAAACAAATACCTTACTTTTAAGTGTATCAAAATAAACTACAAAATACAGCGGCCAAACCATGTATCAAAATAAACTACTGTATTTTGTATTTTAAAAATACTACGAAATACTTTTACATGGAAGCGTGAAATTTCTTCACAAACCCTCCATCAATTGGCCTATTTTATATATCGCTTCACCATAACACTGATTCTGTTGATTAAGTAAACAATGTTTGATAGCAACAGCTTTTCTCTGCCCAAATCATGCAATAAATCTGACCAGTTAACAGATAAAAAATTCACATATGCCTGGCTGTGAAGTTATCAACAGTTTAATGTTTTACAGTTTGCAAATTAATTGAAAGTGTATCCTAATTTAGTTACTTGGTGTTTGGTAACAAAGGGCCTTCTGTGCATCTGCAACATTGACTTAATGACAAACAAGTCATTCATAACTGATGAAATCTGTATTCATAGCAACTAGTTTCTCATTAATTAACCATTTAATTGTTAATCATGAATAATAATCAACATATAATAATATATTATGTGACAGGCATTCGTTCATGCAATGGTATGCAAAATCATGCTACTATTAAACAGCTACTTGAATTAAATTACAATATTCAACAAGCATATTTATTCAGCAAATATTTATGTATATATCATTGGGAGCTGAAAACAAACATTGTAGCAAAAATTATATAATTTTTTTTTAAATGTAGCCAGAAATATAATAAAGAAGTATCAACAGAACTACTCAAGGAGTATTAATCCAATTCCAACCATACAAAACAGAGAATACAACAGAGCAGCCAAAACATTTAACAAAGGTCTAACAGAAAAAGTTAAACTTATGTGTGAATGTGGGAGCTCGTATGTATCTGTGTCTTAGAGCGGCTCGCAGTAAATGCTCTCCACGCAAGTTGACACCATTACGCTAATATTGTTGCATTAGAATGTAATATTGTACAACACTGAAATTCGGGCAACCGACGTTCATAACATAAGCTGAAAGTAGCAAGATAAATGGGGCCGCTGTTTGCATAATAGTTTTTAGCCTAGGCTACTAACACGAAGACCAAAACTTAACATAAACTCTTAAAAATTAAAGCAATTTATGCAATAGATAGATGGAAATCTTGCAGCCTGCATGTTTGTGACTTGACAACTCTTCCAATTTTCTGTTCCGCTCTCAACCACACGTCCGGGAAAACTACCAAGTAGGCACCAATCAGAGGCCGCATTTTTATGATGTCATCACATAGACTTCTTACAAAGTATTTTGCAGTATTTTGAAACTACAAAAATACAATCACTGAAGTATTTTGATACAAAATACTTAATCATTTTCATCGACCTAATCAAATACAAATTACTATTTTGTATTTAAAATACGTATTTAAAATACATGTATCATAAATACTGGCCAGCCCTGCATGTTAGTCTTGAATGACATGTGATGTCACTTCCTAAACCAGAAATACTCATGGCTTCACATGTGAATTTAACGGGCAGAGCCAAATAACTACACTATTGAGACAGAAGCCGTACCTATAGAGATCTCTGACAGACAGAAAAATCATGTTGAAACACACAGGTCTGTCACCTGCTCCTTCAGAGAAGCACTGGAAAGGTGTTTTCCATTAACAGAGTACAAGTGCAGAGCGTTCTTGTCCTGAAAACACAGAGTGGTTCCGTTTACATACGTTCAGTACAAAAACTTGTGTGTTTGTCTGTGTAAAAGACTTGTGTTTCATACCTTTAATGTGGCTTTGCCTTCAATGCAGGTGTGCACCACTAAATACCCCTCCCAGGACACAGTCAGGTGGATGATGGACATGGGCAGAGATCTTTCACTTGGCGGCCGCAGAGAGCCCATGTACTGGCCCCTCCTCACAGAGTGAATGATCACTGTTCCGTCCAGTTACATATAGTTTTGTGATATTTTACAGTTCTCGTATGATTTTTTTCCCACAAAAGTCCACTTCATATGAAATAATGTCAGTTCGCAAGATGTAAACACTGGTCGAGAAGTACCTCCGGTTTCATTTCATTTTTTTCGAATCCCATAAATAATAAAATCTTAAAGATATTTGTTAACAATTTGATTTGGTTATAAATGTTCTGTTGGTTCTATACCGTTCAAACGAAAAAAAAAACCGAAAGAGGAAGTTCTTCTGGACTAGCGTTGTTCATGTTTTCTGAGGTGGTCTATGGATATAATTGTTACAATGTCATTTATATAATTGCTATAATTACAATAGTACAATAATTACAATAATTACTATACTATAAATGAAGAGTTTTGTTTGAAAGAGAGATAACGTATGTAATGTAATGTAAAAAATCATGTTTTTTTATTGTTCATTAAACAATTGGTTTGTTTGGATTTAATCCATAATAACTACAAAAATACAGATAACTAATACAATAAAAACATGATAAAATATTAAAAAACATGATAAAAAAAAAACTAAAAACAGAGCATTTTGGAACCAAACTCTTCAAATATAAAAAATGGTTTTATTTATAAATATATAAATGTTTTACTTGAATATTTTCATTCTAACATCCTAACCAAGCGCGACACGATGATATTCCTGCGATAAGCAATTTGTTTGTACATACCAAACGCGAAAAAGGGGTGGGACGCGACAAATCAATCACAAAACGCAGCCAATCAGAACTGTTTTTCTCTGTCCACGCAGCCTCGCACGCTGCAGCTGAAGAGTGCAAAAAGAGAGATGCGCCCTGTTCTCATGACTTCAGTGATGCCTCACCAGACACTATGCTATAATTTTAGAATCTAAACGTATGTAATCAAACGTATATAGCCTGTCCTAGTCCATGTTTGGCGATTAATATTCATGAGGTAAAGAACTTACATCGAATGAGACCGTTGTGTTACACCGTGTACTAACTGTGGTGTTGTACACCAAGATAAAAATTATGTTTTTTGATTATAGGAAGAATTAGGTAAAGCAGAATTCTCATGCTTAACATGGTCAACTTGTCAAAAAACGAGTTGGGCGTGTAACATAGTATTTCTGTGCTCGATACACTCCCCCCAGCGATCGTACAGGTTTCTGAAAGTTTTTTTCGAACATATAAAACTGTTGTGTAACAATTTTTCTTAGTCCCTTAAGTCCCCTAGTCTCCCGGAAAAGCATGCGGCAGCAAGGAGAGCAGGAGAAGGAGCATGCGCAGACGTCACTTGTGCGCAGGAGAGAGCATACGTTCGCGAAGTTCAGGTGTTGGTTTGTTCACTGCATTTGGGTGATGAATGTTATATAAACGGTGGATATAACGGATATGGAGCCATCCCAGGGCTAAAAGATGCCGGACATGAACCGCATGCTGTGAGTGAAACTGATGTCTGTGTTTTGTTGCCAATGGGTACGCACGTGCTCTAGTTCAGCCTACCCCTCCCCCCCACACGCGCTGTATGTTTTTCGGAAACAATCGTAAAGCTGTATCTGTCATGATTCGGCTATCATGTCATGTTTATTCTTGGTCTTGCAGCGGAGTCATGGCATAGCCTTAGGTTTTGTGTGAGAAAAACATGGCTTTGTTTAGATATTGACTTGTCATGTGCTTTCTCGTGTCTCGTCTGTGTTTCTCGCCTTTTTGTCTGGTTAGCCTTCCCATTAGTGTTTCATTACCCACACCTGCCCCTTGTTAATTATCCTGTGTTTGTTCCCCTTTAAAACATCCTCGTGTTCATTGTCCTGTGCTCGTTCATTGTAAGCTGTACCTAGTCCATACGTTGTACCTTGTTTGCTGTATCATTTGTTTAAAACTTACCTTGTGGATTACCTACCCTGCCTTGCCAAACCTTCCTTACCCTGTGGATTACCTGACCCTTTTGTTGTGACTGTTCGAATTCATTTTAGTTTTTTCCCCCTTGTGGGAAGTCCTTGTTTCTAGTTTTGTATATTATTATTTAGTCCTGTCTTTGTTACCCCATCGTGGGCTTTTTGTTTACTTTTATTAAAGTCTTTTTGTTACCCCGTACGTCAGCCTGCGCCTGGGTTCTTCCTCTAACACATCCTTGACAGAATGAACGAGCCAATACCGAACCCAGCAGGCAAAATGGAGGCAAGGCGATCGACCCAGGCTCATCGCCTCTTCAGTTTACGCCAGGGTCCTGTGGTCGCCGAGCCTACCTACCCTAAGCTCCATCCGGAAGCCTGCACCGGGACTCAGCCCAAATATTTTTTGGGGGGGCACCATACGGGCAGGATGGCCCGATCGGCCGGCGGGTCTCCTGAGCAACCGGCACCCAGTCCGGTCCAGCAACCGGCACCCAGTCCGGAGCTACGCCGGCAGTCCAGCCGCTGCTCCAGCCGGCAGTCCAGCCGGCGCCAAATCCCGTCCAGCCGGCCTTCCACCCAGTAGTCCAGCCGGCGCCAAGTCCCGTCCAGCCGGCAGTCCAGCCGGTGCCAAGTCCCGTCCAGCTGGCCTTCAGTCCGTGTGTCAGTCCGGCATCCCAGCCAGCGCTCGAGCCTTAAGTTTTTCTTTCCCTTATATGTATATTTATGGTTGCCAAGTAATAAACTTTTTTTTTATTTTGCATCTGACTCCTGTACTTCCGGCATAACAACTATGATATCCTATCTCCAACTTATGCTGTTCTATCGTCACTATCTAACCTGGCATATATGAACGTGCCACTATATCTATCCTAACTATTCCTCACTGTTTAAGTCTATCTAATAATAACTTTGAATCTTTCCTATATATAACAAACCAAATTATAAAAAATCTCACTCCTCTCACAAAAACCCACGAGGTTAGTATTAGCATGTGATGCATCTCCTGTAGGAGTCGGTGCCGTAATTTCACACCGAATGAGTGACAGTAGTAAAAGACCTATCGCCTTCGCTTCTAGAATGTTGACCGAAACAGAGCGAAATTACTCCCAAATTGAAAAAGAGGCTTTAGGGCAGGGTATTTGGAGTAATGAAATTCCACGAGTATTTGCTTGGAAGACTGTTCATATTGGTAACAGACCAAAAGCCACCGCTGAAAATTCTAGGACCTAAAACAGGGATGCCTACACTTGCACTGCAAGGATGCAAGGTCTTTAATTTTGTCTGCATATACAAGTATGAAATTTAGTACAAGCGATCAGAACAGCATGGGAATGCTGGTGCGTTATTAAGGCTTCCCATACAAGATGAGGATTTTGTCGGATCTGATGCAGTGTATAGAGTGTCGTACCTTGAGGAATTACCAGTCACAGCAACAGAAATTGCAAGAGAAACAGAAATTGATCCTGTGCTTAAACAGGTCAAGGAACGTGTAATGTGTGGTTGGCCAAAACATTGTCCTGAAGAAAAGTTCAAACCATATTTTTGTAAGAATTTTGAGCTTCTGTTGAACAGGGATGTCTTCTTTAGGGGTATCGTGTAGTAATACCTGAAACATTACGTTGTAAACTGTTGGCAGAACTGTATGATAGCCACTGGGGTATGGTTAAAATTAAATCATTGGCCCAAAGTTTTTTTTTGGTGGCCCACTCTTGATGTAAACATTGAGGAGTTAGTGAGTCAGTGTAATGTGTGTCAGCAAAAGAGAAGTATGCCTGCCACTGTCCCGGTACACACATGGAAATGGTCTTCAGGACCATGGGAGAGAATTCACATAGATTTTGCTGAGGATCACCAGCAGATGTTTTTGGTGGTAATGGATGCTTACGCTAGATTGCCTGAAATTTTCCCCATGTAATCCAGCACTTTTGCCAAAACTATTGAAGTGCTAAGAAATCTGTTTGCATCGTACAGTCTTCCTCAGGAAGTCGTAATGGACAATGGGCCCCAATTACTTCAAAATAATTTGAGGAATTGTTATTGCTTAATGGGGTAAAACACACTAAATCGCCTGCGTACCATACTGCCTCTAATGGCTTAGCCGAAAGGTTGGTGCAGATACAACCAACAAAACCACCAAAAAAGGGAAATTCAGTGAAACAACATTAACCTGCACAGGGGCTGTTCTCCGACGCGCTATTATCCGCCCTTGCCTCAGTACTTTTGAAATTGTGGTCCTATTCGTGCAAGCGAAATGTCAGAAATGAAACTAATAAATGTTCTCATCCCATCTGAAGAACAGATCCTGTGTTGTTATGCTTGCCGTATAGCAAAGCATTTTGCTCAATATATGCGTTGTTACGTGTTCATTGTTCATGACCTTGACTTTAAGTGATGAATTGGATATTTAATATGTTTGATTAAATCTGGAAAACAAATTATAACAGCCATTGTTTATAAGGTTATATTTTACCAATAAGTTGTGGAATATAATTCTGTTATTAAAAACTTGATATAAGAACTGTCTTATGTGACATTTTTGTATAAAGCTTTATTTTAGTGTTAATTATTATTTAATTACTTAATTATTAACTAATTAAACAAGCGTTATTTTGTCTTTAATGAAATATTTTCTATTATTGAAAAATGAATGGATAATAACTGCCTTATGTACTTGAAATTTGTGTTAAATGTTTAATTTGAGCATTATAAGATAAAGTAATTTATTAAATACGCACTGTTTTCGTTTTTCAGAAGGTAATTAGACACACTATTAAATATAAGTACTTCAAATATTTCACATACATTCATGGTCAAAAGTGATGTCTAGGGAGGCATTTTTGTAGCGTATTTAAGGGTACGTAATACCCCTTCAGGATTAGATTAAATTATCAAAATATCAGGTGTATGGTACTGAATTAAAAAAATAAGTATTTGTTGGATTTAAAAAACTGCCAACAAGGCAAAAGTACATTATATCAGGCAATATAT
The DNA here is from genome assembly GCA_006030095.1 of Triplophysa siluroides. Lineage (NCBI taxonomy): Eukaryota > Metazoa > Chordata > Actinopteri > Cypriniformes > Nemacheilidae > Triplophysa > Triplophysa siluroides. The sequence goes on along the minus strand of VCII01000203.1, from coordinate 3,539,331 downwards.
GTTTTATTTGGTTTAACAAAAAAATGGAAAGAAAGCAAAAATCGACTGCAATTTTCTATTAGTATATTCATATTTTTCTCAATATTTTGTAGTCATTCTTCTGGGTCTCGTCTCCAAAAACTTGCACATGTGTTGTGTAGTTTTTGTCAAGCTTTAAGTAAATTTTCCTAAAGCTAAGCTTTAGTTTATAATCAGTACTCCAATGCAACATGCATATACCATGTTTGATAAATCATGAATAAAATATTTGAATGCAGATGTTGCCGTGCGAAATGTCAGTTATTCAAAGTTGGACATCACTTTTGGCCACTTTTATATATGCAGTAAAGCAAGAGAGACCTGAAATGTATTTAAATGGCGGATGATGCCATTTGAAAAAATTCTAGACGAATTTAAGCGCTATAATCCTGCTCAGCAATTACCATGTCATTTAAATTGTGTGATTGTGTGTACAGACCCAAATTGGCTACATACATTTAATTCTGGTTTAACTTTTTCTAATCTGATAAAAACATTTGTAAGTCAAAACTGATCTGAGATGCATGTATTTCCTAACAATCTTAATATTTGAAGAGTTTATTTGCAAAAACAGAAACATTATTTATGAAAATGTTAAAAAACGGAGCATGTTTTTGCAAATAAACTATTTAAAGTTGAAATGCTTTATTGACTTCTGTTGGAGAGAAGTGTTGAAACATTAGCAGTATTTACATTTTTTTTATTGCAAAAATAACTATACACAGAATTCATAAAATGATGACGGTACAGAATTAGTTTAGATTTCTTTCTCTTAGCAATTCTCATGCGAAAGCAGACAGAGCCCACTGTTTGACATCTGTGGGGCATTGTGGGTATTTTTGCAGGGCCTCCATCACCTGCCCGTGTTCCAGCATTAATCTCATCAGCTGATACTCGCGCTGAACTTTACCTGCTGCGCTGTCGACCGCCCGCACCATCTCCAGCTCAACCAGATGCTCAAAGGCCTGAGAACACACACACGGGAAAAAGCTTTCATTTTAAACTGCAAAACTGACACTAACACACAAGATTTTCTTATTAAAGATTTTTCATATTGTGAACAAGCTGTGTTACAATTAATAATCATGTCCGTCTACAAGTCAATCAAAGACCCGTTGTATAATATGCCAACTTACTTAAAACAAGGCAAACCAAACAGATATTTACACGTGTGACCACCAGAGGGCAGGAAACAACAGTTCAGAAATGGTAACTTACCTTCATCACCACAGGCTTCTCAAATTTATGAATGGTGTGAGATTTTCTCTGAATGAACTTTGTAAACTCTGAGGAAGAGAATAACAACCACATCATTGGACAGACATACCTAAAGCAATATCACACATAAAGTGCTATTATAACCTCACCAGACATTTAAGAATAAAAATGCAAAAATGTATTTGTTAATGGAATGGTAAAGTAAAAATAATGATTTGCTGTGCCAATGAAAGACAGTCGATTATAAAAAAAAAACATTTTGGTGATGTCATACCGTTATGAACCATCTGGAAATTGAAGGGTTCTCCATCATACGTGTCATTGAGATGTTTCATGGCAATAATCAGACACAACTCCAGAACAGACAGACCTAGGAAAGGACATACATATTTAGAGTGTGTTGGTGAGCAGATGATCAGGGCGTGTGTAAGATTCACTCTCACCGTGAAGGATATTTGCTTTAGAATCAGCTGAGATCAGTCGACTGGCCTCCAGGAGATCAGACTCACGCAGAGTCGAATGAGATGGAGAAACACGGATTACAGCCAGAAACTACAACACACACAAATACACACACATGAACACACCAACACTGTTTCATCAACACAACACCACCTCTAACAGCAATGAGCAGATTACCAGCAGCATGTACAGAGACCGGAAGTCTTTACTGGAGTTAAACTGCCTCCGTAAAATCTCCTCAACCGACTTATCTTCACATAATTTCTATAGAGAAAAATGAGAAGCAATATGAATAAATGAATGAATAAAACAATCTGTAATGGACGAATATAAGGCTAGAGCTATTGATGTATAAATATTTGCAATTTATAGGATTTCACATCAATCATATGATCAACAGAAATGCTTTCGTCTGTGTTACTGCTAACATCTATTTTTTAAAATGTTTTAATGCCACCTAGACCTTAAAAACCCACAAAGCATGAGCACTTGAGACATTAATAAAGCTGTCGGCTCAAATCTTCCGTTCTTATACCGTGACACTACGATTCCACTCGTCGCAGAATTTGGGATGTGGGAAATCCTGAGGTAAACTGAGCTGAGAGCCAACTGCCTCCACATACTGCGTGAAGGAGAGCGGGTTTAACAGATGAATCTGTCTGTGAGAGAATCTCGACTTCACTCGCTTCTCCAGAAGCTCCAACACATCCTGTGTAAGACACAAAACAAAAGGAATTGTAGACAAAAGATGGGCAGCACAATGCACTTTGTGCACGCAATGGGCAAAATGTAAAAATATCTGATTAATAAGATTAATAAAAGAATTAATTGTTTGAGAGAGCAGACGCACCAGTCTGCAGGTGAGCCCCACCACAGCCACAGGCGCCTGCGCAGACTGAGACACATCCAGCAGATTATACAGCAGCGTCTGGTTCTTATGATGAGCGAACAGATCAAACTCATCCAAGATGAACATCACAGGACGACTGCGGCTCTTATCACCTGACACAACACCAGAGAGAACATCAAGATCTGGAAAAGAACAGACTGACTGTGGCAACGGTAGATGTCTCACCACTCTTCAAAGCTTCTAGAAGAAACGCCAGATTCTCAGCAAAGCTTCCCTGAAACAAGAAAATCCAGAGGAAAAATGTTATGCCAACATTTGAGACTGACAGATATCTGCTGGATTTGAGCTTTAAATAACTTCAGATACTCACAAAGACTTTATCTCCTACGACGTTCTCCAGATGAAGCTGTCGAGTGATTTCCTTCAAAGCGATTTTATCATCCGTCTGCAGCAGACCTGCAATCACCAAACCATCACTGTTACCATGAGATGTGTCATCTTTCACCCCAAAATATTTGTTTTCATCCAGTCTGATCTGATGATCTGCTCACCATTCAGCTCCACTAGAAGAACATTCTTCTGCACTTCCTTCAGATTCATGAGCTCCCTCAGTACACAACCCAGGAGCTACATACACACACATGCAAAACACGTGCACAGGAACAACATTACTCAATCAAATGGCTCAGAACATGGCAAAGAAAAACAAGCAAGGAAACGAACAAATAAGATTATGGAAAACACATGGTTTGGAGAATGAAAGATTAAATCAACATTCATTTGAACATTTCCAGCGACACATTTTTTTTTAGATATAAAACAGTGAAGCAAATCAATTAGATTGACAGTGGGTCTGTGCAAATAATCATAATTAATTTTAATCGTCAATTTGGCATTCAATAATTTTATAAAAATAGAGTTAAAACTATTATTGTGCTACATTCCATTTTGCCAGGATCCACTCTTTCTACTTGTGTTAAATCCACAGCACACCCCTTTCTTTTACAACGGTGAAGCTGTGCTAATGACTTCTCTGTTGAATACAAAATGTACATTTATTTTTTCTACACGATTTCAAAAGTCACTGACTTTTCAGTAATCATGTCAAATAACTGTGATATCAATATCGACCCAAATAATCATGATAATGATTTCCTCATTGAAAGTGTGTCCTCAGTTTTCTCTTTAAAAGCTTATTAACAATACCAGCTTTCACTCAACAGTAAGCGAGGGATATTTAAAACGTTTACCATAGTTTTACCAGCTCCACGTGGCCCAACAATGAGAACAGAGTTACTCTCTCCATGAACCGCTGTCCGCCTCAAAAGCTCCAGCAAGTGCCTGAACACACACACACATGGTTAGCAGTCAGACGCACCACAACACTGGGACATTGTGAACGAACCCACCTGTACTGTGACTCCAGACCCACGGGTTGCTCCGGCAGCCTCTGGTGGCACAGTCTCTCGCGCAGAATTTTTTGGGCCTGAAGAAAATACAATTCAGAAAAACCCTCAAGATAAATACAAATTAATATTACAGGAAACAGTTTATACTCCAAGCCGACATGTGTGTTTAAATGTAAAGTACTACCATTAAAAACTTTAGGGCAACTTACTCATTTTTCATTTATATTATAACAAAATAATCTATGAACTGTGAAACAATTAATAATCTAATAAACTATGAAAAAACACAAATGTAACTGTCTAGACTAACAATACAAAACAAAACGTATTATATTTTGGCATCTTCAGTATAGTCACCATTCGCCTAGAACATGTCAAATGCTCTCCCACAATTTGATCAACAAACGTCTTAGGGTTTTACCCTGTACATATTTTTAAACATTATTAAAGGAGTTCCTATGCTTTCTGAAAGCATTCAGCTTCTTCATTACTCGGTCCAAATCATCCATATTTAAAGGGTTAGAAAACTTTGATTAAAGATCAAACAAAACAAATGAAAGATCATGATAAACATTTAAAAGTGACTATGTGTATATATAGACTTGTGCCAGAATTGAATAGAATAGACTGACCAGAGAGACACATTGGGCTTCAGTAAGGGCTGTAGATTTACGCTTGCTCGTCATCATCTACACAACATACAAAACACTTATTTTAATAAGAAATAAAGTATTAGCAATATGATGCAAATCATTAAATTAAACAAGGAAACATGATCAGATGCACTTTTCCCTCATGTGTTTTACACTTTACAGATATCACAACAGTGCTCAAATAAATAAAGATAAAAGCGTCTGCCAAATGAATAAAAATAAATGTAAAGATGTTTTTATTTTATAAAGAACTACGTTACAAAATAAACTCACTTTTAACAATATTAACCTTCACAAATATTAAATCAACAAATGTTCATAAATGAACCATCATGTTGTAAACCACCGGCCATTTAAAAATGCTCTTCCTAGCTAACGCACGACGTAACGTTACCAGTTCCTTAAATATTCTTACTTTTGGTAAATTCATTTCAAGGATGATGGTGCAGTTACGTGCTTCAGTCGAACTATTAGTTATTAACGTAACGTTACACCACTCATGACAATAACACTTTGAAACCTTGCTTTTAAATATAACCATTTATAAACCAACTGTTTATAAACCAAATAGTCAGACACTTCAACGGTAACAGATTACGTTACGTTTAATTTTAAGGGTCATATCCCATGCTTTCTTGAGGTCATGGAAACTGCATGTATGATATAATGCATGTCGGACATATATAATAAATTAAAGCCCATAAGATCTCACCCGTTTGTCGTGAGATCTGGCGCCACTACTAGCAGTTTCCTACTGGAGGACGTGTATTTCCGGACATGTGCAGAACATATTTGTGTGCTGCGTGATGGCGCTGACAGATGGCGCTGTTGCGTCCACAATACACAAACTCTCTTTAAATCGCTGAGACTCACATTAAAACTAAATACAAAACAAAAAATGAAAACTCCATATTTACGCACGTGGAAATAAACGGATGGCAAAAAGTGATATGAATAGCCATTTGATACTAACTTCTTGTTCACTGAACTACTTGCTCGTGTCATTATACTGTTCACAGCATGCTTCCTTTAAAGGCACCTCAGAAAGGTCCGAAATAGCCCCTCTGAGGTATACCCTAATATAGTGTCCTATTTGAGGGGAGGGGACATCCATTTTTAGTGGTGTCCGAATTCATAGTGGACATTATTGAGTGCACTCACTCATTAAACCCATGATGGATCATAATAACGAGTGTACAACCGATGTACACTCGCGGCTAGCTGATAGACATCTATCGTGATGCTCGGCAGAAGATTGCAGTCACTTGTTTTCACCCACTCCATAAAGTGGACTATATTAGTGAACTCATGTAGGGAATAGTGAATAAGGGTATAGTGGGCGATTTCGGACACAGCATGGTCTTTTCCTTATGGGATGGTCAGATTTGCCTGTAGGGGAGAGTGGGGTGATTTGTGCCAGGGGGGAAAAAGTTCCACCCCTTGTTTCTGGAAAACCATAGAAGAAATTGGTCATGTGACCACATCATTTTGAAAAGCCATCCATTTCACTCATCCTCCAAAGAAGAGAGACACATGGCATGACAGGTAAGCACATTTTAGCTAAAAAAACTGTTTTTTTCCTTTTAAAGTAAAATTTCTATGATCAAGGTTTTTTGATTGTAGTGTCTGAACAATTATAGACAAGTTTGAAAAATCACCCCACACCCTCTTGACTGCTGGATCATGCTAGTTTTTTAAACTTGTGGGTGTGGGGTGATTTGTGCCAAAGGGGCTGGGTTAAGTTGTGCCAGTGGCACAACTCACCCCCACTTATGATTATTGTCAACATATTATTAATTTGTAATTGTACATTGTACTCTTACATTTTAGCACTTAAACTATGTGATATTCTGAATTTTAGACCAAAAACCATCATGCCACGCACTTATAAACGGAAGACAGACAGGCACCGGCGGCTTGAGACCCCCCAAGACCCCCCCAAAAAACGCCTTGACCCCCCATTTGACCCCCCACCCCTGCCTGATTAAAAAATATTTAATATATATTAAAATATATATCCGGGATAAAGATTTAAAAATGGTCCTCTTCAAACTACGCAGAACAATAATAATTAATAATTTATTCAACATATAAAAAATATAAACATAAGAATCACTGATCAGAGAGAAAAAGCAGGTTAGGTTAAGTGTGCATTTATTAAGGAAAAGTTATAGGGAACATTGATAAATATTTTCCCAGGACATATGACATAGGACAGGTCATTTTCATATGACCTTTTCCAACAGTTTAATAGGGTGACAATATCTAAATAAACCTTAAATGAGTAATTTTGTATTGATTTGTCTTGCTTTCATATAGCAAAATAGTTCATAACATTAAAATGTTCTGTTTTACTTCAGAAATCTCTGGCACAATTTACCCCAGCATATTCTCCCCAAAGGCACAACTTACCCCGCATCAGGGTCAAGTTGTGCCGCAAGACCACTTTTTCCCCAAAAGCTATATTTCTGAAACAATTTATTTCAGATCCAAAGTTATTGTTCTCGGGGATGCACCACATCCTGAAATATATGTACATTCTTAAGTTGAAGGCATTACGGTCATGGCCTCACTTTAAAGTCACGTTGAGTAAAAACTGGCACAACTCACCTCACTTTCCCCTAAGTATATTTTGGCATCTTTTAGTTGGTTTTTAATGGTTTCATTTTTTTATGGTTTTTAAAAAATTATACGGTTTTAACTTGTAATGAAATCTAGATTTGTTAATAGATTTCAGCCTATCATGTGCAGGCTGCAGCCATTGAGTATGGAAGCATATTGGTAGCTATTTTCAATTTGAAATGAAATACGCAAAATGGCAATGGAGTATGTAAAATGACAATGCAATTGTGTATTTAAATATACATTAAAATAATATATGTGCAACATTAAGTGCAAAATGAAAATAAAAATTCAATTATATCAATTACATTTGTCAGTTCCTACACTAGTTTTAAAGCGGCCCTAACACATGGGGTTTCTGCCAATCTCATATTAATCTTGAATACCTATAGAGTAGTATTGAATGTGTCGTGTCTTCGAAGAGTATTTAGTTCACATTTATAAAAGATAGATACAGCTGTACGATTACTTCCGAAATCATACGGCGCGTGCGGGGGGAGGGGTAGGCAGAACTAAAGCACATCAGTTTCACTCACTGCATGCGGTTCATGTCCGGCATCTTTTAGCGCTGGGACGGCTCCATATATCAGTTTCAAACAATCTCCAAATCCAGCGTTATATCCACCGTTTATATAACATTCATCACCCAAATGCAGTGAACAAACAAACACCTGAACTTCGCGAACATACAGTATGCTCTCTCTCTCTCCTGCACACAAGTGAAAGTGATGTCTGCGCATGCTCCTTCTCCTGCTCTCCATTCTGCCGCGTGTTATTTTCCCTAAATGCGTTCACATTAACAGGTTGAACATTTGGGATTGCATTTTTATTTGCAAACAGCGCGTTGGGTTCAATGTGGACTTGAAAATGCATTTCGAGCTAGCCACGCCCCCTCCCCGATACAGCATCATTGCGTGAAGGCGGAGCCAACATCTATCGTGTTGTTTTGAGGAGTTGAAAACACGTAGGCCTACGACTGCAGAGATGATAACAGCGTTAAATCGCTTGCACATACACGTTTGCATCATAAACACATTCATTATTTGTAGTTTCTGTCAATATCTTAAGATAATCATTCACAAACTGTTTTTGTGGCGCAACGTCTCCGTAACTTCAGGAATCGAGTTACAGTGGATCTGTCACTGCCCAAACTGCAGCATCCGGATGAATAAGAAACGACCATTTCTGAACGATTGTGTGAAGATATTGCGACAAAAAAGACAATAATCAAAATACCGAATGTGTTAGGGATGAAAACGCATATGAGAAAGTAAACTTATAGTAATTATGAGACATTCAACAGGCGAGGTCACCGCTTGATAAGGCAGAATATTCTCTACGAGATGTTCTAGCAATGTAACTACTAGTTCTATCGTCTGCAGACACGTAATAATCTTAAAAAACACGTTTTTGTCCTTGTGCTCCAATTCGTGTGCATATGATTTAATGTTTTTATCATCTTTGCAGCCTCACATCCATCCACGTAACGTGATGCTGTCTCCGCCTTCACGCAATGACTCACATTACAATTGCATTGTCATTTTACATACTGCATTGCTATGTTGTATTGCATTTCAAATTGAAAATAGCTACCAATATGCTTCCATAATTGAGAGGCTTGTTGTGGCCATTGATGTTACATGTAATTGCTATATTTATCCATCCGATGTTGCTAAAATCAAAAGTAGGACTTGTCACTGTGTTTTAATTAGTGGAATTGAAAATTCTTCTGAAAAGCTTTTACATTTTACTTTTTTAACTTTTTTTTGTTTTACATTCAAAATGTAGAGGTTTTAAACGTAAATTAAATAAAACATAAAAAATGCATGATTTGAGTGTTTTAAAATTTAAAGCTGTTTGCTTCTTCTTTCAGCATCGTCGATCAGGGAGGGTTAAGAATCGATCATTATTTCGATTCCTTTCTCTCACAGCAACATTGTTTAAATGGAATGCACTTAACCCTACCTACATTAGTCAAAGGAACACACATGCTTCACATACATGCAAAGCCTCTTGTGCATCTAGACACACCCTCCAGTAGGGTCTGGAGAGCTTTAAGCAAAAAAATGATACAAATTTGAAGTATGGAGGGGAAAATGCATCTTAACAAATCTATTAAGTACATCTGATCAGGTCCTCAATATATAATAAAAGGCCTATTGTACTTATTGCAATTTGATAAATATTTTTTTCTAATTGTTGTATTTCATATAATAACCAATTTCTTATATGGTCAAATAATGGTCAAACATAGGCCTACAATCATCACAAACGGCAAATTACCAATTTTGGCTCTGACCCCCAAACATGTGTCAACATCAAATTACATATATAGACAAAATCGAACAACATTACATGATGCAGCCATTGTCTCATTAAATATTTTGCTCAATGAACCGATTTGTCACTTAAAAGACTGAAGAGACATTGTGTTTATTTTGCGTTCACCTGACTTACCCTCATGCCACCTTCTTAGTGAATTCCTAAAGAGAACACAATACTCTTGTAAAGCTGAAATAGATACTGCCCTTCTTACTTTTGGAAACCTGAGTTATTGACACATTATTTAATCTCATATTTCACTTGTTCTGTTTCATTTCGCCCCTGGTTTGTAATATTAACATTAGGCTGCTCCAGAATCCAAAAGACTCTTATGCAAGGTTAGAGGGTGTGTTTTGAATATTTGTTTTTAGTTATTCAAAGTGGCAGCTTGTAGCACATTAGTAGCCTTCTTAGAAATTATGAGCTCTGGTGTGTGTTAAATAAAGTGTTTTTGTTTCTTTATAAAGATTGTGAAAACTCCTAGGACGTCTGGTTGCTCAAATGAGGTCAAAAAACTAAGCAGGAACTGAAACCTAGAATTGACATTATACATACCTCAGGGAGAACAACAAAAGGTCCCATGATTCATTTGTTAAGGTGTTATTTACATTACTTTACAAACAGACAACCTGAAAAGAAAAACTCTCAACATAGTGCTTTCAAAAAAATAAAAGCTAAAAACAGCACGGAGTACTGCAACAGCCTAAAACAAAGAGTCTCTGTAAGTATTGTAAGCTTTCTGATTGTTTCTTTTCAGCTGTCTCTGATACAGAAGTATTATGCAAAGGCTGCATTTTCAAAATAGTTTCCTATTTATATATACACGGAAATCATAAAAATATTTGATTCATCTTCTACATGTATTAATTTTTTAGATACATTGAAATATGAAATATTATATAGGTTCTATATTGGTATATATTATAGAAGCTTTATAATGTTTTTAATGCTATAATTTTATTTTGTAGAGATTTCCTGTAGCTCAGTGCTATTATCAACGCAAGATCCTAGGGGATTGCACGTTGCATTGTAAATTGTGGAAAATGCTGAAACTTAATTTTGTAGACGTTTGGGCAAATGTACTATGTATAAATGTGTCAGCAAGAGCAATGCTAGACACACAAAGCAAGTATCCTCCTATTACTGCTCAGGAGGGGGAAAATGACTAAATTTATTAAAAACACTAATTATTTTACAAGACAGGAGCTAGATATTATCTTCTGATGTTATATTGCGACAACTAGTTGGATTTCCTGTCGTGGTTACAATGTAGCCACGACAGGAAACACGTAAGGTGTTATTTTCATTACTTTACAAAAACCTGAGAAGAAAGTTCTTGGTTGTCTTCATGATAAATTAACATGTAAACCTGAAAAACAAGTAAAATTAGCATGTACACGGCAGCACAAATAAACAATGTGTTTAATGTGTGTAAGTAAACATTTATGTAGACAAAAACAAGATGTTGCTGCATTCTGCCAATCTATAATCAGTTCAGATTTCTGAGGACTGTGCATGACCAGAAACTATAAACTCATTAAATGTCTCCTTTGTAAAACTGCAATCCTTTTACATTTTATTATATAATAGTAGCTTTAAAGTAGGTAGATTTAAAAAACAATACAGTATGTGCCAGTGTGCAGAACATTCACGTGTGTTGTGATATGGACCTCTAGTGACAAAATGGTGAATTACTTACTACTTATTCTGTGTGGATTTGATAAAGATTATTCCTATGACTTTTCTGGTCAAAATTTTAGAATCTGATGCTTCATAATACAAGATACATTAAGAGAAGAAAACAAGGCATGTGGATAGCTGAAAACATACACGAGAGGTAAGAAAAACTATTTGAAACCATTATGTGATTTGTACCTGCAGAAATCTGCAATTGATTTAAATAATCTGTTATAGAAAAAGAAATGAATAAACATTACTTGTAGTAACAATGCAGGATCTGATCTGAGTTTGGCATTTGCTTACAGTAGGCGGTCACGCTGCATAAACAAGTGGCTCCTTAGAGGGGTCCTTGAATATGATTTAGTTTTTAACTCTTTGGTTAGTGTTCAGCGTTGCTGACTGAGCATATACAACGTCTGCGAAGTTACGATGTTCAAAGTTCTCAGCAAAGGGAGATATTCTCTTTAACAGAAATAGGTTTTTAAGGACTACAGTGAACGGCTCAGGGACTACAACAAGCTTCCTCCAGGGCTAGCGACATCACAAACCCCAAAATGTACATAAACCCAACCCCAGAAACATGCAACAAAGGCCACAATGGGCTTCTTTAGAAATAAGCTATTTACAGAAATGCAATATAATATACATAACTATGTGGTCAGCGGTGTATAAAGACCTCACAGTATCATGTTTTTCTTAGCTTAGAATGAGCTATTTCTATCTACTTACAACGTGGGTCCCCTTTCATGGAATTCGAAGTATCGCACTGTTACTCGCTGGAATAGTTGTCAAAATGGTGTCAAATGAGCATTTTTTTACTTGCGATTGAAACGCGCCTGTATTGCTTGGCGAAAATTTGCGTCTTTGCATTGACTTTGTTTATAATTTACTCACACAAATCACTTAATAAACGTTTGGTGTGAACCCCCCATCACCGCTAGATGTTGCTAAAAATTACACAATTGTCCTTTAAGTCCTGCTTTCAAATGTCTCTTAGTCCATATGCTTGTTTTATTATCCAACTTGGGTGCAAATTGATAAGACAGAACTGACGCTACTGTTATTTCTGTTTAAGTAGTCTCGCGTAGCCAGACCTTCATACTGAAGATCTGTGGCCGCTCTTTTGGCAAATGCCCACCCAAGAGGCCATATGACCGACAGATAAAGCAACCAATCAAGTTTCTTTTTGTGCGCATCATATTTAGAGACGTGGAAATGTCCCCGCACTAACAGACCGGTGTATTTTTTGTTTGTTTCAGAAAGCTTTTTCAGCTATGAGTCAAAATACAGAACTTCCTCATCAAGTGGAGAAGTGGACAAGAGAGCATGTTCATTACTGGTTAACTAAAGTTATTAACGTGGATAAAAAACATGCAGATAAATTGTATGAGGAAGAAGTATCTGGGGAAGAACTAGCTTGCTACCAGCCCAAACATCTGCAAGAAGTTGGTATTAAGCATGGGCCTGCTGTTAAAATTATTACCAGATTTAATGAGCTAAAAAAACTTAATGATAATGAATCAGATTCTGAGTCTTCAGAACACTGCCAAACACAGAAAACAAAAGCCATGCATGACACAACAGTGGAAGTCAAGGAAATGTTTTAACAGATCAAACACCAACATCTAAGACAAAAGCGTGTAAAAAGAAAAAATCTAAATGTCGACAAAAAAAATCTATAGATAGTCCACCGAAACTGGAAGAAGCTTTAATGGATAATACTACTCCAAGGAGAAATCCCTTAGAAGAAACCCAACCAAAAGATCTCCTAAAAATGGCCATCTTCCAAAAATAATCTTGCAGGATCTTCTAGTAGACAATCCTCCAAGACTGAACAAAATGAGTCAGTTAACCCCAAAACACGGTCACTGTTGATAAGCATGAAGCCTTTCAAAATAAAAATATTATAATGGATCCCTACCCTTGAGACACTCATGTAGTCTCTGTCCATTTGATCAGAACTCTGCTTCTCATCGATACATTCAAAACTACACTTTACCACCAGAGACAGGACCAGGCAATCTGATCGATCCAGTTCATGAGTACAAGTTTATGGGCAGAACTGATGATATTCATGTGATGAAGAAGAAATTCAATAAAGAGACATTCGTTTTGCAGCTGGATGTATGAATGCTCGGACCAATGGAACCATTCACTTTGGTATAGCAGATTCCAAGGATACTGAATATGTTCATGGGAATCATTGGGGTCAGTGTTGAAAACAGGGACATCATCATTGATCACTTTAATCAGGGGATGAAATCATACTTTGAAGGTCACACAGATGAAGCAAACGCATGCATCAGACAACCACGCTTTCTAGAAGTACTGTGCCCTGACGGCAAGTTATCTGGTAAATATGTTATAGAAGTGGATGTTGTTCCATCCCACAGTGTAGTTCAGGGTAAGCTGTTTTACATTCAGACACTGGATGAGGACAATCAATGGAAAAGGAGCAAAGGTAACTCACTTTTTATCAGAGAGGGAGCTGCAACCCGAGATATCTGTAAAATCGGTAATCCAAAAGAGTTACAATCTGAAATGGCTCAGAAGAATAAACAAATGAAAGCTCTGGACAACAGGAGAAAGCAGGCAGAAAAGAGACCTGAAAGTAAAAGAACATCAAACCAGGGGGAAAAGCTGAAGAATCTGTTAGCTTTTGGAGGAAACCGTCTTGGTCATTATGACTACTACATCATCGTAACAAACAAAAGCCATAGTGAACAACTCCAGCATCTTCAGTTCATGACAACATTGAAACTGTTTTGCGTACTGGACTTTGATCCAAACTCTGCAGTAAATGGGACCTGCCATACCTACACAAAAGTGCGAATTGCAAATCTTCACAAACCAAGGCAGCTCCTTGGGGATCCAGGAACTGTCGCAAAAGATCTCAACTTATACAAACAAACGAGTTGGGTATTTTGTAATGGCAGAGAAGACCTCAAGAATGAATCTGACATGCCACTCCGACCAAGTGACTGGTTAACAAACAAAGCAGGAGAAGTACAAGATGTGATCTCATTCCTGTGCAACTCCGAAACTCTTCCAAGAGGACGATTCTTAGTCATATTCCTCCTCCTGTCAACTGTTGAGGCCATGAATGATCCAATCTTTGACACATTCATGTCATTTTATAAAAACCATGGGGGGGCTGAGGGCATTTTGAGTATTTGCACTTCGGATACTTCCTTTCAGAAATGGAGAGATTTCATTCAAGCCAGATGTGAACATGACATAAGTCATCGGAGTATATATGACCTGGAGCTCAGTGAAATCAACGGAACAATACTGAAATTAGGACAGAATAAGTCAACTGCTGAGAGACTTCTGCCATCTGCTGAAAGAAGTTCAGTGGTTTCCAACAAAGAGATGAGGACCTTACGCCTTCTCTCGATGTCCTTTGTGAAAATGAGTGTGAGAATGAGTTTGATGAGGGTAGTGAAGAATTTCAAGAGTTCAAACTCAAAACAGAAGCTGAATTCTATAGAGGGGACAAGGTGAAATGGTGGAATTTCTATTTCTCTGAGAAAAGTACAGGAAGTCAATTCATTAAACGGGACAAATATGAACAACTTAAACGTATGATCGAATCAAAAGCAAAAAATCCAACAAGCACATGTGTTATGCTGAATCTTTTTCATCAACCTGGTTGTGGAGGCACCACCTTAGCTATGCATGTCATGTGGAGTTTAAGAAAGGATTTCCGTTGTGCTGTACTAAAAGATAACACTGTTTCCAAACTTAATGTAGCACAAGAAGTTGTCTACTTGGTACGTTGTGGAAAAACTGAGACCTCACAGATAACGCCGGCACTGTTGTTAGTTGATGACTCTGAGGAGACAGAAAACACAGAAGAGCTTCAGCACTGCACAAGAAAAATTCTTGATGACATATGTCCAAGTGCACTTGTTGTCATTTTGAATTGTTTACGTTCAAATAACCCAAAGTTAGATGGTCAAACAGTGTCATTGAGAGTCAGTTTATGACAGCAACACTGTCAAAAGAAGAACAGGATGCCTTTGAGACGAAGCTTAAGGAACTTCAAGAAACACATGAGAAACCAGAAAATTTCTACAGTTTCATGATCATGAAATCAAACTTCAGCCAGGAGTATGTTATAAATGTTGCTCGTAACATCTTGAAAGATCTTGACATTGAAAGCAAACAAGCACAACTTCTCTCAATCTTGGCATTGCTGAATTCCTATGTGGCTGATTCAGCTATTTCTGTGTCATTATGTGAAGACTTTCTGGGCATTAAAATGATGTTACGATGGAAGAAAACTGTTATTGAAGAAATGCAGCCTCAGTCATGCTTGCTCATTGAAGTTGAAGCCGAATGTGGCATGCACAAAGCAATCCGTTTTGTTCATCAACAGATTGCTAAA
The DNA here is from genome assembly GCA_006030095.1 of Triplophysa siluroides. Classification (NCBI taxonomy): domain Eukaryota; kingdom Metazoa; phylum Chordata; class Actinopteri; order Cypriniformes; family Nemacheilidae; genus Triplophysa; species Triplophysa siluroides. The sequence goes on along the minus strand of VCII01000203.1, from coordinate 3,523,707 downwards.
GAGTGTGTCAACGAGTTAGAGAAGACACACAACAGCCCAAGATCTGATATAGTCAGCAATTTGTTGCATTGTGACTTGTTTTTCAAAAGTGGCATAGGAAAAGACCAACTCTTACAATCAGTGAAAAACATTTTGATCACTCGGCAACGCAAGACAGAAGGTGATGAGAAAGACACTCTGTTTTCACCTTTAATTGAGGACATCAACAAGAATGATGGGCTGAAAAAAATCCAAGACATCTTTACAGAAGCATCTAAACGATTTGATAAGGACTTTGCAATCCCGCAAGCTTTAGCAAGACATTTCTATCTGAAAGAAAAAAACTTTGCTCAAGCAAAGGACTGGGCAAACAAAGCTAAAACCATCAAAGAGAGTTCATATACGCTTGACACTGTTGGCCAGGTCTCTAGAAGTGAACTGAGACATAAAATTGACAACAAAAAGCAAAGCAAACACATTACAACTGATGATTTGAAAGAATATCTTGATCTAGCTAAGGATGCGATAAATGCTTTCCAACGGCTCAAGTCTTGGCAATGACAGATGATGTTCCCGAGGAGACACGAAAATCACGCACCTACAATATATCTGGATACATGAGCGAGATTGACATTGCTATGACCGTCTTTGGCTTTGTAAAGGGACTGCCATTGTTTGATGAGAGGGACAGCATGAAGGATTACTACATTCAGCAGTTTTTCAACGGTAAAATACTATAACAAGCCTTCCCATAGTCCAGAGTGATGCCAACAACAAAATGTTGAATGTTCTTAAGGACAATGAAACATTCCTTGTTTCTTTGAGAACTCAAGTAGACAAAGCATTTGAGTTCCTTGAAATATTCTTTACTTACACAAGAGAAAAAGGAATTGTTGACAAAGAAAAGCAGTTTAAGAACAGAGCAAAGCTTTCAGAGCACTTTAAAAACTACATCCATCTATTTTGCCCATCATCAGAGGAAAAATGAGTGAGAAAAAGCACAAACCCAAACTTAGCCTGAACATGGAAATTGAGGAATGTCGAATGTTCCTGGAAGAATCCAGAGCGAACAATTTCCCCAGAATTCTTCAATTTCTGGAGTTCAGAAAGAACATGATTGAGCAAATTGTTGAAAAACATTCCTTCATATACAAGAATTGTATCACCAAATCACTCAAGGACAAAACAAATCACTTGCTTGCACACATCATTCTTAAGCTGAATAAACCAAACTCCCCATTTGCAAAACCCCCAAAGGAGCTTAGTGGTCTTTTGAAAGAAATCCTTCAAGAAGCTGGCACACAACATCAACATCCAGAACCATACTACCTTGCGCTGCTGTTGCTGTGGCCCGGAAACGACCCCCCTGACACCAGAATAACTACATATGCGGGAATGATTAAAAAATCCTCCAAAAAGCAACTCTTACACATTTTCAGAGCCAGAAACTCCATTGCCCACCTCTATCTGGGAAATGCAGATGGATTAGAAAGACTGCTTCCCAAATCAGCCCTTGACAGCGACTTCAGTAAGGTGAGAGGCCGCAATGTTCTATGGCAGAATGCAGACATTTTCAAGGAACAGGCGATTAAAGACAAGCTCCTCAGAGTACACGGCACAATCGAGGAAGGTGAGCTTATGCAGAGTACGGAAAGCTGAAGATTCCTGTCCGTCCCACCTACCTAGGTGGAATAAGAAGTGGTCAAAGTACAGAAAGAGTTACTTTCTACGTAGGCTTTGCTATTGATGGACCACTTGCCTACGATATTCAATACGCAGACAGGTAGAAAAATACATAAACCCATTAAGGCATGATGTCGATAATCCAAACAATACAGTTATTATCTGTTGTTACTACACACAAATGTTTTAGAATGTGGTAAGCAACCTCTCAAGAAACTGGGTAACCTGATCTGCTTTTCAGAATTTAACAAAACTTTTGATGACAAAACTTTTACGAAAATCACAAATCACAATTACGCTTTTTTTCAGAAAACAATGTATAACGTAGGCATGTTAAATGCTAACAAAATACAAGCATATACAAATATTTTTCTTATTTCTTGGTTGTTTTGGTTAAGTGTGACAAAATTGCATACATAAGTAATGCTAAGAATATTTGTGTGTACGATTTTTGTGTGTTAATGATATGTATATTTTGAAATTCTAGACTGCATTATATTATATCCGTCCCTGTCATGGATAATATGTATACATGCATGGTCATTGTTTAAATCTTCTGAAGCCATGATTATCTAAAGTCTAAATATTTCTCAAGTTTGATTTTTGTTTAATAACATGATAAATGGAAAGTAAAATGTTACATTGCAAGTTTATGCTTCACGTGTCAAATTCTTTGTGCATATCCTTTATGGAAAAGATGGAAAACTGGAAAATAGAGCATCATTGAAAGCTGGATGAAATTGTCACACTATTACTCATGTGGACTGAAAACAGGAAAACAGGCCGTTAGATCCCTTACAAAACAAAAATCTAATAGGAACATACTGGCAAATAAATATTTATTTTATTTTTTACGAATTAAATAATACATTTCAATATATTGGGATCAAGCATGCTAATATATTTTGTAATATAAAAAGGTCAAGGATGTCAAGGAATAAAGTAAACCCTGCTGCTGAATGTTATAAAAAAAACATTTTACGCTATAAGTGTACATTTAATTATCAGCTGTACAATGTTACACATTTACATTGACATACAGAAACAATAACGAAAGGTTTCACAATCCCTGAAATAATAAACACTTTAAAAAGTAAAACCGTTATCATATATTTCACTCTGGTTTGATGTTCCTTCAGAATGTTCCCCCAAATCCTTTAGGTCATCAACATGAGCTCTTCTCAGGCCACAACAGATCTCAGATCAGTATAATGTAGCTTCAATATAAACGCCAGATGAATAAAGGCCTTTGTTGGGGTGCAGAGTGTGTGAAACTACTGCTGAGAAATTCTCCTCCACTCCCCATCCTCAGAGCGACGGTAGAACTGCGGCTGTCCACCGGGAAACAGGCCATCAGCGGTGGGATGATCCAAAAGGAAGCGGATGGTGGATTTGATGTGCTGGATGAAGTGAGGAGGTTCTGCATTCGGCGAGGTGGACAGATACTGATGAAAGAAAAGAACAGACCTTTCATTTCATGCTGTACAGGCAAATAATGATAAACCACATGGGTCAGTTCATATAGCTTTTTCTCCTATAGCTAAATGAAGTAGAATGAGGACCTCACCGTGACTGGACGGGTCTAGTTTACTGACATGTAATTGTGAATGGTCATACAGATGTTTTTATGCGTGGGATTTCGCGAGAGTGTTAAAGTTAAGAAAGAGTCATTAGTTTATGTAAATGCTCTTCTCGGGACATGGAGGGCTGTTTTGAGTTCTGATGGAATGATTCTGTACAAAGATGAATAATAAAATAGGATTCCTCGTGATGGAGAACAGAGATTAATATTCATACCTGCAGTATAGTTTCATCATCTTGTGACAGCAAGAAGCTCATGTCATTGTTTGGTGTCCATCTGCACGGGCCGATTTTTACAAGCTCTCGACTGGAATCATACGCCTCAACCATCTGCCAATAACACACACACATAAACACAAGAATATAATTCAACAACTTCTTAAAAAGTGTGAGTGATTTGAATGTGTTTTCTATACACATACTGTATATTATACCACAGTAAGTTCGATGCTAAGCTTGATGTCTGGCAACTTTTCCTTTCTTATGGGGCCGAATACTTCAATGAACCAACCAAGTTAATCACTGTTTGTTAATAGAACTGTGGTCTAAGTTTAATATCACAAAGATACAGTGATTTTTATGGCTTGATGTTATTCACCCCTCCACCAGTGAAGCTGCGAGCAGATCGGAGCTCCTCTGCTGGACCTCGGCATGTAAATGTAGCTGGGAACACGTGAGCACTTTTAACATTTACTCCTGTACACAAACAAACAGACAGATGTCTAGAAGTATTATACACCTGTGAAATGTGAAGTCTTAACAGTAGAACGCACAGACTCTCCTTTTTATATTCATCTTACAGTAATTCATTATGAATTGTTATAACCCTGTGATTCCAATTCTACTTACTGTGAATGGGATGAAAGTAATCATTTGGCTGCTGTCATATCAATTGGACTGACCTGCTGTATGTGTGTGTGTATTGCATGGAAATATTGCACAGTACCTATTCCGTACACCAGGGGGCGATTGATCCCCTCCTTAACAGTATCATTCACATCTAAACAAGAACAGAGGTTTTAAGGTTAAGTTAGACCGTTATTGACATACAGTACAGCACACTTTCACATTATGTAAAAGTAAAGAGTGTTGATGGTCTACCTGTAATACAGCAGGTTTCAAGGTGAATATCTTCTTTCTGTTTTTGAAAGGCAGCTATAAAGCAAAACAGCATTTAGAACACAAAAACATTTGACACATATGTGCATAGTATTTAATATTCATCACATACCGAGTATACTGAGACTGAGGGAGTGAGAGATCTTCCCATCGTCCTGAAAACCCCCGACAAGATGGAGCTCTAATCTGAAGACACAAACACAGAGATCTCTTTTAGAAGACACAGCGTCTGTTGTTTATATCCAAAGGCTTTTGACATCAAATCTGGTAAGCAGTGCCGTTTTTTTACATTTTCGGAGACTGTTTGATTCACTAGTGCACTAGTTACATAATAATAGACTGCAACGAAAAATGATGTCAGCAAATGTATGTACAGAATTTTTTTTCTGCACAGAAAAGAATAACAGAAAATGGGTAGAAGTTCTTGCTAATTCATAAATATAACTCAAAAACAAAGCACATTTCTGCTCATGGGCGTCTTTGTCTGTGTGCAATATGAATCAGACTATCGATGAACAGGGTGTAGAGGTGGTCTGTGGGCGAGCCGTCTGAGGCTCAGTCTATTTGTATCAAACATTCTTTAAAACCCCCATAAGGTTCAGTAAAGAGATATATGACATCACATCACCTGCCATCTTTAGCTGGGTTGCTTCTGGAGGTGACAGCGTTGACTATGAGAGGAATTTCTGTCCATGTGTTGGACCCATCACAGTGTGCGAGACAAGTTGCTCCACTACCTTCAGAAGACAAACCAGCGTTAGACATCAACACTGGTCCACATCAGGGACTATATAGACACTGGGCTGTATTTACCTGTGTGACGCAGCACGACTAAGTGGCACGTTGTGGCATCATCTGAGCCCAGGATGGAGACAGAATCTGATGAAACAGAGATGTCAGTGTATGTGCGTGTGTGTGTGTGAACGTCACAGCACACAATAGATTCATCTCACAAACTCACTGTCTGCAGGTGTGGTGGCAGCAAACTCCCGCTGCTGGATGTACAGCAGCTCTTTCGGATCCACTGGTTCCAGACTCTTGGACGCAAACTGCCTTGCATGTTCCTAAGAGAAAACCAACAGGGATAGGGAATAAATAAATGTGCCTTTTGAGACTAAAACTGCACATGTTTATTACATGTGTGTGTCCAAACTGTGCATATCAATTTGATAAGGACTGTTTTTGGGTAGTTAACAAATAACACTTTTTAATTATCATAAATGAATCATGGATTTAATTCAATTTATATAGCACTTTTCACAATGTGCATTGTTCCAAAGCAGCTTTACAGGAGCAAATAAGAAAAACAAAGAAAGGTAAAACACAGCACAAAGCATGGTGTTTATAGAACAAGCAAGATCACTCTAATAAATCATTTTTGATAAATAAATAGATGCAGTCTCCCGGTGAGCAAGCCAACACTGACCTGCTGTGGCGAGGAACCAAAACTCCCTTATTGATTGATGGAGAAAAAAACCTCGGGAGAAACCAGGCTCGGGAGGGCCAGATCTCCTCTGATGTGTCATAGCTTTTTATTAATAGTTAATAGGTTTTATTATGCGGTAAACATGTAGTAACCATGTTTTTGGCAAACTGACTGTATTATCATAGTTTTACTACAAACATCATGGTTAACTATGGTTATTCTGGTCTGTCCAAAACTAAATTTGTGGTTACTGTGGTTTAACCAATACTATAATGCAAGTAGGGTTACTAGGATTATGAATCCAATGTGTTTACCATTTCTTATGTTGTTATATATAACTTTATATATCTTTGCTGTTTATAATGAATTGTTTAGTGATTTATAACTGTTCAGGTATTGCTAATAACAGTTTGATTACATTGTGACAACTTACCCCACTGTCTAACTCCTAGGCAATAATGGTGGAAGAAAATGACCTCATCTTAAGAAACATTTCATAATACAAATTAGACAGACCCCTATATACAGAGAAATGTCTGACGTTTTTCATTTTCAGTTCAATAAGTTCAATCTTTAGCACGTTTTTATCTTACACAAAACATCACATAAACAGACGGACCATTGAAACAACACTCATGTGCATACACTGTCATATACATACTATTTAGTTTTTAAAGAGCATAAATACACAAATAATAATACATAAGTGTATAAATGTCTAAAAGTGTGAACGTGTGAGATGATTTCTACCATCAGATGTGGATGTTTGCTGAAGAGTTCTGCGGTTGAGTTCAGGCGCTCTATGCGCTTATTCTGTGTGAACAGCGGCATCCTAACAGCGTGAAGATCTTATCATATAAAACTTATTGAAAACATCTATAATAAATAACTCATAAAAACTCTGTTAGATCCTTCATCGATGAAACATTTTCTTCCGCTTTGGGTAACGTCACAGGTCATGTGATATTATGACAGCGGAAATGGGTCGTGTTAATATAATCCAGTAGGCAGCGCTCCATACTAACTTTCTTCAAAAAAACTAAATATAATTTGCATGTTATATTTGATAAATATATAAATTAAAATCGAATGCCATCTATCGTATACATATCATATCTATATTCGTTTCAAGAATACAATAATATTTCATGTAGTACCGCTGTTGACCAGCAGATGGCTGTAGCGCTTCATCTGTCAGTAACAGTTGGAGGAAGTTTTATTTGTTTGGGAAATGTCAGAAATCTTCCACAGATCAGTGAAATCTTCAGATGAGGTCGTGTAATCCGTGTCCTGGTGCGAACACAATTGACAGTTTACTCCACCAGACTTAACGAGAAACAAGTACATGCACTACATTAACACGTAAAGATCTATGAATTGAAATCTGTCAACTCACGGTGATGTGTTTTGATCACGCACGAGTATGAGGCACGTAACGTTTGGTAAGAATATCACATCACGAAATGACTCACTTATTTATAGACATGCACACTATAGGTTACCAGAAAAACACATTGATATTAAATGAGTCATTAAATCTCTTCGTAAATGGACAAACACTGGTGATTGGCTAAACTATTACAATATAATATTTGATCTGTTTGTTTGCATCTCATGCAATTACATACTTTAAGTTTCTAATATTCCTATGCCAGGCCAGTGAGGTACATTCCAGAGATGTATTCACATTTACATTTAGTCATTTAGCAGACGCTTTTATCCATAGCGACTTACAAATGAGGTAAACAATGGAAGGAATTGGCACAACAAAAAGCATAAGCGCAGTAAAAAAACTGGCGTCATATAGCTTACCACAGTATACAAAGATACTTCTTTTTAAGGATAGAAAGAGTAGAAAAGAGATAGAAGTCATATCTAATCGGTCAGGTGCTGACGGAAGAGATATGTTTTTTTAGCCCATTCTTAAAGAATGTGTGTGCCATCTTTTTCAAGAATAAAAATATTGAATGTAGTACCGCTGTTGACCAGCAGGTGCTGTGGATTTTTTACAAGCCTTTGTAGAAGGAATTTGGTTTTTCAAGCACGGCAAAGGACTTGCATTCATTTAGAGGAGTTGTAAAACAGTTTTTTTCTCTACCTCAAATTAAAATACTAGATTTTACATAAACACTATTAATTATAATAAATATTTTTTCAGTACATCCTTACATTACTAAGATTCAAAACTATCACAGTATGTGATGTATTCAGTTCTATAAACTCAATTATGAAGACACATCCGTAACATCCTTCAGAAACACAAGCCCTTGGGCAGATCTGCTCGGGTCTGTTTGATCTATAGGCCTGTGATTATTAACTCACTGAATGAAACAGATGAAAATGAAGCGTTTCATCGTGTTCTTTGTCTCGGGTAAATACGCCTGCACTTCACAGGAGCAGGTGTGTGTGTTGCTTTGTTACTGTCCAGGAATTGAATGAAGTGTTTTATAACCCAATGCATATGCGACTATTAATAGACCAATCAAAACGGATGAGCTGGATAGGACTGAGGATTTATATCAATCACCTGTCTGCAGTGAATTTAAATCACAGAGTTTGATGCAGAATGTTTATTAAATAAAAACAACATGAAGGTCGTTATTTGGTACATCTAAAATGTCTTTACAATCAGAATTCAATTTTGTGTACACTTGTTTAAGTACATACTGTAGTTTTATTAGAGTTTATCAATGTAATGTCAAACAGAGTTGTGATAAATATATGAACTCTGACCCATAAATACATACAACTCTTAAAGCCAAACAGAAGTAAAATGATTTGAGACACATAATCCAGAAAACAAACAGCAACTGTTATACGAAAAGAAACAAGCGTGCATGAAAGTTTTACTCATGAAACATCAATTGATGAAGAAGTATGTATAAAAATATGGACATTTCTGATATTTCCAAGTGCTTCAATAGGCATCACAAACGTACAAATGTAGTTTGCTAATCCAAACAGGGACAGGCTATTGGTTTAAATAATTTGAGAAATGTGCAGCATTTGGTTTGCGCTCAGTTAGTTCCTCAAGCACTACGTTGAAAGATAACGAAAAAGGGACTTAGAATTCCTCTTCCTACAATTCAAGAGTGGAATGTCAGTGCTTCTTAAGCAACTGATGGCTAAAACGTGATCTAATCTATTAAACATAGAAAAATATACTTCTACAGCCAAAGAAAGTAAAGTAAATGAAATTAAGTTATGCCGCGGTCCTGTGTTTGAAGGCCAAAGCATAAAGCATCATGCAGCAGTCTACAACAGTCCAGAGCGTGTATATTTATGTAAATGCGTGTCAAATCAAAGTACAGAAAAACATCAGTCCTAGCCCACCACTTACGTGGGTTATGGGCTAAAACGTCACAGAGCACCAGGAGTGTTCAGGTATGTGCGTATAACTTTGTACATGTGAAGGAAGATAGTAAATCACAGACACGCTGGTGCATTTCTGACTTTGATGATAAATTCGAGCAGAGTAATAACAGACTGTCAATCGATCCATAGCAAGTGAACGGCGCTTCCGTGCTGACATTATGTTCTTCTCGCATTAATCACCTGAGATTCTCAGAACCGACTGCTCACCACTCACTAGTAACTGACATTGTCTCACCTCCCCCCCAGTCTGACGGTAGTGGCACAAGTGTTCACACGGAAAAATGATTCAGGTGGTTTTAAAATGGTTGACAAAGGAAAGACAGGCAGAGCAGCACATGTTCTTCTGAGTGAAATGATGAGGTTGATTACTAGAAAGAGACTTGATGTTTGCTAAGTGGAAAAGGAAGATCACCAGTATGAACCTAGAAATCCACCCTTTGGGACCCTGACCGGGGAGTGTAAAATACACATTTTTTTTCGATAGCCTCCCCCCGATAAAGCTTTAAAAATCACGAGCGGGTGATAACTGGTGTGTTTTTATGTCGTAGAATAAAAGTGCCTAATTTAAAAACAACATTAAAAAAAGGACTTAGGGAATCGGAAGTGTTTCAATGCAATTTTTTTGCATACAAAAATATGTCATTCTGTGCACCACTTCATATTACTAATATTTTATAATAAGTTTTAGTTTAAAGGAACATTTCACCCAAAATTTGAATTCTCATATTTAAAGCGTGGGGGCCCCAGATGGTTCCAGGGCGCCACAGATTTTGTGGCATTTTATGAAATATAGAAATTGATCTTACATTTTAGAGGTGGGCGGAATGGTCAAAAATCTATTTCACAGAATGAGTAATTTTATTTCACGGTAAGGATATATTTCATGAAACAATCTCCCATTATAATTGTATATCTTATACCTCATATTTAGATTGATTTAACTGATTTAATAATTACAGTTCATTTAAATGCTCACCATAGTTAAAATGTAGGCAAGATATGAAAATGTACTAAAGATGTCAAATTAAGTTCTGATCATCAGATGTATAACAATGAAGTATGAATATGCACAAACAATGAGAGTACAGTATATGACTAGTGTTATAAACTGGTGTTCATGGGGTCTGTACTGTAGGTCTTTATCACTCTCTATTAGATGAGCGATTTTAGTGTGTTGTGACTCTCTGTCTTTATTTTTGTTTATTCTCGGGCTTGTCTTTGCACTGCGAGTCTCTGGTGACTTCTCACGCGTCTCCCAAAACTGGAGTTAGAAGTGCGTCACATCAAGCCCTCATGCGACGAGCATCATTGCGCATTTTAACGCAAGTTTCACCTTGGCTCGCCTGAAGTTAAACTTGATTAAAACTATTAACAGCTTTACAAAACAACCTGACTTCTAAAATATGTGTTGAGAATGATCTTTTTTATATGCTGCCGCAAATCCCTGCACAAGCACTGCGGGTGAGAAGAGCGCCGGACTGGAGCGGATCACTAAACTACAGACTGAAAGAAGGTCAAAAGAATGTTTGATACGTTCATTTGTTATGGGTGGATTCATTCATTTGTTTTTTTCAGAATAGCGCCCAATTTGCAGAGCGCCGAGTTAACCACGCCTACTTATTTACATTCCGCGGAATAGAGAAATCTCTTACGTTTGACATTTTATTCCGCGGTAACGGAATATTCCTTCATTCCGCCCAGCCCTAGTACATTTTATGCAATCAAAAAGAAAAATAAGACCACCAACCAAAATAATCGATGTTTCAGCAATGTATAACTGAATATGTTTTTGGTTAAATTCTAATTTTAAGTTCAAGATTATACGTCATTATTTAGGGGGCTGCAAAGCGATGCGCTCTACACAAATGGGGCCTTCCAACAAAAAAAAGTTTGAAAACCAACCTCATGTCTGTAAATTACTGTAAATGAACTGTTCCTTTAAAAAATGCTCTAGTAAATGTAGACCGAAGCTGGCAAAAGGAAACGCACCTCAGCACAGGTGGGGTGTATGCCGATGGTGTTTTCAAGCTGATCTTTGGTAATCCCACATTTCATGGCAGCTCCGAACCCCTGCGTGACCTCTCCAGCATTAGGACCCAGATAATGAAAGCCAATCACACGCTCCTAAAACCAGGAAAATACACAAAAATCTATGTGATCTGTCTACATGATGCATATAAACAGTAATGAGGAAATCATGAGGATAATTCACCTAAATCATGTCATCATTTACTCACCAAACCTGTATATATTTCCTTGTTCTTCTGAACACAAAGGTAGATATTTTGAGTAATGTTTGTAACCAAACAGTCTGTGGCACTATTGACTACCAAAAACTACTATGGTTGTTTATGAAGCACCAAATTGTTTGGTTTCCCACATTCTTAAAAATGTTTGTGTTCAACAGAACAAAGAAATTCATAGTTTTGAAACAACCTGAGGCAGAGTAAATGACAGATTTTCATGTTTGGGTATTTGTTCAGATATTTTATCATATCCTATCAAGACTTTCAAGTGATATTGTTAACATATGAGAGGACAGAGGTTGTTGGTCTTACGTTGTCGAGTTTATTGCAAAGGACCTTGGCGTAGCACCTGTTGTTGTCCCGGCCAGGAACGGTGAACTCCAGCGGCCAGAACAAACTGTGATAGATCTACATAGACAAACAAACATCATTAAAACTTCCTCATTATCTGTGCAATTAATATTTCCAGTCTGATGACGCACCTCAAGGTTCTCCTGCCCGTAGATCTCCACGGCTTTCTCCTCAGGATAACCGCAGCTGCCGTACTCCATAGGAGTGAAGACGGTGGTGGGGACGTTCACATAGTCACACTGTCAGTGAATAACGGGCGAGAACAAGAAAATTATATAAAACAAAGTTAAGACTGTTTCAATCTAGCGGTTTTGAAAGACCATGTCGGACCTTCAAAGAAGAGCCAGCGAAGAGCCGCCGAGCTAGGAGTTTTCCTGCCTGAATGGCCACAGGCGTCAGCTCCCACTTCCCCTCCAGGATGTCACCGATGGCGTAGATGTGAGGAACGTTCGTCTGTTCTTCATCATTCACTGGAATCTTCCCGTTCCTGGGTGAAGAACAGAAAAAAAACACTGCTCAGAATGGTGTTCCACACAGTTGAGTTTAAAACATGTAAAAGCAGGAAATGTGATTTACTTTAACACTCAGCTATGAAAAATGATCGACAATCCTAGTACAGATACAAATGAAGAAACATGATGCAACACCCTGTTAAAGAGCGTTCAACTGAATTTACTAAAGTCTGAAAACTTGAGCAAAGAGGGGATTCATTCATATGAAGGAAACAGTCATGATCACTACATGCATGTGTGAAGAGGTCATAAGGAATCATATGACTGTTTGAATGACTGTAAAGCTTCTATTCCACTCTAATCTCTAACATACAGACACGTTCACACTATAATAATACACAGGAGCCACTCAATTTGAAGATTTTTATATTTGAATTAATCTAATCTTTTTCTAAATGGATATAATTTGCCCTAATTATTCCAGCTCTCTTACTCATTACACTATACAATGTGCTGGTGAAATGCTGGAGTTTAGTTGTAAAACTGCTGATTCACCGTGACACTACAGCCTCCGCCCCCTCTCAGGCTAGACCAGCTCCTCCCATGTTACCATGGGAATGAATGGAGAGCAACTATGAGACCTGCCAACCAGGAAAGAACTTAAGGTAGATATAAGACAGTAGCTGGAGGGTGGAGACATACTTTGGGTTGACTTGAACTCCAGCTTTGTCTAGTCCAATCTTCCCCGTGCAGGCATCACGACCGACTGCAATCAACACCTGAGATAGAGTTCCAGTTTAAGATCAGCATCATTATTTTATTATGTTGCAGAGTGAGTAATAAGATACGAGACTAAAGAATCAAGACCAAGACCAATGCTGCACAAAGTAATAATGCTAATATTTACAACTAACAGAATACTTATTACTCATTTTAAATATTAAACAAATACACTGCCCGTCCAAAAAAAAAGTCACCGCCTGGATTTAACAAAGCAAATAGGTAAGAGCCTCCCATTGGATTGGAGGTCTAGGTTCAGGACGTTATGTGCCCAAAGAATGAGGTCAGCTGACTATCTGAATGACCAGGTTATTCCATTAATTACTTTTTTCTTCCCTGATGGCACAGGCATATTCCAAGATGACAATGCCAGGATTCATCAGGCTCAAATTGTGAAAGAGTGGTTCAGGGAGCATAAGACATCATTTTTTACACATGGATTGGCCACCACAAAGTCCAGACCTTAACCCCATTGAGAATCTTTGGGATGTGCTGGAGAAGACTTTGCGCAGCGGTCCGACTCTCCTATCATCAATACAAGATCTTGGCAAACAATGAATGCAAAAATTGACATTCTGGACATTGCAGAAGCTTATCGAAACGATGCCACAGTGAATGTGTGCCGTAATCAAGGCTAAATGCGGACCAACCAAATATTAGAGTGTGTGACTTTTTTGGACGGGCAGTGTATCTTTAAAATGTAAGATTTATTAATTATAATTTTAAATACTATAACCGCAAGTGCTTCTGGACCAGTGTTTACATTTTGTACATTTATAAATTTGTTTTTAACGCCCTTTCAGCACTAAAGGCCATTAATGGCAAACTTATTAATGATACAATCAAACTTAACAAGCAATTGTAATTATTATATAAAAGAACTACGCATAGTAAATAATAATCATAAATTCTTACATTTTAATACTTGATAACAAACCCTAGATCCTGCCAGGAGAAGGCTTTTATTTTAAATGTCCATTAATGTAATCTCTGAATAAAAACGCTGTCTAGTATCATTTAAAACAGGACATTCAAACAGAATATGTTTCACAGTCAATGGAATTTTACAAAACTCAAATATTATTGGTTCTTCACCTTTTTATATGGATTTAATTAAATACTGTAATCTAATAAAAAATATGCATTAATATGAATCTCAAGCTAATTAAAGATGCAATTTTATATTTATCTTTATCCTACCAATAACTTAATAATTCTAAAGGTAGAGCACTAACAAACAGTTAACTAATATTCATATGACACTTACAGTGTTGTATTCCCCCTCAAGGATTTCATCACTCTCTGTAGATTTGGCCGTCACCTTCAGTCGCCCCGGCGTTCCAGCTTCAAGCTCCTCTATCTGAGATAAAGTCACAGAATCACTGCTGTGTTTTATGACCAGAACCTGATCATCATAATGTCATAACTCCAGCCGCATCAGATAGCGGCTAACAAGTTCAAATTAAATTCCCAACACACACACCTTGACAGGAACAAACTTCCTGATGAATTTGACCCCGTGAGTCTCCATGTGGTCACCAGCGCGGTTGGCCATGTCCTGGTCGAAGCCTCGGAGCAGAATGGAACGAACCATGACGGTCACGTCCAGCCCCAACCCGGCCAGAAAGCCTCCACACTCCAGAGCGACATAAGACGCTCCGATCACTAAAGTCTTCCCGGGACAGTAGGACAATGAAAACAGGTCATCACTGCAAGAGCGGGGCACACGTGGGAGAGAAAATACAAGATCATGAATGGCTGAGGATACAACATAGAGAGACTTATTTCCTCTTTTAAAAAGCAGACAAATGTTTGTTTAATCAGCATAAAGATTGTAATAAACCGACACTGGGATCTTGCCAAACACCTGGTTTACTTCCTCTTCTGATAAATGACCTCTGATAAAATCATTTTCTGATCTCCTTCTGCTACAAAGCTGTTGTTTGGGGTGTATAATTACTGAACGGGTTGCCTTGATCAGACGCCTGCGGTGCGGCACAGTTAAAACGGCTCTCTGGAGAGGGTTTATAAAGATCAGCTCACCTGGTGATGCAGTACTCTTTGTCTCCGGGGATGCCAAGGTAACGAGGTCTTTCACCTGTCGCCAGGATAAACTTAGAGGCGGTGTAGAACATCTCCTTACCGCGCTTGTTTGTCGCCTAATAAGAGTAAACGGAAGATTAGTCGAACACACAAAAATAATAATTAAAATGAGATTTATTTTCTAGTAAACTCATTAAATGACATGTATCCTGTGACAGAGTGTTGCTAAGCAACCATATATAGTCACAGATCATAACATCGTTTTATCAATATGAGTTCTGTTATAGATGTTTCCGTTAACCTGGACATTGGATTAAGTGTCCAAAAGCACTTGCCTTGATCTTGTGTGGCTCTACAAACTCAGCGTACGAGTTGACATAATTGACATTCTTGTCTCGGAGGGAAACCCTGTAGCCCCAGTTCAACGAACCGATGTAGTTATTTACTGCGGTTTTCATCGTATCCCAGTTGTGGGTCACTAGAAAAAAGGGCATTGTATTAAAAAAGTTAAAGTTAAAACCTTAGAGAAACAATATCATCGTGCTCATTGGCTTGTGTGTAAGGTGTTTTCATCCACAAAAAAACGTTTTATGATACATGTCTGATTCATGAGCACTTTCACAATCCACAAAAACGGTTCAAACGGTTTCTCACGTTCCTTGGGAAAAATGTAAAACCTAGTGGGCATTTTATCATCAAGACCATTTATTTTATCCATGACTTGTTTCCTCTTTACAACCAAATTACATCAGATCAGAAATCCCAATATTACAACACAACTCTTCTGGACATATCCTGTTGCAAGTTCTTTAAATTTGACAGAAATCAGAAATGCAATCCTTCCATTTTTAACAGAGCAACATAGTTCTTGTTTTAGTTTAACTGTTGTCCACAATCCACAGATTTCATGATGTGTTTTTGTACCACACGCAGACATACGTGCATGGAGAATGACTCACCTTGCTCGCTAAACTCCCAGCCGAACTTGCGGGCATCCTGCATGGCTGTACCCAGCAGGGCCGTTTGATGCATGAGCTTTTTAGGAATACACCCTACATTTACACACGTGCCTCCCAGACCTAAAAACACACCGTTACACCTTAGTATGTCAACATGAGTATGCAAACATGGTATACATCTATGAATCTTTCATTACCCCAGGTTGTGCCCTTTGGTGTGGGAACGACATAATCCAAAACCATGACCTTCTTCCCCAAGATAGCTGCTTCCTGTTGGGGCAGCAACAGGAAATGTCAAGATGTGCAACAACCCCAAAACTGGCCGGTATGTTGGTCTACAACTACATTTGTGTTGATGAAAGTCACATATCTTGGAGTCACATATGACTTCCTTACCTTTGAGGACGCCAGACCACCAGAACCTCCTCCGATCACGATGAGGTCATAGTCGTACACCTCACTCCCTTCACCCAACAGCTGCTGCAGGACGCCATCTTTGTGCGCCTGTTACCACGACAACCAGACAATCATTAGCAAAGGCATATACGCATCGCTGATAAGAGCAATCGTGAAGAGGCGCTCGTGAATATTCAGCTCTATTACATGAGGTTCCAAAGACAGAAAAACAGCAGATGGTTTAGACGGCATGAGGACAGGTAATTGATGAGAGATTTATTATTTGAATAACCCTAAACTCGCTCAGCAGTTGTGTAAATGAAGTCTCAGAAAAAATCTGGGTTATCTGGGGTGATTTTTCATATTTTAGACTTTATCTGTAATGAAGTCCCTCTATGTCAGCATGTATGGAGAGGGTGTTTGATACAGGTTTTTCATTGGCTGATGGGTTATCAAGACATTTCTGAAATGCTTGCAAAATCCCAGACTTCAGACTTTGCCAGTCATAAACTCACAAACACAAATGACAGAAAAAATGTGTAAAGTATCAGAATAAATAACATTTAAAAAAGAAATTGAGCTGAAATGTCAGTGTATGACCATCAACATTAAAGCTTGTGATTCAATTCAAGTTGCAACAGTGTCTTTTGCAATGTTCCAATTGTAATAATTTCAGTTTCATTTTTAATAGGAATAACTTATGACAACCATGGCTTGCTTTCTATGGTCGACCACATTTTTTTAATAGTAGGCGGGCATTACACGGAGTGATGCAAATCTGACCCAGAACTGAAATTAAAACGAAAGACGACTTGTTCGCTTGATTCAGAGTCGACACCTTTTTTCCCAATCAATTAACTTTGTTATTCGTTCACTTTCGGCTTTATAACTGGGCAGACTGCATACATTCACACACAGCTACATTACACACGGCATTGTTATATTCACTCTTAAAAATTTTTTACAATTTGAGACAATTTAGCAAAAGCAATAAAACAACCGATTCATATATGGTGTCATGTGATATTTTTTGACGAGACAACTAGTCACAAGATACAATAACCAATGAGACCTGAAGTTATCGGCATGCTCATTGGTTTCAATGTTACAAAATGAGCTGATCTGATCAACTGTAGTCTTTTGGATTACTTTAATGATGGATGGATTGATGTGCTTTAACTAGCATCACTTCCATGATGGAAGGCTCAACAAGTTCTATAAAGATATAGTGACAGACGACTGGAAAACACTGAGATAAATCCTTACCTTCAGTGTGTTATCGCAGCCCCCGATGTGTTTCTTATTAATGAAAACATTGGGGACCGTTTTCTGCCCCGTCATCTCATGCAGCAGGTCCTGGTAGTTAATTCCATCCTCTGAAACACAGATCAGATGTGATCAATTATCATACTGCTCATGTTACACATCTACACCACATGGGCTGCTCTCCAGGATGGATAATTCAATCAGATCTGGATCAGACACAGCAGGCCTGCTGCTGAAACTAATGCTTGGCTCTGACTGCACGGACGGAACAAGCTAATCAGCTTGACTTGAATATCCACTATATACTCACAATGACTTTAAAGTGAAAAAAAATGTAATTTAATATGTTTCATATAATATTTTTATGAGATTTAATTTGAAATGTTCTAAATGTATGAAATCAATTTGTAGATGTTTTTATCTGTTTCTCCAAGAATTCGATTTGGGGAATTATCAGGGTCACATAATGGGGGAAGGGGGTGGGAGGTGATTCGGTATGCACAAGAAAGATGAGAAATTAGTAACGCTGGAGTGAGTGTGACTCAGCAGGTCACAGCAAACACACTGCTGGTTTTACTGCTTTAAACATTAACTTTAGAGTTCAGCACAACGCTCAGAGACCACAGGACATATTTCAGATCATCTATGAGTCAGCCCACTGGAAAAAAAACACTCAGTAACCTCTAACATTACGTAACTTCAACCAGCACGCTCGCTAAGGTGGAAATAGATTAAGCAGGTTTTCTGGATGTCTTTGACTAATGATGAGAAAGATGAGAAACATCAGGAAGAACCTCGCCTAAAATTTTGTCATGCAATCCACTGAACTTGCATATTTAACAGAAAAAAACATTAAGAGATAAAGCGCAACATATATGTTAACAACATTAAACTTCAAGTGAAACTAGTTTATTTTTTAATGACAATGTGGTGTAAAAACTATTATAGTGTGAACAATAGAAATGGCGGTATTATGTTGTGGCACAGCTATAAAGTGTAAATTGATTTGCATATTTGATATGGATACTGATATCTGATACGATATGTAAATGATTGACAGGTCCTGGGATCTTACCCATCAGGTCGAGCTCTAGGGCATTACATTTCACATTCAGCTCTTTAAAGAGTTCCTTCACCTGAAATGAAAGAAACTCTGCATGTTAGTTTCTAAGCACTATATCCATTTTGACAATGACAATATATAGCAACTTCATCGAATAAACATTTTGCCAATCTACAGTCCTTTGTCGTCTTCACACGTTACCACTATTTACACTGTAAAGTCATTTCGTGCATTTATTTTAAAGTTGTAAAACAATCTGACAGGGCATTTTGCTATGTAAAATCATCCTATCTGTTTTTTTGTCGATGTGGTTTAGATTAAATACATTTTCGCGCTGCGGTAGGAAAATCTGACAAGGTAGGAAAATTCGACAGAACACCGATATAGTGCTTTGAAAGGGAGGGGTGGAGTGAGCCATTGGTTGCAATTCGCAACCTCACCACTAGATGCCGCTAAATTTCATACACTGGAATTTTAAAAATGGTTATTAAAACAGTCACTGGAGTTTACAACACATTTTATTTGCCTGCACTTTTGAGGATCTTGACATAAACCTCTATTAATCAAAACTCAAGATATTCTTAAAAAAAATGTATAATAATAATAATCTGTTAATTCAGAGGTGAATAATAACTTTTACACTACGGTCAATTTTATGCCGTTCTCAGACACTTTTATCCAAAGGGATTCACAGCGTATTTAAGAAAAACGATTTATCAGTATGTTGCATTAGAATAAAATTCCATTGCTAACACAATGCTCTACCAATCGGGCTTTTAAGTATATACAGTATTAGCATATTTCTCTTTTTAAGTCCTTCAAAGTATGACTAGTTTATAATCTTTTGCACGAATAGACAGGTGGACATGGCCACACACATAATTGTTAGAACATTCCTAAAACTTATATAAAAATTAAACTTATTTAAGTACCGCACCCTAATCTTAATCCTCATACATTGCCATAAAATCGTATTAATTTAATAAATCTTACGTAACTCAAGACGGGACACTTGAGATATATTGGGGTGTGAAGAAAAAAAAACGTACCCAAATTATAAATGTGTTTTAATAACACGTATACACTTTTCCCACTAACTATATTGGTTAGGACACCCATTGTTTACATACCAAGGAACCTATTCCCTAACACTATCCTTAACGTAAGATTTGGTACAGAAGACCATTTAAAGCGTATTTTAACTTTTTGGGGACAGATTTCACTATATTTGAAAACTTGTAACATTAACTGTCAAACATGTGGCCAACCTGCACACAAAGACACAATATCGAACAAGCACCTCTCAAGCTAAGCTAACTACTCCAACATTTCAGTATTTTGCTTAAACTGGTCGCACTCTATTCCCTGCACACATAATAAAACGTTACAATTTTGACTGAAGTAACTTTGTACTCAACAGGACTAAGTTGTACAAGGTTATGGGACATGTCGTAACGACATATCCGTCAAGACATTTTCTCAACACCCTTCAATGCTCACTTACCTTAACACAATAAGGGCAGTAACTCTTGCTGAACACCAGCACCTGACTGGAGTCGATCAGTTCTTTGATCCGTGATCGGATCTGCTCGCGACCCGGGTCATTTTCAACGGGCGGCATGATGATCGACAGCTGATAACTGATCTATATTCTGCGCTCTTCCGCTTTCCGAGTCAATAATTCTGAATAAAGTGAAACCCTGATCTCAGCAAAAACTCATGATGTGATGTTAAAAACCGACGTGACAAACGAGAATTTAAAGACTTTAATCATCGTCCGTCCCGTGCCGCCGGTAAATGACGCTCCGCAGCGCGCGCACTTCTTACATAAGACCCCCGTCGGCCTGACCTAAGCGCGCCTGACTGAAAAAACTCATTAACACATTGAACATAATCGAAATGTGTGTAATTTATTGGTATTACAATTTTAAAGACAACGTTAATACACAAGGTTTATTCAAATTAATTTAAAAGGATCTTTTAAGACACCGTAATGAGTTAAAAGCCATTAAGCAGTTTATTCAAACATTTGGTTATGAGTCAATGGATTTGACAACTTATTAAAATACTTCATTATGTTTAAGATATTTTCCACGTATACACAAATGGATAGAAAACTCAAAAAGTAATTAAAGACCACCCGGGTAATTTGCAAGAACCCTTAATGTGTTTTTATAATGGTCACCACTGCCATCTGGTGTCCAAAAATACATAACGCCTAGTCAGATGTCTCAATTTAGATAATCTCATTGAAAATGCAAGAAACCCACCAGTTAAAACTAAAACAAATTCAATTCACTACACGCTTTGTTTAACCTTTTTAAATGTTGCATTGTGTTTCATTTGTAGTATGTAACAATAGACACAAGAGGGCGCCACTGCATCAAATATTAATATTTTTTGCTTTAAATGGAATTACTCATCAAAATATAGGCTAGCCTATATTAATTTAAGGAAAAGCATGCAGAATAGTCTAAAATCTATTAGTTCATCTCTAATGACTGATTGTATGTAGTGATAAATAACAGTTCAATTAAATACATTACTTTTGATTTACATAGACATCTGTGAGATAAAAAATATACATTTTTGTAGTAAGACTTTATTTAAAGGCTTAATAAATTGCATAAATTCTACTTTATCACTTTTCCAATTAAACAAATCAAGTGCAAAATTTACGATTTAAACGTTTTTTTTCCCAGAAATCCATCTTGAATCCACCCTTCTGCTGGAATCAGAATATTTTTTCACTAAAAAGTGTAAAAGAACGACACATACTAAAATATTGATCATCAAACAAAGAATGGATTACATGATGTCATCTGATTTCAAAATCTGTTTTTTAGTTTGAACAACCCATTTTAAAGATTTGACGCAATCTGGCAGCAGAAATCCAAATTACACCTGAACCATTGTGAACAATTGGGCCCTGGTGTCTATTGAGAAATATTGTACACAATTTGTCACCATGGTGACAAAGTCAAGCATTCCAATAAATAAAATAGACCGCACATCTCCACCTCTTTTGTCATTCAACATGCATGCATAATGTCTCCAATCAAACATGCATATCTCATCCTTATTCATTGATAATTCCCCGATGCCTAAACTTTTATTGCTGAATCTTACAGTCTGTGTTCTCACAGGACTCAAGAATCAGAGAACATTCTTAAATGAAGGCTTGTTATCTCATTTGTAAGATCAATACCTCTCGATGTGTTTAGGCTGATGAAAACGTTTTCTCGCCTCTTTGATGAATCCGCAGTAACGGATCATTTAATACGTGATTTGTGTGCACCTAATCAATCTCAGTCGCTTCACTTGTGTTTCAGTGCCTGTGAGTCGGTTGTGGGTGATTTGAATGTTAATCGTCAGAGTTTGTGTGGGAGATGTGGGAAGTGTCTTACACATCAGTTGTCTTGCTCTAGTGGAGACTGACAGCCTGTGTTTCACAAGCACTTTAACTCAATCAGGATGAAATGAACTGAAGCACAACACATGAATTCTCAAACACTGTCAGATTTGCCCGCATTAGCCTGTTCACGCTAATGTGACTCCAGACAACCATTGACCTCTCTCACAGCCTGGCTCTTTTCAGAACAGTTTACTGTTTCTTCTAGTATAGACTCAATGTAGTATGTAAATGTATGAGTGGAAAGAATAACTAAATATGTTTTTTTTGCAAGCAACATATAGCATAACCATCCAATATTTTAGGATATTATAGGAGATGTATAACTCGGAACCAATTTGTTTTGGGGGCTTTTAAAATCATGAAATATACTTTTTTTCCCCTCCCTGTTTTTTTTTACATATAGTCAATAGAACAATCAACAGGTCTCATTGCATCATTTACTTCAGCTTGACAGCTCAGATGATGATGATGATAAACAAACATACAACAATGCGCCATCATTGCATTGAGATGTCATTGAGATGAATTGAAATACTAATGCTCAATGAATCTTCAAGTCCTACTGAGATTCTTAAATTTGTCAAATATTTGGACTTTTAATGCAAAAAGATGCACATATAAATGCCAATGTCATGATGTGAGATGAAGTGATAATGTTTGGCTTTTACTATGTGTAATGTTTATCATTTGTTAAAGTATTGTTCTTTATTAATTGTAGGCAGTCTTGAGTACAATACAGCATAAGCATAAGCTGTAGTATGCAATACACAGCCAATGGCTGCTTTCCTGAAAGTTAGCGGGGTTTCTGGACCACATTGATTTTATGGGGTCACATGTTTTCTTACGGATCGCTTCCCTTATGAGGATTTAAAAGGAATAAAGGTCTATGATTGGTTAACCTTCACCTTCCCTTCATGGGTCTGATCATCTCATTAGACACAATTACTGACGCCTGACAGATTTACCTGCTGTTTAAAGTCAAGAAGTGGAGAAGCCCTAAAAAACAACTGAAGTCTATTCTGATGATCTTCTGTGTTAAATGGACAGTTCACCCAAAAATTACAATTCTGTGATTATTTACTCACCTTCGAGTTGTTCCAAATCTGTATGTCTTTGTTCTGATGAACACAGAAAAAGACATTTGGAAGAATGCTTATAACCAGATATATTTGCTCCCCAGATCCTGTCGAAGCTACCCCTGCATGAGTTAAACAAATTCTTTCCATAAGTGCTTGAATGTTCACTGAAACAGTACTTAAAGTACTTTTACTTGTATTTTTAGGCATCATCCTCCTGCCACAAGCTCCTCTACCATTCAGAAGGAGAGCAGTTTCGACAGGCCAATGACTCCATCTGACCCGTCGAACTTCATTTTAAATTACACTTTGTTCTCTCTGACCGACAAGTAATGGTAATTACAATTGAACAGTTCTGTTTAAAATAAATGTGTTTAATCTCCATTTGTAGTATTTTCAGCGAAGCAAAAAGGTGGAGCCAAAAGTAATAAGGCTACGTATGGAAAACATGTACCGGGTCCCATGTTCCATTCCCCCATTCACATTTATACACCTTCAGTTCAGAGGTAATATGTAGTATTACAGTAATATGAGACCCACAAACAGCAAAAGCCTCAATTTAAGAATTGCTGTTTATTATAATTGTACAAAATCTTTATTTGTTGTATTTGCAGCTAAATAGGAGAATTGCACCAGAAATCCATACAAGTGGCGAGCATACAAAATACCAATAAAAATAAATAATCAATAGATCAACAACTTCTGTCCAAACAAATGCTCTCTGAAGCGTCCATCCTTCTACATTATAAAACATGCTGAAGCACATAGTGTGCATGATAAGGGATATGGAATGATTCAGCTATGAAGGACAGTTCAAACGGTTAGACAGCACTGGCGAATAAAGGAGGCGACAAACACTGGTGTCATATACAAACATAAATGTTATCTCTGTTTGACTGAAACTTTGAACAAAATGTGTGCTAGCAGTTTAGCATTAATGTTCGGTCAAGAGGGTTAAAACACAGGCACAATGGAATGACCATTACGCTCACAGTCTTTAGAAAACCACTAGAATAATGGAGTCAGGTCTTCATAACTTCTACTCGTGTGATATTATTCTAAAACTCTTCTTATTTAGTAGTTCAAGTAAAATAAACCACAGAACAATAACAGCAATAAAGTAATTATACTTGTATTGAAGAGAGTGTATTGGAGTAGAATCAATATCAGTAGAACTAGATACCTAGGCTGGGGGACGTGGCCCGATTCGAGGCTTTCTGCAAACGACGTTTTGGCTGAAAACCATGTGTTGAACGAATGTCTCTTCTAGAATGACTGGATCATAGCACAGCTTTTCACACTATACATTATGCCATTTCAATGGATAGACATGAAAACTATAATGCCACTAGCGGGCAGGCATTACCAAATAGCCAGTAAACTAACATACACAAACATTTGTAATGTTGTGTAATTTTGACATATCGTGTGTTCATGTTTTCATGTCTCATTCTCGGGATATCTGACAGCCACAGCTGAAACTTGCGACAACCAGGAGTCTGCAATGATGCCAGAAATGGTGACAGAAGAGAAAGGTAGGTGAGTGCATGCTTTAAATACACTTCGAAAATGATTGACAGGATGATCAGACTACTACCGAATGTGAAGAGGTATGTCATTCAGAGTTTAGGACGAAGGACACATGTTGCTTATTTGATAACTGTTTTACTTTCTTTTGGGGTTTATGTATGAGCTTTATTTTTGAAGATTTAAAGGGGTCGTATGACACAGCTAAAACTAATATTATCGTTTGTTTTAGATGTAATGCAATGTGTATACACGATTTAAGGTTCAAAAACACTCTATTTTCCACATACCGTGCATGTTTGTATCTCCTCTTTGCCCCGCCTCTCTTAAACACACAGATTTTTTACAAAGCTCATCGATCTGAAAAGCGAGGTGTTCTATGATTGGCCAGTTGACCAGTGCGTAGTGTTTGGTCGAATACTGCAAGCGTGTGAGGGAAATGTAACGCCTCTTACCATATTTGGAACACCAGGTTTCAAAGCAATTGTACTGACAGGTGCGCCCACCCTACTTGCGTATACATTTGGGCGGTCTTAGTCAAATCATACCACGAACTGACGTAGATTTGTGGGGGTGGTTACACAAGGAGTTTCAGGCAGGTCTGGGTGAGCATTCGCTTTCAATAGAATGCTTTCTTTGGTTCCCACACTTTAATATTTGCAATTTTACGTGTCTAATACATGCATGGGCAACTTATAACAAAGACACAGAAAAACACATATTCGCGCCATATGACCCCTTTCGCTTTTTTTCCGAGGCATTGTTAGATGCCTGTGTTTTCTGTCATAGCTATGTAAAGATTTGATTTCAAAAACTGTATCATAGCTATTAAACCATATCTTTAGATTTTTTCCTTTTGTCAGTTTACTGATTCCTCTCATGTTCATAATTACTTAAAAAATGCATGTAGCTATGTGAACTTAATTCAACAAAAATGTCAACACAAAGCGCACAATAAATATGTATTATAAAATAGCTTTGCGTCATGCCTAATGCCCTTCAGCCGTGATTTATTAACGATAAACGAGGGTAAAGAGGGTTCATTTTTTTATTTATATTGGGTTTAAAGGAATAGGTTACCTGAAATAGTAAATAAATACACTTTATGCAGATAGGTCCCAAAATGTGCTCTGTGACAAATTTTACATATGTCATTTTTTAAATAAAGAAACATCCCAACATCTGGAATGTCATGAGGACGAGTAACCTGGCAGAAGTTTCATGTTTGTGTAAACTGAATTCTTTTAACATTCTTTATGTGGTCTTCGTGTTTAACACTAGGTGGTGCTGTTGAGCTCTCTGAGGATGGGAGGCAAAAATGAAACATGACAGACGAATCACGAAGACATTTAGTTGATGCACTTTAGAGTTCTGTGTCATTCTTTGAATAAAGTAATTTAAAAGTGTAACTTTTTTTTTATATTAAATTATAACATGCAGTGCATTTGACATTATGATGTAAACAGCCTATGTTGTAAATCATAACAGAGGCCACTTTTTGTTTTTCATGTTTGAAATTCATAAATGCAAAATGTTGAAATGTATGTAGATGATTGTATGAATACATTTCTATTGATCCACCTAACACAAAATATTGCTTGGTGTTTGTAAAAAACAGAAAAAGCCACTTTCGGTGAAAAAAGTGCTTTGCACACATTTCTCAAATAACTTTTGAGAACAAAACTGAAGTCGGTCGGTTTGCAGTTATCAGTCCACACAGAAACAAGTCTGAGCTGTGATTGCTCGCTTACATGTCAATAAGATCATCATAAATATTCTCATCTTGAATACAAGACCAATCCCTGTAAACAGGATTCTTTAGTGTGAGACTAAGATTTTAATTTTTACTATTACGATTCCTTTAAGAATGTCTTCTGTATTACAATATAAAGGGTAAATTGACATATTTCTATAGTTTACGCTGGCACATTTACTCACACGTATCTAAAAATAAACTCAATATTTCTATTATGATCATGTATATTTACCCAAGGTCAACTACAAAAAGAGAAAAATCTTCATAAATACATATTCAATATTTACATATACTTTATAATATTTAAATATTATATATACAAATTTGTAAAACCAAAAAAAATTGTATTCCCACAACAGATTGACGAACATAATCACATTGTAATTCGGGGGAATGAAGGTATATTCTTGAAATATGGCATCCTGTTATGGAGAGATATGAAGATGTATTATTCAGAATGTCTTTGATCTTTATACAAACATGCAGGTCCAGTGTCACACATACATGGATAAAACAAACATCCACACAAAACAGCGCTCTTCATTCAACGTTTAAAATGACATGTACCACATAAAGGATCTTTATGCCAGGAGTGTGTGTGCATGATACAGTTGAATTTGTTTAATCTGCTCCTCCGTGTGCTCTCTGCTGATTTCATTCCATGTTAAATTCTTTAAAGTATGACAGACAAATATAGAAGAATCTCACCACACCGCACACAAAGTGCTCGACTTAATTAACTAATCTCACAATTTTTTTAAAGCAGCTACATGAAAATCACATGCGTGATGAAGAGCTGAACATCACTGGTGTTAATCTTGCGTTGTTCATTCTGCGTAATAATCATCTGTTCACTCATCTCTCTCTCTTTCTGTAGGTGTTTACATGTCTGTGAAGCTTGTTATCATGGCATGACTTTAACTGCTTGAACATCACTTGCACTATAGTTGCGACTGGATTAGAGTTGAGAGAAGAAAACATATTGAATATAAACACCCGCTTTAAAGAATATTGTTTGCTTACAGTCTGAGTTTATATCACCACAGTTTCTTAAAGAAATATTGAGTCTGCATTGTTTATATCGCTGTATTAACACAAATACAGGGAAGATATAAAGCATTCGGTGATAGTGAGTGTCTTGTGTATGAGGAATAATACACTGTAAACATTTCAGATTCATCAGAAACACTATAGTAATAGTGATACTATACTATAGCTGACAAAGACAGCAAGAAAAAGAGAGGTAGAGAGTGGTAACTGGGTTTAGGATTTTGAATATTTGTAAGTATGCAACTTCACATGTGTTACAGACATGCACATGACTTGTTGAGATGAAGTGCTGTTTTATACTCAGTGGTATATGCTGTAGACATGCCAAAATGACCTGTTACATGTTAATATTAGAAATGTGTCAATTATCATCTTTCTGCTACAAACCAAAGAATGGCTGTGACTGAGCATATCCAACATTCCCCTTTTATCATTTCCTTGGCAATTAAAGTGTACAATAAAAGTGTACCATAAATAACTCTTTTACAGACAATAAATACACCCCTATTGTTTTTAAATGTGAAAATATTTATGGCATATAATCGATGGTTGTACTCTTCACATTAGTCTCCCAGAGAGAAAAATAACTACTGTAAGCATTGAGGAAAGATTGAGCAAAGCCAAAACATGAAGAAAGATCATTTCTCTCATCTGTTTAAGGTTCAATATCTAATAAAGACTCTCATTCACAGCTATTATCATATTGAACAGCTTCTCTTTGCCTGCCTACACATGAAAATAACAGGTGTGAATTAAACATGAGGTGGGGGTTAGTGCACATGCCATCTTGTGTATTGTACAGTGTGTAATTAGAGCATGTCGCTTGCAACGCCAAGGTCATGGGTTCGAGCCCAGGGATTGCACATATAAAAAACAAATGTATAGTATAATGCAATGTAAGTCGCTTTGAATAAAAGTGTCTGCCAAATGCATAAATGTATTATATAGACTGGCTGTTCATGGCCGTGTCTTGATTCTGGTCAACAGATGAAAAGCTATTCAACCTACAGTAACTCAAGCACGTGTTCTCACACAGACGGAAAGGTTTTTTATTATAGTTTATATCGTCACATCACATTTTTGTTGCTTTAATTTTGCCCTCTAATTAAAATGAATGGTGTATTGTCTGTTGGACGGAGAGATGTTTAAAGTGGTCATGATGAACTGAGGAATCAAATTTTCATTGTTCTTTTTATATTGTTGCTGTTCTGTAGAAACCTTGTTTCTCCATTATTGTTTTTCCATATTTCCTTACTAATTGTAACCCTTCATGTTTGTAAGTGGGTTTTGCAAATATTTTACCAATAAAAAGTATTAAAAGTCTTGACTGTTAGCCATTGATCACAGAGGGCATTTACTTTTCAAGAATGCGACACATCAATCAAAAGAGCTCCTTTCAAAGAGAAGGTCAATACAGAATAGAAATATCCTACCGCTTGAAATAGTTTTTGATGTACAGATCTTGCTAACATTACATGTACTCATTCTAAAATTAAAAACGAATGCGGTTCATGACACCTTTAAATAAGCCAGTGTCAACAGCTGTTTAAGAAAAAAGAAATCTTTAGTTTCTGGAGTTTGTTTGTTTGTTTCCTAGAGATGAGCTGTACAGATGTTACTATATCATCAGATGTTGATGTGTTTTCTGCAGTGTCTCATCACCTCGCACACTATTTTGACAGAAGAATCCACATGCTGTTTGTTGTGCGAGTATGTGACGGGAAGATCATCAAACTACTGTTATTTCAGAACCCATGATGACAAATCTGATGCTTCATATTTCTGTGGATTCCTTTGAACTGAACAACTTAAAGATCTTAAAAAAAAAAACTTAAAGAAAAGTCTTTAAGTTTTACGCACAAAAGAAGCTCCTGGAGCTGTGAAGCAACGTCTATAGCCTTTGTTGAAACCAGTTTGGTCAGCAGCGTTCAGATGGAGAGAGATAATGCTATTACAAGAGATTATATTTATTCATGTGAATCGGATTGTGTCCTGTCTGTGATAAATCAGACAGAAACCATTGTCGCTGTTAATTAAACCCAGTGAGAGCGATACTAAACCTGTGCGGTTCTGCTCTGGATGAGACCACCAGACCAAAAAAATGTTTTGCTCATATAAGCACTTGTGACCAGAACCGCTTTTGAGCAGATCTCACAGAAACTCTCGACTATTTTCTGAGGTGGCTAATTCGTCTGAATATAGGATCTTATTTGTACGTTTTATTACGATTTGCTTTCGCACCAGTGATGTTAGGTAAGGGATGGGGTTTGGGGAGGGACTTCGGTGTGTCTTTGTGTACAGTTTCTTTAACTAATCATTAGGCTGATGTGCAGATACTGGGAGGACCAGGGAACATTTCAGAGAGATACCAATGGGAAACTGGAAAAGCAAAAACTGAAGACACTTATCTGAAATTGAAAGAGGCAAAGAGAGCATGGCAGGACAGCAAACATTCAAGGCAGTGAAGTGTGTCTCCAACAGTGTAGCAGGACAGTCTGTAAGATTCCTCAGTGATTCAAAGCTATTGCATATTTGATGTTTTATCCAACGTCAGCCTTCCATAAGTCATGCTTGGTAACACCAGAGGCAGTAAATTCAGAGGCTGAGGCATCTCTGTGCAGCCGTAACAAAGCCAAAGAGATTTTATTCTATAGAGAATTCATTGGTTAGAGGTGACAGTCATGTTCCTCATAAATCTCTAGCAGTGTCACTCCATTCCACACATACCCACAGAGAAAAGAAAAATAACTGTGATTTCAGTTTTCACCTTGTGTCGATTCATGTGTTGAGTTTTTAGTTTCTTTCCGACTCTGAACTGTCTGACGCTGTATGATAGAAATTGCATTCAATTTACAAACATGAAAAGATGCAGAACATGAAATTTGGTAAAATAATAAAAGTTTATCTGTCGAATTCTCTGTCATTCTCATTCCAATTCAACATCCTGTGTGACCAATTTAGTTAAAAAACAAACTCTTTTATATTACTTTAGTGTATCACTTTAATAAATGGACCATAAAGACCATATTCAAGATATCTTAAAGAAAAATCTGATTTCTTGTTAACAGAAGACAGACGTGTTCCTGTGACTGAAGGTACGAGTCTGTTCCGTCAGATAAAGCGCGGTGGAGATATCACGAACATGTGACTCGACTGATGACCAGGTTCAGTTGACAAGAGCTTTATAACAGCTGTCAATCAAACGAGCAAGCCTCTGGCTAAACTACACGAGCCCTGATACAGAGATTATGGCATTTACTTTTTCTTGAGATCTTTCTGTCAATCATTATTACACACTACAGCAGAATTACAATGTGATTATGTTCGTCAATCTGTTGTGGGAATACAATTTTTTTTGGTTTTACAAATTTGTATATATAATATTTAAATATTATAAGTATATGTAAATATTGAATATGTATTTATGAAGATTTTTCTCTTTTTGTAGTTGACCTTGGGTAAATATACATGATCATAATAGAAATATTGAGTTCATATTAACTACCTCCTAAAATTGTAATGAAATTGTCAGTAGATGTTACCCAAACACACACAAAACTTTTTTTGACCGTTCAAGCAGATCTAAGACATACACAAGGCAGAAATATACTTTCTCTGTCTACCAAATACACAAACACTAAACTGTTCATTCAATGCTCATTTTTTGTGACCAATGTGAAATCCAAAAACCATAAGAATAGCACTGATTTAAAATATATAGTTGGAAACTTTCTCCTTTAACCGTTTTCCTCATGTTTTTAATTATCAACATATCACTTAATATCGAGAGTGTGAGAGAGCGAGACATACGCAATTGTCATTTTGAACACAGCCCTTAGGCTCCATGGCAACAGAAGGTTCTAATTCAGTTTCTTTTGTTGTGCATATGAGTGAATGGAACTTGAAAATATGGTTCTGAAAAGATCTGTGACTAGAAAGAAATTGTGATAATTACCAACCTCTCGTTCAATTCTCTGAAAAGCTGAAAAGCAGTGAGATGGACACACATGTGATTGTCAACAGTGTACGAGCCTAATGGTGCATTATCTTCAAAGAACGCAGCAGGTTGTTAAAGCCGCATTCAACCTCCACAGGAGCTGGAATAAAAGAGAAACAGTATTTCTGAGGCTTTTGTTTTAAGTAATGGAGACGGAGGGCTGGGACACGCACACAGACAAATGAACATACAATGGTCTGCGCGTTCGAAAAATGAATAAAACACACAGAAATCCAAAGGACACAGAGCACAAAGATTTACCAAATCCCAAAATAATGACTTCACAGTAAGGTATAATACAGCCTTTGTTTTGTGAATCAGTTTTGGCTTCATTGTGAATTATAACAAGACAATTGAACATTGGGTTATGCACTGGAAAATAAAAATGCATAACTGTTGAGTTACAAAAAAGCTTTCCAAGGTAAAATATAGAGACAGGCAAGTGTATGAATCATTTAAACATTCAAACACTGTTAAAAACGTGTGACTCATTCATAATTGTGAAATTATTAGAATGTTCACATTGAACAAGCAAAACTTGAGCTAACACGCTAAAACTCACCCGAGGCAACAATCATCCATTAATATATTCACGGCAGGACTGACTGCAGCATGAAAATGATTTTTATACAAATTAGCCTTTGCTAATTAAACAGCTTCATTTACAAAAATCTGTGTGTGAGTGAGTGTGCGTGCAGTTCTCTCACCTTGCTAAAGTGCTCTTCTCTATGTCGCGAATAAAGCAGAATTTAAATTAGTCATGACAGACACAAGTGTGTTTGGCCTTGAATTATTCAGTAGATTAACATACATTCTAGACTGTAATATTTAGCAATCAACTTTTGCATGTTTTGCAACAGAGATTTTCTTCAAACCACACGTCAGGATTATAATAGCAGCATTAAGGCAAAAGACACGTTGCCCACACTTTTGGCAGACACTCCTGGCACTAAAAACAGACAACTTTTTTAAATACAAAGTTAAATGCTGGGTTATTTTCAACCCAAAAAGGGACGAACTAAACTGTTGGGTTGTGAATTTACCTATGCGGGGTTGTTCCAACCCCAAATTCTGGGTTGTTTTAACCCATTGTTGAGTCAAATATAAACCATTTTCGGGGCTAATTTTACCAAAGAGTTGGGTTCATTTTTTTTTACCCAATGCCTGGCTGATAATAACCCAGCATTTTTTTGATAATATTTAAGGTTCTATATTTTAGTATATTCCACAAAATGCTGGGTAATTTTCAACACAATGGGTAAAAAGGGACAAACCCAACTGCTGGGTGAAATTAACCAAGAATATCTTTAAATTTGACCCAAACATTGGGTTTAATTTATAACCCAACTGTTGGGATTGTCCCTTTTTGACTCAGCACTGGGTTGAGAACAACCCAGCATCTTAAGAGTGTAGCTAAATTCGCTGTTTTAAAAGCCACTGATGTTAAAAGAGCTCCTTTAAGCACACTGGTGAATTTTGTTTTACATGGACATAAATCAAACAAATTGGGGAAATATTTGCTGAGAGGGATTACTGCCATAAGAAAAGGTCTGAATTGATTTTATTCCCGAGAAACAACAGAAAGGGAAATAAATCATACAGCGTTATTAAGAATTACACCAAAGTATAAATGCAGTCATAAAGCTACCAGTGAAACCCTGACAGGTCATTTCCTCCTGAAGCAAATATAAGTAATATGTTCAGTTAAAGTAACTGTTACTAAAGGAAGATATTACTGTAACTTTTAAGTCTTAATGAAATTAAACATTCCAACATCTAAGACACACATTACAAAGATTAAATTCAAAACACCCCTTAGATTAGATCATTACCCATCATCGCCTGTGTGTTAACAACCAGAGACTCGGTATAAAACCAGTAGAATATTGTTTCCACCAAAATAAATCTTAATTCAAAATTCAATTGGAATCCTTGTTTGTCTAATGACCCAATTCAGATACTTTACTGAAAATAAAAAGGCCATTGTCCATAATGCTATATCAATCATACCAAGACACATTTTTTAAGGTTTTTAAGACAACCCTTAAGCAGCCTCTTTCAGGAGATTTTTTTACAGGATAGATCTCATCTTGACCTCATTGCAGGTCTGATTTAATGTATATTATATCTATCTACTGTTGTATTCGGTAATAATGAGCTAATAAAATATTTCAATTTCACATTTCGTATCCAGCTTTTTTCTCATGTGGCAAGTAACCGTGTAATAAGCAGGTTTTTTTTTACTACAAAGCACATTCATTCAACACAATGATACAAATTTGCTGTAGTTGCCTTTAATCTTGTTTCATGTTATGTGTTTTGTAAGGGATAATGTACAGACAGTCGGCTGTTATCGCGAAATAAGCCCCATCAGTGTGATACAAGACAACCAGAGCAAATTTCTATCAATGTGCTTGAATGAATGCGCTTTGCTTTCCTACTTGAGGACCAACACACATCTACGTGTGCACACACACATTCGCACACACACACAAACACGGAGGATATTCTCTGTATCTCGCTAATGGATGATTTAATGGTTGCCATATTGAGCAGCCTCTTCTCAGGTCCCTGTAAAGTGCTTTCATAAAACTAACCGGAGAGACGATTACGTGAGAATCGGTAGTAAAAACAAAGATATTAGGAGCATTTCTGTAAAGTTAATTTCTCCTTTTTCCTCAGAGACATCTAAAAGCACTTT
Organism: Triplophysa siluroides; assembly: GCA_006030095.1. Lineage (NCBI taxonomy): Eukaryota > Metazoa > Chordata > Actinopteri > Cypriniformes > Nemacheilidae > Triplophysa > Triplophysa siluroides. Next base: position 3,489,466 of record VCII01000203.1, on the reverse strand, counting down.
AATTCAGAGTTATTTAACAGCCGCACGACACTAAAACATGTTTTTAGTGTTTTTTGAACATAGAACCTAAAGTGATCTGAGGTTTAAAGAGCAGATGGATTGGCTCATCCATGAGCACTACACACAACACATTATCTGATGTTCTTTCAGTTCAGGATGGAAACTCATTGAGACTGAAAGCACAATCTTTAACAAACCAACAAATAAATCTATCAGAATGGAAGCAGAACCGTGGCATCTACATCTTAATTGGATTTCCCTTCGGCTTAATTCAAGGTAAATTCATGCAGAGACAGAACTTTTCTGATGCCGGCTTTTGTTTACAATTTTTTACAGAGTAAACTACATTAAATATGCCACAGCAGTTGATCGACCACCCCCTTGGATTTCCAGCTCACTGTAAAACTTTGCCGTAATTTCGCAGCAGGTTTGCATAAACTTACCTATTTTATATATGTTTCTTTCATAAAACAAGACAAAATATCTTGGGTCACTTGTCTTGTCTGTTATGTAAAAGTATCGCAATTTAAAAAGTGTTAAATATTTTTACAGAAAACAAGAGAAACATGCTTAGGAAGAATGTCATTTTTTGCAGAGTTGCTGTGCTAATGCATGTCTCTTCTTGCTCATTTTGAATCTCAAAAATCCAAGTGTTTTCATTTCATTAAAGTAATTGAAAACAGTACTAATTGGAAAGTATATTAAGTTATAATTAAATCTACAGTAAGTTACTGGCAAACCTGCTGCAAAAACTACAGCAAATTTTTACAGTGCTCATGAAAGCATTATCAATTTTACAATCTTGTGTTTTTCATTGATTCCTGAAAGTATTCTTATCAATTTTGTGTGGTAAAGTCATAGTTTAATAAATGATTTCTGCCTCACCTGTGTGCTTCTCTGAGCTCTAAACATTTCGGCAGCTCTGTGGCCTTTCTAATGATTGAGAGAGACAAAATAGAACATTTACATCATTTACATTTAGCAGACGCTTTTATCCAACGCAGCTAACAAAATGAGGAACAATAGAAGCAATCCCGACAGCAAAAGAACAAAAAATGCAAGTACATCACAACTAAACACAATTTGCTAAACCCAATATTGGGCTAGGGGAGTTTTAATATTATTATTATGTATATAACGGACAGGATAGAAGAGAAAGTAAGTGTTAGTGTTTCAGATGTTGATTAAAGAGGTCTGAAGACCTTTTTAAACCTTGAGAAGTATTTAAAAAAGGGGTGTAGAAGAAAGAAGAAAAAATAGTTTAAATGTAATGGTTAGGTTATGTAATGCTTGGACTATTCTGCAACATCAAACCACTGAGGACCTTACATTACCTTTAACAAGTTTCAGATTCAGAGTAATAATTCAATTATAGTAATTACAATAACTATAGCAATTTACCTTTTTGCTTGTAATTCTACATCACAAGTATCAGCAAGTTGTTTATCTCACTTGTCTTCAGTATGTTCTCATGGATGGATTTCAAAGTACATTTTGATTTTTGGAAAATGAATGAAATGAAGAAAATAATGTCATGATCCAAATATTTATGATAACAAAAATAGGTCTGTATAAATATTATATACTGTATACATTATTGATGATTTAAAAGTTAGGATATCAGTTACTACGGTATGTAATATTTCTGTATTTGTTCCTTTTTTCCTCTTCTGAACTGAAGTGTTCTTCATGAATTCCCCGTCACTTCTACCTTTTATGAAGAACAGTGGGAGGGGACACACAAAAATCATGATTTATGAGAGAGTTTGCTACTTAATGTAGACAAATGATATACAGTTGCTCACTTTAATTGTATGGTGTACCCTTGCGCACATGTCCCTGGTCCTCAACCGTTTTAAACCCAGAGAGGAGCTGACAGGTACAAAGGTCTCATGACATATACGATCACACTGAAATCTATATTAGATACATCAGCTTTGGGGCAATTGACACTCACTGTACTTATATCAATATTACACGGAAGATATTTCTTTTTCATTGGCACTGCACAGTTGTATTTAAAAATGATAATAAGTGATGGTTCAGATAATACAGTATAGAAGGTGGTTAATGGTAGATTTGGGGCAGCTGTATATCAGTATGCTTTATATTACCTCCTGGATGGAGGCTTACAAAGAGCTCATTATTCTGCAGCTGCTCCTAAATACATAGATGAAAATCCATATTAATGAATATTAAGCTTATGGTAAATTTGCATCTTTCTGGCTTCCCTCCAAGAAGAACACACACTCACAGTGCATGAGCTTATTTGCATACTCACTATTGACAGTAAACACTGAGCGAATGTATTTTGCAAATGTTTAGACAACATTCAAAATATGATTTTTGATATTTAATTATTTCAATTGTTTTTAAACTTTTGAAGCCTATATTTTTATTGTATTAAAAACAGGTGGACTACCCATAAGCCTCTGGGGCAGTTCTCTCATCTGGCTGCCGTGGGAACAGCTTGCGGGTCCAATGGGGAAACAGCTTGAAGATGAGATGGCCAAATGCATTAAGGGGGTTTGATGTACAGTAGCATCGTCTCCCACTCTTTCTTCTTATGTTCAGTGTCCAGTGTGTTGCTATAACAATTTTTTTTTAATGATTTACAGATCAGAGGGAACAATTCTTGGGGTTAAAAAGACTCTTAATAGATTCTACCACGATACGATACGATAACTAAAGATGAACATTGCAATAACTGTTTTAGCGTTCACACTTATACAAGATAGTAAATGTTTACTTTAAACGTGACTTTGTTTTACGTGCACAAGTCCTTAAAATTGACCTTAACATTGACCTTAAAATTGACCTTAAAAATAGCCTGATTACAGAAAATATATTTTTAAAAGTAGTCTCAACGATATTGTTTTTTCTGTATCATAACGTTTTAGTTCAATTTAAAAAGATTTTCAAAGATTCGTAGTTTAAGTCTGAATGGGCATCAACCTTCACGTTCACAGGACATTATTACCAGAGACTAAAACCATTTGTGCTAGTTTGCCTTTTATAGGATTTTTTAAAAATACCATAATCAAGTTTTGTTTTCTCCATTTTGCACCATTCATCTTATATTTTGTGATTTAATACGATCTGGAGAGAATTAAAAACAAATATTGTACAAATATGCCCTCTGGAAATCACTTTTGGCCACTACCATATATGTAACCTACATAAATTATTATTTTAACATATTTTATTAATAATATTTTTGTAAAAGCATATATATTTTTAAATATGTTTTTACAAATATATTTACAGCATATATTTAAAATATATAAAAAAAAGTCTATACATTGGTCAGGATTCTCACTAAAACAAATAGAAAATTCAAAAGATTCCTGACAACACAAAATGAGTAGAAATGCACATATAACGTCCAATTGCTCTTTTTCTGAAATACCCACTTACGAAGATACCTGTAACCTAAATAGCAGTAGCTTTATAAGAACACACTCTGCACATGGCAAGTTTGGCATAGAATTCGTAAACTGGCACACAGTGACATTGCTGGGTATACCCTCCCCCAGCTGGCACGGTTTGGCATAGATTTGGCTTCAGATGCAGAGGTTGGCGTACTGTCACATGGCAAAGTTTGGCAGGGCACAGCAGAGAGTGGCATGTATAAACAAGGCTTGGCATGACATGTGCCTGGTCTCTGTGCCACCCAAACCATAAAGTAGTTTAATTAGAGGACTAATGCCCACTTCTGGGGGTGGCACACTGGGAAACTTCCCCAGACTGGCAAATGCACACTGGAGAACAGATCTGGAGCTGACTAAGAGAAACACACACACAGGAGAATTCAACAAAAATACAAAATAAACGTATAAACAGCATTAACCTCAAAGAGGCAGAGAGAGCGAAAGAAAGGGAAAGGGCGGATCAGAAAGGGCAAAGCTGCATTTGAAGGTGTTGCTGATGAGGTGAGGCTGAGCATATGAATGAATGAGAGTCTGACAGCAACGTTGTGCCATGCAGAGAGAGAGAGAGGCTTAGCATAATACATATCAATACTGCATTAAATATACAGACACCCACTGATGCGTTTGCTTCATCCCTGTGTCTCCAACCTCCTGTGTCTAAACCTGTGTTTATTACTACATTATATTGACACATGTATTTTTGTTTATGCTTAGATACCTTTTTGTTCAATTTGTCTGTAGCCACCGCAAAAGATCATTTACAGAACCTCATGTTGTTGAAATAATACTTTTGTCTAAAATCTTAAGACAAAATCTAAAATCTTTTATCTCAACGTCACTGATATTTCTGTCTCTTCAGTCGTGCTTCATATCTTTGTATATATAAGTAAATATAAGTAATGGATAATGGACAGTAAGGAGGTCATTGTCACAACTCTTAAATACTTAATTTTGGTATGACAATCACGTATTCCAGAAAGCCCTGCATTACATTCCTTTATATTTCAAAATGTTTCTGTTGAGGGAGCTGATTCATGTTGAAACTCTCTCTTTTTCTTTCTGCTCCCCCTGAAAAACTGTGAACATGGCAAAAAAATCATCTCCATGGTGACACGCGTTGATGAATCTGACAGTCAGACAGGCACGTACTGTAGCATCCTCGGGCTTTGGAGAGTGCCGGACTGTGAACTCAGCCCAGGGTGCGAATCAATGAGCATTTCAAAAGATTCGAGTTCAGTTGTACTTCAGAGCAGAGCGCCATTTACAGACTTCTGTGCTTCAGAGGGACTGAGAAAGAAAAAACTTGAAACCCCCAACTTTAGTGTCACCGAGAGACATAAAAAGAATCTATTTGACACAAAAATACATTTTTGTACATGATTGTTCAATGGAGAACCTCATCAATCTGTACCAATCCTGCGTTTGTGTTTAAGGAAAACACTGCAACAAGATAAATCGATGACGATATAATGAAATGGACTCTCATGGATAAACGATCCAGTTGGAGAATTTAACATGTAAATCCACAAGCACGATCCAGCTCTGTAAACCAATAAATCAAGCTAAAGTCTTAAATCCATATAATCCAAAAGCAATAGGTCAAAACACTAATCACAGAGAGAGCTTTGGAAACAGACATAGGTTAGAAACCTGCTGATACAATGATACAAGGAAATGCTCTCTAAACACCATTAGGTAGGCCTACTGTTGCTGAAAAATAAAATAGGCTTTTGGGGTTTAAAAGAAGCTTTGTTAAGCAGGAAGATGGTCATTCTCGGGAAACTACCATTTGTGTAGCCATCAATTGCTACTAATACATCTCACAAGATACTTAAATGATTGAATAGATTTTACTCTAATTGTTAAACAATGTAGATTATAAAATAAAACAAGAGCAATATGTATACCTGCACCTTACCAGCACCTTGGCTACTGACACCCTTACACCATTGACGTTCATGTAATTCTCACATTATGCTGTTTATTTATATGTTGTACTGTTTACATTCTGTATTTGAATAAATTTTTTCCTGTAAATATGTTTGAGAATTTACTTGAATTTTATAATGCACCGATAAAAACTGACATGTGCAATTCTATTCTATTCTGTTCTGTTCTGTTCTGTTCTGTTCTGTTCTGTTCTGTTCTGTTCCGTTCTGTTCCGTTCCGTTCCGTTCCGTTCCGTTCCGTTCCATTCCATTCCATTCAGCAGTCTATCTATCTATCTATCTATCTATCTATCTATCTATCTATCTATCTATCATCTATCTATCTATCTATTCTGTTCTGTACAGCAGTCTCCTATTCTATTCTATTCTATTCTATTCTTTTCTATTGTACTCTATACTCTATACTCTATACTCTACTCTACTATGTTGGGTTTCCTTCTTTTATGGTAACCCTCACATAGACCTTTCTGCAATTTTACATTTTCAAATAAACAAGTTTTTCTTATGGGGAGCAAAACTGTCCCCACATTTTCAAAAATGACTGGTTTTACTATTTTTTAGGGAACGTTGGATCCCACACTGTAGGGTTTTTCCAGGACACACACACACAGAGCTGACCTCTGAATATTCCTTAGCCTTGTGTTGCGATCAAAGGCGTTTCATCTTCACACACGCTTTGCCCTTCCACATGACCTTAAACTGTCAAAGTTATCTCTTTCTAACACACACTCAGGTGGCTTTAGCCTGCTCTAACACATGCACACACACGCATGCACACACGCACACACACACACACACACACACGCACACACACACACACACACACACACAGGTGTTCAGACATACAGTGCACGCCTAACTAGAGATGAAAAGACTGTGTCTAGACTAAAAGTAATCTATGTGTTAAATGTTTCATTATTCTGACTTTCAGAACTTAAAGCAGCATTCAAACATACATCAAATATTTCAAGTGACTTTTGTGTATTTTTGTGTAAGTGTATTTTTTCAATCTGTGATGTTGATGGTTCTGCACCTCTGCCTGTTGGCAAATGAAACTGATTTTGCATGTTTTGAAATGTCTCTCTGTTTCTCCTAAAGCTATTGTGTGCTGAACAATATAGTATTTAAAAGAGATATGGACAACTATTTCTGTACAATACTGTTAGTGTATTTGTGTGACAATGTGAGCTGGTAGGAACAGACAAAACAGCTTTGACATATTTTTACAATTCAGGGACAGTTTTACTTATCATCATGTTGTTTCATATCTGCATGAATCACTTCCCCCTGAGAACAGAAAAGAGAAAGTTAATAAGAATGTTCACATAAATTTATATAAAATGTTCATACATCAAGCACGGTGTTGTATTACTCTTCTGGTGTATTACGTCTGAAAGCACACAAGAGCGCTGAGAGATGAATAGACTGAATGAAGATTTGACGTCAACATGATACTGTTATGAATTTTAATTTACAGTAAATTAAATCTGTAACAGACAGTCAGACTGAAGTGTTAATTTTATTTAAAAATACAAAGAAGTCCAGAACTATATACATAATAACAAAAGACTGACTGCTGAAAATGTCATGTGTGGATTTAACTGTGTACATATAAGTACAGAATTCTGTAGAATTGGACATATGGCAAAAAAATCATACTTGTTCCATCTTCTTCTTGTTGAGGTCTCAAGGGTCCATCTATAAATGAATCATCACACACACACACACACACACACACACACACACACTTTAGAGACACCCCAACACATCTGATCATAGCGTAGCCATAAAAAAAAAATCCCCCATTACACATGCATAATTAACAGTAGAAAATAAATAAATCATTGTAAACATATTGATATAGATATAAAATTCATTAAATAAATTCAGATCAATAAATCATCACAGAAAACATCTTCTCTGATAATTTTTTTATAGGACATATTCAGGTCATGTGAAGCACAGATTATCTTTCAAGCATTCTGAAGGCATGTCATGAAGGTGTTAGCTGTGTTTTGTGAGGTCTTGGGTATGTTCAAAATGGCACATCACAATACTTTTACCACTTTTGTAGTATGCATTATGTATACTGTGCTCAGTTAGCGCATTTTTTAATGATGGAATAGACTAATGACCTACATCCAACTGCTTATGACAAAAAGTGCAGTAAGTAACCACAGCACACTGAAGGAGATACTGTGAAATTCAAAGATGCAATTCGTAACTATTTTATGTTTTAGCAAATTACTGACCAATTCGTATTCACGCAATTTTTGCCCCATTGACAGGTCTGGACTTTCATGCTGGCATTTTTCTAATAATTGTTTGTTTTAGTTTTATTCACATTGTATGTATTTATCCAAAGTTTTGTTTTCGATGAGATGAGGTTACATACAGTACATATTTTGAAAATGTATGCTAGTATTAAATCAGATACGAAATATTCTGACTGAACGGTGAACTCGTAAGTTACTGATTTTCGAAATCAAATCTTTCTCTGGGTATTAAATACCATACCTCACAAGAGATTAAACACATTGATCTTCAGATTCGCCAGTGTAAAAAACTTTTTTTTTTAAGGTTTGCCAGTAACTTACTGTAGATTTAATTTACAATTTTGTTAAAACCATAAACTTACCTAGTTCTTATATTTTCTTTCATAAAACAAGACTAAAACTAAGTTTTACTGTAGATATATACATCTACTGTATATAGAGTTCAACGTTAGCATTTTGCTAAGCTAACATTTTGCTCAAGAAAACAAACATAAATAAATGTATTAACTAATTTAAAATATTTCATAAAGAAATAGAGCTAACTTCTTAAACATAGAATGCAAAACCTGGCCTAACTTTGCTGTGTACACTTTAAGATAGAGATTATGTTGCCTTAAAATGCCACCCCAATAGGCAGCTCACTAGGAACATTGAACATTACTGCTGAGACAAAGGAGAAAGAAATCTTACGTTTGTTGCACCTCAATATCTCAAATAACAAAACTGCTGGAGTCAGCTTACGAAAAATCCCTCTTTTCTCATAAGAAACCAAAACAAGACTGCAAATCCTGTTAATGTTTCTTTTTTATTGGTTTAGCGTCGCCGTTTTCTTTATTTCGTTTGCTGCTCAAACGTATTTCTAACAGAACAGCAGAAATTGCCTTTTATCCGAGGTCGATTTTTAATGTGCTTGTAAATTGGTGGGTATTGACACGCTGTCAGGAAGGAACGGTCGATGTTAACCTACTGAGTAAAGCAGCGGTCGGGATCCAGAAGCTCTCCATCTGTGGAGAATCAGATCGAATGTGACAGACAGAAAGAACGAGAATGAGACAGAAAAATTGATGCTGGATGCTTTTGTTGATCAGGTGAGGTATGAATAGAAAAACATGCTTCTTTATGTTTAGGTGAAAGAAAATAGTTAGTTAATTCATAAATGTCTGTTTTGTCATTTTTTGGTTTAAAAAGAACTGCAGTCATTACATATTTGGTGGTGTATTGGAAGGTGGTCTAAACAAATCTTTAAGGACTCTCTGGGCAGTGAGGCAACATGGGTCTGGTTTCGGACCTCTGAGTTTTTGACACAAACATAAAACAAAGCCTGAATCTAACATTTTAAAGTGACAAGAAATAAATAGAATACTCACATTATCAGGTCTTATAGAGCATCACATGTTGTGAGCTGTATCCACGGGCTTTGTTTAGACAGGCAGCACAAATCTGTTTGTAACAAATCGCAACTGAAGAGTACTGCTAGAAAACAAGCCGATGAAAGGTCAGAAATTCAGAAGTGCTTTTAGCTATGTTTGTTTTAGTAACGCAAGAACTCACACAGTGAAGTCCAATTGTCTGAGACCACAATACAAATCTAATTTCAAACTGAACCTAAAGAAAATAGAGACATAACAGAAATAACAGCAATACAACAAAAAATAAATAATGCCTTTTTAGGATTCAGCACTATTTCTAGGTCACTTATCAATTAAGCAAATTAGTAACATTGTGCATATTCAACTCTTGGTACAAAAGGTCAGTTTTTGCTTCCACTGACGCATACAAGATGCTCTTTGAAACATTCTCAAAGCCTGCTGGGATAACATGGATCACCTGTTTTTTTTCTATACCAGCTCAAGCAAAAAGGATGCATGTTTTTCACTAAAGTTGTTATGGCGATAAAATAAAACGTATGTGGACCCCTACCATATAGCATGTGCCGTCCTTGCTTCTTATACCTGTGGAGAGCGTTTCTGATTCATTGCTTGAGGAAAAGTGACCCATGATCTTCACGTTCATTTTTCCCCATCTCCATTACAACACAGAGTATGACCCTCAATCCCAGCATGCCGCAGGGTCTCTGACCTGCAATTAATGAAATGTCATTCACAAAAAGCATCAAGTGAACCTCTCTATTTCAATGGGAAAACATTAGTCTTTTATCTTCATGAGGGTCTGCAGGATGGCTGGAAGATGATTTTTTTACCATCTTGGATGGGTGAGCTTATAAATCTGTGGTTTTCATGCAGCACTTGAGCAAACAAACATAATTTATAAAACATCAGAAATTGATAATAGAAATATTGTGGATAAAAACAAAGTATTACAGTCATGCCTGTGAGGCAGCTGAAGTTTTTGGTTTTGGTTCAGTTTAATCATAATATTTATTTTCGTTTCGTAGTTGATGGTGTTGTCATGACGATCAGCGCACAACAGTTTCTATTGACTTTGCTGAACTCCCTTAAAGTTGGCATGAAACAGTGGTCGCAATGGTGTTTTCTTTATGGTTTTTCCTCCGAATTGTGACGTATATCTGAGTGTCACGGAAAGTTGTGTCTCCTAGCAGTTGCAGTGATGCTATTATCAGGCTGCAATAAAGGGTCCTAAAACATTCAATTCAATTTGCGATTGGCTATTTCATTAAGAAGGTGTGACTTTTGAATTGTGGTCCGTCTCATATAAACAGCCTCAGACTCTGTACAATAATAAACATCAGCATAATAGTTGTATATACATTGGTTACATATTTAGAAGTTTACAAAAAAAGCACACCTACAATAATCCACAAAGAGTTTGAATGGTGTCCGACATTAAACATTTTAGAGTGAATTCAATGCCAATGTAATTCTTAGGGTTAGAGGTTTTTTTTACTTTTGTAACTCATTTTTCTCTTGTATCATGTCATTCTGCCTTCATCTAAGCTTCTCACATTCTCTCTGTCCCTTTTTACTTTTACATTAAGGTCTCGTTTGAGGATTTAAACTCCAGATTTTTCTCAGAAAAGTGTGACAGAATAGAATTGTCATGCTTGATTTTTGCACAGATTGTTTTGCCTAGATTATACCAGAAGTGTGTGTGTATGTGTGCGCGTGTGTGTGTGCGTGCTTGCATGCTTGTATGCATGCGTGTGTGAGTGACTGCGTGTGTGTGTTCTTTTACAGCCAAAACCCACACAAACACTCACGTCCACCACAAACACATAAATCTTGTCACTCTCTTTTTCTGTTAGTCATATGAATGTTTTCATGCTTCACTGTGTCAATTTCTTATCTTAGGCCTTTAAAAACAAAGAGGGAGTGTGAGAGGGAGTGTGAGAGAGAGAGAGGGAGAGAGATAGAGATAGAGACTGACCTCAATCTGTCTCATTTCATTAGACGTTTTGACGTTTTCTCTGTGAGACACCTTGAGAAATAACTCTCCACCCGACGTGTATGTGAGAGTGTGCCCATATGTACAAATCACATTTCTATACATAAATGAAAAGATATAGGCATGTGTATGTTGTGCTCACTGGGCTGAGATTATCCATTATTTACTTTGTCTAAAAACATTTGGAAACACTGATGTACCAGAAAGTTGAAAACAAGAGCCGTTGACAAAATAAAAACAAAGAAAATAAATTTCCACAAAACACCTTTTCTTAAAATGGTACATTTGTTGTAAACATTTTAAATGATTTCTATATTTTATTGAGAATAGCATGTGGGTTTATGAGGTTTGCAAATCAAAGCATTCAGTTTTTTTGTATTTTACACAGCCTTCCAACTTTTTTTTTAATTGCCTTTATTTCTCTGTACAAAAGTATACAGTTGATCAACAATCACCTTTGCTTTAATGATTATTATTTGATTTAATGATTTTTGTAAATTCATTTTTAAACCATCTTACTTTGATATTTTTCACAGCAGTGCATTTGCAAAAAAAAGTAATTTTATAATCAGTTATAAGTAAAAACGAACAAATGCACATTTACACAAACATACAGTGGACATGGGACAACAATTTAACAATATAATAATACACATGCATTTGTTGAAAAAAGTGAGAAAGGAATTTTAGTGCACAAAATAAAAAGCACCGTCTGTTCTGACAATAAATTGACCACTAAGACTGGTTTTGTTGTCTATGGTCACAAATATGTCCTACTTATACACGTGCTACTCCTTTTGCTACTGCCTCTGCGGCGTCTTCAGCTATTTCAAGTACAGATGCTTCTACTTCATTCGCTGCTGCCTCTGCATTTTCTGCTCCCACGCGTACTGCTGTTTCTACTGCCGCTGCTGTTGATGCTGCTGCTGTTTCTGTTACTTTTAATGCTATCTTGCTAAACCCCTTTGCTGTTTTTTTTAAACTCCCCCATTCGATCTTCTTCTGGAGATCTTTATTCATCTCATTGCAGATGTTTCTTCCTCTATTCTTTCTCACCGTTTTATCAACCAACTTTAGCAGCTCTGTGACCTGATCTGGCTTCTCTCTCTTTCGATTGTCAAATGCGTGATATCTACCACCACACTCACTAATCAGTGACTGTATTTCAGTACATCCTTTTACATATTCATCTAATGTTTTATCCATCAGCGCATCAGCGTGAGTAAAGAGAATGATGGTGTATTTGACAGCATCTTCTCCAAAGTGCTTCTGAATCCATGTCACGATGTTCTTCTCCTCTTCAGTGTATTTCACATCGAGTCTGATGATCAGCAGGAACACGTGAGGACCAGGACCAGGCGTTTCTAGACATTTCACAATCTCAGATGCAACCTGCTCTTCGGTCATTTTTGTATCACACAGGCCTGGACTGTCAATTACCGAGATGATCCGTTTGTCCACTTGGGCTTTTTCCGCCTGACAGATTTTAGTAAAGGAATTGATGGAATCGCCCTCTCCAAACTTATCCATTCCCAGTATAGTGTTTCCTGTGGCACTTTTTCCAACTCCAGTTCTACCCAGTAGAACGATTCTCATATCTATGTTCCCAAACATAATAAATTGAATTAAATCACCAGAATACACTGTGGCTTAGATAAATTACGCTATTCTTTAATATTTGCCAGTGATTGTTTATTGCCAACTTTTACTTGATTGTTTTGTCAATTGAGTGTAAATGAAAATTTTGTCATGAAAACGCAAACCTGTATACATTTAATTGCTCTGTTGAACACAAAGAAAGATATTTGGAATAATGTTAACAACTGACATTTCTGGGACACCACTGACTACCATGGGAGAAAAAATGTAATGGTTGTCAAAGGTGCCCAAGAACTGTTTGTTTTCCTAAATTCTTCAAAATATCTTCTTTTCTGTTCAAAAGAAGAAGAAAATTATTCAATATGTTTTTTCTACTTGGGTAGTCAACGTGATATCCCAGTTGCTAACATTCTTCTAAATATCTTTCTTTGAGTTCAACCAAACAAAGACATTTATACAGGTTTGCAAGAACTTGAGGGTAAGTAAATGATGACAGAATGTTCATTTTTGGGTGAACTGTCCATTTAACATTTGTTAAAGTCAGTTCTTACTATTGAGGAACGATTTGCTGATATACATGTGGACTTGGGCACCAATATGCATGCTTTACATGTAAAGCTGTTGACAGGGCAAGTGAACTGCTCTCCCTGTAAAACCGGTTTCTCTAAAGGTTTTTCTTCATTGGAATTTTGGTTTCTTGAGAATGTTGCTCACCGGGAGAGCTCACGTAAATTAAGACAATACTTTTTATATCGCCGTGGAAAGGTTTTGTTTACTATCCTATAGACACTAGATTGTTTGTAAAATACCTAATGTCAAATTGACAACCTAATCATGATATTATTGCAAATCTATTTTCATGTTTTTTTTTATTCATTGTTTCTTTTAGTTCTTCTTTTATCCTTCTTGTCTCTACTGTTTTTTGCAAAAACATATGTTCTGTACAGATGCTTTGCAACAATGCAAAAATGTTAAAAGCTTTAAGGAAATCAAATGTAGTTTACATGAATTAAAACATTTCCTTGCTCTGATGAACTTGAAAGAGTCATTAACAAAAATCACACCTGTAAACGTTTTATATACTTTTATACTACACATTTTTTTAAAGCACCTCACTTAAATATTTATATTTACTTTTTCCCTATATCTTTATTTAATTCAATCAACAAACACTGGAAAACAAATAAACCATTTTAAAGAACCTTGATTTACTTTTCTAGGCATACAGTATACCTGTCATTTACTGACCTGATACTTCAGTTTTTTTCTTTGAATTATCCATTCGTATTACTCGGCTGTGTTCAGTGTTCTCCGGTATCTGCGTGCAATGTGAAAAAAAATATTTGAGTGACAATTTATAGACTCCAGTTTCCTGTTTTTTTATATGTAAATTCTGATCACAATACCAAAGAACAGAACTGGGTTTTCCGTGTTACTAGAAAAAATAAACAAAGCTTTTGACTCTGAAGTCCTAACATATTTTACAGCAATAATAATACTACATCATAAAGTAAAATCAAGGAGGAACAGTGGTTGCAGTGCTGCAATGATAATGGGTAAAGAGGGGCTTTTAGTACATTCAGTCAAGCACAGATCTAGATTAAACTCTGAACTAAATGTTACAACCAAAACAACATGTGTGTGTGTGTGTGTGTGTGTGCCAGAGCATCATCAAAACAAAAGCAAAGTGGAGAAAAAAAACTTAACTAGAAGTGCCGGAAATGTGACGATGCAAAAGTAAAATCATAGAGAAATGTTGCATTCTACTCATATATTCAGTGACCTTCAGCCTTATAATCATGATCATCCTTAGACAAAGTGAATATTGTCTCGGTCAGGTTTGAATCAAAGCTTTCTTATATGTAACAGTTTTACGTTTAATTACTATATTCCGACACATACGGAACTGCAATGTTTCCCTCTGTTAACTGATTTAAAAAAACAGATTTTGGATTGTCGTAATTAATTTGAGGATTACATATATTCTTATTGTAAAGAAAAACATCTTTTGTGTTTCAGAAACGTGAAGAAGTAATGATGAAGTTCAAGGTATAAAGTGGCTCTGTGTATAAAACCTGTTCCTAGTGAACACATCAGGAAATAGTTTTATTTTCAAAGCAGCTGTCTCTGTGTTTCACATTTTAGTCAAGGGTGAAGCATACAGTACTCTTTTACTTTCAATTTTTGTTGACTGGACCTTTTTAACAGAAGTATAGACTTTACTCAGTAAATGAACTGCCAAATGAAAAGTAAATGTAGAATAGACTGGGGCTAGTTGTCACAATTTTGGATAAGGTGAATATTTGTTTTTTATTTGAATATTTGTGAATATTTTTGTTGAACAATATGATTTATATTATATGATATATAAAAAAGCAACCGGGGGATCTTTGCAAAAAAAAGTGTTTTGATAGTAAGGCCTTACACAAATGTCATTTGGTTCAATATCATGATATGTCTCCTTGAGCTTTCATGTTAAATATTAGTTGTCAGGGTTTCACAGTTAAAAAAGACTGTATACAAACTGTGAACAAAAGCAAAATGTGGTTAACATCAAAACAAGCATGACAGTGAAAATGGCTAATATTTTAAAGGAATTATAATAGCAAAGGAAGCAGTTTTCATAATTTCAGTCTCACTGTAAATAATAAAGGATTACTGTATATGTAAATAATGATTTAAATAGTTTATTTCTGCAAAAAGCCACCACATGAAATATGATCTTGATAATGAAAAGAACTCACTATGCTGTCACATTATAAATGTTTTACCTGTGGAAAATATAGCATTATTAATTCTCATAAAACACGGTAACTCATGATAAAGTGATTCATACAGGGATGCAGGTTATTATCTCACATCATACATTATATTAATTTCATTCTCTTTTCTATAATTTAAGCTCTATTATCAGCTGTGGCATGAGTTATTCTGCAGGTATGAAAATAGTTTTCAATCACTTTTAAAGGAACAGTTCACCCTAAAAAGAAATTCTGTAATCATTTACTCACGCTCACGTCTCCTTCCCTTTCTTTTATTTCCCGCTTTATCAGCATTGGTCCAATGCATTAACACTAGTCCTGTAAAACACACTATATATAATAATGAAATATCAGAAAAATGATAATTAAACATAACCAAGAACCTTAAAAATAATGAGCAGGCCGATCATATTATACTTTCTGTTGCATCAATGCTCACAGGGATGGCACATTACCAAAGTAACACGTGATCAAAGTGAGCGTGCGGTCATGTTAAACATGATTATGTTTTTGACCCAGAAACATCTGTGGTGCAAATGCATTCGTCCTACAAGATTTGACGTGACAGTGAGACAGAGTGAGATAAAGTGAGACAGACAAGAAGAGAATAAGGTGTATGAAAATGGTTTTTGGTACATGGTAAAAAATAGTTTCAGCACAAACAAAAAGTTGCGTACTGTTACACTTAATAATCTTAGTATTCTTAAAAACTTAAGCCACTTAAGTCCTAGGTAGTATTAAAATAGCACACTAGCTAGTTCAATGATTTTAGTAAACTTACTACATAAAGTATGCTTAAAATATGCTGTGAAAAAAAATTCTGTGAAGTATACTTATTGCAAGAGTGCTTCCCATTCATGTCATGATGTCTATGTAGATTTTTAATTATGTACAGAGAACCATGATGATAGTACAAGCTAAGCAATCTTCCCATGGTTTTCTTGAGCACGCTACATTAGTTTTAAGAGCTGTACAGTACACTCGGAATGTGGCAGAAATATGTTACCATGGCGACCAGCACACTCCATACAGTGCTGTCTTCTACATACTGTCTCTCTTGCTTTAGATCAGAAAGATGCACCGCGGTGAGATTGACAGTTTCTCAAAGGCCTGGTGAAGTGTGAAGAGAGTGGGTGAGAGAGATATATTGCATTATGTGCAACCTTGTTACCACACAATTTTCCTCCTTTAAAAGTCATTCATAAATCATTTCCTAAAAACTGTGACACACCAAAACTAATCTCACCATTTCATAAAATATTTAACTTGACCTCCTGAAGCTGATCAACATTTTCCGAAGGTTAAGCATCGTCTTTCACTTGCCGTGTGTTGAGGAAAAGATCAGAAACTTACCTGTTTACAAAGCTCTATGTAGTGAATGTATTAAACACGTTTTTATTACAGTACAGTACGCCAAGTGTGTTTGCTTTATAATGAGAACTGTAGTACAATGACTCCAAACTCTAGCATTCCTGAGAATCATTCTGGAGACATGAGTCATGAGCTGGAACAACTATAGAGAGCCCCTGCTGATCTTTAAACCACGGTGTCCTACAGAAAAACAGCACTGCTGAAAAAAATTGAATTCATTTTTCTGTTGAGAAATAGATTTTTTTAGGGAAAATGTGCTTCGGTAGAAGTCAGTCTGTGTGATTTTGTTAAATTTGATTGATCATTTATACATTTTTATTTTGCTCAGAAGCTTATGACAAGACAGCAAATTGTATTTAATTCATTCATTATTATTATTATTAATGGTTCATTATTGTCCTTTATATATGTCCAGGATATTTAATAATACATATATTATTAAAGGAATAAATAAATAAATGCTCATAAAGGGAACTGCTTAAAAATGTCACTCTATACCATTTTATAGTATACTAATATATGTCATTAACAAGTACACAAATAGCAGTCTGCTTTTTAGCTTCTTAAAATCTCAACAAATGAGGATGTAAGAAATCGCAGTTTGGCTGTTACCCTACATCCATCCATTCTTTAAACCTGCTTATCCTCTGCAGGGTCACGGGAGGGCTGGAGCCTATCCCAGCATCTTCTATCACAGGGAAGATACAACCTGGCCAGTCCATCACAGGGCACAAAAACACAACAGTTATGCAGAACTAACCCTAAACTAACCAAAATCAAAAATTCAACAGTGTTAAACATATACGTATTATTATAACACCTTATCCTGCCATGAACAGGCTGTCGTCTCAGAACTGGCAGGCAGGCAGGCAGCGGTACATGAGCGTGTGAATTATGAATACTGAAGGTTAATGAAAGCGTGGCTTCTTCCGTCCTCTTCATTAATAAGACACGTGGCCTGAGGAAAACAGAAGATACAGAAATAGCGCTGATAGTACATTATGTTAGTATGCCGTTCCAAGCACAGCCCAGTGACACGACTCCACTAGATGTGCTTTCAACAAATGCACAGAGAGGAAAAGGACACTGTCATGTTGAACGAGAACATGTGAAATTAGATTTAGACATGGACAAATATGTTAAATGGAGCGGAGAGTCTTCAGGACCCTGGACAGCAGAACTCTCATGTCACTCCTCATTGTGCTGCCCAACCACAAACAAACCCTGGTCAGGATTCATCTCATCTCTTCATCTTTCTGTCTACAACATCCCTTAAGATGAAAAGAGACTTCAGCAACTCTGCTGAACGCTATGAAAACAAATCAATGGCAGTCCTCCATATTCCAGAGTACACCAGATCTGAGCAAATTTTAATGGACATATTGTGTTTTATCATGTCTGCGGTTACTAATGTGCAGACAAACAACATCTGCACACTGTGATAAAATGAACCAATGCATGTACAATACAAACCAGTGTGATTTTAGTTTAGTTTAGTTTTATTCATATTTTAATTCGGCTTTCATTTTTATACTTGTAGTTTTATTGTTAGTTTTAGTTTATTTGAGCTATTTTGTTATGTTGTTTGTCATTTTATAGTATTTTGTGCTTTTTATATTGCTTGATAACTTATTTTTATTTCCGATTTAGTTTAGTTTTTATTTCCTTCAGTTAATCAATTTAGTGCCTCAACCAAAACTTTTTTCACTGTATTGCTACGACAACATTTCTAATTTTGTGTAGTTTAAGTTTGATTCATTCATTGATACATACATACATATGATTAATAATAATGTAATATTTTTAACTAACATTTTTGTATACTAAATATTGTATGCGATTCTATAATATTTCTTGTAATATTTCTTTATTTAATTTTAAATATCAGCCTACATTTTTTTTTAATAAAAACAGAAATGTTTTAATACTTTTAATAGACTATAATAACCAAAAACATATAATTGCCGTAAATGTAACCCTAAGGACCTGTAGAGTTAAAGTTAAATGTTTTGTTTCCCCCAAAAAATGTCCCTTCACATTACCTTTTTTTTTGACCTTGCTGTTTTGTCATTTTTCTTTATTGATCAGTTGCTTAGGAAGGTGGAACGATATGTTATCTTTTCATTACATGGTTCCTCATGCCAACCGCTGTGAAGAACAATTTCAGGATTTACTAGAGAAAACAAAACTACATTTTAAAAATGACCCGATATGACTTCACCCTAAACAAACATGTTCATCTCTAACCTTTATTTGAATGTTGATGGTTAGCATTCTGAGGCTTCCGTGGGGACTTTGCAAACTCATTCAACCCACGATTGTGTACTTCCACACTTAAATATAGAAAATCCAATATATAAACATCAGCAGTGCTGCTCACTATCATCCACTTTCACAGGTGTCTTCATCTGCTGACAGCTCCAGATTCTGTTAATCCATCCTGCCTGGGTCTAAACTTCAGTGAAGAGATGAGCTCTGACGGATCCATCAGAAAGACGTGTGGCCCCTCTGGGGGCTTGACCTGATTGGAGAAACAGGAAACAGAATCATAAGCTGTCAGAGAGAGCGAGAGAGAGAGAGAGAGAGAGAGAAGTGAACATGTGGGAAAATGCAATGCTGCTTTTCTTTGAGCAAACTATGTTGTTAAATTTATGAGTATTTCAACAAATCAAACATTTCCTTGTCAAATTTGCATTGAATTTTTCTTTGTTGTTACATTAAAAAATTAGTTGGAATCAAATGTTGATATTAGATGCGTCTTAACATGGACTCAATGAATACAGAATAATTATATTTAAGTAACTTCCACAAAAACATTCCATAATTCCTCCGGTTTCAAGTGACATTTAATGGTCAGACAAAATGTTGAGATGGTGACAGTCAGGGCAGCAAGGCACGGTGGGAAGTTTCCAGCGCTGAGTCACTCTTCTCAGGCTCAAGGTGAGAGAAAACAGGTGCTGCTGAACCCCACAGAGCCGGCTGGCATTTGAGCGGAGCCCTGTGTCTGTTTCCATCAGAGCTCACACAAACTCAGACCCACAGCTCTCTCCACACCTGAGCAACACACACACGGCATCTGAGGGGGCAGAACTGTCCTGTATCCCTTCAGGACTTCAAACTGAAGATGACGGAGGGAGGGAGCAGTTGCAGACAAAGTAGAATTAACAGATCTCACCATCACAATAAACTGATTTCACACTCACACCACAGAGACAAAAATAATAACTTCAGAAACCTATGGTTGAATGCACTTGGCACAATCTTTGCGTGTATGTTGTTTAAAGCCTTTCGGTTCACAGGAAATTCTTATGAAATTTGTTGTACTACCCATGTTGTTATACAATTTTGTATCCTCATAAACCACGTTAAAACACTCACACGTAGTAATAATCTTACCCGAGGAGAAATGTTGTGTGTTCACCGCAGGTTCAGCTCTATTTACACAGATTTACATGAGGGAAGCACCCCCACAACGTTATTAAAATCTTTCCATTTGAGATGGAAACTAGGTGTCCCAAGAGCAAATCATTATGGGTTCATTATGAAACTGAAGAGCGTTTATGAGATCCCAAATAAAACGAAATAAAACAAAATAACCACAACATAATTACACAGTTTAAAATATCTTACACACTACACAGAATATTCTGCTAAAGACCATTTCTTAATGACTTCCGTAAACCAGCGAATTGAATTTTTTGTAATAATTAACACAAAGTACAAAATCTTTTCTCACGATGGACAAAACCAGAGAGTAACCACAAATGTGTTTTAGCAAAAAACAATGTTTAATCTCTCCTTAATGCGTGTTTATTTACAAATAGTAAATCTGCAAAATAAGAAAACAATATTTACACAATGAACAGACACCAGCCGACTGTGACAGTCTGTGAATCCTGAAACATGATTTTCTTCAACGTCCTCTCTTATTTCAACACAAAATGTCTTGCTTCACATTCATCTTATTGCGATTTGAAGCTTCTTCATTATTTTATCAGAAATACATGGAAAGAAGCAGCAAGGTGGAGTGGGGGACGAGTTTGTCTACGGTCACATTTCATCAAAGTTCAGAATCCGGTAAAAAGGAGAGGGAGGAAAAAACATTTGTTTCCAACTCAAAAAAGCAACCACAGCACCAGTATACACAATCTCTTCAAAACAAAAACAACAACAACATCATATATAAATAAATTAAAACATGTTTTTTACATTTGATAAGATTTGCACCCAAACTGAAGCTATCTGCTAATGTGTCTGTATATGGCTGTTCTCTCTGAAACACTTCTCTGGGTCACAGTCAAAGAATGACAAACTCAATAGCGAGAGGAAGATCCTGAGATGTTTTTCGTGTGTTTTAAAGCATGTGAGAGAGAGGATAAACGGTTATTTAACCATATTTACACCGACCAAAATACATCAACACTACAACAATCTTAGGACACGTCAAGATAACTGTATGTGTGTGTAAAACATGATTCAGTGTGGGACTATGTGTAGACTTGTGCACAACACAAGGTTTGTTTTAATGCAGATGACTAGAATTCAACACATCTGTGCTTATAAAAAGACTTTCTTTCTTCTCTCTCTCTATAATTTGTTAAAAGCAAACGAATGCTGTTGATGATGTCACCGAACAGACTCTTAACATCCCAACACCAGCCAGAGAGCCGGTTACAATATAACTCTAAAAAACCTTCATTACACTGAGATTTTGGAAAAAATTAAACTCAAAAGTACAACAATGTAAATAGCATAACAAGTGAATGTTCATTGACAGCATTTGTGGAATCATTTCTGTAACCACAATACTCTTGAAGAAGCTTCTGGAATGCTCCATTACTATAATATTTGCGTCAAAAAAAAGGAGCAAATCTTTTATTTTCTGTCTTCAATTAACATTAAGCCACAAATACTGTTGACCGAGCCAAACTTGCATTGAACCTTCAACATGCCGGCAAACAAAGAAACTGGCCACACGCTTTTTGGAATCTAAAGAAACATGGACTCAAAAACAGAAAAGTGATTCCTGCAGATCTCAACCCTTTTAACTTTCGTACCGGTTCGTAACACTGTAATGTGTTGTTGATTCATTGACGTGGAAACATTCGCTGGTGAATGACAGGTTAATAGGTTAAAACAATCGTCTCATTAACCACAAACGCACTTTCTCTTGTCTGACCGGTTGTGATGAATGAGACTGCTATTCCTCTGTATATTGACACACTATAGAAACACCGACTCATGAAACTCTCTCTCTTCCTCTTATTTATAAAGTTGCGATTTTTCTAAGATGGACGTGCCGAGAGAGATAAACGCAGAGAGCAGCAGCGGAAGCTCATGAAAACATGTCCACGTGACATATCTGAATGGTCCTAAAACTATACTTCATTTTTACAAGTTGTGATTCATTTATCTTGTCAAAGTGCGACTAGACAGTTCTCGTAAAATGATGCGGCAGATTGATGGGTGCGAGCAGATTAAACTTTGTTTCAAGCTTTGATGTAAAACCTTTTGAGATCCTTTAGCGTGTTGCTTCGTTGCATTTTTTCCATTTCAAAACAACAAGAACACATTCCCACTTAAACGTTTTCCCAATAAACAACATTCAACTAAAACATGGCACAGGACAGGTTTCATATTTGTATTTTCGTTCCTTCTTTTTGTCCTTTTGTTTATTATAAAATTCATCTTCGTCAACCCCTATAGCATCTGAATGATACGAGGCGTGTCGCTGCGTCTCATGTGAAGATGACGGAAGCTGATTATCTTTGATTCTGTAAACTGTGCAAATTCAGCTGTAACACAAGTGAGAGTGGGCAGTTGACACATTTGTACAAAATAATAATAATAAAACAATCGTAAACACGCAAATCCGAGCGTCTTTTCCTTGGATCATTGGCTCGTGACACGGTCACATGACTTCATCAGAGATCCTCATTGTTTCTTCAGAACAGGAAAAAGCATCCGTCCGACTGCGTGTTGTGTGAAATAACCACCGCACTCGACATTACTCCCAATATTCAGAAACCAAATCTGCACCACATACATTCAGAGTTTGTGGTTTTGTCCTTGCAGAAACACACACATATACAGAGATGAGAGTGTGTGTGTTCCAGCGGTCCGCTGAATCGGAGCAGAGGCAATGTGTGTGCGGTCTGATCAACTGGACAGAGCCATGGTGTCAATCACGTGCTCCAGCTTGGATCTGAGTCTCTGTCTGCGCGACTGCTCGTCCTGTTCCAATGCCGACAGGATCTGCACAAAAAACACATTCAACATAAATTTCATCACTTCGACCAGCTCACAAATAGAAACTTGTTAGGATTAAAACGACACTGTACACACTTAAAGGGACAGTTCACCCAAAAAACGCCATTATTTACTCGTGTAAGATTACAATGTTAGTCAAAATGTCTCAGAACTGTTTGCTTTCCTACATTCTTCAAAATATCTTCTTTTGTGTTCAACAGAACAAAGACATTTATAAAGCCATTTTCCCTACTATGGTAGTCAATGGTGCCCAAGAACAGTTTGGTTACAAGCATTATTCTAAATATCTTTCTCTGTGCTCATCAGAACAAAGAAATGTATACAGATTTGGAACAACCTGAGGGTCAGTAAATGAAGACAGAATTTTCATTTTTGGGTGAACTGTCCCTTTAAGTTCAAGTATGTCAACATGTTCAATGGTTTTCAAACGTTCACAGTTAATACGCAGTGAGAAAACAGACGCATCTGCCACAAAACAACAGAGGCAGAGTTTGGATATATAAGCACGCTCACCTCGTCCTTGTATTTGGTGATGTAGGAGAAGATCTCGTGCAGCGCGCTCATGCTGTTGAACTGATTTAAATGCAGGCGAGACTGTTCGGCGAGATACGCGCTCATGTCCTGATCGCTGATGGCAGGAAGGCGTGCGATATCAGAGTAATACCTGACACACAAATCAGTCAGTAAGTACAGCATTAAACACCCATAAAACACACATTTCGACAGTTCTAGAAAATATCAAAAAGTTAAAAAGTAAGCTGCACCAAAAACTCACTTGCATGCTGTAGTCTAGATAGTAAAACACTACTACAAGTCTAATAATCGACCAGGGCTTATCGCTATTAATAGCATCCAGAATAAAAGTTTGTGTTTACATAATATATGTCTGTGCACTGTGCATATTCCTTTTTTATTTATAAACACATACATAAACATTTTAAGTAATATAAACTTAATTTATTTAAGTAAATATAATATATAAAAATAAATAAAAGTTTATATATAATTTCAATTATCTATAAATATCAATATATACATGCAAATATTTTCTAAATAGATGCATGCATGTATATGTGTTTATAAATACAAAATAAAAATCCACAGTACACAGACATATCTGTAAACACAAACTTTTATTCTGGATTGCATTCGTTGAACATCGCCCTTTGCAAACATCTCTATCTCACCTCTCCACCCAGTTCTTGTAGTTGGGGATGTCTTTCGCATACAGCAGCTTGTTGGACGGCGAATCTTTGCCCAGTTTGTGCTCCGACGTGGAGCACGAGTCCATGAAGGTCTGGCCACCACGGACAGACAGGCGTCTGTGATGCTGTTCTTATGGATGTCAAACACGAACTGAGGGTTCTTGATCACGTTCACCCAGAACCGCAACGGCAAACTGAAATGGAAGAAGGATAATTCATAAGGGTCCAAAAAGAGAACATTTGATTCATGTTGTCTTTAAAAAATACTCACCAGTTGCTCTTCCACGTGTGTCTGACGTCGGGGTCTGATATCACGTGCCTGTCCGCCTGTTCGTCTAAGAAGTCAAACATGTATTTGATGGCGAGAGGAAGAACGCTGCCGCGGTGAGCCGTGCTAAAGATGGTCTCGAACAGATCGTCGACGAATTTCTGCAACGTACCCTACGTGAAAGAAGAGATGTTAAAATTACACAAAGCATAGGTTTTCATAGTCAAAGCGAATCGTCACATCCATAACAGAATTGTCACATCCATAACGGTGCATATTCCTCATTAGTAAAATAAAAACTATTTTGTGGTATATAAAGAGCCATCCCTTCTTCATTTGTTGGGTATTATTGCTTCTGGTTTGTACATTTCAATTCACAGAAATCCTACTAATGTTGTCTTTCAAAAACGTGCACCTTTTCTGTCACATCCATAACGCATTAATATTTCTCTCCTTTAAAATAAAAACTTGTGCACAGACTGATATTTTCTGATGTCTGGACTTCATCATCAGACGTTTAGTAAAATATAAATACATTCTCGGAGAATTCATATTTCACGTTTTAACTGAAAATGTCACACGCATAACGCTGGAATTGCCCATATATCATAATTCACTAACATCATCTCTTCGCTAATTTTGCATAGTTTCATTTAGCGAATTCAATCCTTTTCCAACAGTAATTCTTTATTTAGTTTCTCTCGATGGACACAAACCGAAAGAGGTGAATGTTTAAAGACTCATGGGGTCAAATGTTTAGATACAAAGATGTTTGCTCCCTCTTCTAAATGCCAAAAATCTTTATCACGCAACTACATTCAGACATTGTTATGCGTGTGTCTATATTCTGATGCACATACTCTTAACACGGATGTGCAGTCAAATCTCGTGAGGTTGAAGCAGAGACATCTGCACGTCGTCAGATAGAGACGAAAACACGGGACGGATGAAGACCTAGTTTTTCCCAAACCGCTCAATAAGCAAAGGTCATCGGTCTAATTAAGACACAGGCCTCAATGAGAGAGAGAAGGCTGGTAAATGTTAATGAGTGACTATCATTCTCACACAAAGGTCAACACAAACTGTCTAATGACATCAGCTCCGAAAATCTCACATGTGCTTAAAAAGTAAGCCAATTAGTTCAAGTGTGTCTGTGTGCGAGTGTGTGTTAAGAATATTAGCAACAGATTTCCTCTCTACAGACTCATTTCTACTGTCAGTCAGACCGTATTCATTTACTCTTGAATCAATACCGCAGGAGAACCGGCAGCGTCATGGTTTTTCAGTATTTGTCGTCGATGTTTCCACTTTGCACGCTTTCTCTGCTCACCTTGGTAGCGAGCAGACGTGTCAGGTAGATCTCAGACACCATCTTGCTGCCGCGGTCGCCCTCTCGCTGGTCTGGGTGGTCGTGGTTCTTCACCAGATGCCAGAGTTTGGTTCCGCTCTCCAGATCCGGAGTTATCATGGGCGTCCTGGAGCGCAGGCTGTCTGGACTGCTGGCGGTTCTGAGCATGCTCTCTGTGTAGTGCGAGACATTGATATTTACGTGTTTCTTTAAGAACTTGAATGAATGAATGTTTTGGTTGCACAGTTTTTTAAACCAAAAGATCATTTAAGGGATAATTCACCCAAAAACGTACATTTTGTCATCATTAATGTGTATCATCCTCATGTATGACTGTTTCCTCAGAGGAACACAAAAGAAGATATGTCTATTATTTCGTATGCATAGAATGGAAGTCAATGGGGGCCAATGTTGTTTGGTTACCAACACTCTTCAAATATCTTCTTTTGTGTTCCTCAGAATCAAAGAAAGTCATACAGGATTTTGGAAAGACATGAGGGTGAGTTAATATTCATATCGTTTTTGGGTGAACTGTACCTTTAAATATAGATCTGTGCTTTTTTCTCCCATTCCCTTCATTTCATCTTGATGTGAAAATCTACATTGTATAACACGGTAAGCGTTTAAGCGAGTACAGACGTGATAAATGAAGTGACACACCCATCAAGACAAGAGAAATGCAGACCGCGAGAGCGAAATTAATAGCAGCACATCTTTTCAAACACTACAGGAAATAAATATTCCGGGTTAATCAGGAAAAGATGGAAAACGTCTGTCACCGCTGGAGAAACGAGCGCGCTCCTTTCAGTAATGGAAATCGAAATTGGGCGGAATGTCAAGAGTTTTACTCATTCAGAGAGAGATTCTAGATTTCACATCCATCATTTCCTGTTTGTCTCCTGTCTGAAGTTGCGACTGCAGACGCATGCTGATGCTCCCACACTGAGAAGCAGATTATTACAGCACAAACACGGACGGAAACAGGCAGCCTGCGGATGAATGTCGAGCTCACTGTCGTGTGCCGAGGGCGAGACGGAGAGAAACAGAGAAGAGTGCTCACTGCTCACCGTATCTGCTGAGGGATTTGGTGAACGTTGAAGAGTTGGAGATGTTGTAGGCGGAGTTTTGCTTGGGGACCAGTGCGATTACTGACCCATCCGTTACCTAGACAACAGAGAGAGACAACGGTCGTGTCTATTATTCCCAGTAACTCAAATACACAATAATAAAGACAAAAAACATTTAAGTCGATTGTAAAGTTGTCATTTTGTCAATAAATCCCAAATGTGTCCTCACTGACCAACACTACCTGCTGTTACGCTTTGTGAGGTGTTGCCATGGTTACCTGGCGTACGCTAGGTGTTAAAATGCTTCAATTGTTACCCAGTAACATGTTGCGGAGTTGTCATGGTTACCGGGCAGCGGGATGTAGAGGTATCGCTATAGAAACCTGGCAGTAAGATGCTGAGGCGTGAATGCAGTACCTGATAGTGCGCCAGCGCGTTGAGACGCTTCCAATCGTTGTCGATTTTTGTGGTCACGTCTTCATCCTGGAGAATAGTTCTGGCCATACGACCCTGCCTCCATTCTGAAAAAACACAGAGAGCATAACATCAGCCTCCTGTTATAAATTCAGACAGTTTTTTGACAGATTAAGTGGAAAAAATATAGTTATATATTCAAATTGTGACAATAACTGGTTTATAATGTTCAAAGCTGGTCATATGGACCACCAGTTGGTGAGGTTGAGGTCATCCTGGTAGACCAACATGTTCAAGCTGGCTTGAGTCGTCACAAAACAACCACACTCCATAAACCAGTTTTTTGATGCAGAGGGGATGTTCATTCATAATATCATACCGAGGTCCATGTCTCCAACTTTGGGCCGTTGCGAGTACGGAAGGCCTTTAAATAAGGCGTCCAGTATCTTCTCTTTGACCTGCGTGATGGTGTCACAGTTCAGACATTTAACAGTGACCTCTCTGGAGCACTCTCATTCTCGGGGTTCACGCAATGCAGCGTCTGCAGAGCACAGGAAATAAAGTCAAAACAGGAAAAACTACATCTGAAAAGCTCAATTAAATGAAAACCTCCAATGATTTGAACAAGCGGATATAGACGAAATACTATCAAGTAGGGCTGTCACAATATCAGAGTTTTACTACATGGTTATCATGGCCAATAGAATGCTCAATAGCAATATTATCACGATATCTATTGAAATTAATAAAAAAAATATGTTTTTTTGTGTAAATATGTAACCATTGTGGATCTGAAGGCAAAATTGTAACTTTTTTGCGATATTATCATATAAGTAGAAGTAACACAATACTGAAAATGTGGTTTTTAATTGATAATTAATCTCATCCAGATTAAAAATTTGTGTTTACATAATATATGTCTGTGTACTCTGCATAATAATTTTGGGTATTTATAAACACATACGCATCCATGTTTACATATTTAGGAAATATTTTGTAATTGTTTTGTATATTATGTATTTATTTATACATATACATATACAAATACATAATAAATTATATTAATATTTAAAGTTTATACATTTTTATATTTTTCTTACTGTGCATAGACATACAGTATTTTATGTAAACACAAACATTTATTCTAGATGCGATTAATGGTTTGACAGCCCTTTTAATATCACGGTTATAGTCAATACCGGTATATTATGACATCCCTACTACCAAATGAAAGTCAACCACTAACTGAGATGTTTACGGCTGTTTTTTGCCAAATTAACCCTTTTTTTCAGTAAAAGCTGGGTGTTATGTAAGTGGGAGGGGCTTCAGTATTGTGGGCAGTACTAACCAGAGTTTTGTAGTCGATCTGCTGTCGGATGAGTTTGTCCTCGCTGAGGGAGTAGCGGGCTTCACCAGTGATGGCATCTATTGGGCCTTTTTCCATTTGTTGTTTTATAGCACAATATAGCATGAAGAGAGGCTCACCGGCACACTCCTACACAAACACACACACACAATGGATGTAATGTTCATTTCCATTTCTTCTTCAAAAACACTGACATTTCAAATTGTTTGAAGAAAATTAAAAAAACTAGCCTGAAGCTGTCTGTCTAATACATATAGAACAAGTAGTTTGACAAAAGTTTGATAAAGTTCAAAAACTCAAATTATACTATAGTGGGCCACTATTGCACAACGACTGCACAACATCTATTCACGCTATTTTGGTTTTCTCCGCTCTTCCCATCTGCTTGGACCTGATAATAGCTGCCTGTGGCTGTGTGTTTTATTTGTCTCGCTGTTGGTTGGGTCCGATGAAGTGAAGGGCCCTCACGTCCTCTCAGCTTTTTTACATGCGGAGAGCGAGAGAGTCATTAAAAGCGCACCGGTCTCACAGCTGAAAGAAAACCTCATGGATTTTCAAACATTACTGCCGCTGTTGCCGTACAGAAGATGGAAACTCATTGACGGCGTAATTGCAGCCGGTGAAGATCTTTCACACCGTGTTAAGCTTTTCTCTTTACCTTCACCTGAAAGGGCGCTGAAGAAATGATTCCGCTGAGTTTAAACAAGACTGAAATTTCAAGTGAACATTTACCTAACGGGTTTCAAGAAACAGGAGGATATAATAGGAATTCTTATTTTGTGTATCAGTCACAGATTAATGTACAAAATACGACACAAAATGTTAAATCAACCAAGACCTCCTCCAACTCCAAGAGGGAGAGAGAGAGAGAGAGAGGGTTAACACAACACTAATGACTATGGAGGAGAGAAAGTATGACACTTGAGAGCGATACATGTCAAACAGCCAATCATACGCCTCGCTCTCTTCTCTCTCGATTCTGTTCATTCTCGTCCTCCTACACGAGATCTTCATCATTCATAACATCGGCTCTCCTCACCACTGTCACTCTATCCCATATAATCATTCTTCTCTATCTCTCTCTCTCTCTGTGCCCACATGAGAGTGCAGAACGACGCTGGACAACCGCAGTTTAACATTTCAGAAACAACTTCTAGATCAACAACAAATGTTTACGTTTACCGATTCCAAAATGTGAGTCATACACAAGCACAAAAGCCACATAATCTCTAGTCTCAGCCCTCAGGCGTCACGCCCACAGACCGCTGGCTGAACGTCTGATGCATGAAGCACAAAATGGAAACAACTCACAAGTTCTATAGTCAATTTAATTGGTTATATTACACCGGAGACGTGTCCCGTTCTTTAACGATCCGTCCGGAATCAAAGCTGGAATGTGATTGGCAGACACCCTCTTGGGCGGTCCTTGGCCCCCTGAAGGCTGCTATGAAGTCTAGATGATCTCAGGCGTGTGCCCTCGTGTCAGGGGGGTGTTCGAATCTCTGAATACTTCACTAATGATGTCATCTCAGTCCAATTTAAACATGCGTATATTCACAAATACATTGTGGCTAATCAGCCAATATAATAATAGAAGGTGAAACCGCTGATTGACACACACCTCTTGGATGTCTAGTGTGCCTCGCCGGATCCGTAGCGGCGGTGCGGCCCATCGCTACGCAGGCTATGCCCCTCAGGTCTCATTAGCACAGGGGATCATTAAACACACAGCTGCTAATGAGCAGCAGGAGATGAGACGCACACGGTCTGAGAGACAGAAGCCGTTCCATTACAGCCTTCATGTTGTGACCAGAGGGATTTAGGATGCGTGTGGCTACAAATGTGGTTTCACAGTGGTGTTTTAGTAAAGAATTTCCTTTTGTTGATGGACAGAGTAGTTTTTCATATCTTGCCATGTATCTGAATTCGATTAGAAGACGTGGCCACAAACAAACCCAAGAAAATATCATAATTATACAGTCTGGCCAACATGATGGTGATGGCCAGACTGGACTGCATTTGTGGTTATCGGTCAGCCGCCAGTCTGGTTGGTCTTACCAGTGTAAAGAAGCTAAAACCATCAAATCAGACCAGCTCGACTAATGAAAACCAGCTTGGTTTCCACCAAAGGGTTGCGGACCACATTAGACTGGTCTATGCGGGTTATTTTGGCAGGGATGCTGTGTAGCGAGTAATATATTTCAGGTTTCCACTTACCTTAAGAAACTTGTAGAGAAGGAACGTAAACCAGTTTGTTAGCATCTTCTCAGCTACTGATTCAGTCCTGAGGGGAAACAGAATAAATAGGGTTTAGTCCCCAACACAACCTTTAAGACAGAGAGAGAAAAGAGCGCAAGAAAGAACGAGATAACCGTACAAAAGTGTACCACAGTTTAATTATAGCAACTGGGCAATTCCAGCATTATGAATGTGCAAAATGTTATCAAAACTTGAAATATAAATTCTCAGGGAATGTATTTATTACCAGTATACTTGATTATCTGTTTATATTTTACTAACCACCTGATCTTTTTGAGCGACAAGATACCTTGTAGGATTTCTTTGAATGAAAATGCAAAAACCAGAAGCTTTATTACTCAACAAATGGAGAAGGGATGTCTCTTTAGAGAACATAAAATCGTTATTTTTATGTGCCCATTTATGAGGAATATGGACCATTGTGGATGTGACAATTCACTTATCTAACTTTGAAGACCATGTTTATAAAAATCAAAAATCAAATAACAAATATCGACTTCTAAACTATTATTATGGTGAAAATCTTTGGTGCAAACTAGATCTTACGGGTGACATTAGCATGGATACCACTGTAGTCTTTCATTATCGTTTTTGTTATCACACATTGTCTTACTATAGTAAATAGTTTTACCCTGATATTTGTTTTTAAACTATAGTTACACAAATCGTGATCAATCCGCCTCCAAAAAAATGTTTTCCTATAACAAGACCGTGATTCATTTTCCTAAGGGCATAGAAAGTGAGAGACGGAGCGAAAGAGAGAGAAAAATGTTTGAAGAGGTCTCACAATTTCCTCATTTTCACAGCCTCGTAAAAAAAGTGTTTGCGATAACCAACATCTCGGGGTTGTTTTATTAAACTCCCGTTTGACATCAAAGCGATGCAGTGGAATTATTCGGCCAGCGGTGCCGAACGCAGCTCGAGGGAAAAAAGCTTCAAAGAAGCCACGCGCCGATAATTCTGCATTAATAACAAACCGACGCGTCCTCTCTCTTCCCTCACGGAGCCAACCACTAATCTCCATTAAGAAAGCGTCAATTAAAAACATTCGGTATCTCGTGTCATTAAACAGAAACCTGGCGTACGATAACAGTCCTCTAAAGAAAGTCCCTCCGAATGAAGCTAATTACACGGCTTGCTCATTAACGGACCTTATTAGCGCTAATCTGCTCGCGGCGCGCGAGGAGGCGTACACGAGGAATCAGGTGGAATATGTTTGTTTTTACCATCTGTGATAAATGATTCCCTCATTCTACTCTGAGTCTAAAGAATACGAGACTGACACCAACGCCATCCTTATGAAAAATATCAATGGTTTAACTATAACAAACAATAGTTAGATTTTTAGGTGATGTTTGTCTGCCACGTTTGAGAGCAGAATGAAAATTGAGAAACGAAACCGGTGATGACCAAATCAGATGAGAAATTGAGGCAACAGTAGACCTTGCCTATAACAAACGGAATTACATCCCAGGATCTGTTCACACCGCACACAAATCTGATTTGTTGCTCAAATCTGATTTTCAGGACGGACTGTCCACACTTCCTCTTGGTAAGCCATGAAATCGGATCCGTTTGTTCAGCATTAACCCCTGATGATAGATGCCGTAACGACACAATTACATCGTCAAAAGCATTGTACTATGGTAATGGCCATTGAAACGCAGATGTATATTCTGATATGCTGTTCTGAGCCAATGGATGTAATAGTAAACCGGTTTAAATTCTTCCAATTAGAGGCACTTCGGAGGAACCTAAAGCAGTGGTTCTCAAACTTTTGAATTGTAAGGCCCCCTTTAAGTAGAGCGCATCACTTTGCGGCCGCCCAAATACAGACTCATAATCTTAAACTCGTCATTTTAATTAAACCAAAAATATATACAGTTTGCTGGAACATCAATTGTTTTGGTTTGTGGTCTTATTTTTCTGATGTTTGATTGCCTACATTTTTTTAATCATTTCTCTATTTCATACAATGCCACACATTCTGTGGCCCCCCTGGATCCATCTTGGGGCCCTTCTGTTTTCTTCCAAAAATACAATTCTTTCATAATTTATTCACCCTCGTGACAAATAGTGCAATTGTGATTGCTATGTTAATACATCTACCTGCGTTGCTATTTAGATTTTTCAATAATGTTAAACAACTTACAGTATATTTAAAAAAATTAATATAAACTTTAAGTGAATGCGAGCCCTGTTTGTCTCAATCTGATCAGTAAACTGAACTGGTGAGTTCTAGGTAGATGCAACACATCAACGCAATACAACATTTTGGAAAGCGCTGATTTGTTTTTTGGTAATATTGATTTGAGACTAAACACCCCCGCAGAGTCTCCTTCAATCTCTCAACAGATTCTCCATCTACTGTCACGCGTTCAACTGTGTCTCGCTTCCAGCGTTCCTCCCTCACGCTTTCTCTCCGCAGGGAGCGCATGTGTAGTCAGGTGTGTAATATCACCTGACAGAAAGAGACGGACGAACGAGAATCGGCCATGAAAGGGCAAATAGAGGAAGAAATGCAAGAGAGAGAGAGACAGAAAAGATTTTAACATTATCTGAAAATGTGTTTGGTATTTGCTTGCTTGTTGCTAGGCGGTTCCTTACTTGCCCAAGTAAACAGAGATAACAACAGAATCACTTATTTAATATAGTCTATATCTCTTGCCTGCCTTATTGCCCACCAGGCAAAACTTGTGAGAAAGAACTCTCAAAATGTAAGCACACATACTCACAAAGTTTATCTGTGTTTAGATCACCAACCCTCAGTATGACCAACAATAAGTGATGCTAATAACTTCATACTTTCTCATTAGCGTCAAAGGTAACCCAACAACATCAAAAGGTAACCCCGCGAACGTACCGTCTGAGCAGAAGTTTGGGGTGGTTCTTGCTCTCCAGGTTCTTGTCGATGAGGTCCGACAGGAGCTGTTTCAGTACGCCGGTCGCGTACTCCATCTCCCCCTGCAAGGCGCTCATGATAAGAGATGCCACGTTACCGCGGTCCCGCATGGAAAACGAGCGCTGAGCCTCCAGCGTCCGGATGAATGTCAACAGGAAGTGCTTCTTATTCAAGAGCTGCCCGAAGAGATTCAGAGCTTTCTCCACATTGGCTGGCACCTGAAAGAGAGCCAAATGAAAACTGTTGAGTAAATTAAAAACCCTCGTCGTTATTTTGGGCCATTCTAAATCCGTATGACCTTCTTTCTTGTGCAGAACACAAAAGAAGATATTTTGAAGAATGTTGACCCTCCCCTTGTATGGACATCAAACCATTTCTCAAAATATTTTTTTTGTGTTCCACAGAGAAAGAGTTGTATACAGGTTTTGAACAACATGAATGAAAAAATGTACTTTCATTCTAAGTTCCAGCTGA
Organism: Triplophysa siluroides; assembly: GCA_006030095.1. Lineage (NCBI taxonomy): Eukaryota > Metazoa > Chordata > Actinopteri > Cypriniformes > Nemacheilidae > Triplophysa > Triplophysa siluroides. Next base: position 3,455,142 of record VCII01000203.1, on the reverse strand, counting down.
CTATGGTGTGTAAAAGAGTGTGTGTATATACCTCCATCTCTTTCAGCACAGGATGGTCCTCTATTCCTGGGAAAAGGACTCTCATCGCATATGTACGATAATCAAGGAACGGAATTCCAGATCCATCCAAGTCCTGAGTCAACTCATGGATATCAGTCTGCAGCTCGGCAAATGCTAGAGAGAGAGAGAGAAAGAGAGACAGGTGGTTAAACAAGATGTAGTTTAACGAAAGCAGAGTTTAGACACCTGGCATGGAGTCTGGTCCATACTGCTACTTATTCTGGAAAAAAGCTGCCCACTTAGACAGGACAAGAACACCTGACTGGCATGTTTTTGATTTGATTTTGGGGGGAGTACATTGAAAATCAATGCAACTCATTGCCATCTCTGCCAACATTTGTAGAGACTTCATGTGGATGTTCTGGACCGCTCTCCTTTCCAAACTTTCTGCGAAGCGTCCGGCTGCCACTCACCTAATCAATTTGAATGTTGTGGTTATTTAGCGCCACACTTTATTCATCCTGGAGGAACGTTTCATCATTTATTTGTGATGTGTCACTCTCAGGTCGAACGATCCATCTCTCTTATCCTCTCTATTCCGGCGCTCATCCCTCTCTGTGTCTGGAGACTGACAAGGTCGTCACCTCGGGCTCGACAGAGACAGATAATGGGCGACTCGTCTCTCGCCCTTGTGACCACGGGAATGAGACGACCGTTCGGCGTGCGTGTACGTGTGTATGATAAATGATGTTTGCATTGAGACGGGAGAGGTTATCTCAAACAGGAGTCAAACTAAAACAAAGACAATCAAATACTGAAACTGAGAGAGAGAGACAGAGAGAGAGAGAGACACAGAGGAGAAAACAAAGAGAAACAAAGAACAACTAACAAATGAAAGACGAACCTCAATTTGGAAGTATTGAAAGAAAATGAAAGAGTGGTAAGAACAGATGTAAAGACTCGACAATAGAACAAACAACTGAACAAACAAAGAAAAGCACGATCAAACAAAACAAAGAACAAAAGTGGAAAAGGAGGAAAGAACAGACCCAAATTAAAAGACAAATTAAAACGAAACTGCAAACAAAATAACAAAAGAAAAGGAAGGTCAAATAAACTAAATAATAAAATATAAACAAAAATATAAAAGAAAAATAATGAACATAAAACAAATTTCCAAAAAAAAATAACCAAAGCAAAAGAAAGGAAAATAAAATAAATAACAAAAAACAAACAAACAAACAAAACTAAGGATCAAAAGAGCAAAAGGGGGAGGAACAAAAAAAAAAAAAGGATGGAACAAAAGAGCAAAAAAAATAATGAAAAAAATAATGAACATAAAACAAAACAGCAAACAAAATAACAAAACCAAAGGAAAAGGTCAAATAAACGAAACAACAAACAAACATGCATACAAACAAAACTAAGGATCAAAAGAGCAAAATAAGGAAGGAACAAAAACAAATGAGAAAGAATAAAAGTAAAAAAACAGCAAACGGAATTTTTTTTAAAAAAATAAACAACAAACAGAAAAATATAACAAACAGAAGAAGGAAAAAAGCAGATGAGCGTAAGGATGATGAAACAAAAACAAAGGATGCTTTACCCTCTTTGCACTCCAGGGCGACTCTGGACTCCAGGGTGTGCATCTGTAACTGCAGGCGCTTCAGTGTACGGTCCGCGTCACGGGACTTGCGTTTGTAGGCGATGAGGATGATGATGATGACCAGGAGAAGAAGACCTCCTCCTCCCCCGATTCCAATGATGGCAGGAAGCGTCAGTAGACTGTCCGAGTAGATTTGCAGAGTTCCAGGAGAATATCTGTATCCTCCAGCCAGCAGCACCTACACAACAAACATTTTTGTATAAATACCGCACCACAGAGTAAATCATCTCAAGACGTTGTGACTACAATGCAATCTATCCCAGAATTCCACATTGACCTCTCCGCATCACTATTTATTGACATGGTAAATTCCTCAAGTAAAACAGCATTATAGCAATATTTTATTTCCCGGAGGTCTTACAGATCACATTTAACAGTGTTTGGAAAGAAATGGGGTTAAGAGGTGTGTGTAAACGGTGGCAGGGCCAGACGAATGACTTTCACACAGCTTGTATATAGGTCAGAATATTTAGGTCGAGGACAAACATGTGGGTCTCTGGGTCTCAGAGTATTTCTCTCTCTCTCTCTCGCTTACTGTTGTATCAAAGAGAATGAGGGCAGATCGCTTGGGAAATACACACAGGTTATGGGTTAATAACTGCCATGCAAAACACAAGACTGATGTAATAATCTAATACGTACAGTAAATAAAGCAAAGCTATTTAAAGATGAAAATACAGTTCGGATTCTGTGTAAATAAAGATCTGATTCTGTAAACAAATCCAGCATCAAACCCCTGAGAATGACAACAGAAACTCTTCTCAGTAACATGATGCTGAGAAACACAAGAAGCAGATCAGATGATAGTCGTGGGAAGAGAATTAAAGACTCACGGTGACTTTTTGCTGGCCGGTGAGATTAGGCCACTCGCACACCAGTTGTGTTTCAGAGACGGTCAACACACACGGTTTGTCACCGATCAGAACGGTGTAGTTTAACCGGTAGTTACCGGCAGCTGAAGGAATGAGATTCCTCCCCTGAAAAGAAAACACAAATGTCTCTCATTTTCTTTCTTTCTTCAGCTTTTCTCGTCTCCCACCACAGACAAACATTCTCTGGTCTATTTCCCACAGTGACATGTTTGCGCTCGGGAATATACCGTATTGGAAAGCAAAAGCCGAAGGGAGAATCCTTCTCAAATGTTTGCATGTTTCGTTTAGAGACGTGTATCACTGGAGGGTTGCATTTAGCACAGAGAAACACACACACATTGCATGTCCCAGGAGACAGGGCATGAAAATCAAACGGATAATCTGATGCATGCTTCCTTAAAGGCAGAAATGAAATATTTTTGATGACAAAAATCACCTGACAGTTAGGTCATGGAACAGAGAACATTTACAAAAGACATTTAGGAAACATGTTTGTTGAGGAACAAACATGATATTTTAGAATACAAAACTAGATCTGGTGGCATTTGGTGAATCATTTTGCATTTGTTGAATAGTTTTGTGGAATTATTTCTTGAAACTGTTTCATTGCACACTGTTTTCCATCATTGTTAGCTTGTGTTTTTTTAGTGCTGTCAAATTCCAAATGAAAAGACCGTTGTTCTATAATTTGTGTGTGTGTGTGGCGTGCATATTCATATTTATGTGTACAAATACAAAAACATGTGGTACATGTATATATTTAAGAAATACAAGTGATTTGTATTAATTGATGTTAAAGGCGGGGTAACCGATTTCCGAATTACGCTTTAGACAACTGAGTCGGGCCGAGTACCAAAACAACCTTGCAGCCAATCAGCAGTAAGGTGTAAAGTGCACAGGACGGACTTTAGTCGAGCCGAGCGCTGACAGAAGCGAAAGATGGGGTCAGGGGTGTGTTTGTTTTGGTGATTTGAACATCAACAACGGCTAAGAGAAATGGGACACACTGCCTTTAATACATAACAAATGATTTAAATGAAAATGTATATATATTTGTGTAAAATATTTGTTAAATATACAGATATGCATACATGTGTATATATAAATATTAGTGCTGTCAATCAATGTTACGTTGATGTCAATGTAAAAAAATTGACTAATTAATCGCACATTTTTTTTTATTTCACATGACATTAATGTTTCAAAATATACTTGTAGATTCTAATAATTTCTCATTTAATCTCCGAATTTATGTAGAAACAACATAAAGAGAGTCTATTTTTTATTTCTTCAATGCCATCATTTTATGAATGGAAACCTGTATCACTGAAATCAATACTACTACTGCTGAATCTATACAATTCAACATTGAAGTATAATTGAGAGCTATCAGCTCAAATTAACATTTTTAATTTAAGAGAATTTTAAACATTCTTTACAAGCCCATTATAATTTAATATCTGTGCCCTTCTCCTACCTGTATAAAAGGTAGGAAATATACAGAAATTGAAAGTTCTCCAATACTAAATTCTAAACATTTTTTAAAGCTACAAAACACATTAATTGTGTTAAATATTTTTTAACACGTTAATCTGAAAACATTAATCGGATGCATTAATTGATTATTTTATACACGCCACACACAAACAGTATACTATATAAACACAAACATTTATTTTGGAATCGGTTAATCACGATTAACCGGTTTAACAGTACTAGTTTTATAATCCAAGTCAAGACTTCTATTTTTAATTTCATAAATTTTTAAAGAACATGGATCTACAGGTATGCACTTGAGGAAAAATAAGTTATATGAAAATCCCTGTAACCAATTTCAAACAAGAAGCATTATGAGTCCAAGAAATCCAAATGTGACCCTGGACAACAAAACCAATCTCATGGGTAAAATTTTCGAAATTGAGATTTTTAAATCGTCCGAAAGTTGAATAAACAAGCTTTCTATGGATGTATGGGTTGTAAGAATTGGACAATATCTGGCGGAGATACAACCGTTTAAAACTCTGGAATCTGAGGATGCCAAAAAATCTAAATATTGAGAAAATTGCCTTTGAAGTTGTTAATCAGAGGCACTGTAGCAGGCCGCCACTCACAGAAATAAAGTTTTTATACATTCACGGTAGGAAATTTACAAAATATCTTCATGGACCATGATCCTTACTCAATATCCTAATGAATTTTGGCATAAAAGAAAAATCGATAATTTTGACCCATACAATGTATTTTTGGCTTTTACCAAAAATGTAACCGTGCTACTTAAGACAGGTTTTGTGATCCAGGGTCATAAATAGACAAAGGGAATGCAAATAGTGTTTTTCTCATGCATCATAGACATGCACGCACAATCTCACCTTCAATATCAATGGAGATCCGGGTTTGAGCTCCAGCATTGATGGGCTGAGGGGCTCGAACACGGGGTCAGGGTAGAAACTGAAGCTCTCATTAACCACCAGGAGAGACTGAACGCTATCCATGATAAATCCAATCTCATCCGGACTGCTTCCCACCTCTGACAAGCCCCTCTCTGAGCCGGCCACAGACGGAACCAGACAGACCATCACAGTGTTGTTCACAACAGTACAGTTCTGTAAGAAAGATTTAATGATCATTACAGTCTTTCAAAGCCAATAAAGACAGAGGAAGTCGAGAGACCCCTGACACTGATGGTGAGAGAAAGAGATGTTCAGGTGAGCAGGGTGAAGGTGGAGATAAGGTTACACCGGGCCCGCGGGAGTTTCTCACGCCTTTATAGAGCTGTTTTATGTTCTATGTGCTGTTGGCCGTTGACATTTTAAAGGTTAAACTGGGGAAAGGTGATTCAATATCTCACATACACACAGAAAAACATGTGCAGGCACACAGGGCAGTTTTGAAAGAATATGTGCGCTCAAAAGAGTCACCGTCGTCTGAAGTAACTAGTCGATCTGTGTGAAAATGTCAAATGTTTTGCACCAACCTGAATTGAAAATGCACATTTGAATCTGTAAATACTTACATTGACTGACTGCATGCTGCCATATTTGGCTCTCATCTTAGGCTCTCTGACAGTGGCGAGATTCGTACCGATGACCGTTAACAGGGTTCCACCACTAAGAAACAGAAAAAAAATCTCTTAACCATCCAGCCAACAATGTGGTTCCCGAATCCTTTACAATCAATGAAAGAGCCTTTTATGTTCTCCATAGGCTGTAAACAGGGCCAATTAAAGACCGTCTATTTGTAAGAAATCTGTCTTAGCGACCACTTGTAATTGATTTGAGAGAGTGCTAATATTTATTATATATATATAAATATATATTACACGGTGCATTCAAAGTATGCATATTCACCACTTTTTCTGAGTGTGTGTTTAAATGTTCGAAATTACTTGTGTAGACAAAAAAAAGAATTGTACTTACATAATAATTTCTTTTATTAGACAACTAAAATCTTATAAAAATATATTTTTGGACTTGAACGCTGAAAAAGGAGGCAGTAAGAGATCATAACAGATGGAAATTGCTCAAAGCTGTTTAAAACACTTTTCAGGGCGAGACCTTGATAGGATGCCAAAAATACGATTTCGCTAATTCTGAGCAAACGGTGGTTACTTTAAAGGCGGTAGAAAATAAAACGGTTTCGATTTCTTTTGGATGCTTTTTATCGTAACATAATCCCCTTAGTTATAACTGTGTTTTATCAGCATATGTGTTCCCATGGAGTTAAACCCATAATCTCAACACTCCACTAGTTGCACACAGAATCTGTAAAATTAAAGTTTCATTATATATAAATATATCAATTAAAGATAGATAAATAAACGATTAACAATCGGAAAATCTTGGAGGAGTTGGTTGACTGCATCCATTATCGTGTGGGATGTGTCTAACCCGTCCCTCTTCACACCTCTGTCCTCTCTCTCTCTTTGGATGTGAAATGCTTGTTCACAGCTCTAGACTGGCAACGTGTGTGTGTTTAGCAGCTTTAGGCTGCCATCAGTTTTATTGGTCTGCTGGCTGTGATGTCACTCAAATCTCCTGAGGAAAAGCTGTAAACGCACTTTCCGCACGACAACTGGTCGACTGTTCAGATCTTTTTGTAAACCCCACAGAGAACCCAAAAGGACTCACACTTAACCTTAGTGAAATAGTTTTGAAAGCTTTAAACCGATGATTGGTTGAGCATCAGAAAGTGTTAAATAAACCCGTCCGTCCGCTGGCGCACACCCGTACCTGGCGATGCTCCAGTCGGGTTCCATCCTCAGTACTATGGGGTCGTCCATGTAGTTAAACTTCACCTCTGGGTTTCTCAACTCGGCTGCGTTTATATCCACCATCACCGGAGTCCCGCCAGAACCCAAACCCGCCGGAGTCACACATACGATCTCACGGGAACCTCGCCTGTGACACACACACACACAGTTTCAACAATATCTGTTATGACATCATAACCATTAAATGTCATCTACATATTTTGTTTTCAGCAACTTAGCCAAACAATAACAGCGGACGAGTAAAGGTACAGTATCGGCTGATGGATGAGACTCGGTCTACAGATTGACCAGACGTGTATGTGCGCGTCCACCGCGTGCAAGTGTGAAAGTCTGCCCTTCAACACTTGCTGTGTTGCCATGGCAACCGTGTTCACAACACGCAGTCGAGAAACCTGCTGAGATCTGGACATATTTTGACAAGACTGCCGTCACGAGTGCAGAGGGGCGGTCTGAATGAACATGCACAGATCAATCATTTTTGGCTTGGTTTGAGATTTACCCGTGAACAAGAGACAGCAAAAACAATCATTTTTCTTTTTACATATTTAATATTTGTGAAACTGCTTTGTAGACTCATTATATCTTAGGAGATGAGGCGAATAAACCATTACAGTATTATAGGGCTTATTTGTTGCACTGCAATACAGTAAAATAATGATTGGTTTACAATCACCTTTGAGAATGAAAGAAAATAGGCATTAAAAATAAAACATCTGCATGCATTACGGTAATGAGGATTTGGGGAGAAATTGAGCTTAACGGTCATAAACATAATTGTAATATAATATGCTTTTATTTCTGTATGCAACATATCTTTATTTTCATTATCTTAGAAAAAAATGTGACCTGGGCATGTTCTCATGAGACCAAATATCACTGTACTCTTACGTATTTAACAGTCATGAAAGTGTTGAATCAGGTCACTTTTAGACACAGTGTGATGAATAATAAATACTGTGAATCTTCTCAGAGTGAGTCAGGATGAGACAAATGTGGGATCATGAGAGCATCATTACCTCTCAAAGCGGCAGGTATTGAGTCCGATTTTGATGGACACTGCGCTGCCGGCGTTCAGATGGCTGCCTTGAATTGTGATTCTTGTACCTCCGGAAATTGGACCATGTGAGGGAACCACACGTGTGAAGTATGGAGACTGGAAACACACACAGGCAAAAGCACACATAAAATCTCTGATTTAAATGACAGGACGAAAGAGTCACAATGCTATTTAAATAACAAATGATGCCGTTTATTCTTATTTAAGTTAAATATGGGCGTATTTTTGACTCACCACAAATGTGAAGGCCTTAGGAGACACAGCTCGATACTCGGGGAGACAGTCCCTGACACACACCTCAACATAAGAGTCCTGTACACGATAACCTGTGGCATCAGCCAGACGACATACAATCCTGAAGAAAGAGAGAAAAAGTGAGAGAGAGAATGAGGCGGGTTGGATTTGGCCACTGGCATTCACCACTCAAATGAAAATCTGTTTCATCAATGAGTGAGTGGTTGAACATAAAATGACAAACAGGTTAATGCTTCACCACAGGCAGAAAACACTCTCTCACACACACACAGCTGTAACACTTTACAGTGGGTCTTGCTGAACTGTAAAATGTGTGTCTGTGTTCAACAGCCTTTCTGTTATTAATGGAACCGACACTGAACCTTCCCATCATGCCCTGGGGCACACCCTCCACTGTCTGTGGTACGTTATTAACTCTCTTGTCCGGACAGAGTTTGAGCGCTTTACACGAAAGCTATGTGCCAATCTCAGATAATAGCTTGTGATAAAAGCGATTTTTTGCTTGTTTGTTTACCAAAAGTTGAAATTCTGTCATTAATATTATGAATAAACCATAGTCACATCACTTTCACATTGCCAATGTGTTTAGCAACAGTACTTCAAACGATTTGAAAGTGTTTATTTTTATTTTTAATGTTCGTGTGCATGTAAATAATAATCCACGATGCACGTTTTTCAAAGACGTGAGCTTAAATCTGATTGGCTGACTTTGCACGATTTTAGGTTTTCTAGTGTTTACTGGTAAGTAAACTTAGTTTGGGCCACCATGTGTACTCACTGTTCAGCGCTGATATATTCCTCCTCGATGGGCTGACAGGACACTTTACCGATCCGAACGCCATTCTGGATGTCTTTGAACTGAAGGCCCAGATTCTCTCCCGTGATGGTGAGCCTGGTTCCGCCCTGCCGTGGTCCCGTTTCAGGAGACAGCTGGACCAAACAAACAACAACACCAACATTACTGAATGTGTCTCAATAGACAGCCTTTTACAGTAAATATCTTCAACATTCGCCAGAACATCTCCACCTTGTCCTATGGAAATAACGTCACGGCGGTTTCAAACAACAAGGCGGCGTATAAATAACGGAAGACTCGTTTAAACCCTTCAGAAGATGACACAATCGCTCGATTTTCATACGGAGAGAGAAAACGAGAAGAGCAGAGGCAAACACAAACGAGTAATTGGTTTCCGAGGGACCGTCTTCATTTGACATTCACACGTTTCTACAGATAGATGATAAAAATGAAAGCAGTGCCTGTGTGAAGATACAGCAAAAGAAAGATGGAAAGAGAGAGAGAATAGGTGGACATCTTCTCAACAGATGGCTTTCAAAGCACCCACAGTGAGCTAATAATCCATGTGATAAATTCATTCTTTCCCAAATTAAATTAACACCTAATCTAATAAGTAAAAGACGACAGCGGTACTGGAGGGAGAGAGAGAGCGCGAGCAGGACAGATCGCAGGAGGAGAACAAAGGAGAACTTTAATTAACATGAGATGTAATTTTAGTAACTGGATCTTCTAAAACTTAATATTCAGTTGGAAGCCGAATTTGGAAATCCTTTAAATGCTGGACAGAAAATCTACTTTATGTCGTTCTCACATCAGAGCTGTTTGTGTAGATTCGATTAATCTGTTTTCTGAACTCTGTTAGACATGTAAGTTAATTGGGGCCAATGTTGTTTGGTTACCAACGTTCCTCAATATATCATTTTTGGTGTTCTGGAGAAGAAAGCGAATCAAATTTGAGTTAAAGAGTAAGAATGTACATTTTTTGATGAACTATTCCATAGAAGAAGATATTTTGAAGAAAGTCGGTAACTGGACAGCGCAGGCACCCATTTACTTCTATTGTATGGACACAAAACCAATGCAAGTCAATGGGTGCCAGTTAACAACATTCTTCAAAATACCTTCTTTTGTGTTCAAAAAAGGTCGAAAAGATTTCAAATGACGCGCATGGGTGAGTTTTTATTTTGGGGTAAACTATCACTTGAAGTGTAACGTCTGATAGTATCTCATCATTCAAGTGTTGTTAATGAGGGTTTGTTCACCTTGAAGATGCGAGGATGGGTGCAGCGGCTGTTGCCGGCGGTGACGTGCATCCAGGTGTGTTCAGGCTGAGCACATTCCTGACGGAGAGAACACTTCCTGTCCTGAACGCACCATCCACAATCAAAGCTGGGGTCCGATTTCAGACACAACCCGCAGCTCTCCCTCAATGCATAACACTTATACAGGTGAGCTGTCAGAGAGAAAATTATTTTACAATATTACACTAACTCTTTGTAGACCGTGTCCAACAAATCACAGAGAATGAGAAAGTATTTGTTTACATAAGCAAAAAAGTTTTCAAACATTTATAAACACTGCGGCGTTGCTTTCTGCAGCATCCCGTGGGCATTGCTAGGTTGCCTCGTACAGCATACTGCATCGGTTGCCATGGTTACCTTGTATGTTGTAGGGGTTGTCGATGATGAAGTTTCCATTCCACACCACAGACAGGTCGACAGGGAGGTCACTGATGTCACTTCCTTCATAGTTGTACTGAAACACAAAACATAATTTACATTACTTAATACAACTACTTATTCTTTTTATTAATAATAAAAATAACTTCTTATCGAACATTGGTCTAAGAATTGTGTACATGCTGTAGTTTTATAAAAGAAACATGCTTTGAGATTTTAAAATGGTTAGGGAGGCTTTAGTGTTTGAACATAATGGAAGCTATTGACCTTCAACACTCAATTCTGAGCAACCTTCAGAAACACATGTGTTGAAGTATCTTCTGAGGTCACGCGGGACTCTTCCCAACCCTCACTCTGTTATTTGACTGTATTATTAATAAGATATCATTTATTTAAGAGATGTTCTCAACCAAGACCTTCAGCGTGTACCGAACCACACAGACATACTGCGCAGTGCCCACACACACACACAAAAGCACACAGTTCAGGACAGTGAAGGACATCCTCTGATGTTAGTCTACAGAATAGTTGCTTTCTGAACCATCATTTCTTTACAGGAGAAAAGGTCAACAAAAAAAACTTGTGGGCAACAAGCCTCCACACACATATTGTACATGTTGTATTTTTCATTTTTCAAGTAAGACTCTGTTCACCCTCTGGACATGTTCCCAAAAAACATCTTACAATTACCTGTTATATGGCCGTAATACATCCGGTAGTTTGTCATGAAACATCGTTCATTATTCAAAGTTCAGAATTTACAATTAGAAAAAAATAAAGGCGCACAATAAACCCAGAAATATATATCAAGTAAGGTAAGGCAGTTCTGATTTCACAGTGACGTTAGATAAGAAATGTCAGTTGCTCAGATGCTTCAGACCTCAGTAACAGATGAGAAACATCTCCTCTCTTCTATCAGCATCTGTGTGACTGTAGAGTCAGCACAGCTCAAACACACCAAACCCACAGACAGAGTGACAGTATGAATAGAGACAAAACTGAATAGAGATTAATGAACAAGAGCTACAACGCTTCGTCTGAGAGAGAGAGAGCAGAGCGTTAACAACAGACACAAAGAAATAAATAAAATAATTGGAAAAAAAAGAGAGAGAGCTGCATTAAAATTAGAGACCTGCTGCAGTATGCCTGTGTTGCTTCATTATGTGTGTGGTTGCCAGGGCATTGTTGTGGTATCCCTGTGGTTGCTAGGGCGTTGCAACAATATGCCTATGGTTGCTAGGACATTGCTGCAGTATGCTTGTGGTTGATAGGGTGTTGCTACAGTATGCCAATCCCTGTGGTTGCTAGGGTGTTGCTACATTTTGTGTGCAGTTGCCAGGGCCTAGTTGTGGTATCCCTGTGGTTGCTAGGGCGTTGCAACAGTATGCCTAAGCTAGGACGTTGCTGCAGTATGCTTGTGGTTGCTAGCTACAGTATGTGTGCGGTTGCCAGGGCCTAGTTGTGGTATCCCTGTGGTTGCTAGGGCGTTGCAACAGTATGCCTATGGTAGCTAGGACGTTGCTGCAGTATGCTTGTGGTTGCTAGGGTGTTGCTACAGTATGTGTGCGGTTGCCAGGGCCTAGTTGTGGTATCCCTGTGGTTGCTAGGGCGTTGCAACAGTATGCCTATGGTAGCTAGGACGTTGCTGCAGTATGCTTGTGGTTGCTAGGGTGTTGCTACAGTATGTATGCGGTTGCCAGGGCCTAGTTGTGGTATCCCTGTGGTTGCTAGGGCGTTGCAACAGTATGCCTATGGTAGCTAGGACGTTGCTGCAGTATGCTTGTGGTTGCTAGGGTGTTGCTACTGCGGTTGCCAGGGCCTAGTTGTGGTATCCCTGTGGTTGCTAGGGCGTTGCAACATATGCCTATGGCTAGGACGTTGCTGCAGTATGCTTGTGGTTGCTAGGGTGTTGCTACATATGTATGCGGTTGCAGGTATCCCTGTGGTTGCTAGGGCGTTGCAATAATATGCCTTTGGTTGCTAGGACATTGCTGCAGTATGCTTGTGGATGATAGGGTGTTGCTACAGTATGTGTGCGGTTGCCAGGGCATTGTTGTGGTATCCCTGTGGTTGCTAGGGTGTTGCTACATTTTGTGTGCAGTTGCCAGGGCCTAGTTGTGGTATCCCTGTGGTTGCTAGGGCGTTGCAACAGTATGCCCTACTAGGACGTTGCTGCAGTACTTGCTACAGTATGTGTGCGGTTGCCAGGCCTAGTTGTGGTATCCCTGTGGTTGCTTGGTATGCCTATGGTAGCTAGATGCAGTATGCTTGTGGTTGCTAGGTGTTGCTACAGTATGTTGCGGTTGCCAGGGGTTGTGGTATCCCTGTGGTTGCTAGGGCGTTTATGCCCTAGGACGTTGCTGCAGTATGCTTGTGGTTGCTAGGTGTTGCTACAGTAAATGGTGTGGTTGCTAGTATGCCCTAACAGTAGGCTATGCCTGGCATGCCTAGGCCTATGGTTGCTATTGCTGCAGTATGCTGGTTGCTAGGGTGTTGCTACTTGCCAGGGCTGTGGTATCCCTGTGGTTGCTATGTATGCCCTAGGACATTGCTGCAGTATGCTGGTAGGTTGCCCAGTGGTATGCTAGTAATGGTTGCTTTGCAGTTGCTGCTACAGTATGTAAAGTTTTGCATATGCCTGGAAGTATAGGGTGTTGCTACTTGCCAGGGCATAGTTGTGGTAATGGCGTTGCTAAGGACATTGCTGCAGTATGCTAGGGTGTTGCTACAAGGGCAATCCCTGTGGTTGGGCGTTGCTATGCCTTTGGTTGCTAGGACTTGCTGCAGTATGCTGTGGATGATAGGGTGTTGCTACTGTGCGGTTGCCTTGCTTGTATTGCAATTTATGGTAGCTAGGAGCAGTATTGCTAGGGTGTTGCTACCGGTTGCCAGGGCATTGTTGTGGTATCCCTGTGGTTGCTATGGCGTTGCAATAATATGCCTTTGGTTGCTAGGACATTGCTGCAGTATGCTTGTGGATGCTAGGGTGTTGCTACAGTATGTGTGCGGTTGCCAGGGCATTGTTGTGGTATCCCTGTGGTTGCTAGGGCGTTGCAACAGTATGCCTATGGTTGCTAGGACGTTTCTACAGTGTGCTTACACTTCATGAAAAAATTGTCTTGATAATCAGTAAAACAATGAGTACAAAAACAAGACCAATACAAAAAACTATGATTAATAATAACCACAAGAGACTGTACATTTAGTAATCTGCCTTTAAAACCCTCATAAGCCACAGATAATTAATCTGGGCACTAAGCATTTGATCGTCCATTAGTTAAGAAATTAAATACAATTTATGGTCTTTACATGAGTTATCGTCTGTCTGAATGCAGCTGTCTTACATGTATCGTATGGTAATGTATTCACCCTGCAGGCTGGAGACCGCATGCGATCAGACCACGAGAGACGGGCGTTTTTGAGCAGGCAGTTAACCTCTGACTGGCGTAGGAAGACCGAACGCTCACGTAATTAAATAAAGCAGATATGACGCGATGGGGCTGAAGAGGAGAGCGTGTATTAGTGCATATGGGAACAGCCTGGAGGTTCGGCCTACTGATATGACAATTACTGTAAATTGTTTGATTTCATTTACTGATATACACGTTCTATATTAAGAGAAAGCAGATCTCCAGCGCTTGACTTTCTCCTGTGTGCTGGTCAGATCTCGGCACGACACTGCAGTCATTAGAGGGTTGTCGGTTCAAACCCCATCTGGGACGCCAAAGGATGTTGATTTAGTGCCGGAGAACTGATGGTTTAATGACCCTGGCCTTCCTCCGACCCCAGCTATTGTGTCCTGAGGATGATTCCTGCAGCTCCAGGGAAACTTTAGACCCGGACCCCACACGGGCCACATCACTTTATCATCCCAGGACAAGCAAACAAATATAAACGTTTTTAAACGCATGATCTCGCAATCATTGATCAAATTTGATTTCCAGGAACATTTGTTTTCCAGAGACATATTTTTAATAATTAGAGCTGCTGTCTATCTAACTAAAATGTTGTATAGAATATTATAAATACGGCAAAGCATGACAACAAATGCAGAAAAACAAATCTGACAGAAGCATATGTGTTTTATGTGATCTGTATAACTTGTTTAAGTGTATAAAAACTTACAAAACATAACAGACAGACAGATTATTGTTATGATACAAATTAACTTTGTATCTGCAACCAATAATAAAAAAATATTTTCATAAAATTATAATAAATTCATTGGCATAGGATGTATTTGTGACAATTTGTCAGAATTTGAATTGCTTAGTATTATTTTTTGGTGTTTATTTGTATATTAGCTTAAAAAATATGCAAGCAAGATCACATCACTCATCGCTCATCTTGCAGTATTTCAAATTAAAACTTAAATTCTCTCTGTCTGTCTCTCTGTCTGTCTCTCTGTCTGTCTCGCTGTCTGTCTCGCTGTCTGTCTCTCTGTCTGTCTCTCTGTCTGTCTCTCTGTCTGTCTCTCTGTCTGTCTCTGTCTGTCTCTCTCTCTGTCTCTCTCTCTGTCTGTCTCTCTGTCTGTCTCTCTGTCTGTCTCTGTCTCTCTCTGTCTGTCTCTCTGTCTGTCTCTCTGTCTGTCTCTCTGTCTCTCTCTCTGTCTCTCTCTCAGAGTCTGTGCAGTAAGTTTCTAGAAGGCT
Source organism: Triplophysa siluroides (assembly GCA_006030095.1). Taxonomy (NCBI): domain Eukaryota; kingdom Metazoa; phylum Chordata; class Actinopteri; order Cypriniformes; family Nemacheilidae; genus Triplophysa; species Triplophysa siluroides. The sequence continues at coordinate 3,439,898 of VCII01000203.1, read as the reverse complement.
TTTCTGTCCCTGAATGGCCCTCGGCTATGGCACATTCTTTCTCACCTTCATTGTTCTTTACCGTAGTATCTATTACGGTCTCTCTCTCTCTCTCACTGTAATTAATCATCATTTTTTATCGGTGCCTCCTCTAATTGGTTCTCATCAGAACTCATCGCTGTAGCTCACACACACACACATCAGCGGCTCTATCTCTCCATCTCTTTTCTTCTGCCCGCCGTCTGTCTCCTGACAGTCAGAAAGAGCTTCAAAGAGGATGATGAATTAAACAACAAGCATCTGCTCTGATACTGTACGTGTATTCTTACTTTCTCCTCATGACATTTTGAAAAAAATAAACCCACTAGGACTTGACTTCACATGTTACCTTATGAAATGAATTAAACCGTGAGTTTTTTTACCCAGTTTGACATTACAATGGTTTCAATTTGTTGTGTGTGATTTTAAAAGACTGGTGTTTTGGTATCTTCATGGGGACATGCCATAGACTACTATTGTTTTTATACAGACCTCATGGTATTTTCCATACCCTGCCCCTACACATAACCACGAGAAACCTCTCTGCATTTTTAAAAGGGTCGTATGACAGGGCTAAAACAAATACTATCGTTTGTTTTAGATGTAATGTAATGTGTATACACGATTTAAGGTTAAAAAACGCTGTATTTTCCACATACCGTGCATGTTTGTATCTCCTCTTTGCCCCGCCCCTCTGAAATGCGCTGATTTTTTACAAAGCTCATCGCTCTGAAAAGCTAGGTGTGCTATGATTGGCCAGTTAACCAGTGCCTAGTGATTGGTTGAATACTGCAAGTGTGAGGGAAATGTAACGCCTCTTACCATATTCGGACAACATGTTCCCAAGCAATTGTACTGACAGACAGGTGATAAATGTCATCGGTACTTCCTTATATCAATTCGAGCCGGAATCTGATACGGAAAATGAAAATGATCAAGTCGATACATCAACTTTGACAGCGCGACTTGTGCAGGATGTAAAGGATTGGTAAGGTATTATAAAAAAAATATGATGTTAAATAGTTTAAAACTATTTTACCTTTTATATACGACGTTATAAAGACTATAAACAAACAACCATATACATCATACAGAGTTTGTGTGAAGCAATCTTGGGTGAAATGCGCTGCACAAACTTGAACATTTGGATTGTACTTTTTTTGGAACAGTGTTGTAAATAAAATGTAACCATTTGTTTTTAGTTGTCTCATCTTTAGGCAGGGCAAACAAAGAGTCTTTCTTTTCGCAACGAAACAAACAGCGTCTCCACGACATGGCTGGGGCGGTGACGATACAATGAGATTTACAAGTACATCTCTTGCGTTTAGATTTGGGCAGTCTTAGTCAAATCATGTTACGAAGTGACGTACATTTGCCGGTTTGTGGTTACACGAGGCGTTTCAGGCAGGTCTGGGTTCGCATTCGCTTTCAGAAAGAAAGCATCTTTTGTTCCCACACTTTAATTTGAGCAATTTTACGTGTCTAATACATGCATGGGTAATTTATAACACACCAAAGACACAGAAAAACACGTATTCGCGCCATATGACTCCTTTAAATATGCATAATTTACTACCAAAAAGTATTTTGTAATCAGTGTGTGTCAGAATTTGTGTCTCATTCTCACACAGATTAAATTCTGATTGGACAAGCCACAGATCAGCATGGCAATGACAAACAATGTATTGTATTTTGAACATTTCAGCAAACTCCGAGGTTAACAAAAATCATGAAATTACATTTCCCATGAGCCCCTCTGACTTCCAGCTGAATCCAGTTAGTGGAACGTCAGCTGTGGTTTTCCCATGCAGTCGGATGACAGCTCTGTCTGTCCGCTCCAGACGTCAAGAGGAAAAAGTAGGAGTGTGTGTTTGTGCTTCGCCAGATTTGGCCTCTTTCCTTGACCACTAAGATGCAAAATAACCTCCCAACCAAAACCATAATAACAAACTAGAACTGTATCGTCCAAAAGGACCCAGAGCCAAACAGAGAAATGAAAACACTCTGAAAGAAGACAAAGAGAAAGGGCCGATATCCAATAACACACATTTCTGTTGATGTGAGCTGCACATTAAGACATTCCAAAACTGTTTATAACGTTTAAGCTCTGCCAACTAACTCACGGACAACAGAACTGATTCTCCACCATCTGCGCTGCTTAAATCAAACAATAAGACACTGCGTGTGTGAATGTGATTATTGTTCCAATGTCGTCTTCTCCTGTCTGGAATTCGTCTGATTAAATCAATGTGCCTTGCGTATCGAAAGTCTGTGCGTTTGCTACAATTTCACACTTTTCCTCAGTCCACTTGTTGAAAATCCGGGAATATTCCAGTAAAACTGTGTTTGTACTCACCGTGCTTTTCTGGCACTGGATGCTGGAGCTGTTGAAGCGCAGTGCCGTCACGCTGTGCGCCTCTCCCTGGATGCGGAAGATGCACTCATAGTTTTTCTGGCCGGACTGAGGCTGTGGAAGGTTTCGAGCGGACAGCGTGATGGGCTTGGGAACGCCAACGGGAATGTAGATCGCTGTGGAAGGCAGAATCTGAGGACAATCCTGCAAAATAACAAGTGCAATCTATTATTTATGAACCGCTTGAGTTAACCATTCCTAACCGTCTTCACACAATGTCACAATAGAACAGGTCGTGAACTCATTACCAGTTCAGTCCCCTTGGACTAACCTGGTTAACTCTGGGTTAAAGGTCCTGCTCGAGGGCACGGTGGCAATAGAAGGGATCGAGCAACCTTCTGGTTACCAGCTCCCCAACATTACAGTAAGTACCTTTTAACAACCCCTCATCTACTGTATCATGCCCATTTGATGCCTGGTTGAACATGCGTGACGGGAGACATATGGAGCAGAATCGTTCAACTAACCGAGACAGATATGAGCAGGATGGTGACATTATCTGGAGTGTGTCCCAGAACAGTGTGTGTGATGGGGGAATAAATCATGATCGTTTTAATGCTTGTACCTGATGTGGCCAGTATCTGCAGTGGACAGAAAAACCTGGATGCCTCTCAGCTGCCTAAATAGTATATACAGTACGCTTACTTATGTGTGTGCGAGCTTTGCGGACTTGCACTCGTCATGGCAAATAATACGTTAAAAAAGCCAAAATTACAAAAAAAAAGAGTACTTATGGTCTAAATATGAGCACAATTCCTTAGTGATATTCAGAATAATAGAAAAACTAGAAGTGTGATATAGCTGATATACAACAGTTATGTACTCGAGCAATGTAGTACAAGAAGATGTGATATTTTGTGAATACAGGCATGGCAGAATGGCAACGTATATTAAAGGGTTACTTTACTACCAAATCAAAATTTCCCCGTTTTACTGACCCTCAAGGCATCCTAACTGAATATGGATTTGTTCTGGAAGAATAATGCAGTCGGAGTTATAAAACCTTGTATCATTTTACTTCAAAGCAGTAGAATGGGAGTGAATGGGTGTTGACTTTTTGAAGCACAAGTGCATCCATCGATCAAAGAATTGCTTGACACGGCTCCGTGGTCTTAACAAAGGTCTTCTGAAGCGAATCGATGCGTTTGTTTAAGAGAAATATCCATATTGACAGCGCTATTAACATTGATGTCTAGCTTCTCTCGAATGCGCTTGAACAAGAGTCTTGTTTTTCCGGCAAATGACGGTGACCAAAGCTCCCGCTAGAGTAGACGCTATCCAATTGGAACAAAACGAAAAATGCAGTGTTCATTACCGGAGCTTACGACACGCCTGCATCATCTGCCGGAAAAACAAGATTCTGGATCACTCGCACTCGAGAGATGACGCGTCATCCTCTCAGAATGATTACTTTCTAAAATAGCTTTCCTGTAGCTCAGTGGTAAGAGCATTGCGTTAACAACGCAAGGTTGTGGGTTCGATGCCAGGGGATTGCAAATACCTATGTATAAATGTATAGGATAAAGCAATGTAAGTCGCTTTGGATAAAAGCGTCTCGTAAATGTAAATGTTAATAAACTGTGCATATATTTAACAGCAATAAACTTTCCAAACCGCAGTACTCGCACCCTGTTTAAAACTTGAGAGATGAAAATTCAGTTAAAATAAAGTTAAATCTTTCTCAATAACATACTTCAGATCAGTTTTTCATGTGAATTTCCTCTGCAGACTGACAGTATGTTGTTCTCTGGTTTTGTGCTAGTGTCGTGATGTAGTGAAGAATGACCGCAGCACTGATCGGTCAGCCACTCACATGCTTGTAATGGGCAGATGTTTCAAACCACAGCATCCGCACAGATGCACATGATTAAAATAGATGAATAATGTGCAGGAAGAAACTCTGCTGAGCCTCAGAAAACTATAATAAGACGGCGTCATGTTAAAAGGAGAAGTCGAATTATTTGTTCTTAATCTCACTTTTTGCTTCCAACCAATATCACCATGGGTAACCACAGCTTCCAATCAAAAATACTGTTACAAAATGACAAAAACAAGTCACAAAATAAAATAATACTGCGGTAGTACTCTATTACAAGTCTATACGAGTAAAATCCTTTATCCTCCTGACAATCAACGTCTAGCAGTAAATGATGTACAGACACTCACAGTTATTAATGACAGGGCCATAAAATCCACTCTGGAAATGGAAGTCAGAGAGTTTAGAGCAATAAAGGGAAAATGATCCATAACAAGACATCAGAAACGCTCTGATCACTCTCAAGTCAGTGTGCTGAACTAATTTAAATGGTTAAATTCAATTTATTTCAATGAAAAGACCTAATTCAAACATTTCAATGTTAAATTGAATGGAAAGCAAAGCTACCAATCACATCATTAGATATAAGAGCCCTGCAGTACACAATTACCGGTCTAGAACCATGACATTACCCGCCGAGCTCCATCCCAAACCCAATACAGTGTCCTCGCTGTCACTTTAAGAAAGCAACCTAACTCAAACTCTATATAGCTAATATAATGCCATGATACTTAAAGCTGCAATCTGTAAGATTTGCCTCTATATCGCCATCTCTGTTCAAAATATTAAACTACAGGTTATTTACGTACGTACCTTTATGTAGGTCAATTCTGATTTGTTTTGTTCAATTTTTTTTTTCGTTTTAAAGTGTTAAAGTGTTTAAAAAGAGTTCTCAAACCGATTCTTTTCCCAGCTCTCAGCATCTCTCTCTCCCTTTCTCTGGTTTAATTATTCAAAGTGGATTAGATCTGAGCTTCCAGCTGCCCAACGCATCCCGGCGATGAATATTACATGGAGAAAGAGAGAGAGAGAACAGTGTGGAAAAGATAAAACAGGGCTGACGGTTATGAACTAAGAAATTATCTAAGGAAGAGAGCGGAAAGATTAGAAGACGGGAAAAAGAGAACCAAGCCGAAAAAGACAGAGAAGGACGTGAAAGCGCTGGAACAGTGAATTGTGGGTAATGGGGTCAGGGGGGATTCCAAAGGCCATGTGACCTCTTTTCAAGGTCCCTCTGGAATGTGGATGCTATAATGAGTGCAGCAGTCATGGAGGCTCTCATGTTCAGACACTGAGAAACATGCCTGTTTGTGAGAAACGTCCTCATCTGCGGTTCAACCATGTGTCACTGTTTGATTTCTTAAAGAGGAAAAATTGCTTTATACATTTCTTTGTTTTGTTGAACACAAAAGAAAATATTTTGAAGAATGTACTGTAGGAAAGCAAACAGTTCTTGGGCACTTTTGACTACCATTGTAATTTTTCCTACTAGGAAACTCAATGGTGCCCAAGATGACAGAATTTCTTTTTTTGGGTGAACTTTTTAAGAGAAAAAGCACATCATTTATACACAGAATAGAAATCTTCGACTCAAAACAACATCACCACCACACTGACATTATCACAGGTATATTCTTTAGTTTGGTCCTTAAATTAAGAGCACATTTTGAAAGACAAATGCAGGGTGCTAAATAAACGGCATATGTCTAAGCAAAAATTTGCCATCTGCCAGTAAATGAATCGCCTGTTGCAGTAAATTGATTATGAACTGCAACATGGTTTAAATGGAATTATAAGGATGATAATCTGAACGTGACTGACAGAAGCGATTAAAATCAAAGATAGACAAACCGTCTTTTAAAAAAACATCTGTCGCGACTCATGAGCCTTTAACTGTAACATCACATGACAAGTTACCACCACAAGGGTTACTACACCTTCAGACTAACACACTTCCCTGTGCCATCACGGGAAATGATATTTGTACTGTAAAACATTTTTTAATAAAACAAATTTAGAGAGATCTTCGGGGTGAATGTGTCCTGAAGAGAGCTGAATGGGAAATTCTTGTCTTGGCGAAACTTCCAAGAGATATGATTATTAAAATCTCAATGGGGTTGGGAAAAATACGAATTTTAAAATTCCTCATATTTGTAAGCCACCCTTAGGATTTTTTTGTATCCCAAATAAGTGAAAAATAATTAACATCAAAAACATACGTACCCCCTCCACCCTAATAATTGTCCATTCAACTGGCGAAACTTCCAGCTGACCCCTGAGGGTGTGTTTATTCAGAACCAGCATGACGGTTACATCTACAGCTAACATTAGCTGTGGAATAGAATGCCGGCATCTGAGGTGGAATCCTTTCTCTTCTTTATTCGACACCGGTTTCTTTCAACTGTACATTCTCGCTCATCTCTCTCCCCTCAGTCTCCTGGAATCTCAACGGTCAATATAAACACCAGGTTTTTGCTCACACTTTCTCTCACACACATCTGGAGTCTATTAGAGGAAACACGCTCGTTTCATCTGCTCCTCCACAGGCTTTGAAAACTCAGAATTATGGGAGATTCCCGGTGGACTCCCACGCAGCCAATGAGAGAGCATATCCATCCACATGATGACCAAACCCACTCAACTCTTATCTATCCCTATTCAGTAAAACAGATCGAGTTTCTCATGATACTGAGGACAGACATAGATGGGGGTTACGTGCGAAGGAGAGAAACGCAATCTGCCAAATGTCCAGGATTAGGTCATTTTTTTGTCCTTACTTGAAGCAGAATTCTGAGTGAAACTAAATCACTGCAGTCGGCAGATATTTAATGTTTATTATAAAACTGACTGATGGCTCCCGCATGACTTAACAGCTTTAGAAGACAATACGACGCTTGAGGCAAGGCCATAATGTATAATATAACACTACATATCTTGCCAAACAATACTTTCTTATCTGGATTTATATTCAATGTAGTGTGAGCCTCTGGCCCCTTTTATACTTTATTACACTTATAATATAAAATATGCAGGTACATCACCATTCAAGTTTAGAAACGCATTGCTGAAATGTTTCTTATTATCTTAAAACTCTTTTCAATTTAAAGGCTTAAAAATTGAAAATTCCTTTTCTAAACAAAATTTGCTCTAACAATGTAATTACTTTAATTAAAAAACTAAAATTGTATAAAAAAATACATATTTTTTTTAATTGATGACTTAAGAAAGAAATAGCAGCCAATAAGAACCCATAAGAGATCATCAAAACTGTTTAAAATGCAGGACTAAGTTTTAACAATTGCCGATGAAACACATAAAAAAACAGATTTATGATTTGTCATTCCAGTTCATGACAGCATGTACAGGAAGTGATGCGATTCATACCTCGGACATGTTCACGCGGCCCTCCTGGAAAGAGCAGTCTTTGGCGTTCTGCGTGCACAAATGTCGGTATTTACACCAGTGACACGGGAAGGAGCCGTTCACACATGACAGACACCTGAAAAAGACAGACAGGTGAGATATAGACAGGCAGTTGAGTGAACGTGAACACAAAATACTGTCACACATCTTCCGAATGTGACCGAAAGCTCTAGATAATACTGAATTCCTGTCTGCAACATAGATGGACGTGTGTCCCTGTGTTTTGACCTCCCATTCTCATTCTGAGCTTGAAACCTCTGTGAAATATTTTCTCATGCCTACAAAGCCTCCATTAGAGTGACTGATTTAAGAATGGACGAGAAAAAGAGGGTGATGAAAGAAGAAAGAAAGAGACAGCTGAAGGAGGCATGAGGATTTATCATTTACACATGACGAGAGAGAAAGAAACCAGCTCTGTTCCCAAATCTAGTTTCCTGTCTTGATGTCTATTGCTTAAAAATTTGAAATTTTGAGTGTTTTTACTTTTAATACTGAAGGAAACAAATACAGGTCAGCAAAATACAGGTTAAGCCTAACTCATCTGTCTTTTCGCTGAGATTGTTGCAATGCATAATGGGATATCCTAAAGAACACATGCACCACCGCCTGATAAATAAATGACGTAATTTAAAAGGCATTTAAGTACTCTACTCTTAAACTCATTTGAGCCATTTATCTAAAACTGGCCGAGCATTCTTGTCCGGAACTGCTCATATGTCTGAACCCACGGCAGCACATGTTTGTGGATGTGTGTTTGTCTAGGTAATGATCCCCCATCGAGTCGCCATTTGTCAGTTTGTTAATTCTGCATCTCTAGAGAGACTTAATCTGTTAATCAGCAGGAAGAGTCGAGGGGCGGCCGTGAGCCGCCACAAACACAACATAGCTGGGATGGGGAGGCTTAACTTATAATAACAGATAAATAACATGCAGTACAGATTGACTATCTTATCCAACACAGTGCAACAAAAACATTTGATTTGTGGGAATAAAAACAAGACTGTAGGAAGATATGAAATATTCAATATGAATTTGTTCATTGTATAAATGATTTATTATAAATATATATACTATATTTTTCATTGTATTGTTGTGCATCCAACAAAACATTAAAAAAATCTTGCTCCAAAAACTTTTCTACTTAATAAAAACCTTTGCCCGACAAGCCCTCACTTTTATAAATCGCTATTTTCTCTAAACCTTTCAAACACTTAAATTTATCTAGCCAATTCTGTTCACTAAAATTAGGTTTTTAAAAACTGGTTAGAAGATAATAAATGCGACCTTATTTTTTTTCCTGACCACTCCTCCAATCCCAAGAGGAGATTTAATCCCTCCTTCTGTCGTCCTACCCCCATATCACCCTCTGCCCGTCTGGAGTGGGGGGAACTTCAGGGTGTACCCTGGATCCCCCTCACGTTAAGCCCCTCATGCGGAGCTCTCTCCCCCTCACAGACGGGGATCCCTGATCCACAACCAACACTACCCGTAACATGCAGAAAGAGCCAAACTCATTTTATTCTCGTACATTAAAATGCTTCTCTATTCTGAAACCTCCAACACCCGCCACCAATGAAAATCTCTATTTGGGTGAAAAAAATCACATAAGAATTTAAAGAAAAAGTGTCTATTTTCACCTTTGCTTCATTATCACAATGCAGAATTTTTTTATTTTCTTATTTAAGTAATGACATGACATGGGTTTCTTTGTATTGTGGTAATGTGGGGGCTTATTGTCATGTAAATGTCACATTGGCATGTTCTTGCTGACAGGTTTTGTAAAAACTCAATTTCCTCTCAGTCGCTTTCTCATCTACACAAAGCTTCGACAATGTCCATTTACACACTTTATTATAGAAAGGAAAGACCCTTGAAATGGCGGTTGCGCCTTTAGAGAAGACGATGTATTGAATTAGGAGGCAATCGTGACTGCATGCGATTATCCAATTATAAAAATATTCATATGAAGGGTGGATTTTAAAGAACACAATCTGCTCTTATCAGAAAAGAGCTGTGTGACCTAGTTTTAAAGCACACTGCTCAGTCTGTGTGTGTGTGAGTGTGTGTGTATGTGTGTGTGTGCGAAGGAAGGTATTGTATATCTCAGATGCTACTACTCTGAGAGCCGTGTGTATGTGTGTGTTATCTCTCCAGAGAATCCATTGGGCTCATCTGTCCTGCAATAAGACACTACAAGCACCTCCCAAAAGAGCCGAACCCATCTGGAGAGTCTAACGCACACACACTTTCAGTGTGGCGCATTCATTGAAATGTTTAGGTGGGGTCCGCTATCTGTAGGATTCTAACCGCAGTCTGTTTTCAAGAGAATAAGTGTCAATCAACACTCCAGCGGTTGCCACGGCAACAGAAATATGACCCCCACACCACTCCACCCCCTGAGAGGTAAGAGCGTCTGGGTGGAAGCACAGGAGCACAGATAAGGAGCGGCGGGGGGCGATAAAGGAAATGGACTCACGATCGGTGGATGCTGCAGTTGTAGAAGGTGAAATCCACGCTGGCAAATTTCTGCCCCGTTTCTCTGGATTTTAAATAGAGCTTTATCACGTGTGTGTCTCCTTCAGAGAGAGAGAGAGAGAGAGAGAGAGAGAGAGAGAGAGAGAGAGAGTTAAAATTCAAATAGTGAGTGCATGATTATATATGGCGATATGATTAAGTCACTAATGTTCAATAAATATTGAAATTTAATTTAATCTTAATAATCTAAATAGTTCCAACATACTATACAGTTCATTATACAATGAATTTTGTTGCTCTAATCTGATTGGCCAAAAGGCGTCTCTTAACTGTGACACTTTACAGAGGCTTATCCAAGCAGTCTTTTTTAAAACATATTAAACACCAACTCAGGACGAAATCAAGTACTGTACTGATATGAAATGAACAGAAATGTCTCCAGAACTGAAATAAACATCTGTGACGTGCATTAACACTGACTCTGTTCGCGTGTGATCGGAATGAGTTCTTTGGCGGACGGCGACAGGCAGTAGATTCTCGATCCATGTATGATTCCTTCGGTCTCGATGAAATCCTCGAAGGAGCAGTCCACTCCTGCGGAAAGATCCGGAACATTCCGGGCCTGAAGAACCAGCTAGAGGATCAAACGTAAAATGAAAAGTTTGGCCATCGTCTCCATATTTCATGTTACTACATTGTATCTGCTAATGCAACTTCATTGACCAATCTGTCATTACATCACAATACTCTCTCTCTCCCACACACACAAACACACCTGGACTTCAGCCATTGTGACGGAGATGTTGTTAGGCTGGACGGTCAGATCGACACACTGATCCACTCGGGAGGCAAATCGCTGGGGTTCATCGGCCCTCTCACAGCGATCACGGCGCGAACAACTGCAGCCAAACCAAAAATAAGCTCAAAACCTGTGTGACCGGCTTTTGTCCAATAAGTGTCTTTATAAATAATTAACATCATACTTGTTCAAGACCAATTTACTTATGTAATGATGTAGTGTGTGTGAAACAGATAAAAAAAGAACCGTATCCCTTTAACTGATGAATAATGTGCTACATAATAGAAGACAGTTCAAGTTGTTAATTTATCAAGCACCACCAACATATACCAGTATCACCAGTATACCAGTATCACAGTCCTATGAGCATAATAACACAAATGTGTTTGTTAATATACGATACCCAAGTTATCTACACAACGCTAAACCAAAGCATTCAGACAGTCTTCACAGATTCCCATAGCGTAAATCCAGACATCAAGTTAAATTTGAGGTCTTAATCTTCAGAGAAAAGCACGGGAGGGTAGTCATTACAGGATGGGACTCTTTCAAGTGTTTTAATAATTTTTTAACCTACAGTTCATCTCTGCTGTCATTTTTAACCGAAATCCTGCTGATGTTTTTCCCATGAGCAAAGTCAGAGGAATATGTCAATGACCCATTTCTGTGAATATTAATGAATATTTCCACACAGACTTCATCGCCTGAGGAAGAGTTTGATAAACCAACGTGCCAAGACAGAGCGGATTCATGCAAACGAATACAGACGCAGAAAAATGTAACAATTACATTCAGCTTATTGAAATTATTTGTCAAAAACGGAGCTGTGGATGATACGAAGATGTCTGGCCTCAACAGACTTGCTGCTTTTTTATATACTTCATAATAGCCAGCGGTATATATCCAATGAAACTACTGAATAAAGCCTTTTAATACCAAAATAAAGTGCTTGCGTTTTGTCTTACATGTTGTGGAGGACACACCATCCGCAGTGAGGATCTCTGGAGCTCAAACATTCAGTGCATGTTGTGTACTGAGAGCAACTCTCCACCGGTACACGCGTCACCTGAGACAAACACACACATTATCACTACATCTCACACACGAACAGCAGAGCAATAATGCGGTAATGTCACACATCTGGTATAAAATGTAAGAGTAGCGCCAGGTGTAAATGTGCGTGTAAAATGCAGGTGTGTGGCACAGGCGTGTGCATGCGTGTGCGCATATGGACAGCGCAGAACCAGCTTATCACACGCTGTGCCATCTGACAGTTGCCAAAGAGATCAACGTTTGATTGACGGGTGGGCAAAGACCCCCTGCCTGGCATAGAATAACTTCACTCTGTGTGTGTGTGAGTGTGTGTGCGCGTGAGAGATAGAGAGAGTACACTGAAGTAAGTAAATGCAGTTATAAAACATTTAGTGTTAAGTATTAATGCTTCAATTAATTTCTCAAAGCGCTATCATCTTTAACGCACACACAGTTTTCCTCAGCCCACACTTAACATTTATCAGACAGCGTGATAAACTGCTGCCCGCAGCCATAACAAACACAGATGAGTGACACGTATTGCATATCACCACTTGATAACAGTGTGTGTGTCAAAATATACAGACACTTCCAAATCCAGCGGTTAAGAGAAAAAACACTGTTCAGCGCCTGAGGTTTGCACTGTCAATCAAACGCTTGATGCAACGTGAGCGTGCAATCTACAAAAACACAAGAACCTGTGAGTCACAACCAGCAGGGATGCTAAAAATGCTTACAAAATTTTAAAAAAGGGAGGAGATGGCATCATTATCTTGTTTTTTTTCAACATAAAGTCTGTGTGTCCAATTAAATAACGCAATTTTAATGCAAATTCATCTTTAGCGCATAAATACATTTGAATCAATGAAGAAGCTTTTAATACACACAGCAGACACCCAATCGATGCAGAAACACACATCGCAGGCACGCATGCACGAGTGAAGTTCTTAACTGCGGCTGGACTGAATGATTCACTCTGCTTATATGAGGGATTATGGGATTAACTTTGCGCTGGATGATCAATGATTTGATTAGAAAGAACAAAAAGGTTAAGTCTTGAAGACGTAAGAGCTTTAACATAAACACGCTCCTTGTTATCCTGGCGATAACCTCATCAGAAGCACAACTCTCTCATTCAGCTAAATCGAGCAGTACAGCAACATTGCACTTTGACCCTGTACGTCAAGTATTTCGGCACTAAGACACTCAATTTAATGAGCCATGACCATTTCACACCCTTTTCTCTGACCCTTTACGTTAAACAGGTTGTTCCTGTACCTTTAAGACTTCTATATGTAAATGACCTGTGTTGTGATTGGCGGTTCATGAGGTCAAGCTGTGAACACTGAAAAGATGTTGACACGGAAATGTGGGCGGGCATATGTTAATCAAAGTAGATCATGGCTACAAAGGACATGAGAAATGTCTTTTTCATGATGCCCAAAAAAAATTCTGATTTCAAACACAGACGAGTGTGATTTTATCAGGAGAGTTCTGGGTGTTGGGGTGCCCGCTCGCCCGAGGCTCAGAGGGGGTGGGCGCAGAGGCGGACTATCAGACACTTTTTAATTAAGTGCTGGAGAACAAGGGCTAATGCTAAATCACTCTGTCAATTCTTTTAAATGGAGGTTCAGCTTTTCTAAGACTCCAGGCACTGAGATTTTATTGTTCAGCGAAGAATAGGGAAGAAATAGAAAAAGAAACTCATACGAGGGAAAATAGAAACTCATACGAGAAATAAAAACGTATGTCATTATTTCATCTTTCAGAAGACAGATGTTTATGAACAAAGACAGAGAAAATGAAATGGTGGAAATCATGTGACATTAGTATTACAAAACAGTTTTGCCAAAAATATATCTTTTTTGTTTAAATTTTGTAGGGAAAAGAAGAGGAAAGAAAAAAGTCCCATGTTTGAGTCAGAAGTTCAGTCAGGCTGGTCGAACTAACAGGGTTGTGTTTTGATAGTGTCACATTCCTCAGAAGGCCCAACGGTTTACCTAAAGCTGTCTCTGCACATTCAATTGATAGAATAAGCATTTTAATAGCCAATAAATCGCACACAACACCTAACAGAATTATTTTAGAGAAAAAGTGAAGGGAAAACAGAACTGAACTTTTTCTGATTCTTTCCGTCATGAGTGTTAATGCAGATAGACAGCGGGGGGGAAATGAAAGGGATATTTCACAAAAAATGAAAATCTGTAATCATTTACTCACCCTCAGATTCAGTGTTAATTGTGAAAGCAAATTTGTATTTATTTAATTTTTTGTCTTTTGACGAAAATGAAATTTAGTTTTTGTCATATTTAAGTCATCCCCATCATTTTAGTTTGAGTCTAGTTTTAATCGACGAAATATGAAAAACATTTTAGTCGACTAAATCTATATTATACTTAGTCTACTAAAATCTAAATGGTTTAAATCATTAACTTTGTGTAATGTTCAATACAAAGATTCAACTGTTTTGACATAAGTTATTTTACCTTAGAATGAAAATAAACCAGGTCATTACCTTTATTTTTTTAGAAAAGTTCAGTAACTATGAGAAATTAGAAACATCTTTCAAAAAGACATATTATATAAACTGTATTACATTTATTCAATCATGCAAACATGTTACATACTCTTTAAATCTTTAAATGTACAGTACGACTCACTTCATCACTTTTCTGATCGGAACAGGACAGCGCTGGTTTTCTTTTGGCGAAATTAACACTGCTCAGATTGTTCCAAACCTGTATAAATTTCTTTGTTTTGCTGAACACACAGGAAGATATTTAGAATATGTCAGATCTCGCCCCCATTGACTCCCATAGTATTTATCTACCCTACTATGAGAGTCAATGGGGGGCGAGATCTTATTTTTTTCAAAATTTTTCCTGCGTTTCAGCAAAACAAAGACATTTGTGCAGGTTTGGAACAATGTGAGGGTGAGTAAATGATGACAGAATTTTAATCTTTGGGGCGATTAAAGAGAGCATTTCAGGTTTTTTGAATGTATTATTTATAGTTTATTGATTTTGTTGAAATGTAAAAGACACTGGACTGGAATGGACACAATACATGCTGATTATATGAAAATTTGCAAGGGTCTCTTAATATTTTCCTCAGCTGTAGATGCATCTCACAGCATGTGGTAAAGATCATTGTCATTTCACCACATTAACATTAACAGTAAAATGTAAGTAAATCAGGCCAGAATTTCAGAAGGTTCAAAACAAAAAATGTGAAACTAACTCGGTAAACGAATTATATAGATTTTGTATCATTATTATGATTTAATCTGTCTTTCTGGATAAACATCCCTTCATTCCGGATTCTTGTTGTTGTGTCTTCACACATAACATGCAACACTTATGGATTTTTTTTCAGTTTTTATCGTCAGGCGTGTGTTGTGTGCTCACCTGTTTGTCTGTCAGCGTGTAAATAAACTGTAGGTCAGGACTGAAGAGCATGTCTCTGAGAACCGGTCCTCCTTCGCTCACTTGAACACTCTCATAGACCAGCGCCGGTCTGGTCGCACTCACTGAATTGATCAGAATCTGCCAAAACAAGAATCAAAGCAAAACCATTAATATCTCTTTAATAGCACAGTTATCTCAAACAGACGTACCCTCGATCTGCCGACATGAGGCCAAACGCTTCTCATCACAACACAAACATCATTACAATAATCTGACTGTCTAATCGTTCAGAACTGAATCATCTCTCTGACCGCGACTCTCAGGAGAAAACCCACCCCTACTGCAAGAGGATCAAACCCGCATCTCTGTACGACTACAAGAAGAGGATTACATACTGTACATTAGCCACTCATTGAATGACACGATAAAGACAGACACACTCAAGACTGACAGCAAATAAACAACGAACACTGGCTTACTGTACAAACACAAAACATACACATGGTTTATGGAATAGAAACGGCAACACAAAAGTCCTCCACATGATTTCTGTGCTATATTTTTGCAAGCAAAAAAAACATTAAATACTCTACTCTCACAGACCTACTGTACAGCGAGTTCAAATTTAGTGTACGAGTGTAGTGAGACACAAGGGAAGTGAATATTACTTATGTAAATATGATCCAGGGAGAGGAAAGCTGCTGTTCTTTCATGTCGAAAGCATCCATCACCTCTATTGCTCTCAATAAACGCGGACCATTAGCTGAGCAACATCTCTGACTGTGGAGAAATAATCTCTCTCCTGCGAACACGTTTATATGCTTCAGCTACCCCTATATGAGTATAGAGTATCTATAATGCAGTGAGCCTGTTAATACGCTAATAATTCATCTCAAAGCACATTAAATCACTTACATGTACGGGGAGCGTATACACGAGTCGAATTGAGTTTTATTGCTCGTCTTTCCATTTACAGAATGGAGATGCAAATACACATGTAACCCTGCTAAAACATCTATTTGAAGTATGCGCTTTCATTGGGAAGATTTAATGTCAAACACCTTCTGAAGACATTAGAGCGACATGCAGGTGTGCTCCTCACATCATCTGTGTTTTGATTTGTTTTGTAAGATGTTTATGAGATGTTTGGGCACAAATGATGCTTTAAATAGACGCTCTCAGATCTCAGTGATGGGGGAGACAAAGGCGAGCCAACAATCTTTTTAAAATACTCTTATTATAGGGAGATGGAAGGGTCTGTAATACTTCCGTTTGGCGTAACGGCTTACAAAACCCATTGACATCCATTTAAAAAAACTAGCCTCTGGTTCCTGCGTTCTGATGAAGCCAAGGTGTTAGCATTAGCAGTTACGCTTTTTCGGCAAAAGATTGCAGGCTTTCCTTCTAGTGGCTAGGAGAAAACTCCCATGTAAACTGTGTCCCCGTAGGACCCGAGTGATTATTTTGGCTGAAAGAACGTTAATGGGTACTCCTTTAGTGCCTGTTTGCAATTCTACAAAATCACATTACGACCTATTTTTTTTCCAACTTTTTTTTTTTTAACATTACATTCTTCATATACTCTTATATAGATGAGGCTTACGTACTAGCTTAGCTTATACTAGCCATACAACAAGATATTACGATAACAACTTTGTGGTCAGGCTTTACAACTAGGTACCAGGTGGGGTCCTAAGGGGACACAATTTACATGAGGGGCAGAATTTGTCCACTTCAACGGATATCCCGTGCTCGGGGAGTAGGAAGCATTGAACACTGCGTAGGAACCTTATGAATTGGAACGGAGCTCAGGACTACCATCTGTGTAAAATAAAATAAAACTGAGAAACACAGAGACATGCTTTAAACGTGCAGTCTTTGTCACTACATCTGCCGTCACTTATTTGCCACTTTCCTGTCTTCATTTGTCAAATATAATCTATTGTGTTTACTGTCAGCATAGTACAAATGTACTGAAGGAATTTAAAGACTCATAAATTAGGCAGACACAAATGAAAGCACACATAAACACATAAAAAGACTGTCCGCTGCAAGCGCACACACACACACTTCAGAACACAATAGATGACACACACCCACACACCACTGGAGACATAAATAAACACAGGAAGTGTGTGGGTGTGTGTTTGCAAAATTGTCTCCAGAAGTGAGTTAAATCTGATGAAACTTTTACGGACATCCCCAAATGTAAAAATTATTCATACAATACTTGTATTTCCTTCATGCGCACTGTGTTGTTATTATATAAAATCAACAGACATTTCAAGTGCATTCTCCCTCAGTGCGATGAGCATGTGTAATCTTTAATCTGTCAGCGGCAGAAAACTGCTTCTCATCGGGGAATAACGGACGATTACCAAACCACTGATGCCGAAAATCACTGTTTAAGGAAACCAGAAATAATTAAACGACCAGATATTCCACTTCCTGTCCCCTGATAATACTGCAGTGCCCACCCACCCACAAGAATCTATTCAAAAACTACGCAGGAGAATCCAACCCTACCATTACACACACGCACTTGCCGTCATTAGATTTAAAGACCAACATCATCCGAAACATTTAGTAGCATTTATTAACTAGTGGGGTCCAGCTTACCCCCAGTGTTCAATATGCAAGGTTGAAATACTGTATCATAAAAAGATTCACACACACACAGTTACAACGGGAAGAGACAGACGGTGATTTAAGGGTTTGAAGACAAAATGTCCAAGAATCACCTAAGTCATGGATGTTAGGAAGATACAGTGGCATTGTACCAGCAGTGCAACAGGGTACCAGATCACACACACATTCAGCTGTGGCATGTGGCAGCAGCGTGCTGACAGCTGGGTGGTCGCCAGGCAACCAGGTGGGAAACAGATGCCGCAGCTGCGGTCTGGCCTGTTGCCACGGTAACACAGAGGGCATCGACCCCTGGAGGCAGTGTATGTATGTTTGTGGTGAAATGGAATCCAGTAGATAGACAGTTATAGTGAGACGGTTAAAGTGAGACAGTTAAAGTGAGACAGTTCACGCGACCAGACCGCAAACGCTTCCAATTAAATGTGAAGTGTGTATCGATTGGCTTGTATCATAAGCTGTGTGTGTGTGTGTAGGAAGTTCTTAGAGTCATACATAGTCACTGCTGCATTGATCAGATCACAACTTAAAAACGTACTACAAAAAAAGTTTTGTTGGCAGGCTATCCTAAAAACAACCTTAAAGTATTGAAAGAGGTCTGATAAGAGTAAATAAATGAATAAAAGGTAAAAAGTGAGCATTCTTTCAGTTGTGTGAATACACTTGCTATGAACTAAAACCCCAGTGAGCTAAAATTAAATTAAATGGAAATTCTCATTGCAAGAAATGTTGATTATAAATGCAAACAGAAGACATTATTTGTGAGTGATGTGTGTTTTCATGCTTACTAGAGCACCATGTTATTATCTTTCAGTTCTCTGAATGCCACTACCAGCAAATTATGAAGCAATATCCGTGTATACATACACACATTTGACTGACAGGTGTATGTGTGCATCTTTTGCGCGTATTGTGGGTAAGGTGTGTGCACGTGTAGAAGGAGCATCTTATCCAACAGGTTGCCATGGTAATCTCTCTTGAAGTGTTAAGTGGTTGTGTGTCGGACAGCATTGCTGATCTCTGCAGAACACGGCCGATGAACAGATCAATCAAAATGATTAGCTGGAGCGCGGCAGGATATCACGGTTAATACACGCGATCGGTGATTGATCACCAGCCTACATCTGCAACAATTACACTGCAGAAACACGACCAGAATGAGCGATCTGGCAATTACTGATGAATGCAGAAACGCCACCAGCACACACGTGTGCACATGCAAACATCACTGACACAACTTTCTAATGTACACGGTTAGGAGTGACACCTGTGACGGATGAATAGCTCGTATATTTTGAGCATCTGCATATCAGCCATCGACATGCGCTATATAGACCATCATACATCAGATCATCTAGACTCACAGGATAACACACACACACACACACAAAGCGTGTGTTAGTTTGTGTCCTCTAGAGATTCATACAGTCTAAATAACACATCCGTCTCCTGGCAACAGTGTCTATTAGCTAATTAACAGCCTAAATAAGGACATGCTTATTTTTGGCATAAGCGCGCACACGCGCACACACGTGTACACACAGAAGATTAAACGGAATAGTTAAGCCGAACATGAATATTCTGTCATCAATATGACTTTTGCTGTTGGAACGAAGAATTTCAGAAGAGAGTGTAAATGAAGATGCTCCTCATTTACATACAATGAAAGAGTGCTACATACTGTCAAGCCCCCAATAAAGAATTTTAATGATCAGATCGATTATGACAAAAGTACATGTCAAACATCGCATATATTACTGTGCACCGTGCCAGGTTTAATTATTGTACAATGTTTAATGATATGCATACATAGTGTCTGGATGCGATGACAGATCTCGAGATAATGACATAAAATACAATTTGTACACTAGCGTCAGATGAGTTTATATGCAGTTTTTCTACATTGCTTGCGTGACTACTGAACCCACTTAGGTTTAAATTAGAGCTGTCAAATCGATTAATCACGATTAACTAATTCCAAAATAAAAGTTCTGTTTATATTACATATTTGTGCGGTATAGATTTATATGTATATACAAATCCTTAAACTCACCTGTTTATATTAAGAAATGTTTAATAATCCTGATTAATCGGGATTAATCGCATCCAGAATAAAAGTTTGTGTTTACAGAATATATGTCTGTGTACTTTGCATATTCATTTTGTATTTATAAAAGCATACACGTACATGAATATATTTAAGACATTTTCAAAATGTTTAAATTAATAAACATTTACATGTAATTTAAATTATTGTAAATATTAAAAAATACTTGTAAATATTTCCTAAATTGTATACATGTATGTGATTACAAATACTAAATTAATATGCACAGAATTATGTAACACAAACGTTTATTCTGCGTGTGATTAATCGTTTGACAGCCCTTAACATAAAATCAATTATATTTAAAAATAAATCTATTTAAATTTGTGTAAACATTTGTTATATACAGTATACACATGTATGTGTGTGAATTTATAAATATAAATATCTATGGCACACACACATATATTACAAAAAAAATATTTTGTAATCAATTAATCGCGATCAATCATTTTGACGGCCATAGTGTAAATTTAAGTTACCAATCAATAAACTTAATGACAGATTAAGCAATCATCAATATAATGTTAACATCCCTATAGTCCCAAACATGTATGATTCACACATTCGTATGTATATAACATCTGGGTCTGAAGACGACTGAACGACATTTTATCATAACCAAATTAACATAACTCATGTCCTGTTGTGTTTCTAACAACATGAGGGTTTCAAAATCTAATGACAGAATTATGACTATTTCTCTAAATTAGATCTGACAGATCCCCATAGGATGTGTATGTTCACAGCAGCAGCAGATGGTTGTATGTATATACCTCTCCATCTCTATCCATTTGGAACAGGCAATTTGACTACCTGTCTCACTGAATTATATAGAAACAATACAGAGAGAAGAGGGCGAGAGAGAGACAGAGAAAGAAATAAAGAGAGAGAGACTAATTTGTTTAAGAAATGCACACGCCCACACATGCGTGCATTGTGTCTGCAGGTCCTTAAGGTGTCGTTTTGAGCTGCTGTCTGTCATCTTTTGAGTTTTAAGTGGGTTTTTGATGTTTCGCATCCCGTGGCGTTCCAAACGCTCCATGCTGATTCTAACTCAATCATTCTCATTGTTCCACTGAGAGAAACTCTTCCGCTCAAACATAGCACTGCTGCATGCCTCGCTAAAAAAAGATCAACCGAAGACAGAAAGACAAGGTTTATCACTTCTGAGTGTGCCAAAATAAGTCTTCTATTCTATATAGTAGGCAAAATCTGC
This sequence comes from Triplophysa siluroides, assembly GCA_006030095.1. Taxonomy (NCBI): domain Eukaryota; kingdom Metazoa; phylum Chordata; class Actinopteri; order Cypriniformes; family Nemacheilidae; genus Triplophysa; species Triplophysa siluroides. Next base: position 3,418,546 of record VCII01000203.1, on the reverse strand, counting down.
AAGTCCGAAATCTCGGTTACATGCTCTGTCTTGTTAGTTTTTGTGTGTGGTAGGTGCAGTGACGTAACTTTGTTTTGAAAAGTGGTTGGGACAAAAACAATTAATACTTAATAAATTGTTTCTGTAATAACTTGTTGGGAATATGTATCATATGGCGGTCCGTCCATTGTCCACTCCGCTTTTCGACTCCAGTTCTCACGATATGTGGTTCCCAAACTATTTGGGGAAGGTCACTTAGGTGTTGAGGTGCATTACACTTAAAAACTGTTTATTCCTATGACTAAAAATGTCACTTGTTCGTTGGTTTACGCGTTTTTGTGTTCGGACACTGGATGCACAAGCAAGCGCACGAACGCGGATGACGCACGCATTTCATTTTGGCCGCGCTTCCAGAGTCACGGTTCTCTGTCTTCCGCAAAAATAGGTTGAGTGTGAGCAGCGGGAGATAGTGAGAAAGTGCATGTGTTTTCCACGACTTTTAGATGTTAGTGGCCCCTAAACATAGACAGTGTGAACGGTTTAGTAGTTGAAAGAAGATGTTTTAAAGTTGTCAAAATATATCTGAATAGCTCAAGTTTTTGGAAGCTTCGATGTGTCGGACACAGAACACAAACATGCATGCATTTAGGACAGCGGGTGAGCACAGCTGAGCAGCTATGCATTAGACACACACAATCCGATCTGAATGAGGGCAAGAAGTCAGTGCGGAACGGATCTGCAGTTACTCGAAGAGTGATCAGCAGCTGCAGTATTATGACAGAAGGTCCGTGTGTGGTGGGTGGGCATTAGCGAGGATCTAGTCCCTCTGGGCGGGCAAAGGTGGAGGCCTGACTTCTGTCGGGCCAAACAGTTGAGCTAATCCCAAAGTGTTGCACAGAGCACATCCTTACCCACCGGAGAGAGACTCTATAATTAATGCAGCGGCACACTTGAACATGTTAGAGCACACAGTGAACACAAGACTGAATCGACTCGCATACATGGCATGAGGAATCAACCTAGTTTCGTAAAATCTCGCTTGGTGGAAAAAAATATCAAATTGAATCCTATAATGAAGTCATGTGTAGTCATGTGTAATAGCTACTGCCTGTCAACCACCCACTCATACTGATACAGTTAATAACTGAATCGAGGCAAAATGTGGATCAAAATCTAATTGTAAATTAATAAACGTATATAGTGGTTTATCTCGCTGTTGTCAACTTTGAAGTCACCGAGAAACAAAAAATGTGTTTTTTTCATGTGAACAAAAAGAAAATGTAGGGGACCGTTTGAGAATTGATTGGATCGTTGAAAGTTGTAACCCTGGGCATCGGAGAATCAATATAGTCGATGCTACGTCATGCAAAGATTAGAGAAGGTTTATGTTTCTGATTAAAGATTTTAAAAATTGACCCGAAAGGATAAATAATTTATAATAAACAATGCAATATTCCATAAGGTAAGAATTGTAATTTCATTGTGACTTTAATAAAAGCATAACGCCATGCAAACCAACCCTTTAACCTAAGTATCGTCACTGTAAAGGCCTGTTCACACCAATAACGATAACTATAAAAATAGCTATAACGTAAACTATACTAGCGTCAACATCAACAGACAATTATGTTTTTTTATTCTAAACTGTACGCTGCCATTTTAAATTGTAAATGTGAAAATCCATAAATCCAAGCTTAAATGAACAGTCTCTTGTGTCTCTTCATTTTAAAATGAATACTACAGCACAGACATCATTGTAAAATATAGCATCTGTGTTGTAATCGGACGGTGGTTCAGACCTCTGATCCAGATATTGATTCGTCTGAGGCTTGGTAACACGCATACTTCAGCATTAATATTTTAATCAGTGTTAACCCTGAAACATAAGACACATTCATTATGATTTAAGTCGATTCATTTAACTAAGATAGCTGAGACTGCAGTAATACAATAGCTGATAACAAACCTGCCTATTTATATTGCATTACCTCAGTAATTTCTAACAATAAGCAGATTTAATTCTGGAAAAACGAGTGATGACCCGACACAGTTTAAGAATTATTAAATAATGTAAACCAATGTACTAATGCAAACCAAACATTGAAAGCTAAGGCATCGAAATACCCGCAATGCCGCTATATTTTCTTAAACGGTAGTATCGTAAGTAATGTTGCATATGCACATTACCGTTTATTTGAACACTTGCATGTGTTTTTTGCGGTGTCTCTCTCCTAAATGAATCCATGTTTTGAACGACTCGGACGAGATAATGATTCTCAGTCATTCATGAAGACACTTGCTTCGTTCTTAAATAAATCAGTCGTCTTGAACGAATTGGTTAAATGAATTACTGACTCAGTAAAAAATTGCCGCCAACAACTGGCCGTTTTAATTTCAAATTTAAAGTAAACCTGACATTTCCCTGTATAAATGAAATTTTTCGCACATTTGAATTAACATATTGTAGTAGTATAATACAATTTATAATAGTAAATCAAAATGTTTCATTCATATCTGTGTATTAAGGAAATGTGGTTTATTTAGTAGATTTCCATTATGAACATGACACAGCACCCTGTTACTTCAGCTGGTATAGTATCGTAAGATATGTTTATAGTACCGTGACTACCCGTACACTGCAGATCCAGCAGAACATAGTGTAAGAGTGTAATAAGTGTAAAGGCCAGATTCACATTTGGTGTCTAAAACCGTGCGGAAAACGCTAGCTGTACTGCGTTCTCCTTTTTTCCCAAAGTGCCTGGACTTTGCGCTCTCCAGGCGTCTGTCGTCGCCAAGCAACCATGGGCCACGATAGCCGTCGAGACGAGTGGGTTTAAACAAAGGATATATGGATTATATGCACTGAAAATACATTGCAATAACTCTGCTACTCGGTTTAGTTATGCCGTGATCATCTGTCTCCATCTTCATTGAGCTTGTCTATTGGCTCGTTGGTTCTTGTCACATGAACTGCGGTGCGCTTGCGGCTTTCTGAAAAGTTTAGATTGATTAATGTCGATGTGCGGCGCCGACGCGCATAAAAAAAGAGCGCGTCGCACCGCACGCGTCGCCCCCTATTTCCAAATATGCGCACGGAAAAGGCGTAAAAATGTTAATCGGGCCTTAGTTTGTATTTATATACTTTTCTTCATCTAAAGCTAAGCGTGGAAGTACATTAATGAGAAAGTTGTAGGAACTCTGTGAATTGTGTAGTTGTGTGTAGTTCTCAGGTTAGGTCACACTAATGTGTGTGTGTTTCAGAATTAAACTGCAGCATGATCTGACCCAAGAGACTCTCGTGCAAACACACAGCAAAACACAAGCTGGCGAGGGTCTAATAATGCTTTGATGCTGCAGGATTTCCCCTCTACACACCCACAACACACACATGGATGCTCACATATAGAACTCATTAACAGAACCACAAAGCTGCTGTCCTGGCACTTTTGTAGCTCTCACACGAACATCTGAACAGTTGTGTGAAATTCTTGTGTGTGCGTACGTGTGTTAAAAGCACTAGACTCATGCATTTTTCAACACACACATACACACAGAGGAATGACAAGCGTTCAGTCTTCACAACTGACCACAGACTGAAGAACTGAACGGTTTAAAAGGTCAAAAAGAAAGAGTGTGTGTTTAAAACTCATCTTTACGCTGCATAAAGCACACACAGATGCATCTTTGTGCTTGTCCTCGTGTCTGAGCATGCGTGTGTGTGTAAACACAGAAACACAGCGTTCTTTGTGAGATGGTCCTAAGGCATGAGTGTGTGTGTGTGTCATGTGTCATGTTCACCGTGGGAACATTCTAACAGGAGTGTCCAGTAGCATATGATCGCCATGTGACGGTCGCACACAATTAAAACTAACACGCACACATTTACACACCCACATAAACAGACACAAAGCAACAAAAACATGTTTACATGCAAAATATTGTGCTAGTTTGTGTGTTCACATAAATGTCACATTATAGAAGCAATACGGGTTGCAAGTGCATAAACATTCTTCTGCACAAGTTCTTCAGCTCACAGTAGCAGAACATCCTAAAGCTCCTTTGGTTCAGATGTTCAGTAATTGAATTCAAAGCTTCCATTACAAACATAATCTGAGGAGCACAACAAACCCAACGTCTGTCAGAGAACAAAATATAATCCGCTTTAAACCGCTCTCCCAACATCAGTCAGACGGGGGTCTCACACACATGCATGTAGCTCACAAAAACAGCGTGTGATTTTACCAAACTGCGCGCTTTGATCTGATTGGCTGGAGATCTGTACAATTAATTCTTGCTTGTCAATATTTACTGGTTGTCAAATATATAAATCACCTTGTATCAGGTGTCAATCCACATACTTTCTGTTTGCAATGGGGTATCTGATAATGAGTGTATTCAAAACAAAAAGACGCCCTGAGAAAACACACAGGTGAGCAGATAATATACCACATGAGTTACCAGTGTTATTTAACAATGTCAAGCAATTATCTGATGATTAATAATCAATCATTCAGACAAACCCACAGCAGAATGAGGCTGATTGTGACTGTGTGTGATTATGTACTGTATGTTCTCAGCCAGATCTCACGCTGAGACACTAATTACAGACATGTAGAACTCGGCATAACACATGAAACAGCCAGCAGCGCAGCTATGTGAACGTGTGTGTGTGTGTGTGTGTGTGTGTGTAACCTGCAGTTCAAATCCCAGCCAACACTCTAAGGTCTGTTAGAGAGTAGATAATACACAATTCATCTGTATCTCTTCGAGAATATACAGGAAAAACTGGGATGTAGGTCAAGATTTACATCAATTCATATTTATTGTTTTAATCATCTTTTGTTTTCAATGGTGAGGTTTGTTAAAAACCAAAAATGACTATTCTATTGCTCTTATGTGGTTTGTGCCTTGCGTAGCAAGCATCACGATCACACTAATAGAGATTTTTTTGCAAATCTTTCTTCACACTGTATTTTTATTTCTGTTTTAATACATTTATATAATTCATTACATCACTTTACGTAATTTTGCACTATAAGCTTTTCCTTTGTAAACACTTTATTTGCCCTAATGGTACGCAGCCTAGTTGCAAATGCTTTGGTGACACAAATTTACAGACATGCCAATAAAGCACACTTATAAACCACAGAGAGAGAGAGAGACTTCTGTAGAGCAGGTCAGTGGGTTAGTAGCTTAATCCAGAGGTTACAGGAGGTTAAACTGAGAGCATGAAAGGCCAAATCAACAGATAAAACAATCCACTTTTAATCTATTGCATATATTCTCTCCAATACAAAGTAACTAATTGTTTTTCTCGATTATTCTCGTTGTATGATGCATATAATGGTTATAACTTTTATTTAAAAAAAATTGTTATTGGTTCAGCTGTTTTTCAAAGTCGAAGTCTGCTTTATTGTCAATTCTGTCACATGTACAACAGGGAGTAGGTCAGAGTTTTGTAAGGGATAATGTACAGGCAGCCGGTTGTTTCGCGATAACAGCCGACTGCTTGTACATTATCCTGCTTATTACACGGCTACTTGCCACATGAGAAAAAAACAGGACATAAAATATGAATTGGAAATATTTTATTAGCTCATTTTTACCGAATGCAGACCTTCCATGAGGAAAGGCCGTATACTTTCGACGTTCAAACATTCCCGAACAGGCAAATTGATTTAATCATTTGCAAATATAATGTCATATATCTTATTAAAAGACATATTCAGAATACATTTTTGTGTTATATTAAACTGCCCCTCTTAAAATGATTAGCAGCATACGGGTTACAGGGTGTCATTCGTTTTTAGTGGTTGTTATTTGAAAATAACAACCCATGGAATGTCACGACTGGCCAGGATCAAGCATTTAAATGAGCCGTGTAATAAAAAGGGATAATTCACCTCAAAATAAAAATTCTGTCATCATTTACTCAACCTCTCGTCGTTTCATACCCGTATGACTTTCATTCTTCTGTAGAACACAAAAGAAGATCATTTGAAGAATGTTGCTCACTGAACAGTGACGGTAACCATTCACTTCTATTGTGTATAGACACAAAACCAGTGCAAGTCAATGGGTACCATCGCTGTTTGGTTTCACAACATTCTTCTAAATATCTTCTTTTGTGTTCTGCGAAAGAAAGTCATACAAAGAGTAAATGATGACAGAATTGTTATTTTTCGGTGAACTATCACTTTAAATTGTGTCATAAATGAGCATCATGAATATCTCACACGCACACAGCTGTCATTGACGCTCAATGCCAGCTAAAGCTGAACTTCACTGAGGAATCTTGTGTAATTATGGACAGCTTCAGATGCAATGCTTTGAACAAACCAAAAATAACAACATTATTACACAGAGAAGTGCTGTCACAGACCTCACACTGCAGTGTGTGTGTGTGTGTCATCTGTGTGTTCGGCCTAGTTGGCTCATCCATCTGTTGTTGATTTGACCAGACTGACTCGTCTAGCGCGTGAGCCCAGGTGGGGCGAGCTCAAGACAAGGGCTTTGGTTTCTAGATGTGCTGAGACGCTCCAGATCAGGAGGATTACTCTGGGGTCACCCGGGCCAGCGGATCAAAACAACACTGGTGGCCAGCACTGGTGGCCCAGAATTAATTTACTAACAGAAACAAACATGCACAGCCTATTTCTGTACCATTCAGTCCTCCACGCTCTCTCTCTCCTGACAAAGGACCTCAAGTATACTATATACGAGTGTGTTAGTGGAATCACCCCTTAAGACGCACTCTAGAGATGTTATTTCATAAATCCACAGCTGTGAGTGACAGAGCTGTGACACTTCCATACACATAATGGAGAGCGGCGGGATATTTCATTCAGATTTTCTGTCTCTCTCTCAGGGATGGACAGAGTCTGTCCTCTATTTCACGTCTCACTGAACTCATCATGTGACGCCCCAGTAACTCCTTCTGCTCCTGCGAGATTCGCACACACCCGCGTGAGGCGTTGATAACACCCACCTGCTGCAGACTTCACAATTCACACCTGGATGTTAGGCAAAGTGGCTCTTTTTGCTTTTACATTTGACATCATTTGAAGGGTCTTCTGATTCACAATGCTTGATGTTTTGTCCACACAAATATTCACAGCAGGGGGGGGGTGTAACAGTATGAGATATCTAGACTACAAAATATATTACAGCTAATAACAGTTATTTTTGATATACCATGTCTGATAAACAGAGACATTTATCTAATCAGCTGACAATTTTTACTGAGAAAATAACACTACAGGTATGACAATACATCACTGCTATGGTCATCGCTGTCAACCACTGCAAGTCCAGCACTGGCTCTTTTATTTCATATACATTAAACCAACACTTCTGAATGCCCAATATTCACAAAGAACATTCACAAAGGTCTCAAAGGACACCTGTTTACACTGATACACGTCACATCACCCTTACTGGTTTCGCAAAGAAATTCAATATGCATTACACGGTACACACCTAGCAGTTCTTTGTCACTTTGTGTCCAATACCTGGATAACCAATAAAACTTAACTGAATTTGTGAAATACCACTAAAGACAAGCAGCTGGGTAATATTTCCCGTTATTACATTTATGCATTTGGCAGATGCTTTTTATCAAAAGCAACTTGGAGTGCATTAAATGTACATGTTGTAGGCTTATTCCCTGTGGAATGAACCCTTGTCCTATGTGTAGCCAACATAATGGTCTACCAGCTGAGCTAGTAACACTGTTAACATTGTTAATGCAGAAGAGTGAATGGTTAACATTCACAGTAACAGTTAACAGTGGTTAACAGTAAAAGCACAACATGATTATAAAATTCCTTCATCTCCAAACATCTGTAGCAGCTTTTAAAGAGAAAGCTGGCTGTATCACGTCTTAACATACTATGCGTACTTTCGTTGTTCTGTCCTACTGCTTCCACATTTTTTTGATTTTCAAATAGTTAAAGGTGCAACGTGTGAGATTAAGGAGGATCTATTGACAGAAATGCAATTTAATATATATAACTGTGTTTAGAGGTGAAAACAGACCCTTCATAATAAAGTTGTTTCCAGTTGTTTCTAGAGTAGCCCTAAACGGACAAACTGCTCTAAAGAGCATGCTTCGTGAATGTGTTATCTCCTTCGGCAAAGAAGTGAAAACGTGACAACATCTTTGTCCTGTGTCAGCCATCCCAGGGCATTGAAAGGGAGATGCCAGCAGTGGACTGAACCGTTGGTTGCAATGATTTGCAATTCTTACTCTTAAGAATTACACCAGAAATCCACATAGATTTGATATAAAATGGCTTCAAATTTTAAATTGGAACGACAATAATAAATCTCCTTATATTACCAAATACAAATTAAAGAATTTCAACACAATTTACACCTTACCCTAACAACTTGAAATAAATAAACAACAACACAATCACACTCATAACCCCTTAATCTTCATTCCTCATCGCGTCAAACAAGTTAAAAATCCTCTTGATATTAGTATAGGGATTAGGGATGCATGATCGATTATCGGCCATAACGGTATCGGCCGATAAATGGTCAATTTTAATGTTTCCGGTATCGGCCGATAAATTATAGCCGATATATCAAAGAATTTCCTCTGGTTAAACTTCTTCAACTGCACTCTGCTCACGATTGAAATACAGTACATCACTGTCTTTCTGTCATGATCATTCACGTACTGCCATTAGCAAAACATTGTTGATGTAGGTTCAGTGTGTAGATACAGCATTTCTGAATGTGTAAAATATAGAAACAAAAGCATATTTTTTGTATCAGACTGCTGCAGAGATGTTCACAAGTCTTTCAGCTAGAGTCTGAGTCAAGTCTGGAGTCTTTATTGCTTAAGTCCGAGTCAAGTCTGGAGTCATTTCATGCCTTACTGAAAAAATTCTCATACTCAAAAATCCTATTTGCAAAGTTGTTTTATATAGAGAAAACATATGATGTTTGAAAAACCAGGGACACAGTCGCTAAGTGAGACGCAAGATGACGTGAGTCACGCTTTATCAGAAAATATCCCAGGTGATTTAAGTCAGCATAAAATTGTACTATGTATGCTTATTAACGTTACTTAAATCAAAAATACAGGACAAACTGCTAGCATTAATATCTTTTCATAAGAGATGCGTCTCTTACCTTCTTCATCCTGCCATTGCGCGTTCCCGCAAACACCACAGTGTTGCCACGGTAATCATACGCAGCCACTGAAGTCATTCCATCATCTTTGTCAATAAAGAGCGGGATTCCCTCGATAGTGCTGGTGCCCCCTAGAGGCTGATTAAAATCCTGCCCGCAGAAATGATCATCGATCTGAAGAGGCTGAAAGAGAACAACAGAGTTAGAAAGAGTGACTCCACCTCAAAGGTCACACTTGGGTCAGATGGGCTGCTAGGATGGGTTTTCCTACAACAATAACAGCGGAAGTCTTACACACTTAGGAACAAACAACAGAAATGTTATTTACTACACGCCTACAAGAACGGAAACACAGGGTCACTGTATTGCAGGAAACCCTGGAAAGGTGATTTGAGGACAAGAAAGCGGGAGTGGGAAACAGTTCACACATATTGGCAAATACTTGGAATACAAGTTACTCGTACTTCCCAGATGAATTAAAGGACAAAAATACCAATAACTGAAAATAAATATTATACAACCCCTCTGTGCAGAAGACCAACTTGGCACAACGAAAGTCTAAGTAAGAATAATGATATTGTTAAGTTTTAACTATCATTTAACAACGTGTAATGTAAGTAAATAAATCAATTAAGTTTTAATGTCAAGTATTATTTACAAGAATATGTCAATAAAAAAACGGAGGTTTGGTTTTTAAAATTTGTAACTAATAATTACATTAACAATACTGTAATGCTACATGATGTTTTACAAAATATAAGTAGCCTAAAGGTCCCGTGAAATCTAGCGGCAAGGTTGCGAATTGTTCTGATGACCACACAGAAAGATATTTGGAAGAATCCTTGTAACAAAACAGTTCTTGGCCACCATTGACTACCATTAGTAGGTAAAATTGCATCATAAATGTGTATATTTTGAAGAATGTAGGACAGCAAGCAGTTCTAGGGCACCTTTGACTAGCATTGTCATTTTTCCTACTATAGTATTCAATGCCGTCCAAGAACTGTTTGGTTACAAGCATTCTTACAAATATGGAACAACTCAAGGGTGAGTAAATGATGACAGAATTTGTATTTTTGGGTGAACTGTACTTTTAACTGAGCCAAACATCAGAGACAGTGAGAAAGAGACAGCAATAGAGAGACAGAAACGCAAACCGACAAAGAGATGTAAAACATAAAATGCTCTGGGCAGCAGAAGTGTAAATATCTCTCAGTTTTTTCTTTTCATTTTCCCCCTTTACCTTCATTAAAACGGTGCTTGGCAGTGGAATCTGAATTACCTCAGTCCATGTGAAGGACTCAGAGTGGGCAGTTCACAGCCAGAATAAACACAAAACTGCACCAAAGTTTCTGCCCTCGGTCAACAAACCATCTACTAACAGCTGCACAACTCTGAGTACACCGCACACACACAAAACACTGACCTGCGGCTATCTTAAACAGGATTCATGACGGAGTGAAAGGACAACAGATGAAGAGAGAGATGTAGGGAGAGATATTGTGTCAAATCTCATGGGTCGCAAAGAGAAGATGAGCACGGAATTCACTCAACATGTGTCTGTAATTACATTTTCTCCCTCACAAACACACACGCACACACACACATTAACACTTTACTGCTGAGGTGAGAACTAATGCAGGACTAAACGCGCTACAGAGGGACACACACACACACACAGCAGCAAAACAAAAGACGTGTGTGTGAGTGTGCGTACTTGTGTGTGTGTCTACAGACTGCTGATTATATGTCTGCCAGGGCAGGGGCACAACGCGCCACATTCCACACAGACGCTCACAATCTATATTCTACACAGATGTTTTCAAAGCTTTAAATGCATTACACACATGCATTCCCCTGATCTGATCAGTGTGAATAATTCAAGCTACGGCACATTCCATACACACTTAAGATGGGTAACAGGTGTTATTCAGACAGAGAGATTTACTAACGGTGCATTTGTTCTCTGACACACAGCTGTCATAGCTCAGTGCTAATATACCAAAACCTACACCCACAACTCAATTCATCAACAATCATCTGGACAAAACGATTAGTTCAGTCAGAAATGAAACCGCTATGAAATAAAATCCTCCATCCCTATAGGCTATTAATAAAATATGCAGTCTCTCTCTGATCAAATTAAAAGCACATTATTATTATAACTTGTAATATTATATTCACATGATATTGTCTTTCGTGTCCTTATTAAGAAAAACGTGCTTAAATTCACAGCAGCAGCCGTGTCTGACAGCTGGAAAAGAACACTGGCAGTACATTCTCAAGCGCTATACATCGACTGTATGACAGCTACCTTTACATTTTGGTTTGTTTATGTGCTGGCAGGTGTGCAGAGGTGTCGTTGAGGGGGTGGTGGGGGGTAACCGTGCATTTCGTCCCTTGTCTGAAACAAGATACCACTAAACAAGTCTGTACACTGGGTGTATGAGGGCTGAGGCTTACCCGTATCCTCTTTAAGGCTACATGCATTCTAGTGGATCTTTTTTCGGGTTTTCCAGATGTATCTTGATGTCGATTTTGATTATTGACATTTCAGTTTTTGACTCCAGCGGCAATTTATATATTAACATTCGAAAGGTAATTTAAAGGTTCACCCAAAAATGAAAAATCTGTCATGGTTTAATCACCCTCAAGTTGTTCCAAATCTGTATAAATGTCACTGTTCTGATGAACACAGAGAAAGCTATCTGAAAGAATGCTTGTAACTAAACAGTTCTTGGTCACCATTGACTACCAGGTAGAAAAAAATATTTGTAAAATTCAGTTGAGCATCAAACAGTTCTGGGGCACTTTTGACTACCATTGTCATTTTTCTTACCATGGTAAATACAAATTACAAACACATTTTTTGAGTGAACTATTTGAGAGAAACTATTTCTTTGTGTTCATCAGAACAGAAAAAGCTATCTGAAAGAATGCTTGTAACCAAACAGTTCTTGGCCACCATTGACTACCATAGTAGAAAATAAATATTTCAAAAATTTAGTTGAACACAAAAGAAGATATTTCGAAGAATGTAGGAAATCAAACCGTTCTGGGGCACTTTTGACTACCATTGTAATTTTTCTTACTATTGTAAATCCAAATTATAAACTCATTTTTGGGTGAACTATGCCTTTTCAAAGTCTGAATTTCATAATTTCGATTTTGAATTGTCTGACGTTTCCTGGGGTAGCTTTATTCGGCCATTTCACAAATTTACTCTGTATTTCTCTTTCACTCCACAAAAACATCTTTCATTCCCTATTACTTCACTCTCAAAGCTCTACAGACAGACTTTGAATAAAAAGAGATAGAAAAAGATCAAACCGATTTAGAACGCGACTGAAAAATAAAAATGGGCATCTTTATCTCTGAGTGCTTGGTTAAATGAAAGCCATTCTTTGCCACTGAAAGCCCAAAGAAAGAAAGAGCGAGTGAGACGAACAGAGATGAATGAGGAGAGAGAGATTAAGGGGGTGAGCGAAACAGGACGAAAGGCAAGCCCTGGTCCCAGAGGACTCTGATTGCGGAGAAGATGGGATCAAGACTCGCTAAACGAATTAGAAAGCATGAGCAAGAGAGTAACTCATGAAATTTACTCAACTCTGCTAATGATGTTCCTGTCTGACTGAATAATGGAGGCACTTGAGAGAAAGACAGCAAGAGACAAAGACAGGACACAAAAGAAACAGAAGACGAGAGACAGAAAGAGTGCCTGGCTGAGAAAACTAAATTCTGGAACAGTTGTAGTTCTCTAACAGATGTAAAGTCATATTTACGAAGCTCTTTGTTGAAACTCATGCATCTAATGCTCTACATAAATTCCAAAAGTCCAGAAGTAAATTTATGAGTGTGGTGCCACATTCAAGACCAGAAATACACTACATCATGAAGAACCCCTAACTCTTTGGATATTTTCTCTATTATTACTATAAACGAATAAACATGTTGAATGACTCATGCTGAAGTGACCTCCAAAATATGAAGTGTACCCTGTTGTCCCACACTAGTCTCATTTAAAATAGTCCCACTTAAACTCAGAATCACCATTTACACCCAGATAATGAAAGCTGAACCCTTTCAGGGGACATTACCATGCACACCCATCCATCCACCTCAACAAATCAATCGCTGTAGCCATGAAGTGTTTCTTAATGGCCTGCCACGAGAGGGTGGACTTACCGAGTTGATGCATGGCAGCTCCTTGTTGAGTAGCCAGGGCAAGGACAACTTGCCGTCTCCTCTATAGCACGACTGAATCCTATCTTTAATCTTCTCCTTTATTTTTGTGAGGGTAAACAGACAAAGTGCAGACTCTTTAGGAGGTTTGGCCCGGTTCTTCTGTCCTTGCGAGAAGACCGTAAACAAAATGTCCTCCTGCTCTGACACTCCCAGAGAGTTTGCAAGTTGCCTTCCAGGTTTGCTCAAATAGGCATCTTGAATCAGGCGGTATTCTACGCCGTCCTTGGTGCATCCGATAGGGAATTCCACGTAGGAGTAGAACCTTGGATCATCAATACAGAGACGTACGATCTTGGAGGTGAAGAACTGCTCTCCGCTAGCATCAGGAGAAGTAAGCTGTGTATCCAACTGCAAAGTCAGGTAGTAGACAAACTGTTCACTGCTGAAGCTGTATATGTAGTAGATGTCAAACGCTGGAAACTTCGACAGGGTATCTGAGGGAATCTTCAACTGGGAAGAGACAAACTCGTCCTGGTGGACAAAGCTGAACATGTCAGCATCTTCTTCGTTGGTCATCAACTTACGGCTGGAAAGAGTTGGGAAGTACTCAGACTTTCCATCGATGGGCGTTCCGATGAAAAGTTTGCTGGTGTGGCCTTCTGAGATGATGACCCCAGACATAGTTCCAGACTCGGTGACGCTCGAGAGGTAGTGTTCCTTACGGTGATGAGGTTCGCCAAGCTTAAAGAGATCATCCAGACGCAGAAATTGACAGATGCCTTGCGAGGTGCTTCCACAAGCGATAAGGCGGTTTTGGGAGTAGTCTATTAACAGCAGCTTGTTCACATTGCTGTTTGGGGCGAGGTCATGAGGGCACAACTGTACACTGGGAGGTGGGTAACATTTCTCATTGTCCACTACTGGACCCGTCATGTGACTTCTCAACTTGGTCAAGTTGCTGGAGAGCTTGTAGATCCAGTTTACCGCACCGACGTACACATCTCCTGTCTTGTTATGGATGGCTAATTGTGTCAGACCCAAGTCAGGGGGAAAAAAGGATTTTAATGGTTCTGGGGTTCCGTCAGAAAGGTGAGGGGGTATGGAGATAGTTAGCAGCACAAGGAGCATGACCATCCCTTGGCTTGTAACGTAATGCGGCCCCTGATGAGGCCACATATTTGCACTGGTTCGCAAGCAGGGGCAGTGTTGGACGTTATTATTCTTCAGTCAGTGACTTTTAAACTAACTCAACATACAATAAAAGGAAGCAAAACAGTCCTTATCGATCCAATGATTCTTTGCCTTCTCTTAAAACAGTAATCCACCTCAATTCTGCGTCCAGGGCTCCTGCAGGGTAAAGAAAAGAAAAAGACATCATGAGTACAAATGTAACATATCCCTTTGATTATACATCAGTTCTCAAAGCCAAACAACAGGGTAAGGACATTAGACAGTTCAATCTGTCCACCACAACAAATGATATGGACTTGTGTGGTCAGACGTGGTGAACCATGTCAACTTTTAATTACGAAGTCTGAGAGATAAACGGATGAAGATGGATTGGAGATGCACCGTACAGAAATGTGTAAGGAGCAACCATGGCTGTAGAGTCGGGCTGACTTCAATACAGGCATAACATCCATCATCACCAAATTGTCTGACAGCGGCTTTGTGAAGATGAAGTGTGCATGTACATAATATGGAAACTTGAGTATAAACAAGCAAGTCTGCGACATCTGAGATTCTAGAACCTCTATAATGCCTAGAAAATGCTTCACAATCACCTATTTTTAGCAATATATAGTAATACATCTTTATTGTTTATAAACTTTAATAACGCTTCTGCTTGTTGTTTGCACCGTATTGCTGTATTTTACGCTAATAACCAAGAAATCATGGTTTAATCCAAACCATTCAGTGCAACAAAATTGCTTTTAAACTGTCCAATTCTGCTGATAATAAAAAACTCAACAAACCCAAGTTCACCTTGACCATTTCTTCTGGAAAGCTTTACTGGCTCACATGAAAGAAATAAAATGGTGACAGAACAACAATATTTGGGAACCGTGAGCAACTAGTGAGGGCCGGAGGCGAGAGAAAACAGTTCAAGATTAAAGAAATCTTAACGTTCAGGAGAAATGTTTTTCTTTCTTTGCCCATTTCTTATCTCCATTGCTCTTTCCTGAGTGGGTGATTGAGGGCCTTCTTATCTGTCCATCATCCCCCAAGGACGAGATGATGGGGAGTGCCGTCATTCTGCTGATCTCCAAAAACATGGGACTGAATGCACAAGAAAAGCAAACGTGTTCATTTGTCCATCAGTAGAATATTAGCCGATCAGAATCGCTCCAATATAACTATTCTTAATGTTACTCAAATGTTTATTAAAATTGTTACCACAATAAAACCATAATGATTTTGCTTTAAAAATCCTTTATCATAATTTTTTTATATCTATGACTAATAACAATTTAGTAGTGTTATGTAGTAGGGTCAAAGATGAAAAAGGGTTTAAGCATAAATCAATTAATGTAATACTGCTTTAAATTGTTGTTCCAAACAAAAAGAACACGTTTTCTGTTTAATTTAATTGCATTTTAGTTTTAGTTTTTAATACTAAAACAAAACATAAATATCATAAATATTTCCCTGATTTATAGAAGACATCCACTAAAATGTATTTCGGTGTAACGAACTTGTCAGGCATATTTACAACAAAAATCTATTTATGACATATTAAAAAACTAATTACTTTCACCCCAAATCTAATTAGTTGTAATTTTACTTTTTTTTTAATTGCCACTATCCTAGGTTTTGCCCATTTGTTTCAAAGCAATATAAAATGAAACATGTTTCCTTATTGTTTCATATGAATTTGTACGTAAATAATGTGGTACACTGAATGACAATGTAACATTATTTCAACCCAATTTTGATTTTTTTTTCTGCAAAAACTTAGTTGAAACCATAAATTAAACATTGTACTTACATTTAATGTTCTTTCTGTGTACATAAAATCACACTTGTAAATTTATTTTGATGGGGACGTCTTTGACCCAGTAACAATAAATGTTGTGGTATATAACTTTTAAGACCACAGTACATTTTTGTAGGAAGTATGTTACACTAAAAGTGTTAGAAATGAAACCAAAACATTATTCATACTACCATGAATAATCGAAACTGGTAGAAGTCAGAGACCTGAAGAAGACTCTTATCGTGCTTTTCTCTTCATTTGCATGTACATTTTTGCATTGTGACAAGTCAACAGCTTATATAAAAAATGGCATCTTCCAGCTCTCCTTCTGTCATTTAAAGATGGAATAGAGATGATGTGCAATGCCATCACACCGTGTTCTTTGTGCATGCCATATTTGTACCAAGAGAATTTATTACAAAAGCCCGTCTTTAATGCTCCAGAAAGGACTGATAATTGAAGAGAATCATCAATCTCATCTGCAGAGAAAATCTCATCTTATGTCCTCTGAGAATTTTTCGTCATCGTTTTCATATTCCTGTTTTAGATTCTGCGATTTCCCTCGAGTCGTCAGGTTTCAGACGTTCTGCGCTTGGTTCAATGACGTCAATATATAAGGTACAACGATTCGCTGAATATTTACCGCTCGGGTATCATCGCACTTATTTATATGACTGATCTCGAATAATCAGACGAGAAGTGTTCTCGACAGGTTTCGTGAGATTCAGCCTAAAATCGGATCTAGAAAGTGCGTTGGAGGCAAAAGTATATTTCAGCATAAGGAACAGAAGACAAGTTAATATGGAACTCAATTCTTTCCCCATTTCTCCCACCGCTGCCGGAGGAGACGGTTATTTGCGAATCTTCTCACAACCCCTCTGCTTTGGAACACAGAGCATAAATTCACATACACTGCGGGCAGACCTCTAAACCTGTCTCTTCAGATAATAGCAAGTGGTGGCAGGGGCTGCCTGCTGATTTATTACTTGTGGCATATCAATTACAGCATTCTACAGCAATATACACATGGAATATACCAGATGCTACATGCATACGTAGACAGAAACACATACTATATACACAAGTACATTCAGATACACATAACTATCCAAAGACATCTTTGAAATTGTGTACTGCTAATTTTATGCCTTTACCGACTGGTAATACACAACATCATGCGGTATGCACAGAATACCCAAATAAGCTATGCAAAAAAGAAAGCATATGGCACAAATGCTGCTTCAGTTCCCACAATGCAAAGAATGCTTGAATTACAGTGATTCAGTAAGTGATTCAGACTATCACTGACTGAGTTTGTATAAACATTATTTTCGAATTATTTAGAAAATATTTAAGGGGTTATGCACAGCAAACTCCTCTTCTTTAAACAGCGTATCTTTGACAATGTTTGATGTTTTGTTTAAAATCTTTTCTTGATGATAGTGACAGCATATACAGTATTGTGGTTTCAATAAGTGTAGTTATTACAGTGTTATCGAGGAAACTATGGTTACCGTGTACAATTCTTGCAGTGCCAGTACCAAAATTACACACAAGCGTAGCGGAAAATTTAGGACATTCCCAGTTTCCAAGAACCAACACGTATTTGTTCTCTTTTCACATGTAAACAATACACAAAAAACACCCTTTAAAATAACCAGAAGTTCTGCAGACCTCATGAACAAACTCTGAGTGACGGAGGACGGCAGCTCACAGGAAGTGTCCAGTCAGCAGTGACACGCCTGTTTCACAGCTCATTTTCCCACTAATTAAACACGGATCAAACAAACTGCTGCCAAACCATAAACATTTTCTTCCAGCAGTAGCCTACACACACAGCTGTCAAAACACCAAGAGAAAAAAGGCCTAGGAAAATAACCGTGGTCAGATTCTACCAACGTCACTACAGGTTTGTTCCTACAGTATAATTACAGAGCATTAATACAGTTATCTCCTCAAATCAGAGTAAGAATAGTTTTTAATGGCAGCTGATTGTTTTATCATTGTAAATATGGGGGGTCGGGAGATGAGGGCAGGATGGGAGATGAGGGCAGGATGGGAGATGAGGGCAGGATGAAAGGAGGAAATATACACAGGTGTTGATTACGCTCACCCCTTTCAAGCCTGACTGCTCCCAACCCCTCTTACACCCTAAAGAGGGGGACAAGCCCCCTTCACCCACCTTACCCCCATCTAGCTTAATGAGCTTCCATAAACGCATGTTTTTAGGTTCTATAACATTGATGTGAACTGAACAAGGGCAATGCAAAGGCTTTTGGGAGCTACACAAACAAGAAAACACTGTCAACACCAAGTACTTTTACTTTAAACAAAAATGTACTAAACAAAACAAAGAATGTTTATAGAGCCACGGGAAAAATAAGACATCACTCCAAAATAATTTTTCTGTTCTTCTGAATTGACTATTTATAGGTATGTGTTCGGGTTGGTAAATAATCATTGTCGTTTCATTTTGTAAACTAGTGACAACATTTCTCCCCAATTGCAAATAAAAATATTGTCTCATATATCCACAAAATTAAAATGAGACGAACTGGTCAAAATAATGAATCCGACAAAGAAAACAAGTTCTATATGATGGAATATGAATATATAATCCATCTTTGCATTCTCTGACACTGGACTGGATTTGCCACAGTACAAGCACAAAGGCCGACTGAAGGCAAAACTGGAGTGGTCTCTCAAATTTTTTCCACGGCTGTATTCATTTTCTTTTTGTAAAACAATAAAAAGTTACTTTAACCTGATTTAATAAAGTGGTATCACACAGACAACTCACAGCTTTCAACGCTTCAATTTCAAGCTGATATTTTAATACGACATGTAACTCCAGCTCATCTGCTTACTGTTGCTCGCCAATGAAAATAATGTGGTTACTATGTTGTGACTCAGAGAACTGGAATTCTACACAGCGGAGACAGACATGAGTCATATAAACATTGACATTATGGCACTGTTATACAAAATATCACACTTGTCCAATGAAATGAGTAGAGCTGAAAATAACACTCAACAGAGCTTAAACCTTTACTGAATTATGTCACGAATGCCATTAAAAACAAATAAAAAATTTCAACCTTTACAGTTGCAGTTCACACAAAAACAAAAAATTCCCAGATGTACACTTGCTTTCAACCACAATTTTTGAAATAAAATTATCGGTCACTTTATGTCCAAAGCACACCAAGATTTCAGATGAGGTTTGCAAAAATTATGCTAAATAAACATGAATTATTGTTTTCTAACACACACACACTGGAGTGGTCCTACAGTTTTGCTTCAGAAGACATGAACTTTTCGGAATATTTTGACTGATATTTGCCTAGAAATCTGTGCTCGACTGAATCTGGGATGGCAATATTTTTTACACTATAAAACAGTATAAGTTTGTTGAATATTCCTCAGTCTTCCATTATTTTGACTAGATGATCCAAGTCCTCCATACAGAAATGTGCAGAAGTCCTTCACAATGTGAAGTGATTCGTCTAGAACCGTGAAAGAAAAAGCCTTTACGATAGCTTCCTCTTTAATAAAACCTTCAAACTTGGCTTTTTCAAAAACCACATCACTAAAAATCTTCTGTCACGTCAGCTAACTACTGGGATTACGGGAAACACTTGGTTACCCACAATCCCCTGCCCTGATGACTTGTGCTGTAAGGGTTCAAGTCTGTTAACATTCCAGCGGAAAGAGAAGAAACCAGGAGAGGAAATGACTCTGTCTGGTCTTTCTCTGTGTTTCCTGCTTTCCATGAGCGAACGCCACACACACTCAAAGAAACGTAAATTACAGCACAGACGTCTGCATGTGAGAAAACACACACATGCTATACATTTCACAGAAATGTTGTGTGAAGGTCTTTAAAAAAATAGGCTTGTCACCTTCAACAACAGCGGTACGGAGGGATGGGGGGCATCTCAACAGACAGACTGATGCTGCTCGACACAACAAGACAACCTCACATGAATATTTGCATTCATGCATACACAAGGCACACACACAGAGGGAATAAATGACAAACCATTCACTCGATTTGTCTTGTTTTCATATTTAATTCTTCATTGGCGACACAGACTGTAGATTTGTGTTCCTGACGCTTTCAGCACATTGTTGAAACACACAAAATATATGAAAACCATGTACATGAATTACAGTAATTCGGATAAAATATTCAAGTCAAAAATATAAATAGTAGGATTTCATTTAAGGGCCTCTATGTTGTTTGTTTTCCGTCTCATTCTCTCTGAAATCTGTCTTACCCCCTTATCCATGTTTCCTGTCTCCCTCTCACTGAACTTCTTGTCTATAAATTTCCTCTCTCTCTCTCTCTCTCTCTCTCTCTCTCTCTCTCTGTCTGCTGCACCAGAACAGGAGACAGAGAAATTTTCCCTCTGATTTGTTGTGCAGCACCTCGACTCTCTTTTTCAGACCTTTACACCCAGATAATTCTATTCTCTCCTCCATCTCATTTGCTGTGGACATGCGTGTGTGTGTGCGTGTGTGTGTGCGTGCGTGCGTGTGTTGACACGATTACTTCGAGCTAATAAATGAGTGTGCGAGCTCTGGACTTCTCAGCTCTGTTTAGCATTCTCATTATCAGAAAGGCTACATTTGCATCTTAAACACAAATTAAACTGTTGCGGATTGCAGATTTGTGGCACTGCAAAGAGAGAGAGAGAGAGAGAGAGAGAGGTGTATACAGCAGGCGCTTAAGTAAACTTCAGGTGAAACACATGACAAGTTATTACAAGCACTTGTGAATTCACACGACTGCAAATACTAAGCAACAAAACAAAATACCAAAAGTACCAGAGTATTACCATGTTTTTGAACAGCACCCTACCATTATGTCTCATGGTTTGTATGCTGGATATGTTACATGGTAGTAATGGGGTATTTTTGAAGAATATGGTAATAAAGTGTATCATTCATGGCATTGCCATCACTGTACCATGTTAATATCCCAACAGTACCTCTAGTAAAGGTTTGAAAAAGAGGTGTCACTCAAGAGGTTTGAAGACAGTATTTACATTTATTTACTCAATATTTACATTTACTGCAGTGAGACAGCACTGTGTTTGCCTGTGCAAACCAAACAGTTAGTTGTTGCCATGGAGTTGCTATGAGGTTCATCATTTTTTACAACCGTTGCTTTGCATTTGAGTTCTGGATAGGAATTTGACATCCTGTTACCAAACACCTATCCACCAGATGAAGTTTAGAACAGTAACAGTATCATTTCTAGGGGTGGGTGAAAAAATCGATTCACATATGAATCGCGATCCAGTCCTCTAGCGATTCTTATCGATTCACAGATTTAAAAAAAATATTTTATAGTTAATATAACAATTGCTGATGTTGTCGGAACAAAAAAAGCGGGCAAGTTTTTGGAAAACTTCGATTTTATCATCTCTATGGTAAGAAGGAGCTTGACAAGACGTATTCAATATGCAAGCTTTGTAAAGCGAAGGTGAAGTATTTTGAGAACACTTAGCGTAAAGACTCACATTGAGCGCCATCATTCTAGCAAAATGGAATCAAATCTAAACATATATCACATAGAATTTTGAGGAAGAATCGTTGACCGCAAGAATCGATATGAATCGTATCGTGAGGTACCAAAAGATTCCCACCCCTAATAATTTCCATCAACACTCTGCATGATTTAGCCTCACTGTTCCTTATTTGCAGCACAAACACTGAGGACCAGATTTATGCTGGTGTTTCACAGAGCTGATGTTCTAGTACAAGCCACAGTAAGTGATCTAAACCACAGTAACTTTCAAACAATCTATATAGCTGTCAGCTGCAGAGACCTGTGTGGTTTGTGGTCATGAGGATTCAACCAGCAGTTCTGGAACAAAACAAAAGAAAAAAACAGCCCACCGTGAGACCTCCAAACAGTAAACCAACCAGACAGACCTGCTTGACTGCTTATGTGTGTTTTTTTTACATGTGTGCCTGACATCAGACTGCGCTTATCTCCTCTTAAACCTCAATATTTACATGAAGGGAAAATACATGTCATAAAACTGTCAAGCGTTACATCGGTGTCTGCTCACTGATCCCTATTGAAATACACTGAAAGATAGAAATTGATACATTTTGAGATTTATTGTCTGTTATGTGACAAATGTATTACGATTAGGAAAAAAACAAAAAAGGATCACAAACACTAGACAAAAAAAGCCCGTCGCCGCTGGATCGGTGGACAAAAAACATCATTGCGTAATTAAATTCCCCATCCACGCTGCCTTAGATATCCAAGTTGTTTGAGAGGTCAAGTTATTATAATTTGAATAAAGATTACAAACTATCAACCATGGGAGGACCGGGTCATTTATCAACAAAAATAAATGAGGTCAATTTCATAAATGTGGATTTAACCCATCTTTCACCTCCCGTCGTCTCTCCGCTGACCCCACTAAATCATATACGTATGATGCATCTTGTATGAAGCTGTGTATCTCCTATGCAGTTTTTACACCCTGCAGAGACACGACAAGGGAGACATTTGACAATCTCTCTGCCTTCAGCAATCATCTGACTGACGGCGGCACAATCAAGATACTGATTTCACATCCGAACCTCCAGCAGTGAAAACAAGCCAGATGCGATGTGATTGGCTGGCACCCTACGATCATGAAAACACATGAGATTAATACAGAGACAGCAAGAGAGGAGAGTGAGAGTGGGTTCATTTTCTGGGCTACTTTTGGAAAATATCTATCAAGTTCTGTATGTCGATTTTTAGATGGTTAACTAATGCATTTCTCTTTGATATCAAGAGAGCCACAATGTCAGCGATAGAGACTAGAACGTGTGTCAATAAGAAAATAATCTCTGGTGTCTGATAAACGCTATGTGATTTACAGTCTGATCGGACACAAAAATGGCAATAATCTTACTAGCTAGTTTTACAGATTTTTATAACAGTCCTCGGGGAAATTAAATTGTGATACAATGTCCAAGCCTACCATTATGCCAACTTCTGAAGATCTATTCACTGGATTTTACAAAGTTTGTCAAGTTCATGACATCAAATGTTTGAACAGGTAGTAGCAATGTACACAAGTTATACTGCATATTCAAAAGCCGGGCATGGCACAAATTTATGAAGATAAGTTATGGGCAATTCCAGCATTATGGATGTGACATTTTCAGTCAAATCAGGTAACGTATTTATTACCAATATATTGAACCATCGGTTTATATTTTACTAAACCCAAAATGATAGAGTCCAGACATTAGAAAAATATAATTCTATGCTTGAGTTTTCTATTTTAAACGAGAAAAATATCACGCATTATGGATGTGACAAAAAGCATGCATGATTCCGAGAGACAACTTTGTAGTGAACTAAAATGTGCAAACCAGAAGCAATAATACCCAACAAATGGAGAAGGGATGGCTCTATAGAACGATATATTTGAATTTCAATGCGCCCATTTATGAGGAACATGGACCGTTATGGATGTGACAATTCACTTTCCTTGCTTCGACTTCAAGAAAGACTTCCCATTGTATTTAAACCAAACATTGACATCTGACCTATCAGTATTGTGAAAACATTTGGTAAAAACTTGATTGCTCCTCTTTAAGTTGACATTTGCATGGAATTGCCATTATGACTATTTTGGGATGGACTTGTCGCTAAAGCTAACTGGCTGAGTGGAATGAATTTCAAAGTGAACCAGACTGTATACTCAGTCAAACAAGACTAGATAAGTGATCACTTTCATTGTCATAGACAGCACTGCAACACTTTCACTCATCGTCATTCACACGTGTAGACCTTATTCTCCTCTGGCTCACTCACCGGCGGCCTTGAAGCTTTCAGACAATAATGCAAGACTGTCTGTAAAGCTGCTTTGAAATAATATGTATTGTGAAAAGACTGACTCGACAGCTGCCCATTCTCCGTCTCACCACTCGGATTCCTTTGATCTATTTCTCGTTCCTCATCCATGTCTTTGCTCACTACTCTGACGAGAAACACCAGGGTTTTGCCCAGTTAAATTCATCATTATCTTTTCTCAGAGCAGAACCCTGTTGCTTTGATGTGAGCACCGCTCAAACTCTCATACCACACGCGGTCACAAACACGCCACTCTTGCCAAAGTCTACATCTCTGAGGTTTGGTGGCAGGTGCAAGCGCTCGGCACCTCCGGCGACAGACGCAGAGTGATCCCTGAGCTACACGGACTCACGCTCAACACATGGAGAGTTATGAATGTGATTGCCATCACTTGTGTAAGTGTTTAGAGGATCAGAGAGCTGAACGTGCGTGTTATCTGTGATAAAGCTCACAGGCATCTGCTGCACACGTGAGGCTTTTGGCACAAGATAAAAGGTTTGACATTAATTATTATAGGAAAGGTTTTAATCTGCAATATAGCATCTATTAGTAGTGGATATCTATCATGTCAGCTCACGGTTTCACCAGACGTATTGTAATTAATGGCAATTTTCAAGTAGATTAGTATTAAACGTCAGCATGTACCAACTCGGCCTGCACTGTTTCTGCTCCAGCCCTTCAACCATGTGCCGTGTTGCAGAAATCTGTGCTGTTATCTTTATCAGAATTATGATAAAAATGAAGGCAAAACATGGAATAAATATAGATTGATCACAATGAAGCACTTGTGTAGAGGTGCCACACCTCTTTTGATAATAAGCCCCTCCCCCCATTTGGGATTCCTTTGTAGATCCTCAGGAGCACTGCACATAAGTCCGTTTAGGAAAGTCATGCCACTCAGTGGCCATGTTTTCAACACCTTAGGGCAGCTATTTCAGTTGTAGCAAGACAACAGTCTTATCTATATGAAAAAAAGATTTCTAAAGTCGGGTACAAAAATCTAAATTAAATAAAAAATTTCTGACCAATAATTAAACCCGACATCAACTGTACCATAACTTTTGTTTCCTAAGCTGACTTAGTGCTAAAAAATACCTTTTCGAGGTCGCTTCAGTTACTGCACACAGGCTCACAGCACTCCGTGTAGAGCCCCGCCCCTAAGAATTGTCTAGTGATGATTGGCATTTTTTAGACGAAGGGGAGACTTCCTTTGATATGGTGCCCATATTGAGCATTGCATTCCCTCCCAATTTATTGCAATGGCAGGGGCGCATTTTGTCTATTATCATTGGCCACGCCCACTCATTTGCATACCACAGTTTCGTGGAATAAAAAAATCTGTTGCAGTTCACATTTACAGTCACAATGACATATACCTGTATACTACCCAGCCCTAACCACTAATGGTTGTTTTCAAACAGGTTTCCCAAACATGCCTAGTGGGCACTTGCTCCTCAAACTCAAACCATCGGTAGAGCCAAAAGGCTGACAAGTTCAAACAGAAAGCCACTGTGTTTACACTCTTCAGGAAGTCAAACTATGAATGATTGACTTCTACTCGACTATGTATATGAAACCGGGGTGAGAAAGTAATTCAATTTCTAAAACTTTTAAACCACTCCAGCTACAGATATATATAGTCTATCTGGACAGTCTATTCAGAACCAATAACCTCAACAGTTCTCAATATATTTAAACACCCACCTGACTGTTCCTCAAACTGAAGACCAGCAGCCAGACTAGTTTCACAGCTCTCTACATGGACTGACTGTTCTTCTGTGGCAGTGAGTGTGTGTACAGCACCCATCAACGACAGAGAGATTTGGCCCGTTTCTTTTGTTTCTGTCTGTCTGGCACAACCTGTTCATCCACTTAGAAAGCCAACCAGCTTCGGTGAGAAATCTGCTGTAGCGCGGCCAGCCGGCAGCCCAGAAACTCATCCGTTGAGAGCTGAAGGGCGCGAGAGGGAGCGAACAGGTCAGAGGGAGAGAAATATGTACCGCTGTAATCTGGGACAATCTCACATCATCCAACCGGATGCATGACATTCCCAGGCCATGAGAGAAACGTAGCGAGACACAGACAGGGCGGTACGGAGGGTGGATTGATTTCATTTAATATAAATATTCATTTACACAGGCACTGCTGTCTGTAGAACGGAGGATTACTCATCAGCGATTAAGAACAAAATACATAATACCTCATCGGAAAGAAAGTAGCAGTGACCAATTAAATTCCATCAGTGTGAGAGGTTTACAGTCATGAGATCTTTTGTTCTGACCTGCAATATCCTAAAAGTGATCGGCCACCCAGAGCAACAGCGAACAGAGCGGACAAAGGGCACTCAAGGGGCTATAAAAATGCAATGATGCGTCACATTATTTACCCCACCAAGATAGTGACTGTGATACGATTGTGCCTCAACTGATGATGTCATTCAAAAGAAATGATACTTGAGCAGATGCTTTTATCTCAAGTGACATACATTGCATTCAAGCTATACATTTTAAGAGAATGTGCATTACGTTGGGATTAAACCCAATACTTTTTAGGTGCTAGCATGATGCTCTAACTATGGAAAAACATTGCTTTTGTGCTGCCATGTGGATGTGGGAAAAAACATTAACCAATATCAATATAGTCTAACTTATTACGATCAAACAAATCTCAAAAAGGGGTAGAAACATTACAAAAGCTGGATTTTTAAGAAGACCCTGAGGTCTTCATATTTTTAGGGGTTAAGAAAAGCCCATATTCCTTATACACCAATAAAACCTTTTAAATTTGCTTAGCACAAGATAGCCCACCTAAAAATAGATTTCTACCTCAACGTGTTACGATGAACATTCTGCCAAGATCCCCAGATATCTCTTACAAAACGCAAACAAATTCCCATGAACGTCTTTGACAAGATGAGTTGCCTGTGACACATCTAAACGGCTTAGCCTGAATAAAAGCTGTTGTTCTGGGTCGACCTCTGCTTTCATTAGCATCAGCCACTCGCGTGGGATAAACGTCTTCCCTTCAGCGCGCGGCGCGAGTCGACCCCGGGAGAAAAACGTGGCTTCGTTTCACTAGCAATAAACAATGCGATGCTGCATCATCGGTGACTCTATGGACCTTTGGGTAACACAAAAGCCATGAAGACAAAGAGAAAAAGAGAGGCAGAGAGAGAATGAGGGGCAGATATAAAGATAAATGCGGGGCCTTTGAAGGGGTCAGGCGTGGGGGGTGGATGGATGGGTGGTGGCATGTTCGTGTGGGTGGGTCACATTCCTGACAGACATTGCTCGCCGGCACTATGGAAACACACATGCTTGCTTCTGCATGGCATGCAACTGAAATGTTAGTGATGTGAAATCACAGAGATCTCTGTGTAAATGACAGGGTAAAGTACAGAAACCGTGGATTACACAATCGCAACATACAAAACAATCTCCCTCTCAGCTCTCACAGAAACTTAACACAAAGTCAATTAAATGCGACGTCTATAATGCAAAATGCTAAAAAACTAAATGACACGACAATGTTCGCTCACATTACGGAATATGTAACTTCAATAAATAAAAAGCACTCTACAAGCACGTAGTACAATGCAACAAAACTGAAACAGTGTAACAGGTCTGAAGTCACTGCTGATAAAGCTGAAGAAAGGAAAAAACACGCAATAACTCACTGAGAGGAAGTAAACGTGTCACATAAATCTGAACATTACATAAGGTTAAACGACAACATTCATATGCAGTGTGTACACAGAACACATTCATACATTTGTACAAACATTAAACCTTGCACCCAAAATATCTCAACGCCAAGCTCGACGTCTGGACTGCAAACATTTTTTTTTAAGATGATGTAACCAACAGATTGAAATGAATCAGAAAGAAAGAAGAAAAAAAATAACCAAACATAACCAAACCTTTCGATTACCTAATATTAGAATGAGCTATTTCTATCTACATACACCGCAGGTCCCCTTACATGGAATTCGCCATGTTGTTTCTACAGTAGCCCTAAATTGACAGACACCTCTACAGAGCGCGTTTCGTAAATAATGCGTTAGCTCCTTTGAAAAAGAAAACGTGACACCATTGTGCTTCAAAAGAGGGGGATAGTACACCTTTGGTTGCAATGCGCAACCTCGCCGCTAGATGCTTTCAAGCTTTGTTTAAAACTGTATTGCGTTTTATTAACCACTATGTCATCACTGCGGCGTAGTGTGTGTTTGCCTGGTTTATTTACAGGCTGAGCTTAAAGTACTGAATTATTTAAACAACTACACAGTTAAACTGCAGGAGAACAGCAAAGCCCTGGAAAAACATGTTTGAGTAAATGCGTGTGTGCAGAAAATGCACGCAGCACTGTGTGGGTGAAATGGTGGAAAACAATGATGTGTGTTTAATGTTAATCATAGTCACTTTGTTAAAAAAAATGAAACTCGTTTTACCAGAGAGAAATAAATCTATCAGATGTATTTGACAATATTTGGTCTCTTTGTGAAGATCATATCTGTAATGAACTGAAGTTTTAGTTTGCATTTCAAAACAGCTGACAATCTGTGTCAATGGATACAAACTTCGGTCTTCTTCTTTTGCATTACAAAATGTGTAACTCCGATTCGTTGGCATTTAATTCTTTTTACAACCGGCCAACCTGCTCTTTATATACAGCCATTGAAAAAACTGATCTGAATCACATGCGGTTTTGATAAACTGTTAATCTGGTGCATGTCCCACAGCTACCCTGCAGTTCATCTAACCATGATAGCAGCAAATGTGATGCTGGTGAGAGATTTATCCAGAGAAATCATTTATCTAAAGGTTATTTTTAAGCCCAGAACAGACTGAAACTCACCATAACTCTCAATTACATTGCAGGATAGAAAATGATGTTGAAGAGAAATCTGCACTTAAGAGGCATAACACTGCAAGATTAGTAAAGTCAGAAAGTAAAAGACGGATTTAAAAAGGGCAATAAAAAGCTCGGAGAGGTCAGCGCTCAGGATTGTAGATTGCTGCTTTTGCCATCGACTGCATTTAAGAGGAAAAGCACATCTGAGATTGAGGCTGGACCGAGTCCATTTACTAGAAATCCATCCAAACATGAACACGCGCGCGCACACAGTGAGATGAGCAATGTAGGGGAACAGAAGAAAAAACGGGGAGATGACAGTAAGTAGAGATGATGAGAAAGGTGGAGTTGAGGAAAACATGTAGCTGTATCGATGCAAGACCATATTCAGTTGGTATTGCAACATGGTGGCATGTTCGAGTGGGTGGGTCACATTGCTAGCCGGCACTATGGAAACACAAATGCTTGTTTCTGCATGTGTGTTTGGGGAGTTGAGGAAAACATGTAGCTGTATATCGATGCAAGACCATATTCAGTTGGTATCGCACAGTTAAAGCAATAGTTCACCCAAAAATAAATATTCGTCATTATCACCCTCTTGTCGCTCAGAACTTGCTTGTGGAACAAGATATTTTGAGAAATGTCTAAGTGGTCTATTTTGTGCATAAAACAGAAGTCAATGGGTACCAAAGTTGAAAGAATTTTCTTTTTTTGGTTACCTATCCCTTACCTATACCAATAAACACATTGACTAAGCATGACAGCATGAAATTCACGAACCAATTCCAACCTCATGCAAAGCATGCCCTCTAAAATATGGGTTATTTCAAATAGGTAGGGTCAAAGAGGGAAGAACCCTACCTGTTGGGTTATAAATTAGACTATATATGCTGGGATGATTCAAGCCAAAATGCTGGGTTGTTTTAAACCACTGATAAATAATGTAAACATTTTTCAAAGGTCAATTTTACCCAGTAGTTGGGTTTGTCCCTTTTTGACCTCATTTTTAGACGGTGTACTATACAATGTGACTGAAAAAACCTTCAGGAAAAAAGCATTCAAATGTGAAACATGCTTCCGATATCCGTTAAAAGACACAACAGTTCTTCCTTAGCGTTCATTTATATGAGTTTTAAAACAATTCAAACAATGTTTTGCTTGCAGGGTGTAACCACAGTTATTGTTGCCCATTCATGAGAGACAACTCATCCTAAATAACAGTTGTCATTCAGGAGAGAGAGAGAGAGAGAGAGAGGGTGAAAAGAAGTTTTAGTGGGTGAAGCTGAATATTAAAAAGATACAAATTCTTCAAAACTTAGTGTTGCCTGCTGAGAGTTTTACAGAAAATTATTTGTAAAAACTCAAGATTCAAATATATTTCTTGGCATGATTTTTAACAAGAAAAACAAACAAATAATGTGTTTTCATTTTATGACAACAGAACTTCACATTATAGTTTCTTTTAAAAAAATACCAAGCAAGACCATCAACTACTTTGCAAAACATGGTCCATGATTTAATATTAAATTCCATCACAATATCATAATTGGTACTTGGAGAGGTGCACATCAGACTACTGCACAGCATCATCATCGGCATACCAGAAGCAACGGCATAAGGTTGATGCTGAAGCTCTTAAGTGTGTAGTAGACCTCATGCTGTTTGCTCTTTAACAAACACTGTAACAGCCAGACCTCTTAAACGCTTTTTAATATCGCCACTGGCTTCAGGACAAAAAAGAAGGGGAGCATTGTGAGCATGAGAGCAAGACAGGCACAGCAGGAGAATTTATTGAGGAAATGGGGAAAAAACAGGCCTCCCTACATGTTCAGGTACCACATGTGATGTGCAGTCAGTGTGTGTAATCTTGATTCCGACAAAGAAAAATCTACATGTACAAAAACACAGAGCTGTGCAAAGCTTATAATAGCGTCTGTGGCCAGTGTTTTAACAGCTAAAGTTTACTTTGATTCGCCTGAGTCTCTGGAGTCACATCCTCTGAGCAGAGATAATATTTTTACAGCACACTAACACACCTTATACCTTTTCCATTACAAAGGGGCCAATCGATCATAAAGGGCCCACAGGGGCCCTTGAAATTGTCCTGGGTCAGGTTTTAGGCCTTGAAACCTTTGCGTGATAGATTGGTAGGGCAGCACACAAGAGTTTACTGAATACAGAATGCGAGACAGAATGGTTGAGGACACGCAGAGAAATTATAAATAGACGTCGAACAGAGGGTGAGCTATGGGCCACAGAACGCAACAATTATGAGCTCGGGCGCTGCAGCCTGGGATGGTGAATAGCAGACGAGGAGCACAAAATATTGAAAGACACAAGTGAGTAGAAAGAGTAACAAACTTTACTAGGGTACAACCATGATACTGCTAGAAATGAACCTGTAATACCAGAAATCCTGGTCAGAATAATCTCTCTCTCCACACTGGCATGTACCTCACACATTCATTAATCTTTCATTTGGCCAAATTTATTACACTCATCTTGACTCATAATAATCTATAAGAAAACAAAAGCCTAATTCTCTCCCTTTGTGACCAATTTATTGCAGCACGCCTATCTTTCGCTCCATAATTATGTCATCCACTCATGCAATTTATTCCCAATTATTTTGAAAAAGAAGTTAATCTTGGTCATTAGTTTTGCTGTAGGTCAGAGTAAACCAGTTACTCACAACGGCCGCTCTGAAACACCGCGCCGCACGGGTCTGTTCACATTCCACACGAGCTTCCGGCGTGACACCGTTTTTCAAGGTGAAAAAAGACAGTTTGTGTGGTTACACCAGTGGTGTAGTTAAGGGTACGACGTATACCCACTTCTTTATCAATCGGCAATGCGTATACCCAATTTTGTCGTCCAGGGTATGCATGGGGTCACGGCGTATTTTAGCCTTCCTGTGGTTCAGTGGTTAGAGCATGGTACAAGCAATGCCAATGTCATGGGTTCGATCCCAGGGGATCGCACATGGTCAGAAACAAATGTATAATACAATGCAATGTAAGTCGCTTTGGATAAATGCATAAATGTTAATATAATGTAAATGTATACCCTCTCTAATTTTCCATGGTGTGTAATTTAAAAGTCTTGAATAACAGGGCAAACCTATGACTGATCTCAAATCTGATCTACCTCAGCGTTCATCGATCTGAGGTGGCCAATCAAATAAAGGAAGGCGAGAATTATTGTCCAATCAAATGAAAGAAGGGGGAAGTTGCTTTTGACAGAAGCCCAGCCCAAGGTCCGTTTTAACTAAACGATGTTAGTAGCTAAATGTTAAATGTTTAGAAATCATAGAAATGTTAGGGGCCGTTCACATGTTGCGTCTAAAAACGCGTGCAAAACGCTGCCTGCGCCGCTTTCTACCTCTTCTAACTGCTCTCGGGAGTTTGCGCATCCGTGGTGTCTGAACGCACGTCAACATGGTAAACAACCGAATGTAACAGTCATGTAAACGTGTGAAGAGACAAAACATGACCAGACCTTCACTACTTCATGCTAAAGCGCGTTAAAACAGCTATTGCAAATATTTTAAAGGCATCGCTTTTAAATGATTTTTTTCCTGTTTCTATATTATTTTAATTTGAACTATTTAAAAAAATCCAAATATCTGCAGTTTTTGTAATTTGATGTCTATGGCTGTACTAAAAAAGAAATTCTGTTATCACATTTACCTTTATGAGATTTTAAACCCAAATGCTCTTCTTAAATCCTGGTTGTCTCTTCATATAGTCTGTAGGTCAGTTTGTTTGCAGGATGTGCACCTCTTCTGTGGCCATAATTAATTTCACAAAACTTCAAAATGTGCAAAAAAAAAACAGGGTGGTGGAAACCCGGCTACATTATAACACCAGGGCATTCATCCATTGCTGGGCCATTTTAAAAATGGGGGCATAAATTAAGAGTAAACCCACTTCAGGCACCTCTACACCACTGGGTGTAGCCCCCCATACATATCATTTGGGCAGGTAGCGTAAATCCTCATATTATGTTGGGGGTCTTTGAAGCTAAATCCAGAAGGCAAACATTGAGTAACAAACAAGTGAATGAGCTTAACTAATTTAATGGGAATTTCATATACATGTTTCAAAAGTCATCCATAAAATCAGTTATGTTGCGACTCCAAATGTTCATTAAAACTGAAATACCTACACATCATATTTTTAAACGTGTTCAATCCCTTTGGGACTCAAAACAAAGGGGTAACGAGCGCATCTCAACTCCAACATGAGCGTTAAGTGCTTGCTTTGGTTCTGTCAATCTAACCGAATAAATCGTAAATGTCATTCATAAACAGAGGGTTGTGGCCTTAACTCGCTGACCCACTGGAGGGGGTTTTGTTAACAGAGACTAGCCGTGAGATTATTCCCGTTAGGGATTGTGTTGGGAGTCGAGTCCCCTTCCAAACAAACAAACGATTCCCTCACGCCTCAGGAAACATTAGCGATTTACATGTGAATGTCCGTCACGCTCCTAACCTTCACGTCGCGATAACAATAAGACAGGGGTCGTGAATAGTCGTCTGATATGTCGAGACCAATCGTTTTTCTAAGGTCCATTTCTTAAACCCCCGCAGAACCGCCAGTCACCAAAATCCCACCAGTATGTGACCCGTACAAAGCCTTCGCGAGCTCGCGATCTTTTAGGGGAAGTCGATTCAGTTCACGTCCGTCAACTTTTACGCAAATAAAATTGTTTCTTAAGTCTTTACACGGCCAACACGACTGCAGCGGATCTCATTCACACGAGAACCGAGAAAATGAAAACACCCACGGAGAGGAAGAATCTTCGGACGCACCGCAGTAACACACTCGAGTTAGACGCAGGTTACTGTCATAACCAGTTCTGCTGTTAACGCCCTTAAACACAGCACATCGTGAATAATCATTTATAAATCAATTATAGGGAGGCCGTCGATTTTTAACAAAAGCAACATGTGGCACGTGAGATGGGGGTGCATCTGAGAGCTGGATGGAGAGACCGGGGGTGGTTTAAAAATAGCCCATAAACCATTTGGATCCGAACGTGCATACCGTCCATCTGACAATTCACAAGTGTTCTCAAAGACCATTTACGAAATAACGAATCTGCGACTTTCTTGACGCGCGCGTTTCTTTCAACTTCTCTGGAAAGGCAGCTTCTTATCCATCTCGGTAACTTTGACCTAACCAACCAACCCGCCTGCCCGATTTAATAACATGCAGCCTGCTGTTGTTCTTTGAGCTCTAACTGATTTGACATAACGCAGTCAACCACGACTCGAGTTTGTTTAACGGCGATGTAGTATTTGGTTATTGTGAATATAAATCGGATGAAGTAACCCGATCGGATACATTTGATACTTCAAAGCTGCCGCCGAGTCGAGCATTCAAGGAAATTAAATCGATAATAAATTCCCAACGTTTCGTCCCCGGTCACGTTCGTGTTATAAGGGCTGGTATCTGTTCAGATTCACGTCCAGCTAGAACGCAGCCCAAGTTACCAACAAGGTCTCAAGGATTTCCACAAATTTAAACGTTTCCGGTTATCTCTTACATGACCCAGACTGAAAATCGAATGATGAAACCAAACCTTAGGATCCTGAAGTTTTTCCCACAAGCAACGACGGGATTTCCTTAATGTAAAAGCGTAGCACTGGTTTACTATTTAAAGCCACGCCAATGTAACGTTATAAATTGCACACTACAAGAGTCCAGCTTAACGTTGTGTTGTGCTTCAAGATCCAGCCTCCCATAC
The DNA here is from genome assembly GCA_006030095.1 of Triplophysa siluroides. Classification (NCBI taxonomy): domain Eukaryota; kingdom Metazoa; phylum Chordata; class Actinopteri; order Cypriniformes; family Nemacheilidae; genus Triplophysa; species Triplophysa siluroides. The sequence continues at coordinate 3,383,780 of VCII01000203.1, read as the reverse complement.
TAACGTTACTACGAACACCGAAAAGCTCTAGACACGGATTCAAATGTATTCTAACAACCAATACGGTTGTGGTACCAAGAAGTTTGAAGTAAATACTTTACGGTACTTACACGCTCGAGTGGTTCTTGGATCGCATGTCCCACTCATGGTTAAATTCCCAAACTGGCAGAAATATCCCATTCGGTGGCGCGACAGGAATGCGGCTCAGCGCTGAGAACGCGAGCAACCTCGCTCTGAGCAGCGCGAAGACTGACTGCACTGGAAACGCTCAATCACGCGCTCAGTGCGCGCTCCTATGGCAAGCCTTTGGTGTCACAATTACGCTATAGATGAAATACGTTTATATACGTATTTGACGGCGTTTTAAACAGTATTTGCAAATGCCAGACCAGACCAATTTATTACTGATCATGTAGGGATGCCTTTGAATTTACAGGATATTATTATTATATTATTATAAACATATCATTGCTTGCTTTCTGAAGGAACGACTTTTTCTTTTTGGAAATGTAAAGCCACACAACGTGGTCAGCAATTATAGCATACCGATCCCATCCTGCTCCAGTTAATTGCTTACGTGAAAAGCAAAAAAGTAATGGGTTGAAATATTTTATTAGCTAATTTCCAACACCAGAAATCATTTCTGGTATAAGGAAGGTCAGCCAGAGTTAAAATATAATTTTTTTACAACCAGTGTATACTGAATTCTCTTTAAAAGGTGCTTATGCGATCAACACCTTAGGTCGTTGGTGTTAGCCTACTGGTTGACTTGGTTGGCTCGCAATCGCATGTTGGGTCATTTGCTGAATCGAGTCCCGCTCGGAACACTGGCTGATTTTTACGATGTTGGTTTTGTTCGGGCACCTTAAAACACTGTTAACTCTTTCCCAGCCATTGACAAGTTATCTTGTCATTTAAAAATCAGCCGTTCCCTGCCAAAGAAAAGTTATTACGGAAATCGGTGTTTGTACTCTTGTACAACAGGTGCCGCTGTTACACACCTTTGGAAAAAGTACAGAATCTCTGAACCAAGAACGTATATATTTTATCTGTTTTTAATCATTGTTCTGAGTCTAATCTGGGCGAATTCTTTGACAAAAAATGCTAATTATCTCAGCTGTTTAATCAAAGTGATGCATTTCTGAAGAAACCTACCCACATCTAATGGGTGATAAAAAAAAATGAAGATAGAAGAATATGGTTTCTAATGTTTAAAAGCAGAGACTCTGTTCTTTCATTTGATATATTGTTCATATATTCATAACAGAGCCATCAAATAACAGTGAAAATGTTTTTAAAAAATGTGGTTCTGGCTGGCAATGTTTTTTTTTAAACGCTGGCGGGGAAAGAGTTAAATTCGGCGTTATAGACGGCCTTTTTGACACCAAAGGTTTGCCATACACTACTGCTATGCTCCAGAGCGCCACCATGCGGCGTGCAAATGATTTGGCACATTGCACGTGCCTTTGAAGTTGTAATTTGGAGGAATTTGAATGAATGCAATAGAGAAAATGCATTATGGCATGTTGAATACAGAATCAAATAAAATACAACCATTAAACAACACAACACATTGGATCATTGCATTTAATACCATTAACCATATAACACACTATTTATTAATAGTTAACAAAAAGTTGAATTTATGTGTTAGTGTTAAAGTTTAGGTATATACATGTGAGGGCCTCAGATGTCCTTACTAACTTAAATTCTGTCAATATTTACTCACCTGCAATGTGTTCCAAACCTGTGTAAATGTTGTTGTTCTGCTAAACACTATGAAAGATATTTGGAAGAATGTTTGTAACCAAACAGAATTGGGGCACTATAGACTTCCATTGCACAGAAAAAAACTACTATGGTATTCAGTGTTGACCCAGAACCGCTTAGTTTCCCACATTCTTCAAAATATCTTCTTTTGTGTTTAACAGAACCAAGAATTGTTGGAATTGTTGGGTGAGTTAATGATGACATAATTTTTTGGGGGGCTGAAACGTCCCTTTAAGGCAAAATCTAGATAGAAACTAGATAAATCAGCCAAATCATGTTTTTTTTTCTTTAAAAATAATGGCATGCACATTTATATTAGGGTCAGAGGATAGAACATATCATAAGCCTAAAATACAATCAAAAGTCTGTAAAGTAACCTCACAAATATAGTGAAACAAACTGTGTTTGTGTGAGCATGTGATTATTTGAATACAGAACAAAAGTGCTCGATTGATAAGCTTGAGGCCACTGGTAGCGACATCTCTTCACTTACACAAACACCAGCGCCGCACATCCACCCAACATTATTGTGTAAATGCTCTCAAGCATACAGATATGAAACAATACCAATACAACATTACACAAAAGGGCTAGGGCTGCAACATAGCCAGATCTGGATAGATAGCTCAATATTGCATTTCATATGATTAATGTCTTCCTGACAGTCATTTATACTTTGAATCTCTCTTTTCCGTAACAACAGGCCAAACCACATCGAAGCCTCATTGTTCATATTGGCCAGGAAAAGGAAGTCTTTTAATGACCTGCCGTACTATTCAGGTCATAACTGGCCTGCCACTGGCACTGCATGTAGATAATCAAAACATTATATTTTTACACTCACCTCCACACATGGGGTTAATTTACCCAAGTCACAAGATAAACACAAGAACACCAACAGGTTTGTGTTGTAATAGGATTTATCTCCAAACATACACACATTGGCCGGTCATCACTCAATAAACTGTGCTCCCTGTTCAGTTGAATCCTGTTAGGGGCAGTGCCACATGGCAAGGATTGACCACCCTGCAGGGAGGAGATTACACAAGCTATTATAACACACACACACACACACACACACACCAGACCATGTTAGGATCATCACCACATTCCACAACTTAAAGACTAAAGAATCCTGCAGTCATAAAGACACACGTGTCATGAAGTCATCTCAAACAGTCCTCGCATATCTCATCATCTGTTACCGCAGTAACCCACACACCTGTTTCTTGTATGTTCAAGTCTTAGCTGTTGAATATTTTGCATAGTTTTGATGCGCGCAGTGAAGTCTTGTACGGAATCATTGCAATTTGAAACCTTCTTCTCTGGCTTCAAGGTTGAACGCTGTGTTTGTTCTCTTGTCTGCTCTCAGATTACGTTCGGACTGTCTCACTGGAATTTGAATCAAAGTATTTTGGATTCGACCTTGGATACTTTAATGTGTAGGGTGTTTGCGTTACAAGATCAGCTTGTTAGTGGGTTTAAAGCGTTTTATGGCTTATTGGTGTTTGCTAAGAGATCCATTGCTTTTATCATTCCATTGAAAATATCTTAACCATAACTTAAATGCAACACTTACCATAGTTTTTGTAATGAAGGTTGGATTTATTCTTCAACTTTTAGTGCTTGTCAGGGGAGCTGTTGTACTTAGAAGTCGGCGTACAATTTTTACTTCTCACCTGTGATCAAAGTGACCTTTTTTCCGCATGCAACCACCCAAAAAACAACTGCCTAACAGCCACTTACAAACAATCAATCACACAGAAGACACAACTGCCAATGCACTAAAAACACCCCGATTTAAAGGCAACAACTCAGAACGCCTTGGCAATGTTTGCAGATGTTCGTTCAGTCTTGCACCACTTATATTTACTTCAAAAAATATATTTTATCCTTGTAATTTAACATGAAAAATCTGAATTGGTAACATCCATACGAACACATTAGTAACTGCTGAATCACTGTTATGCTGTCTGAGGCTTGAGTTGTTTTGACATTTAAACATCAGTTATTGAATGTAAATCTGTAATGTCTTCCTTTGAGACTCTATAATCACATCTAATTCCATCAGATCAGACTGAAGCATCCTCCGCTTGAGTTACAGAGCTGTAGAAGGTTGATCATAGCTACAGTCAACCACATTAACTCATGTTGAGACTCTTTTAGTGCAATTTGAACCTGACTTGTTTTCTTGAGGCTTATATTTGAGTCTTTTAGTTTTTTTAGTTTAGAGTCTTACATTCTGCGTCTCTATATCAAAGTCTACACGCCTATACTTTAGACAAAGATTTTAAAAAATCAATGTCTGCATGGAACATTGAAATAAACCCATTACCATCTGACACTGCTTGTCTTTTTTATTTTAATCTTCATCTCATCTTCTACAACTTAATCTATGGCTTCCATTTTCCACTTTCATAGTAAAATTTGCTTCTCAATCACTACAGCATGATCATGTTGGTTTTCTTTTCAAACATAAATGTTTCCCACAATATCTGCGGAAGTCTGTTTCTCATGTCTGCCCAGAGGATGGGCAACCCCTTGAGTTTAGTTCCTCCCAAAGCTTCTTTTTAACTTGTTTTGGCAAGATCAAGTGCCATGTCAACAGTTTCTATAGTTTAAGAAACATTATGAATTCATCCAAACTGAATGAATCCATTTTCAACATATGTGGCACTGTTTTAATTTCATTCATTCGTTCTACTCCAGCTTATGTTTTACCGCAGAACTGAAGAGGTTTAATTTTATGGAAATATGTATCTTATTTCTTATTTCAATTTTGATCGAATGGTAAATTTTAAAGCAAAATTGCTTTCAGTATTAGCTCAATTTATATGGTCAGTCTCAGACTTTATTATTATTAGTTTTTTTTTGCTTTTGGTCTTATTAATGTGATATTAATGAGTTGATGGCTCCTTATAAGCTAAAATTCTCAATCAAAGGAGTAGTTCAGCTTCAAAATGAAAATTCTGTCATCATATACAAGCCCTCTTGTTATTTCAAATCTGTATGAGTTTTTTTCTTCTGCAGAACACAATAGAAGATATTTTGAAAAATGTTGGTAACATAACAGCACGGCCCCCCATTCACTTCTATTGTAACCAATGCAAGTGAATGGGGGGCTGTTAACAACATTCTTCAAAATATCTTCTTTTGTGTTCTGCGGAAGATAGAAAGTTATACACATTTGAAATGACAAGAGGGTGGGTAAATGAGGACAGAATTTTCATTTTAAAGGTGAACTACTCCTTTAGCTGTAACAATAACAAAAAACAATTTTTTTTTTTGTTGTCCCTGCCTGTGTTACAGCAGAGGTGTTGAAATAAAAGCTGATGACAGCAATGGATGTTTCCCCTGTAGTAATCCTCCCATAGCCTCAAAATCCTCAGTTATTTAACTGGAGTGCGAAACTGAAACAAACAGCTTGTGGTTTGAAGGATGTCTGCACGTTTCAAACGTGATCTGTGGTTCACATAGCTTTCTGAAATGTGAAAGTAACAATCAAATTCAGTCACAAGAATTTGCCAGAAATTCCTAGGTTAGTGTCATCAGTTTTTGAAAGATATTACGTAAAATCGGACATATTATTCATAAGTCGAAATATGTCCTCAAAATAATATTTACATAATTTGATCTTCTTTTCAGCTGGTGGAGTTTTTGATGTCATGTTGTGACATGATTAACTTGCCTCTAAACAACACATTAAACGAAACAAACTATAGTTTTAATACTCTTCAAGCAGCCATTCCTGTCTCAGTGGGGGGTTCTTAGCCAGATTACGCCCCAAAGTCCTGACCACCATATGCTAACAATGAAATTCCAAACCACACAAGACTACTGCACATGAAGCACTGCATGCATGTGTTGTTTAACTTGGACTTCTGAAAGTGTGGTGCATCTTAATGTATTATGGTAAAACACAGTATCAAACTTTATAAATCGACTAAAGAACAAAAGCTTTGTTCATAGGATTCACCGACTTATTTTCATGTCGCAGGATGTTTGACAACAGCTTTGACAGCTGTGGTGATGATAGATGAGCCTTTGATCTGAAACTGATAAAGCCGAGTATCCTTCACACACACAAACACGCACGCTCGCACAAACAATGGATGCTCATTAACACTTATCCTCAGCTTGCCAAAGCATCACACCGTCAATGAGGCCTGGCATCACTTCAACCTTTAATCCTAGACACACGTAGGCAAATGATGTACATGCACCACACAAACCTAACGCGTTCATTTTTTCACAAACAAAGCAATGTCTCATAACATTGAAGATGAAACATTCTAGAGGGTGGCAGAGAGCAATTTCCAAGCTAATACCAGTCTGTCTTTGTTGTTGTGCTTTTAATAACCTTCCATACCTTGTAGTGGGCTGAGGGGGTATTTCTGGTCAAGCTGTGTGAAATCATTGGTGTGAAATCCCTTCTGGGGAATAGAGAGAAGAGGCACCGCTGGGTTGCTTACTCCAGCGAGAGGGTTTCAGAGCTGAGAAACTCACGTGTTTACACCTGGAGGTATGAAGTTGATCCTCTAATAACGTTCTTAAGCAATAGAAGTGCTGTGGTGAAAGATCTTGTTTCAGCCGACTGCGTTTCTGTGTTTGATAGATTTTAATAGTCCCGAGGCTGTGTAATTAGGACCGCTTGAGAGTTACATGTGCAAATATATAATAAAGCTAGAGGTGAAATGATGAATTATTACTCTCATATTCAAATAATGTGCAAATGAAGACCGCAGACAAACACAACACACCAGTACACTGTATCAACATGTTTTTGTCTACTGTCACACACACACACACACACAGCAGTGACAGGTAAACCTGTTTTCCACGCTTCTCAACTCCTTCTCAGAGCTCTTCGTGTAAAATGACACCTAATCTCAAATGGTGCCCCCGGGCCACCGTACGGCTACAGGAAATCTTTTTTTTCTCGTGTCTGCAACATCACGAGTTTCTCAGCTATGATTTATGTTATTTTGTTTACTTCTGTTTTTGTATTGTCCTGCCAACAGACTGTTCTGTAGTTCAGTTTTTCTTTTTAAGCTTCACGACTTTAAAAGTTATTTTAATTACTTTAAACTTTCATAAGGTTCTGTCAAGGCATCATTTAAAGTTTGTCGGAAACCTTTCAAGTGGGTTTCTGATGTATTTCTTTAATCTATAGTGAATTTTGTGGAACTATATATTGTGGATATTTATGATTTATGAATGATCATGGTTGTGACTTAAATAGGACAGCAATATATGAAGTCAGCCTGTCACGGTGTCACGATCACAGTCCGTGTTTCCCCTGTGTTGGTGAACTTTTCTGTTACTTCCTGTTCTGTGACATGTTTTGTAGTCCTTTGTAGTTTTTAGTGTCAATTAGTTTCCCCAGGTGTTTCTTGTTTCCTTGTTATCCCAGTGGAATTAAGCCCTACTGTTTCCTTTGTTTGGTGTCGGTCTTTGTTTCATGTTTCATGTTTTATCTCATATTAATTTCAATAAATCTACACTGCACTTGTATCAAAAAAAGTGATGCTCATGATGCTATCAGTCGAATTCATCTTTAATTTTGTTTGTTTTGTGTTTTAGTTGGTCACTGAATCACCCAAAATGCAAATGTAAAGAGAAAGAGTTTATAACCACTGGGACTCTTAAGGCAATTTTTTTAACCGGTTCTGAACAGTTTATGATATTACAATATGTGTAGACTTAGCACAATATTAATAATCACGGGTTTTAGCATCACGGTTATTGACAACAGTTATATTATGACACCCTAATATGAAGTTTTCTGAGAGATGCACATTTTACTATTTTACTAACATTACTAAAAATGCTCTCCCCATTAATTATAACTTTTAGTCAAAGTCACTGAATGCAGCTGTAAGGTGTCAGACAAGACCTGGCCCTCCCAACTGAGCCTGGTTTCTTCCAAGGTTTTTTCTCCAGTTATTCTTCATTGGAATTTTGATTTTTGCCTATAAAAAAAAGCGCTATATAAATAAAATTGAATTTTAAAGAATAGGAAAATGCTACAGAAAAAGAAACCATTGTCTAGACGGCAGTTGGAAAACTGAGTAATTATTATTAATTATTCCTAATTATATCTCAGCTTTTTTATAACACACTGAGGACTACAGAGTGAACTTTATGAGATTCATCAGTGAACTTATATTGGATTATATGATGTTAATAATTAACTCAATATGACTCCCTCTAGAAATAATATCTAGCTCAGTCTATTCCTGAACCCACAGCAATGTCAGTGAAGTTCTGGGATTGATACATACAATATTTTACTTCCTTATTAGCTGTGGTCTTTTTTCACAAAGTCCGCACAAATCCGTCATTGCCCTTTGACCCTGAAGCCATGTTAAACTCAGAAAATAAGAGAAATGTATTTAAGGGAAGAGATCAATCTAGATGGACTACACCCCTGTTGGGTTATTTTGGGGTCAAAAATGGGCACCAAACCGTTGAGGCACAAATTCAACCCAGAGCCATTTTAATGGTGGGTCAAATATATATATTTTGGGTTAATTTAACCCAATAATTGGTAGTGCCATAAGGATTGACCTCTGTCTTCCACAAACATCATGTAACACGTGTGTACATGCTTAGTTTAGATTGGCTATCCTCCGCATACCTGTGTAGTTTACACTGTTGTTCATTTGCCTTAACATGATTTTACTCTATCCTTTATGGCACCTTGTTTTGTCAGCACAGCTGTTGAAACTACCACTCATTTTGGGGAAGGGAACGCAAGAAATGCCCTTCATCTAACAACAATCACTTTCCATGACAGGAATGATTAATGCAGTTTATTTTGTAAGTATTTATGTGATTTTTTGCCATTAATACACAAATTGAAATCTATGTAATTTTACATTATGGATACGGCTCTGTGTTTCCATTCAAAGTGCGGTAAATATTCATCCTTATCCTAACCTGAATTTTCAAAGTGCACTGCATTTGTTTCCTTGTTGAACCTTTACAGTATGTGCGCAGTATTTCATACTTCATGAAATACATGGTAAGAAGATAATAAGATAATTACTGGCTGGCAGTCATGCTGTCTAAATAATAATCATAATAAAATCATTTAGGCTGGCATCAGTGCATTGTGGTTTGGCATCTGTAAACTAGAAAAAGTGCAATTAAGGGTCATATTTTAAGTCTATAAAACAGTGGTTTCTTCCCGTAGGCTAGCCCATAGTATTTACTATCAAATACTCATTATTGTAACAAGCTGATTCAAATCATTTTACATTATACTGAGCACAGAACTCAGAGCTCAATGCAAATTACGACAGTGTTTTTTTCCAGTAATATACTTCCACACATGTTAAATGAGCTGTGAAATGAGATTTTATCACACACACAGTGTTTAGATTTACAAAGAGATGGTACGAAAGTAGAGTAAGTATTTAAAAGGAAGATTAAAAGAAAGGAGCTAATTTGGTTTTGGAGAGAATTTGTGAACATTACATTTTTAAGCCATTTGTGGAATTGGATTTTCTAATTGTATAATGACGGCATGCAGTAAACACATGCTTTTACATGCAAATACAGCATGCAACATGGAGACACACACAGTTTTTGTGTCTTGATTTTATTTAGAAATGCATCAGTTGGAAGACTGACACCTCTGCTTGTGTGAGCACACGCGCACACACACACACACACACACACACACACACACACACGCACACACATGGTACTGCTGACTCTGAACTGATATTAAACTGCCTGCGAGACACATTCTGACACATTTACAGTCTGTGTCTGTATGTAGAACTGCTACAATAGAAATTTAGCATTTTGCCAGGGTTTGCAGGCATACTGCACCTGCTGTGGAGAAACTTTCATGTTGCTCATTTGAATTCACTGTTTTCCTGTCTCTGTTTCTGAGCTTCAGGGTGTGAAGGGTTTGCAGGCATTCTGCACCTGCTGTGGAGAAACCTTCATGTTGCAAATTTTTTTTCATTCACTGATTTCCTGTCTCTGTTTCTGAGCTTCAGGTTTCACTTTAAACCTGTCGTAGGTTTGGATTCATAAACATACAATTTAAGTTAATAATTTTGGTAGTATGTGGTTCCAGTGTGACCTGTCACAAGAAATAAAAAATACTTTTTATTTCAGACGAAACAGAGTTTTTAAAACATATTTGTAAAACAATTCAGCCCTGTTATCTTTAAAACATTTTTGAGAGGAAGGTCTCACACAGTCTCGGGAATTTTTAACTATTTTACGAGGTTGCTTTTTAGTATGTGAATCTTATTTGTACGATTTGTTTTCGCGCTAGTGACGGTTTGGTTTAGGGGTAAGGGAGGGGCTTCAGTACTGCTTCAGTATTCACCTCGTATGAATTCACAGGAATTCGCTACCTCGTAAAATTTGTAAGCTTTCTTGTAAGATCAGTTTGGAAGTTCTGTGCAAAAAGGTAAATAACAGCAACTAACAGTTGGGTAAATATTGGAAAACATCATCACAGCATATTGTTGCACTTTGTGTCAATAAAGACAAAGACTGATTTGTTTCTGAATTTTCTAAATATTTAAATGACTAAATATGTATGACATCAAATATTGAGCTTTATGAGATGCACAATAAAGATACACATTGGCGTGGACATTAGGGGAAATTTGCTTGAAATATTCAAAACCTTTCAAATCTATTTTGAAATGTATTTTGCATTACTCACCAAACAGAGTAAACTAAATGCAACTCTATCTTTTAAGTCTCTTTGACCCAGAGTTTTATTACCTAAAGTAAACATCTTCTATCTAATAATATACTGTAATTATCATCTACTCCAAACCATTGGAGAAATTTAATCATTTAAATATCCCTTTTTGACTTATACTTACAACTTCAAATGTGTTTCCGAGTCAAAGCAGGTGACAAACAGTTTGAGTTAAGTACCTATTATCCTCCTCTAAATTACATCCTTAGCATAAATAGGGAAACAAGCAGCATCATTGAGCCACATGTGTGTCACTTAAGCAAAGGACATGAGGGTTAAATGGATGTCATGTCATTCAACCCCTGTATATGACTCTTTCTTCTGTGGAGCACAAAAGAAGATATTTTGAGAAATGTCTCTTTAGTTTTATGGTCATACAATGGAAGTCAATGAGGTTGATGTTGTTTGGATTCTAAATATTTTCTGAAGAAGAAAGAAAGTCATATGGGTTTGTGATGGCACGAGGATGAATAAATGAAGAAAGAATTTTTCCATTTGGGTAAATTGTAATACACATTACATGTTATGTGTTCAGTCTAAAACGCTCATGACTCCTAAGCACATGACTCAGAATTAGCAGAGATGCTAAACCCACACGTGTATTCCTATAACTGTATTCCTGCCGCCAGCACATTTGAATCAATGTTTAACACTCTCTCTGTATGATTCACACACAGCTGCAGTGATGTTTGGTGATGGGGATCAATACAGCACATTGAGAACACGAGATTCCATTTTCGGACCCCTTATCTTCATCTGTCTCCTCCAGTGTTGCCATGACTACAGCCACCTTGGCCACCTTCCTACCCTGTGCTCATGCTTTTCATACAAATATGTGTGTGTGTGTGTGTGTGCGTGTGCGTGTGTGTGCGTGCGTGTGTGTGTGTGTGTGTGTGTGTGTGTGAAGCAGAGAAAACCAAATCCCCAATCAACACACCACTTGAATTGTTTCGGCACTAGTGATATCAAGATGGGGAGTTTTTTTATTGATCCCTTACTGAGTCACATTCATCGCTTAGACGCTGATCAACTTCCTCTCATCGTAAATAAATCGAATGCTGAATTACACGCAACACTTCATTATAAAAGCACGTGGATGTGTTACATTTCAATGGGAGATTTGTCTTCATATTCTCTCCACTGTTAAAGGGAATATTGATCATGTGAAAGTGACTCATAGTTTACCTGCTGTTAGTCTGAAAACAGCCACATTTGTTCTTTTAAGTTAGTAAGAGAGATTCTTAACACAAATGTGCCCATTTATTTTACTTCCTCTTTAAAATGATGACACTACTCCTAAGCCTGCAGTTTTGACATCAGTATGCAATACTTTATAAAACGTTCAGTAACACTTCAGAGAAAGAACTAAGTTTGTAAGACTGATTTCATCAAATATGTCAAGTGTTTTGTTAACCTTCCTATGATTCGTTCTGGTATAATGTCTGGGTTTCAAGCATGCTGTCATATTCTCACAATCTCTACTGTTACGTAACACTTCAAATGGTCGCCCAGAAAACAGTTTCAGACTGATAAATCCTCTTCACGTATATTGAATGGAGACAATCAGAGTTTCTCACATCTGAATTACACTTTAGAGAATTTATTTGCTTATATCAGGATCAACTGAAAGATGCTCACACACACACAAATGCATTCACTTTATTCATGTGAGCATATACCAAAACGGTGCTGAATGTTTTCATGGATCCTCTGCGGAACAGTTCTTCATCATTATTAGCCATCATCTTCATCTGTGGTTCACCAGCAGGTTCTGCACAGAAGACGAACACACAGATGAACTCATCAACGACAGTTCTGTTTTGTTCTGTTCGTCCTGCACACGTTAACCTGCGTGTCGGCAATGTTTAGAGAGCATCAGCAGATTCACATTCTTCTTTAAAGAGTTAACAAAGCAGCAGTCAATGAGCTCTGCCTCACTTCATTGTGTATGTCCTATAATAACAGGCGTAACATATAAAAGGGTATAATATCTTCAGTGTGCCACATTGTATTTAACATTCATATGTTCATTAATCCAAAAAGAGAAACATATATACGGCAAAATTCAACTTATTTTTAGTGGTTTTCATTGTTTTGCATTGTTGCAAAGCATTGCCAAACATTTAAAATCAAAGAGTAGAGACAAAAGAAAAAATAAATCATAATAAACAGGAAAATCATAAAGGAAACATTGATTGAAGTATAGCAAATTTTCAAAGTTCATTAGTGACACTAAACATACTGTACAAATAATAATTGTTACAATTCCAAAATTCATTCTGTCACTGAAATAAATAGACTGTAAAGAAATAATGGATATTGTCACTGTCTTTCCGAAACCTCGGATGTCCAAATTCACTTTTTTAAGAAATGGAAAACAACGGAACTTTTTAAATGAGTAAATACTGTGATGTCAAAAATGTAATACTTTTTATGGTTAAATATTTGCAAACCCCTGTGACAAACATAAAGGGTGACTAATGATAGTGATTTATGGCAAAAATAAAAATGACGCAATATGGATATACAAGGTTTCAGAAAGAAAGCACCAATGTGATCTCTCGAACATTTCAACACCTGTCTTAACATTGCACGATTTTGGCTAAAGAAAAAATGACAAGGGTTTAACATCTGATATTCTGTATGTTTTTCAATCTATTCATCAAAGTCTTTATAACAATGACACTTCCAGTCACGACCTTCCTATCCGATAGGTGGAAACGTTCTCTGACCTGATCTTCCCCTGATCTTGTGCCTGTCTCTTGTCGTTTCTAACGGCTCTCACAAACACGACACAAACACATGGATTTTCAACCCATTTGTGTTTTTCTATAATGCGCAAATGATACAACACATAATATAACACACAAATCATATGAAGATAAAAATGACTACAGACTAACCCTTTACTCTTAACTCTAAACAAGTGTGTATTTCATCATGGTCCATTAAACCTCACTAAATGTGTCAATTATTTCATACCACTGCTATGTTTAATACCCTTACACCTTTCACCGAACAAAGTAAATTTCACCGAAAACAACCACCTGAGCTCCACAGCTGGAATCTCAAGCTTACCACAGTGAAGAAGTGAGATGATGTTTGTTATTTTCCCACAGCTGAGATGATTTTACAAAGCCAAACCTCTTCAATCTTCAGCAGGGGTGCAGCGAAGCGTCGCGAACAACAGAAGACATCATGCCCCCTTGAGCTAAACAATGCAGAACAAAACGGTCCGCAGCTGGGACGTGGCGTTGCAATCACGCCAGAGGAGTGAAAGGGACGGTTCCAAACATGTATACATTTCTTGGTTCTGCTAAACACAAAGGAAGATATTTGGAAGAATGTCAGTAACCAAACAGATCTCATCACCCATTGAGTATTTATTTTCCTTACCATGGCAGTAAATGGGGGATGAGATCTGTTTGGTTACTGATCCATCCATCCATCCATTTTCTACCGCTTGTCCGAACTACCTCGGGTCACGGGGAGCCTGCGCCTATCTCAGGAGTCATCGGGCATCAAGGCAGGATACACCCTGGATGGAGTGCCAACCCATCGCAGGGCACACACACTCACTCATTCACTCACGCACTCACACCCTACGGACAATTTTTCCAGAGATGCCAATCAACCTACCATGCATGTCTTTGGACCAGGGGAGGAAACCGGAGTTTGGTTACTGATATTTGTCCAAATATCTTCCTTTGTGTTTAGCAGAACCAAGAAATTTAGACGTGTATGTCTCAGGGAAAGTAAACGAGAAAATCATTTTCATTTTTGGGTGAACTATCCCTTTAAGTCACCGGGCTAGAGGATCGCCACAGGACCCAGAAGGCACAAATCGCTTCCCCTCCTCTCTACTTTCTTTTTTTTCCTGTAGATTAATGATTCTCCCTAAAGCTTTAGCAATGACCAGCCACCCACTTCCACACATTCTCAACAGTCGCAAATCCTCAAAGCTAATGCCTCTGTACCTCTCGCTCTCTGCCCGACACCTGCGCCGCTGGGATATCTCACTGTATTACCCTGTGGCCCTCTAACTGTACCGAATAGACACTGTTATTGTTTCAAACTTACAGAGTAGAAACTTAAAGGCACACCTCAAATATTTCAAGGGATGGTTCATTTTATTATTAACCCTCATGTCGTTCAAAGGTCGTATTTCACTCTTCACTCTTTTTTCTGTGGAACACAAAAGAAGATATTTTGTGAAAATTCTGATTGGTTTTGTGTCCATACAATGAAATTAAATGGGGTTCAATGTCGTTTGATGTCCAACATTCTTCAAAATATCTTCTTTTGTGTCGTGCAGAAGAAAGAAAGAAATACTATATATAAGAAGTCTTTCCCAACAAAACAAGTGAGTTCTTATAATTAATCATTTGTGTCTCTCATGAAGAATTTTAGCGCAAACATCTGAGACAAAATAAATGTGTGATAAAACACACCGGTGCTAAAAGAGCAACATTTAAATAACATTCTCCTCCGGGAGGACCCAATGCTTTCTGGTGTGTAGAAGGGGGCGAGAAATAAAAAGAAAATAAATACTTCATTCGCATGACATTTCTATTCTGGTACGGCGTGTCTGACAGTCACCACCCAATAGAGAATCCAGGAATATCTGGAATGAGGCATTTGTGTGCCATTTATAGCTTCAGATGTCAAAGGTTCATTGTGACACCCTTACAAATATGAAGGTCAGAGGACGTCTACTGTCTGCTCACAGATATAAACGTGATAAAGCGTCTCAGTATCCACAGATATCGTGCTCGGCTCAGGATAACATTACCGTACTTCTGAAGGAAGGAAATTTAAACAATGGCTGTCAGCATCATGATATAAATCAGCCCAATAGACGGACGGGTCTTATAATCAGAAAATGGCACACAAGATGTCTACAGTGTGAATGTTGACCTGTTTTTATAACTGAGCTGATGCTTTGTTCTGTGTTGTTTTAAAGTCTTTTGAAAAATGTTCGCTGTGACACTCTTAAAATAAAGGTTCCTAAATGGTTCTTTATCAGCTGTATGATTCCAAAACCTTTCAAATCTGCAGAACATTTTTTTTGTTGCACAAAAGGTGGTTTTTAAATGATTCTTAAGACTATAAAAATGTGGAAGAAATTGTTTGCTTAAGAACCTTTGAATAAAAGAAATGGCATCGCTTGCAAGAACCCTGCAAACATGAACTGGTAGTTTAGAGATTATTGGCTACTCTGCTCTCAGATATCGGTGTTGCCGTAACAATAGCATCTAGACTATATGGATCTTCTCAGTAGGAGATATCAGGGTATGAAATGGTTCTCTTGTTTAATATCGGATCATTCGGTTTCGCTTCAACTGCAGGGTATAGAAAAATGATTTGACCATGCATCAGGTCTGAATTTAATTCAGTATAACTCAATATGAAAATTCTTTGATTTTTTTGGGAGCTTCGGTTGGTCTTTTATATGCAGACGATTCCTTTGGATGTAAATGTCTTTAATTTGCACTGTGTTACACTTCAGTAGTCGTGTGGCAGCCTGCCCGCTCAGTTGGCAAACTGCCACTGTGGATGCCAACCTCACCCCCTCATTTACTGAGACGGGTGTCTGTGTGTTTGTGTTTGTGTGTCTGTGTGTAAAGCTCTGCTCTGGTATCTAGTACACAAACACACATATAGTAAAAACAGTTGTTATGTCTCTCTCTCTCTCTCTTTCTCGCTGTGTGAGTTGCATGAGTGATCCAGCATTAAAATGAGCCACATATAAAAGCCTCTCATTCACACACACATACACACACTTGAACAGCAGTGGCCGCTGCTTTTGATTTCCTGCGGAGAAAATCACTCTGCCATGTTTCACAATGTACAAGCTCTTCACAATAGAGGAAAACAAATAGAAAGAATGCACAACATATCAGTGACCGTATCAGTAATACAGCAGCTTATAACAGCTTTTTTATATTGGCATAGTTGTGATCAAGAGGTGTTTATTTCTCTAAGCATACAATTATTTTTACAATTAGTATCAATAATGTTCAACCTGTGACAAATTTGCAATAATACCATGAATTCCAAAATCGCTTTTATTTTATTATTTATTTTATTTCATACTTTTTCTGTTTTCTGTGGTTTTCATTATTTTTATACAGTCTATTTGGTCTCTACGGTCGGTTCTGAGTTAAAATTTCAAAGAAGCATATAAATGATTTATTTAGAAATTAATAACATTTATTTATTTATTGTTGAAAATCACAGTATATATTTATGATGTAAAATTAAAATAATTTCAGCCCGTTTTCAACTGCATTTTTATTAATGATGTATATCCCTAAACAAACTAAATAATACAAACACACAAACCTTCTTGGAGGAGTTGATGCAGTTGATATATTCTCTGGCCAGCTGTGAGCACTGAAGAGTCTGATGTTTGTTCTCTCTGTAGCAGTTCAACACCTGAGACTGGAGCTCAGGGCAGATGATGCTGATGGTATGAGGCCTGATGATAAATAAACACAATTATTGTACAACAGTGACTTTATTAAACACAGGAGTGGATTCATCTGATTGATTACAATGATGAAACATCACAGAAACAAAACACAGGTGCAAACCATATCAAGATACATCCCATTGTCACAGGTAGAACTAAAAACCTATAGCAAACTGACCCCTAGTGGTCTGCAGGAGGATTACAGTGGAAATTGAACCTGATTGACACTTTCTCATAAACGGAGACAGTGATGGAGTTCATCGCTGATAATGAACTGAGGTCTCATGTCTCCAACGGGGACATTCACTAAACACAGTGTAAACAACACCATCCTATCCACCTGCATTTTACAGTTTAACCAGGCGGACAGTGTTGAAATAATGGGCGATCATTTATTTAATTCTCCCCAGTTTTAAACACTGCCAGAAACAGAACTAATGTGCATTTGCAACCAGGACAACAGCATAAGTGTTGCAAGATTAAGCTTTCTGAAAATGAGTCACCAAAGCATGTCTAAGACAGACACACACACTCAACAATTTTTAGTCATTCTCTGCTTTAACTGCCTCTTGGTTGCACTGTATATTTGTAGTGTTTGTTGATAGACGTCTTCATTCTAGAACAGAGAGAGAGAGAGAAAAAGAAAGAAAGAGAGCGAGAGAGAGAGAGAGAGAGAGAGAGAGAGAGATAACATGCAGTCATTCATACATTTTACATAATAGACTGGTTGAATATTTTATTTGCAGTTATATTTTATTAAAGTTTTATTTGATGAGTTTATTCAACGTTAACATGCCAGCGTTATTAGAAAGCACTACTGCAGAACATTCACGGGCCTATAACACACCAGTGCCTCCAGTCCCTTACTGCTTAAGTTACTAGATAATCACAGTTAGTAGTTAGACAATAAAAATATTAAGGACACTCATTTTCATCCGTTTCTGAGGGACCTCCCTCTGCTAGAGAATCCAGCCCCAAAACACAAAAACAATGACTTGAAGGAGATTATAACCTATCAGTGTAATTACAGTCTCATAGTCTATATCCATCACACAGCTGGAATCATCAGTCTCTGATTTCTTATTAAAACTACACACTGGAAGATTGAAACAGCGGTAAAAGGAAAACATTGTAGAGTGTGTGAAATAACAACATCAGAAATGGCTAATCCATAGCAATTGAAATTAACCCGATTTTCTCAGGAAATGATATGATGTTTGAGGCTTCCACTTTCCCAGTGTTTGATCATCTGAGAGTGAGAACGTCTGAGAGAAGCTTTATCTCAAAGCAACTTACAGTTATTTACAGTGCGGTTTCAGGAATCAGGGGGGTTTTGATCAGAAATAAAACTTTTACATATAATATGTGTAAACAGACAGCAGGTATTTTGTTTTTGTGCATGTGTCAGTTTGTCACGCTCAGATTTTCTGTGATCTTAAAGAAAGCATTACAGATTAGTGTGTGTAGGCTGAATGTTAATCCAGGTGCTTTCATTTAACGTGTCACGCACAGCTGCAGTCAAAGGAGAGCAGATGAAATCTCTCATATCAATAGAAAAAGACACAAAGACAGAAAAAGATTTAAATAAAGCAGACGTTTGTCTGTGCGAGCATCACCAGAATTCAAAACTACAAAAACAACTTGTTTACAAATAAATCCAATCCAATTAATCCTTCCATCTGCCATCGGTCTAACAAACAGGTAGTCCCGCCCAAGCTTCCTCCATGGTTGAGAAATGGAACCACATCACCTAGCAAATATGACATTTTATCTTAGCCTATGTCTTTAGATCTGCGAGATGTGGTTTTGATATTGTTTTCTGATTTGTCACGAATCTGCACAAAATGTACACTCATGTGAAAAACGCATGTTAAGAATCCGCTTCACTAGCAGTTCCTTGTAGTATAAATAATGTCTTCATTTCTTACACTACTGAAGGAAATATCTTTTATTTTGGTGTTTCAGTGCAACATACTGTACTTACTTAAAAAATGAATTACCATTGAAAAGAAAACTTACTATGGTAATTAAAGTTTTATCTAAAATATCAGAGATTTATTGTTACTACATAACACTGTTAAATGTTTACAAAAAAACAAAGATGCTTTTCTAAGCAGACATAGTTTTTTTAAATGAGATCTCTTCATAATTTATGATTTCACTTTGTCTTGTTGTATTTTCATTCTTGAAATTAATTTAAAAAAAATATTTGGAATGGTTCATATTGGCTATCACTACAATGACGCCTCTTCCCTTCATCTCCGATGGACAGATAAGAAAGCGCTTAACCACACACTTCTTCTCCACTCTTCTACATTTCTTCTCTCTCCACATTTGATTTCTCTTATTTTTAACATTTTTCTCCTTCCTCTGTCACTATCTGGTTACTCAGTTCCCTGTTTCATCGTTTCCACTTCATTTCTTCCTGGTTGGTGAGTAAAGCATTCCTGTAGAAATGCTGAACTTGGGTTTGTTGAGTTTTACATTATCAGCAGATTGGACAGTTTACTTAAGCAATAAGCCCCAAGAAGCAGTGGGTTACAGTGCATTTAAAACAGCTAAGGGCGTTGTGGCATGACGCAAAGCGGAGTTGGCTGTTATAAAATGCACTGTAAATCACTGCTTTGTGGGGCTTATTGCTTTTATAAAACTATTATTCCATATGCGTAGCAAGGTTTCATAAAATAAAGTCAATTAAGTGATACTTAGGCTGTGTGATGCGGTCAGCCGTTTTAAATCGGGGTACTTTACGGCTTAGAACTCAGCTCAGCCAATCAGACCCAAGGACCCAGAAGTGACTGTTTTATAAAAGGAATGCAGTGGTTTGCATTTTGTCATAATAAGCAAGAAATGATTTAGAAGTTGCTTGCATCCAAAGTGATAAAGTGCAAATAGGAGAGTTATTATGGTCTGATGTCCACTGAGTAACAACAAGTCTTGCTGAATGCTCTTACAGTTGGTTGACCCAAGTCTTTCTGTTTTAAGTTCAGAGTTAAGAATAAGACACAATGGCACAAAGTAACACGGGATTAACTGTGAAACAAATGTTCAGGGTCGACCGAGTAGTGCTTTTCGATCTTTCATTGCAAGGTGACAATCATCTGTAAATGTATTTAACGTTTTATGTGTTTTCATGGAGATCTTGGACAAAGTGTGTTTTGGCAGCATGAAAGTAAATTTCTTAATCATATGTGATTTTCAATTTCTCATTTAGGTGTGTAAGTCACCAAAAACAACCTCATATTATCTTAATCACTGTGTTGGTGCCTAAACAAAGCACCACATTGGAAGCTACTAGCAACTGTTAACTAGGCTTCTGAAATGAAACATTGTGAAACATCTTCAGGTGCAATAATCTCAGATGTCGAAGACATGCTTGTTTTATTGTTATGTACATGCACACTTCATCTTCACAAAGCCGCTGTCAGACAATTTGGTGATGATGGATGTTACGCCCGTATTGAAGTCAGCCCGACTCTACAGCTGTGGTGTTGCTTACACGTTTCTGTACAGTGCATCTCCAATCCATCTTCATCCTTATAGCTTTCAGACTATGTAATCAGAAGTTGACTCGGTTCACCTTGTCTGACCACACAAGTTCATAACTTGGTGTGGTGGACAGAATAATACTGTCTAAATTCTTTACCCTGCTGTTTGGCTTTGAAAAATGATGTATAATCAATGGGATAATGTCCATTTGTATTCATGATGTCTCTTTCTTTTCTTTACCCTATAGGAGCCCTGGATGCAGAATTTAGGTGGATGACTGTTTTAACAGACGGGGGGTGAGCATAATAAAGGTTGTTATGATTCCTTTTATTGTTAAATTTGTTAAAAAGTCACCATAGCGTGGATAAACACTGCCCTTTCAAAGACCAGTGCAAATATGTGGCGTCATCAGGGGCTGCTTTGCATTACAAGCCAAGGGACACTGGGAGTGTCCGAGCAGGAGGACGTTTTGTTTACGGTCTTCTCGCAAGGACAGAAGAACCAGACCAAACCCCCTAAAGAGTCTGCACTTTGCCTGTTTACCCTGAAAAGATCCAGTCATGCTTTAGAGGAGAGGGCACCCTGTCCTTGCTCTGGCTACTCAACAAGGAGAAGCCATGCATCCACTTGGTAAGTCCATCCATGTCAAGCCATTAAGGTTGTGCTCACACTAGGTACGGTTGCCCTGAACTGTACACAAACATGATTGTCCCCCCTACCCGCTTCCCCCACTAAATAATATGCAATCATTTTGCTTGATACAAAATTGTGATCTGGTTTAGAGAGCTGTGAGTGTGTGGGTACAGTCTCTGCCATATTGCCAGGTCCTTCATTTTATAAGCATCTTTTTTTTAATAAAAGTTTGATTATTTATATCTTTCATTAGTAACATTATAGCACAATTTTAACACAACCCCAGACATCACTAATTTTCAATACCTGGCTACAGCCATCATATAACTTATTTGTTGGTCTTGTGAGTGATACTACACACAACAAAATTGTCCTGGGCTCTTAGAAGCAAGTACATTTGTATGTCTCTTTGTATACAAAGTCTATCTGTAGAGCTCTAAGAGAGGGAAACATTGGAGTATAAAAAATACTCAGAATTGCAAAATTTTGAGGTTCTTTTTTACATTCAGAAATGGAAAAGGATAAGTTTGTCCAAAATTATATTTGTTTGTGTGTGTGACTTTTGCTATATTATTTTCATTTAACCCACTCCCTTGGTGGAGTCACTCTTTCTAACTCTGTTGTTCTCTTTCAGCCTCTTCAGATCGATGATCATTTCTGCGGGCAGGATTTTAATCAGCCTCTAGGGGGCACCAGCACTATCGAGGGAATCCCGCTCTTTATTGACAAAGATGATGGAATGACTTCAGTGGCTGCGTATGATTACCGTGACATGCTCTTCAGTCCTGACAAACAGGTGAGCACACAACACACAAGCATGATGAGAAAACAGATCTTTAAGTTTAGCATTTTACATGTAAAGATAGAACAAGAATCGCATCCGGAATGAAGGGATCATCCACAAAAATGTTCTCCATCTTCGTTCATAAACATCTGTCCTCTGACATTACCGCATTATTGCTCTGCTGTTCGTGTGTGAGATGTAGTGATAATGTGTGTGTTTGTCTCAGGTGACGCGTGTACCGGTGGAGAGTTGCTCTCAGTACAAAACATGCACTGAATGTTTGAGCTCCAGAGATCCTCACTGCGGATGGTGTGTCCTCCACAACATGTAAGACAAAACACAAACACTGAACATAAGATTGTTACATGTATTTAGTCAATGGACACCGTAGGCTATAATGAAAAAAAATACAAACACACAGAGCCAGTAAGTCTGTTCAGGCCAAACATCTTCGTTTTTTCGTCATATTTAGTGTTTTCATTATTATTAGTCAACCTTAACAAGGTCAAAACAGTATTTAATCATTTAAAAGTACCGTGTTTTTTTATTTCCTGATAAACAGCGAGTTTGGACATCCGAGGTTTGGGATGGACAGCGATGATATCCTCTATCCTCTTTTACACATCGCATGAAACACTTTTAATTGTAAGACCCTTTCTGATTGGATAAGAGTTGTTCATGCGGTGTATTTTCTTTGTCTGGCTGTAGTTGTGCGTGCCATGATGGCTGCGAGAGGGCCGAGGAACCTCAACAATTTGTCTCCAGTGTGGATCAATGTGTAGATCTGCCTGTCCTGCCCAACAACATCCCAGTCACTGAAATCCAGGTGTGTTTAAAAGAGCATCATGAGCCTGCGCATAAATAATCCTCAATGTAATGTTTAGTGAAGTCGCATTAGCAGATTCCTGGTGAAAAATATATATTTTCTTTTTCAAAAGTACTGCACATATACTAACAAAGAATTGTATATTAACAGCATGCTTTTCACAAATTAACTTGCAACTTTTAGAAAATATAATAAAGAACTTTTTTAAGAACTTTTCTAAAGAACTAATTGCTGGAGTTTGTAAGGTTGATTTAATTAAATTGTTTGGTAAAATATGATGCCTTTCGTTTCTAAAAATGTGTCTGATTTACCCGCCTGTAAAACTGGGTTGTTTATGGTTTGTTTACCTTCCTCCATTTCATTCTGGTATCATTTCTGGGTTTCCCAGAGCATGCCGTCACATTCTCATCGTCTCGCCCAGAAAACAGTTCAGACTCATAAATCCTCTTCACATTTAATGTTTGGAGACAATCCGAGCCTCTCACATATGTGTTACACCGTAGAGAGTTTATTTGCTTACAGTAAATCAGGATTATCACGATCCAACATAACATAATCTTGTCAGCACAGACACACAACCACTATAGAGAAAGATCCTCACACACACACGCACACAATGCATCCACTTCATTCATGCAAGTGCGCACTGAATGTTTTTGAAGGATCCTCTGCTGAACAGTTCTTCATCATTATTAACCATCGTCTTCATCCGTGGTTCACCAGCAGGTTCTGTACAGAACACAAACCCACAGAAAAACATGTCAACAACAGTTCTGTTCATGAACAGCAGCATTTAATAACAGCTGTATCTGATTCTCAATATGAAAATTCTTTGGTTTGCTTGGAGCTTCGGTTGGTCTTTTATATGCAGATGATTCCTTTGGATGTAAATGTCTTTAATTTGCACTGTGTTACACTTCAGTAGTCGTGTGGCAGCCTGCCCGCTCTAGTTGGCAAACTGCCACTGTTGATGCCAACCTCACCCCCTCATTTACTGAGACGGGTGTCTGTGTGTTTGTGTGTCTGTGTGTAAAGCTCTGCTCTGCTATGTAATATAAACACACACACGTATAATAAAAGCAATTATCTCTCTCTCTCGTGCGCATGCGTGAGCGTATGTGGAGCAAGTGCGAGTGGTGAGTGCACATTTTCTTTCTTTTTTCTCTGGTTTGTCTCTTTTTGTTCGATTTCGACTGTGGTGTTTTTCGCGATATAATAAGGCACCTTTAGGTTCTG
Source organism: Triplophysa siluroides (assembly GCA_006030095.1). NCBI lineage: Eukaryota > Metazoa > Chordata > Actinopteri > Cypriniformes > Nemacheilidae > Triplophysa > Triplophysa siluroides. The sequence continues at coordinate 3,359,827 of VCII01000203.1, read as the reverse complement.
AAGGGTCAGTAACCAGTGTTTCACTGGGAGGCATGGCTTCTGAGTCTAGAAAAGAAATGGTCAAGAACGCTTTATACATTCTTTATTTCTTGATTCAGATCCTATTGGAATTAGAGAAAAGAGCAGTCAGTTTTTATGAAAAGCTTTATAGTTGTGAGCACAAGGAAGATCAGTGTTTCTTTGATGAGCTGCCAAAGGTCTCTGATGACTCTAATGCAGCACTCAAGAAAGCTATAAGCTGAAGAGAACTGTACGAAGCTTTCTAAAAAATGGAAAATGAGAAGGGTCCTGGGATAGATGGGATCCTAGTTAAGTTTTTGCCAAAAAAGGCGATGTGAGAGATATAAGAAACTGGCGACTTGTATCTTTATTGTGCTGTGACTATAAACTACTCTCAAAAGTATTAGCTACTAGACTAGGAAAGATTTTGAAGGAAATAATCCATCCTGGTCAGTTCTACTGTGTACCAGGGAGATCAATTTATGATAATAGCAACATTTAATTAATCTTTTATTAAATGGATAAGATATTGGGTGTAAACATGGGCTTGGTCTCTTTAGATCAGGAGAAAGCGTTCAATCGTGTAGAACATATTTATCTGTGGAAAACTTTGAAAGCATTTGGTTTTAGCTCAGATTTTATAGGTAACATTAAACGTTTATATTGTGACATTGAGAGTGTTTTGAAAATTAACGGTGGTTTATGTGCTCATTTTAAAGCATGTCGTGGGGTAAGGCAAGGGTGTTCCCTGTCAGGAGTACTTTATACCCTGGGAATAGAACCACTTTTAAATAAATTAAGACGAGTTCTAGAAGGGGTATATTTACAGACTTGTAATAGCACTTTCTGTTTATCAAAATATGCTGATGATGTTATTGCAATACTTAATAACCAAAATGATGTAGATTAACTTTTTTTATCATTTCTTCTGCAAGAATCAACTGGAATAAAAGTGAAGCAGTTCTAGTAGGAAAATGGGAGAGAGGAATACCTACACTCCAAAATGGTTTAAATTGGACAAAAAATTGTTTAGAATATTTAGGTGTGTATCTAGGGGATGACACGGTTGTTAAAATAAACTTGGAGGGAATCATTGAAAAACTTAAAGGTCATGGTTGTGATTCATAAGCTTTTGGCTTTTAGCAATAAACAGTAACAATGGCATCAACTTCACTTCATCAGTAAAAACATGCGGATCAATCGAAGTGTAAAGGAGGTCTGCTAGTGCACGTGCAAAATCAATCTTTGTTAGAGATCATGATTATTGTCCTATTATGGCGAGAGAAATGACACCGGACCAATTAGCGTCAGACCGGTTATATTAATTAACACTCATAACAGAAGCGTTAGTTTTGCCTTTTTATATTGGACCCGAGTTGGGTAATAAAACAAGCAGATTGAACAGGAGACATTTGCAAGCAGGACTTCAAAGGACATTTCATAAAAGTGTTTTAGAGGTATGCGCACACACAGCCGATGTTAAAGTCATGGAAGCTGTTATTTGACCGTTGGTTATCTTAGAATGTGTGTAGTTGAATTCTTATGTGTTTATTTATATTTACCAACAATTGAAATTATATATAAATGTTTAATAATTTTTCGATTTTTCTTAAATATATGCATGGATGTGTATGTGTTAATAAACACAAAATTATTATGCACAGCACACAGATATATATTATGTAAACACAAACTTTATTCTGGATGTGATTAATCTTTTGACAGCCCTACATTTTATTATTTATGCTCAATCAGCAACAATACACACTAACTAAAGTTTGAAAATTGAAAGATTTACAATGGCGTATTCTACACGGTATGGTTAGCCATGAATGTCCTTTTTGTTTTTCTAAGGGAGACTGTTTTTCATACTTTTATGCAATGTTCAAGGCTGATGCCTTTATTTGATGTTTTACTTTTCAACTGTTTTAATGAAGAGTTTTCGGTACAAACTTTTATTTTGTATGTTCGTAAGTATGTTCAGAAGCAGAAACACAAATGTAATTTGTTTCATTTAATTTTGGGCAATGCCAAAATGGTCGTCTACAGATTTTTTTTTACAAAACAGAGATCATAATGTTGAGAGAGTTTTTACAGCTTTGACTAAATCAAGACTTCTGATTGATTAAAATTTGTATAGAGCTATGGATTCAAGTTTTTTGAAGACATATGGTGCAACAGAGGAGCTTTGTGCTCTGTAATGGAGAAGAATCTTTAATTTTCACTTCTTTTATAAAATGGTTATAAAAATGTTTTTGTAAAAATACAGATTTATTTTTGTATTGATCCTATGTTTAGTAATTTCACTGTATAATGAAATTTAGAAAAATCTCTCTCTCTCTCTCTCTCTCTCTCTCTCTATGTGTGAGTTGCACGAGTGATCCAGTATTAAAATGAACCACATAGAGCACTGAGAGCAGTGGCCGCTGCTTTTGATTTCCTGTAGAGAAAATCACTCTGCCATGTTTCACAATGTACAAGCACTTCACAATAGAGGAAAACAAACTGAAGTGATGCACAATATATCAGTGATCGTATTAGTAATATAACAGCTTATAACAGAATTTTTTTATATCGGCACGGTTGATGCTTGAAAATCCTGCATAAGGCTAGACCCTCTCATTTCGGTTCGCTTCGGGGGCTGCTTGCTTTGAAGACCGAGACCTTGTTTTGAAGTCATTCGGACACAGCTAATAAGAGCATTTTGTAGTCAAACATGTATAATAATGCTACATTGCATAATTCACTGTTGTCCCAGGCAACCGATTTCCAACATCTTAATAAACGATTGATCCAAAAGTCATTTTTTATTATTATTTTTATAGTTAGTTGCGCTGGACATCTTATGAAAAGTTTGCAATGGCACCAGGTATTCCATAATACCAAATAATGTCGTTTCTTTTCATAACGTTCCTGTTTTCCGTGATTTTTCCTTATTTCTATACTGTCTCTACGTTTGGTTTTAAAATCTAAAATTTGAAATCTGATTAGAAATTAATCATATTTATTTATGTTTTAATAAAAATAAGGAAATGTGATATTTTCTACAAAGCATTTACGGTCACAATCTAACATTTTTTTATTATTGCGCTATAAATAAAGTATATTATACGATTCTGCTTTATTTATTTATTTCTTCAAATATAATATAAAAATAATTTCAGCCTATTTTTATTAATGATGTATATCCCTAACCAAACTAAATAATACAAACACACAAACCTTCTTGGAGGAGTTGATGCAGTTGATATATTCTCTGGCCAGCTGTGAGCACTGAAGAGTCTGATGTTTGTTCTCTCTGTAGCAGTTCAACACCTGAGACTGGAGCTCAGGGCAGATGATGCTGATGGTATGAGGCCTGATGATAAATAAACACAATTATTGTACAACAGTGACTTTATTAAACACAGGAGTGGATTCATCTGATTGATTACAATGATGAAACATCACAGAAACAAAACACAGGTGCAAACCATATCAAGATACATCCCATTGTCACAGGTAGAACTAAAAACCTATAGCAAACTGACCCCTAGTGGTCTGCAGGAGGATTACAGTGGAAATTGAACCTGATTGACACTTTCTCATAAACGGAGACAGTGATGGAGTTCATCGCTGATAATGAACTGAGGTCTCATGTCTCCAACGGGGACATTCACTAAACACTGCCATAGTGTAAAAAACACCATCCTATCCACCTGCATTTTACAGTTTAACCAGGCGGACAGTGTTGAAATAATGGGCGATCATTTATTTAATTCTCCCCAGTTTTAAACACTGCCAGAAACAGAACAAATGTGCATTAGACACCAGAACAAAAACTTTGTTGCAAGATTTAGCTTTCTGAAAATGAGTCACCAAAGCATGCTTCTTAAATATTACATTATTCTGGAGAGTGTGACACAAGTCTAAAGCACATACACGCATGCACACACATACCTTTTTTAGTCACTCACCTAACAGTGGTCTCTGCCTTAACTGCCTCTTGGTTGTATATTTGTAGAGTTTGTTGATAGACGTCTACATTCTAGAACAGAGAGAGAGAGAGAGAGAGAAAGAGAGAGAAAGAGAGATTACAGCCAGAGTTAATGCAGTCATTCATACATATTACATAATACACAAATAAAACTGGTTGAATATTTGATTTGCAACTTTTACATTAATAATCTGTTTACTTACTCTTTATCTCAGTTTATACCAAATTCATCATCTAAATTCATGCTCTTTATGGGGGTAGAACATGTTAATTTCATAATAAAGTTAAAGTTTATTCTTGCCTTGATACATATTTGTATCCTCAACCTAACTTTGTGGTCTAAACAAATAAATAAATCAGCATTTTTAAATGTGTACACTGGACATCTCCATCTTTTGAGTCTGTGCTGCTGTTTCATTATTTGATCAGCACATAAAGAAAGTGTCCACCAGTGTCGTAAAGTTTTATTTGATGAGTTTAATAGACGTTTACATGCCAGTTACTGCAGTGTTATTAGAGAACATTCACAGGCCTATAATACACCAATGCCTCCAAGTCCTTTGCTTCTAGTAAGTTACTAGTTAGACAATACACACATTAAGGACACTTCTGAGGGCCCTCCCTCTGCTAGAGAATCCAGCCCCAAGACACAAAAACAATGACTTGAAGGAGATTATAACCTATCAGTGTAATTACAGTCTCATAGTCTATATCCATCACACAGCTGGAATCATCAGTCTCTGATTTCTTATCAAATTACACAATTACACGCTGGAAGATAGAAACAGCAGGAAAAGGAAAACTTTGTAATTAGAGTGTGTGGGAAAATAACATCAGAAGTCATCAGTCCAGGGATGATGAACTCCAGCAATTAAAATCCACCTGACTTTCTCAGGAAAACGCTCGTCTCCGATATGATTTTGGAGGTTTTCACTTGCCCAGTAGTAGTACATTAACATTTATGTATTTAGCAGACGCTTTTATCCAAAGTGATTTACAGTGCATGATACTATAAATTGATCACGTACTGTACGTTCTGTGGGACTCAAACACATGACCTTGGTGTTGCTAACTCAACGCTCCACCAGATGAGCTACGGTAACACAAATCCCTGCTAATGTCTTCTGTAGTGTTTTTATGGTGCATTAATGATTTCTATTTCATATAAAGGGGAATATAAAATACATTCTCAGTGTTAATATTAATCTAGGATTACAGGGGATTAAAAAGGCTTTAGAAGACGTAGAGTGTAATTAATTTGTATAAACTATGAGTGTGTGCGTGCGTGTGTTCTGATGTGCCAAATAACATCTGACTGATGTTTTCCAAGACAGTTTAGTATAAATCAAGTTTATAAAGGTACAATAATACAGTTTAGAAAACAGTCAGTAACACATTTAAGATATTCAGATCTATCAGTGTTCACAGACTGGTCACAATGGAAACTTCAGTAACTCATGGGTTGTGCTCAAGCGGATTTTCATCGATTTTTTAAAGCACCGAATAAATGTGAGCTATCAGAAAGTACTATATACAGGCTTTGATGGGAAATTTCAATGACAATGTTGAGACAGTCTCTGAATAAAATTGCCCAAATATTCTAATGATATTTTGAATCTTTTTTTCTACGTCTTTTTCAAGGCAGATTAATGACGTACAACAGCTCGTAAAAGCAAAAAAAAACAGCACGCACACTTTTTAGAACATGAGGAGATTTCTGCTTTGGCTCAGATAAAGTTGCATCTGTTATCATCTTAATGCAAACATTACTTTATAAATGCAAAGACACCAAATGCATTAAACTGTGAATACATATACAGAGAGATAGACAGTGAGAGAGAGAGAGAGAGAGAGAGAGAAAGAGAACAAAATCATTCTTGGCCTAAAGCAGCAACAGTGACATCAAAGAGAAAAAATATTTTGACATATATGTCAGTTTGGACCTTTATGTTTGTTTAGCGGATTACGCGCTAGTGTGGAGTGCGTTTAATGCCCAATTATATTGAATGTCCTCAGAAGTAGTAAAACCTAGAGTTTTCCTGTAGCTCAGTGGTAAACGCAAGGTTGTGGTCCCAGGGGATTGCAAATACCTATGTACAAATGTATAGGATAATGCAATGTAAGTTGCTTTGGATAAAAGTGTCTGCCAAATGCATAAATATAATGTAATGTAATGTAACTTAAAATCAGACATACAAACGTCCTGTGAACAGCCATGTGATCTGCACATATTCTATTGACGTTTTTAGCAATCGTTGTATATTCTGGTAATGGTAAGCGGTGGAACACAACCCCACACAACTCCAGACTGTCCGTATGTGTGTAGATGTGCATGCGTGCATGTGTTTGAGTGTGTTACACACCTTCTTCTCCATCCGTTGTAGCTGCTCTTTGTAAAATTCAGCAAGATGTTTTAATTCATCTTCTTTTCTCTTCAGCTGTCGGGCCTAGAGATAGAGAATAAACTCTGTAATCAGTTTAGAAGCACCTGTCAATCATTTAAACACTTGAGGACACTGATCACAGATCATGTTCCACTGAAATAAAGCTGTGATGAGATGATGCATATGATGTTCTTTGTTCTCTCTGCTGTTGGATCGAGTGTTAAAGGATGTTGTACCTCACACATCACAAAAGCAGTTCATTTAGCAGAGCATGCGGAATAAAGACGGATAGTCAAAGCAACACACTGTCTGTTTGAGATGACAAATGTACAACAAACATATCTCTGATGTCCTTCTGAAACCTTGTATCTCCATATTTTGTCATTTGTTTTGTTGCCATAAATACTTATTATTACTCACCCTTTAAGTTTGTCTCTGTTATTTGCAAATATATCATTAACATAAAGTATTAGTGCTTGTCAACTCAGTATTTAATCATATAAAGTACAGTGTTGTTTTGGACATCCAAGGTCTACAGAAAATATCAGACAAAAAGATTCTTAAGGAACTTAAATGGCAAAAAACACAGAGATTGCATATACAACTTCAATATTTAATCTTCATATGTTTGGTGACCGAAAAATTTAGTTCTCAAGACTTAATAATTAAATTGAATCATTAAAGTCTGGACATCCTGTCATGAGATTCAAAAAGAGAGAAGAAGATTTAGAAGGCTCGAAGATTAGAGACATTAGAAGAGACCAGAGAGAAGAGAAGAGAAGAGAATAGAATAGAATAGAATAGAATAGAATAGAATAGAATAGAATAGAATAGAATAGAATAGGGAAGGGAAGGGAAGGGAAGAGTCATAGACTTGCATCTGTTGGGTAAAATCTTTTGAATGGTATCAGTCACTACCTAGATACTCAGAAACATCCTAGCAACCCCATAGCAACATCCAAAAAATAGAAATAAAAACAACAGAAACCAAACTGGGAAGCAGCACTCATAAAAAATTATTGGATTTTCTGATTAAATTATTGTTAGATTCTCTCCACAGCCCCCCCTTCCCACACCCCTCCATTCTAGAATTTTCAATATTTGGGCTTGTGTGATGATGATGCTTTGAGCTAATAATAAAAGTGTAGTCCTCCCAGCTCAATTTAACACATATTTCACGTCTGAATCCATTTCACACTGAAATCTATTCTTGGTGTTTTCTTTCGATCTCTGAGCCCTCAGCTCTCACAGTTTGTGTGTGTGCAGGAATTTGGCATCGCCACAGTCTCGCCTCTTAGAGAAGTGACGCAAACCCGAGTAGAAGACAGGTCGATATTTTGGGACCATGAACTTCGGGTTCTGTTTAGAGATACGCAGTGCGAGTTCGTTTTTGTGTTGTATGAACCTCATGTTGCTCATATGGTTTAATACTCAGCTGGAGAGAAGATGCAGACATTATACACAGCAGGAGTTTAACAGTATTTTTTTCCACACTCCGTTTTAATGCCCATGCAGTGCGTCGTGCATTCATTAAAATCCATTAAAACTATTGTTTTCTCCCTTTTTTAACCTTCTATCTATTAACTATTGTGCACAAACTAAATTTCAATCTTCTCTGTGAGAAGTGCATTTCATTTTGACGTAGGAATCTTTTGATAGGTGCTCATTTGTAATTTACAATCAGTGCTGCTGTTAGCAATCATACGGGAGAGAAAAATGAAGAGAAGTCGTCGATTGTGAGTGTGAACATGAAAGCTTTACATGAGAAACCGGGTAATTATAATTAACCATGAAGCCACATTATTATAAATTACACACTGTTATTTAATTCACTGCTTGATTTATCAACACTGAGAGAGAGAGGCTGGAACTACTCTGTACTTATTTTGTGAAGGGAAATAGGCACAAAAATGCAACACGAAATAAAATGCTGCCCTCTAGTGGTCAAAATGAAATTGAATATTTGATGTGAAGTTTGACGATTTCTGATTCTGATACATGATTTATGGATTAAAACGTATGGCTTATGTAACAATAATTTTCAGCATCTTCGATCTCTTCCTGCATTTTGTTTACACTGTGGACACGCAGCGACACGCATGTGAATGCAGCATCATGCACAAAACATATACTGATCATCAAGAAGGCAACCCGATACATTAAAGGGATCGTTCACCCAAATATTATTTACTTACTCCCTGGTTGTTCAAACCTGTAATTCTTTGTTTTGCTGAACGCAAAGGAAGATATTTGGAAGAACGTCAGTAACCAAACAGATCTCATCCCCCTTCACTGCCATGGTAGGGAAAATATATACCATAGGAGTCAATTGGGGATAAAATCTGTTTGGTTACTGATTTTCTTCCAAATGTTTAGAAGAACAAAGACATTTATAGAGGTTTGAAACAATCTGAGGGTGGGTAAAGGATGACAGAATTTTCATTTTCAGGTGAACTGTTCCTTTTAGAGTAAAGTGAATAAAAATTGTATATTATATATATATAATATTTTATATAAACGTAATAATTAGTGTAAATATTTTTCTTCTGGGAAACATGTAAATAAAACAAATATAGTCTAGTTTTATATTAATAATATTTCAATAAGAGACAGAAAGATTTTCAAAGGATGACTGGATGGAGCAGGATAGAGAATTAAACTGTGTCTCACCAGGTCCTGAGCTTTCTCTGCTTCCTCTCGACTCCTGGCTCTCTCCCTGAGCACGGCTGGGGTTTCATACTCTCTCTCTCTATGGGCAATCCGAGCCAGTTCTTCCTGGACCAGAGCTTGTTCTCTATCGAACCTGCAGCCAAGAGAGAGCCACTGCTTGTACAAATTACCATTAAAGACAATTTTATACTCTGGTCTGTTAAATACGACACACTATAAAAACACTATAAAATGGTTTTGTAAGAGTAACCAGTTATGCATTTATATATTGAAATTTCTCTTGATTTCTTAGCAATGTTTTTTCTCGGGTCGTGGTAATTATGACCTTATTACCCAATTAATTATTATTTTGACAGAAAATGTTTGAAAATTCGAAAAGACATAAAACAGAACGACATCACCAACACAAACCTTCTTCGAAGTTCCTCTTGCATCTCAGCTGCAGATGGTCTAGCAGGCCCTAACAAAACACCAACATTGTGTTTCGTTTAAAAATCACAATCTAATCACTACTAACCTTTCAATGATTTACCCATTTCATTGGGAGTAAAGCAGTAAAATAAGATTCCTGGAATAAAACGGAAATGTTTTGACAGTTGGTTTCACCTGGGTCAGATTTGCCACTCTCTGGTTTTGATAATGCTGGTCTCACTGGAGATGGTCCAGGCTCTCTCATCCGTTGGAGAACATTACCCGATAACTAGCAGAACAAAAACACACTTCCATCAATATAAAATATAAAAATCATAGTCACCCTAATTCACTTCAGAGACTGTGGTGGTTTAAGATTATGGTACAGTCAATGCAGAGCACAGGTGACCATGATGTTCTAATAGTGCCACTGACCATTGCACTGTGACTGGAAACCATTTTTTTGTTTAAAAGCATTATAAGTAACTATTCTTTCAAAAGTACTGCCTTTGCTTGTGTCAACACAATCATACATGTGTTCAATGCACCACAAATGGAGAAATATTTGTTGCCTGTCTGTTGTGATCACAGACTTTCTTTCAATCAAAAACAAAACCTTTCCCTCAGTTTTATTTCACTGGTTTCTTTCTCTGACCTTGAGTCAGATAAACTAACAGGTTTACATTTCCACAGCACATTTGATCTCATCAGCCAAGACATGAGGTTAACATTACCAAACCAACACAATGCTGCTTACCCGAACATGAATTCATACAGTCAATGATTACAATACATAATAAAATCTCACACTTACACATTCATTGTCTCAATGGCATTAAAGTTCAGAGGGGGACTAAATAAATAGTCTCAATAGTAAACAATTGGAACACCCTATTTAAATCATACGATCTTGCATTAGGGAAAAAACAGTGCTGTACATTCTCACTTTATGCTTTTGCAATATAATATAAATGATAATGTTGTGGTGTCACCTTTACTCCATGCAGAACAGTGACATTTTCTTCCTCATCCAGACCGTATGACACAGATCTGCTTTCACCGGCTCCCATTAGCTCTGATTATAATAATAATAACAATAACAGGCGAAAAATCACCATGAATGAGTTCAGGGTCACTGTGACACGGTACGTACGCTATGCATGCGGATGAAAATCATCAAACAACCTTTTACATTAATCCGATGTCATGTGACATCGCGCTGCACTGAGGGAAATGTAGTTTATTTAAAACTATGACGTCAAACCCGGTGGCGCGGGCAAACAAAAAAATAAATAAGATGTTCTTTACGTTTCTTTCATTTAAAAATACCTAATTAATTATACATCTAGAATAATTTCTTGTCAAACCAAAAGAGTAATATACAGCATTATATTTCCATTTCACTTTCATACTTCATATTTAATAATATACATCGAACTTTGCTATTTTCTGCAGAAAATTATGCTTTATTGTATTGCTTTATATTATGTTATAAAATTTAAAAAGTATGTATATTTTTTTCACATGACACGTCACATCATGAGATTTTCAAGCAAGGCCTATAACGTTACCTTAAAGAGTATACACCTGTCATAAATAAAGTGCAACGGTCACTTATTAAAAACTGATTTATTCATCATAACTGAAATGTCAAAATGCGAAAGATACGGTGCAAAAACTAAATTAGAAGATCACGCGAATTCACATCTCTAATGACGTATCGATTATGGGCTCATGCGTTTAAAAACAACTTCAAAATAAAAGTCGCAACACGTCTCGGTACAGCGTAATGTTGAAATATTAATTTTGTTTTAATGGCAGCACATTCTTTACGTACTACTCTCTGTTTTCAACAGATGGAAATACTGCGACATATCTTTGAGATATAACATTACATCTATTACGAACTTGCAAGTTTGGCAACGGTTTAAAAGTGCAACTTCTTTGGTTTTGGTTCACCTAGTAAATATTATAGACAAACATCTACATGGACCCAAAACATTTGAAACTCTAGACACATTTTAATTAAAAAGAGGATCAAAGCAATAAACAGAAATAAACATTTTACTCTGGCCAAATTTAATAGACAATAATAACATAATTAACCACATTTTGATTGGGTAATGTGTGTACTTTTTTGTACACAATATCTAACATTGTTGTTTCTCATATACAGGTATTTAAACCGAATATTTGATGTTTTATTTCAGTATGGTCCTTTTTCTAGTATTGAATTTTTTCAACACATTTTCCTATACATGGAATGATAACTGTTAATATGACAAACCAGACAGTTCAGAAGTCAATTCCATTTAGTTCCATTCAGTTAGAACAAGACACAGATTAAACTGAGCTTCAGTGCGAACTGACATCCCCCTTGATAACATGCTAAAACCAAATTTAACATATCACTAAAATAAATAAAACGCAGACAAAAATAAAATATAAGTCTAACCAGGATCTGGAAATAAATCATTTTATAAATGTAAACAAAGCCAGAGTGGATTTCAGTCCTGAAGCCTTTGAACTGATACGCACCAACGCTCACAAAACAAAATTAGTGTAGAATTCTAAAAAAAATGGACTAATGAGTGTTTCTGAGTGCACGAAAACCCCTGCGGCAGAAAATTAAGTTTTGAAATGAGCACTTCTGCTGGTGCCAGAAGAGTATCTAGCCCAGCCTGAAATGTTGTACATATAAATGATCAGCAATCGATTATCATCTCATAAGATTATGTACTTCAAAGTCTTGAGTGAGCCTGACTGACACAGATGTGAAATTAAGAGCACTAGAATTATAAAAAAGGAATGCTAAAATGGAAAATGTAATACAATGAAATTAACTTTTAAACAACAGGGTGCTAACTGTGGCAGAAAAATTGAAAGGTCGTGCATGACAGACTGAATCCACGGCAGGTCAAACTCTTCAGCTGGTAAAACAACTCGAGTCATCTGGAGGTCACGTTTAAAACGTTCTTAGTTTAAACCTCTCTCTCTCTCTCTCTCTCTCGCTCTCAAGCATTGAGACTTCTCCATCGATCGCTGTCAATGCTATTGATACTGTTTCCTGCTCCAAACGGTCCAGACACCACGTCGTCCAGGTACGCTCCAGAGCCGTCGATCTGCGTGCTGGAGTACGACCCACGATCCAGATCTTTCCTGCCTAGACCAGATGAGGAAGTGTTGGGCAGGTGGACATCAGAGTCCTCTGGCTCATCTATCTGCGACTTGTATGAGAAAAGAATCTTTGGCTCGGAACTAAGGAGAACAGAGAACAAAATAGAAATCAGAAAGGGAAGGAAAGATTCAATTGTTACAAAAAGTAATCAGGATATTGTAAAAAGAGTCATAGCATGGAGCTGTTTTGAATGAAATCCTGCATAAATATGAAATACGGCACCCACAGCTCTACAGCTAAGCTGAAGAACACATTAAGAGCTCTAATGCAAGAGTGAGTGAAAAACTGTGGTTTATATTGTAATATCCTGTCGCAGTAAAAGGAAATAGAGCATTAGAGAGGACCTTCACGTACCCAAAGAATCCTTTGAGGAATGTCACGTAGATCAGAGGAGCAAAGACGGAAAAGTACAGGAATGTGGTCACATCAACACAGCTGTGAGGAAAAACAATGACAGAGTCACTATAGAAGATACACAGAGAACATCTGAGAACACATTCATTCTTTTATTCATTTATTTCGATTTGCATTTATTGACTTGGCCTGAATTATTATTATTATTAAACAATATGCAAAACAGAAGCATTTATATTAGTTTATCTAATAATAACTTTGATGTACAAATTTAAAGTTGAGTTTAATTGTTCAGTTGAATATGTTGGTAAAAGACGAATGCTCACCACAGGCCCTCAATGATTTCAGCACAGAGCAGAGCACTACCTAACCCCTGAACCAGATTCAGTATGGACAGGATCCCGGCGTACACATAAAAACCTCTCTTGGCTGACGGCAGAACAGAGATTGAGAGATCACAGTAATGATCACAAGACTATTGACAACTCTAATTGATTTTCTTTCTTGTTCTGTATCTGTCACAATGACAGATAGCATATGGAATTATCCATCAATGTTTTTGAATACAGAGAGACATTGTGTATTTATTTACTCACATGGTAATGAGATTCTCTCTCTGAGTGGAGTTTTAGGAAGAATGACTATCAGAGAATATACCTGAAAAGAATTTATTCAGAATTATTCAAATGAAAAATAAATAAATTAACATTTAAAGAACACAAGATGAAAAGGAAAAAAATTATACCAGGAAAAAGAAGCAGGAACTGGCCAGCCAGAAGTGCCGCCCGCCGTGACCGTAGATGTTGAAGTCTTTGGCTGAGAGATGTTTATCTGGGTAACGGATCTCCAGAGTTCCCTGACGGAGCAGCAGATGTTGTATTAAAACAATAACTTATGTAAGGCTATGAATTACTGTGATTGTACTAAGGTATATTCATTGTAAAATCTCTGTAACACACAGCGTCTCTTCTATAAAACTTTTATAAAACAGAGAAAGTAATTAATAATCATAATATACACTTTTTATAATGTAGCATAAACTGTGCAGGTTGCTTATGACAACCAATCAGTTTTGTTGTAATAGTATTTGTATTTTTACTACCAGTATGTAATTAGAAGCTTTTTTGTGGTAAATGTAGAAAAGATAACTTATACTATAGTGTTTGTATCTGATAGATACCTGTGTGATGGAATAAGCCAGAGACAGGACTGCGGTGATAGCCAACACACGCTTGATACTGGACTTACTCTCCAGATGACCTGAGCCAACACCATAACAAAACATGTCAATTTGCAGACCTGAGATCAGTGTAAAGCATTGAAAAACATCCAGAATGTAGAAACGTACCAAAAGCCAATCCGAGTATGATGACGCTGAGCTCAATACCCAATAAAAAGAAGCGTGTGATTTCCCAAAGCACCTACATGCACAGAGACATCAGCAAACATGACAGTCCTGTCACTGCATTTATTACAGTATGAAAAAAGAAATTTCAATAAAACTACAGTATGTGTCTGCCACACATTTAATGATATTTTTCAGTACTGAAATAGAATGTGTTTGTGAACAGTATTTCAGAGACTTTAAACTGAGGACTGTTGTGTAAAAAGACTTCTAACATCCATTGATTAGAATAGAGAATGAATGTAAATGCAAATGTCAACCTTAAGATGAAAGTATAGTTTTAACCAAAGGTATTCCGCATATTGATATGTCAGATGTCAATATTTGGTGGTTTAAATGCCAATGTGAAGTCTTTCTTAAGGGTTTTAAAGCACTTTTCATTATTGTTTTTAAAGCATAGGTCTCCATAGTCAGGTAAGTGAAATAGAAAACTCGACTGCGTAGCCTGGTATTTTCTGATGTCTGGACTCAATCATCAGGGGATTGGTAAAATATAAACAGACAATCCAGCATATTGATAATAAATACATTCTCTAAGAATTTATATTTTAAGTTTTGACAAAAAAATGTCACATCCATAACACTGAAATTTCGCAAATGAAAGAGTTTCAAAGTACAATAACTTTATGGAAACCAGTAATAATGTATCAAGAAATTGACATTACTCGCTAAATAATAAGTCAAATTCATTGACCTGAAGCCCTAAATCAAATTCAAGAGTTATGAACGATACCAAATTGTATCATAGCATAATTTTGTAAAGAATAAATATATCACACTAATATTACATATTTACATGTTTCCCAGACAGGGTTTAAGCCTAGTCCAAGACTATCTTAAATGTTAGAAGTTTCTTGAGCGAAAACAACTTGCAATGACATACCTTAAAACATACAAGTGTGATTGTTTCGTCTCAATATGTACACCAGTTATGTTTCTTTTGTAAAATAATGTTTTTAAAAATGACTTAAATATCCTAATTTAACTAAGGCCTAGTCCTGGTTTAAAATAATCCCTGTCCGGGAAACTGTCCCTTAATGTTAGTAATTCATATCTACTAGCTGTGGACTAGCTGTATTCATAAATAGTTATAATTTAAGAGCGTGTCATGGGATGTGTGTTGCACATGTCCACAGTAATGACAGAGAAACAAAAATGTGTTAGGAACATAAGGATGTCTCCCAGAGTGACGACAACATCTTGAATTCAAGAACAACAGATGTCAATGACAGAAGTCATTAATAAATGTGTGGGTGTTGTGTTTTACCTTATCTATGAGGGTGGCGGCACTGGATGTGCTGACTGTCATGGACACTATAGCACGTGTGATGCCCACTGCAGCTACTACAAACACCTGAAGCATACAGAACAACATCCATTTATAAACTGATGTCCCACTACAACAGACTATTGACAAATGCTCAGGTCTCTCCATTAACATCAATCTCCTGCAGTATAAATCAAATGCCCTAAAAATTATAAATCCAAATGCTTAAAAAAGTAACAAACTCTACTCGGTAAGTCACATGACATCAGGCTTCTTTCATGTTGAGTCAGGGTTACACACTGACGTTTACTACATGGGGCAGCTCTCATTCGGAATGGAAATTCCAGGTCAATGCCTTTGAAACGTTCTGGGGTGCTTACCAGTATATAGAATGCCACAAAGATGGGGCTGGACGTGAGGCGGATCTTAGCACGAGCAGAAGGAAGTTTCCACATTAGGAATATCAAGAACGCCACATTCGGGATCAGCAGCATTAGGTCCCAAAATCGAACCCTGACCAGAAACAAACAAAAACAAACGCTTATAAAAGCACTGCAAAAAAAACACCAACTCTATTGCGGGGTCAAGTCGTGATCATGTTTACAACAGTTACTCTGAAAATAAACATGTCTTTTATTACTGGAATACCAGCCCACACACATCTAAAACAGGAATTTCAAATTTCACCAGTGATGGAAAGTACCCGTTTATACACACACATAGTCTTCGAGAATTTTTATTCTCCGAATTAGTGTTGGGAAACAAACACATATTTTACTTACATTTCAACAGTGATATTTACATAAAATTGAAAAATATAAAATAGTAAAAAAGCATTTACTTTGCTGATACCTGCTGATTTATAACACAATTTATGAAAACATGTAAAAGACACTTACATGTTTGCAACCTGTAATAAACTACGTGTATTAACTTCTCAAAGGCTCACAGGAAAGTTGATGTTTTTATTTTTCCCTGTAGTGCCTCCCCAACACAAACATAGCCTTTAATGGGCAAGCAAGACGACGTCTTGCTTGCACAACATATCATTTGAGCTTTGAAAACTATTTAATAAAACAATCCAATACAATTAATAACACATTTACACGTTTAATGAGAAGAAGTCATCATGGCAAAACCATCAAACATGCATCTTTTCTGGTAAGCCTATAATGTCTTGGACATGCAAATTGTACTTTGCAGTGCTGTAGTGTAGTTCTGTCTACAGAAGATGTAAACTACCTTCTGGGTCCCATGAGATAGGAAGTATTTACTTCAGTTTGCACAGAAATAAAAGCAGAACTAAAAGCTCATGTAAATACCCTGCACCACTCCAGTGAAGGTCCTAGTGTTAAATCACACAGAACTCTCTTTAGTCTACCCACTGCTAAATTTTATTCAGAAATTTGAACGTGGCAAAGAGCCCAGACCAAACTACAGTCAGTATCACACACTTATCATCATACTGCTGAGAAACTTCAAATAACGACTATGTAGGCTATATACATAGTGTATGTGCAGCTATAATAGACTAAAACTGTATGCTTAGTCTACAAAAGAAACTTTAAGAACATTATTTTAAACAGACATTTGGTCATTTTAAACAATGACATGCAAGCATAAGCAAAGACACAAATCACAACTCTAAACCTGTGGCTTTGTTGAAGTGAAACTGGAAACAGCTTTGCCAGCTTAGTATCCAGCAGATTTAACCTACAAAAGAGAAGGAACATACTCTGTCTACAAACAATTTTGAAATGTATAAAGCGAAAAAGAAAGTACCTGGAATTTCCAATATCTTCATAAAGTATCTGTAGACACTTGTGTGGTTTTGTGATGTTAATCTCGTGGTCTGGAATGATTTCAGAGCTGTTGTCCACTGTGGGAAATACACTGGTATTGCCATAATAAGCAACGCTTACAATCTCTGTAAATACCTCCAACATCCTGAATTAAACCTGTGTAAACATACAAATCAGCTTCAATTCACAGTCACCTGTCAACATTTCATTTCAAATTAACAAACATATACATCTAGAAGAAAATGATAAAAAAAATTGATAAAAATGTACAGTGATTACATGCATGCATCACATTTAAATACATGGCACATATGCTAGAGTTAATATTAGTAAATATGTAGAGGTATATATAAATACACAACAATGACAATTATAATATCAGTTTAGTTCAAATTAATACCACAGATGCTACTTTAAGGCATCGGAGTGTCACAATGCCTCGTTTCAAAACGTATAAATATATCAAAGTTACTGTTCTGGAATGTGTTAAAGCGTTAAATAACAGATATCAGAGTCTATGTAATCAAACTTATCACGTTTTGATCTAAGTAAAAATCTAAAGCATAATGAAAGGTAATATGTATCTCAACGGAACTGCAGAGATGTAACGTTAACGTTAATATGTTTGTGTTGAATTATATCATGTGACACACGACATATCAGGTGATAAACCACAACAACAAAGCTCACCTTAAACTTCAACGATTTCTGATCAGAGACTGATGTTATCCAGTATTACTGTCACCATTCGGTTTATTCGAGTCATAATCAATTTAATTCGTATGTCGGTTGTTTGTTGTTTACAGCCGGGAATGAAACTGATGCGTCAGTCGCGTCGCTTGTCAGATAAAAGTCAGCGTGAATGCCATTATCGGAGCAAAGATGGCCGCCGTCTGTGCGACACTTCAAAATAAAAGACTCTAGTAACTTACTAAGATGATGGCTGCTTTCTAAGACTTCAAAATAAAAGACTCAACAACTTCTCAAAAGTGATGTCAGCATTTAAGCAACACTTCAAAATAAAAGCTTTAAAAATAGAATACGATATACAGGCTTTTCAAAAAACAGCACTCAAATAACTGGAAAAGGTCAATGGCTTTTTATTTTGATTTAGAAAGACAGAATATAGTAGAAAAGCATTAGCATTAGCATTACTTGAAAAGAGTTTATTTTCATACATTTTATTTGTGCAAGAACAATGTGATATTTTTTAATGTTGAAATGTTGCTTATATTGAAACCAGCAAGGCATAAAAGGTGAACATCTTTTTGGGGGGTACCATCTCTGAAACATGAATAATGAAACAACCCATTGAAAGTTTGTCCATCACAGCCTTGTTGTCATTTCTCTCAAAACAAAAACAATTTTTTAAGGTAGCTACGTCTTATATGAAATCACTAGCTTACTGTTATATGTGCTTTGGGATGACCAGACATCATCCTAACAGCCAGATACACAGGCTGTGTAAAGTTCACTGTAAACGTGTTAAGATGAGTTTTTTCCCCACTCACATCACTAATGCTATAAAAGGCTAATGTACCGCGACTAAAGCTGAGGTGTATCTCCACTTTCTTCAGAGACAGTGTACGTCTAAGTGGCGTGTCCTTTCCATTTTCATAAGCCCTCAGCAGGTTATCACAGTACATGAGGCACCAAGAACCAGCACTGCTCTCCAGTCCACTACCAGAACCAGAGCGGGGAAGCCCACCATAACACAAAGCTAAAACCCAGGGACACCCCTCGGCCTTCAAGCTCCACAGATGTTCTCCTCTAAAGAAGTTCTGAGAGCTCAGAGCCTGGAAGAAACTAGAAAACCTCTGAGAATGGGCTGGATAGGGCTGCTTTGCTACACTGAAAGACACTGTTTTAAGGTCCTCGGACAAGAGCAGGTTGGGGTGGATGGTCTCGGGGTCAAACGTCACCTCTGAAGGATTGAGGACAACTCGTAAAGCTCGCTGAACGGATCCAAGGCCAAGGCGGAGTTGAGTACTGTGACGTTCCATTTCCACGCAAACTTTTTTTAAATTGATGAAAAACTCCATTTCACTTTGAGAGTCCTCCGATGGCGGAGTCAAGCTGGAAACTTTGGTCTCAATCTTTTGGATCTCATCACTTAAAAAAGTGTCGTCATTCTCATCCTTCAGGGTACTGACATGGAGTTCTGCAGTCTTCAATTGCTGCTGAAGGTCTGATAGTATTTTTACTCGGTTCTGTGCAGCATCTTCTCTGGGCTTCAACTCGAACTCCAGATGCTTCATACCAACATTGCTGTAGGACTTAACTAGATCTACCATTTCCTCCAGTATACTGCCAACCTCTTTCCTCAAATTAGCATGTGTCGACTTAACCGAAGCCTCTCTTTTCCTTCTCTATAGTCAGTAGATCATCCACTACAGCAAGCTTTTCATGTACACTATTCATTATTGGAAGCAATCTAGATCTGCGTTCATTTGATTCGTTCTCCAAAGGAGCGTCTTGTTCCGAAGACCCACAGTTTTCATCCACAGCAATTATTCCGTTTTCTTTCCTAACAGACCCGTCGCTATTGCTGATCACCTTGTCTTCTACAGTGCATTGATGTTCATCTCTGGTTGTGACCATGATTCCGTCTTTGTGGCTCTCAACAATGTTTTTGAGTTTAATATTTCTCGGTAAGTTCTCTGGGCTGAGATGTTGCTCTCCACACACTGGGCAACAAAGTTCTTGAGAAGTTTTATCCCTCTCGGGTGTTTCCAAACAGGTCAGACAGAAACTGTGGCAACAGGGTAGTGTGACTGGGTCAAGAAAGATATGAAGACAGATGGGACAGATGAGCTCCGACTCTAGACAGCTCTCAGAAGACGCCTGAGCCATGATGTTTGTTTCTGTATAATACAAACAAGGCATAACAGTTTATTATAATAAAGGCTGTACACAAATTACACAATGGCTGTTGGTATGGTTACATCTTAAAGCGGCCGTCCGGAAGATTGGCCTATTTGTTGCCATCTCAGCTTGAAACATAAAATGTCAGTTATTTTCTTTATGTGGGTTGTGCTGATGAATCCGAGCTCTGTGCTCATTGACTGCTCACTGCATGAGAGCGCATCTGTACATCAACATGATAGATAATGACTGTGTCTATACCAGATACAACCCAAAACGTTTAAAAACATCACTAATATAGAATAAATTGTAGCGTGGTTGTTGCGTCACACCTGATGTAGACAACAACTCTAAATAACATGGAACCGCCTACATTACGTCCTACAAGTAATATATCTGTCATCTGAAAACTCCACTTTAGTTCTGACTTAATGAAACAAAGACTTCACAAAGGAAATCACAATAGTTACGTCTTACCTGCAGATAAACCCATTAATGCAGATCTTTCTGATATCGGAGCCAACTCTCAAAATCACTAGATATTAGCTATTTGCTTTAGCACAGATATTCTGAGAAATGTCTGAGTGGTTTTGTGTCCCTGATAGCACACAAACATCTTCAATATGTCTATTGATATCTGCATTTACATCTTCTAGTCGATTTGTATTTATTATTGCTTATCTGCGATACGTCTCCGAGAAGTCAGTTGCCATGTAGACATTTAGAAGATGTTTATTAGACGTTTATCAGATATTTTCACCCAGCAAGTGTGTAAAAATATGATGTCTATATTATTGAAGTCAAAGGGAGGCAATGTTGTTTAGTTCCCAACATTCTTTATAACATCTTATTTGAGTTCTGCAGAAGAGAGTCTGAGTCATACAGATTTTGACATGATGGTGAGCAGCTACATGATTGAAGAATTTTTTTTAGGTGAACTATCCCTTTAAAGGTAATCTTACTTTTTGCTACACGTTTTCTTTTACATATTGATCATGATGTGTCAAAAAATATATGCCGTTTTTTTGCCAAACATCGTGATGCAGCAACTTTGTCTGTACTAAGCAGGAGAAAATGGTTTTGTACTACAGAATACTAGAAAGATATTTGCAGTACATACACTCCAGTGTTATAGACACTTCAGTGTAAAAATCTTAAATTAGATTTATTGTATAGCTTTCTTGTGCAAAAGTGGCATCACAATAGAGTGTACTTGGTGGGGTGGTTGCCAGAGCAGGACGTTTCCATGCACCAGCGTGTTCCTGGTAACTTAGTTACTCACTGCCCCAAATCAAAAAAGCCCAACCAAGTCTCAATGAAAGTTGTGTTTTCATAGCAAATTGTAAATATTTAATTATTTGTTTTATTGTTTTATACACACAGCAGGTGTGTAAAAATATGATGTCTATATTATTGAAGTCAAAGGGTTATAATATCTTATTTAAGTTCTGCAGAAAAGAGTCCGATTCAGATTTTGACATGATGGTGAGAAGCTACATGATTCAAGATTTTTTTTAGGTACTATCCCTTTAAAAGTAATCTTACTTTTTTCTCCACGCAACTGTAAGCATGCTTATGTACCCTTACAAAAATGACCCTAACTCAAAGCATGCCATTACTTTTATTCGTAATAACTCCCTAGTAACGACAATGGTTTTACAACAGTAACCCTTATTTAATCGTAATGTTTGAAATAAAACTATGGTGATGCACGTGATTATCAATCCGCCAAAACCATGGTTGCCCGGTACCTCAGCTATAATAAAACCACGGTTATACCGTAAAGGGTTCCGCTAATCTTTTGTTTCGACATGCTTTATAGAGATGGTCAGTGATATCTCCCATCTTCTCCACTAACGTTACTACTGGCCAACCACTTTAGCACTAAACCACATCACAAACTTGACGATCGATATAATGATAGAGCATACGCCATTTTTTTCATCCCAACGCGAAAGAAGGGGGTACATATATAAAACAACTCGCTTAGATAGCGAAGTAAAACTAAGCTCTCCGCCTTTAACGTTACATGCTAACGTATATCCGATATGCATTTATTTTATGCTAATCTGAAGTCAGCTCGATGTATAACGGCTGCAGTAATTGGGTGGCGTGAGTTTCGTTTTCCTGCTACGTTTACTGACTGCGGTGTTTAACGTTGACGTACTCGGGTTGTTTGTTTATTACTGTATAACACGTAGAATAAGGTCACGCGCGTTAATAACCCCACGAATATAATCACGTTACAGTATTGCAAATAGTTTCTTACATTTCTTCAACGATCTGTATGATTTAACATACTTACCAGCACGTTTCCTTGTGGATAACAGTGAAGTGACGCTGAATTTAGATTCACTGCTTGATATATTATATATATGAGATGTATCCTATATAAAACATGATGAATTCATCATAGCACAGACAGAAGAGAAGAGTTGCTGTTGTAACACCTGCCAGCAGAAGTGCATTTATAGCTTCACACCTTTATTTATATACTCGGATGTTTCCTGCTTGAGCTGCAGTCCACAACCACAGTTCAATTTCACAACAGTAAGATCCCATAATCCACAGGTTCACCAATGTTTGGTTCACCAACATCTGATGTGGCAACTGTGTCTGTTCTTAAGCTTATACTAAGCAGGAGAAAATGGTTTTGTACTACAGAATACTAGAAAGATATTTGAAGTAAATACACTCAAGTGTTATAGACACTTCAGTGTAAAAATCTTAAATTAGATTTATTTTATAGCTTTCTTGTGCAAAAGTGGCATCACAATAGAGTGTACTTGGTGGGGTGGTTGCCAGAGCAGGACGTTTCCATGCACTTAATAGCGTGTTCCTGGTAACTTAGTTACTCACTGCCCCAAATCTAAAAAGCCCAACCAAGTCTCAATGAAAGTTGTGTTTTCATAGCAAATTGTAAATATTGAAATGATTTGTTTTATGATGTAATTATTTTAAATGTGTAGAACAATAATAACACACCTGTTCTAAAAAACTGCATATACACCACCTACCCATCCAAAACATGCCTAATACCAAAGTTTAATACCCCGATCAAATGTAGCTAAATATGTCACATAATAATCTCACAAATTATTTTATTGTTTCAACATCTTATTAAACAAAAATGGCCTTTGTACCAGATTGTCCTTGTTTTAGCTTTAAATAAATAAAATTACAATTGCGTTGTATACAGTATATCAAAATTAACACTCCAACAATAACCAGTCCCAAGAAGTAAATATTTAAAAAGATGTACTTAAAAAAAAAACAAAGAAAAACTATTTGAAAGCATTATTGACCATTATTTGGTAGAGAACTTGAATGAAAAATACATTCATGAGACCCACAAAGCTTCCTGATGTTAAAGTTAAAGTGCACATACTTGTGTAAAGGCAATGAGTTCCAAAGGCTAAACTAGCTTTTCTGAGTATTGGAGAACTTCTACTGACAGCAGGTGAAACGCAGTGTTTTGCCATTGTAACTGCATTATAATCTAGTTAACTTGTTTATAATAAATCTCCTTTCAAAAATGTAATTTTTGCATTGTTTTCATGTAGGCTCACTGGGTGATATGTGTACGGATATAAATCTCTGACATATTGTGTCTGTCAATGCACAGACACATTTACTTTGGCTCTACATAAGCATTAAGAAAATATTGAGACAGTAGAAACGTGCAACTGATTCCTGATCAGCAGATATGATTTAGTTTGGAATTGAACCGGTGGAAGGAAACGAACAGTTGAATGTTGAGTCTAGTTCAGGGCATCCAGGTCCACCGGAGGTAATGGTTCTCTCCAGAATGAGAAATGACTGAACTCGGGACATTCGAAGGATGCGGTAAAATCTTTACAGAGGAAGGGGAAGACATGATCCACCAGCTCGCTGAGATGAGAGTAACTGTGAACACAACACACATACAAACAGATGTTTGTCCAGCAAATTTGTTATGTAGAATTATTTGTATTGTGTTGCACATTTATGAGTCATGCCGTTTTAAATGGGTGTTAAATATTAAATATATACTTATATTTATTTATATACTGTATATATACAGTGTGTCTGTGTGACACTGTATATTTAATCCTTACGAGGATTTGTTGCCTCTGGTCTTCTCCTGTACGAGTTCTCCTTTTGGGTTCACTGTGAAAATATGAGTCTCTGGTACACCAACTTCCTTATACGCATAAGCATCCTTCATATAAACAAACGAAAAACATGGTCAGGCTTTCCCACAATTCATAGGAGAGGAATATATGTTTCTAACTCAAGGCACTCACATTAGTTCTGTTGCCGAACGCAGCGTAAAAGGGCCATCTGCTAGGGAGGAAGAGATCTCTGATATCAGTGAGACAAGCGATCTTAAAAACTTCTGGCTTCTTCTCGATCACCTCCCTGCGAAAACCCAAACAAGGATACATTTTTTGTCATCAGTGTGTCGAGATGTGTGTATGCAGGTGTGTGTGTGTGCAGGAGTGCTCACCTATGTAATGCAGAAAACAGGCTGCTAGGAGCCAGTAGCACTGGTCCTTTAGGTAGAACAGTACCTCGGTCATTGACCCACAGTAAATAACCCTTAGTGATGTCTGCCATCCCTATGGCTCGAGCCGAACAGTACAGGAACTTGTAGCCATTCCTGCAAAAGAGGCCATGACACTCAGCAGCTGAAAGCTGATTGCTTCATAAATTACGATGACACAGTGAGCTTCAATAAAATCAGACAGTGGTTACAGTGGCATGTGTAGGTCTTACTCCTGTATTTTGTGATATAATTTGGCGATGCCGTGATGAGTCCAGTCTTTCCCAGCTGAGGTAAAATGTGACCCAGCGCATCTGACCTGACATGGTAAAAGGGAGAAGCGATTTATTTCAGCACATTACATAGATACCGTACACATTTACTACAAAAAAATGAATTAAACAGACCCTTTATGTATCTTAATGTGCTTGATGATTTTATACATGTCTATAACTCACTTTGTGATGGTTCCATCAATGTCCGAGATGACAATCTTGTCATCATAGTTCCACAGGTAAATGGCCGCTTCACAGCGACATGTGCCCTGGTACTGTGTGGTCACACTGAAAACCACTTTATTGGCTCCCTCACGCAGATTCAAACTCTCCTGACACACAAAACACAATTCATCCAGGTAACAACAGATGTCTGATGGAATTTATGACAGTAAATAGCTTAATACATTTTAATTAAAAATGTTAAATACATTAATTTTTATGAATAAATATATTTAGACTATTTTTTTATTTTAATAAATTTTTATTTTACTTAATTTGTCATAAAAAAAAAAGGCACTATTAACATATTCTTAATATAAAAGCAACATTGGACAAACAAACACTACCAAATGCACACCAAAAAAATACATCTAAACATTTAACTCTCCTAATTTTGTCATACACAGATTATATGGTTGGTATGAATCTTACTATCTGTTCAGAGGTCAGCCGCAGAGATTTACGATACATCTGACTTATGGACTGTGCCATGTTGAAACTTGCAGCCTTCAGCCTCATGGAGACAGAACCGTCTTCATCACTCGAGAGTTCAATAGAGGACTTCCTACACACAAAAAGAAACACAAAATAATTCCTGACTTATGGGACAAACATCAAATTGCAATATATGGACATATAATTTTTCCCTAAATGACACTTACTCCAGTAAAGTGGGTCCAGTGCTGGAAGCGGATGCTTCAGGCTGATTCGCCTCTGATTCAGGGTTTGGATTTCTCTAAATGAGAAACACAATTTCGTTGTAGCTCATCTAAATAGTCTTTCTTCACTGTGTCTATTAGAGTGTATTCATCTGAAGAGACTTAGTTTAAACCTCAATATTGTTCATGTCTTTCTTCCTCCAGAACCACCAGCGGCCAGACTTTTTTGGCATCTTATCTTTAACTAGTTTGTCAATGGTGCTCTACAACAGAAAAATATCACACATTATCACTAAACGATTCTTCATTAAAATACTGATCTGAGATCTCGGACCTGACCAACCTTTGGTAGATTTTTTTGGAAAGCTTGAACTGACAAAATCATTGGAGCAGCCACAGCCCAATTATAATATCTGAAACAACAGGAGAATAGAGTTGACGTATATTATAATCATGTCACAGATGTTTATTACGGGTTTATACAGAACATGCAATATACAAGAAAAACAACAACATGTTGTATACTAAAACATAAGTATAACACTAATACAATATTTTGTTGATAATAAAGTTTCATGAATAAACGAAAAATATCATTTAGCATGTCAAGTCACACTATTGAAAAATATGTTTTTTTAGTAAAAAAGTACTTTTTTTCAAGCCTGATTTCCAAACACTGTAAATAACAAACTTTAGACAGCGGTCAAACACTTGTGATAGCACTAACTTTGAGTTGATGCAGATGACTAGGTTTGGGTCTTCAACAATACCAGGGTTGTTGACAAAATCTTGAAACTTCACAAGATGCTCCATAAACTTTTCTGCAAAAGAAAAACGTTTCATTAAAACACAGGTTAACATGTCGTTACATGTTGCCCACATAAACCATTTTCTGCAAAAACAACTAAAATCCAAATCAAATCCAAAAGCTAAATCAAAACATACTGAGCAATGTTTTCAGAGCAGCTTAGGAAAAATCTAGTTCTCACACGCTCCACCAATACCTTTACTGATCTGACTGATATCTCCTCGCCCGCACAGGGACATAGTCACATCTAGCGTGTCAGTCGTCGAGTCTGACAGATATTCCGTGCCGCTGTCTACATTGGCGCTGTTCAGTGACTGAGGTGATGGAGGAGAGGGCTCAGGGGGCTGGCTGGTGCGAGGATCCAGGTCAGAGCAGCAGGACGACTCCAGCTCGCTTATAATAAAGAGGAAAGAATTTGAGAAACGTAGTAAAGCAGAGAAAAGGGAGAGAGTTGGCATGGGGTTGGGTGCGTTTTTTCCAAGCAAATATTTCACTTCTAACCTCTTAGGGAAATAGAGAGCAGCAACATTAGGGTCAAGAGAGGACAAGTCGTCAAGATAGATGTCAGATGGTCCCAAATGATGACTGCGCTTGACTAGAAAAACAACACAAGTTATTGAGCAAATGCATGAAAGATATGTCTTACCCTGATTCGCAGTGGTAAGCTTATAATAATGATTTATAACTTGCGCTGTCATGTCAGATTTTGGGCTGGAAATGTCAGTTTGATGTAAAGATAAGTACATAAAGTAACCTGCAATTATGTTTTAAGAGATGGCGATAAAGATGCTGATTATGTATCTCATAATTAATGCATGTTTTTCAGTCCACTACCTTTCCTCTTGTCCTGAGGGTCTGCTGATTTCGAGGACTCAGCGAGAACCATCTGATCCTCTGATTTGATAACGGCCTCCAGGGTTGGCATCAACACAGCATTTTCACCATTTTGATTAGTCCTGAAAGTCTCTAGCCCCGCCTCCTCCTCTGGCTCTCCTGAGCTGTCTTGAGAGCTTTGGGCGATAGGCTTTGGTGCGGTATTGATCAAGTCTGCCGAGTTTATGACAGTTTCTGCTTCTAAAACTTTAACAGCGTCCACCTCGCTAAATGTAACACGAGTGCTTGCTTGACTTTTGGAGTCATCTGAGACAATTGTACTATCATGGATCTCTGTACTCTCTATGGGAACTATGGTACTAGCAGGACTGTTGGCAGGATCGGTCTCATGGATTGTGTTTCTTGGTCCGGTTGATGTTTTAGCTTTATTGTCTATACATCTAACTCTGTCTTTGATCTCCACTGCAGTCCAGGGTTGCGAGTCGTCTGTAGACTGCAAGGTCACGACATGCGTTTCGGTGACCCTGTCGTCCAGCTGTGTGTTACTTGAATGGAGAACTTCATGAGGAACCGAGCTGGTTGTTCCAATCTGAGGTTCTGGTCTCACCACGGTCGCCGGGGAATCTGCGTTCTCAATGTCAAATGATGCTTGACGGTGGATTGTCCGGAAGTGGGAGTGGTCAGAGGGCGTGACTGGGGAAGGTGGGTTATGTTGGGCTTCTGATTCTTCTTTCTCTGCCTGGCACACCTGCACAGAAGAAAAAAAACTATTAACATGCTAGTTTTTTCCACCAGAGATTAAAGCTCTCTGCATATAATAGATAGCTACAGCAGGGTACCTTGGGAAAAGCGCCCCAGTTCCATTGCATCTGAGGTCCTAAAGGCTCATGCGTCTTACACAATTCTGAATCGCTCTTAGGAGACGGAGGGCGACTGTAGAACACACTACAGAAAGAAAATCGGTGAGGGTAAGTTTGAGGGAGAAATCCATCCTATGTATAACTAGACAGGACAGACTAATAGAACAAAGTCACCTTAAGATTACCTCTCATTGACAGAACATTCTCCATCGGAGTGAGGATGCACTTCTCTGCTCTGAGGTTCCTCACTGGGTTCCTCTGACATTGAGTAGTATATAGACTTACTATAATAAAACACAAATTACGAGTGAGTTACCCTGTAAAGCCCACAACCTTCTTCAGTCACTTTCAGATGTTTCTAAAGAAGAGGTCAGAATCATCTATCAAAATGACAGGAGCCCAAACAAGATGTTTTAGAAAAACAGCTTGACCAGACAGTGGTCATGGGGCATTTTATTAATTTATGGTTAGTACTGCAATCCATAACTTTATTTAAAGATAAAAAATGTGTTTAAAACTGTCTAACAAAAATTCACTCTTAAAAATAAAGGTGTTTAAAAGGGTTCTTTGATGCCATAGAAGATCCTTTTGTCTAAATAGTTCCATAAAGAACCTTTAACATCGGAAGAACCTGAAAAGGTTCTTTGTGGCGAAAAAAGGTTCTTCAGATTATAAAAAGGTAAGGAAGAGATGGTTCTGTAAAGAAACTTTGACTGAATGGTTCTTTATGGAACCAACAATGGTTCTTCTATGGCATATATATATATCTTGAAATAATAAGGTTCTATCTGCTTTCTGAGGAATTTTGGAGTTTTTGCATTCTATGTGACTTTGTAGAAAGAACCATTTTTTTTCTTAAAAAAGTCCTAAAATGACCACACAATAAAAAAAAATCACATAGTGCAAATGAGTGTGTTACTTAATAAGAGTATGTGAACTCAATTTGGACAACATTTTCAAATACAGAACCTTTTAATTCCAAGGCGACGTAATAATTTATATAGAGCTAACGGGTACGATTTCGCACAAACTGTCAGTAAGACGTAACTTGACTTCAACACACATAAAGTAAGAAAGATAACCTGCAATCTTACGTCTCAACCAGAGATGGTGATATAGAGTTAAAAGTTATGGATTGCAGCTTTAAATAAACTAGCAAACAACTCCAACCTCATCACCATCGGCGACTCCTCCTTATGGACATCCTGGTCTAAACTTTCTTTCTCATCCGATGAGGACGTGGCGTCCAGGTGTGTGTCGGAGCGTGCCCGCTTTCTGCGCCGTTTCTTGCGGTGACTGGAGGAGTTGACACTGGAGGGAGATTCGGTAAACTCAGAAACTTCTGGAAGGTCAGTGGGAATCGGAGAGGTGCAGAGGTGAGCAGGAACCCTCGTCTGAGAGAGAGAGCATGTATATTGTAAAACCAACAATACACATTTAACACAGAGGCATTACACAAGCGATTCATCTACGAGCGACGTACCTCAAAATCCTCATTCTCTTCCACGAAGAACGCCTCTCCATTATCGCCCAGTTTCATATGCAGATTCACAGGCTCACCGTTGATCTCAATATCCACCTGAGGACACATTCAGGGTTTACATTAGCTGGAAAACACACCTTCAGATTGCCGTGTGTGAAGATTCTCCCAGTCCTCACCACTTTCTCTTTGGAACGAAGGACTCCCAGTTTTCCGAAGCGCACGTGGAAAGGCGAGCACTGGAAACTGCCATCTGGCTGTCGAACAACGATGACATCGATTCCTCCTGTGAGCGTGGCAGGGTTGAGTCCTCGATAAAGCTCTTTAACAGTCACAAAAACCGTCTCTGCCAGCTGACCCACGTAATTCATCGTCTGACACTGAAAATGAAGACAGTCGAGTCAGCCGCTTGCAAAATATTAAGTTCAAATGACAAAATTAGAACAACATTTCAGGTTTCTTCTTGTGACGTCAGATTTCTCTGTTCCAGAGATTCACCAGACACTTGTAACTGCAACCTTTGCACACAGAGCAAAAGTCTGATCCTCAATATCTTAACTTTATCATCAGACATGTCGGCAAAAACAGTCATGCCGAAAGTAAAATTACTGTGTTTAGTTTAGGTTTTATTTTTTCCTCCAGACAAAATTATGATAGTAGTAATGTACATGGGTCAAAGTGTACCTTAACTTGGGAAATAAATAATGACCCTTCACCTATAAATATTTGAGAAAAGATGAATATTTAATCTCTGTTTAAAGTTTAAGTAGCACTTTGAACATGTTGAAACAACTTTATTTCCCATAGGGCCACAGTGATTATTATTGAGCCAAGAATCTCTCTGAAGTTCTGTTTATCTTTACTACAGAAATATAGAAAGGCCCCAGAACGTTTTCTTTATCACATATACTATGTGACTTTTATATGACATAAGTAGCTGTTATGAAAGCTAATTTTCTGCACTTCTGAAACATAGCAACATCTACATAGACTGATCTATGAGGATCCTTACCCAGATTGACATATGAGATTGATTTCCTTTTCCTGTAGAATCTGAAACCTTCCAGCTTCCATTGAAGTAAGTTCAAAGCTAACTGCTCTCTATCTGGACTTACCATCCACACCACAAAGAACTTTGTTACGTTTAAAATTCAACCCCTATTCTGTCTCTCTCATTCTCACTCTGTCTGTAATGGTGTGGAACTAACAAAGAGGGCGACACTAGTTATTTTGAGAGAGACCCAGTACATTCAACTGCTCCCACACCATACATACAGCTTTAAAACATACAGGTTTTTAACTTTTAGTCGAAACAAACACAAACAACAAATATGTATGTGTGCGTGTGTTTGGGGAGACAGAGAAGAGACACCAGCTGAGTAATTGTATCATTTATAGTATAATGATAGATGACAGTCTAACTTTACAATGTGAGTCACAAATGATGCGGACATTCATTCCAGTGAAGCTGTACTGAACATAGAACATATAAATAGAACATTATAATCTTCATGATGACTAAACAAAATATCTCTACCAGGACAGTAGTAAAGTTATATTATCTCCGTCCAAATCTTCTACTGTTTAAATTCTGTTATGTCTATAATGAAAAAACAATAGAACGCTGTGTCAGCCAGTTTAACAGGAACAGAGGAATTTGAAAGAATGAATATAATGATTAATCATTTCTTTAATCTGTTAAGTGTAGTGTTATCTTTTCTTCAAATGACTCACTTTGGCCTCCTTCTATTCTTATTTATCCTCAATTTAAAGTGAATTTTAATTAAATACATGTTACCTCAATTAATGTTAAAAAAAATTGTTTTATATTCAGTCTGTTAAAGGGGCCCATCAATAGATCTCTACAGTCATCTTGTGTGACGTTACCCACAAAAATACACAAGCGATTTTGAATTACGAAAAATGCTCAGTATAATCTCAATGAGATTCTTTAAAATCCAACATCTAAACTTAGAAGAGCACAAATATCAGGACTGTGTTAATGAATGGATGCCATATATTTGTAACCAGCTGCAGTAAGTAAACAGTATCACGTGACTCCTGAAACTGGTAAATTCGTCTTAAATTGACAATCCCGAATACATAAGAAAACCACTTAAACAAGATTAGAAGACACATTTGAAGCACATTTTGATAACCTTCATTCAAAATAATATTACCAGAGTTGAAAAATGTCCCAAACAGTAGATCGATGCAAATGTATTGTTTTGACTACTGTCGACTGTCAACAGAAAGACCAAAACCACACCATTTTTCAAAAAGCAGCTTTTTGTTCAACATAAAGACATGTTTACTTATATTTGTACATAATGAATATAATACGAATACTGTTACACTTTAGAGGCATGTCAGAATGTGACTGTTAGACCTTGATATGTTGTTTAAGTTATCGAAAATTTTTAAACGTCCCACACTCCTTTTTTATAATCGCGGGACAAAACTGCCAAACAAACACATTAAACTGTGTAAATCAAGCGAAATTATGAAGTTATTTTGACTTACCTAAGGCACACCAGCAACCTTTAAAAACTTCCTGCACTCACACGCACAGGAACACACGTCAGCACGCCAATCAAACTCCAACCAATCACGGGCAGTGATTCTCAGGACACGCCCTCTTGAGGATGCTTCTGTTGACGTGTGAGTTTGTTTTCTGTTATTCAGGCACCACTAGAGGGAACCTGACTTTTGTTTTTTTATCATTATTTAAGGGTACAAAATATCATATCGTGCACATTTATTTTGTTTTAGCTCGTTCTTATTGACTGACATTGTGCAAACGACATTTAGTCTTGTAATATAATAATAATATTTAACAGAATCATTTCATGCTTATGTTTAGCTGTTCTGTATTTGCCAAAAGATCTGGAAAATCACACGAAATGAATTTTAAAATAAAAAATAATACTGTAAGTGATTAAGAGATATTCCTTAAAACATTTGGATCCCTCAAAATGTCTTAGTCTATGGATCTTTATGTGTGTTAGAGCAATAAAGAAAATAAATACTGTCTTTGATGTGCATATGCTCAACTGTTTCGATACTGTGTAAGCACACACTTTGGAAATATTAAACAACTCTAATGACATATTTAAAAGTCTGTTCCAAGGTGGGCAATATAATAACATAAAGACTAAACCGTCTTTTTCATTCACGCTAGAGAATGAGAATATAGACTTTGGTTCATGACAATAACCAAAGAACTTTCATAATAAGTGAGAGTGTTAGTGAATATTACTTATGATATTGTAATTTCCTGTCGCTCAGTGGTTAGAGCATGATGCTGGCTACAGCAAGGGCATGGGTTCGATCCCAGGGATTGCACATATTCAAAATACAAATGTGTAGTATCATGCAATGTAAGTTACTTTAGATATGAGCATCTGCCAAATGCATTAAATGTAAATTTTGTTGTTAATAGATTGCTATCTTATTGATATTCAGTAAATAACTTCAGTAACTTTTGCAGGATAACTGTACTAAAAGCATTCTAGACTAAGTTAAGAAACTTTCATTGCTTTAAACACATGCACACATGAACACAAACACATCCATCCTACACGCTCGAACACACAGACACCAGGCCCGGTTTCTCTAAATAAGGCAGCTTATCTCTTTTCCTGTCATCTCATGTTGATTTCTCAGGGTATCTCATCCTCTGTGTGCTGGACACAGAAACACACTCAACATTCTTTACCCATATATGGCTAAATCCCTGCAGTGGGCCGGCTCTGTTTGAGGGGACAGAGACTCCTGATTGGCCAGGAGGAAAATAGGAGGGGTGCTAAAGCTGATGCTCTGGAGAAACTTTTGTGTCTTAAACTTTAACTGTCTCGCTCTCCAGGACAAAGGCTGTTTAGTGGGCAGGACCGTCATTTCGTTAGCTCAAGTCGAGGTGAGTAATGAAGTGTTATTGTGTTTTGTTTGCTTGGTTTTGGGTCTTTTAAAGGCTTCAGAAGTGCTGTCTGAGTTTGGGAGAGTGAGGAAAGATCTGGATACAGTTGGTGACGTAAGTTCTGGATATGGATTTAAAACTGATCTGGGGTCTCCTCTCATACTGCTGAGGAAAGGTCATCACTAGATCTTGCTGATCTGAAACCAGCTGTTTCACAACGTTCCCGTAGAATCTGAGTTAAGGGCTTTATCAGAGTGAACGAGAGAGAGAGGAATGTGTCCAGTTTGAGGTTCTTGTAATTCAATGCAAATGTATGTAAACTCGCCAAACTAGATAAATTCTTTCTTTATTACATTTCAATG
Organism: Triplophysa siluroides; assembly: GCA_006030095.1. Classification (NCBI taxonomy): domain Eukaryota; kingdom Metazoa; phylum Chordata; class Actinopteri; order Cypriniformes; family Nemacheilidae; genus Triplophysa; species Triplophysa siluroides. The sequence goes on along the minus strand of VCII01000203.1, from coordinate 3,325,574 downwards.
GATCAGCTGTCATTAAAACTTATGATAAGAGCAGACTGTATGTAAAGAAGCAGTAAAAAACTTTCCTAGTCAAAGTGTCTTTGCAAGTCGCTGCAACTTGACGGTAAACACTCATCTGTAATGGTGTCATTGTGTTTGATGTCAAAGGTCCGAGATGAGACCTATAATATCATGTCATGAGACAGTTTAGAAAACACGAGCACAAAGTCACGTTTATAAATATTGGATTGTCATCACATTTGTTATCAAAATATCAAATCAAGTTGCATGACGTTGGAACTTTAACTGACTTCAATTTTCTGAGCAATTTTTGCAATGACTATCAATTCCATGGCGTCAATGTGATTTTTATAGTAAATGTATGAAGTTGGTCATGTAAAATCCTGTAAAAAAAACAGCAGCTGGAGCTCCAGAAGTTAAAAGTAAAATAAAAATGTTCCTGTAAAATGACATATCCCCACTGTTATTCTTATAAACGTACGGTCTTTTTCTATAATGTTTTTGACATTAGAAATGTCAAAAATACATGAAAAATCTAAGAAACAAAAATAGAAAATTCTGTAAAATTTGAGTGTTTTTACATTATACATGGAAATCTAAAAGGAAAAAGAGAAAATTCTGTAAAATTTGAGTGTTTTTACATTATAAATGGAAAATCAAAAAAAAAAAAAAAAAAAATGACATAAAACTGTGTAAAATAACACTGAGCATTTTTCTGTGATAAAAACTGATGTGTTGAAAATCTGCTGAAAAATCTTTAAAAAAAGGAGCTTTAAGATTCCAAAAGCTTTTTCAGAAACTATTTCAGAGAACACATAAATATGGGGAAAATGTGCCGGCGTCTGATGTCCTTCAGGCTGTTGGTCTAGAGTCTGGACAGCTTCTAAATTCCTGCATTTAATCCCAGAGCTGAGCAGGACATTGTGTCCTGATGACTGCGGTCAATACACAGGACACAAACACACACCGCATGCATGTCCTGAAAATAAGCATTTAGTTAATCAGTTACATAAATTCTGCTACCACCTCATAGTAGCTGAACAGAATAAGATGACAGGGCAATGGAATAATGCAGTCAGGGAGTTTAAAATAGAGCACAAGTCAAGCTCAAAACCAAAATAAAGTGACTATTGAATATTGTAGCAGTTTAGAACAGGTTTACATATGGCTATTACATATGAGGTATGAAAATATTCCACATCATTTGGTTACTGTATCAAGCAGATATTGATAATACTATGAATGCTGCCTGTCAGAAAAGAGCAATATATATACAGATAGGAAAATGGGTGCACAGACGTCCAGTATGACATGCAGCTATTGACGTGTGTATTTAGTCAAATTGAGTAAAATTCTAAACAAATAGTTTAGCATGTAATGAAGATCAATTAGTTCTTAATGAAAATTCTGTCCTATTTACTCACCCTCAAGTTGTTCCAAATCTGTATAAATGTTGCATCATTAGCGGCTGCACACATTTGTACGTATGTTTGTGTATTTGTAATGTTTCTCCGCAACATGTTAACCAAATTGCTAGAAAACATTGTACATAAATCATCACAATCTCTTGATTATCCTACATAAATTTGATTGACTACCAATCAAAATTCTAAATAATGACAAATGCAAATTGTAGCATTGAAACTACTTTTCCTAAAGTCACCACCGGGGGCGCTGTGACCAAAAGTATAATTCATTGCTAAAGCAGTTTAATTTATTAGCATAGTTGTCACTTTGTCCAGACACACCGCCATCATGTCCAGCAAACGGGCAAAAGGGAAGACCACCAAGAAGAGGCCACAGAGAGCCACCTCAAATGTGTTCGCCATGTTCGATCAGTCACAGATCCAGGAGTTCAAGGAGGCCTTCAACATGATCGACCAGAACCGAGACGGATTCATCGATAAAGAGGATCTTCATGACATGCTGGCCTCTTTGGGTAAGTCTTATTAAGATCAATAAATATTTTACTCCGTATTTGGCTCCAGAAATTAGGAATCAGGACTGTGATACCTGTGCTCAGGTAAGAACCCATCGGATGACTACCTTGAGGGTATGATGAGTGAAGCACCAGGTCCCATTAACTTCACAATGTTCCTCACCATGTTTGGAGAACGGCTCAACGGAACCGACCCGGAGGATGTCATCAGAAACGCCTTTGCCTGCTTCGATGAAGAAGGAACTGGTAAACCCCACCACTAGTAGCCTACATTTAACAATGTGTTATCTCTGTGTACTTATAACATGACCATATTTCTCTCTCTATTCGCTGTCTGTACCTGCACAGGCTTCATTCATGAAGACCACCTGCGAGAGCTGTTGACCACCATGGGAGATCGGTTCACAGATGAAGATGTGGATGAGCTCTTCAGAGAGGCTCCCATTGACAAAAAGGGCAACTTTAACTACGCAGAGTTCACACGCATTCTCAAACACGGAGCCAAAGATAAAGACGACATGTAGAGAATCAAATAAAGCAGAACAGAACATTACAGACATACATGAGGTGTGAAAAGCAATGAAGCTAAATATTCATTATCATGTAACACTGTTTGATGATCTAAAGAAGTTAACATAAAATACATTGTTATGTTTTATTAAAGGATCAGATTGTTAAATTAAATGTATATCTTTGGCTATTGTGTGAATTAACCTTAAACCTGCATTTAAAGAGTTAACCCAACAATGAAAATTCGGTCATCATTTACTCCCCCTCGTCATTCCAAACCTGTATGACCTTTTCTTCTGCAGAACACAAAAGAAGATGTTTCGAAGAATGTTGACAACTGAACAACGGCGGTACCCATTGACTTGCACCGGTTTTGTGTCCATCTAATAGAAGTGAATGGGTACTGCCGTTGTTCGGTTGCCTACATTCTTGAAAATATGTTATTTTGTGTTCTGCAGAAGTAAGTAAAGGCTTGACATCACAGAAGGGTGAGTAAATGATGACAGAACTTACATTTTTGGATGAACTATCCCTTTAAGACCTAATGCATTATGCTTCAGTTTTTGTGTGCAAGCATGTAAAAGATTATTTTTATTAGTATTGATGATTGATACAGATATTTGAGGCAATACGAGTATTTAAACAAACATTCTTACAGTACAACTAAGTGAAACATATCTGCAAATATTCTAACAAGTTACTTCAAACTGCACATCTTCAGCTGAGCTGTTTCTTTACCCATCAAACCCTGTGAATATCAGAGGTGTTGTCAAGTGTGTTATCTGTGGCAGCTGTCAGATGTGATGAATGAACTCACCCATAACTGCAATATTTTATACTTAAATAAAGGTGTAAAATTGGTCTATTGCAATTTCATTTAAAGGTTTGTGAAACTTAGCGGCATCTAGAGGTGATGTTGCAAATTGCAACCAACGGCATACGGTGGCTGACACAGGATAAAAATGTTTTCGTTTCTTAACACGCGCCCGTCGCCCCGTAGAGAAGTTTGTCTGTTTAGGGCTGCTGTAAAAACATGGCGAATACCATATAAGGGGACCCTTGGTGTATAGATAGGAATAGCTCATTCTAAGGTAATAAAAACACGCTTTATTATGTAAGGTCTTTATACACCGCTGAAAACATAGGTATGTATATTATATTGCATTTCTGTCCATATATCCTCCAAAAAAAAAAAAAATATCCACATTGGATCATTACCTCACTTAAATCTAAATTAAAATCCACAAAAAAAGGCAAACCATTTCTCCAAAACAAGAACACAAACAGTTATGAAAAGAAGCTTTTATTTCTCTGTATGCTTATACAAAATATGAAATGTTTAAGGCAGATATTGCACAGACTACAGAAGGTTTTCCTACACAAGCAGATAAGGCACAAATGCCACTTATTGAACTCTGCTATAGATACACATATACAAGCTAAAACCAATTTCACATCCAACTTCATGTATTTGGTCGTAGAGTAGAGGGCTACATATATTTGACGTATATCGGTGATAAGCAGCTGTGTGCCGAAGACAAAACAATATTGCCTGAACGTTATTTACATGTTTCACATTGTCATACGTAAGACCGCAAATAATAAAATGTTCAGAAATATTAATGTTGGTCATTCAGACGAGGTGAAAAAATAGAGCATTTTAAAAAATATATACATTTGCTTCCAGTACCGTCACAGGAATTAACAACCTCACAGTGGTTTAATATGTTAGTGAATTGAATCTGTAAAACTTTGATGTCGCTACAAAAATGTCTTAAAGATGCTAAAACTGATGAATTCCAAAAGGTATTTTAAAAAATATGATATGCACAACAGAATAATCTAAAAACTATAAAGCAACCTGAGACAACACATAAGCATCATGTACAGTACTACAGAATGTGACCTCTGACCTTTGGATTGACTGAAATGTTTACACCTATGCACAATAAAAACTAAAAGGAAATGCGGGTTACGCCAGCTTTGCGAGTAAACAGAAATAATGTAAAGTGACCTGATGTTTCGACAGCCATTAAAGCCTAATAGCCTACAGCAAAAAGAAAGACAACTGTAACTATTTGAAATGTTCTCACAGTTTCATGGAAACTATAAGTAGAGAATAAGAGTTCTTAGGATACGTTCACGAGGCGGATACATGAACTGTGTGTACAGGCTTTTATACTAATTTGGTTTAAGACACAAACTCCTCCAGTCAAAAAACACTCCAGTCCTTGCCGTTAAAATGCAACGCCTATACACAACGTGTGTGAAAGAGAACTCAACACGCTTATTAACACCGATTATCTACTCTACTCATCACCAGCAACACAGTCCGTGTATTGGAGGTAGAGTTCCAGCGTTACATGAGACCTTAAAGAAATCAATGCTGGTCTCGTCTTTGAGACGACCTCCATCTCGCATCCGAGACAGAAACGAGACGCGAGTAAAGACCTCTGCAGAACAAATCGATTTCCTGACATTCCACTGCTCATCGTTCCACACACATATACAGCACACGTGAAGCTCTGAGATCTTTTTTTGAGGTTGACAGATTGTGTGGCAGTTTTGACGTGATGACCAAAAGATGAGATATAAAGTGCAGGAAATATGAGGGAAACACAGCGCACGGTTGAAACGCACACATCTGAGATTTTGGTATTTAAAGGCTTTATCGGGCAAAACTGGAATAAAGTAATACATCTAAAAGACGACATTTAGCACCTAAACAGATTCTCATATTCAAACGCTGCATGCTGGTCTTCCAGAAACATTCACGGATATCAGTAAACCATGCTACATGACTACTAGACGTCTAACCCTATGAGAATACATTGATGCAGACAGGCAAACACTGTTTGATGTGGAGCTTCTACAGTTTCCATTCATCTAAAGTCACAGAATCTAAAGCAAGGCCACTTCTAGTATTTCTGAAGTCTCTTTTTTTCAGCGGTGAACCTGATGTGCTCATTTTCCTCAGGACCTTTGAGCATTTATAATATTTGAGGTTTAGATCTGCTGGTGTCTGTATGCGGTGGCCACTTGCTGCAAGTGAGAAATTTGAGAGATTCCAAAACTGAACATTTTGGAAGTTTGGTTTCGTTTTTTGAAGAGCGTATAACGGACCCATAAAATTCATGTAGTTCAAAAAGATAAAAGTTTTTGTTGAAAGAAAAGAAGTCTTTAAAATACATACTGATGTTGACCATTCAAGAGGAAAATTGTGTCCATTTGTTTACCGACTCAATAATCCATGTCGGGGCTCTCTGGGATCTTAGCAACATTCAGACTGTTTCCATGACAACCGGGATATATATGATTTGGAGACGCACTGTCAACATTTTAGTGTTACCCAGTTTTCCGTCTGCTTTAGAGACTTCTGACAAATATAAGAGTGTTAAGTGGATCGGCTCGCTTGAGTTTTTCCACTTTAGGTGCAAACATTTAAGTATCTTTCACTGCTTTCACATTCACTTGACACTTTCCGTGACTGTATTATTGGTGTACTTCGGACTCCACGTGTGAGCCACCGCATTCGGACGTGGACTGGTTTGCCGGATGCTCCACACTCCAGATGACGTGTAGTTGCTCGATTCCAAAATGTTCTTGCCTCCTACAACCACACTGGTGACTCCACCGTTGGTCAAAGCGGTCTGCACGACAGGAAAGCTTGGAAATGAGTGGGTTATGACAGGAACTGACACCGGTAATACTGGATTCTCTATCAATCCTGCTGTAGCATCACTAGAAGGCATCTCTTCCCTAGAACACGGTACTGCCTCTGAATCTCCATTCTTGCCAAGAGCACTTGAAAGTTCATCTGGTTCTTGTGTTGTTTTCTCTTTTTGTCTGCAGTTTTCCTGCTCGGCCGCCCGCTGCAACGCCGCATCCACTAAAAGTTTGAGATCGCTGAAATCTTGTGGGCACAGATCTGGAGGGGTGGGGGGAGGCGTGTTGAACAAGACCCCAGTTGGGCTCACTCCTCCCTGGGTCAGGACAGAGGTAGAAGCAGGCAGGGTGGTCAGATGAGGGTTTGAGGATTGATCTTCACTCTGAAACCCTTCACGTCTCAGAAGGCCGCTTGTGTCCAGTTGCATCAGTGCCTGAACACCACCATCCTGACTAAAGGCCCCTGATGATGGCAAACAACCCGCTCTAGCCAAAATGGCCGTGGCTGTGTTGCCCAACAGCCGCAAGTCCAATATTGGGGCAGAGCATACGGGTGAGGGACCAGGCGAAGAAGCCGGGCTTTCTGGGGATGCTGGTCTTTCAGGTTTGCTTGCACGCCGTGACATGGTAAACTTGGTGGGATCTTTGCCATCTTTCCTGAGGAGGTCTGGCAGGAGTCTCCGTCGAGCGTTTATGAACCAGTTACAGATCTGAGAAAGAACAGATAAAGGGCCAAAGATTAATGCGCATTTTAATCACTATGAAGACAGTTGAACAGCCCTCTGGTGGTACTGCAGTGAACTGCGTGCTGGGTCAGACAGCTGGCACTAATGGAGACCGGAGTGAAATCTGCAGCACAGGCCCTGCAGCCTGCATTCCTGTGCACTTACAACAGCACAGATCTCTGTGCTCAGTCAGCTACAAAATACAGCTCAGAGCATGTGTCTGTGGAATGTCTTTGACTTTTGAATCTGACTGCTAAAAAACATACACTAAATAAAACAAAGTACACTAGCTAGCCAACCATTACATTTTTAGCTTTAGGTATGGAGTCAACACGGCAAGAAGTGTCTGATGTTTACACCAAACTCGTAATGGTTATACACTGAATCGCATGCGCAAAACATCAACAACACGTAACACACAGAACGCTGTCATACAGAAATAAGCAAGGGTCAAGTCATCGGGTGTGTTTAACTTTATGCGGTGCTGAGCGGATGGGATATGAGCTGTTGAGTTTATGCTGGTGGGATAATCTGACAGGGTATTTAGTAGGGATGCACGATAAATGATCGTCCATATCGGTATCGCCCAATAAATGATACTTTTTAATGTTATCGATATTTGCCGATAATAAAATTTAGGCTGATATATTCTAGCTGATGAATCATTTCCTCTGGTTAAACTTCAGCTGCATGCTGCTCACAGTTCTCATACAGTACAGTAGGCTACTGCCTTTCTGTCGTGATCATTCATCCTGCTATTAGCAAAACATTGTTGATGTAGGTACAGTATGTAGATGTATATTCTAGACATATAGATTTATATATAGACAGTATTTAAGAATGTGTAAATTATAGGAACAAAGTTGCGCATTTTACTTATGTGCAAAATTGGAATATCGCATAAAACATTTGCGAATAAGCACAGTTTTCATCCAACTAGACAACAAGCCAAAGTACAAAACAACCACATGTTGAAGTATCAGCATCAGTCGAAAGATAGTATTTAAATCATTGAGCGTAACACCCAAGGTAATCATTTTATTTACATAACATCTAAAAATAAACGTTTTCACTGGGGAAATTGCTTTTTTCAATGACAAAAGATGTTTTTTAATAAATCCGGTAAAACAGTTAGAGCAGAAAAACATACATGTGATAAACAAACAACCCTGCTCTGCATTATAAAATAGTATGAAATATTACAAGTCGCGCTGGCAAAGTTGATGTATCGGCTTTATCATCTTCATTTTCCAGATCAGATTCGGGCTCGAATTGATATAAGGAGGTACCGATGACATTTATCACCTGTCAGTACAATTGCTTTAAAACCCGATGTTCCAAATATGGTAAGAGGTGTTCCATTTCCGTGACACGCTTGCAGTTTTCTACCAAACACTACGCACTATTTAACTGGCCAATCATAGCACACCTCGCTTTTCAGAGGGATGAGCTTTGTAAAAAATCAGCGCGTTTCAGAGAGGCGGAGCAAAGAGATACAAACATGCACGGTGTGTGGAAAATACAGCCTTTTTTAACCTTAAATCGTGTATACACATTGCATTACATCTAAAACAATCGATAATATTAGTTTAAGCCGTGTCATTTGACCCCTATAAGCTTGGAGTAAACACAGCGTCCCCTGCTGTTCAAAACATGTATAGCAATTTATGTAACATCTCAACCGACTTGAATCACGGCATATTATAATCGATTTTCAACCGGCACTTGGTGAATCGTTAGATCCCTAGTAAAAGGTTGAGAATATAAAAAGATCTTTCTTTATCAGAATTTCTGCATGTCTTATAGAATAAAGTACTGAGTGCGATAAAGTCATGTCTAAAATCATCATTTATTCGCCCTCGTGTCACTCCAAACACGCATGACTTGCTTTCTTCTGCAGAATAAAAATGAAGATACTTTAAAGGACGTTTGTCACCAAACAACATGGACCCCACTGACTTCTGTTGTATGGACACAAAACATTTCTCAAAATATCTTCTGTTACGTTTTCTTGAAGAAAGTCATAGAGGTTTGGAACAACATCTGGGTAAATAAATGAGAGAATTTTTATTTTGGGTGAACTCCTGAACTTGAACAATGACTGTGCTTAGCAATCATCGGACAAAAATGCTAAGCGTTTGCTCTCACCTGTGACACAGACAGGTGGGTTTGCCTCGACAGGCTCAGCTTCTCCACTTCTGAGGGATATGCGTTGAAGCGATGCTCATATAGCCAGTCCCTCAGAACCTGAACAGACTCTTTGGGGAGGTTTCCACGGCGACGCCGTTTGGCCGCGGCCTCGGTTCTTCTGTGACTCATGGAGAGGTTGAGAGGGAAACCGTCGTCTTCGCAGGGGTCGCTGTCAGACATGGCTGAAAACTCGGTGTCTCCATTGTGGTCGTCTTCAAAAGCTGAGATATTAAACACAGCAGAGAATGTCTCATTGTCTCAGGAAAAGAATGGCAAAGGAATGCAAGTGCATGAGTTTAGAACGACGTGATTTTACAACAGAAATGCCATTTTCACACATCCATGCTCAATTCTGAAGTATATTCTGCAGACTACTGCATCCCGTTTGCAATGTAATGAATGAACCATTCACAGAATACCTAAATGCTATTTTAAACAGGCCGTGTACACTGCTGGTGTATAAACACAGACAGTTACTCCCACAAACAGTTAACCAGATTACCGTAGAGCTGTTTGACTTCCCTGTGATTTTACACATCAAAAGACAACAGACTCCTAATAGCTTTTCCATTCGCACCTTCAAAACGACAAGACCCCACAGCCCCCCACAACTGAGAAACTTCAGGACAAAGAAAGAAGAATCAACTTATCTCGTGCTATATTGCTCTTTACAGGCGGTCCGGTATAAGAATCCAGAATTTACAATGGAGTTAGTAAATGGCCAGTTAGCAGTCATGAATAAACGATTGTTATGCTGAGATAAAGCTCTCGACCTAAACAGCACCATTTTAGCAACCAGGAATGTTATGAAACATTTCGATTTAAACGCGTTTATGTCACATCGTTTCATAACAGATGCTGTAAATACGGTTTTCACAATAATATCGTTTAGCGGGAGGGAAAATGTTGCTGTTTGGGTCGAGAGCTTTTTCTTGCGCAACTCCCGCAAACACGAGATTTTGACAAATTTAGGATTGTTATTGTGTGTGATAAAGGAAAGAACATTTTGACACGGTAGATCACACAAGCTTCATTTCAGAGCGTCTGTTTCTCCTGCTGTAACCTGAAGCCTGAGAGCTGAAATGTGGAAGTTCCTGGGTCCCACTTTAACAAAGCAGATTGTGTGTGTGTGTGTGTGTGTGCGCGTGCGTGCGTGTCGAACTGTATCCGCGTTACTGTATCATCTTTAGCACTTGTATGTTGCCAGATAAGCCACTGCACAGACGTTTGTATTATCATACAGTCTAACGCTCATTTAGTTAACTGAAAATTCATACCCTAACGCAAAAGTAGCCATGGCCTAGCTATAGTTTTCATAGGGTTTGATCCGAAGAAAAAGTCTCAAAACAACCATAGTTCAACCGTGCATTAGAGATTTCATTACATAAACTAAACAGTTGACAGACGCTGAGCTCATGTTAAATATGTGGGAAAACCCCGTCCTTCAGAACTTAATGCGCAACCAAGCCTATATGATTGTGTATAACTTAGCTTATAATAAACCCATTAACCCAAAATATGATTTAACAGAAAGGCAAGCTCAAACAAACACATGTTACGGTGCATGTTTGACGTATTGGATTGCATACGTCTAACGTTACGCGTTTTCATAATGTGAAGTCTGTTTCCAGACCACACGACAAACAAACGATTCATTAAAACATCATCGTGTTTCCATTCCCAACTTTCCCGCATAAAATACGAAAACTATACAACTACAATCTGCTCCCGTACACAAACACACGAGGGCCGCAGACGCGCGAAAACGCCAAACAAACAAACCACCAAACGTGTATAACGTCATTCCGCTTCAGGCGGCGCTGCGCAGATCGATCGGCGCATGACATCAAAGTACCGTGAGATCCGTGCATTCCACATGCTCTCGCGGTACGTTGATGTCACAGGCCGATCGGTCTGCGCAACGCCGCGTGCCTTGAAGTCGAACACACGCCTTAAAGTAACAAACGCACGTAAGTCTGTAAAGCTTCAATACTTCTGAAAGACCTCAAACGAGTCAAATAAACGGCGCGTTTGGAACGAGCAAATTACGCAACGTTAGAAAAATGTCCGCGAGTCGTGCGTTTAGAGACCCAAAAATCACAGCACGCATATGCACCGCATGCTTTCCTCGGGATGGGAGCCTGTAACAGTCCCTCGCCATTCAAACACACGCCGCATTTGCTCCCAACACAAAGCCACATGCACATTCCTCATCAAACCAACACACAGACACACTTTAATCAAACCACGTACAAGACGAGGCGTTGAAAAACCGTGCAAACCGTAACATGCAACCGACCTCTCTTGTTGGATTTCATCCTTGATGTTGGAAAGCAGAAAATGTTTGAAGTTGCTGGTCTGGAAATGCACGTCCTCCTCGACACACACGTAGTCTTTTCTTCTTGCAAACACGCACAGTTGTGTTCAATCAGAGCAGAGGTCCCATTAAAGCCCTAGAAATACACGAATCTGCCCTCATTCGTGTCAGGAAGGAAATCGTCCTGTTGACAAATATCTCCTTGTTTACCTGCAACGCTGCTTCGCCAAACTCTCTCTCTCTCTCTCTCTGTCTGTCTCTCACTCTCTCTCTCTCCCTGTTTCTCACTCCCTCTCTCTTTTTCTGCATGCCAGTGACAGGAACTATGGCCCTCCTACACACTGCGAGGGGCCAATGAGGCCCCACATCTGTGTCATCACTCTTTCATTCAAAACTTACATTACGTGGACTCAATTTTTATTAAAGTTATATTCATGTGAAATGTAACGTTTTCACACTTAGTTCTCGTTTTCCTCATAGACTTGATTTTGGGATTTCAAAAGTATGATTCACAATCCACCAACTCATTTTGTGTGTGTGTGTGTATGGATGTTTAATAAAATGAAATTATGGTTTTGTAGTCTAGCTCTTCTCTGGTGTTGCTTTACACTTCTGTATTTGCATTTCCCAATTTCATTCTAAAAGAGAGAAATCTTTGCATTTTCGTGATCTTACATAGGCCTACAGTATCTAATGTAGTATCACTGCACAATTTATTTAGGTAATTAATACTGTTTATTTTTTATTTAAACTATCTCATATTTTGAAGTATGCATGGTGGTGTCGGCATTGTATTATCAGGAAATAAATGTACCTCTATGTATAAAAAAAAAAGAAATAGCAGTTATCGATATATAGATCATTTAATCTATTTTATTTAGTTTTAAAGTTTAAAATCAAAGAAAATTCATTTCAAATGGGTTGTGAAAACAATATGTATTTACAAATATTAGCATTTTTCCAAAGCCTGTGGCAAATCTTGCTCTTTCGTATGCAGGAATGTGCAGTTAACAGTCTCAGAACGCAGGTGTGTGCAAAAACATGCATGTTCTCAGATGTTTCACATGTTTTTAGTATTCCTCTGTGTTCAAACAGAAATTCAATTTAAAATTCTGGTTAAAGAAACAGTCACACACACTTTAACTTGACTCAGATTTACTGTATTCCTAAAGAAAAGATCCTGACATACACAGTCTAAACGTCATATAGCATTAGACATACAGTAATGAACAAACCTCTAATCAGTAAAATATGTGCTTGTTTCATAAAATATTGATTATCAATCTTTATAATAATAATAATCTTAATTCTTGTTGCTACAAACTCTTGCATTTAGATAATTTACTTTTGACGGCCCTCAAAAACTACAATAAACAGTTGAATAATGAGAGGGTGTTCAGAGAGAGCCTGACATGAGATGCTCAAGCAGAGTGGTGAACATCCGGGGTTCAGTTCATCCCAGATGAGATGAGAGGGTTCCTACACTGCAGACCAGTCACTTATCAAGAGTATAAAATTGTTTGTCTAACTTCCAAGCAGCATGAACAGAGAGCCGGTGAAAAATCCCTGTGTTGCAAACGAAAGTCGTCTCCAAAATGCTTACATTTTTGTCCGCCACCCAAAAGGTGTCTTTTGCTGACACACACACTGTAATCCACAAGTGGTTGTGCTTGTGTGATATTGTCTTTAGGGAAGCACACAGACATGTAGACAACAGGAAGTGACCAGGAAATGAACAGTTTTCCTCTCTTACCAACTCGGAGAATGTAAAATGACACAAACATAAAAAGAAACTTCAAAACTCATAGACTCAAAAGATTTCAAATATCATAGCTGAATGTGGCCAAAATCGAACGTTGGCGTGACAGATCATGGATGACAAAATAAACAGCAAAATCACTTGATTCACACTTATGATAATCTGACATGATCAATTCAGATTAAAATGTGGACTGCTTAAATTCATATATATGTTTATGTACATCTTAAATATTGCGACATTGCAAAGACAACAGATTTTCTATATTGGAGACATTTGGTTTGGCTTGTGGGGTGAAATAAACAGTAAATAGACGGCAAACTCAATTTCATACACAATTTTCATTCAACTTATAAAATATAATGATGTCATATTAATATGTTTGTGCCGAGAATAATAAGATATGATATGCATACAACACAAAAATATTGTGGACATAAGTACATATATTTGGATTGAATTTAAGACCTTTACTCAAGAGCTGTAATTCTATTTTATTTCGTGTAAAGTTAATTTTTGAATTATTATCTTTCATAATTCTCATTAAAATGAAATACCACCAGAGATTTCACTTTAATTAAATTAAATACGCATTTTTACTAGGGCTGTCAAATGATGAATCGCGATTAATCGCATCCAGAATAAAAGTTTGTGTTTACATAATATATGTCTATGTACTGTGTATATTAATTATGTTTTCATAAATACAAACACATAAACATGTATACATATTAAAGAAATATTTACATGTATTTATTTATATTTACCAATATATGTGTTAATAAATACAAAATTATTATGCACAGCACACAGATATATATTATGTAAACACAAACTTTTATTCTGGATGCGATTAATCACAATTAATCTTTTGACAGCCCTAATTTTTACATTTTAACACGTTAAACTGTGTACTTGTGGTAAAATGTGCTTTGTATAAACAAAAATACGCAGACTCAAAGATGAGGCCCAATTTGCTTTGAGGCTAAATAAAATCGTCTCTTTGTTTCTTATCGGTTGTGACATTTGACCTGGACACACTCTTGAGGGGTCCTGTGAGATCCAACCCATATAAAAGTAGCAAGTTGCTCAAACATTACGTTCCCCACAAGAGAGGCACATACTATGTATTCCTGCTACATCCAAAATAAACCGTGTTAAACTTGACTTCCAAGCATCATCTAATGAAGGACCACAGGATATGACATCAACTATCCAGCAGAACCGGTTTTAAGCTGCGAGACACTCTGAATGTGTCTGTATGAATATAAGAGGACCATCAGCACACAAAACAGGTGCTAACGGCCGACCGACACCAAATGGACAAAACGACTGGGAGAAGTTCAGAACAGAAGATCCAATTTACATCATTAGAAACAACTCAACACACAATAGGAGACGATCATTGTGCTATCCTGAAGGTTTGGGGGGTGTTTTGAATCGCATGAATAACTTACTGAATGCAAAGGTGCTTTAGAAAACCGATTATGTAGACACATGATGAGCATGGTCCCAAAAGTATGTGTCTGAAATGTGAAAATTAAAAATAAAAGTCATTTGTAAGTGTAACTAATGTTTTGGGACATTCTGGTGCGTAAAGATGTTTTCTTACAATTTATGGACCAAATAAACTCATGTGCTTTTGTGATATTAACATGGTGTATATGAGCCTTGAATGAATAGATGGAGAAAGTAAACATGGCAGCAAAACGCTAACAAGGTTCTGACATGAAGTTGTTTCAGGATGAACGCTTGAACAGAAAGAAATGATGAAAGTATATATTTAGCTCACTGTCTAAAACGGGCTTAAACCAAACGGTGGCTACACTACACATTTTGGGGTTTGCTGGCCCTGAAAGTTAATCATTTTCATAAAATTATGTTTCTTATATTGCTACAAGGGTGTGAATGTTACCCACAACAACGACTACAGGCACTTGATTGAATACAATATTAGCTTAGTGTTTTCCCCCTAAAGCAAAGCAGATCATGGAACGGCACAATATTAGTATTAAAAAACGACAACACCCTGTACTGTACCTGTACAAACTCGTGAGAACTGAAAACACAACCGTGAGAAAAGAGAACCTGTGCGGGACGCAGGACGGAGGTACGACACCTCTCATTCAAAACACCACATAAAAAAACACACCAAAAAAAAGAACACAGACTAACTACTCCTGCTGGAAAACCTTTCCAAAGATATTTCATCAATCCACGCACATAATACATTTCAAATGAGGGATTGTTCAACACCGTTGGCTGAAGGACATGAAGTCAAGAAGACAAATCGTATGACAGGAAGACGGTGATTTCAGCTGGGGGCATAAGCGGGTTTGATCGGTGGGACACTTGTGTATTTCTAAACGTTTAAATGTTAGAAGAGTTCTTATCCAAAATATTAGAACATTTAAAACAATCTGTTGTAGAACTTAGGACACAACATCATTATCAATAGCAGTTCTCATAATATTCATTGTAGTAATAATAATAATAATAATAATGATTGCAGCTAATAGGAGTCTTTGTGAGGTTTTCCTTGGCAGTCTTTTCAAAAGTGCCATTTCTAGAATGTGCCGTCATTTTTGGTCACCCTCTCTCTCTCTCTTTATAAAGCAGCTTTTCATGTGGGAGTAGAAGTGTGACAGCCGAGCCCTTAAGCATTGTGCTGAATGTGTACTGGATTCGTCTCTCGTCCTCATAGTCGGGTCTGGGCCTCGGGTACATAGATCTCAATGCTGTCGGCGCTCTCTGTGGCCGAGTTCTGTTTGACGGACTGAGCTCTCTTGGCAGCCATCAGCCTCTTGCGAGCCTCTTGTCTCTGTTTGTCGCCTGTGTCGCTGCTCTTCTCTTTGGTGAGACTGCCTTTACTCTTCCCGGGTTTTTTGGGCACCGGAGGAGCCGGTTTCTGGTTCCCCTGAAGGTCAAACACCAGGCAGGGCCAAAAGTGGAGAGAGACGAAAGTGTTCATGTGCAACTAAATATTTACATTTATAATGTGCATATCACATACATATTAATGCATTACAGAAGTCGCACTGGATATATGAGTGTTTCTACCTGCTTCTCAGGTGAGTCTCTTGGTAATTTCCAGTCGTTTGCTTTGAGATGGTAAAGTTCATCAAACTTGAGGCTGATGTCTTCTATCGAGAGCTGCAGAAGATCCCAGAAGCCTGCCAGGTCTTGAGCCGTGGGTCTCTGGCTTGAGTTCACATTCTTAAGCGACGAAAGAACAGAGTCGATCTTTAAAAAACATTTTGTCTGCTACTATTTACATACAGCATTTCCTCAGATGTCCAGCAGAGGGCGACAAATCTCAATCTGTAACTTGAGTTTCAAACAGTATATATGGGTGGCAGTCTGTGTGCTGATTATCAAGTGGGTAAAAGCACTTATTATTATATTAAGAAGATAATACGATTAAAAAACACTATTGAACTTTAGTCACAAAAGAAACTAAAACTGTGGTGGCTCCACCCTAAAAGCAGCCTTTTAAATAGCTAAAAGTGCATTGGTGAGTCAAAGTCTTTCTAGAGTTAAACAGATTTGTGCAGTAAAGCCATAAAAATATGAATTAAATCAGGTTTTGAAAGTTACTTACCAGGTTTTGTTCACACAGTCCTCTGAACTGTAGGAATTTCTGAGACATCAGTAGTTGAGCGCTGCCCACTGCACTTCGAAGCTTCCCCAAAACTAAAGTGACAGAAAGAAAACAGAACAAAATGTTCTTAAATATTGAGAGAAACCTCAACAAGAACAAACCTATTCAGTCCCACCGAGACAAATGACAGAAACAGAACCTGGAAATAACCAGAACAATTTTTTACCATACCACAAAAGTTTTTGAATATTGAAAGAACAGAGAACTATACTTAAGACGGTTTCATCGGATGCACGCACCTGGCCCAAAGTTAACTTCCGCTGTGTGTTTGATTATAATATAACAATTTATTTTATATGAACGTTTTATTATACATTAATTGTATTTTTTTAAATAATTAAAACTACTTAACTGTTAGTGGTTCTTTGCAGAGGTCTACCGGAAGTTAAGTTAAGGCCACATAGTGTTTATTTTTCTGCTTAAACTGTCTATAAGAGTGGTTCTCAACACGTGTTTAGCATTTTGGGGGCCCTCATGAAGGTCAAGACCTGAGGCCCCCCACACATTGCCTAACATTTTTATATACAGTGACCCTGGACAACAAAACCAGTCTTATGGGACAATTTTTTCGAAATTGAGATTTTTACATAATCTGAAAGCTGAAGAAATGAGAGCATAATAATAAAAATAATAAGCAGAATTTCTATTGATGTATGAGTTGTTACAATAGGAGAATATCTGGCTGAGATACAACCGTTTATAACTCAGTAATCTGAGAGTAAAAAAATCAAAATATTGAGAAAACTGCCTTTGAAGTTGTTAATCAGAGGCACGGTGGTAGGCCGTCCACTCACATAAATAAAGTTTTTATATATTTAAGGTAGGAAATATCTTCATGGAAAATGATCTTTACTTAATATCCTAATGATTTTTGGCATTAAAAAAATCGATAATTTTGACAAATACAATGAATTTTTGTCTTTTACAAAAAATGTTCCCGTGCTACTCAAGACTGGTTTTGTGATATTTGTATACATACAAATATAAACTGGATTTATTTTACGTTGAACCACATAACCTCTAATGATCTCTACAGTTTCTTATAAGAATAAACCTTCTTGTTTATGGGATCAAAAAAAGTTTCCTTTGTTTTTTCAGAATAATACAGAATGCTACAGTATAAGAAAGTAAAAGGTGCAAGTTTCATCTTTTCATGCTTCTTTTCATAGCATTGTTTGGCTTTATTCGTACAATTAGTATTAGATTTATTTTCTTTTGCTTTCTTTCGTTTTAGAGTCTTAATCAAGCATCAAATGATTTTACCACTTGTAGCCACTAGGGGGCCCCCAAGCTTGCGGGGCCCACCATTTGCGTGGTGGTTAAAAACCTACTGGGTACGCCTTATGTATTTCTGCAATTGAACGGCTGTGTAAAACTGTTGTTATTGCAGTAAAGCGCTTATTCAACATGCGTCTGCATCTACTCGAGGTTAAATCAATGAAGCGCACGTTGCAATTAAGTTTTGATGCGCGCTTTGACAAGAGCCGCTGCAGTCAAGTCAAGAGTCTCTGTTTGCTATATACAGCTGTTGTCTTGATGTTTAAGTATACGTATATTTATTTATCTTCAGTGTTAAATATTATTTCCACATGGTTTGTCTTTAATATAGGTTTGTAGTCTTTCTGCAAGTCCCCACAAAGTTAATAAATCTCCCATAAAAGTGATTTACAGAGCCTGTTTACAGTGCACTACAGAAGTGTTTTGTGTCCACTATTACTGCTGACTTACTTGAATAACATGGAAAAATGTTCTTAAGTTTGAAAACAGCTAGCAAATAAAAAAAGTGTATGAATTAATAATAATACATTAGAATTGGAGGACCAGGTGTAAAGATAAAGATTCAAAGCTCTACTATTAATTTGAGAGTTTATGGATCAACTTTTTGAGTTAGTACCAAGGTGGTACTTGATCTGAAATGTTTGAGAACCGCTGGTCTACAATAATAAATTAACTATGAAATATTTTAGTATACTAGATTCTGTCTCACCCTCCTCTGACAGCTGATGTTCTGTGTTCTCCTTCTCCATCTGACTGCACCAGCCCTCCATTCTCCCCGGTCTCCGCCTGCAGCAGCTTCAGAAACCAATGACCATCCCGTCTGCATGCCGAAACGCCCGTCGTCCCCGACAATGGCTGGGTGGGGCCTCCGTTCCCCGTTCCGTTCCCGATTTCCAGCCACGGGTCAGGTGGAGGCAGTGACGAGGGGTCCAGGGCTGGATCTAAACTCTCGGAGAATGAAGAAGAACTGCTTTGCGTGGTCGAGCGATGGGTCAGGATCTGCCGGGAGGGGCCGCTGGTCGTCACGACGACATCATCGTGGTTACCGTTGTCAAGGGAGAGTAGGGGTGGCGAGTCCACTGATTGGCTGGCGCTGTTAACCATTACTTTCTTTTCTACGTGTTTGGAGTCGGATGGAAATGTTGTCACGGAGGTTAAAGAGAGGTCTTGTGTGTCTGAGTCCGTCTCTTGCCGTGAGGCCATGCTACTGGAGCGGCTGAATCTAACACACACACGAACACAAAGAGATTCAATTCTCTTTTCACACGCCGGGGATTCAACCTTGTGTCATTCCAACATGTTTTTTTTCTTTTGCAGAACACATAAGAAGATATTTTAAAAGAACGTTGGTAATTAAACTACATTGACCCTCATTGACTTCCATTGTATAGACACAAAACCAATGAAACATTTCTTAAAATATCTTTTTTTCTTAGTCATATACATGTTTTGAATGACACAATGGTGAATTTATGAAGTCATGTTTATCAAAAAGGAAGTAAGAAACAGGAAGTGAGCAAGACTCACGTCCAGCCGTCCTCCACTTGAACGCCGATGGACTGGAATCTGGCCAACGGAGGCGTCTCAACTTTTGTCTGGATTTCCTGAATACAATCCACCTAAACACAGAATTAAAACTATTTGTACGTGTATAAATAAATGTTGTCTAGAAACTGGAGGCAAAACATCCTCAAAACTGACGGAGCAAAGAAATCCCCATCTATTATTCAGGCCCAACTATAAGTTCTGTACTCATCAATTATTTAAACAAACCTTAATTTTGAGCAGTAAATAATGTATCATAATTGTTAGCTTTTCAAATAATATTCTAGAATACAGTTTATATTTTGTTTTTGTATTTTATAATATGATTTTAACTGTGCGAGCAACAAAAAAACAGGAGGAACATCTAAAGAGCAGACAAACACACAAACATCAAAATAAGTCTGTAACACAAATTCAGTTCGATAAACTCACTTGTATTCCGATGGAAGAAAGTTTTCGTCGTGGTACGGGGTCTAGCTGGGGCACGTCGGGACAGAGAGCGTCACCCTTCACCTGCTCATTGTGAGTCTCACGATGAGGATTGTGAGAGATCACGACAGCCGCTGGGATCTGGGGTTCACGGGGCGCGGCGACAGGGAACTGTGATCGAGACCCCTTGGCCAGACAGTTGGCCTGAGTGCTGTCAAGACTGTCAGATGAATTGCTGCGTCCTGATTGGCTGTTGACCTCACTCCTGCGGTCGTGGTGGTCAGGGTAACATTCCTGGACCGACTCGGTGCTGCTTTGAACGGTGACGGAGATGAACGGTTTGGAGGTGGTTCGGGGTGGCACGGGGGGCGGGGCCACCTTCTTACAGGTGGTCATACATGTGGACACTGCAGACACAAACACACAAACTCATTTTAAAGTTTGTGTCGTCAAAACCTCTCCAATTAAAGATAACAGACAGAAACAGGTAACACACACACAAGTTTGTATTCTTTATGTATTCAACTTTTCGGTTTAATTTTCCACTGGTGTTATTATATAGTTTGATGACTTTATTATTCTAAAATGTGAAGAACAATGAGTAAGGTGTGTCCAAATTTTTGACAGGTAGTATAAATAAGCTTGTGTGGAAAAAGGTGTGTGTTTTGTCCATGTTTATAGTGACACTGCTGTGAGTTTAACGCAATCTGTGACCTTTTCTTTCCAACAATATTATTGTTTTCCATCCCTACATGAAATGAGTGTGGGAGAGAGAGACACTGAAAGAGAGTTTTATTTACTTTAAATCGAGTGATGTCAACAGGCTTGTGTGTTTTAGGGTTTGGTAAAAAAAGAATACTATAAAAATTGAACATGATATTTAATAACTATAGTACTAAACATGACCCAGTCTGTGATCCCCACAATTGAAATTATGATTAATAAACCTATTACATAATGTATTTTAAGATGTAAAATGCAGAAAAGTTAGTGTGATGTGAAGTTTAGGTATAGCGTGAGCATTGAGATACAGAATACACAGTTTTGTACAGTATAAAAGTCATTATGTCTATTGAAAGTCCCCACAATGAACACACACTGTGTGTGCGGCCTTGTTTTTATATCATGGTGGGGACTTAACCCTGAATACACATCAACTCATGGGGACTCGCCCGTGTTTTTAGATTTTCAAAAAATATCGTTCTGTACAATTTATAAACTTTTCTGCCCATTGGACCTCAGTTTTGAGATTTTTTGAACATCTAAAAATGCAAAAAGTGTGTTGTGTGGCAGCATGAGTTCACACGGTCACACCAGGACTGGGGTGGAGTTAGCAGATGGAAATGATGGCAAACACAACAAGCCCACAGGAATCCAGTGTGTGTGTACGATGTGCTGGTAAATCTGGATGCCAGAGTTGTGTGTGCGTGTTTTATTCTCCCACGCAATAATACACTCCATTTAAAAAATATGAAAATAGTTGGAAACAATAAGATTTCGACCTCTTAAAACATAAATCTCTGTTAATAATCAATCAATAAATAATATTAATTGTGATATGATAAGTGATAGAAGACAAAAGACAGAAAAATATAAACACCTACAGGATCAAACAAACTTAACCCTCGCTGTACATGTTCTATCAGCACAAACATACAAAAGAGATTAAGATAAACATGCAGCACAAAAGATGTGTTTGTTTAGCAGATCGAGTGTTTATGTTAAGCCTGTAATGTGCAGTACATTGTTCACTGTTGTAAACGTTGCGCAGTCACATCCATAACTTAAGAGTTCGAGTACTGCATGTGCTTGACTGACTGCATGTTTCTAATGTAGATTACATCATCAACATTTGGCCCGACAAATCCCAAAAGCCGAAAATCTCTACATAGTTCCCAGACAAACCTTCTGCTGACAGCACTGCGTCTGGATAATTGACACTTAGTGAAAATGCTTAAGTTGCTTCAGCACCTTTAAAACTTCACAGCGTGCTAACATGCTTGTACTCGAACTGTGAGTGTTCACAACAGCATTTAACAAATATTCCAGTTAAACTTTTAAGTTCCACCAATGAATGTTCTCATTTGTTTACACAAGGTTTTATATAAACCGCAAAAACGATGTGTGTGACAGTATCTTGCTGAAAGACACAACTACAATTTGATCTGTTAAACTACACATGTCTTCCAATGACCCATAATATTGTTACAACCACAATATCCAATAGATCAATGTGGATGAATCTCCAAGACTCACCTTTCTATCAGCTGTATTTTGACAATCCCACAAAGGCGTGACTGTGACATTTTGGAGTCAACACTGATGTGCGTGTATAAATGTTAGTACATAGTACAGTATGACTAATGATGATATTAACGTGTAGGTGTGCCCATGGTTAACATAACCCTGCATGTAGCCGGAAAATGTCTATGTGAATATATGCTTGAGTTCTCCAGCATGAGAGCCATTATAAAACATTAAAGGCGTCTTGTTCTATTTATACGCTCAGTTTGAAGCGGTGCAGTTATAATGGCTGAATCAGCAGCATAATCGCCTGTGGAAAGAGTCCCGACGCTTCTGCCCAAAACTTTCATCAGCCAAGTTATACTTGCGCAAGAAAACAACATGCCTGCATGTGCCTGACATTTACTAACTTTAATATGATTAATATATCCAAGAATTAGGTCTTAAAGGAACAGATCAACAGAAAAAATGAAAATCCTGTCTTCATTTACTCACCCTCAAATTGTTTCTTATCTGTACAAATTTCTTTGTTCTGATGTACACAGCAAATGTTTTGGAAGAATGCTTGTAACTAAAGAGTTCTTGACCACAAACATTGTAATGTATCCTACTATGGTATAGTCAATGGTGGCCAAGAACTGTTTGGTGAATAAATGATGACAGCATTTTATTTTTGGGTGAACTGTCCCTTAAAGTGAATTTAACACCAATAGTGGAAATCAAGATTAGGTTCTTGCATCAAATGGATCTTAAGTGATAATGAATCAAACTACACAACTGTGCCACTGAAAAAAAATAAAACCTATGCCATTAAGTAATGGGTGTGGCCTACTTTTACAGTCTTTAAAAAAAGAAGTTCATTTTAATTGCCAGTTAATTTAATATCATCATCACAATATTAAGCATTTAAAGGTCCAGTGTGTCATTTTTCGGAGGATCTATTGCAATATAAATGCAATATAATATGCATCACTATGTCTTCATAGGTGTAGAAAGAGCTTACACAACGAAGCGTTGTTTTTATTACCTTAGAATGAGCTATTTCTATCTACATAAAACGGTGGTGTCCCCTTGCATAATTCGCCATGTTCTGACAGCCGTCGTGGTGTTTCAGACAGGAGGGGTGGAGTGAGCGGTTGGTTGCAATTCGCAACCTCGCAGCTAGATTTCACTGACTGGACCTTTAATTCATATACCAGTTATCAGACCATGAGTAAATTGACCCAGAAAGCAGACAGTCAATGACAGAACAAAACTATGATATCAATCAAACACACACAAACGCATGCACGCACACAGACACACACACACAAGTAAATCATCATCACTGCTATGACAACTATGTAACACACTGACTCCAGTGCACGACTCCTGTCTGCCTGACAGAGACTGAAACAATGACTCATATAGGCGAAACCTTGTGATGACATCTTGAGGCTGACGAATGGAGTGTGTGTGGGACAGTAAGAGTGACCTCATTGGCAGAAGGTTCATGAAGAAATGATGGAGACAAGAGGAAGTTGGGAGCACATGTTATGTATAAATGGCCATCTTTTCTAAAAAAACATGGATGTGGAAATGACGATTCTGTTTTTGAATATCAAGGACAAAACTATCAATTTCATAATGTCATGCAAACGTTTTGTCTAATATGGTCGAAATATGAAAACAAAACGAAACGTACGATAGTTAATGTAATGGCGTCTGCTCTACAAAACAAATTTCAATTAAGCGCATGAGGATTAGCAGAACACTAAAACTTTTCTTCTAAATGAGGATAATCCAGAACATTCTGGCTAATAATGATGGAAAACAATAAGCGAAATCTTATAAGTAGCTTTACATATTCCGAAATTGAGAGCTACAGACATAAAAACACAACAAACAAGGCCGTTGTTCTAGTTGATTATTCAAGCAGAATATATATGATACAAGCTTTTGAAATCTAGTGATGCTGAGACTTGACTGGAATCTGTACGGATTACGTACTTCTGTAGATTTGCCCTACAGAAAAGCAAAATAAGTAAAATCTATGAGCACTTTCATTATAGAGGGTCAGTAAAATTTCATAAATTGGATGTCATGATTTTTCACTGTTAGTGAGGAGTCTTGGCTATCACAAATACAGCTAAACCTGTACACACGCAGTATCACACACACACAATTTTGAGGTGTGTTGACAGCTCTGGTGATAATCTCATGTTTAAAGATCAGACAGATGAAAAGTGTTGGAATGTGAGTGACAAATACACCAGCAGTCTGGTGTGAGCTCGAATAAAACATCTGTTCTGTGCAAACACACACACACACACACACACACACACAAGCAAATATCCAGAATGCTTGAATAATAGTGCATGAGGGTCTAAGGACAGTTTCTGTCAACACATTCACACACCCACCCCCCCCACACACACACACACACACACGGTTAAAATGAGCCTCAGGGGAAAACTTGGAGCAACACGCACAAACATCAATGGTGATAATATATAAGACAAATTACACACATGAGTCAAACATAAACACATAAAATCCTGTAAGCCTGTCAAAGATTTCCTGTTCTTACCTTTAATAAACAAAGTTAAGAGCCAGTGAGCAATGACCTCGAGCTTGTCTCCAGAGAGGTTTCTATTCGAGCTAATGTCTTGTATTGCCAAATCTGTCTGGTAAAAAAACTAACAACAGCTGTGTTGGTCAGTTTTCAAAAAGATCATAAAAAAATAACATATTTTATTGATCCCCGAGGTAAGAATATCAGCTCAATGCGAATTACACTCATTACATAACTTTTCTGTAAGACTACATTTTAGTGAACGTGCAAAATATATATTTTTATGTAAAAAGAAAGCAAACTCATCAGTACAACATCAATCGCCAGAAACTTCAGCTAGGTGTGTCAAATGATTAACAAATGTGAGTTAAACAGGCACAGCCCTCAATCCATCTCTCTGTGGTCGAATCCTTTCAGGTACTTTCCTTAGTGATACAGAGCAGATCACAATGATCACATGACCTCAGGTAATCATTTTGAGACTTTAAACATCCGTAAGGTTATTACAATCATAGTGAAAGTACATTTTTTCTAAGCCACTACAGAAACCCAACCATATAACAACATGAAATGTTTTGGAAATACAGTTGTTCACACCCGCTCAACATCAACATCAGCTTTAGTTGTTTCTGGCTAACAGGCTTATGTGAGGTCTGGTGGTTTTAAGCATGTGTGATGAAGGTTGTATAACTAATAAAATTTGTAATTATATGCAATCATTTATAAAGATAAAAAAGCCTTTTTTTACAGTTCATTGCTAGATTTATTCTATGTGTGTGTTTCACACTTCAGCAACAGGCAGGTTCAAAATCAGTGTTAATGCGGTAATATCGCTCCACCATATTTTCCGAGCATTTCCTAAGCAAAACAATGTTGCCAGGTACAGCATCCATTGTCAGCAGCTACATAAACTGCTTTTAAATGCCGTAAAACCCACCAGGGTGGAACTAACTGTAGCAACGGCGGCCACATAAACAAAGACGTTAGATTACAATGAGAGGAGTTTCATTCAGCAGCGATGCCAGTAGACTTTAGAAAGGAATGGCAAAAAAACACTCGCACCAACCCAAATCATTAACAGTCCCAGGAAGAAATTTAATCCGATTGAAAATTGAATTGAAAAAGACCACCTACTATATCCACAAAACCTCATCTAAAATGTGGACAAATTCTAAATGAAAACACCGGCAAAGAGGCTCGCTGCAACGGATTCATAGTTTGATGGAGCAACTGTTCTATAATTGAGGAGATCCATAAAAGTGAGACCGCCCCTAAGTGCATGAAAATGTTGCTCTTGGAAAGGAGATGGAAGGAGAATGTAATGAGACCCATGGGAGACTCATCCGCATCTACTCATTTCCAGGAACAACACGTATTCCAAAACACAAACTCTTGTGTCAAAACATGTTAAGCACCCTGATGGCAGAAGAACACTACACAACTATCTGCACAATGAAAAAGCTTATTGTGACTTTTTAGGTGTGACTTTCAAAGGTGTATGTCAATTAATACAGAGCCGCAATTCATTTACTAAACATTAACAGACAAACATTCAGGTAAAATGTGGCTGTACAGCAAGCGGAATATCACAAGTTGGGGGACGTAGCAATAATTCTCCACTGAAGCCAACTGATGATAAGACAAGCCCTTCCATGACCCAGTACCCATGATGGTATCTCTTCTGTCCCTTGCAACGAATGTTATGAGAGCTGCTTTGACGACAACTTCAACAAACAGTCACAGTGACACATGAACCTAGCAATGCACAGCATTTAAATGCAAAGAGATACCTGATGCAAAGTGATGCATGAAATGTAAAACCTTTGTAATGATGATTTCACATGAGGCCAAGTGCTTCTTGTTTGACAAGGAAGTCTAGTTCAACTGCTACACAAATGATCTGCCTTCTAAAGTTGAAACTTAACATTTTAAATATCATGACAACAGAAAATTGGGAATACTGTGCTTCCTCTTCCATGAAATGTTTGTTAAAATTGTACGACAATATTGCAGATAGTTAAATCAAACGCAGCGGAACACTGAATATAACGTTAAAGGAAGAGAAAACACAAGATATTTCAACTCAACATAAACGATCATTTTAAACATTATTTTGGTAAAAATCTGATACGAAATTGAAAGGTAGCAAACATTTCAAAAAGTCAAAATAATGACATGTTTTAAAAAAAAGACTATGATCTAAATATCCACATACAGGTACATATCTGTATTAAGCTCGATCTCTGAATGAAGGGAATAAAACCTCAGATCCTTACCTGCTCTCCCGTGAAACTGCAGCTCTGTTTCGCTGTGTTTGGGGATTTGTATTAATACATCATCATAGTGTGTGTGTCCACGTCGCGGAAATAAAGAACTGCGTGGAAACGCCTTCGTGACATGCAGCGGAGTATTGTTGAAGGAAACAACGCGTCGGACGGCGCCACTGAACGAACGAGACGTCAGTCAAAGCGTTCCGTGCCAACGAGCGGACAACAATCCCACAAATCCCGCCTCTTAAAGTTTGACGCAATCGCTTCACGTTGGGGATCTCACCCGCCCATGTTTAGGTTAGTAGTGAATGAACTGGAGAAGGGCGGATCTCTCAAGATTCAAAGAATGTTTATTGGCATGATAAAACAAATTTTACATTGCCAAAGCACAGGAAAATTAAATATAAACATTCGGCACAAATACAGATTAAGATCAAAATAAAATAAAAGTATCTATATATATACATATCAATATAAACAGAAAAAGAGCAAAGTGAGGGTGACAGGATCCTGTCATATAGTGTCAGTTTGTGTGTTTTGTGTCAGTGTCAGTGTCCTGGCAGGACTTGACATATCTCTCTCCCTTTCTCCTCTCTCTCTCTCTCTCTCTCACTCTGTATTTTGGCGTCAAGGAAAAACACGCTTTTCTGTCAAATTATTTACCGCTAAATAATATAAACAATTTTAGGTAAAAATGTATATAAACACGTTAAGGAAATAACTTCCAACCACTTTTTTTTATTGTTTTTAACAATATCTTTGTTTTTTACTAATTTATGAAAAATTGTCATGGGTTCTGACAAGATTTTTTACATTAACATTTAGTCATTTAGCAGACGCTTTTATCCAAAGCGGAGAGTTCAGGGAGCAATAAGCGATATGTCATACAGGAGCAATAATACAAAAGTTTTTTCAATACAAATATTTAATAATAATCCATAATATGTATCCTATAATAATTTAGAGAATAAAAACTTTAGGCAGAATTATTATACTATGTTATATTACATTACATGACTTTTTTATATAATCATGTTACATCACATCACAACACATCACATCTTAAAAAAAAAGTTGGGTTTTTATCAACGGTTCTTACAGTAAAATAACAATTTCTTTCTTATCTTTTCGGTAGAGCCCACTACAAAACCCTTTTGTGCAACAGAGAGGTACTGTCGATGTTAAGGGCTCTTCAAGAAACCATACAGCCAGACAAAAAAACTTTTTTTGTGTGTATTTTTCTCAAATCTGTGTTCATGTTTCAAGACTTGACACAGGTTTATTATGTTAATGTTGTAATTGTGACCTTTTACTTCTTAGCTGTACTTACCGGTACTATTGCTATATGTCCGTACGGTCGTCGTCGTAGTGGGTGGCGGTGAATCAGAATCCATTGACGCTGAGTCATCGTCTTGGGAACAGCCCGCCTGTATGGCACGGAGGTAACTATGACTCCGAGATCGAAAGCATGTGGGCATGGGCATATCAGGAGGACTCCGCGAGCGAAAGCGTGTGGGCATGGGCATGTCAGGAGGCTCGAAAGAACGAGAGTGCATGTCATCCAGCTCATCTGCATAATGCTGGCTCATCTCCATGTCTCGCACCTGCTGAGACAGACGCATGTGATGTAAGATGAAAAAATACAGTAAGGCATAGCAAAAAGCTGTTGGCTCTGTGCTTGTTTATGTCAAATGGTTTAAAATGACATGAGGGTGAAGGTTTAATATTTTGAGCGAAATGTTCCTTAAATAAAAATGTTTTTGAATGTCAGAAAATGTCTCGGTTTGGGGTTAGGTAGACTGCTTTGTCAAATCTGAGTTGGCATTGTAAGACTGTCTAATAGTCAGGAATGTGAAAATCCCTTGCCGGGGGCTTCAGTTCATTCAGAAAAATGTAAAAATGTTCTGTATATTCTGTGCTGTCGTAACACTTCCTCCAATATTGGGTGAAATAAAAAAGTCATTTCTGCAGGCACTCATGTCTCTAGCTCCTCATTCACAGGGTTTCTTATCTCCAAGTCGACTCATTTGTCATTCAGAGAAGAGAATGACAATGAATAATCTTTCAAGTCAGATAATAAACCCATTTCAATAATGTCTGGTGGCTTTCAATACAGAAAGTCAAGAGTGTGTCATTCAAGCTTTTGCATCTGGAATAGAGATATGTCCGAGGATTCTCATCTTTATCAATGCTACTATGAAGATGATGAAGTAATTTTCAGTGACTGGCAGGATCATTTTTGTGTTTTGCAATGCGGCCTGAGGTCACGTGGACGTCTCACCTGACTGATGCAGCTTCCACGACCCAGCGTGCTGCACCCCTGACTGAAGTCATCATCATCCCAGTTTGGGAACGGAGACCCACCTCCGATGCAGTCTAGATTATCCAGGCTCCGATTCCCAGAGAACTCTCGCAGAGACGGAAGACAACTGAGATCAGAGAGAAGATAAAGAGGTTCTGAACAAACAGCCGAAGTGTGCGCTCTTTAAAATAGTCTTCATTTGGCGACTATGCGCAAAGCAGATGAGATGACTAAGCCGTGATTGCCAAACCTAAAGGTTCATTCACAAGTCTGTATATTCTCTTTATAGTTATCCGCTTCAAACATTCTGTAGCGAGGAAGGCGGGGCGAGAGCCGTCAGAAATGCGGAGCCGGTGTGCGCACAGCTGATAGCCATTATCACTCATGCCACCGGCCCGCCCCTTTGTCTGACGGCTCTCGCCCCGACTTCCTCGCTACACATTCCTATCGATCATAAAATGTATTTTTTATAAATACCATTGCATTCATTCATTCATCCGATTGGTGTCATTAGGTCTTGTGAGCACAAGAGATGTGCAATGCTCAGATCAGAGGACTTAACATTCTGTTAATATCATCTTGATAAATCAGTATTTAGACACTATCCAATCAGACGAAAGCAACACAACTAATGACCAATTAGCAAAGCATCTCTACTCAATATCTAATAAGAGCATTCAGCAGTTAGGGTGAGGAGCAGCCGATCCCGCAAACTCTGTGAAGGCTTTTTCTCTTTTGAAGACTCAGTTCTTTTATCTAAAATGTAGTAATGAACTCATGACCAAATATGGACTTCCTGGAGAACACCACCAGAGAGTTACTATACATAGAGAACCATGCATCTCAGAATAGGAGAACTGTTTCAGGAGGACGAGATTCCAATTTTTATTCAGCGCTCCTAAATTGAGAGGAATTCAGGTTCGGCTGCGACGTCTCCTTTTGCTGTCAGTGAGGAGCTGCAGTTTGTCCGACATGCAGACAGGGGGCAGTCTCCTCACTGCACTAACCTGACAGAGCGTCCAATCTGCTGTAGGGTAGTGATGCTGTGAAGGGGGGACCAGAGGGCCTCCAAATCCCCCTGCAGCATCGAGTAGTCCAGCAGACGACTGGAGAGAGGCAGGATTAGAGGGTAAGACTAGAGGTGGGAAAAGGGGAGGAGCTTTACAGTGTATTATGGGGAGGGGCTTGTGGTAGATGAGGTGTGGCTTCAAATTAGGAAGAAGTGGTTTAGATGAGATTAGTTAGGGAAGGGGGGAGTTTAATAGTATGGAAAAAAGTGAGGGGAGGAGCTTAATCACAAAAATGGTTTTTGACCCGTTTTCACGCACGTATTTACTATAGAGTATAATATAAAGAGTTAAAATCTTAGAGAGTTAAATATAAAAAATCTCAAAATAACGTTTCGAAATGAAAAAGTCATTAGGTGCAGATTTGTTCCTGGAGCTCTGTTTACATGTGAACTTACAGGAGAGAGAGAGCGTATTCTGGACGTGCGAGAGGCTAGCTGAGCCTAATGTACCACATGAACAAACACAGCTGGATTCTGCGTGTTTGTGTGAGAGAGAAATAAACCGATTCCTGATTCAGAAGGCATGAAATACCTTAGATTACACCTCAGGCACGGTCTTGTTTTGGTGGTTTGATGGTACTTATCGACTTTCAAAAGACAAGATGAGGCACATACACATTGTGTATATAAAGTTACTATATTTACAAATATTTCCAATGGATAAAATGATGTCCCCTCCCAAATTAGTTTCTTTCTCAATATGAGCGTTTGTCTAACTCATTTTCCGTCAGAGTGTGTTCTCTTACTTTCTGGAAGGGAACTGGTCACTCAGTGACTGCTGTGTGGCACGCAAGTAGCTCTGTCTCCGTGCGGCAGTTTTCGGGGACGGTTTGAGACTTCCATCGGAGTCGTCACTGTCCTCTAGGTCGGCCATGGCCTTTACGTAACTTCCACTGCGCATCCGTCTGCATGGGATCTCACCCATCGGGCCACTTCTGCCCTGAGTCCCCATCCACTCCCCTGTAGAGGGCATCTTTACAAACATCAGACAACATTAGTTAAATACAGCTGGTCTCAGCATATGTTATGTCACACAGAGGTAAGCTTAATCGACTGTCCAACGTAGAGACAAATATCAAAATTAATCTGCGTCATTTCAATATTTAGAATGAATATAATGTAATATATTGTACAATGTAATATAATATAACATAATAGGGCTGTCAAATCGATTAATCGGTTCCTAAATGAAGGTCTGTGTTTATATAATATGTCTGACTTCTATTGTATGTTAACACAACCAATTCAACTCAAAGGGGACCAATGGTTTTCTGTCACCAACATTTTTCTAAATATCTTCTTTTGTGTACTGCAGAAGAAATAAAGTCATACAGGTTTGACCTGACAAGATGGCATGTAAATAATGATAATGATAATAATTCATTTTAAAGGTGCACTATTCCTTTAAATCTGCTCTAAAACTGTGTTATTGTTTTATGCCATCAATTCATTCAGCTCTGTGAATACTCACCGTCCCTCGAACCTGCAGAAAATGGCAGCCCAGGTCCTGTTGTACTGATTTAGACTTCAGTAAGGTACGATCCAGAGTGGCCGAACCTTTCTGGCACACTTGCCTGGTGGGCCCTAATGTAAGCGTGGACCAGGGTCCCCCTTTACCAAAGTTCCCATCAAACATGGCCTCTCTCCCTCCTCCTCCCCCACCACCAGGACCCGGGAGTGCAGGGAGCGCCTTGTGCTTCAGGTCGCTGTTGCTCTTCGAAGATTTCAACGTGTGCTCACTGATGGTGCTGTAGCCTTGCATGACGTATCTGGACGCCACTTGGCCATCCGGCCCAGACCGGGATCCCCCCGCCGACCGCCCCAAAGTCATCATGGCCGCAGGGTTTCTATAGTTACTGATATCGCTGTCCAGGTCGTCAGAACTCCAGTATCCGGACATGTTGGACCGGGGCCTTCTTTTGGCCGTTCCTTCGCTCTTGGCCCGGTCTTTGCTTTTGCTTCGACGATGCTTGTCATCGCTGCCGGACGGCCTGCTGCTGCGTCCGTTCACGTTACCCTTGATGGCTGAATTTTCGAGCGACTGCGATTTTGCGAAAAGTTTCTGGACAGAGTGAACCAGATAGCGTATTTTTCCTGGACTGTCCGTGCGTTGTTGTTGCTGCTGCTTCGTTGTTGTCACCGCCGTGCTACGATGGAACTGTAACGTGCTGAAGCCGTCTGGTTGCCCTGGCAACTGCTTCTCAAACTGGTCCAGGAGGTTGGGTGGCAAACGATTCATCT
This sequence comes from Triplophysa siluroides, assembly GCA_006030095.1. Taxonomy (NCBI): domain Eukaryota; kingdom Metazoa; phylum Chordata; class Actinopteri; order Cypriniformes; family Nemacheilidae; genus Triplophysa; species Triplophysa siluroides. The sequence goes on along the minus strand of VCII01000203.1, from coordinate 3,292,875 downwards.
TTCCTGCACCTGATGACAAAAAGAGCACAGGTGTATCAGAAAAAAAAACTTTATGGATGAATTATTGAATAGTTGTTAATAATTTATTATGAAAACATTCAAAACTTCACAAAATGCTACGTTCTTAACCTTTTAATAGATTTTTACTTCAAATATTTTTTTGCCATGGCTAACTAGTATCAAATCTCTACATTTAACTTTCGTAATATTTATTAGAAAGTTCCTCAAAACTGTCCCCACTTCTTACCAGATATAGTTGCTGATCCACTGGTGATCATAGCGGTCCGTCCCACTCCAAGACCCATTCCCATAGACATGGACGTGCCCAGCGTCCCTGTGCCAATTCCCCCGATACTGTCCCCCGCAGAGTGCCCAAACTCTCCCTGATCATAGTGCGAGTTGTAGTTGATCGGGGGAAGGTACTGCTGGAGGACAGCTGGTTGTTAAGGGGCATCAGGCAGTCGGGCGGAAGGCCTCCCGGGCTGGGGGACGGTGAGAAGTGGTGGGGGTCCAGGACTCCATAGTGGTCCATGGCTGCTGGCTGGAGAAACTGGGTGTGAGACAGGGTGGAGGATGCAGAGGGAGGGTAGAGGGAGCCCAGGTGACCGGGAGAACGGGACGGCTCGCAGTCGGACAGATGACCGGTGCGTTGGGGGGTGTAGCCCTTCATGGCAGAACGGGGCAACGCCCCCCCACCCTATTTCAGGAACATGGTGCCACCAGAGAGACACCCTGGAGAAGACCAGAAAAAGAGAATAGTGAATGTAGAAGCAGTACAATGAGAACTAGATCAAGAGACTAGACTACTAGACTGACCTTAGTAGTAAAGTATAGTGTTGCTATTGTGTTACAATGCATTTGCTAGGTTAAATTTTATTAAGCATTAATACTAAGTATGAGCAAATGTGACCAAAATTGAGTCATTGCTTCTGTACAAGTATTTTCAGTTTCAGTATTTTTACATGCACGCACGCATACACACACACACACACACACACACACACACACACACACAATGTCTGGTGCTATTATCTCCATGAGGACAGTCCATAGTCGTAATGATTTGTATACTGTACAAACTGTATATTTAACACCCTACACCTAAACCTAAAGATCATAGAAAACTTCTTGCATTTTTTGTTTTTTTTAAATATTGTTCTGTACGATTTATGGGGAGCTCAATGGTGACACTAGTCCCCATGTTTTGGTGTGCATTCAGGTTTATGATGATCACACATGCACCCACACACACATGCACGCACGCACATGCACGCACGCACACGCATCACACACACACACAGATGTGAATGATTAATGGGAGATAGCACAATGTTGTTGCTTGACTTTAGACAACCAATAATCTACTCGACAAGAAAAACATGTGTTGCACTTAACCAGAAAATTTCCTTTTGGGCATATTTTCTGCAGAATCCACATCCACGCACACACACGTGTGCACACACGTCAAGTCATTCTGTTCTGTAGGACCAGTGCGTCATCATTTACATAAACAATCCTAGAGTCAAGATGTATGTGCTGTGACACAATTTTTCCAAAACCAGTTTCTCTCTCAACTCATGCCAAGATTGTGCGCACAGACGGGCTTCATGGAGGTAAAGCGGATTGATGTGCTTGAATGCCCAGACACACTGTGCCATGCCGTCACCTGCTTGCCAGTAAGAAAGAGAGAGAGGCAGAGAGAAAAACAGACAAGGATAGAGAGAGAGACACCCTGACTTTTCTGACACGCTAATTCACAGGGATTTAAAACCTTCCACCAGCATCTAGATGTTGAAAAGCATTGAGAGACGTGCCGAGCACATACAGGTGAATCATCATTCATCACACGTGGAGTTACACCTGAAGCAGAGACGCCTGTCAGCAAGACTCACAAAAATAAAGCAACGTGATTTCTGGAAGAAGTGGCAGACTATAGACGTGATTCAGGTGAACAGAAAAATCGCTTGAACAAAACAACCACATGAGCCCAGAAATGAAGCAGGTGACGGAACAGCAGAGATAAACATAAAAGGGTCAATCTTAGCAGACAGAAAGACGAAACAGAATATGTTAAAGTTGGTAACCGAACAACGGTGGTACCCATTCACCTGCATTGATTTTGTGTCCATATAGAAGTGAATGGGTACCACCGTTGTTCGGTTACCAACTTTAACATATTCTGATTCTTGTTTCAGTCTGCTAAGATTTACCCTCTTATGTTTATCTCTGCTGTTCCGTCACTTCTGGGCTCATGTGGTTGTTTTGTTCAAGCGATTTTTCTGTTCACCTGAATCACGTCTTTAGTCTGCCACTTCTTCCAGAAATCACTAGAAATATTCTGTTTCTTGTTTCTGTCTACTAAGTCAGACAGGTTTGAAATGACAAGAGGATTAGTAAATGATGACAGAATTTTCATTTTTGGCTGAATTATCCCTATAATCAAGTTTTTTTTCTCACCAATCCTCAATTTTTGATGGTTTAATTGAATAATCATACAAGACAAACTTGAGAACTAAACACTGTATCTACAGACTGCACATAAATATTGTCATTGCTATACTCTATGTCTCCACGTATTTTCTTTTTTTTTTTTAATAGGTGAATAAACACATGAAGAGTTTGGTTCCAAAAATTAGATAACTCATAAAAATCAAATCATATTTTTGATTATGTTATATTTTGATCGTGTTTTATTGTGTTAGTTAGCTGTATGTGTTTTAGTTATTATGGCTTAAATCAAAACAAACCAACTGCAGTTTGATTGATATTAATTGGAATGCACAATAAAAAACATGATTTTTGAAATCTTGAGATAAGAGTTATCTCATTTTAGAACATGTTTTTGAAGAGTTTATTTGCAAAAACAGATCTCTTTATTTCATACGTGCAGTAAACACATTAAATGTTCAGCATTTCCCGTGTGAAATCATCTAAAACTGTATCCTAAAATGATTATCATTATTTATTGAGCATAAAAACACTTCTCACCATGGCAACAAAGGTTGCTCATGCATTCTGACAGCAGGGGGTGCCAAAACATAGCGTAGGACCAAAAAAACCCAACTTAACCTTCCACACCTTTTTTTCTCTTCCCCTCAAATAGAACTAGATGATTACTTTAGACAGTACAAGATTATTATGCCAACACTTAAGAAATAAAGTCATCGTAATCACTCTTATGAACAGTAATATTACAGTACATGACTCCTTCATGCTTTTTTAGATTACTTAGTTACTTTACCAAATTTCGAACCTAAATTAATAACAATTATATAAAATATCCAAATACCAGAAGAATATAACAGTTAATATGCTTCTCTCGGCTAGCCCAAGGTGTCAATTTTTTTTCCGTAATATCTAAAAATATCTAAAAATGCGAGCAACAGCCCAGAAATTGCAAAACATTCATCATTTCCAATAAAAGCGTCTCAGTCCTCAAGATATACTTTACCTACATGTTTAAAAGACAAATCGACAGTGATTTATTAGTTATAAATTTCAGACCTTCAAGTGTCTAGCGTCTGGCACTCAAAAATCAAACCAAACCTTCCATCTGCTCTCTTCATGGCCAAAAAGCCCATTCTTACACATTCTGATCACAGGATGCAAAAATGACCCTGAACTGTATGTGTGTGTGTGCGAGTGTGCACAATCCATCACACCCACAATCCTTGTTTTATGGGGGCTTTAGACGCATTCTTTTTTGTATACTGTACAAACTGTTTATTTTATCCCTCGCACAAACCTTTCTGCATTTTTTATTTTTTTTTGAAAAATACCATTTTGTTTGATTTATAAGCTGTTCCTCCTGGGGACAAAACATGTCAAACATTACTGGTATTACTATCTTTGATACTACATTAAGTGCTCACACTGTAGGGTTAACCAGGACCACATACACACACGCGCACGCACGCACGCACACACGCACTCGACTCATCAAGTGAACGCATCAATTTGCCAGAGCAACATTTCACAGAGGAAACCCATCTGTTCCACTCATTCCCCCACACTCATCTCTCTCACCTCTTTCTCAATTTCTCTCATTCTTTCAGTCTCTTTCCTCCAAACTCCATCTCTCTTCTCATGAGACAGAAAAACAAAGACCCTACCATCAGACAAAAACACAATAACAGACTGCTATGACATCTGCATCTGAAAACAGACACACAGACGGAAGTACAGACGGATATAATGACACAGGCAGACAGACAGACAGACAGACAGACAGACAGTTTGTGCACGTGTGTGTGATAAAGTCTGAAAATAACCTTGTCCTAATTACATTCTACAGTACTGTCGTTTGCCCTATTTCCACAGCTCTAAATATATTCTCTCTCTCTCCCTCTCTCTGTCGCTTTCTCTCGCTGTCTGTCTTAAATACACATATATACAAACATTAACAAAAAAATAGTCACGTGAGGATTCTCAGGTCACGTGAGGATTCTCAGGTCACTATCAGGTACTACTACAAACAGAATCTTCTTTAATTCAAGTGTTTTCTTGGACTGCAAATTCCTGGATGCAGTTTCGTAAGAACTCGATGTTCTTATCTTATCTAACATGACATTGATAACATGACAGGTCTCATTACAAGTCTCTTCCTATTTTAATTTGGGAACAAACTGTTAAAATCAGCAGGAAATCCTTTAAACAGTATGTTTGCTGGGAGCAGGCGGCAAATCCATTACATCTTCACCAAAGAGCTGTTTGTGTTTGTATGCACAACTAATACAGCGTCTAAGATCTGTGTGTGTTTGTATATTCTGTATGTTTGTACCTTTGGCACAAAGTGTTTGGCTTACAACCACCGAGCATTACATTTATTTACTCATTTATTTTACTCAAAAAGGAACCAATTGCCTAATGATGGAGTAAAACACAAGGTCAAAACAATGACTTCATTGCGGAAATAATGAGCTTTTTCAGAGACACCCTCTTTGCATAATGCAATCGCAATGGAAATGAATATGAAATCTGAATTTTAAAGTCAAAGTGTACAATTTTAATGCAGATTGGGAGCTTTGGAGCGTGTGAGTTTAGTTAAGGACACAAGAGGTCACGACAAAACATGCTAATAAACTCAAATAAACTACAAACCAGGCTCCGCCCTCGAGCAGTGATATCATGCATAAAAATAATGTAATTATGCTATTTTGGCCAAGACCTTTTTCACTTGATTTTGGTTTTATGTGTGATGTGTGTGCTAATCTCTTACAATAATGGGTGGTACCATGGTGCAGTGAAGTTACCAGATGGTACAGTAAAACAATCTATATGCCATGGCACTGAATGTGCGTATCGTATGCATACACCAGGGATGCAGATTTAAAAAATGTATAAATTGGTTAGTTCCAGTCCTTGATTCCGATTGGCCCATAGCTTTTTTTGCTCCTCGATAAAGCACAGCCTCTCGTACCTTATTGCTTGAATAAATAAAAAACATTGTATTACTACACTTATTTTTTGGTTGTGAGTTGCTATACTTACATTTGTAGGTCATCCTAATTCTGTGCACCAAATCCAGCAGTAGAAATCTCCTGTTAAAACAAAACACAGAGATACAAATGTGTCAACAGCATATAGCATAAATGAACACATATCTATTATAAGCTGATATGAAAGATTGTTTCTAAAAGAACACTAGCCTTGGCATAAACTCGCCGTTTTGGAACATGTTCAGGGGTTGAAACACAAACCGTCTGATGCACAACTGGAGTCTATGAAGGTGAAATTTAACATGACATCACAGTGCCTTTAAAATGTAATTGGCTAAGATTTCGTAACCTGACCAAACTGTTTATCTGAGTTGTATGTTTGTTAAATTAAGATTATTCTCTCCCCAGAAAACATTCTCTTTTATGAGAAAAACCACCACCATCTATATTTATGGGATTATAGCACAAAATAAATATATGAAAACCACACATTAGTGAGCCACAGAAAACCACAAATCACATAAGAAGACCATACACTTTTAAAAATGAAGGTGCTTCACAATATTATGGAACGTTTTTGGATGAATGGTTCCATAAAGAACCTTTAACATTTCTGTTCTTTGTGGTAAAAAAGGTTCTTTAGATTATAAAATAGTACAAGAACCTGTAAGTAAAAATGGTTCTTCAAGGGATCACTGATAGGAAGCTTTTTATAGTACTCTTTTTTAAGAGTGTAACCAGAGTGAAGATATACAGGTACTCTTCTGAATCATATAATAAACAACAATTATTAGAGATTTTTTTTTATTTGTTAAAAAAGTGAGATACATGATAACATATGTATTTTATTATGTATTTTTGGGGTGAACTATTTTATTTAAGAAGAAACTTCTGCTTGATGGGAATCTTACATAACTTACACTCTTAAAGATAAAGGTGCCAAAAATACTTTGTTGCCACAAAATTGTTGTGCCAAATGTAACCCCATTGCTCTGTTAATTTAACCGAACAGCTGGGTTCATCCATTTATGACCCATTGCAAGCCAGCATATATTAATTTACAAATTATTTAGAGTGAAGGTTTTTGGTAATGTTAAAGATTTTTACAACATACACTCATAAAAATAAAGGTGCTTAAAAGCTTCTTAGCAGCGATGCCATATAAAGGACCATTTTTGGTTCCACAAAGAACCATTCAGCCAAAGGTTCTTTAAAGAACCATCTCTTTCTTACTTTTTTATAATCCAAAGAATTTTTTCGCTACAAAAACCTTTTGTGAAACAGAAAGGTTCTTCACTATGGAACCAAAAAGTTCTTGGCATCGAAGAACCTTTTGAAGCACCTTTTTTAAGAGTGTACAGCTTTCCAAAGCACCTCTTAGGAACCTTTATTTTGTGTAATTACAATACATTTGGCTTGAGTAAATTGAACTTATTTTTTTTTTATATTTTCAGGCACATTTTAAAAAAGTGTTGAAAAACAAATGTTCAGAAGAAACCCAATGAGCAAATGACTGACAACCACAACTAACACAGTAAATATAACAGAGACGGATCAAATCAGCTTATCGTCATTTGATTGCCTGTCTAAATACTGCTGTGTGTGTGTGTGTGTGTGTGTGTGTGTGTGTGTGTGAATGTGACCACATTCCTAATTAATCCAATCAATCATCTCACAGACTTAATTATGCCACGGATGCAAAAATGATTACAGGGTCAATGTGAAGATAGGACAATCCCAGTCAAGACACCACACACACGCACGCACACACACACACACACACTAAAATGGACATGTTCAATGTTTTAAATTGCGTTAGATTTAGATATTTCTCTTTCTCTTTGTGAATAAGCTTTTATTACCCTTACAAAACGAGTCTTAAAGTGGCAATTTTTTTAAATAAACCAAATTACTATGACTACAAACTCCCTTCTGTTGTTTAGCTCATTTTATGTGCCTCTTGCAAACCCCTTGAACCGTCTTACTGTGTTTCTGTGTATAATGGATAAGCTCATCTCCATATTACAGAGAGACACGCCTGAATCTGAAGCCCCATGGAGTTTCATTTGTCTCTCCGCTCTGATGTTTCAGGCCCATGACATCTGACGGCAGCTCGAGTACATCACTATATACATTTAACATTGAGAAAACGGCATTGAAATTCTCCTCAGAGTTCTCTATAAATAGCCACAGAATGAATATTTGAAAGCATCACACTTATTTGCATGTTGTATATTACCGCTGAATATTTCATTGCGTTTGTCAGTTCTGTTTAAGGTCTGAAAGTTTAACTAAGACTGTTTAGTAAAGCAGGACTTTAATGTCCTATTTGTCTGTGAAAGGTAAAACAAGGGTGAAGCCTGAGAGCTCAGCCACTTACAGTTTCAGCTCAAAGCTCTTCAGTCCAAAGACTCTCTTCACATTTATTAACAGGAAAAAGACCCTATTAGCAGGATTAGAGCTTCACTTCACATATACTTTCTAGAAAACTACAAAGAATCTACCGCTTCAGGCTATCGATTCTAGATGCTTAATAAAGTACCAGATGTCGACATCTACACTTTATTCTAGAGTGTTTAAATTCAGAGGGCTGTAATTTTTGTCTGAACATATTTTGGGTGTGGAGAATTTAATGCATTATACCTTCTCGTTCCGTGTAGCTAATCTGGATCATTCTTCATCATCTTTTACTTTGATCATTCAGAAAGTGGATTTCTTTTCCAGAGTTTGCACAAAAGTAGTGAAACCCCTGCTGTGACCACAGACGGCCTCCACAACAACCCACTGCACTTCTGAATTCAAAGACTCTGACACTGACATGAAAGAACCTTCTGCATCCCTTCGTGACCTCATACCTTCTGATCTCCATCACAGCATTAACACTGTCCTTCTTCCACAAGTTTTCTGTCCCACCTGAATTTTTTCTACAGCAGTTGATGGGACCAGAGAACATCTACTTTCACCCTTCTGGTGTCTGCAAATATAGCCTGGCTTTGTCAACAGTTCTGGAACGAAGACTTGTTACCGATATGGTCAAATGCAAGACAGTGAAATAATGTTAGTGTCATTTAAATTCCAGAATGCAGCGGCAAGGGGGGTCTTCAATGAACCGAAGAGAGCACACGTCACTCCTCTCTCCCTGTAGTCGCTCGCATCAAATTCAAAGATCTTGCTAATACGGACTTATGTACCCACCAGATCCCTACGCTCTGCAAACGAACAACGTCTTGTAATGCCATCCCAAAAAAGGGAAAACATCACCCTCACGTACCTTCTCTGGATCTGTTCCACATTTGTGGAATGATCCGCCCGCTGCTACAAGATCAGCAGATTCTGTAGCCATCTTTAAGAATGGGCTAAAAACACATCTTATTAGTTCTGATTTCTATTTCTTTTCTACTCTTTCTATCCTTAAAAATAAAATCTTAGCTTTGTATACTGTGGTAGGCAATATCAGACTTTTACTGCGCTTATGCTTTTTGTTGACCTTATGTTGTTCCAATTGCTTCTATTGTTTACCTCATTTGTAAGTCGCTTTGGATAAAAGCGTCTGCTAAATGACTAAATGTAAATTACTGCAGAAAATAATTTTGACGTGTGCCTCAGCTAAAAAAAAAAACTACAGTGATGTCCAACTTTTGCCAATTTACATCTTTGCTCTACTCAACTATTTTAGTAAAGATGCATAAGAACAAAAGGATACAATCCCGCCTGCATCAATCGGTTGTGCACCATTATTCAGTTTCTCCTGTAACACCATCTTGGTCCAAAAAACAACTTAGCAATGGGCAGTTTTGGTCTGCACCCACAGACCTACTGACCATCTGATGCGGACCGCACCTGCTGAACTGACCAGCTCTGATCTGATTGGTTGGCTTCAACACAATTTCTGGGGTTTGAGGTGCATAGGCTTTTATGGGTCCATCTGGAAACAAAGCTGTGTTTACAACCGACGGCAAAATACTACAGTAAGCAATTATGAATAGAAATCATTGCCAAAAGAGGCATTATTGTGGTTATTGAAGGATGATTCATCTGCTCCTATATGTGACCTAAAAAACTTTACTTTCTCTCTAAGTGGGCGGTTTAACGGGCAGAGGTTTGACAGTGTGACACTAACCTGACTATAAAAACTGTACGGAGGTCTGAAGGACCCATCATTAGATTCAGCTAGCATGGAAGGTTTAATGGATTTTAAAGAGAAAGAATTAGATATCTATTTATTCTGAAGAGCCTCTACTCTAATCTCATTTGGGATCCACATCGGTCTGTCAGAGAAAATTGAGTGAACTGAGGACAGCTGGGATATGCTAACAACATGAAAAAAAACATAGATGACAAAAAGGATAAACAAGATGAAAAAAAAGACACAATGATTGTCATGTCTGAAGCTTCATCTAAAGGGATTAGATCAGATTACCAGGAGCACAGATACAACATAATCATCAATATGTCCCTTCAGTAAAGTTTACTGTCATCTCCAAAAGCATCTACTATAACCTAATGAAAATATAAATAATATTGTTTTTTGATTTGAGTCAAAACAATCTACTGAGAGTATCATTAAACTGAAAACAAATGACTGTTCTGCTTCTAATAACAAATAAATAAATTTGTATCAAAATACATGTCTACTTTTTTCAACAAAAAAACCCAAACAAACACACAAATGTGTGTGGCGTGTATATTTACATGTATAATACACAAACATTTATGTATATATTTAAGAAATATGAGTCATTTATATTCATACATAATGTAAATTATGTTTAAATACAAATGTGTATATATTTATGTTAATATTTGTTTACACATGTTTGTGTGTGCATGTATATATGCATATAAAAAGACACGCCACACACATATAAACACACACATTTATTTAGTAATCAATTAATCGTGATTAATCAATTTAACAGGGCTATTTTTTGGTCAAATGTATAGTTTAAAAGTGTTAAAATATCCATTCTTGTTCTGTTTCTCAAGCAGTCCGAAAAACACCACTTGAAAATCACCTCCTGGTGACCCCTGACACAAGTGAGAACAGTCAGACTAATAACCCAACAAAGTGACAATGTCCTACGGCATCTGTCATACAGTACTGTATATGCTATACTGTAACATCCAGCTCAGAGCTCAGACTGCAGAAACAGTATCATCCTCAAAGACTTTCACAGAGTGCTGTTTAAGGCACTGTGTGGATTATTCTTAACTACTGTGTGTGTGTGTTTAGTGCTGTGGGCAGCCCGCATACACTCATCTCACTGGATCCAACGTGATTTAAAGGCCTCTAGTGTATGTGTGGACATCCAGAGCTGTACATTAAATAACTGTCAACCTTCCCTCCTGGTATTCCATCTAAATCTCATCTCTTCTCCCAAGAGACCGTAGTTCCTATAAGCCTTTGCTTCTCTCATTGCCACAGGAGAATCACCTTCTCGCAGCATAGAGTAGCACGACTGTGTGTTAGGTTCTGCTGTAAGCGTAAACACAATTATCATTCTTAAATTACAATTAACAACACCAATATGGCAACAATGTTCATGGGAAGGAAGATGCCACGAGGTGAGGTGAGACAAATACATGACAAATATTGCAATGGCGTGACACCATTGGCTGAATCAGCACAAACTACAGCAGCTCCGATATTGTCATCGCTACATCTGCCATAAATTTACGGGTAATAAATACTCATTATTAAATAGCAATCGCAAATTGTCTAATCTGGGTGGATATTGGCCAATCATTTTTTGCTTATAGATGCAATAAATCTTAACATGCAATCGCTTCTTTATGGAGGTCTGCATGGGAATCTGAAACAGTAATATACGACAACAATAGAATATGAGGCCTATATTTTCTCTGGTTCTAATCTGGAGATTAAACATTTACCATAAAAACATGGTTTACAATGCTCTTAAAGGTTCACCTTTTAAATGCACGATACAACATTTCTCCACCAATACCGATACTGATATCTACCGATATCAGCTCCAATTCTTAAGGTTCTATTCATATTTCTTCTTCTTCTTAACTTTCTTAATGTTATTAATTCATACAATGACTATTACTATTACTATTTATAAGCTATATGAGATATATTGAAATGTATTTATTAGAGTGTTAACATTTTCTATGTGCAGATATATTGACCATGATCATCGCCTGTTAGCCGATAGTGTGAAAAATTGCTTTAATCGACCGATACGATTATTAGTCAAAATATAGCTGCATCTCTAGTTCACTTTATTTAAAAAACAATGAAATGGGCACTTACTCTATCTCACTGTACTTTTTATAAGACTACAAATATACTATATTCATCTTATATGGTTTCACATCCGTATTTATCAACACTGCTTGTTATTTATTAAACTATTAAACATATCAAAATCAACCATATTTCTTATTTTTTCTACTATGAGGTCAACACAGGCCCTGGTGAGTTCAATACTTGTAAGAGAAGTGAAAAAAAATAGAAAGTTGCACCAAAACATAAGTTTTGTAATGTGTTTATCGAGTTACTAAAAAGTAACTTGCCATGTAAGCTGTTTTTCTGTCTCCAGTTTTCTTTCAGAATTTAAGAAAAGTAAGCTACGCTTTTAGAACGAATCTCATTAGGATGAAGAAAGCAAAAAAATAAATCACTGAGCCACACATACAGTAAAGAAGAGCCACAAAACCTGGATCCACCAGAGCCATTGAGAGAGAAAGTTCTGCCAACGGAAGTCCAAAACGCTGAAGCGTCACGTGATTCATGGAGCCTTCAGATAGTTCCAGGAAGTTATGTTTTCTCTTTAAATGCTTTATTTCTATTGGAGTTAACGCGACTCTCTCTCTCAATGGCTCTGGGATTCACACGTCTGGAAGATGGAGAGTCACTCGTGAGCAAATGAAAACTGAATTGAGGAGGAAAGAAGATAAATGCATCCAATCAAAAGCTCTCTGAGTCTCAGCAGAAGAGCTGGCGTCAACCAGTCAAAAGGAGTTTTGGGCAGTTCTGATGTCTATCGAATTCTACGGAGTCCAATAAATTTGCCGCGTTCAACACTCCTGTTGCATTCACTTTTTTTCTCTGAAGTCTACTTAGAATGTCAGACAGAGTTTCTTGCACCAAAAACTTTTTCATAACCACTTTCCACCCGCTCTCTGATCATTTGCATTAAAATGATCGATTTTGGTACTCTTATGAAAAAACGAATTTCTTCCAGGTGGCCGCACATTTAAAGTATGCCTACAAAGTACATTAAACTTTTATTTTAAAGAACAAGGCATATTTCTTTTTAAGACAAAGAATGGGAACAAATCACCAGAAGATTACAAGTGCAGATGAGATGCAGCTGCTGTATTACAAAGAGCAGAAGTGCTTCAGCGCATAAGAAAGGAGTTGTCTTCAGCTTACACATTGTGTTGTGATATCGGTTATTCGTTTCTCACACCATTACTGCATAAGCCCAAGAGCTTAATTGTTCGGAGGCAAGTCTAGACTAGGGGTGTCCTCGGCTAAGGATTTATATAGTCGAATCGGAATTGTCACACATCCTGCCTACAGTCGACTGATAGTCGGTGACTAAAGGAGCTCCCTCTTTAGTAGACCATCATGTTAGTCCTGAGTGCTTAAAAGCACAAATGACTAAGCAGAAACAGCATCCAAGCTTCTAGCTGCGTGTCCCAGTTTTAATGTGAATTTTCAATGATGGATCTACACAGGAAAAAACGGTAGAGCACAGCATGGTGTAAACATTCACTATTCATGTAACAAACACTATGCTCTTAGCGCCCAATAAATTGTGAATGATGTGGTGAAAGTGGTTAGCATCTGACTGTGATGCTGTTAAACCAATCAGGAAGTTTCAGTTACACAAAACAATACGTCGAACCTTTTCCTATAGACTAACACAGAAATAAACAGTCCCATGAGATTTTAAGGTCGACCCAAGCTCTACACAAGTCCTACTTAAAGTTGGTATATCGACTTTTCCAAAGCCACAGAGAGCAGACACGGGTGCGAGAGATTGCGCTGTGATGCGTGCGCGGTGTTTCTGATGAGAAGACGTAATGTGAGTTTTGGGTCAGTGCTCTGCTCACCAGATTACTCATGAAAGCACCTTTGCCGTTCTGAATAGTTGCATGAATGAAATTAGTGCATTAATCCTGCGCGTCTCCAGGCTCTGACATGCCCTACTTTACCAAACAGAGCCATTCAGTGCAATCCTCCCAGAACTAATAGGAATGCAGAATGAAACATGGAATTCTGGGAATGTTTTTTTTTAAGTTAAAAGCTAAAAGTGTTACCAAAGAAGGGATACATGTAAAGCACATTTTGTTTAGTCTCCGTGAACAACTGATAAAACTGTGAAAAACAATCGAGAACATCTTATTGCAGGTCTTCATGGTCTTCATTGTGTGCGCAGTGCATTTTCATTGAGTCTCCAGGGTGTTTCTATAATAGCGCTGGATTCTGTGTATCTCTGGAGCTCCAGCTGCGCTCTGCCGGCCTCCCGTGGGGTGGAAACCAAAATGGAGCCTGAACAAGACTATTATGGAGTCTATACCAGACTCATCCTGTGTGTAATACAACCTGCACCACTCTCAGGACCGAATGCAATTCACTATGTGATGAAACTCAAGAATATCGCAGTCTCGGCAGCCGATTTCGTTTCCTTTGAAGCTGACATTAAAATAATGCTTTAGATAATAGTGTCTGCAAAAAAGTTTAATTTTACATCATAATATTAAAACTTTGTAACGTAACTTAATGAGAAAACATAAAATAGCTTAGACTTTATTAATGGTGTTAAGAAATACATTCATTGTCAGCAGCTCTCAACCAGGACTGAGAATTCCAAAGGGGGACACAAAATGACTAAAATTGTTCTAACTTAATTAAAATCCTAAATACTGCTAACCGATGTAAGCCTACCATATGTATAAGAATGTATTCGTCGTTGTGCCATAACCCACATTCTTTAAAATATCGCCGTTTGTGTTCTGCAGTAAAAAAAGGAAGTCATACAGGTTTGACTGACAAGGGTAAGGGTTTCATTTTTGGGTGAACTATCTCTTCAAGCTTTAACGCTGTAAATCAGAAAGCAAATCAGACGAAAAGTTTTAAAAAGTGTGTTTCTCAGAAAATTCAAAATTGAAGGAAAAAGTAGATGACAGAAAAGGAGGTATTCCAACTATTATGGTGACATTTATCAAGTTCTTAACATTTTGGTAATTTGATAACCTTATAAGTGTAAACACTGGAAATAGGAAAGCAAATCAGACAAACCCTCTACATATGTTCGAAAAGTAGGTTTTGGGGAAATTTCAAAAAGGTGGGATTTTTTTTTTTTTTTTTAAATTCCTGTAAATTTGAATTACAAAATGTTCTTGAAATTCTGTGGTATTTTGATAACCATATACGTGATAAAACGGTAAATACACAACAAAAACAACAGCTCTGTCACTTAATAAATAACGCATGCTTGACCGTGTTGTTGAATTGTGACAGACATGATGGGAAAGCCAAGCAGTATGTTCTTCCTTCACTGATTTAACTGCTAATAACTCCACAGTGGATTTAATTACTGAGCTCAGAAGAGAATAAACCACATGGCCGACGCTACTGCCAAATATTCCACATCCAACTGCTGTTGGACTTTAAACTTCACATGCTGACAGCTGACTCATGCTTAAGAATATAATCAGTGCCGGAATGACATTTACATTTTTGCATTTGCTGCACGCTTTCATCTAAAGTGACTTACTGTGCATTCAAGCATACAATCTATTAGTACGTACATTGCCAGGGAATTAAACCCTTGACCTGGGTGTTGCCAGCTTCATGCACGAAAATGTGCAGCTGTGACTGCTGAAATTAAGGTTACTGCATACTTTTCTGGCCAAACATGATTCGCAACCAATTAGACACACATATTCATAACTTCTTCCAATCGGATGTATTAATGCAAAAAACTGCAGACAAATAATCAGACATGAAAAGAGATGAACAGCAGAAGTGGGTAAAGCCATGTGGGTCAGCACATTAAAAAAGCACAGAACATTCAAACAAGAAACATTTGTTTTCATTCCCTCTGCTGAGTGTTCAACAAATGTGTTTTAGTTATTCGGAATCCTGTAAAGCTTTACTGAACCTGCATAAATATGTGTCTAATGTTCTCCACCCAGTCATGAGTAAGCAGCAGTGCTGTAGTACTTGAGTCCGGACTCGAGACGTTTTTCTGTGGTCTCGGACTTGTCTTGAACTCGTTGGTATCGACGGTCTCGGTCATTGGACTCACCAAATGTGTGTCCAATGATATTTTCTCCTTCCAAACAAAACCATTGATGAAGCATTTATGTTTGCCTTAGTTGGACTCTTGACTTATGATTAATTCTCTTCCTCTTGGAGTAGGTGTCTTTTTGTGATAGGTGTCAAGCTGTAAAAAAAGATGATAAATAATACTAAATAAAATACTAAATGACTGATTTGAGTATTCTGGTTCACATGCTAAGCTTACTGAGACACATTTTTTTACAAAAGAATTACAAAAAAAGATCAGCAGAATGTTCTCTCAATGTCAGAGATGAGGATGCTGAGACCACTGGACTTCGAGTGCACGGTGAGATACGCCATGAACCGGCAGGAGTCAAGGTCTCAGCCCAGCCCTGCTACCCATCTCCCCTGCCCGCGATCCCGTAGGGTCGCGTCATGCAGATCGGGGTCATCGGCATGGCCGCACCGTCTGGTACACACATCACGCTCCATGTGAATTGGTGTTCATGGAGGTGTTCTTGTGAAAGATGAGGGTACGCTATGAATATATTTGAAGGGGATTGTGGGTTGCATGCAGGTCTCCACTGTACAGTCCTCATCTCTGCAGACGGGACGGTTACATTAACATGACAAAGTACCATCGCGCCTGCCACGCTGATAACCACCGTGATGGATGGCGAGAGAGTCTCACCGGTGCGTCTCATAGAGAACGTTCCATCAAAAGTACAGAGAGACAGATGGGAAACAATTCAACACGTTTAGACCCTGAAGCCACTGTCACGACGACTAAAAATAAAGTTACACACTTGCCTCTGAGTTAACTGTTATAGACGAACTATATATAAGTACAGTGCACTGTAAGTTTGTGATATAACTTCTTCACCAGCCGTTCTAGCACAACTAACTGTTGTGAAGAGGCATCTGGGGAGGATATTGATGTTATTTCTACAGCTGAGCCAAACTGTGACAAAAAACTGTGACGAAAACATTCATTCCGAATCTTGCTGGAACATTCTCTTTACTTTGGGTGTTTAGTTCTAAACAGGCTTCTTCAATAAAAGGGGTGGGAGCTGCACGGTTTATTTTTAACCCCCAAAGTCGCAGTGTAGAACTCTTTTAGGAATTACAAACAAAGTGTTTCACAAGGTACAAAAACACGCTCGAAATATAACTTCCTGCGTGTAACTTTCTAATAAACATCTCATCTGCGCTCTCATATTGTTCATATTGACTGAAAAACTTCACATGTCATCTAATTGTTCGCTGTTTCCTGGCTGACGCTGTGAGAAAGGTCAAGCGAGTGCTTTGGAGGGACTGACTGATTGACAGCTCACTTAGAGCAGATTGAAGGGCAGCTCGGAGTTTAATGGTGTTCGGATGTGCAGTTGGACTCTCTGTGGGCTCTGCTGATGTGATGTGATGCGCTATGACTCGCTCGCTCTGACACCTAGAGATAAAGGTCATAGAGTGGAGAGGAGTGTGCCGCGGAGACACATTCTCGGATGACTGTACTTACACACCGTCAGCTTTTTAAAGGAACAGTTCTCCCAAAACAAAACTCAACCTCGGACTTTCCCAAATGTGTATGACTTTCTTTCTTACACTCCTTCGTACCTTGCCGGATGTACATGACTTTCTTTCTTCACTTTACCACAAACAAAAAACTTTTGAATTACAAAGAATTACAATGCCCTCAGGTTGAACAGGGTGAACTGTCCCTGTTAAGTAAACCGTATGGTGTATGTTTATATATAGGCCGGGTTCTAGTACATATCTGAAATAATAATACTTCAAAATAAAAAACTGTGTAACGGTACAGTGTCAAAGTACAGTGAGATAAGCATCACCAAACAAAACTGACAAAATAATGATTGCTTTCAAATAGCTTTCACAAATACTCCTCCCATCCGCCAATGGTCAGAAAACAGGAAGTCCTACTCTAAAGTCAAGCTATCTGCTTATAAAGTTGCGAGATAGGGAAAACCATTTCCGTGTCCAAGCCACCAGTTGTTTTAAGCGAGATTATTATGCAAACGGCCGTTTATGAGCATTATCATTCATATCACACATTTGAGATAACCTTTGCACTACAGTGTACAATACATTCTCCATGCTCACAGCCTCTCCGACACCAATCTTTAAAACATTCTTAAGAAAATGACTCGATGTCTGGCCATCTGGGATTTATTTATGGAGATAAAAGTTTGTATCTGTTTTTTGGCAAGTTTTACAGGACGCATTGAGAGTATATTAGCATTGTTTGTTTATCTTTGGCATCTGATGGTGCGTTTGGATGCGGTGGTGCTTGACGTCATAAGACGCGGATCGGTTCATCTAAATGTCATGTCAGACCATTCAAACAAACAATGATTTGGAGCACCATAAAACCGTACGTTTCTATTGCTTTGGCCTGTATTCCAGCGCATTCGATTTGAAAAATTAAGGGAAAGTTCATTGTCTGAAATATGTAGAATTCAGTTGTTTCTGTCAAATATAATCAAAAATAATTGGACAGCTGGCTCACATATTCAGGTTTTTCAGCCTTGTGTGTGTTTCTGTTGAATCATTAAGCTGATGAAAGGTCAGGAGTTGATTTTACATGTGACATTTGGAATCGAGGACTTTCGATATCTCTTCAGATGAGAACCAATGAAGTGTCATTTCCAGTCATTCAGACCCTAGCAAACTGGAATGGAAATATTGGCCAGGTGTTTGCAAACGAACTGCTAAATGATCTTAACATTATGGATTGACAGAGTAATTCCCTTATGAGAATATGAGAAAACAGTTCAATTTACATTATAAAATCACACCCCCCAAAAACAGACCATTTAATCTAATTGGAAACTAATAATAAATAAACTTATTATGATAATAATATTTGAGAAGAATCATTGCATTCTCCAGTGTTACTTCTTCAGTCCTCCATAATTCTGAACCAAATCAGACTCAACATTTGCATGAAAAAGCGGTTTAAAGTACCAAACATTGTCCATAGCCTCAGGTTGTGCTCTCAAACAAGCAACTGTCAACCAGAAAACCTTTATGTCCCACTCGAGGGCTACAGGGAGTGTGTCGGGTTATTATACCGTAGAATTACTGCCAGGTCAACAGGAACAGACAAAGCAACATCACTCTCAGGTCACAAAGCGCAGAGAAAGGTTTTATCACCACACACACATTCCTGCTTTCTATAGTGAATAAAAGAAAGCTGTGTGTGTGTGTGTTCTGGGATGGAGCAAGGTCCATTATGACAGAACCAAACAGCCAGAAGCAGATTTACAAATCGCATGAAATTCAACAAATAAAACGCTCCGCCGTTAAAATCTTTCTGCTGTTCTAGCACTGAATACTGATTTTTATTATCAAAGCAACAAATATACAAAACAACAAAAAACTAGAATATTCTTAAAGAATATTGCTATGGGGTCACAGGACCCACGGGGTTAGACTTCAGATGCAAGATTTTTTTTATTTTCCTTGTTTTTGGAAAAGCAGTCAAATTACTCCAGCATTTCAGCAGCTTATTTCGGCATTTCAACGTTGCTAAAGTTACATATTAATTATGTGTGAATAAAAAAGAATACAACCATTTGCTGTGTTTCAGATGCTAGTGCGCAAATGTTTCAAGCTAAGCTAACTTAACCCCAAGGTCGACTTCAAGCTCAACCGACTTCATTAAAAAAAGCACCAAGCCAGGGTGTCAAGTCAGCATGTCTGCTGGTCATTTTAGCAGGGTGACAAATGTAAAAAAAGCATTTGAATCATCAAATGTTTTTCTTTAGTCTATTTAGAAAATCTGGTTGCGTGTTTTTGGCAGGGCATGATTTAATAAGGCTTACTGAGGGTTATTTATGAGGTTTACATCCTCCAAATGACTGTCTCGGTGTCAAAGTGTAAATATCACAACAGCATGTTTGGTCAAATGAATTCCTTCCTTCGACTTCAACTTGTGACAGTTATAACAGGCCATTACTGCTGCAGATCAAGTTTCATTTGACTTTAATATGAGAACAAGTTGTGCAGATGTTCTTTTATCCGGCAGATGATAAGGGATAAAGTTTAATAAAGACAACAAAAACAACACACATTTTGAAGACGAAGAAGAATTTGAAGACTTGCTACTGCCAAGAATGCATGTGATGCGGCTGCAAGTGATGCACAATATCTCTAAAACAGATCTAGATAGGTGCAGCTGGTGGAGCATTAAGACTCGACTACTTAAATGAAGATTTAAAGAAGCATCGATTGTCACTGGCTACAAATGAACTGAAAGCCAATCAGTTTGATTTACGCTGATGTGCAAGCTGATTGGCTGTCGGATCGCAGGACTAGGAATCAGTCTATGCCTCTGGAATTCCATGACTGAACTAGGTCATTCCAGCATTCAGTCTCTGAAGACAAACACTGACTGTTCACCAACATTCTGATGCATATTGCATACAAAAATGCCAAGATCTACTCTATCTGTCATATGACTTCCAGAAGTGCACAGGGGAAACAAACAGGGAAAGATGGAAAGCTGTTTACCAAGTGTTTACTACAATGAAAACATATAAGAAATAAACTGGATTTTTATCAATATTTTTGGTTATTTAAATGTTTCTTTGAGATATGTAGCATAGGCATCCACTAGCCGTTTTCCTCTTTATTATTTCTGTTACGTAGTTTTAATTCTGGATGAATGGATTTTTTTTGGGGAGCAAGCAAAATTTTCACAACCATCACTTTCCGGTCAATCGTCACAGTTAAATCTGAGCATTTTACCATCGCTTTGGATAAGAGCGTCTGCTAAATGATTAAATGAACAATGTTGCATTTTTTTAAAACATTGTGGTTGCCATGTCCAATATGTAAATCAGGTAAAACCGTCTTAAAACCATCTTATTTAGAATTGGATGTGTTGGTTATGTCCGCACAAAACATATGCAGCAGTCAATCATAACAAACTTCTGAGGGTCACTCACAGGGATGGTGGAAAATGGCCATTACTGACATTACTACAGACATTATAAATGGTTTATAAGCTACAATTTGTAAAATGTTCTCTTTGAATACCATAGAAGTGCTCCAAAGAATCGATTTATTAGCGAATTAAAATCTCTCTCTCGGTTTCTGCAGGAGTGAAAGTACAGAGTTCCTCTCTGCTCAGAACTTTAAAGTCTCTGACTGACAAAATTAATTTGTGTTTCAATGGTTTTTCCAGGAACTGTCTCTGAGATCAAGAACCAGCATCAGCAGCAAGCACTTGGTGAAAAGGACCAAAAAGTTTAATTTAACCCCATTTCTAAACCTTACAAAATAAGTTCACAGTCATATGGCCGACACAGTCTCTTTCACAAAGATAAACATAGAGCACAGGGTGTAAAACTGCAGTGTACGGGTGTGGTTTAAAGGAGTAGATCACTTTCAAAATAAATGTTCATGATAATTTACTCACCCCCATGTCATCCAAGATGTTTGTGTATTTGTTTCTTTAGTCGAAAAGAAATTAAGGTTTTTGATGAAAACATTCCAGGATTTTTCTCCATATAGTGGATTTTCTTTTTTTTAGAAAATGACCGATCGTTTCAGTAGATAAGACCCTTATTCATCGTCTGGTATCATTTAAAGCCCTTTGAAGCTGCACTGAAACTGTTATTTTGACCTTCAACCATTTGGTGTCCATTGAAGTCCACTATATGGAGAAAAATCCTGGAATGTTTTCATCAAAAACCTTAATTTCTTTTCGACTAAAGAAACAAATACATAAACATGTTGAATGACATGGGGATGAGTAAATTATCATGAACATTTATTTTGAAAGTGAACTACTTTAAGCTTGGTGTAAACTAAAATATGAATGGAGTAATAAAATGAATGGAACTTTTCTCAATAAATGAATCACAGTAATGCAGTCCGGTAATAGAAAGATTTGTTAAAACTAAACTCAACATTTGCATGAAGCAGAAGAAATTAAACCATTTAGACTGCTTAACCGGCATCAACACTCTCTCTGCGATGCTATCAATCCCACAATCCACCTACTTCACAAAATAATGCAAAATCCAAAAAAACTTTAAAACGGTAAACCTTTCACACAAATATTATCTTTCTTAAGAAGCAAATATTCTGAGGTGAGATTTAAATCTGACAGTCGTGTAAAATCCAGTCTGTTTTATATGCTTCTGGTGAAATTTCAGTGAATTAATGTTTTAATTGAGGTTGACCCTGTTAATTAGCACAGAGATTAAACTAGCTTTAGGAGCCATGAAATCGCTGTGTGTGCGTGTGTGTGTGTGTGTGTGTGCCTGTGTGTGTGCGCGCATGAGAGAGAGGCAGAGTTGATGGCAGGTTTAAGACTCAGAAAACTTTTCTGCTGACTTAACCGAGGTTGCATAAGCAGGGTAAGATATAGTAACTAATCAAATCATAGCCTAACATGTATATTAAAACAACCCTATAGTGCAAGTCCACTTTCTTTTCCTCTGTCATACTGAACACTCTGTCAATGCCTCACTGCCTGAGGGTTACTGCACACATGCTGCCGTCTCATGCCAGCAATAAATCCTTAAAAAATCTATAAAAATATTAAAATATTTAAACACTCTCTGCAAAACCTCAAAAAATAAAGAAAGCCATTTTAATAATTTGAGTCTTCTAAAATAAAATATATGAAGGAGAGAGAGAGAGAGAGAGAGAGTAAAATGCTGGGGCTTTTAAAGCTTTGGGTGGATTTGTCTTCAATAAGCACCCAGCAGATTAAAGCATGTTAATGTAATGCTGCTTACACACACTGGACACACTGTTCCAACAGAATAAATGCTATGGGTATCATGTAAGTCAGGGCATGAGATTCTTGGCAGGGATGTCACAAAATCCATTAAAGATGGATGTATTGTCATTTAATAAATTTGACATCACACCACATACATGATCTCTATAAAATAAACTGAGGTTGAATGATATTTATTACTACACCTGTTACCAGCTTGTATTTAGGTGGATCTATTGTCAGAAACGCAATATAATATAACTAAGTCTTCAGAGGTGTATAAAGACCTTATTACAGGAATATGTTTTTACTATCTTAGAATGAGCTATTTCTATCTGCCAAGGTTATTTTAGTATACTAAAATTAAAACTTTGAAAAACATGTTTCTGTTCATTGAAATTAAATAAAATATTGACCTAAAAATGATTGGAAAAACTTAACTAAAGGAAACTTTTTAATGTTACCTCAAAAGTAAACTGAAAATAAGTTTGAAGCACTGAAATGATAATAATAAACAAAAACAAAAAAAATAATGAATTAATCTTATATAGCAACATAAACAATAAGTTATACAATGACAAAAGCATAAACCAAAATTGCTAAAACTTTTTAAACATAAAACCTAAAAATAAAAGCTGATAAAAAGTATTAATAAAACTAAGTAAAACTAAAATCAAAACTATAATAACTCTGCTATCTACATACACCGCGGGTCCCCTTACATTGATTTGACCATGTTGTTTCTACAGTAGCCCTACGGTCAAACTGCTCTACAGAGCACGTTTTTGTAAATATGTTATCTCCTTCGGCAAAGAAGCGAAAACGTGTCGACATCTTTGTCCTGTTAGAGCCGCTTTAGTGGTTCGAAAGGGAGGTGTGAGCCGTGGAGTGAGCCGTTCAATTTGGCAACCTCGCCACTAAATGTGGCTAAAAATCACCACATTGCTCCTCTAAAGTCAGAATGAAATGGAAGTGGCAACTGCTGCATATATCCGAGTGAAACTGCTTTTGAAATGAGAACAACTGTAGGACAGCACTTGATTTCCACCATTGAGAACTGACTGGTTTGTCAAGTGCTTATTGCTAATCGCTAATTTCCATCTCGGGCAGAAATCAGTCTCTGATTCATCATGACTGGAAGTGAAAAGAGGTTGTTTCAAGAGGGGGATCATGCTTATTATCGAACATTTAAACATTTATTAAAAAAAATCATTTTAATTTCATAGTGAATTTAACAAAAGTAGGGTGAATTCATAATTGCGACACTTTATGACATTGAGATGACTGGCAAAAGTATTTTTTATTGTATCTTTGCTTTTACTTTTTTAATATTTCTGAAAGATATGATTTCATTAACCTGGCAAATGTTTGTCATGTTAAGAGCTCCTTCTCACTAGACTTCTCCACCCAGAAGCAAAGTTGGGTATAAAAAATGTGTATGAAAACAAATTGTTATGTGAAATAACCCAAGAACTCTAGAAGAAGAAATAAAACGCCTGATGTTTATTTGTGAAAGTCGTTTTTGAATGACTGACCATTAAATCACCCAAGTTTTTTGAACATTGTTTAACCTTTACCCATAAAGGTCAGTGTTTCATTAGTTGATTCATTAAAGACTTTGAAAGCAGCGAGTCAATCAATACTCCTCTAACTGAAGGCCAGACCGGTCTAAAATACTCACGCCTGTCAATATAAACAACACCTTCTGTCCATCTGCAAATTATTTAGCTGGCTTAAAACAGGCCACTCTGCACAAACTCTTTAGACACATTTTCTGAGAAGGGTGCTACACGGGATCAATAAAAAATACAGATCAATGAGGCATCAAGTGCTGCTGAACACGGTTTGTCTGGGTAAGACATTTATCCACAGGACACAATCTGACACATTAGAGTGGGAACACAAAGATCTCTAGCATTAAATCACACGCTAGTTTTGCTTCACCGAATTCAATTTATTCTGCACGCTCTCTAACTCCATCTATCTCAAACCCGGTGCCCTTGCTCGACAAATGAACCTGTTCAGAACCTCTGACCTCAGAGTCTCGGTGTCTTATTCCCGAGGCGATCCTGGCTTAACCGACCTCGACAACTGATCCAGTCCACAGCATTCCCAGCAAAGCACTTAGCGACGGCTGACCTTAGCCACAAATGTCCTTCGTAGTGCAAAAGACCCTGTGATAAGGGTGACCATGAGGCCAGGACTGCTGCATTCTCAGGACATTTATTGCATTGGAAGCGTTAAGAAATAAAGTGAATTAAAGTAGCTTAAATCATGAGTTTGTTAGTGAGATGAACAGTTTTGTTTTGAAGCTCTAAAGAACACAATGGAGAAATACTGTAAGGGTATCAACAAAAACTGTGAAAATACATTTGGAAAAATCTGGATAACCATAATCCTTTTACCTCCCCATGTGAAGGATTACAGACGTGACATCACCTCCACCTTTCATTTTCGTGCCATAACAGATAAATTGCCCCATAACTCATATGTACCAGTCTGAATTCTCTTCTAAACTGTACAATATATAACTTTAGAAGCTTATATCGCCACGTATATAAGATTTCACTGAGCATCTCAATGTGGTTGTTTAATTGACCAAAACATGAATCACAGTTTGAGCATCACTGAGTTGAAACAATTTAATTAGGATGCCAGGCTTAGGACTGTCATCTTGTGACTTCAGGCTTTTCTCCTTTTTTTAACAAAATCAGAACACAGATTATCATTATCAAATGTATTTACTTACCTAAATCAAATTATAATTATCATAGAGTGTTTTGAAATCACACTGTATTTGCATGTGAGATCTTTCAAACTACCTAAATTAAAAGGTTACTAAAAGTGCCTATACATTCTTTGCAATGCATTTTGGAGAACACAATACAGAACATACAGACTAAATCTACTGTGCTATGTAAAAACAAACCGTTAAACACTGTAAGGCATTACAATATTAACATTTACATTATGTACTCTTCATCAACATTTCTTGCATTTCATTTTAATACATCATTTTATGATGCATTCTCACAATGTTATATTTATATATATATATATTTACTCAGGGCAGTAATGAAATATCACTGTAGTGGACGAAATCTTTGTGTCTAACGTTTCTCTTCCTGTTATATTGATGCATCTGTCTAGATGAAATCAAAGAGCTGTAATACAACAGTCGAACAAACACAAAATCTTTCCAGTAATGTCTCACACAACAGCTGGATTTCTGTTTCTAAGAGTGACAACATTTACAAGGACATCAGTAATCAAATTATTTGCCATATATTTGCAATATTACGATTAAGGTGTTTTGAGTTGCTTTAAGAATAAACCTTTCATGTTCCCGTTTTACATGTTACACTACATACATAGTTTGATTAATGGAATACGTCATGACGTCCCGAAGTGACACCGTTCGACGTTCCCTCCATAATTTCATGTTTCAACAAACAGTTCGTCTTCGCAATGGTACCACATACAGTTTTGGTGTTTCATTTATTTTCTAGAATTGTAGGCATCTTTCTTGTTTCCCGTTTGGACCAAAAATGTGCTTTCTTGCTTGGAGCCATGTTGTTTGCTGTAAACACGAAACGGCTGTCCGCTGCCGTGCGTATGTGTAACCTGCCACAAAGTACCGCGAAAGTTTGTACGCGCCGGTAATAGTGTGATTAAGGTGTGTACATGTTTATACCGCACGTCGATAATGCGACTAAAATAGGAGTACTCCACCCGTCTTAATTCTATTAGTTTTTACTACGATTATGAGTTTAGACGGATTAAGCTAATCAAAAAGCTCTGTTTACATGGTCAGTTCATATTGTCTTAATCGTGTTAATATCGGATAATTGTTGTCCATGTAAACGTGGTCACTCTGATGGTCAGCGTTCCCATAATTTGGTTTAAGTAGACACAGCTTCGGTCGGGGGAATTCTGGGCTGGGCTGTCGTGGCATAGCTCTACTTTTTGCTCCACTTTCTGCTCTAGTTTTGTGATCTCGTTCACGTCTCGTTTGTCCTCTTTGAGCTTCTTTTAGCTCGCTGATGTGTCCTTAGGTACATGTCCAACATCACAAGATATTTCAATTGTTTCCGCTTCAACACATCACATCGTCTCACCGAGTGTCATGGCTACAAAATTCTAATCCCATTTACATCCATGCATGTATAATATTATCATGTATGTACCAACTATGACCTATGAAACATTTGATCACATCTACTTTTTCCGCAAGTTGTTTAAAATTGATCTACTAACACAAAACTCAGAAACAGCTGGATAGTTATAGACATAACAAGCTTTTTCTGCCATCACTGTGTTTACAAGCAAAACACTTAACCACAAAGAACCACCCACAGTCCAGTCACAGACCATCTGATGCATTCTGCACACAAATCGCTGTACTAAGTCGGTTCCAAACTGACTGTCTGGCGCTTTGCAGCATCCAGGAGTCAGAGGTGCATCAGTCCACCTGGAGTCAGAGATGACATCATAAGACACACGGATTCATACAATGAGAACTTGTAAGGAAGAACCAATTACTGGACATTGTCAAAGTTTGCCAGTTTAGTTGGATCAAACCCATACTCAGTAGTTTTTTGAGGTACAAAGTATAAAATATACCAGACATCCACTTACTTTATTACCGAAAAGTGCCCCAACACTTTATTTGAACAATAACAAACCTCTTTTCTGTCAATGTATCTTTGTTAATGTTTTAAAAAGTGTTTCCTCAATCCTTTTTAATAAAATTACATTTGCTTGGATATGATGTCAACTAATGCAACATTTTCAGATATGAGTCTTTTGGGCAGCTTTTTGTTGAACTGTGTTGAGAACTACTAGCTCTATGTGCAATGTAAGCAGACCAACATGGAAATGCATCTCTCTCATAGGGGTGACCTTGAAATGAACAGAGAAGCCTGGAGCCATTGTCATGGAGACAGGATACAGCTCAAGCTAGGCCGCTGTGGGAGAGAGAGAGATTGGGAAAGAGGGAAACCAGAGAAATAGAGATGGGGGATGGGGGAGGGGTCAGTGTGACTGAGGCCAGAGATGAACACAAAACCACGAAGAAGTGATGCAAGTGGAGGAGAGAGAAGTCAATGTCAAGCAACCTGTCAGGAAATGTCTTGGTCATATTCATCCCCAAAATCATACAACATTTATTTAGGCAAAAAGAAAATTAAGATTATTTGAAAGTTGTGATATTATTTTCCTCACAAATAAGCACAAGGTTCCAAATTCTCATTATTTCAATCGAAAGTATTTATAATAGAAGTATTTGTTCTGCATCCTTTGATAGATGATGGTTTAAATACAAAGCATTTTCTGGGGTTTGCTTAGGCAAGCATCACTATTACAATTGCTCATACAGTATTTAAGGTCGGGGAATACGGTATAAAACTTCTCTCAATGTTTGTGCATTGTGTGTAAAGCATAACTGTGCTGTTTGCTGAGGAGAGAAATGCTGGGGTTTTTTCTATGCGGACAACACAGATTTTATCCGCTTGAACTGAAAGAGAGACTCAGGCCAAAACACTCTAGCAACCATACAGCAACACTTAGAAGATCCACATAGTAACAAACACGCAACCACCCAAAATACCCTAGCAACCATACAGCAACACTCAGAAGATCCACATAGTAACAATCACATAACCACCCAAATTACCTTAGCAACCACACAGCAAAACTCTGAACATCTGGGTATCCACATAGTAACAATCACATAACCACCCAAATTACCTTAGCAACCACACAGCAAAACTCTGAACATCTGGGTATCCACATAGTAACAACCTCACAACCAACAAAAACACCCTAGCAACCATATAGCAACCCTCAGAAGATCTGGGCATCCACATAGTAACATCCTCACAACCACCCAAACCACCATAGCAGCCACATAGCGACACTCAGAAGATCTGGGCATCCATATGGTAACAACCTCACAACCACCCAGGAAACCCTAGCAACCACATAGCAACACTCAGTATCCATATGGCAACATGTGCAACAAAGCAATCTCACAACTACCTGTACCATTGTGATGGCAATGCGTATACAGGCAAATAAACAAACACAGGATCTGGGGGAAATGTATTTATTTGTAATCAAATTTAATTTTACACAGTCATTAAGATCTTGATGATTGATTTTGTGGCAAAATGTGACCCGTATGTATTTTCAATAGATTCACTTGAGGAGGAGAGAGAGGGAGAGAGCGAAAGAAAGAAAGAGAGAGTGAGAATGAGTGGAGAATCAGCGCATAAGAGCATGCAAGCGCACACTCACAATCACACGTGCACACACACACAGGAAGTGAGAGCAGTGTGATGAGCTTGACTTCCTCTCTCTGTCTGTGCTCCATAATCTGTTTTAGATTACTGTAATACACCTCTCTTTCTCCTTTTCTCGCTCTCCTGCTTTCCCATTTTCTCTCTCACTTGCTTTCCCCAACCTCTATCTCTCAGTCTCTCTCTCTCTCTTCCTCTCTCTCTGTCTGTTTCACTGGTAAAACAAACCCATCCTGTTATAATCTCCTCCTGCCAAGCTGCCATCGCATTTGCATGAGACAAGAAACTTCTGTTCCATTTTATTCCCAGAGTAATTTCCATCAACATTACCGTTAATCCAAGTCCTCCATGAGCCATATCAATCGGAGTAATCTTCCTCCAATTAAATCCCATGAAATGCTTAACGTTGCATTTCATTATCATTATTAGAATCGACTGGCCTACATTTGTTCTGCTCCTCAGACTGCAATTCTTGTGTAATTGTAGAACAACTGCCATACATGAAACGGAAATGTATCTGGTTTCAATAAAATATGAAAGGGGAATGTGCCACTGTTTACTACAGTACATGTCATGCTGGTATGTTCGTCCATATGTGTGAGATCTATTCATGCTGAGTTAATAAGTGGTCTGACGGAGAACCAGTAGCGAACCGTGACAGTTGAGCCTTGGCCCTCTGCGAACCCCCCCCTCCCCAACACACACACTTACCACAGTACACTACGGTATTTTACCTCACTGTGCTTTCTTATAGAAGTGAATATACAAGCCCAACACAGCAATATAGTTATCACCAAAATAATGCGCAATACAAATACAAATCATTATTACACATGTGCATTATGATCGGCATGTCGCATGTATGTGCTCTACAACGGAATAATGGACCCACATGACAGACACTGCCTCCCAGTCTAATCATAAAACCAACACAGACTAACGTACACAATACCAGTTTCAAAAAAGACACCTCTCAAAGAGCGCTCTCAGCAAATAACTAGCGGACAGTAAATAGAGATTCACCAGCAAATAAACTGTGATTATAATCAATCTTAATATTACAGTAAACTGGTAACGTTACAGTGAACTAAACGCATGGAACTAACCATAGTAAATTGACCATTTATCTGATAAAATGTCACTGTTATGCAGAAAAACAGCAAATATTCATGCACAACATGTTCAATTTAAGACGGACCACAGTCAAAATCACTCGTCTCAAAATAAAGCCAACGTTAAGCAACATTAACAAATGTGCACATCAGCAACCAGAATGAATTGAGGCACGGGGAAATTGTTAATTATAAATAACAATTTCATGATCAAATTACTTGATAACAAAGTCTTCTTCCTGTTGTTTTGAACAACGTTTATCAGCTTTTCTCTTTTTTTTTTTGGCGGTCTGCAAACCAACTTCGTGTGCTTCTTCCGCTTTACGAGACTGTTGGTGAACAACCCCCGAGACGGCGGAAAGTTAGCAAAAAACAAAGTGGGCCCTTTAAAATGATATGATTGGTCAGTTTTACTGTCACTCAAAATCTCTCCCATTGATTTACAGTACAGTACGGTATGCTACTAGAAGGCGCCCAAACCCCGTGTAAGCACACGTTCGACTTCTTGCAGCATGCAGATAGCGTAGGACATTGCAGAACTGCTACTGCTCCGTGATCTTGAATTACTCTCACGAAACTTGGAATTCTCACGTGGATAGAGTCTGCATCGATCCAGGAAGTCAAATATGCATTTCTAATAGGGAATATCAGCCGACTTTTATTTAAAGTTTTTAAATATTCTTTTTTACAAGAGTTTAGGTCATCACAGATGGACTAGAGGGCCCTGAGGGTGGAGCCTGCAATTGAAAAGGGTCTTGATGAGAGATGAGATCTCATCTGCCTAAAGGACAACAGCTGGGTTTGACAGATAAAGATGTGGGCCTAAATAAGCTTATGGGGCATGAGATAAGGGCAGAAGAGGGGTGAGGTCTACACACAACACCTGCACTTAAGATTTTATACTGTAGAGAAGTAATAGAAAAGTGATTGGCAGAGAAAAAAAGATGTTGGAAATGATGAGGAATCTGATTGAAAAGCAGATGTCCAGTTATTTATACTCCAGATATTTCCTGCTATATGAAATTAAAAGAGATACATTTACAACATTATTTAATATTCAGAACGGAAAGACATGTTAAAATTTTTTAATAGAAAGTCAAGCTGCGTACATTGCATTATGGGATACAGTCGGCTCTGTTATACAGTACATTGTGGATTTTGGAAGATGCCATCATGTATTTTATGTACAGTATACAAAAATATCGCTGCTGTCCTTTTGAACCTC
Organism: Triplophysa siluroides; assembly: GCA_006030095.1. NCBI lineage: Eukaryota > Metazoa > Chordata > Actinopteri > Cypriniformes > Nemacheilidae > Triplophysa > Triplophysa siluroides. The sequence goes on along the minus strand of VCII01000203.1, from coordinate 3,261,783 downwards.
GTATCTCTATATTCTGTGATTTTTGCTATAAAATCATTACTATCAGTCTGCCTTTACGTTTGTCACAGTATTTTTTTCAAATATCACACAATAAACAGTATGAAAAAGTGCTTGTCAACTTTGTCAACTGAGTATTTAATCATTTTAAAAAGTGTTTTTCGCATTTTCTGAAAAACAGCTAATTTGGACATCAGAGTTTTAGGAAGGACAATGATGATATTTTAAAGCTTCCGAATGGTGACGTATATCTGTTTCTGGAATGGGTAAAACGTAGGATGAGGCTTAATTTCATTATTTGAGATTTGATTGGATTGGATTGTTGGAAGTCTGGCCATTTGTTGGAAGTCTGGCCATTGACGTACGTCATGTAAAGAAGAAATGTAATTTAAAGAGGGAGGGGAAGTTTCTGATTATGTTTAAAGATTATAAAGGCACATGAATAAAAATGACCTGCACTGATAAGTCATTTATATTAAACACGGCATTTATACACGGCACAATAAACATTTCTTATTTCGTATTGACTTTATACTGCAGACAGTATGCACACACAATGTGCTACAGATAACACAGCCATTGTTTTAAAATTCTGGTTTTCTATTGTACCGTTGCCAATAGCTGACAACTTAAAAAAAAAGACATAAATAAAGTTCCTACAGTAAGTAGGGTTAAGTGGACTCTTTTGCCGATTAAATGAATGAGAAAAAGGTGTCCCCTTTCAAAATATATAGACAGTATTGACTTTTTAGTCAATTAGAACATTTTGACTCAATGTGTAACAAACCTCCTCATGTAATTGTATTGAGCTTTCAGATAACTGAGCAGCCCATCCCACATTCTGATCTATCTCTCGGTCTGTTGACTCTAATAGGCCCTTTTCACATGACATCACGCATCTTCCTTTCTGCCGCGAAGCAGTGTATCGTTACTTCCGCTAGCGCCTCAGAATGGAGTTTACCAAGTCCCTTGCACAGCTGCCACAAATACAGCTAGATGATGTACAACATCTTGCAGACAAATTTTATGTTAACAAGTTGACAAGATCAAAGCTAGATAAAGGATACAAATACTTTGTTGAACAGTACCTGTTTGATTTTAAAGGTAAGTGTTTTGTTTTCTTTTTGTGCTAGCGAAGGTGCTAGGGTAAGTACTTGAATAAGTGTTTTGTCAGTTTTTCTGTCACTGTTGCTAAATTCCTGCGCGACGGGAAACCAGAATTTATTTATTAATAGATTTTCTTCTTCTTGTTTGTTGCAAGATGGATGTCATGATACACTGCTTTGCGCGAAGGCGGAAGTTAAGTGACGTCATTGTGAAAAAGGGCCTATTAACAAGCCTGGTGATTTAGCATGATCTCATCTGTCTCTTTATCTCTGGGTCAGTGTAGGGTAGGATGACTACCCATCCCGCTTTGCGTTTGACTGCACAGCATTTTCACCACTTGTCCCGCACGTAAAATCGTACTTTTATCCAATGTATGAGAAGATGGCAGTGATATCAGTTATCAAGAGTTTGCGACGTCAGTCCGTAGATCGGGTTGCGATCCTCCCATGTCAACTAGCCGAATAAAAAGTCACTAAAAAATCGTAAAATGTGTGGCTTTGGAACTGTGTTTAGCCTATTGGTTGTGGTTAGCGTATTAAAATAAAAATGATTTGTACATCATGAAATGCATTATTTAACAATAATACTATAAATACAAAAAAATACTTTATTCCTTTAGTACTCTTTTTGAGAAGATCTTCAAAGTGTACATGATAACTCTGCGTCTGATCGGTGCTCAAAATTGAAAGAGACAGAGAACCTTATTAAAACTGTTTTATGTTATATTACATTTTATCTATGCCTTAATTATGTTGTAGTTGGAATGAACTAAATAACAAATAATTTTTCTAAGTTTAAAAATTATATAAAAATGTTTTCATTCCGTTGTCACAGTTTCGCACTACCTGTAAATGGTATCCCACATTGTCCCACACAAACGGATTACCTGTCCCACATTTGGTTTGTTGGGTGGTGGTCGCCCTAGTGTAGGGAAAAAATTTGGATCATCACAATGTGTGTGCGGTCAGCTCTGTTCTGGCCTTGCACCTCTGCAATGTTCCTTTATCGACAGAGATACAGAGATCGCTTCTTCATAGCTTTAAATTAACTACCAGTAGTTACGTTTCCTGAAAGTATCAATTTTCCTCAGCTGTTTCTCCTATCGTTCTTTAGGAGAAGTAGAAACAAATGAAACATAGAGGTACAGTATCAATTCATTTGGACAGAACAGTTTACATAATTTATATGTTCTCAGATTTTTGTGTACTGATCTCAGTTTATGACATTGTCCAATCCAAATTTAATTTTTCCACCTTACTAACATTAGCTGTGTAGATCGATCTCTGTTGTCTCTTCTGTCAACAACTTTCTTTTTTTTGTGTCTGTTTTATTTAGCCTCAAATTAATTTTAGAAAACATCTGGGACAAAGCTAATACCTAAATAAAACATAAAATATTAAAGTCTCTAAAAGTGTCAAAAGCACACAAGAAGGTTTTGTCATCATAGAATTAGTTTGACAGAAATACACCAGACAAATAATTCAGCAGAAAATACACAGACATACAGCACAGACTGAGAAGACGAGAGCACGATGAAACAAGCAGACGGCTGAAGGTTCATGGTAACCGTTGTGATAAAGAATTCTTTATGATAGAATCTCACTGGTGACTCCAGAAACCAATTTAATGCGGACGTTGAGGCCTGTCGATCTGCTTGAACATGTCTTGGTCTCAGAGCACACCAAAGCACAGAAAAGAACCTTTGCCCGAACAGCACGTCGGCTCAAAACCTGTCGAACGCACCTTGCTGAACCTCATCAGATCTATTCTGAGTGTGCATTTGGGATCCACTAATCATACTATTACATCCTACACAGAATGAATACTACAGTATGCGCATATCTCTAAAGGGTTTGTAGAGTCATATCTGTAATATCATTTTACTCAATGCATGCCAAGAGCTTCATTTGCTGCATTTCTCTAAGTGGCTTGGAGGAATATGTTTAAAACTACTGGAGCAGCAAAAACATCTGTGAGCACAGTGAAACGCTAAGTATAACTGAGAGCCTATAGAGAGATTTATGTCTGTGGAGATTTATTGAGCCTGCAGATGGGATTAAAGCAGGATTAAGAGAGAAAGCTATTAAACCTGCCCCTTTAAGACCGTAAGGAACATCCTGTTAAACCGCTCTCCGTGTCTGTATGACTGCAGATGTGGTGGGGTCTCTTTAATAACAACGTCTGGTTAAACTGCATGTAAACTGGCTTAGAAATGTTCTTTGTAAATAATCTGTGTTTAACTAGCATTTTACCAGATTACGCCCACAACGGCCTGTGATCTGGAACAGGCTGCTCATGGTGCTCTGATGTTTTTATCACAGTGCAAAGGTGGAATAAAAGTGTCATGTCACACAGCTGCTTTATCCGTTGGCCACCTCGTAACATTCATGAATTATCCCCAGAAATGTCTCCCGTCCCCATGGGTTGCACCAGACAGGAAGAAAGGAGAATTTAGTTAGGTCTATTTTTGTAGCAGGTACACCATCAGACTTGTGGCATTGTGTGTTAGGGTGGTCTTTTTATCGTTTACTTACAAGTGACAGTTCATTGAGCGGCTGTTGGCCTACCATGAAGCTTCAACTGAACATCAGTCTGTATTTCCTGTTCTTTATATTCTCTTTCTCTGCTGCGCTCTCTCTCTCTTTCAGTGTGACTGCTTTTTGTCTGTCTCTCGCTCTCGGCCTCTCTTTCTCTCTCTCTCTCTCTCTCTCTCTCTCTCTTTCAAGTGACAGCTGCGGGAACAACAATTAGGTCAAGCTCCACACTGGGGAATATTTTAAGCTTGTAAAAAAACACAACTGTCCGAATCTCAGTGTGGGCATTCAAATCAAAGTCTTGATTCAATTCAGGTCTATTTATACATGTATGAATTCAGCGATATTTATAAATAGAACATTTTCATAACAATACTAAAGCACGGAAAGCACAAGAGTCATTTTGAAATTTCACAAATGTGTATTCAAGTCAACATGAAACCAAAACATATTCCCAAATAAAATAAATGTTTGTCTGTATAATCTTCTAGAGGTCCCAGGTGCAATTTTTTGGAGGATCTATTTATAGAAATGCAATATAATATCCGAACTTCAGAAGTGTATAAAGACCTTACATAATTAAGCATTATGTTTGTATTTCCTTAGAATGAGCTATTTCTATCTACATACACGGCGGGTCCCCTTACAAAGAATTCACTGTGAGGTTCGGCAAAGAAGCGAAAATGTGACAACATCGTAGTCCCATGTCAGCCACCGTAGTGCTTCGAAAGAGAGGAGTGGAGATCATATTCTGGACCTTTAACCTAACTTGCACCACCTTTTTAAACAATTTCCTCTCATGAAAAGTGCCCATTGCATATGAGTTTCAACCTTGAGTCATACAAGAACTCAGTATCCAATTTGATTTTACAGAATTTCTTAACTATTTGTATGAAAACTTTTATGAATTTGTACGATGTGAATCATACAAAAACGTGCTGAAGCCTCTACCCGAACCAGCACTGACACGAAAGCAAATAGTACAGATTCATATGGCATGCATCATAAGGTCTATTACATTTCAGTAGGATACAGTCAATTCCTGCTCTATATATTGCTGATCATTTAATACTGTATTTTTTCTGTAAAATTTTCAGATTGTAAAAATATCTCAAAAGTATGTTATTTTACAAAAGCAAAAACCAGTTTTACCAGACTGTGAACTAAAGCCTATTGGATATTTAAAAGAAAGACCAACCCTTTGATATTTCCACCCCGACTTTCTGTTTCATTATGAAATACTTGAGCACAGTTCCGTTTGCTAAAGAGTTTAGCAGTGATTTTTTTGATGGATTTAGACGCATATGTTGAGAAAGCTATATTCTTTGATCCTATTCGATTAAAATTCATTTTGGGGAATATTCTGGATTGATCTTTCATGAGAAATAAACATTGAGGGCTAGACAACGTGCTGGTGGTTTTATCTGGAAAGGAAGAAGGCTTATGTTAATCCACAAGAACTCTGAAATAATATACGAGAGGGTAACGAAGCACTCGCTGATGCCGTTTCCCAGAATTTCAAACATTTGCTTACAATGACAAATATTTTAGACATTATACAATAAATACCAAAGTCCATTTAAAGGTGAGGTTATTATAATTCATGCATGAATGGATTAAAAATTATAAATAGGGACAAACAGAAATAAGTATCAAGATTTTTATGAGACAAACTCCAGTTAATTGTCTATTATAATTAACCACGAAAAAAGCCTTTTTCCTTTTGTAGAAATTAAACCACTTTCATGTAAACCTCTATAAACAAATACACACAGACAGAGTGATTGATAAACATCTTCCAGTGCTGTTGATTTTCTCCATCAGTCAATACGAGTATTACATTCAAGCATTTAGCAATGTTCAAACATTTGATTGCTGTGTGGACAAAATGGCCATATTTACACCAGTTTACTGTGTATTTACATTTATATATTTACACATTAATTAATTGATGCTACACCCACTTACACACGTTTACACTGGATTGATTTATTCATGCTGGGTGTTTGTGTGTGCGTTCGAGCTCACTAATAATGTTTTTATAAAACCTTTAAGGGTGATGTCAATATCACACACTACATCAAGTGTTGTAAAAAATGACCAGTTTTGCATCTCATTAATAAAATAGAAACCTAAAAACAGGGCTGTACGTTAACTTTTGTGCACATCACCGGTGTTACAGGTTTTACATTTTGCAGCACAGGCCAAACAATTGTAGCGCGTATACGTCTATACGTCTTTATCATCTTTAAAAAAACACAAGTGCAGGTCATCACATAAACAGAAAATAGGCATTAACGTTATAAAAATGGATAAATTAGGGCCATATAATGTTTTGTTTTTCACAAATTAGTTTGTATTTTCAATGCTTTACCATATAGCAGTAAATACATTTGTCAAGAAAAATATTATATATCTTCCTATATAAGTTTATTATTTTATCATCTGGTTCAAATTAAGCAAACTTAAATTTTGGCAGGTCGCCGCGAAGACAGTGTCTGTCAGAAGCTTCACTCAAACTCGTAAAATAAACTTGGAACAACTTTGTAGATGAAGTTCATGTGTTCATTTCCTCATATAATAAGATACAGGCAAATCCACGAGTGTCACGCTTATAACATATTCAAGTGTGCAACTCATAGACACGCAGAACAAGCAGATGACATTTTTAAATGATGTAGTAGAATACCGCTTCCATGTTTTCCCACATCGCACAGATCACAGGGCTCCTGATCAATGGACTCGATGCAGCCGGAGAACAAGTTTTAATTGCAAAAACCAAATAATAACTAAAATAAAAAGTGGTGCGCCATTAGTTAACCTCACACACAAACAAGCACAACGACAAACACACTTCACACACTTCACACAAACAGGCGGCTCTGTCTCATGCACCTGCCAAACTGTATCACTACTGTGCTACACTATTAAATTTATTCTTAGCACAGACCGATTTTTTCGTAGCATGTGCAACATATATTTCTCACTGTATAGCCCTGAGAAATACTGTGATTTTTCAAAAGCTTCCTATACATAAATAGATAAATAATTTAATTTAATCTCCATTTAAACTGATGGAAGAATAATGGAGTGATGGAGGAAGAATGTAAAATGCTGGCAACAACAGTAGTACTTAAATTCAACTGTAACCTAATCTAAAAGGTTTATTTTGAGACATTTTCATAGCGTGTGTACAAGAAAATCAACCTTATTGTGAACGATCCAAAGCAAATACATTCAGTGAATATTAAAAATCACTTCTCTAAAATTGAAAGAGTGAAAAATACCATTGTCTGGTATTAGAGTAAGTGTATGAAAAGCATATCTTATCTTTTGATGGAATTTGTAATGCTGACATACAATAAAGCTTCCAGACAACAGCTGTCTGTGTTGAAGGGGTCATATGGCACGAATACGTGTTTTTCTGTGTCTTTGGTGCGTTATAGGTTGCCCATGCATGTAATAGACATGTAAAATTGCAAACATTAAAGTGTCGGAACAAAAGATGCATTCTATCTAAAAGCGAATGCTCACCCTGCCTGAAACGCCACGTGTAACCACACCCCCACAAATCTACGTCAGTTTGTGGTTTGATTTTACCAAGACCGCCCCGAATGTATACGCAAGTAAGATTGGCGTACCTGTCAGTACAATTGCTTTGGAACCTGGTGTTCCAAATATAGTAAGAGGCGTTACATTTCCCTCACACGCTTGCAGTATTCGACCAATCACTACGCACTAGTTAACCAATCATAGCACACCTCGCTTTTCAGAGCGATGAGCTTTGTGAAAAATCTGTGGGTTTCAGAGAGGCGGGGCAAAGAGGAGATACAAACATGCACGGTATGTGGAAAATACAGCGCTTTTTAACCTTAATTGTGTATACACATTGCATTACATCTAAAACAAACCATAATATTTGTTTTAGCCGTGTCATACGACCCCTTTAAGCTCCTGCTCCTGCACCTCAATTCACATTTACTTTACACAGAGGTTCAACTCTACTCGTGATGACACCTGAACTTCTGAACCATCGCCGCTTTTCTCCCAGCAGGCTTTTTTCTAACCTTGAGACAAAGAACTTCTTTAACAAGTGCACAGAAGTAGGTCACAACACACACAACATAACAAATGAATGTAGTACATGAATATGTAAATAAAGAGTACCTTCAACATACAAGTATAAAAAATTGTACAGAAAGAAAGCAGGTGAACTAAATATAGAACACAGTTGATTTAATCAATGTGAATCTCTATAGAGGCAAATTCCAAATTGAATATACATATGGGTAAAACCAGGCTACCAGAATAAAGCAACAACTATATTCAAGAACAGAAGAAAATAATAGAAAAACCTCAGTAATACTTTATTTACCAGTGTTGCACTAACTTTCTTTAGAAATAACTGCTCCATTAAAAACAATACAAACACATCTTTGTAAATCTGAATTAAATGGAATCTGAATCTAGATTTACTGCACTGTTTGTTCTCTATGTAAATATCCCAAACACTGCAATGCAGTCCCGCAGATTTAAAGTTAGAAATATAACACCCGTCTGTAATTGGTGTGTTTGCCTTTCTAACACCACGTACACAAATTGGGAATAAAAACACTTTACAGTAACTGACAGTAGTCATACATTTGATTCTGTTTATTAACCAGTGCCAGTCTAACTGTAATATAATCTATAAAGCCGGTGATCGTGTTTTGGGAAAATAACACAGAGAGATGACTTTTTCTGAAGGTTATTTCACTCTGAAGGGAATTCAGATATGGGTCTATATGACAACCATGTAAATCACCTGCCTGCCTTTCAACAGACTCATTCTGTGTCCAGGTCTTTAAAGTCAGACTCCAGCTGTGATGAAGAACCTCAAACAGTTTTTCATCTCCTGCCTTTATCAAAAGACAATGGCAAGGTCAGATTCTTTATTCCTATTAGGAGGTTTCATAACTCTGTTATAGACTATTTAATTATCATTTTTAGTCACTCCAGCCCTTCAAATTTCCTACATTTTGTGTTGATGTCAAGACCATGAAACTACTTAAAAGACTACTAAAAGAATAGTCCAGAAAACTACCAATGTTTTGAGTTTATTTACCAAACGCTACGTCTTCATACGATCTTCATACAGATAAACAGTAAGTTAAAATATGGCAACATGTTGATAACATCAAGAGATGCACAAGAACCAATGAAATTTGAAGAAAACATACAGACACAAACATCTTACCAATGTATCGATGTGTTCAGAAGATATATCTAATATATCGTCGCTGTCATTCGGAAACCTCGAATGTCCAAATTCACAGATTTTCAGGAAATGGAAAAAACACTTTACTTTTTAAATGATTAAATACCGTGTTGGCAAAGTTGACCAGCACTTTTTAATACTTTTCATTGGTTGCATATTTGCAAAACCAAGTGACAAACGTACAGTGTGACTAATAATAACTATTTTTGGCAAAAAATAAAAATCAAGAAATATGGAGATACAAGGTTTCAGAAGGACAGCAGCAATATGTCTTTGGAAGACGACGATAAATTGGTGATGTAATATTATTAACCCACTGGAGTCATTTGGATTACTTTAATGATAAATGTATGTCTAATTTTGGACCCAATCTGACACAGTACAATGCGCAATGATGTTTTCAATTCACAGATTACCTCGACAATGGTTAAAGCCAAACGTTAGAGGTCCGAATCCTTTAAACCTTTAGACTTCTCCAACCATTTTCAAAAGTATTCTGCCAAGTACTTGGCAGACATTAACTCCACTTAAAATATCACCATAACTGTGATTCACCACACACAGAGTTGAATTTTTCTTTTGTCTAGTCCCTAAGAATCAAAAGCAGTGGTGATGTGGCTGCACATCAGGAAAAAGAGAACCGTCCATTTGAAGCTGTCCTCAATCTCGGCGTAATTGGCCTGATTTGTCGAGCTGCACGGCAATAGAAGTGAATGAAAGTCATCAAAGTTTAATGCACTGCTTTTAATACTCTCCCAAAGGACTGACAAGCCTCTTTACAATTAGACACAGTGTCCTGGACTCACACGCGTGCAGACCGGCTGGAACAAGATGAGTTTAAAGCACAGCGTGTGGTTGGTCAATTACTAGTGGAACGTTCTTTGTGGCTCTCGATATAGAGACGTATGGGGTTCAGCAGAAACCCAACCTGACAAAAACAAAAACAAGCGCTGTGATTTCAATGGCTCTCGTGGATCACAGACACACTTTAAAGGCTCATTTCATGAGAAATCAAAATGTTCTAGACCTTTAAAAGGAGTTTACAGCACTATTAGAAATATGATGTAACTTCCAGAACTGAAAAGTTCCTCTCAACATAACATAAGCTTAAACTAAACTGTAACAAAATCTGATTTTTTAACTTTCACATGTTAACAGGTAGAAATATTTGAATGAACACAAAGACCCAGGTTTACACATCAACTGCGTTCAGAACCTTGGTCCATATCCAAATAATTTAGTGCACTCATTTTATTTATGCATTCACCACCAGACATTCACATTTGGAAGACACCTTAATCCCAGCCGATTAAATCTATACAATTTGTATTTTAACAGTATGTGTGTCCCATAATAATCGACCCCATGACCATAATGTGGTCAAACACTGGGTTAACTGCTTTCAGTTTTCTATGAATGATTAGACCGATCAGAATTAGAGAGCAAGCTCATTTCCATTTTCAATTGACACTCTTGTTTCATTCAGCGATAAAGCAGGCAAATTTATATGTAAATCAAATACGCTCGGGTTGTTTAACACAAGTCATTTGCAGCAATAAAACTTCACCCATATCGGTGTATACTGCAGTATGTTAACAAGTGGCCTCTTGCGTGTAAGACCGAATGAGACGACAAGCGACTGTGCACGAGAATGTCAAGAAAATAAACATACAGATCAAGAGGACCCACAAAATAGTCCCAAGCAGGAGAAGTGGTTAAACACTTCTTTGCGAGATACCGGCTTGCTAAAAATACCCTCATATGGGCTGGCATACAGTGAGCATGTATAAACCAGCACACAGCATTTTGGATGTCCGGTAAGTTCCGTTTTAAAATGTAAATCATAAAAGCTGTCCAATCACGTTGCGACTTTACACATACGCTGTTAGGTTCGATATCTTTAGGTTCGCTGTTAAAATGCCAGTCTGAATGCTAAGCGAACCAGGACTAAATATATTTTTTTATTTTTTGGTCCGGACCAAAAGATCCTAAAGAACCGAACTACAAACATGAGCGCACCCATAGTAGCTACTAGCTAGTCTGTACTTTTTTCGGTTGGACCATTTGTTCTTAGGGCAGAACGTAACTAGTAGGTCATAACCTCTCCGTAGAGTATTGCCTAGCTGTAGAATATGATGTTTAGCTTTAGTCTTTAAATTTGTGAGAAGTTGTGTTCAGATGGCATGTTATTTGGTTTGTCCTTGATTCAAGCTTATTTTACATCACATAATAACGACAAAAATACATATTCATTAAATAACATAGTTTATGCAAAAAAATACTCATATTGTGTATTTGAAACTAGGATCAATAAATAATTAAAACATGAAATAGTTATAGACATAAATTGTAACTTAGTGCCCCTTTAATTGTACCTGTCACTCTCCCGAACCATGTTAACACAATAGAAACTATACCACATTAAATATTAAAGCAGTCAAACTGGTGCCAGTAATTCCTCCGTTACATGCGCAAGCACATATCTAATAAACATTCCTTTTATATTACCAAATCACTTGAAAAGTGTGCCAAGACCCATCTTTTCAGCGGTCTCTGCTTGTTTGGTGCGCACCAGGGTTCGGGTGGCAGCGTTCACACTTACACAAATAAACCGCACTAACAGAGCAATCGAACCAGAGTTTGCTTTTATTGAACCAAACGTGGCATATTTGAACACACCCTAAGCCTCTAGTGTGGACTTTATGTTCCAAATTAAGTAAGAACTTACAGAATGGCTGGTGCAACTATTGACTTTTGACACTGGCAACAAAATCCAGGTACAGGGGAGAATGCAGTAAAGATTCTGTGATTGATTTGTTGAAGCCATGAACAGCGTCAAGGTTCATCCAGCAATGGAGAATTCACCTGGGACATTACTGTCTACTAAATAAATCCATTCAGAAAGCAGAGCACATGCACAGAAATAAACACACAAAACGTGCCTTGAGATTAAACACTCATTTAAAAGACACGGGTTCTGACACAAAAAACGAATCAAATTTGAATACGAAAAGAAATCTGCACATGGCGATATGTGCACAGAAAAAACACTCGGGGAAGAAATTGCTCATTTCAAATAGCTACCACGTTAGTAGCACGTCCCTGATATGATTTACATCACTTCATTTGCATTATAATTGAGAAACGGCATCTATTGCCCTTGATTAGGCATTGTACATCTGGTTAAATGGAGCTGCTGCATAATTAAATGAGAGTTACAAACAAAACAACTACTGTATGAAAACCTGAGGAACCCAATCAACCGCGCGCGTGCGGCTCCTTTCTGCTGCGGTTCACAGATGGCCTACAGCTCCTTTATAAAACCTACACAAGTGTCTTAAAAGCGAATCAGAACAGCATTAGCAGGAATTAACAGAATTAGGAAAAGAGGCAGCTGTTTGTCTCTTTTGTATTTAAAGTCAACCATAAAAAACGTACACGTCTCATAAAACATATGCGCAAAGGGGAAAAGTAAACTTAGATCATCTTCAGAAGGACAAACCTGTTTGTAACTCTTTTCTGTTCTACAGGCCACGGTCAAACTGCTAAAAATACATTCTCGCTCTCTTTGTCTTCTGTTGTCACATCTTTAATCTTCACCGTTTCATCCTGTTTCTCTGGCTTCAGGGAAGTGAGCTTTTAAATGATTCATTTTTAGCCTGAGGGCTCGTGACATCCTTATCACTTGTAGCCGTTATCATACAGGACGATCTTTACAAGAGGACGATCTTCCCATACAAGGTTTCTCAGTGAAATTATTGTCAAGGCAAATGTTGCTGCTAGAAGTCATTTCTGTATCATCTGTAACCAAACAACAGCGGTACAGAGGAAACACACACACACACAAGTTGTCTTGTCCAGGATTTCTGTCATTTACAAAGTGTACATAGGGTGGGCATAAGCAAGTCCACTGAGTGTCCCTGCTGGAAATGTAAAATCGGAAGGAGTCGACACAAAGGTGGCAGAAGGGACTCTTAGAAATGTTCCTTCAAATCCAAAGCAGCTGTATTGGCAAAGGATCTCTATACTGTTAGTGTCAATCAGTGCACATGTAATCAGACCGTTTCATATGCAAATCAATCATTTACTGCATCATCACAACTGATGATGCGCCTACAACGTTTTATTGAGTAAAAACCTTCATTTAACACTATACATGTTGATGAAGCTTCTATGAAGAATGTATACACATCAACACAATTATACTAACAGACAACACTATTGGAAATGGGGGAACTGAGTCTGGGACAAATTGTCAATGAATTCCATTTATTTATGTAATAGCCTCCAAATCCTAAAGTAGTTTCATACCTAAATGGGCATTTTTGCATCTATGGTTTAAAAATATAATTGATGTCCCTGATTTGGGTTCCACTAGTAATTTTCTGCCATTTACACCACTGCCGAGAACCTACATTTATTTTGATTAAAAGACTATAGGATGCCACTATTGTATGGAAGCATATGTGGTGCATAATTCAATTTGCAATGTAATATGCAAAATGGTAATGCAGTATGTAAATTGACAATGCAATTGTGTATCTAAATATACATTTCAAATAACATATGTGCAACATTAAGTGCAAAATGAAAATAAAAATGCAATTATATCAATTACATTTGTCAATTCCTACACTAGTTTTAATAAGTTATTTAAATGGATATTTTTAACGCTATTTAAATTGCAAAATTAAAATGAAAATGCATTCCCCGGATTGATTATATATGTTTAAGATAGTCAAGCAAAACTGTAGCAAAAAGAAAATTCTAATGTCATTTTCCCTTAATGCATTAACATTAACAGGTTGAACATTTGGGATTGCATTTTCATTTACACACAGCGCGTTGAATGTTGTAAATTCAATGTGGACTTGAAAATGCATTTCGAGCTGACCACGCCCCCTCCCCCGTACAGCGTCATTGCGTAAAGGCGGAGCCAGCATCGCTAGTTACGTGTATGGATGTGCTGCTGCAAAGCTGATAAAAACATTAAATTGCATGCAGACGAATTGGAGCACAAAGAAAAAAATTACTTGGGTGTTTTTTTTAAGATTAGTACGTCTCTGTAGACGACAGAACTAGTAGCTACATTGCTAGAATTTTCTGCCTTATCAAGCGGTGAGCTCGCCTGTTGAATGTCTCATAATCACTAGAATTTCTCATACGCGTTTTCACCATGAACACATTCAGTATTTTGATAACTGTCTTTTTTGTCACAATATATCTTCATACAATTGTTCAGAAATGGTCGTTTTGTGAGACCACTGTTCAGTAACTGTACAGTACAATCAGAAACGCGATATATCCACGTGAAGGGGAGAGATTATGCGCAAATATACATAAACATTGCCAAAGTGGAGATCTGCCCTTACGAAAATTAATCTTGGTTTCTAATTCATCCGTATGCTGCAGTTTGGACTGTGACAGATCCAAGTATTACTCGATTCCTGAAGTTAAGGAAACGTTGCACCACAAAAACAGTCAATATCTTAACATAATCATTCAGAAACAAAGACAACAAATACTGAACATGTTTATGATGAAAACGTGTATGTGCAAGCGATTTAACGCTTTTATTATCTCTGCAGTCGAACATGTTTTCAACGCCTCAAAACAATACACGTAACTAGCGATGCTGGCTCCGCCTTCACGCAATGACGCTGTGGCGGGGAGGGGGCGTGGTCAGCTCGAAATGCATTTTCAAGTCCACATTGAATTTTGCAACACTCAACGCGCTGTGTGTAAATGAAAATGCAATCGCAAATGTTCAACCTGTTAATGTTAATGCATTAAGGGAAAATTACATTAGAATTTTCTTTTTTCTTACAGTTTTGCTTGACTATCTTAAACATATATAATCAATCCGGGGAATGCATTTTCATTTTAATTTTGCAACTTAAAGAGCGTTAACAATATCCATTTAAATAACTTATTAAAACTAGTGTAGGAACTGACAAATGTAATTGATATAATTGAATTTTTATTTTCATTTTGCACATAATGTTGCACATACGTTATTTGAAATGTATATTTAGATACACAATTGCATTGTCAATTTACATACTGCATTGCCATTTTGCATATTACATTGCAAATTGAATTTTGCACCACATATGCTTCCATACTATTGGGAACATTTTAGAGTGATGATGCAAATGAATCATGAAACTACAGCAAAGAAACAAACTTCCTAATTTTACGGCCTGCAGTTGAAAACGTACAAATAAAAAGTGCATTTTAATCAAATAACAAAATAATAGAATAATGTGACTGTATAACATATATGGACAAGCTCTACTAAAGCAATATAAGCCCCCAAAAAGCATTTTATAACAACTAAGGCAGGTTGTTAGGCACGATGTGAAACAGAGTTATTGCTTTTATAAATTGCTCACTGCTTTTATAAAACCAAAACGGTTATTACATATGCGTCGCAAGGCCAATCAACACAGACCCAACAACAAAATTTACAATTACAATGGTTTCTAATGCGATTAATTGTCTTTTTTCGCATCACATCTCATCCCGTCGCGTCCGGTGTAGACATGGCGTTAGGCTATGTAATGCAGTCATCAGTTATGAATTGGGGTATTTTATAACATCTTAGATCGCAGTGCAACCAATCAGACTAAAGGACCCGAACTGGCCATCTGTGACTTATGACTTCTTGTAGAGAAGTGACACTTTGGTTTTTCTATTAAATTTAACGGAAGTGACAGTAGAATTTAATGAAAACTGTGCTACCCTCTTCCAAGAAAACATAGGTGTAACAAAGTTCCAAGTAAGGAAGGAGGAGGCGGGAACCGGCGAACGATAAATCATCTTTAATAAAATAAACAAACAACTAAACGAACGTAGAGTGCCGGCAGTCGACCGTGAGGGGGCTGTCGGCACTCTACGTTCGTTTAGTTGTTTGTTTATTTTATTAAAGATGATTTTTCGTCACAAACATATAAAAAAAACATAAAATAAAGGCCTGGTTCTCTCTTGTCCTTCACTGCTGTCGCTCCTCCTTTTATGCTTCCGAAGCTCCTCCTCGAGGCTCTCCTCCTGCTCTGCTTGTCACAATAGGCAGTATGCCAAAAAAGATCAAGATGTTATCAAGACAATTTCATTTCTAAAAGTATGTCTAATACTGGCATACTACAGTATCTTACACTCAAAAGTTCTCCACTGAAGTATTCAACCTCTCATACAGTTATCTGCCCTAGGCAATGTGTTTTTTTCCTATCTTATGTTTACTTAACTAATTTCCTAACGTCATTGCCAGGACACACATTCTTAAACCCCCATTAAACAATAGCATATCTCTGCACAATGAGGTCTACTGACTGCCACGTTCACTTCAGACAAATACTGTAGAGGCTCATATTAAAACCCCAGTCACAATTCGCTTAAGTAGAAAGTAAATCTAAGCCTCAGACTTCACACCCATTGACTGTGGTTGAACGTTCGATGCATGACCCACAAAAAAGGAAATACTTCGGAAATAATGAAATCATCTGATTGGTTGAATTCTGACATAGTGACATTGACAATTTCATGTCCCTAACTGTGACCGGTTGCTTCACATGTCAGTCAGATGGCCTGATGGCTACTTGGCCAAAGAAAGCTATTATGGAGTCCAGGGCTTATGCAGTTAGTATAAAGATCTGGCTACGCAACATTGGACGTTATGCCATCTTCACACGACTACTCAACCGATAAATAAATAAATATATGAACATGGAAGACTGCATAAATTATTTGTTACACATGTAAAAATACGACTGCATCAATTATTTGGTACACATGTAAACATAAGAGAGACATTAAACTTAAGGAAATACTACAGTTTAGCAGTTACTCCAAGCAAATTTAGATCCAGATTTCCATAGTTGACCAATCAGGATCAAGTATCCTATGGAGCGCTGTGCGATTAACGTCTTTAAGCAAGTCTCAGCTTGTTTATAAACGCAATCATGTGTTTAACATGAGCAAACCAGGACCCTCTCTCTCCCACTACCTTCTTCAAAAGTGTGATTTTTCATTCAGTGCTAATTTGAGAAAGACAAACAGCTCGGGGCTCTCAGGACAGCCTGCTTGACATTTTCACAGCGTCAATTATTCACACATTTGACAATACAGCCGACAGCCCAACAGGCTACTGCAGCTAAATGAATAAAGCATGCTATTTCCTTTTTTCTTTTTCTCTTTCCGTCTTGTGTCCTTCTTTCTTTTTTCGTCTGCCTTTTATCAATTCTTCAATGAAACATGTGTATTGTAACATATAAAGGTCAAAATCACCACATTTCATGGCTGAAACGAATTCTATGAGAATGTAATTTGACATTCAGTTTCACATTTATAACGGAACGCAAGTTCGCTTTCAAACAATCTTTAAAAGTACGTTGTAACTCTATCACCTTCTCTATCAGGTTTTTACCATCATAATACCATAAGAAAACTAGAAGAATTTACTGCTTAACAGGACTGCTCACTTGGTCAAGCATGCAAACCAGCATACAGTATATGTATTTGTGTGATTGAGCTTTAAAGCTAAATTCACCCCATACTATTTCTTTCCGCTCTTCGTTCTTTCTATCTACTTTTTCCATCTTTACAGAGATGACTCTCTTCTCCTGCAGCGCAGCCTGCGTTTATGTCGAAAAAACAGAGCTAAGATTTTTTTGCGATTCACGTTTGCGTTTCTCTCACGATTGATGCAACTCTGTGAAATCAGGCAGACGATCTGCGGGACAAATCGCTTATCTCCATTTCTGCGGACATTCAATAGGAGGAAGTGCATAAATAATGTAGACGGCAGCAATGTTCTGCTAGATCAGCCGGCTGCTTCTGTCCAGATTGTGTTATACGAATGACTCGTCCTTCAGTTTAACACGCAGCTGTGTTTCATGGGCAATTAGGCCCTATTTGTCCACGTATGTAGGTTAGAACCATCAGGGCTGTGATTTGTTTTATATAAAATCTCTGCTGGGATTTCGAAGGTCGTTTGAAATCTAAAATAGCTTGAGGAAAGTGTTTTCTCTCGGGCCTCTCAGCAGAGAGAACGGTGACATTTCAGAATCAACGCAATGTAAATCTTTTCTGCCGGCGGATTTAACGACATGACGGTTAAAAACTGAAAACATTTACGATGTGTCATATGTGTGTACTAGAGAGAGAGAGATGGCTCATCTTTACTCATGTGCCTTTGTCAGGACAAAACAAAGGCACAAAACATCAGCTCTACACTTCTACAGGCTTGTTTTTGCATTAATTTGATAAAAAATGAGTCAAACTGCAATTCACATGTGTTGCCACAACAGAGCCGGCGCCAGCGGAGCGCTGAAGAGGGGGTGTATGAAATATGAGAGGGGGAGATCACGTGATACATGGTAATCCCAGCTAGAAAATACGTGATAGGTTCCTAATTGATGTGACGTAGTAATCAAAGATGTCACTACTACAATCACAAGAAATAAACCTAGTGAGCAATTTCAAGACGACAAAGCACGTTTGTCGTTTAATCTTACAACATAAAATAAAAACATAGCTTAGACATATATATATTAACGCATTTATTGCATAACAGAGATAAACAGGTCTAGTTGGATCTCATAAATATCATTGAAAACACGTGTATAACAATGATAAAACGGTTATTATAAATCTCCTTACCGGCGGAACGTCGCAATTGCTGCTCTTTCCAAATAGCCATGCGCGTTAGATGCTCTTTACTGTTAGCATGTCTGCAAAATCCTTTCATCTTATCTGTTGCATGTTTCCAATTGCTTAAACCAGTGGTTGTAAACACAGAGTCACTTCCACCAAATTTCCGAGAGGGAAAACCAAATGCCGAATCTGTTTTCTCTGAATTCTAAAACCATCCTCTCTATCTTTGTACCAATTTGCTGAAAATGATCGCTTACAGTCAGTCTTATGTTGTTGTTTTTTTGGAAACTGTTTGAGACGAACCTGGGCTGGCTTGTCTTTGCCAAGGTCCTCTGGTACACTTAGCGGTGACGGCGAGTCGTCGTTACTTTTGGCGGGCGGAGTGACAGTGGTGAGAGGCGTAGACGGGCCTAGGTCGTTGTCCACGCTGCAAACTGTCGGTTCTATATTTATAGTCCATTTTCGAATGTTCATGATGAAACGAGATAATGCATTGCAATTTGCAATCGTGAAATTATGAAATGAAAGTAGCCTGCCTGCCTGCCCTGTGTGCTTTCCGTAAATAATGGACTGAGGCTCTGAGCGCACTATATGAAACAACCAATCAAAATGCGACTTTGCCAAACAGAATGTCCTTAACTAAATAGTAATTTATATCTTAATATCTATAGTAGAAATTGAATAGAGTTCACAAATGAAATTTATAAATAAGATGTTAAAAAATCTCATTAATTAAAATTAAAATTAATTTTGATCTGAGGCACCGGCCATGTGCCACAAGAGGACATTATTTTCTTTCAGGTGAGCTTCAGGTTGTACAGGCACAACTGTATACTGCTGTGATGTTATTAAAAGAATCCTTGGTTAAAGAGAGCTGTATGGCTTAATTTATTAACAGTGACATTGACTTTATAAATGTGAAATAAAAAAAACATTGTAACTATCACAGTATTTATAAACTTTGAAAAAATATTTGTACTCGGAGACCGGCATTTTTTTGCGCCAAAATCCGTGACGTCAAATGGTTGCAACAGCGAAAGAGAACACACGTTTTATATACATAACAGTAAAATATGATACGTCAGACATTAGATCAGATATATAAATTAACAGGGACAGTAGGTGGCGGTATGTCCTCTTGACACAAGCCAGGCTGCCCGCCATAAAAGAAGAATACGTTAAGTATCAGTAAGCATCTGTTAAAGGTAAACCTGCATTAAATCATAGCTTTAAACTACAGTCTTTAAGACATTTAGGACTATTTAAGACATCAGCATCCACCATAATCGTATACTTCATCATACATTATGAGAATATACTGATAACCACAATGATAAGATGCTTGCGGTTTGGTTATTTTTCTGTATTAGAGCACACCTGAATATTAGCCCCCGTCAGCTAATGACAGAGAGAGAGAAGACAATAACGTTAGGCAACTAAAAATAAAAAAATAACTCAACATCAAAAAGTCTAAATCTGGATAAAAAGCATTTTATAATGGCTAAAAACATTGCGTATATAATAAATTCGAAATTACTTTGGTTATTAATATGTGTGTTTGTATTGTTTCTGACTAACAATATTAAAATGTATGAAAATACACCAAATAGCGTCTTTATTTATTTTCTTTCTTTATTGTTTTAGTATTATTTATATATATATATATAAATATATTTCTTTCCTAAAGCACCTTATATTTACTGAAGAACTGATTAGTGTGTCTGTGTTCAGTTTGGCTGCCTGTGTGTGCAACCATTTTATTTTATGTCATCGAAAATGAACATGGCGGCCTCCTTAGGTTAAAATTAGTATTACATTTAGTTTTTTTTTTTAAGAATTTAAAATATTTGATTTGTTTCTAACAACATATGCTAGTAGTGTGAGGCTATTACAACGTATTAAGCCATACATATCTCTATACACTTGGTTCCCTTTAACAATTATCTGTGCTATAAACATCTCAACAGTTTTAAGAAAGGCACGCATCAATAACGATAGCGTAAAAATAACATTTTAAAAATGGTTTCGAATTTAATAATAACGATACAGAGAAACAATACATTGTGATCACTTTCAGAGCGATTATTTGCTACTGAACGATAAATCGACAGACATTAAAAATCTATTTGAATTTACATGCACGTTTAACATGCGAAACTGACAGTGAAATGCCGGTGTGGATTTTAATATTTTAAAGTTCGGTTTTCTGTATAATCGCAACTCAACAACCTGCCAATTTTTTTCTTAATAATCTTAAATCCTTAATACTATAAACTAAGTAAGTTATTTAATAAACTAATATTATTAGTTTTAAGTATATGGAACGTGATGTTTCTTAAATTGCATAAAATCTATGTTACTGACCTTATGACTATGACCTTACTCTGTAAATGTAAACCGTTTCTCTGCTTGACATCACTTGACCTGAGAGCTCATCGTAAAAGAAGACACATGCAATTAAACCTGCATAGCCAGAAGCATTTACCATCACTTGTGTAGATTATGTTGTTTTCCGGTTTCGGATTTTGCTTTTTAGTTCAGGACCACAGTGAGGTCGCTTAAGCAGTGAGATGAGGCTTATTCCAGCCAAAGAAACACACACACTTACTGAAATGGTGCTGCTAAAGTGAATGTTAATTTGGAGGCATAAAGACACAGCTGGTCCTGCAAGACGTGACTATTGCGTCACAGCGGAGAGAGAAACAGAGCTCTCAGCCTGAGGAGTGTTTATATATCAGTAAGCACTATTGAAAAGGCTATTGATCTGGCAATGATTAGCAGTCTATTCATGGCCTTTGCTGTGACTGCTGGCCCTCACCCTCTTATTGACTCACTGATGGACTGACTTTGGCCCATTCAAGAGAAGCCTGTCTGCATTTTCACAATGGAACACTGAGATAAGATTTAAACCCCCACGTTCTCTGAGAGTTTTGCTGCGATAAGATTATTTGGAGATTTCTACTGCAAGGTAAAGTCAATGTTTGGTGTGACCGTGATCAATACAAAGCGAGAATTGGACTCGGACGGCACACAGAGGCAGTAGGATCAATTTAAAGACAAAATGCTATTCAAACTGTAGCAAACTTGAACATTTGTGTTGAGTTTAAACATAACTTAATGACCACTGCTTCCTTTCATATGAGGAGCTACTGAGACAGATGGTGTGCAACTAAATTCACAAATTCCGTTCTGCATTTATTAAAATGATCGTTCTTATGTCAAATTTTAAATCAAAGCCTCATAAATGAGCATTGCGTTAACAACGCAAGGTTGTGGGTTCGATCCCAGAGGATTGCAAATACCTATGTAAAATGTATAGGATAAAGCAATGTAAGTCGCTTTGGATAAAAGCGTCTGCCAAATGCATAAATGTAAATGTACTGACTTCTAAGCTCTGTTTCAACCCTTACACCGTGTCTACACCGGACGTGGCGTGACGCAACAAAAGACAATAGGACGCATTAGAACCCATTATCATTTTACATTTTGTCCACACTGGATGCGGCGCTACGCGACAATCCCATTAGAACAAGCCGTGTGTCGCGTCCGGTGTAGACACGGTGTTAGAAAACTCCCTATTCAGATTTAAAGGCTTCATACGGTACTATAGGTGCTGTGAGAAAGGAGTAAGAAAAGCAAATGTATATACTGAACGCAGTAAAAAGACTTTAGGGGCTCAAAATGTTTGATCAAAATGATTTTCAATGATATGGCCCATTGTTTTAAAGCAATAACAGAATACCGAACAACTGTAATATTGTGCAATATGACACAAAATTGAACATTAGCATGCCAAGAATATTACTCAGAAGTGCAAACAGCAGAAGTTATCTGGATCTGCTTAAATGTGCCCACAGAACATTCAAGCATTTGCCAAGCATTGCCATACCATCAGCCTGCCAGAGCATTATCACAGCTGAGGGTCAGAGCGCTAGCTAAAACTCAAATGAGCGCTAACACCAAAATCTGAGCAGTTCTGTGAAATAACAAGCATCGGTTACACAACACGTTTTTCATTTAAAAGGCACAAACGTTGTGTGAAGAGCCAAGCACAAACTGACCAAATAAAAGATCACTCAGGGAAGTTATTGAAAAACAAGTACGACATAAATCACTACAAAAGGAAAAGTAAGACAACAGCTGAACAGTATAGGCTACTGCTTATTCATTCACTGTATCCTTCACTTGTGGTGCCTGTATGACAAAGACTAAAAACCAACCTGCCTCTTATAGAAATTGAATTGAAACATCCCCATCACAGAACACACACACATTCATTTGCCAAAGCTGTTTTCTATTTTCTCCTTTTTTAATAATACAGAGATTACTTGGACAACACTAAATCTAACACCTCTGGTTAAATCCCACCACAATCTTTCAACATAACATTGATAAAGCCCAGGGACACATTTTCAACATCAGATACACAATAAATCAAAAGAAAATCAATGTTTCAAGTCGACTAAACAGTACAATGACACCAAATATGTTCAAATCCCACATAAACATGTATGCTACAGAGGTCGATATAGTAAGTCATTTAACTGGCCTTTAGGAAAATTAACCATGGAGTTATTATACTGGAAGCATAGTAGCCTAGCCTATGTTTTAATACAAATAGCCTATCATGTTAAGTTATATATAGTCAATTTATATTTGGTTCCATAAACTATGGTTGCTGGTGTGTTAAAACCATGGTTAATGTTCGGGACATCAACACGACAGCCAAACGCTCAATAGTCGCCAGCGAGTGCTGTCTACACAGAGAGCATATCTGGCTTCGCCCGAGCTCGTGAAAAGCGCTTGGTGACCAAAATGCTGTCTAGGTAGGAAGCATCCTTGTTTTTGAGACGCCAGAGCTGCATCAGACAGACAGCTGAGAAACACACACACATGCAGTGCGTGAATATGACTGTCTGAATAGCCTAAATACAGCTAAACACACAAGCCGCAACTTATCAACTCAAACAACAGTCAAGGATTCTCGTAAAATGATGCAGACGTGCTCATATCAACATCAAACTCAACGTCTCAAAAGTCAAGAAATGTAAAAAAACAGCGCGCGCCCGAGTTTACCTCAGATGTTCAGACGGTTGTTTTTCATCCGCTCTTGAGAAATATTAAACTTCCCAGTCAGCGCAAGTGTTCGTCTCGAACCGAGCTCAGGTCTGTCCGTGTGTGAGACAGCCAACGGTGAGTGGATGTGTGTTGACGAGTTTTTAATTGACATAGGAAATGTTTCGTTTCTCCTCAGAATCACTCTGTCTATGGCTGGCGCGAGAACGAGCGGCGCGAATCTCCATCATCCCACCGCGATGAGACCAACACACTCAATGAAGCCGAGAGAGAGAGAGGGGGGGAGGAGAGAGAGAGGGGAGAGAGAGAGAGAGAGAGAGAGAGAGAGAGAGAGAGAGAGATCAGCACCACAGACAGCGACCTCCAACAGTCTCTTTACCGTTATGGGCAAATAAATAACCATGGGTTCTATCATTAAGGTAGAGTAACCATGTAGTTTTCTGAGTATATTTTGCTTCATAATTGACATCAAGACCGTTATTGAATTAAATAACACTAAACTGACTCGAATTGAGCAATGGCACTAAATGTCTTCTATTTAAATAGCCTAATTATGACTTAATTTAACTAATTTCAAAACGGATAGAAACGTTACTGAACTGAATCAACACTGAACCGACTCGCGTTGCATAATGACACCATTGTTTCCTGTAAACCTGTTTATAGCTGCATTGATTTCATTTGAATGAATGAACTTTACACAGTTATTGAACTGAACTGAATCAACACTAAACTGATAGAACCTTCATCATGATACTGTCGTCTTCTGTAGAACTGCTTTACATCAGAAAATTGTCCCATAATGCAAGTTTGCATTATTTTCTTGTTTATTACTCTGAGGCTGCATTGTTTAAAGTTCATATACAGGGGAAATTGAGGGAAATGTCTCTTATTATAAAAAAAAAATGTTTTATCTGAAGGCGTTTGCTTAAATGTCTGAAATTTAGTGGGAAAAAATACAAGTTTGCGAACAAACACGTTTTTTCATGACAAAACGAACATTTTATTTAATAAAAATGTTTTTGAAACGCATGACTGACTGAATAATGAAGAAAGAACAGCCAATACGAGCACAGAATAGATGGGAACTCCTTTGATATTGTTTAAAAAGCATTGCAGGGTGAGACCTCAAGAAGCTGCTTGACAAAATGACAATAAAACAAGTCAAAAGGTGAAGGTGGTAAAATATAACTTGTTTTAAATATGATTTAATTTTTTTGTTAGTTTAACATAATTCCCATGGTCCCCTTTGTTTTATTTCGTAATTTTGATGAGTTTATTTTATTCTAAAATGTAGAAAAAATATGAACACACACTCAAAAAATTGTCGCTGCTGTTAGTTTTACTTAACCCATCCTTGTTCACAGTACATAAAGAATGCAAGTAACTGAATTAACATAAGTTACGTCAGCTTTACTTAACAAGTGTTTGACTGGTCAATTTAACATTGTGGAGTAGAGCTCAAAACCCTAAAATATTGGACCTTTTGTTGAGTTTACTTAATAAAAAGTTAATTCCACATGGAACCACTTGACGCAGCTGCTTTAAGTAAATTCAACAAATAAATATTTTGTGGGCATAGGTGTGCAAAAACCTTTATAATAAAGTTGACTTGACAGAGGGTAACAGAACAGCTAATGGTCAATTCTAAACGCAATATTTTATCTTTATGTAGCCTACTTCTCAACATAATTTTGTATGGAAAACGACAAATTTATATCTGACCCTATTCTTTTCAATGAAAATTCCATAATTTCACATTTTGCAAGAAAGATGAAGCAGCACAAGTGAGATCTGATCTGTTTGTCACACAAGCACGATTCCGTGACCAGTGATCAGATTTAATGTCATGATTCTCATGTGTATAACCAAAGGCCAGGGGACAGGTTAAAGATACCCAACAAAGAGTGAGTTAACAAAGCTACAGGTAAAGCACATTTTCATTGACTAAGGAAATTAAATCCAGTCTGTTTGTCAGAGCTGTCATCTGCATGACTTTGAAGATTTGGAAACAAGAATGCAAGTTGTGCTTTAATGGTGCTTTACATGTCGAAATCGAGTACACACTGTTACACACAGTACTGAACACTATACTTATGTCTTGACAGACAAACATGAATAATATCTTGATTTTATAACCAAAGGTTTTTAAGCATATCAGTAGGGTGACTATAGTGTGGAAGAGAAACTGAAAACTCATCTTACCCTGAAAACCCTTGTGGGCTGTGACGTGTTAGTATCTTTGAGAAGGCGATGCGAGTGATATCATTTGAGGAGCTGAAGTGCTTGACTCATTAAAAATGATTCTCTGAAGCGATGCTTGATGTATTTGGATGCATTTATTCTATATGAAATTAACTGGATTAAAGCAGATATTAACATCAAGTGTACAAACAAATCTGAAAACTGGCATTAATTCTTTCCCTAAGAATGTGGAAAAATCTTTGAAATGTGTCTTTGAAAGTTAGTTTGTTATCGCAGTTTCCTAATGGTTAAAGATCTTTGCAGCTTCTGAAATGTAAAACGTTTCTCGACTCTAATGTTGTGTCATCATGGAGTTAAGCATTAAACCCTAGACAACTAGCTGCCATTTTAAACTAGAAATGTTTAACCAGCTCCACCTCCACTTATATTCAAAGCCAACACGTTGATTTATAAAAAATAAAAAATATTTTATATATACCATTTTACTTTGTGTTAATGTATTTGTTTATATATTTCTAGACCTGTAGCTGACCTCTGAAATGTAACGCTCTAACAAATGGCAGTTTTGGCATGCCTATCTTTGAATTCCCTTTTCCACAGAATCAAAATTAAAGCAAGATCCAATTCAAATCTTCCC
The DNA here is from genome assembly GCA_006030095.1 of Triplophysa siluroides. Lineage (NCBI taxonomy): Eukaryota > Metazoa > Chordata > Actinopteri > Cypriniformes > Nemacheilidae > Triplophysa > Triplophysa siluroides. The sequence continues at coordinate 3,235,316 of VCII01000203.1, read as the reverse complement.
TTTGATCCCCTCGAACATTAATAATTAAGCCAAACACAGATGCCAGCCTCAACCAAACACTGAACTGCCCTTAGACGTCTCTAGTAAATATGATCCTGAAGTGACCTAAACACGCAGAACTTTTTCATCTCTTCAATTAAAGAAAAATGAGATCATTAGAGTCACATCGCACTAATGTTCAAATAAAAAAAGCAGTTTAAAATGTTTTCTGTCCACAGCAGTGAAAGTTTCTGCCACTGTAAAGGCCATAAAAATAATGAAAACAATCTATCAAAGCAATCAAAAAAACAAACAAAAACAAATCTCCCAAAGCATTTTCTACATTACTAAAACTAAAGCATGCCAAAACCACCACAATTTAATTTGATCAAACTTTTTTTATTTTTTACTCTTTGATGTAATCCATTACATCTTTCTTTTCCTATTAATCTGTATATTTGTCTTTTTACATAAAGAACTTTCTTCTCTTTGTACACGATCGAAAGACAAGGGTATCCAGATGTTTGCCATCCCAAAACAGCACTTTTTTGGGATGAGCTTTTTACTCACTCAGGTTTCTCTGCAGTGAGATCAGATGAAGATCAGACAGAGATACGAGGGAAGATGTCAGATGCACACCATGAGATCATGTGACATGGCATCTGACGGCCAGATGGTTGTGAGACACAAGATTGCCAGTGTTACAGAACATCCATGTTCAGACAGGAACAGCTGCCCTCCACCAAATTTAGCATTAATCCGTTTAGTAAAAACTGCAAAAAGGGGCTCACATAAACAGCTTTCAGTTTTAGGACATCGGTTAGGATTATGTTTTTAGGATACGTGTTAGAGAAAAGAGAAGAGAATCTTCATTAGATAGAAGGGGGATTGACAGGGTCATAGCACCGGCCGGACTCAATGCGAGAACCACAGTTTTAATATGGAATGAGCATATCGCTGCTGTCCTTCTGAAACCTCAATATTTCAGGATTTTGTTTTTGCCATAAATCAATAATATTTGTCATCCTTTATGTTTGTCTCTGCAGGTTTTGCAAATATCTAACCAATAAAATGTATTAAAAAGTGCTTGTCAACTTTGACAACACAGTATTTAATCATTTCAAAAGTGCAATGTTTTTATTATCTCCTGAAAAACGGTGAAGTTGGACATACAAGGTTTGGGAAGAACGTTGAAGATATGTGCTAAACACTACACCACTGTTCTGATGCGTTTCAAGCTAAAGTCTATTAAAACAATATGTGTGCGTTAAAACTAGATATTTTGAAGAAAGTTGGTAACCGAACAGCGCCCATTCACTTCTACTGTATAGACACAAATCCAACGCAAGTCAATGGGTGTCATCGCTGTTCGGTTACCAACATTCTTTAAAATATCTACTTTTGTGTTCTGTGGAAGAATGTCAAGAGGGTAAGAAAATGATGACAGAATTTTCATTTTTGGGGGAATGTCACTTTAAAGCAGTTTAAGAAGAAATATAAGAATGACGCTCTGGCCAAACAGATGCAAAGCATATATAACTTAATCACAACTATAGGGTCAATATTTGCGCACCTACAACTTTTTGTTGTTGTTGCAGAAACCAAATGATTCTTTATCTAGGAAACATTTCCATCTTAGGACAGCCTTAAATGGAGGTGCTGTCAGATTTAAGCTAATTTTTAGATTTAGCTTTTAGCTGGGAACAATTCTTAAAACCCACAAACACATTTGAACTTATTTTGTTCCTAAGAGAACACATATCCCTTCAAAAATGAATGTAGTTCAACGACATTCAATTCCTAACCTTACAATGCCTCTTTCTTTCCAGCTGCTTTTGAGACCAAACAAATCGTTCATATCATCTCGCAAGGTGTGTGAGTGACTGCGTAAAAATGACTCTATAACACCTCTTCACCAGCATGCAGAACATCTCTCAGAAGAGCTCTTAAAAAAGCTCTCTGTGCTTTTCTCATTAATTATCACTTCCAAAGATGCACTTTTACAACATCAAAACAAGTCTATTCTCAAAGCTGCGATTCACACAGTTTCCATAGCAAGAGACAGAGAAGTATGAAAAAACAAAGAGAAGGTTTTAATGTTTGAGCACTCAGATAGTTTTACGACTGGCACACCTCCTGGAATATAATGGAGAGATTATTGGTTTCAGTTGTGTCGAGTGACAGTAAAATGATATCCTGTCGAAAGGTTAATACAGTCAAGATGTTAAAACTAAATGTTACCATTAGCACAAGGCCATACATTATAAAAGTTAATAAAATATACAGTAAGTGAAGTGGCTTTACGTAGCGTATATGGGAAGTGGGTATAAAATGCATAGAGAAGGAAGTGTGTCTCAATGACTGTACAGCAATGCAGTCAGTAATAAAGATGTAAAAACTGTCTCACCTCTCTCTCCTCAACTGAACAGGACATGTCAGCACAAACAACTGTCAGGAAAACGTGAGCCGACTCTCTCTCTCTCTCTCTCTCTAATGCATACAAACACATACATTGCTATAATGATAAAATATCAATGTCATCCGCATTATGTAACCCTGGCCTGGTTACCCATGATGCATCTGTGCAAGGCTTCATTACTGTAGCATGTTTTGCCAAAAGCTGCTTTTATTTCATAGGTGTTGCCATGAAATCAGGTTAAGACTGTTGGATTTGTATATGTTGTATGACAGTAGGCACATTTATAAACCTTAAAAAATTGAAGCTCAGTTCTTCTCAACAAACCTCCTGATTTAAAGAATCGTTCTATTACAGACGACGGAGGAGTTATGAGGTTTGTTTAAATTGCCAACCTACTGTAACAACGCAATATTCATTTTAACCCCTGTTTTCCATTGCTAGGACAAACAGTGATGCCTGAACATTCTGAAAAAGCAATCATGCTGAAATTAAATTCTAGAATAAAAAAAAGATCCAATCAAAACATGACAAGCATTTTCTTTTCGATTCAACGATTAACTGTGATTTATCGCATCCAGAATAAAAGTTTGTGTTTACATAATATGTATGTGCACTGTGCATATTTTGTTTTCAAATGAATAAATGTTTATAGATTATTTAAACTATACACAGAAAAAATAATACTATATACCTTCAAATAAATACATGTGTGGACGTATACGCGTTTATAAATACAAAATAAATATGCACAGTGCAGACATATATTACTGTATGTGTAAACAATTTTTATTCTGGATACGATTAATCAAGATTAACATCATATAAAAGTTTCTGCCTGCGCCTTAAAAACAAGGTGCGCACGTGTTCTTGTGTACAGGATGTTGGTTTTTACCCAGCATTGAATTTTTCTGTGGTGGATTTTGTGATGTTGGTCTGAAACCATCAGAGCGGCTATTTAAATCCACATCAGCAACAGAGAGGGAGAAAGCGAGGGAGAGAGATTGCTTAGCCCAGGGCGAAACTACACACAGACGAGCACACAAACTACTTCAAACACACAGAAATCACACTCTGGCATTCAGCCTAAATGGCCACATGTCATGTTTCCCTTTACTCATCCGACTTCAGCCTCTCTCTCACACACACACAGTTAGTGCACAAGGTAAAATGACATCAAACAACGCGACCCCCGAGGAAACGTCATGGCCGACCCTCTTGTCCGGTTACAGTAAATCCTGTAAATGGCAGGAGCGTCTGTTTCCTCTCTGCCTCTACACATTTCATTGAATGAGATGAGATGAGGTCTGCTGGTGCTTTTGTCTTCTACCAAGCCACTGCAGGATTAACTGGGGCATTTTAAAAAGCAGATTATGGGAGGATTTGAGGAGCAGATGAGACCGGTCCTGTTCTCCTCATGTTCCATTAACTAATTGTTATGTCTTACCTTACATGCTCCTCTGACCAAACCAACACGTGCTGGAGGATGGAAAGCCTGAGAGACATCAAATAGAGAGAACGACATCCTCTAGATCATGTTTATTGTTTTGTTTTTTACACACAGTACATGTATATAAAATAAATATTTACATCCGGTAAAGAAAACACCAGTGCTTGCAAGAGAAACAATCATAATGTTTTAGGTTACCCATACAAAAAGAAAGTTTATTCAAATGTGCTTTTAGTATACTCGTTTTAAACTTTAAAAGAATATAGTCTGCTTTTAGTTTATCTGTCAGAAATAGTTTACAGTATGGACTTATCAGAAAAATAAATAATTGTAAACTAGTTGTGTGCTAATAGTTTACTGACGTTACACTTAATTTATACTTAAAAGTACTCCTTTTTCAATCTAAAGAGTGGACCAATTTAGCCCCAGTAGAGTATTGTCGAGTACTAGTAATTACTACATAAAAGATGCATTAAAATAGACTTTGCTATTAATAAAATAAACTAGAAATATACTTATTTAATGTAATGGTGGTTTAGATTTTCATTAAGACATAAAAATGCGTGTAGTTTTACATAAAATTCACAATTCAGGTATTTCAATATGAACTTAAACTCTCACTGCATCCACAAAAGCATCCACAAAATTGTCTATTTTTATCATTTCTCCTAAGCAACTGAGACAAAGATGACATACTCTACCTTAATGAGAATTCTATTATTTTTGTTATGAGATTTAAAAGAGCAATGTCTGAGCAATACTTTCCATTCAGGACATCGCATAAAACGTTGAGAAGATGATTGAGACAAAAGGGTTAAGTCTGCATCACCAACAAGGATCCTATGCAGTCAAGTCCAGCAGGATTCAGAACAGCCTTTACCCTAAACAGTAAGCAAAAAACCTGGATTTACTTCTTTAAACTTTTCACAACTTTCAAATAATACAGTTGTGCACAAATCATAAAAGTGTTAAATTATGCAGTGATATATAATCTTGCAAATGCACTGATTAAGTTTTTCCTTTTTAGTGTCCCGACAAATTTTTTTTTTGTGCTCCAGTGTTAAATGTCAATTTTATGTTAATCTTGTCATAATTGGATATTGTACATTATGGAACACAAAGCACAATGTTGCAGTTACAAAAAACAAAACAAAACCGAGACTTTCAAACACAGAAAATTTAAACGAAGCCCACATTTTGATCAGTACCATCAGATGTACAGGTATATATAGAATACTACAATGCCCTCAGGCTATAGGGCATCCTGGCTTATTTCTAACCCTCTCACTACCAGCACAAACCTTCAATTGTGCTAATTATGCCATTCAATCAGACTATAAAAAAGCATTTCGGACAGACATCAGCTCTTGCTCAAAAAATGTTTTGTTTCTACATCTACATGTGAGTTCTTGCTAGCCTAACAACAGAAAGTCTAATGCTTTCCAATAGAAATATTATAAAACATCAGCTGTTTACCATGAAAACATCACAAAATTCCATAATATACAATAAAGTTTGGAGACTGCCACGATCCTAGTCTGTGTTCCCCTGTTATTTTTGACTTTTATGTTATTTCTTGTTGTGCGCCATGTTTGTAGTCCTTTGTAGTTTTTGTGTTAATTATTGTCAGGTGTTCCTTGTTTGCCCGCTTGTTTGTCATCCCAGTGTATTTAAACCCCAGTGTTTCCTTTGTTTGGCGTCGGTCTTTGTTTCACACTTTGTTTTATGCTTCGTTCAGTCTGTGGATTACCTTGGTTTGTTTTTGTAATTTATTATTAAATAAAATGTTGACTGCACGTGGATCCGATTCTTGCTTGGATTTATTATTGTTACAGAGACCCAGAAAATGGGTAGTTATAGTTTCCATGAGAACCAATACAATTCCCATTATAACCATTTCTGTAAACCTCTTTAATGGTTTCTATTGTTTTTCAGGAGAACTTAGAATACATTATTAACAATAATGAACAAGAAATTCCACATTATTACACATATTGTACAACTAATTCACACCATTTATCAATAATTACTAGTTTTTAGTTTCTCATTACTTACTGTAGATAATATAAAAATAACACTGGTGTAAAATGGGACAGTTTACTACAGAGCCAACACTGTGGACTCAGGTTTTACATACATTTTTTGGCTCTGAGCAACATTATCTGACTGGCTGAGTTCCATGTTTAACCAGCTATATTTGTATCCGCAAAGCATGACAAAAGTTTAGCATTTTCCCATCTATTCTATGTGAAAAGGGAATACATATTTTGACATGGTGAAATATAATAATACAATCTTGGTATTATGATTTATAATAATATAAAGTATGTTTCATCTCATGTCCACACCTCACAGAAAGGCACAGAGACAGTCCACATCATAACCATTACACGATACATCCCATCATCTGCTCAGCGCCATATACATCATACGGTCATGTCTTGGGGGCTTATAAAGATTTTTCATTGGTGTCTTGACAATATTCAAGTATGATTACTCATAATGCAGTTCAGTTGAGTGAAGGCAACCAACCACAGTACATTTTCTTGTTACCTCCCAGCTTGACATACTGTACATGCCAAGTGATGCGTAGTATGCTATCTAAATCATGCAACACTTACAAACCTTTGCGTTCACTTACCTGAATATATAGCTAAATAAATGTTCTTATCATCTCTATATGCATCTAAATTGAAGCGAGAATATTGGATTAAGTAAAATTACAGATTCAATCTCACTACATTAGGTTCGACCAATAAGTAATGTGTGGGAATTAAGGTAGAAATAGCTCTCTAACTTAATAACTGTCTGGATTCATTTTTCACACGTTCATTTTGTTCACACTGAGTGTTACCCGACCAGGGTATTTGCCTAATGGCATACAGACAGCCAGTCTTTGGAAGACTAAAAGATATCGGTGTGAACATAACCAGAGTAAATACAAGCAAATATATTAATTTAGTCATTTATAAAGTTTACTCCAAGTTCAAAGGTAAAACTTAAACCATTTTGCAGGTTTTGACACTAAAATCAAAAGGATTGAATTTTTTCTTCATTCCTCGTTCTTAACGGGTTCAGCCAGAAGACACAAAGTGACATAAATATTTAAATGAGACTGATTAGCATATGCTCGTATTTTGCATAAACCAAATAACTTTTCAATCCGTGCACTCGGAGCAAAACATGATCCGCCCAGACGAGCGAGAGGGTAAACACAGACAACACTAAAACCCTTGATGTATAAACAAATCAAACTGTGCTGCAAAGCCCTGATTGCTCTGGGGAAAAAATATAGAAAATATTTGAAATATCAGTCTTAAATTTGTAGCATAACGTGTAAAAGTATTGACCAACAAAACAACATAATCTCACGGCAATTTGTAAATATTTTTGTAAGTGACTCATTCGTATTCAATTATACCGTCTCATTTGTACGTTTTAGTACAATTTTCTTTCGCCCGTGACGGTGAGGGGTGGGGTTAGGAGAGGTGCTTCAGTATGACTTTTTTCTAACAATCGTACCTTATTGTATGATTTACATTGAATGATATCATACGAGAAAGCCACCCCAAAATAGTTACGAATTCCCGTAAGATCAGCAAAATACATTTTGGAGTGAAGAGAGAGTGGGAAAATGATCTTACCGGTAGAAGCAGCAACATCATTACCTTATCACATTACCGTACGGCACCTTGTGTTTCTCTACATCCTGCCACCGCACCATTATTCACTGAAGCTAATGGGCTCTCAGAGGGTGTCTAAATGCCCTTATGTGTTAACGCTTTAGGGTTTGCTCAAATCTCTAATCCAAATAGTAAAAGTAATGTTTGGCCTGACAGGTGAAATAAAGTGAAAAACATTTGCACTACAGAGCGTTTGGAGGGTGTGTGTGCCTGAAATAACACCCGACCACATCTATTAAAATATGCGCGCAGCACAGAAAACGTCCTCCTTTACAGGCAGTGATTTCTGAAGACGAGAGAGGAATAAACTTCAGCCTTAACTGTTATTTTCATGACACAACGAGAGATCACAAAGCTTTCGATTTGCCACCGAGCAGCGCTGGTACACACAGACATCATGACCTACTTAGAGTTTGGGCTCACAGTGATTACTCATGCTGGACCTGAATGCTAAAAAACATGAATACCAAAAAGCAGCATATATATATCAAATTCATTCCGAATACCTTAGCAACCATCGGCAACACCCTAGCAACCACATATACAGGCACAAAATTCATCCAGAACACCCTAGCAAAGAGCAAAGCAAAACACACGACCCACTGAAAACGTCTTATCACACCCTGGCAACCCTCAAAAAGGGACATTCATTCTTGCACAAGGAAAACACATGGGTTAAACAAACAAAAAACATTCTTATTGGTCGCCAACTTTGCTACATGTCAGCATAAAAACATGAATACTTCATGGAAATGTGCTTAAGTCCATTCAGAACACCTTAGCAACCACACAGCAACTACCCACATTATCCTAGCAACCAAATAGCAATGCACTCACAACAATTTAACAACCACAAAGTGATGCCATGAACACCAAACCCCCCCGGCAACCACATAGCAAAGTGGTTCAGAGTGGTTCAACTAACCCCTAAAAATGTTTTATCAAATCACATAGCAACACCCTGGCAACCACCCACAACAAAACTGTGAGAGGCATGGTTGCACAGGCAAAGACTAAGATAATGAAAATCAACAACCTTGTAAACACCTGGACATACATATGACGTGTGGATATCTGCTTAACAACAGAAATACATGTAATCCACTATGAACACCCCTACCGACCATAAGCAAGGCAGCGTAATAATTTCCCTCAAATTACGCTCAGAACCTAGCAACCACTCACAACATCCTAGCAACCTGGGAGCAAAGGACTAAAATCCCCTTAAGTACCTTATCAACCACATAGTGATACAAGCAACTGCACAGTGAAGTTGAATGAATCTCTCTGAATGTCTTATTAATCACATAGCAACACCCTGGCAACCAACACTGTGACAGGCACGCTTGCACAAGGAAGATACTAAATTAAATAATATAACCACTCATGTTGGCCGTGAATTGTGGAGATAAGAGCTTAAAAATATGATAAATGCGGCAGGGAAAAATGCAACATTTAGCGTTAATCGTGTTCATTATCATCATTGTTGCCATAACGATGAGCTGCTCTCTCGCATCACGGCATCAGTTATCATGCAAGCAGGACTACACAGCTCCAGCGCTCTTAACAACACAAACAGGTCACTTCCAGCTCTGCCTATCTGCAGTGCGGCTTCAAAGACTCACCCAGGGCTCGTGTGTGCGTGTTTGAGCTCTCCGACGGCTCTCTGACCCAAATTCGGCTTCTCTCTATCCAGCACACAGGTAAAGATTTGTCACACTCCACCTCAGCAGGCCTGTGCTGCAGCATTCTGCATGTGATCTCAAAGGGGCTATATTTGTTCTAAGGAGGACGCGATGCTTCTCTGTCTTCCAGAAACTTCACACATAAGTTCACAGTGGACTCAACAGACGTGTGACAAAAACAATGCTCTGCCTACATTCTCTATTCGATATTGAATATGATCATGTCTTTCTATGGTCACACATCTTCAGATGTAGGAAAAACTCTTAAGATATCCAAGTATTTTCATTGATACATAAAACAATTAAACCCACATGCTCACATACATGAATGCATTTCTGTCATATAGTACTTTTATTTACGTAGGTATGATAAATAATAAAGCAATATTTCTCATGTTAATATGGCTAATAGGCGCCATCTAGTGGATGATGTTGCTACTTCATCTAAGGTTATTATGGTTTACTAAAATAATAGAATAGAATAACTATTTTGAACAAACTAAATATGTATTTATTTTATATATATATAATTAATTTGCGTAAAAAGGGATATAATTGAATTAATAAATGTATTTAAAATACATTTAAAGTAAGAATACTTCCTTATAAACATTAAAACTATTCACTAAAAACAAATAAAAACAAACTAAAATAATGATTTTAACTCATATGAGAACATAATAAACAATTAAATAAAAAAATAACAAATGCACATAACCACATTCTGAAAAACTTAAAATATTAATAAAACTAAAAAACAAAAGACTTCAACACATTTAATTACAAAATTCTTAGTGAACAGACAAGAGAAATGTATAACTTTAAACCTTTCCAGCAAGTGACTTTTTTCACAATGCAACATCAAACAGAAAGATATAGCAATGGATAGCAATTTTGCTTTGTAGTTTTATTTATTTTTAGTTCTAATAAAATCTCTCTGTCTCTCTCTCTAACACACACTCACACACACACGTTGTTTTCATAAAGATGGGCGTAATCGTTTTTCAACTTAGATGACCTAACCCCACCCCTAACCCTCACAGAAACCCTGAGAATTGTTTAATTATACAAAAATATAAATGTGTTTTTAAACCCTTGTTTATATTGTATGACACTACCCATGTAGTTATAAAAAAATATATGTCCTCGTAAACCGCATATTGAAACACACACCTGTTGGCAGCCGCACCTGCCACTGTTCTATCCGCTGTCTGTCGACTTCACACACATGGAGTTACACAGGTCAGATTGGAGTAACTGTGGAGGAACAGCAGAGTGAAGACCCCGGCTCAGGGTGAGTGAGAGAGCGTTTTCATTTATTACTCAATCTGACACTGAAAACACAAGTGTGCTGCAGTCTTTGCATGGATACTTTAGAAAGGGTTAAACTGTTCTAGTGGTGTGTGTTTCTTTGTTGTTGTTTTCTTTTTGAAAACTGAAGAGCTTCAAACATGACTAAATATAAAAACGAACACTTCCATCTAAAAATTGTTTATACTGTTAAAATGACTGTATAGAAGGTACAGTATTAATTTTTCAGGAGGTCACAGTGACAGTGAATTATAATAATATCTCATTGAAATACATGAAGTAAGCAGTGTTTTCAGCAAGGGTAGTGTTTATACCAGTTTCACTTTAGTCTGTGATACGTTTGACAGGCAGCGGGGGCTTTACAGTGTGTGTTCTGTAAATTCTCATTTACATCATCTGAACTGCTGTAAATATGCTTGTAACACAGTACACAGGACTGTATTTTAGCTCAGTAAAGCAGGACTGGGAATCAAATGATGATTCCTTTGTACGTAGGATAATAAAAGGAAGAATAATGACATTTGAATGGCCTATTGAAAAGGGAACGTTCAGGTTTATGTCAATCCACCTGCAGCCTTCAGGCAAAAAAAGATCTCAATTCATTCCCGTGCTCAGATTGTTGATTCAGGATGAGATCCTTTCAGCTCAATTCAATGTACACACAACAAGATTTCCCTCTGAATCGAGCGCTGATGCAACAGGCGGAAAACAGCTATGAATTACATTTGAAAAAGCCATTTTAAATCTTTTCAGATGAATGTCAACGTATTCTTCGTGCATATTACGACAGGTGATGCGAGGTATATACTATCCAAAATTGAGTTAGCTGCGTGTAGGTAGTAATTTAAGTCATGCATGCATTGCCAAATGGTAATGTCACGGATTTGACTACAACGTCTTTCAACAAGCCTCTATTGGAAGCTAATAAAACAATCCCAGAATGCATTGCAACAAGTAAAAATATTAATTAGGACTACTTGCACGTAGACATCCGCATTCTCCTCGATGCTGCTCTGTCATTTCCGGAACAGTGTTCATATCTGTGCATATCTAGACACAGAGGTCATGGTAGATTATTTCTATTTTAGGGCGGTCACTTAATTAAAAACAATAAATCCGGTTTGTGATCTCGTGATCCTTTAACGTGGGTTTTTATGACAGATCTTAAATTAGCAGAAGTTCACATCTTAATATATTTTATAAATGTATAGGCCTACGTAAAAATCTTATTTTTAAGCATTTAGGTTTCACAGGGAGCAATGCCCGATTGTAAATACATAACTGGAACCCAGCCGTACGATTTCAAGTCGGAAGTACGTCACGAGGCTAAGTGCAAGTAGTCCATAACATTACAGATATTTCATTATTATTTTAATGCATTCTGTTAGGCCCTATGAAATATATTATAACTATGCATCACCAGCTCGTCTGTGTTGATTCCACTTCAGCAGCAATTTCTGTTATCATTAGAAAAAACAGACAAACCAAGTGATAATCTTAAATAAAAGTTATTCATTATTAATATTTTGGTTGTTTTAGCCATTTTTATGCTTGTTTTGTCTTATTTTAAATCATTTCAAGTCATCTTGAGGCCCTCTTAAAAGTTTGTTGAGGACCCCTAGTGGGCCCCGCCCCCTGGTTGAGAAACACTATGTAGTCAGCAGGGAGTTCCAATTCACAAAGCTCTTAAAAAAGAAAATATGAGTGAAACTTTTGCTTATTTTATAACGCTTAATCTCCATTCTGCTGATAAACGTCTGTGTAACCCGCCCACAGTCAGAGAGTCAGACATGAAGTCATTGTTCACGTCCACCTCAGACCCGGGCTCAAGTCCCGTCTGTTGTGTATGATTGTACAGGAAGTTATGTCTGACTGTCTAATCCCTTCAGAGGCCAGAGCAATAAACAGTGTTATCATGCTCCTCTGGTTGTTGATGAACCTTAGACAAAATACAGACTTGATTTGAATGTATAATTCACGTCTGGAAGGGAAAACCTTATTACAACACTTTTTGGAGTTAAGGAGTAAGTACAGAATGATGTTTGGTTGAATCCTTTAAGCGTTTCTTGTCATACTGTAGAGCTGCTTTAGAGTAAAGAGAGCAGAATGTTCACAAAGTCTTCTAATCCCTTAAAGGAACAGTTCAGGAAAAAAAATCTGTCATCATTTACTCACCCTCGAGTTGTGTCAAATCTGTATAAATGTATTTGTTTTGATGAACACAGAGAAAGATATTTGGAAGAAGACTTCTGGGCCACCACTGACTACCATAGTAGGAAAATCAATGGTAGACAAAAGTGCCCCAAAACTGTTTGCTTTCCTACATTCTTCAAAATATCTTCTTTTGTGTTCAACAGAACAAAGACATTTATAAAGCAGTTTTTCCTACTATGGTAGTCAACGGTGGCTAAGAACTGACTATAAAATCGACTATAAAAGCACACCTTTGTGAACATTTTTTATGAATTTGGCAAGTTTTTTTACAATCTACAGTAACTGGAAACAGTCAACATTTCTAAAAAATAAGCTACTGTATATAGCTCGAAGGACATCTTTTGTCAGATTTTATTACTGAGGAATTCATTTTCCATGTAACAGGGTCAGTCAAAATGAAAGTCGTGACATTTGATGTTGACTTTAAATAGAAGAGTTTTATCACCTGCCCTCCAAATTATAACATGCAGTTTGTGTGTGTACAATGCGAGTGCTTAAGCGAGAAAACCTAATTTTGGATGTGCTCAAGTAGGAATGTGATGGCTCAGCATTAGAACAAATGGAGACAGTGTGAGACAGATGTCATTTCTCTACGTATGACCGCCAGACTACCGTCTGATAACGTGCCTGCTCCGTGTAAACACATCTAATCTTCTCACAAACAAAACGCAGGCGTGTTTGCTTTTTCTTGCAATTTCCAGACATCCTCTCAAACACACAGCTTCACTCAAGCAAACAATAAGAGGAGTTATGTAAGTTAGGAGTGTGTGACCTCCTCAGTCTTTAAACTGTATCTGTCACCCAGCAATAAAACATTGTGTCATTTTTTACTCACTCATGCTGTTCCAAATCTGTGTGTTTTTTTTTCTTCTGTAAAACAAAACTAAAGTCAAAGTCTGTTCAGCAGACACAATAAATTACACTATTAAACTGTGATTTTACGTGAAATAATTTAAATGAAAAAATGGAGTTCATTTTAAAGCTGTGAAATCAATGGAATATACTGTTTAAATTGAGAAAATGTAAGTAAAAAAATAAATCTGAGTAACTCATATATTTCTATTAGAAATTCTATTAGAATTCACCAAAAATATTAATTGTATATCAAAACTATAATTTGTTAATTAAATACATATTTTTTCATTGAATAAACTTAAATAATACATGATAATTTTATAGAAATCTTTGAGAAATTAACTGTTGGATATTTTTTTAAATATGTACCACTAAATGAGTTGAATGACATTAAAAACTTTAGTCAAGTTTATTTATGTTAATATAGCTGTTTATTTTTGTCCCACAGAATTGTTTTTAGAGTGTATTGCTTACATTTGAGTCAGTTGGATCACAAAAGTCGCTTGGACTTTTTTAAATATAATTTATAGGTTTTTGGATATGACTTACTATGCACTCAGTGTGAACATTCATATAAACATTACCTTATGTGTTGATGACTTACTCCTTGAAGGAATGTCCACACAAAATGAAAATTCATCACTTATCCTCACAATGAAAAAACAAGATGGATTTACTTATTTTTTTGTGTCAATTTACTAATGTTTGCACACAGTTTTTAAATAAATGTCCTTAAAAAAATGTGTGCAAAAAAATGTAAGATGTTGTGTGAATGGAGGATCTATTGACAGGAATGCAATATAATAAATATAAATAACTATGTTTTCAGAGGTGTATAAAACTTTACATAATGAACATACAAAATGCTCTACAGAGTGCCATTTGCAAATACGTTATCTCCTTTGGCAAAGAAGCGAAAACATAACAACATCTTAGTCCTGTGAGAGCAGCCGTAGAGCAGGATGAGTTCATGTGAGCTGTAAATCACCAAAAAGTGACAATAGCTATTTTTTGATGACATGAGGGTCAGTATTTTCATTTGTTGGGCTCTTTTGGTTTAATAAACGCTGCAGGTGCCATTAGCCAGCAGGGGGCACTATTTTCAGTCTGTTTTTCACATGAATGTGCAGCAATATTGTTGAAATGCATGTAAACTATCTTCACGATGTTCCTGTATGTAGACAGGATGTCCTCTAGGCCAGATTTACTACATTTCCTCCTCCATGTGTTTGTGACTGTAAGCCCCTCTCACCTCTGAAGGATACAACGTCAAGAACCTTCTCACAATCACACAGGCTCTCATGCGCTCCGGGCAGCATATGAAAGTCATTAAAACAGATGATGAGGGGGAGAACAATGCAGCAGAGACTCTCCATCAGTTGTGTTGTCTAAACAGGGTCACTGCGCTCAGGGGAAGCTGACACGATTTGTCAGTCTGTGACAGCAGCGTCCTGCAGTGCAAGATGTTAAACTTCAACTGAAACAGTACCTCTTTATAAGTCTTGTACGGCTATTAAGAGATAGTTCACCCCAAAATAACAACTGTGTCATTAATTCACCCTCATGCTATTCAAAACCTGTTTTACATTTTTCTTCTATGAAACACAAAAGAAGACATTTTGAGAAATGTCTCTGAGGTTTTGTGTCCATAAAACTGAGATCAATGGGGTCCGAAGTTGTTTGGTTACCGACTTTCTTCAAAATATCTTCTTTTCTGTTCTGCAGAAGAAAGAAAGTCATACAGATTTGGAATAGCATAAGGGTGAATAAATGGTAAAAGAATTTCACTGGTGTGGACAGAATCTCATGACATTCAGAACAGTTTGTCATCTCTAGCACAAGACTGATCAGTTTCTATACAGGCATTCACAAGAAACACTTTCTCTGTCAAACTCAAAACATAAGTTAACTACACACCTTGTGTCTGTATATCTGAACGGTCAAGGACACATCTGCAACAGTTTAAAATGCCAAATGGAATTAGAGTTTTTTTATATTGTATGTGTGTGTACGTGTACGTGTGTGTGTGTATTGACCGGTGAATGTATGCATGCCTTCAGCATTACACAGGAGAATTGTATCTCCCTTTAATTCAACAGTGAAAAAGAGAAAGGAATCCCAAAAGGTATTTTAATGACAGCACATTTCATGTCTACCCACATTAAGGGCAGCAGTGGAGCAGAAAAGAGCAGGACTGAGGTGAAATAAGGTGTGTTTTGGTACTAACCATGATTAGGGTGTCTGGCTCATACTATATTTAAATAGGGTGTGACTCTCTCTCTACACACACACACACACACGCACGCACGCACACACACACACACAGTATTCAGGAATTCTGCATCCCGCCCTTGTCCAGCGCTCCTACACACTCCTACAAACATCAGCAGAGACAAGAGATTTTTGTCATTTTGTATTGACATAATCTTGTGACGCCAGTGAACATTCCTGAACATTTACTCAAACGAGCAAATAAAATAATGCATTTGGAAGATGCTTTTTTAAAAACGACTTTCATTGCATACATTTAATAAGTCTGTGCGATACCTGGGATCGTACCCAGGACCTTTGCATTGCTAACACAATGATCTCGGCTACAGGCTCAGGGTGTTTTCAGACCTGCAGAACTTTCGGAAAGACCTTTTTTTGAAACAAAGATTAAATAATAAACACCTTCAATTACAGACGGCTTTTATCTTGTTATTGACATTGAGAAGAAACCTCTGATCATATTCCAGCCACACCCTGACACACACGCCCCTGTTTCAGTCAGTGTGGGAGTTTTCCCTCTTGACTTGCTAATATACTGCTTTTAATTCAATTCTATTTCTAGTGGTTTTTACATTTTGCATGGTTGCAAAACAGCTTTACAGTAAATACATATTAGTACAGACAGTAGTGGCAAGAGTAAACAGAAAATTGTGCAATTGTGTACAGTTTTGTACAGTACAGGAATGCTTGTCATTGCATCCGAAGGCTCGTTCAATGCTTATGAGAGAAGACAATGTATCAAGAGATGCACTGATTCTGAATTTCTCCAATTCTCCGATTCCATTAGCCGGGTGATATCTGCTGATGCCGATTATGAAGATTAAATTAATATTTCGTAACTTTCTGAATGCTATTAATTCATATAGTGACTATTAATATTAAACATCAAACTGGTGATGTTTCTTAACATTTTTGTATACACAGAGCACAAATTCATTGCATTTTCCTGTCGTCTTTGATTGACAGGATATATCGGCCCTGTTCATTGGCTGTTTTAAACTATTGGCCGAAGTGTGAAAAACTGCTATTATTGACCGATACTGATTATTGGTGCATCTTAAATCAAAACTGTTTATAATCTTCTGACACTGAGGGCTCTATTTTAACAATCTAGGTGCATGGTCTAAAGCGAAGGGCGCAAGTGCACTTAGGGCGTGTCCGAATCTACTTTTGCTAGTTTAATGTCTGCAAAAAGGTCAAGCGCATGGTCCAAAAGGGTTGTCCCTATTCTCTTACTAAGTCGTGGGTGTTTTGGGAAAAATGTGCAATAAATAAATCAGAGTCTCATCTCCCATTCCCTTTATGAGCCAGTTGCCACAGTGGATTTGCTATTTACACAGCAAAATTAGCAAAAAGCAAAGACTGGACGCTTCTCCAGAGAGGAAACGCATCTGCTCGTGCGTGAGGTTAAAGCAAACAAGCAGACCAACTACAGGACAAGCCGGATATTTGATCTTTATGCATACAATAATAATCTTTTACATTGTAATCCATTTTTTTTTGGCATGTTTGTGTGCTGCTGCGCGTCCTGTGTGTAATATGCAGAATGCACGCGTGCAACCGGCTATAGGCGCATATTACTAACGCGCTCTATAAAATAACCAAAAACATATTGCAGGCTTCTGTTGGTCAAAGGCGCAGTTTATTTCAGTTGCCGCAATGCGCCAACAATGTGCCTGAACACACCTCGTTTCAGACCAGCACGCCCATGGGCGCACAAATGGGCGCAAATGCATTTTCTATTCAAACAACGTGGTGCACGATGTGAAAATGAAGACTGCGTTGTGCTGAAATGAGCAAAGTTGGCGCCGCATTGTGCCGTGTGTACAATAGAGTCCTGAGGCATTAAGTCAATTTGCATGTATCAAATTAATGGGACATGCCATTTCAGTTTTAATGGACGGGATCAAAAAAAAGGAAATGTAAATATATCTGTCACTCTGTTTAATCTGGATTTTGTAACTTTTAGGGGCGATTTCCCGGACAGGGTTTAAGACTAGTCCAAGACTAACTTAAATGTTAGAGGTGTCTTTATCGAAAACAACTTGCACTGACACATCTTAAAATATATCAGTGATATATCATGATTGTTTTGTCTCAAGATGCCCACAAGTAATGTTTTTTTGTAAAGTATTTTTTTTAAACGACTTAAATATCCTAATTTAACCAAGGCCTAGTCCTGGTTTAAACTAATCCCTGTCCGGAAAACCACCCATTAAACTTTTACATAAACTCATTAACAGATGCTTTCATCCAAATGAGAAGCATTTAGCATTTGACCTTACAGTAAGCACAGTATACAAAGCTAAACTGTACAAACAAATCAAGTTAAAAAATGCAGGTGAATGGGGGCTAGTTAACAACATTCTCCAAAATATCTTCTTCTGTGTTCTGCGGAATTTAGAAAGTCATACAGGGTTGGAATGACAAGAGGGTGACAGCATTTATATTTTATATTTACAGTATACATATATATCACTTTAAGCAAAACATTTTTACAGTGTATGTTTGCAAAGAGGGAAATCAAAGCTAGTCTGGACAAACCTTTTTTTACTACTCTTCTTACTACTATTATAATGGTTCATGGTGATTTATTCCACTGAAGACAAGCAAACGCTTAAATGTCTACTGTTATCAGCAGTGGTCCTTCTCTCTGTAATAAGCAGGTGGTGATCGGTTTTTGTTGACTTGCATTTGAAACAAATCAGAATGGATTCTTGATTGATTGTAAAAGTTGTACATCAGTATTTTGCTAAGAGAATGATATGATAATAGCGAGTAACAAAAACATATGACCAGAATCAGATTAGACTGGACCTGATTTCAGCTCATGTCTTAGGTTTCATCAAAATGACAACAGGATGGTTTTCCCAGTGCCCCTGCCAACATCTTCAAAGGGTCGTCTTGAAATATCCTAATGGTAGAAAATGAAGCAGCAAGAAAGTGTCAGAAGCAACTGCAAGCTGTTTCTTTTTAGCTGGGCAGCAGTGCAAAGAGATCCCGATGGACCAGGAAACCTCAAGTGACTTCACCTCAGATTATACTGAAGGCTACTGCAACAGTAAGGGTCTCTTACCACTGCAGCTAATGATTTAAAGACCACTGAGTCCTGGCACTTGTAGCTCTGTGTGTGGGGCGGCACCTACTGTACAACACTACGAACGAGAAATACAGCACTCAAACACACCTCATATTGCCTCAATTTTATTAGGAATGTCCTAAGAGGTCTTACAGTCGGCGTTAGATGGATGATACAAAGATACAGTAAATCCAGATGTTACGAATTCCTCCCCACCTCATTCTTTGCAAGCCGACTCTCCTGTTAAAGGTCCAGTGTATGCAATTTAGCGGCATCTAGCGGTGAGGCTGCAAATTGCAACCCTTGGCTCACTCCACCCCTCACTTTTGAAGCACTACGGCGGCTGACACGGTGTTGTCACTTTCTTTGCTTCTTTGCTGTGGGAGATAACGTATTTACGAAACACGCTCTGTAGTTTGTCCATTTAGGGCTACTGTAGAAACAACATGGCGAATTCCATTCAAGGGGACTCGTGGTGTATGTGGATAGAAATAGCTCATTCTAAGGCAATAAAAACACTTTCTATAAGGACTTTACACACCTCTGAAGACAACGTGTTGCATATTATATTGCATTTCTGTCAATAAACCCTCCTTAAAAAACACATTGGCCCTTTAAACCCCAAAAGTCCCCTCATCCCAGTTTATCATTTCAAAAGGTGAAACGTCTAATTTTTCAAACAAAGGGTTTTGACTGAACTGCGAAAACCTGTCTGTTGTTCTGTCTTCATCAGCACATATCATTGAAAAGTGAAGCTCATTCCTGGAGTCAGAATAATAACCCAGACTCATGAAAAGCTGGAGGTTGAAGCTGAAACAGATGATCATGTTGCAGAAGCGCTCTGCTCTGCTATGTACTAGACAATAAGACACGGTTAACATGTAAAAATGCATGAATCTGTTTAGGACTTCACACGCAAAACCAGCAAGTAAACCATCTGCCAAAACTTGAAAACATTTGCTTATTTCACCACACACAATGAATCAAATCATCTACATCTGTCTATACTCCAGATGTGCTCCTCAGGGAACAACTGAGAGATCATGCATACTTCTGTTTGCTCATTTTTTCTGTCTTTAAAGAAAGGATTGATTTTGCATTTCTCTTTTTAGACTGTTTTAAAGAGTGGGGATGCTTGTCAGTCAGACTAAGACAGAGACAAAAGTTGAATTACTTTACAATTCTGTGTGTTTGTGTGTGTCAGAAATGACAGCTATACGTCCATAGGAAAAAATCACATATGACCTCTAACCTCAAGTGACTTTAATGAAATGCTGAACGCTGTCTCTCTCTCACACGCACAGCTTGAATCTGCTCATGATGGTTTCAAGTCTGTTTATATTGTAAAATACCACATAACATTTCAGGATTAGTGCTGGTTTAGGGGATTATCTGAAATTGAACAGAGACTGTAAACAACACATTATGTGCATGTGTTTATAACTACGAAGGAGGGATTATTGCTTTTGTTTACAACGAAAGGAAATGGGATAGGAGAAAAAAGAGAGTAAAAAAGTTTCTGTGTGTGGGCGATGCAGGGAGAGTAGGAGCGACCCCCTGATGGAGGGTAAGACCCCTGCTGGCTCAACAGCTTCAGGCCTTTAGGCTGGTTTAGGGGTCTTGTGTTTAATGCAGTCGAGTCCAGCTGAATCTACAGCCTAGAGCAACCACAGCTGTCTCTCTCTGGTTCTCTCCCTCTGTGTCTTCGACGCTCTGCTGTTTCATGCTGTTATTTTCTTTCTAATTAATCAACACATCATTTCTTAATAACAAATCTCTTTTTAATGTCAGGGATGCTTGTTAAGTAAAACCTCTTTAGTTGTGAGTATATAGAGGCGGTTATTGGCTTTAACTTTTTCTAAAGGAATATTTCACCCAAAACTGAAAATCCTGTTCATTTATTCACCCTCATGTGGTTCAAAACATGTGTATGACTCATTCTACACTTTAAATTATTTCTGTACGTTTTTGTAAAATTATTTTCATTTAAACAGTATTTTTGCCTTGCTTTTCAGTACAAATATATAAAAAGCAAGATGCACTTTCTTCGGAAGCAAGAACAAGTCTTGTTTTCGAAACATCTAAATTGAGTTAATACTTAAAACAAGCACCAGAAAGCTACAATGGGGCAAAAAGCTTGAATTAAGATGTTCTTAAAGTTTTCATTCAAGTTTTCTTACCACATTTGCATATTTTCCTTGTTTTAAAGGTCTGGTGTTTGACATTTAGTGGCATCTGGGGTGCGAATTGCAACCAACGGATCACTCCTCCCCTCTCCCTTTCGCAGCACTATGGTTGCTGACACAGAACCACGATTTCATGACGTTTTCGCTTCTTTGCCACATTAAATAACTAATTTACGAAACTTGCTCTGAAGAGCTGTTTGTCCGTGTAGGGCTACTTAGAAACAACATGAAAAATTCCATGCAAGGGGACATCATCTGTATGTAGATAGAAATAGCTCAATCTAATCCAAAAAAATGACACAGTACACACGGCACCTTTAAGCATAAATGTTTACTTTCATAAAACAAGAGTTCATGTCTTAGGTCACTTTGCTTCCAAATAAATGTATCTTGATTTAAGAATTTTACGATATTCAAAAAAGTAAAAAACAGGACAAAAAAACTGTATTGTTTTTTTTGCAGTGTGAGCTCTACCAAACCTTCTCTAAATGATAAGTTAAACAATCTTTGCATGTAGGACAAAAAATCCCCAAAACTCACATTTTAATAGACGTAATGCTGCGTTCACACCAAACGTGAAGCATCGCATTCTTCGCTCTTTGTTACTTGAGTAACACGAAAAACATTATGCTACGTCAGTGTCTTCCCGCGTCTGGACATGTCAAACAGTAGGTGTCAATGAGCTCTTCGTGCAAATTTCTCGCTCGAGTTGAATTTTTCAACTTGATCGGAAGCCGCCCGATTCGCGGCATTTGCGTCGCCCGGCGCACGTTCACGTCTATTTGCGTCTTTGCATTGACTTTGTATGTAATTTACTCACGTAAATTGCTTCATTGGTTTTTGGTGTGATTGCAGCATAATGTCTTTTACACATCAAGACAGAGTGCACATACTGTAAGTTTACAAGAATATTATAGAGACTCAGGGATTGGCCCTTTCACCTTATCCTGGACACAGCATGACCCTGGCAACTATAAACAAAAAAGTTTTGCACAAGCAACCTCCATTTAAAACTTCTTCTAGATTCTCTGCTTCACACGGCTCAGACAGGCTTTGATCAGACTTTTCATAGACTCTTTCATTTCTTATCATCAAACAACTGCTAAGATGCATCCATCTCCTTCCCACCAAATCCCATCAAATCTTCCCTTCGCTCATTTATGTTATTTCCCACAGTAACAGCAAGGCACTGAACAATGTTGGTAACTTGTCATCATCAAATTCTTTATTTCAGTAATTGGTAAAGCACAAGGGCTCTTTTATCCACACTGATAGTCCCTTTTTGACTTTGATGCTATCAGAAAAAGAAAGAGAGACAGAGAGAGAGAGAGAGAGAGAGAGAGAGATTTTGAATAATGTTAGAATAGAGTCAGTTTTACTCCTGAGATAGGCGCAGGCTCCCCGTGACCCGAGGTAGTTCGGACAAGCGGTAGAAAATGGATGGATGGATGGATAGAGTCAGTTTTTTCAATGACTTTCATTTAACTATCTCCACTAAAAATGTCTGTGAATAATATTCAGGTGTGTGCGTGCGTGTGTGTGCACGCATGTGTGTGTGTGTAATAGAGCGAGCGAGAGAAAGAGAGAGAGTGAAAGAGCGGACAAGTGAAGTTTATACACATTCCAAGCCGTCTGTGCCAAGAAACTTGCTCTCTCACTCTCTCTGATGTGTTTAAAAGAAAAAACTCGACTGTACTAAAGGAAATGAAAGAGTTTAGGAAGGCTGTAGTGGTCGCTTTGTTAGACCAAATGTGTGTGCGTCGCGTGTGTTTGTGTGAAGGGAGGTCCTGATTTGCCACTGTGAAAAGTATGAAAACCCTTCAGGGGGATTTCCTCTGAAAGAAAGACCTCCTCCTCCTCCTCTCTCAGCCTTTACTTTCTCTCTCTCTGTCACGCTGAAAAAGCTCTTTACAGTCAAGACAAAACAGCGCAGTGAGCCGACAACACCGCGCTTGACATTTAGCAGTTTTCAGCAGACAACTTGCAATAACTTGCTAAACAATGGCTGTCGTCCACTGTATTCCAAAAATACCAGCACAACAGACGCCCTGGATGCACCTCTGGATGTAAGAAGTCATGGGAATGGTGCCAGTTTCTCTCCAGAAGTAAATCGGGAGTTTGTTTTGTTGGAGAGAGCATGACAGAACAGTAGACTGGATCTTGTCATCAAGATGGTAAATACAACTTGTTCGTTTTTTACATCGCATATCGTGCGAGCGTTGTATGACTGACCCATTGAACTACTGATAGCTGACTGATGTTGAGGGTTAAGATTTAATGTTGCATTCAATTTCTTTGAATGAAGGGTCAACCAAAGCTGTACCAACTTCAGAAATTCAAGTTTGAGGTGTATTGTGACCTCTAAAAACAAAGTTAAAGAACTTGTAAAACTGACTTATGATCAGCTGTCTTGTTTCTAACCCTGGTCTCCACGTATCTCACAGTTACGCACTTGCTTAGACTGGACAATAACTAAAGGTTATGTACACAAGGTTGAAACGAATATCTGTCTTTGCATTTCCTATGTCCACCTATTGTATCAATGACAGCAATAGTGGAGCTATCGCAGACTAAGTTTATGCAAAACATCCATGTTATCCAGAAACGTGTGCTTTAATGGTAGCAATTTATATGGTCAATGTCAAAAATTTACTTGCAGAACATTTGATCAGTGACTCAGAAAAACCCTTACATAAGAACTTTGTTTTGCAAAAAAAATTATTAAAAAACACAGATTTGAAATGTGGTTTTAGACATTTGAACCTGATCAAGAACTTCTGCACGTGACCCATTTTCCAAAGCACATCTCAGTTTCTTTCTAAAGCGTCTGGTTTGAATGACTGATGATATTCGGCTGGACAGTCTCTACAAACTCTCTGTTGTTTTGTTTAATTTATTTTATCAGGTGCGTTGTATCTTATTTGTGGCTTTTCTGACATTTCTGTTGACTCAAAATGTGTTTACGTCTTATACATTGTGTGTCACAGTTAAGCTTCTAAAGAAAAAAAGAAAATCACATACATTTTCGCCAAAGAGAAATTCATTTTTAAGGAAAGCGTATTGATCTAGAACCATGGGCTCTAAAGAAGCCAGTATGATTTCCACTTTTATTATAAAAAATTGTGTTTACTAGCCTCATCCTCACTAATAAACTACACTATCCTAAAGAGAGATCTACCCATCAGAGAAGACTCATTACCATGGGAACGAAACATCAGACAATCTCAGTAGTGACACCCGCTCTTATGGAACACTTTAAATGAAACGATCACGTCTCCCTCTCAATCCACTTCCCGATTTGTACACGTTTGAATAATTTGCAACAAACAAATGCATTTGGAAAAACCAACTTACAGAGACGATGGTTTCATTGTACTGTCAAATTAGAATCTATATCATCACTCGCAATGCTTCATGAGATTTCATTTCCTCAGGAATTTAAGTTCACAGCTTTTGTCTGGATTTATTTAAGCCTTTATTGAAGAATCTTCTGAAATCTCTATGGAGAAAATGAAGAAAAATAAAGACTGGGGCGGACGCTCTATTTTGTTAAACCAGACCACTGTAAGTCAGTGAATGAGATAAAAAATCCCCACTGTACACCCCCACTTTAGTACATCGGCAGTCTTACAAAAGCAATTCTTATTATGCATCACTTGTCAACACGTTACAGTAACATCCCAATGTGAAACTCTGAAGAATGTGTAAACAGAGATTTGGGATATTTCTGCGATAGGTTTAGCGTTCCTTTTTGGGAGGGCTCCACAGTGCACACCTGCACACTTGTTTTCATACTACAGCTTATGTGTGCGCTTGACAGCTGCACTCGCCGGATGAAAACAACATTAGACCAAACTCTCACATTCACGCACACAAACAACGCTCTCGCTGTGCTCGGGCCGTTACGACCTCTGATGGACCTTGACGAAACCAGTAACACACAAGTACAAATATTACCAAACAACACTCACACGCACACACACACACACACACACACACACACCTTACCACAGAATACACACATACCCACCTCCTGGCAGCAGTTATGCTGGGTTTTAAACCAGACGTCCACAGAAGTGCAATTATTGACAAACAATTTCGTAAGTCCCGAAATAACAGGAATTCAAGGAAACATGTGCAGGACGGTTAAAACGGGTGCTTTTTGTAAATGTTTGTGTTTCAAACCCTAGTAGGGTTCTGTCTACTGTCTAAATTTACCATTTGCATATTGCTAAGCTAATGATGCTAACAACATAAAATACATGGCACACAAAAATATTGTGTGAAATTGGCAACCATAATTATTTGACAATTTTATCTAATGTCTGGAAGAGTGTTTGTAAACCGTGTAAAATGCTCACTATGTTGAAGGCTCACTAGATTTTACATATTTGTTTTGGCGTAGACTGCTAATTAAACTGGCGAGCTGCATTCTGTCGAGTATGATCCATTGAGGACAGAACATAAAGTGAAAAAGAAACAGAAAAGCGATTTTTCTAGCAAAGCTAACACATTTTCACTGAGGATAACCACACGGCCTATGATGACATGTCGTAAATCGTCTGAAATATGTTTATGCCTTTACATGACTTTAAAGACGACCATCAACAGCTGTGTCTGATGTGCATTTTTGTTTTCTCTGACCCCTCAGAGTTCCTGTCGTGCACACACAGACGGCACTGATTCACTTCTGCTCTTTATTAGCATGTTGCACATGATCCAGATGTTCAGTCAGTTGGTGTCTCAGATTCCAGATCAGTATCCTTAGATCATATAGAGCATAAAAGCCAGGTTTAAAGTGCATTTGCCAAAACCACAGTAAGAACATTTTTTCTTCTTTTCCATCAAACTGGTGCACGGCTAGCGGTCTCATAATCTACTGCATTTATATTAACCCCACAACGATGACATCAGTGATTATCTACTCTGTTAAAACCACATCTGTTTGTTATCACACAAACAAATAAATTGCAGTATATTTCATGAGTTGTACAATGTTTTAACATCCTAAGTTGGTCTTTATGATTTATAACGGAAAGATTAATGACATTTTTACTGCAGTGGATTTCCAATCGATCGGCACCCTGATGGTGGAAACAATGCAAAACGTTCAATGCATTCTCAAATGTGAGAAACTGTAAGTGATATTCTGTACATGTGTGCAAGAGTTACGGTGGGAGTCACGGCTGTCTGTGTGTTTTGAGTTGCTAATATTTATTTTGGAAATATGTCCCGTGACCCTCAATCAAATTCTAATGAAATATGATATTCTGGATCGTTTGGAGGTAGTTTTGCGGTCTTGGATCTCAGCGAGAAACCACAGAGCGTCGTTTCATCTGCAGTGCAAACTGGGGAGAAAGTCAAGAAAATATACGAGTTGTTTAATAAGTTGGCAGTGAGAGAAAGATGTGTTCGCAAGACCTGCAAGCGTCAACGGTGATATATGACTGTGTTAAGATTTAATATGTTCTGAATATAAATGCGCAAACTTTTAGTGTGTCTGTATAAGACTAATTTATGAATAGACTGTAGAGACACAAAGAATGCAGAGTAAAGAAAAGGCAATGAGAGATAAAAGAGTTTATTTGAAATATAGTTTATTTGCATTGTTGTTTTATGTTTGCTGCTGAAGAGCTGCAAACAGTATGTCATTGTTTTCTGAACAATGACAACAAAGGTCTATTCTATTCTATTTTCGCAGATAACTTCTGCAATAAAAATGGTAAATGTAAAAATATAATGCAAAACAATAATTATGCATCGGATAGCAATATAAAAGACATTTCCTGCATATTTTGTTGATCACGCCCAAACAAATTCTCTGGCATTCTGGTGCAAATTCATTGGTCAAGCTAGTCAAAATAGACAACGTGCCAACATGGACAGGTGGTGTGACATGCCCTCATCCTCGAAAACTATGAAAAATTCACTAGAACTATTTAATGTAAAGGAAAAAACATACCGCCTGCATTAAACACAGATTCACAGAAGAATAAAGACCAACATTTTTGTGCCATGACAGAACGTGAAAACAATAAATTTGAAGAGACATTAAGAAAATCAAAATGGTCTATTTTTCTATTCAGTCTATGCAATATTAATCATGTGGGACACCACAAGATGATGAAAACCTGGGTTCCAAACCAAACCCCTGCTCAAACACCAAGAACCTTTACCACATATCCATCCCAAATACCCTCTGCAACAAAAAATCATTCTCAATGATAAGATCATTTATTGCTCAACCTGTTTCAAATTGAGGACGCTTAGGAAAAGTGTAGCCTAACAAGTGAACAAGTGAAGTAAAAAAGGCGTAGCGAGTCAGATGTTGTGGAAGTTTGTCTGCTGAGAGTGGGCAGAGGCTGAAGAATGCTCTATTACGCTGTGAATGCAGAACATTGTGCCAAACTCCTGTGAGGAATAAAACTACAGTGGCTCAGACACAAAGACAACAGTGTCTTAAGGACAGCGAGGAAAGGAAGGACAAGACGGAGACGTTGCTGGAATTTGACTGCTGAAATGAGAAACTCTGAAAGGCTTTAAAATCGGATTGGTGTTTATCTCAGGAGTGCAGATGGATTTTTCAGGCTTCGACCATTTGTTTATTCAGTTGCATTCTTCGTGCAGCCCTGAAGTGATAACAGAACTGAAGAACAGGCTTTTAAATGCCAAAAGTGGCTCTTTTGTCCTGTGCCAGATGTACTGTACAAGTCGAGACATATTCTGTGCACATAACACATCATTTAGAAACTGTATGGTGCCTTCCTGGAACTATTTGCAATTTCAATTTATACACATATCGTATTTCCACAGACCAAAACAGTGTTAGTTCAAATGTCTATTTATGACTTCTTCTCCATCAAAACCTGTATACGACTCTTTCTTCTGTGGAACACCAAAGATATGAAAAGAATGTCTTAGTCTTTTTGTGTCCATACTATTGAAGTCAATCGTAGCCAGTGTTGTTTGGTTACCAACGTTCTTCCAAACAATTTAATTTGTGTTCTGCAGCAGAAAGAGGGTCATACAGATATGATACATGCATGACACTTATGATTTATGAAGCGTGTCGGGTTCTCATGACTGAATGAAATCAAATCTCTCAGAAAGAAAGCTTACAAGCTGAGCTTTGGTCTGTACATTTTCATTTTCTCTCTCTCTCTCATGTGTAATTACAGACAGCCTTACGCATTGCCAAATGATAACCCGCAATAGATATTTACATTTAATTCAGAGTTAGAAACCGTAGCATCAAATCCAGTGACCGAGCCCAAGCTGTAGGTGAGATCACGGCGCATCTGTTAAACATTATTTTCTTTTGGATGGATGTTTAAAGTGTCTTCACACATGAAAGCGTGCACTTACAAACATCTCCAGATATCAAATGAGCCTTTAAATTAACTTTCCAAAGTTCAGCCAGGAGGCTCGATCCAGGCTGGACTTTGGTGCTCCATATTACCATCCAGAAATATGCGATTGACAATCTCCTGAATGCAACATCCAGTCAAAAGGGAACACCGCCAGGCTCCAGATATCCCTCATTTGGGATCCTGATGGTTTGTTAAATGAGGTTTGACTCAGACGTGTTGGGAACACTAAGGTGTGGGTGTGTAATGTAAGAGGATGGGGGGAAAGCAGAGCACCGGGCCCAGGGCCACATTAAGAAAGTGATCTGGGCAGAACAAGAGGAGTGTTTACCGAGAGGGAAAAGATTTCAGGAGGTTCATCCAGAGGACCGGCGAGGTTACGCATGCGTCCAGAGGGGACCACCCTGAATGAGACGCAAAAATAACAGTTAACGATTAAACAGAAAAGCTATTGTGTCTGTCTACAGTCGTACCGAATTATTAATCATTAAGCATATTGAGGGAGGTGGTGTACTAATACTGCTCAAAGACAAATACACATAGAAGTTAAGAAGATGATAATCAAATATGCTTTTCATTCATCGCCGGATTCCGTGAATCAGCAAGCGAGCCTAGCCCAGACAAACACAGACAGCAGATAAACATCAGCATACTTCTCGGATGAGACATCTGACGTCTGTGTCACTCAATGACTAAAACAATAGAGATCAGACTGAGGGTCTGGAGGTGAACGAGGCCCCTCAATTCATGAAACATCAACATGAAGTCACAATTACACCACAGATATATTTGATGAAAATGTGTCTGGTGCTTGGCCATACAAAATGTGATAGAAAGAGTGGAATTTTGGGTGGTTGCCAAGCGTTGCTAAGCTGATTTGTTTTTGTTTGTTGTTCTTCTCAAGAAGACATAAACTTCCTGTCTGAGATCCCACACGGGTCCTGTAATCATCCTAACCAGAAGTCTGATGAGCTTACAGCTGAAAAAACCAAACCCACAAAATACTTATCAGGTTTTAAAGGATTAGTTTCTTTTCATGGTTAATCATTTCACTGCGCTGTATAAAGATCATTTTAAACATTCAGTCTAACAGTCTTAAACTCTGACCTGTGGCAGTGTGTTATTCACCCTTGAACAGGTTTTCTCAGACTGGAGCTTTCATTCATTTTCCACACAACACTCCCAGTCTTGATCTTCCTACAGCTGCTTTGCAAATCATTCCAAGTCGAACACTTGAAACCTGAACTCAACATTTTCATGAGCTAGCTGAAATACATGCATGATAAATATTTGGGAGAGCAAATATGAGAATCACCTGTGTATCTGCAGTAATCCTACAAAAGCGCGCTCACATGCACGGTCAATGATGTTTCTGGATTATGCACATATGTTCTGTACGTAAACATTTGTGACCCCTCTCTCAGCGCCGGGCTGGTTCAGGCCCAGTTTTCTTTGTTCTCTTTAGTTTTACTTGTCTAATGAGACAGATCTCCCCTGCATGAGCCATCTCAAATGAAGTGTATCTTGGACAAACATACTTTAAAGAGCCCATATTTCCTTCAGATGGACGACAGAACAGATCTATTTCATGAGGCCAAAAACTTCATTGTCTCGCTCTTGGGCTTTGCAAGTGAGATTTAGGAGGGGTGGAAGTTATGAAAAGGTTTGGCCTCGGGCAGTTGACAACAGCCTCATTTCACTTCTTCAAACAAAGGATTCAGGGCGTTTATAAATATAATGCCTGGAGTATTATGTGTCCTTAGATGTAACCCTGGGAATTTGTAACAAGAATAGAGAAACTAATTCAAAAATGATTGCTGACAATCATTTAGTATAATAAGAAATTAAATGTAAAAATGTGGACCAAAAAAATCATTTAAACCTAGGGTAAGCAATGTATTTCATAAATATTTTTGTTGAGCATCTTCACATCCTGATAGCAATCAATAATTAAAGAGGTCCAAATATATAAATGATATATCATAAATATATAAGTCTCAGGACTGTAAAATCCGTACAATCACTGCATCCCGCCTGACGTGTCAACCTATGTATTTGCACTACTCTGCATGCCCTGCTAAACACATCAATTACACACAATAATAATTGTTGCAGTGTTTTGCTGTAATGTCGCATCCGTGAATGAAAGTCATTGACATGAGGAGGCGTGGCTTGGGGAGAGCTCTGAAAAGAGGGCGGATCTTTCCACCTTTTTATATTTCAAAGCTAGCTTGCTGTAAATAAGTTAGGATCTGTTAACATTTTGCAGTTGTCTCCATTATTTGAGGTAAAGTTTGAATTGAATGACAGCACTAAAATCTCTCTCTCTCTCTCTTGTTCTCTTCCCATCAGAACCCGTCATCTCTGGAGTGGTCCATTCAGAGCACGCTGTCGGCCCTTTACCCGCCCTTTGAGGCCACTGCTCCCACTGTTCTCAGCCAACTCTTTCGCACCATTGAGGAACGTTACCATGGAGATACGCTGCAGTGCCTGCTGGACTTTCTCATCCCGGCCAAACACATCTTAGAGAGTGTACAGCAAGCTGCGTGTGTGAGTACAACATACTCAGCAGAACACAACATCAGTGCTTAAGATCTGATATCTGACAGTAACACCAAACACTTTATAGTTGATGAAAAGCCTATGAAGCAAACATTCTTAGTTTGCAAATGAAAGGAATCCCTGAAATTAACATTTTGTCATTATTTACTCCGGTTCATCCAAACCCACATGACTTCACCGAACACAAATTTTGAAGAATGTTACAGTAATCATAGAGTAAACAGTCTGACCATAAACAAATATTGCAAAATTTTAGGAACTATCTCAAGAGCAGTCAACATTTGAGTATTGTATTACCAAGTCTAAAAGAATACAAATAAAATATGAGGGCTGCGGAGAGAGTTTTTTTAGCAAAGCACTATTTCAATTTCAGCCACTTCCTCAATTAAAACTCAAGATTTTATAAGACTTGACGTACAGCGCACAAGTTCTGTGGACTACTGTTACAATCATTTACAGTGTGGTGCTTTTCTGTCCTGTTTAAACTTGACAGGCTGTGCTCACTATATGCTCCAATTATTAAAAACAGTACAATTCTTCAGAATTTCCTCATCTGTGTTACACAGAAGAAAAAAGTAAAATGGTTTTAGAATAACATGGCAGTGTGTAAATGATTTTGACGTGAACTAACGTTTAAAGAATCAAGTGGGGTTCACTGCAAAATGAAAGCAGTTTCCTGCGCAGTCCTTTCATCCATGGGGATTTGTATGGTACAGCTCCCACATGCTACATTTTCTTGTCCACTAGACAAGGATTCTGCTTTATTTTCAGAAAGATCAAAGCCCTTCTAAGGCAGATTCATCTGAAGGAAATTCAAGAATGTTTGTGTCCAAGCCAATAAATGGCATCAATAAAGTCAATCTCACCAACATCATTGAGAAGTCATGAGCCTTTAAGAATCTGGCAGTCATAAAACCCTTTACACTTAAATTTATTATCCACTCAACCAACTTTTTCGCTTTCTCTTCTTTCTCTTCTCAACTAGGCTGCATACTCTGATGTCCTCTTCCGGTGTGAGGGTTGGCCGTTGTGCCTAAGTGATCGTGTGGTGGTTCAACTTGCCCCTATCAACCCTTTACTGCTCCGGCCTGGAGATTTCTACCTTCAGGTAGAGCCTTTTGGAGATCAGTCAGCCCGAATCGTCCTCAAAAGCCTTCTTGTGCAGGAAGACCTCCTGGGGCAGGACAATCTGGTGCTTCAAGCAGGCTCCAGGGTGCCGCAGGGTCCCGAAGTCGAGGGGATACCAATACCCGAGATATCCTACCCGAGCATTTTCACCAAGTCTTGGTTAAGAGAAATAAACGAGGGCCGCCATGGTAATCCTCTACATCAGTGTGTGTTATCTTCTGACCGGGGGGTTGTGAAGGTCCCTTGGACTGAAATCGCCAACCCGGAATTCCTTGACAGACCCAAAGCTAATATCTGGGCTGAAACAACATCTTGCATGACGGCAACTCTCAAAGTGGATGACCTTCAGATTAAGATATCTGAAAACGTGGCACACTCACAGTTACCTGTAGATCTCTTACAACTTGAGATGGAAACCAGTATCCTTCCTGCCGAAGAAGGGATGGTTGTTTCGGTTCAGCTGGTGGAGGGCGGCACCAGATTGGTTAAGGTTGAGCAAGGAAACCCAATCAGCAGTTTTGCTGGAAAACCGGTTGGTTGGGTCTCTCCCAACACCTGGGATAGCAGGCACGACCGAGAACTGGAAGGGGAATATGTGGACTTGCTGGAGTTCACAAAGGAGAAACAGACCCTCAACAAAATAGCAATGCCAACACAACCACTGAGCTTCAAGCTGGTCAGGACTGCTCAGCCTGAAGCAAAAAGCAACATGTGTGATGAGCACTTCAGCGTCTTGGATAAGAACAGTAACCCATACTTGCAACCCAAACAGCCATCGGAGAGCATGCAGAACAATCTAGAATCCAAATGCAGGTATCGACAGTCCTACATGGCAGCTCTACGAAACCCTGTACATTTTGAGAGAGCAAGTATGCTCCGTCCCTTGGATGAATCAAAGCCAGACATAGTCGAGGCTGAGCCAAGCTGTGAGAGATATGGAGTTGGCCTCCAACATCCAAGCTACATGTCTGGCCAGACACCAAACCAAACAGACAAAAACCCAATACAGTGCTTTGAGAAATCAGCCCAAGTAGAGCAAAGTCCAACAAACGTCTGTCAGAAGTCAACCCGTCCAAGTGAGAGAATACCTCATGGCCGTAGTTCAAGGGAGAACTCTCCTGAGCAGTGTACATCACACCAGAGCCCAGACACAGCCCAAGCAAAACACCACAAGTCACATGATCTTCACGAGACTGCAGTGGGTAATAAAGCATTACCTGACAAAAGACTCCACTGTCTCAACGACTCCATCAGACAAGATCAGTTTCAGGCGCGGGTCGGCGTTCAGAAGCACGCCAAAACCCAACACTTGCCTAAAATGGGGCTAAGGGCATTACCCGACCACAGCGGCCTCAGACAAGATCTGTGTTTGCGGCGACTCAATGTCATTCAGCAAAGCCAGCTCACGCAGAACTCCGAACAAACATCCCTGTTATTTCAGCATCAATGCAGCCAGATCCAGTTTCAAACTGAGAACAGTCCATCGGATTACAAAATCCCCAGTGATGACAGACAGCACGGAAGAGACCTGGATTCACCTGCACAGGTGTTGAAAGTGGCAGGTAAAAGCCGGCCAAAATTTCGCTCTTCTTCATCCGTCTCAGAAACACCCCGAGAGTGCATGCAGTCCCACAAGGTGACCAACAGAAGCCACAGTGACGTCTATCCAGGGATCATCCCGACTGTATCTATAATCCAGGGAATAAAACACACTGCTAATTTGGTGTCCCCGAAATTAACCAGACGACACGAACGAAAGGGTGAGTGATATTCTTTGAGATATGAACTTCTGGTTGTAATTTGTTATGAGATGTGATGTCACAAGCATTTGCAGCAAACACACTGAAAAATCCTTCTGTAGTCCCTTTCTGTTTATATTAACTGATTGCATACAGATGTTTTTCTTTCATCAAATCTAATTTTGTATTTGAAAGAACACACAAAGTAACTCCTCTAGATTATTTTTCCTAAATCAAAAGCACAGTCCCTTGTGAACAGTTGTCTGTAAAAACAACAATCCTTAGTCATTAATATGAAGCCCTGTCTCGAGTCTAGTAGCTGTCTGCCATTAGAATCCTCACTATGTCATTTTGCATGCTCACAACAAGGGCAACAAGGAATTTCAGCAGATTTACAGACAACCTTGACCCTTCTCCTCTGCCGGGAGGAAAATATACCCATCTGAAAGGTCATCTTGAAAGAGTGCTGTGTGACACGGGTCAAAGGTCAACAGCATGCGAAGCGTTCCACATGGGGAATTTCTGAAGCCCTTCATCTGATCTTCCTTTTTTTTGCAGAACAGAACGAAGGCATTCATTACAACCAAGCGCCAGAGTACAAAAATAACTACACCCCCCACCGTTTATGGGGGAGCTGTTTCATGTCTTTTTGAATGGGAATTTAGGGCCATTGCTTTAGTTTAGAAGGTTTTTTTGGAAAGGGAAAAATGTACTTCAATAGCACCATCTAGCTGTTAAATGTTGTCTTGAACCCAAGAAACAAAAACAAGGCTTGGATTTGTTGCAAAACTACTTTATATTTATACATAAATCTAGATACAAAAAAATAAATCAGTGATGACAGTGACATGATGAATATTTATGTTTTCAAAAAGTTTCCTTATCTGGGAAACTTGGAACTCCAGTTGGCAATGGAGGAGAGCTCCAGGACATCAACAATGACCAGCTCCAGATGAGCCGGACTGAGAGCGCAGGGCAGGCAACTCTCTTTTCCCAAGACCCCACAATCAAGAGTCTTTTACAGCTAAGGATGATCTGTTTGCCAGGTATGCCTACTGTTCACTTACAATTGTAATTTGATGCTTAAAATCATGGATTAAAGTCTGGACTGGTATACAAAATGTAGAACAAAAATGCACAATAATTCAAATTTAGTAGTAGCCCACAGCAGTTAAAAAAACTTTCTTAGGCAGAAAATGTAACAAAAATTTGAAGTACACAACAAAGCATGATGCAGGGAATACTATATCCCACAATGCAATGTAGTCAACCTTTAATTTACAATGTGATTAAAGCCTTTTTACTCAGACTGCCAAAACGTAATTCACACAAATTACACAAAAATGTATTAAAAATGTAAACAAGATTATGCAACTCAAATGTAAAGTGATGAGATTAGATGAGATCATAGTCAAAAAGAAATGTATAATACAATGCAATGTAAGTCGCTTTGGATAAAAGCATCTGCCAAATGCATAAATGTAATAAATGAGATTATGTGAATATTGTATGTATATTATATAGAATAATGTTGCACATACTATTTTCAAGCAGTAGTAGGTAGTATGCAATCCATACTGCACTGTAAATTATAAACCAGCATTCTATTCTATTATAAATAAAGTCAAAATACTGAAGTACTGAATGCAACATTAGTAATCAGAATGCAGCGCTTTGATATCACATTATGGAAAATAAAGAACATTCCTAATTAAATCTGCTGTGGACTCTGCTTTTTCATTGGTAAAATGACACAACACAAAAAAACTAATGTCTATCCTCTTACCAACACCAGGGAGTCGTGACAGAGCTGGTCGAGCTGTAGTGGAGGTGTGCGGGGGACGGACAGGGTGGGCATTGGCCCAGCACTCTCCTCTGGAACTCTGCAGACTGCTGCTCTACCTGCACTCCATACCCAGGTACCAAACACATGAGAGATGTCTGCACTATCACCACAAGAGGGCAGTAGCTGCATGAGTAATTGAGAAATTCAGTATGAATTGCATTTGAGTTACGCACTATTTTTTAGAACTTTAGAAATTTGATTTAAATATAAATTCAGTTCCTGAAGGAGAGTTTAAAATCAGGTAACATATACAATATACAGTAGAAATTCAAATAAAAATTGCTCTCAAGCATTTTTTACATTCATATGAATTAATTTCAAAGTCATGCACAGCCTTAAATACAGTGTGTGTTTATGTAGGATGGAGGTGAGAGATCTGGGACTGACCGTTGTGATTGACAGCAGGAAATCACCACTGCCCTCTGTCTTTTATAAATCTCTGCTCTTGGTTCAGGTGAGGACATGCCTGCCAAACCAATACAAATTAAAATACAATAGCCCCTTTTTTACACAATACATTTGGAAAATACACAAGATGAACAATATATTCGCATGCATATATGCTCACAATGGTCACAGGGAGGCATTAAAGCAACTTTTCAAACATAAAAGATGTACACAAAGAAGATTGTTGAGTAGAAGGAAATAAATCACAAGTTAATAAGTATTTAAATTAGGGCTGTCAAACGATTAATCGCGATTAATCGCATCCAGACTAAAGGTTTATTACATAATAATTATTTTTTAATAAAGGTTTATTTACATAATATATATCTGTGTACTGTGCATATTCATTTTGTATTTATAAAGACAAAACATCAATATACTTGTCTATATATTTAGGAAATATTTAAACGTATTCATTTATATTTACCAATTGAAATTCTAAACAAAATTTTATAAATTGTTATATTTTTCTTAAATATATGCATTTATGTTTATGTGTTCATAAATACAAAGTTAATATGCACAGAACACCGACATATATACTGTAAACACAAACTTTTATTCCGGATGCGATTAATTAATGTTATAATGAAAATGTTGTACTTTTTTTACCCGTTTTCCCAGAATTTCACCAGAAATACGTAGGCTGTGTGACGTGATTTATACATAGATTTATACACACCAAGATTATTTTATTATTTATATATAATATTGTTTTTCTTCTATACGTAAATCTATGTTATTTTACATTTTGCACCATTGTTATTGTTCTTGTTTGTACTTATATATTCTGTAACAGAAATTTGTAGTTGATTTTATAAGAATGATTAAAAGTAGCCCGTTATTTGCTGGATCATTCACAAACTGACCTTTGTGTGCCTTTATGTGTATAGGAACAGGCCCTTCATGCAGTTCACACTATTGTTATGCTTGTTGAGAAAGACGTGAATCCTCGACCCGAAAGACATCCTGGTTTACAGGTAATCATCACACCCAAACACACTCATAATGACTCACAATTTCTCCTGCGTGGAGTCCTGTCGACCACGCCAGCTCCTCTATTTAACATCTGATATCACCGAGTTCAGAATCGAAGCTGCTCCATAAGCTATTCTGAAAGAGTCTTTTTCAGTAAACGGATCTTTCTAGTTCACGGTGGTGGCGCTTCTTCGTGTCTTTAAAGTGAACGAAAGTTAAATGTACTTGAAATTGATGTTTATTTAAACAAGTTGTTTGTAATATTACACGTATAAGACCGAAGTTAACTTCCGGTCTATGTTTGGTTATAATATAACCATTTATTTATATTGAATTAAAGACTACTCGGCAGTTGTTGATGCTTTGCGGCGGTCTACAGGAAGTTACGTTTAGGGTCCATAATGTTTGTTTATGTTGTTGCCGCTGAAACAGTCTATTGAGGATGAGGAATAAACTGATTCGTATGTAAACTGATTTTTCTGGTGTACCTTAACACTAACAAATGATGGCAAACCTGCAATCCCCTGCTTACATAGTCATCTCTATCAGATAGATGTTGTGACATCACTGAAGGCTCTTCATAAGGTGGTTGATGCGCAGCAGTTGACCTCTGACCTCGGAGGAAACTTCCCTTACAGTCATGAGGACTGGGTGCAATTTCACCAGGTAAAATCAGTCGAGATTCTTTCCTCTAATGTCCTTTTGATCTGTTATGATGGTGTTTCCACTGTACTGTAGATTACCATCTGAATTCAGCGTTCACTTGAATGGATAGGACCTAGCTTTAGCTGATGGGTGAATGTTGAGTATTTGTGTGTTTCAGAAACTCTCCCTCTTTCAACTCGACCTACAAGCGGCATCTTCATTATTGCATGCAGCAATAAAAAAACTGGACGTTAAAAAAACAGACTCTGCACAGGTAAAGCTTCACGCAAGAAAACCAATGGATTTTATGAAATAAAACGGATGTTAAACCATGTTAAGAATGTGACAGGTTGGTGTTTAATGATGATACTATCTGAATGCCACTCCTAAACTAAATAAACCAATTTTACAGGAAGTGATGTCCTGTATCCACGAGCAAAGAAGCTCCATGAAAATAGTGCTTGAAGATATGCGGTTGGTCGCTCTCCAAAGAGAGGGCGGGGCTATTCTCGCCAGGATGCGAAAGGAGGAGCCTCGATACGTTCATTCTGAAGACAACAGGTGTGTTTTCTCGCTTATTTGAAACCCAGCAGGCTTAAAATGGGCATCCCAGAAGGGGTCCCTAAACCCTCTCAATGTTTGGACACCTGTTAGTTAATCCCGTGGTTACCCCATGGCCTACATTCACAACGCGTTTGTCATTTTTAAAGCTATTAGAACTTACAGAGATAAATGCTTCTCTCTATCAGTGCAAATGCATTGCAGGGCTTATAACATCCTTATGTTTGCATCTCTCTATTCAGGCACTCTATGGAGTCTGTGACGTGCCTGTATAACCAGGTGGAAGAGGCCGTTCACACACTGGTGATGAAATCGAACCAGTCCCTGCAACACCTCGAACATGTTCTTCTGTTGAGAGAGACGGCAGATTCGCTTAACCGGGTATGACACTATATTTTTAGGATGACACAGGTTATACTCACAGCTCACAGATGATACACAAGTACTTAAAATGACACAAGTTACACTGTGATCTACAGTGGTTTACTAAAGAGTAAATCAGCCAGTATTATCTAAACATGCTGTCTTAAAGTGAAAGTTCACCCAAAAAGAAAAATTCTGTCATCATTTGAATCAGAATGTTGTTAACTGGCCCCATCCACTTGCATTGGTTTTGTGTCCATACAATAGAAGTGAATGGGGGCCGGTGCTGTTCGGTTACCAACTTGTTTTTAAAAATATCTTCTTTTGTATTCTGCGGAAGAAAGAAAGTCATAAAGGTTTCGAAATGACACGAAGAATTTTCATTCTTGGGTGAACTATCACTTTATCAGCGTGGGGTTCAAGGACGTTTTACAAGAGGCTGAATTTTAAACTCCTCAGCTGTTTATCTTTATGATAGACTTTGGATGTGGACGAAGTGGCCAGCTTAGCTTTTATTTTCATGTTGATCCAGGCTGGATTATCGTACTATAGGTAGTGCTAGTCAACCTGGTGGCCACCTGGTATTGATCATACAGTATACCCACAAGTCATGTACATTATATTGTATATGTTGACATAATATCTATTGTAAAAGTCCTATAAGAGGCCCGGTGAAGAGGCACACCAGCATCTAATGATGGTGTCCTACATCCTGTTCTGCTCTTTTCAGCTGGGAAAATGTTTAAGCTGCACTCAATTCAATTGTTTTATCAGTGATCGTGAATGTTTATAGATCCAGACCTGGTGTAACGCAGAGGAACAGGCATGGAAGGACAATGTTGACAAGGAGGAAACTCTGCCGAAACTTGAGCTAAAACTAAGAGATATTCAATCTGTTCTGATGCAAGCAAAGGTAAACAGACTCGAATGAGACTCAGTTGAAGTGTGTCATTGCATTTTTTCGGTTGCCAAAACAGTAACTTTTTTTAAACAGGTCCTCCAAACACCGATAAACAGATCACCCTTCTGTATAAAGCCCATCACAGGGTTACAAAGTTAATGCCTAGCAGCCAGTGGTGTGGACTCCAGCATGTGTTATCATTATGAATTTATGTGTAGGGTCAGCACATTAATCAAAGACATAATAAAATACCAAATATATTTTATTTTATCATGAACATTTTTTGTAACTATGCTATCTTTAGTTATGAATTATTCAAAGTAAAGTTTATGAGATTTCAGACATTTCTGAGATATTGCTTGACATGTTATGTGATTTCCAGGAGAAAAAGGAGAAAGGAATGTTGTTGATAAAGGCAGTAAAGAGAAAAAGGCAGGAAACACACTTTCATGAAACGGACACTTTTCGCTGCACCGTCACCAGCTTCAAAACCATCATGACTGGCTTCCTCTTAAGGGCTGAAGAACGTAAATCTGAGCTGGAGACATCTCTTGACCTCTATCGTTTCTGTGAACAGGTGAGCGTGCAAACGTGTAAAATCAACCTAAAAACTCAGTAAAACTCAGTACCCTAAAGGCTGATTGACTGATTTCACGGACATAATGGGATGTTTTTTCAATTAAAACAGATTTTCTAATGAGAAAATATGCTAGGCGGGGAATTGATTAGAGAAAGTTGACATTTTAAGTAAAAGCACTTTAAGAGAAAGCATTCCACACCCTGAATTGGATGGGAGGGGTTGCAAAATCGGTGAGGTCAGCCAAAAAAAAAGAAAGTTGTTTCAGAGGCAGAGCACTTTTGGAGACAGAGAAACTGGTCACTCTCTAAACTATATTAGTATAAGAAAAACTTTGATGAGAAAATTCAAGTTTGTATTCCTCAGAATAAAATCTGATTGAAACACTTTTCATCTTGTTTGTTTTTACAGGCCTCATCTCTTGTCAAAGAGTGCATGCAGTATTTGGGGAGCGTGACCTCTCCTGCCTGCCTGCGCTTCAGCGTGCTAAAGGACTTTGATGAGAGGTTCACAAACTTCTCACCCCAACACTTTGAGGAAAAAAGAGAGGCGCTGTTAGAGAGGCACCCGGACGGGATATGGATGTGGAATGCAGTCTGGGCACAATGCCGAGACATCAGACAGAGGCTACGCGAGATATTGCAGACCTCTTATAGAAATCAGAGCCCTCCGACATCTCCACAAAAGGAAAAGGTGGCGACCAAACATGCTAACGGCCACTTGGAGAGTCCAGCACAGAATGTGTTAACCACTTCTACTCCTGAAAAAAGGGAAGGTGACCCCCAGACGAACCCAGATGGCAATCAAACAGAGAACCGAAACTGTCATACTGTGACTGTGGCACTTTTAAACATCCCCTCTAAGCCGGTTCAATGCACATTATCAAACTCAGAAACACAAATGGATGAACATAAAGACACCTTGCCGATTAAACAACATGTTCAAGGTCTTCAACAATCATTACCCCTTAAAGAGCAAAGATCACCCAAAGTCTGGTTAAAAGACAGCAGTCGCCCTTTCCACCGAAGGTCAAGCGAGGGTGGTGTTTCCACATATCACACAGCCCAGACCGACGCAATCAAGAAGTTCTCTCAGATGAACTCTCACAGTGATGGTGATCTCAGGAACTTTGGATGCCCCGATGAGATATACCGCTCGGCACGCTATCGATCACTCGTCAGCTCGTGTAGTGAGGTTTCTTGTGCATCCACAAGCTGTAGCGTTTCTGCAAGTAAAGACAATGCTACAGTTATGCCCATGACCCAGACATCTACAAATTCCTGTCAAAAAGTTTTCCTACCAAGAGCTTCAAGTCCAGTCTGCGATGCAGAAAAAGCATCATGCGATGGACAGAGCTCCAATCTGTCTCACCAAGACAGCTTTTGTTCTAGCGTTTCTCAACCGAGCCGAAGTAACCGAGCCAATATAAATAAGTTCAGCGATGACACCAAATCAATGATGTCTCCAACAGCACACTCTGTCGTTCCAGTCAGAACGCAGGATGAGTCGATCTCTACGCCTAATTCTACATTGGAAACCAACAGTACTGTATTGTGAGTCACATAAGGAATCTGTACATTTCAAGAAACATCTAGTATACAGCTATATTCCAAAACCAATTGAGTTGCCTTGTTGCCTAAATAGGCAGCTAGTTTATTATAAGTCAACATCCTGACTGAAGTCAAATATTGGATTTGATGTCAAATTTACAGTAGAATCTGCATTTCTCTAACTTTGTTAAGATTTTTTTAACTGACTACAACATGGAGGACCTATTAGAAACCCTGGAGGACCTATTATCATTTACTGACTTTCTTCCGCAGAACACAAAATAATATATTTTGATAAAAGTTTGTAACCAAACAGCGCCAGCACCTACTCACCTCTATTGTATGGACACAAAACCAATGCAAGTGAATGGGTGCCATTCTTCAAATATCTTTTTTGTGCTGTGTGGAAGAAAGTCGTTTTTAAAGTGTTTTATCACAATTTCAGAAAAAAACGGAAACCATCAATAACTTTCCCACATAGTATAGAGCATTATTACACGGCTCGCTGGAATGCTTGACTCCGATTGGCCAGTCGTGAGATTTGTAGGTTCTATTCCCAGATAACAACCTCTCAAAACGAATAGCACACGGTAACCCAGATGCAGCAGATCATTTTGACAGGTTTTTTTTTGACAAATTAAATATAAATATGTATTTTAATAACATAATTACATTATATACAATGCTTTTACCAAATTGCCTGTTCGTGACATTTGTACGTTGTTTCTTAGCTTAAAACCGAACTTAAACGGCATTTCCTCACCGAAGGACAACATTCTCATGTGGCAAGTAGCCGTGTAATTAGAGGAATAATGTACAAGCAGCCGGCTGTTATCGCGAAATAAGCCTTCAGTGTGATACAAGACCGTATACGTGTCGGGTCCTGATTACACTGTCGGGGCTTATTTCTGCGATAACAACCGGCTGCCTATACATTGTCCATTACATAAGACATGTTAAATGTCGTTAAATGTCTTGACAAGACAGTCTTATCACTTTATCAAAATGTTCTTTCATACAAAAATGTCCAACAGTAACAATGATGCATGCGCATCATTTTTCTTTTTGCCTCCTGGTAGAAAACTGCGGCTCATCATTGAGGAGTTGCTCAAAACGGAGAGGGAGTATGTGAGAGCGTTGTGGTACGTCGTAGAGCACTACATGCCCGAGCTAGAGCGTCCTGACGTTCCTCAGGACCTG
The DNA here is from genome assembly GCA_006030095.1 of Triplophysa siluroides. Classification (NCBI taxonomy): domain Eukaryota; kingdom Metazoa; phylum Chordata; class Actinopteri; order Cypriniformes; family Nemacheilidae; genus Triplophysa; species Triplophysa siluroides. The sequence goes on along the minus strand of VCII01000203.1, from coordinate 3,192,323 downwards.
CGAGGACAGCGAGGAAGCATCTTTGGAAACTTGGAAAAACTGCGGGATTTCCACCAGCATCACTTTCTAAAAGAGCTGGAGATCTGTCTGCAGGAGCCCTTCGGTGTGGGACGCTGCTTTTTAAAACACGTAAGAGCTTTAAGCATGACCCATCATATGTCTACACTAGCACAATATATGTAGTATGTATCTTAGTCAAAGGAGGCATCATATGACATTTGACACAAAATTAACTTTATATAGTGGCACCACTACAAACAAAATGATACCCAGGCCAATACCCATCTAGTGGTACCCATCTACCGTAGATAACAATCTGGGTAAGGTTTTTGTGGTGCGGCGAGATGACGATGTTCAAAACTTTACAGATAAAGGCATACACATACATGATAACATATGATGACTCATGATTACGGGATCGGTTTTCCAGTCGGTGATTCTAACCTTTTGTTTCTCAAATCAGAAAGAAAACTTTGGCCTCTACGCTTTATACAGCAAGAACAAACCTTGTTCAGAGAAACTGCTCATCAGTCATGGAAAAGAGTTCTTCAAGGTGACTTCTTTATTACTACCTTATTCTTATTTGTCTGCAGTTATCCTTATTTTCCTTAATAGAACATGAGATCTTAAGAAATGTAAATGCTCCTTAATATTAATGAATGTATATAGTAAGAATGAATAAAAAACAAATAAGTATTTGTTTGTAAATATGTACATTATAATCGTAGCATTAGGAAAATTAAAAAATATTGTATTATAGAAAAGTGTTCGAGAAGATAAATATTAGCGATACTATGCATTTTGGGGTCTTTGTACGTACAGATTGCATGCACAGATCACATTCATTTGCTTTACTGTGTGATGGGTTTCTTCACCTAATATTTGTTGCCTTTGACTCAATTTCAGGAAAAACAGCAGCTGCTGGAAGATAAGATGGATCTGTCATCATATCTCTTGAAGCCGGTGCAGCGCATCAGTAAATATAGCCTGTTGCTGCAGGACATGCTGCGGGAATGCGATAGCGGGCCACATACAGGCCACGAGCGTGTGGAGATACAGACCGCCTTAGAGATCATCCAGTTCCAGCTTCGCCACGGCAACGATCTGCTTGCCATGGATGACATTCAGGACTGTGATGTGAGTAATAATAAACACACAATAAACATTTATAGACATTACTCTGTGCCAAATATAGTAGTAGGTCATATAGTTATGCCGGTCTCATACTTTACTATTTCGGTGCCACAGGTAACAGACTATGTTGACTGAGAGAGGATGTTTTTATAGAACAGGATAGTTGGGCGAGATGTGAGGGCCGATGTTGTTGACCACAACACACATTGACTGTAATTACAAAGATAAATACCTTCATACTTCTTTGCCTTTATTTTAAGACTGTGCGCTTTAAAAAAAACAGAGACTCAGGGAGTGGTGAGGATTATAGATAAAATACACTTTCTCCACCCGCATATACAGTAAGTGTCAAACTGTTCTTTGAAAGAGAAACTGCACTGTCATAAATACTTGTAGATTATGGATTATTGAAAAATATACATACATTGAGAAACACAAAGTGATTGACTAGGGTAAAACATTGTTAGATCAATTTTCTATCAACAGTCTTCTATGACTGACCTGCAAGAATGAATGTACAGCGCTGTGGGAGAACCAAGGAAAAATACACAACACACAATTATGTGAGCGTCTAGTTGATTCCGAAAGGCCTCCAAGTAGTAGACAAAGACGAATGCACACGAGAGCCTAATGAATATACTTTAACTCATAAAAAAGCTTTGGTGTAAATCAATTTTTAACCATAAAACAAGATTTGCTGCAATTTACTTTACATGCATTTTAACTTTGCCCAGTTTTGGAGATTTTAAAAGTTCAAGCAAATAGTTAGGATGTGTGATATAATATATTGGTGTAAAAAAATGATTTGGGCTGTACAGGTGAATCTGAAGGAACAAGGAAAGCTGATTCGTCAAGACGCATTCCTCTTGACCTTCAGGAAGAAAAAATGTCACCGTCACATCTTTCTCTTTCAAGATCTCATACTCTTCAGCAAAACTAGGAAAACCGATGTGGGGAATGACACGTATATCTACAAACAGTCCTTCAAGGTAAACCACTGCTGACATAACACTCTATAAGCCGTTAGTCAAAACATTGATGGTCACGCATATTTTCGTCTTAGCTTAAAAAAAACAATTTTGATAATAATACTTATTTCTATTCTTATTCTTGTCCATCTCTTGTGTCTCAGACATCAGACATTGGTATGACCCATAATTTTGGTGACAGTGGGCTGTGTTTTGAGATCTGGTTTAGAAGAAGGAAGTCACAGGACACATACATACTTCAGGCACAAACACACATTTGGACGAAGGAGAGAAAGGGAGAAAAAAGAAAGAAACAATGCACATCAAAACAAAAGAATGGCCATTCACATAGCAGCTGTAGCCAGTTTCACTCCACAGTGTTTAGTGGTTGTTATAATTTTTCTGAGTGTTAGCAGGTTATCTGATACAAAGGAATGTGATAAGGAGTGTACATTTTTGCCTTTTCTTTTTGCACAGAAGCATTCATTTCTCAATCCTTTTGCATGACACATGAACGCTTACAGTAAATCCTCGCAGTTTCATGTCAATCTTTGTTTTCTTAGAATGATTTGCTCTTGCGTGCTTTCCTGTCTGCATGTGAGTCAGTTCTGTAAAATTAACAGGAAATTTGGACTTTAAAATTTGCTGCATGGTAGAAATATATATGTCAACCCTGAGTGGTTCAGGTTAGATTCTGGCAGTCAACAGAAGAGTTATTATCAATATTTTTGTGATAAGATAATGACAAATGAGTGTTGGGTAAGCTCTCAGGTGTGGTGCAGAATTTCTGTAAATGATGTTCTTGAATGCCTGCCAGATGTCTGAATTAGCCCTATGCACACACACACACACACACACACTTGGAAAGGGTTGTAATTAGAAATGGAGCATTAGAACAGTGGTGCATCATCACACATACAGTACAACATCAGATGCCAAACTAGCACTCTATACACAATATTATTACAAGATTAATATTACAGTACTAAACACAGTTGTCTGCTGATGTCAAATGTCCTGAAGGTCTGTGATGGTCTTCACACAGAAATCCGCATGCAGGAGAGAGTGTTCATGGGCATCGGTCATAAACCCTTCATGGACATCACGCCGAGCGAGATGGCCATCAATGACAGAGCCATCAACTGTGCTATAACAGGACGAGGTACAACACGTGCAATTGCAGTGTTTAATCCATGATAAATCTTATTTAACTCAAATTGAAATGTAAAATTGACATTTGTTTTATTTCCTTGGACACCTTAGGCGGCCTTCCTGTTCTTCGCTTGAATTCTACTGGTTCGGCCAGCTGTACATCATCCTCTGGTAGCCATTCATCATCCTCTTCTGGATGGGGCTCTCCTGTGGGACATCTGATAGGTCCTACCAGTAGAGATGTTGTCCGGTTTGGACGTGGAACCTCAGGAATCCTGGAGGAAGAGGATTTGGATCAGGATAGTGGAAACCAGAGTGTACTTGGTATGTTCATACCAGATCAGATGTCATTTTTCATTTGGAATGGTCTCATCTGTACATGCTCATTTACCCAAAAAAGGAAAATTCTGTCATTATTAATCATACTTATGTCTTTCCAAACTTGATGGTTGTTAATTTTTTAATGGTACAGAAAATTGAAATCTTTCTGGAGCTCAGTGGCCACATCTGTGTCAGAGTCCAAAAAGAAATTTAGAAAAATAACGCAGACAGCGTTCCAAATTACACGTTTAGCGTCTGCTAACTGTCTTCAATGCAAAAACACGGATCCAGACTAAAACTAATTTTAATTTCCATGCTTCATTATTTTTAGAAAGTAAATGTTTTGCTAATTGCACCCTTTGTTGTGTGTGTTTGTTACAGTGGACAGTTCTGAATCGTCGGGTGAGAGTGTAAGTTGCTTCAGCAGTTCAGGCCACAGCTCCCATTCTGTGATTGGTGGATGCGGTGAACACGGCCCATCTGAGGTGCCAGTCATTGGTTTGAAAAAATTAAGTGCCCACAAACAGGAAAGCAACAGGAAACCTACCAACCCACCGATCCAGCCAAGCTCTAAAGTATGAGGCCTACACATATCTGTTTTTACATTATTTCAGTATAGTGCAATATATAAATTACAGACAGCTTTATTAAGTGTTTGAAATGCTTTTTGATATATTATGAATTTTATCTTTGTTCTTCTTAGGTTCAAGTAAGAAACATCATGGGTAAATCAACAGAAGTTTAACCAATCCTTATTCTTTGTACTGTAAGACTATCACATGCCTTTTATATTATCATGCATTTTGCCTGTTGCTCAGTAATGGACTAAGTAATAAAGCGTATTTTATTTATTTATTTTGGTGTGTGTTGGTTGGTTGAAACCAGAGGTGCAGGACATGTCCTGAAAAGTGAAGCCAAAGCAATTTGATCGCCCCAGGTGTCTGGCCCTACCCTTTGCACGTATATGAATGGGACGTGAGCCAAACCAAAAAAATCAAATTACACTTGAAGTTGATTTTGTTAAAATTGGTTTCCATAATTGTAGTTAGTGCATTTTAATGCCGATTTATGTAAAAGTGATCAGTTTTCAAATAAGCTTGGTTTTAATTAGTTATGTTAAAAAAGGGGGAGTGACAACGTGATTTGTGTGTTTGTTTGAGTTGTTGGCGAATTTGTGCAGGACCTTCACCAAACAACCAGTGACGCAATAGTCAGCGGCCATATTGTGGCTTTCTTGTTTTCACTTTAAGCCAATAAAATCATTTTTTCTCCATTTCCAACTAAATATGTTGGACAGGTGATGATGCACACAGATATGGGTCATGTTACAGTAAGTATTTATGCGTAAGTGTTACTGTAAATCTCTAAGTTTTTCTGTTTGCTGTGTAGTTTCCACTCCTCTGCATGTAAACATCACAGATCTAAGTGAAAGAGGTTCTGTAGATATTATGGCTTAAGAATGAAAGAGACTAAACATTTACAAAGAATATTTTAAAATGGTTCCGCAATCGCAAACATGGAAAATTACAGAAAATAACCTATTGATGGAGGAGATTCAAAGACTTATTATATCTCATACCTCAGGTGATGTTTACTTGCTTGTTCGTCAGTTTGCACTCTTCAAATCACACACATTTGGGAATCTTTCTAGCTCCAGAATACCTGTCCAAGTTTATACCACAGACAGTCAGGGATTCATACACCTTTGGCGTGTGAAAAACATCAACTAGAAGTCAAACAGAGGTGTGTTAGCCAAGAGTAAAGCACATACACAGGGAGAAGGCAACTCTTTAAAACCGGATTAAATTAAATTTATTAATTGTAGTTTAAGTCTTTTTTATGCTTAAACTGATCATTTTTCTAATAAGCCTGGTTTTAATTAGTTATAGGATGTTAAAAAAGGGGGTGTGACAACGTGATTTGTGCGTTTGTGTTTGAGTTGTTGGGGAATTTGTGCAGGACCTTGATCCTGCAGCTTCACCAAACAACTGTGCCGGCTCCAAATTTATCATCGATGCAATATGTCAGCGGCCATATTGTGGCTTCTTGTTTTTACTTACGAGCCTGTAAAATCATTTTTTGATAATGCACACAGATATGTATGTTAAGTATTTATTTCATCAGAAGTGCTTTGATAGAAGACCTAACAAAAATAGGAAGATAACCACAGTGTAACAAAATGTTGTTTTGTCCAGACCTTTTTATAGTTCTAATACAATTCTTTGGTGCTAATAATTGTTGAAACTATCGTATATATTTAGCTTAAGTAAATTTTGAGCTTACTGTACATCATTAACACAGTGTAACACATTGTTGTTTCGCCCGACCTTTTAACAGATCTTGTACAATTCTGTGGTGCTAAATATTGTGGTAATATTTATTTTCCTGTAGCTTAAAATGTATATTTAGCTTAAGTAAATTTTGAGCTGTAATCATTAATTACGATATATCGGTATATTGCAAATAAACAAACTGTACAACTGTACAAAAAGTCACATATTTAAACAATTATTTTCCAATTGTCACTGTCAGTAAATTCTAGAAATTTCTGTAGCACAGGGAAGGTGGGATGAAGCAATGATGGGTGACAGTTGTCTGGAGCTTGGTTCGTGATAACAATATTAGTCATAAAAGACAAAAACGATCAAATGTAGTTTGGGATGACTCATTTTTAGTCACTGTTATGTTAAACTGTTGTTTTGAGCTCAGTGTTATGCCAGTATCTTGTCATTTCTGCATGCGAGGAATAATACCAAAATGTATAAATGTGTAAAAAATATATATTTTTGTTAGTACCGTAAAGGGTAAAAAAAATGTATGTGATTTTCGTATTCGTCATGTTACACTTCATTAAGAAACAGCAAAAATTAAAGCGAATCACAACTTAAAACAAAAAAAGTTTCATTATGGTATCATAATTTCTGTGGTCTTCTAAAAATGACCTTTGTTTTTATTCTGTAAATGTACTGTAATCCTAGCTAAAAGTGCTAAATTTTTACTTAAAAATGTCATCAACCCGTGGTCCAGGTAAGGTGATGATCTAACATATCACAAAACAGGATGATTTAATTTCAACTTTAAAACATTCTCCAAAAACATACTTTTGTATTCTTACACGTAACCAGACATATCCAATAATTCCAGTGAACCACAAACTTTAATCTTTACGGAGGCAATATTTTTCCAAACCTTATATAATTGCCGATTTCAGCTACTTTTTATGTTGGTCCCATTTACTTGACTAACTAAAGTACAACAGAAAGTTTATAATGTATAGTAATGCATAAAGCATTGTCATCACTGCTATTATTCAACAACAAAAATCTTCTGATCTTCTGACTTTTTTACACATAAATAAGTACCTAATAAAACATAATTATAATATTAGTATAGGCTATAGTTTAGAGTTTAGCATGTAGTAGATGATCATAATGCATCGTCAAAAGTAATTTGAATATGAATCAAATGGAAACAATTGACATTGACGCATTTGGCAGACTTACATTGCATTATACTATACATTTGTTTCTAAGTATGTGCGATCCATGAGATCGAACCCATGATCTTGGTTGCTTGCGCCATGCTCTTACCACTGAGCCCCAGCAGTGGAAGATGACAATCTGCAAGACAAATTAACTTTTAATGGTTTTATTTTTATTACTTTATGTTTTTCTTGCTACATTGATAAACTTGTGAATTTTGATAATTTCACTGCATAATAAATGTACTATTACCGCAGTGATTTTTATATTGTTGCAGTTTAACTACAAATATCATGGTTGTTGACAAATGGACATTTACTGTGTAATATGGTTGTGCTACAAATATCATAATTAAACTGTGGTTACTGTAGAAATACCGTGTATAATTTTCGCAAGAGGGGGCGTGGCGCTCTCTCACAAACGCGTGGCCGCGTCGCTCTGACGCGTCCAGAGGAAACGCGCAGTGGGCAATAAAGACCCGAGCGCGTCGCGCATGCTGAATATCACAGACTGAGCAGGACCAACAGTAAAGACATGGGTAAGTGCCTCAACACAGAGTACGACAAGAGTTTTTTTTCATGTTTGCATTATTAATGTGACTATCACCTGATTACTGATGGATAATTTTTGTTTCATTCAATTTAGTCAATTAGATTATGTAAACGTCTGACTCAGATTACTCCATAGTTTTACAGCAGCTAGTCATTTGCAACCTAAGATTATTACACAAATAAATTATTACACATTTCCATCGTTACAGTGAAACGATCAATGCATATGCTTGCTTGTCAACTTTTGTCCACTTTTGAGTGTCAAATTGTCTATTGTAAAATATTGCACAATAAGGATAGGTCCTATGCATCACCTAAAATATGAATTGATATTATAGTGCTGTTTGTGTTTTTTCAATGCAATTTTATTAATTTTTTTTCTTTTCTTTTTAACATTATCTGGAATATGCACATTTAGAAATTCACATTTTATTTATAATTTATAGCATATCACTTTAAACCTTATTAATTGAAGATGTTTATTCTTGTGTATAATATATCTGTTTAATTGTGGATGGAGGTGTTGGCATTAAGATGAACACCAGATGGTGTAGGTCATTTTTGGCGCATCTCTGCTCTGTATGAATGTACAGTTCAGTGTATTCAGGAGTGTGGTGTCACCCTGCGTAAGTGTTACTGTTAAACTCTCCTGTAAGTTGTTCTGTTTGCTGTGTAGTTTCCACTCCTCTGCATGTAAACATCACAGATCTAAGTGAAAGAGGTTCTGTATACATTATGGCTTAAGAATGAAAGAGACTATAGACAGCTGTTTCCCATGTGCCCAGCTAAAAATATTTACTTAATGATTAAAATAGTACCACAGTCACATAACCATACATGGAAAATTACAGAAAGGAATCTAATGAGGGAGGAGATTCAAAGACTTATTATTTCTCATACCTCAGCCAAAGATTGCTTGCTTATTTGTCAGTTTGCACTCATCAAATGCACATGTTCGGGAATCTTTCTAGCTCCAGAATACCTGTCCAAGTTTATACCGCACAGACAGTCAGGGCTTCATACACTTTTAGAATGTGAAAACCATCAACTAGAAGTCAAACAGAGGTGTGTTAGCCAAGAGAAGAGCACACACACACATATGGAGAAGGCATCTCTTTAAAACCCGGATTAAAGTTTTGTTAAAGAGCAGAACAGCAGAACTGATAGAAACCAGATGACACCCCACAGAGCACATACACTACTAATCTAAACAAATATGCAAACACACACTTGTACTCCCTTTATTAACCTTAACCTGCTCACTACAGGTTAGTTAGTTTACAACTTACTACAGAGGGAGATCTGCAGTATTTGTCTACTCATTCAACATCCTCTCTGTCTATATTTCTCTGTGAACTGCCCTACAAAGTGTGCATCTGTTAAACATAAACCCCATGCACAATACATTCTTGACATCTTTAACAGATGGCCCAATTAGAAACGTCTCCTCTTAAACCTTGAAACATGCAGGTCAAGGTCCAGCTGAGACACATTATGTCAGCAGAACACAACAGAGACATTTGTAAGAGGAACTGCTGTGTTGAAGTTTCTAACTCAGTATTTTTTTGCAGTTCTTATCACAGATGGTTTGTTGTCCCTTCGCAATTGTTAACTTAAAACTGACATTGTGTTAAACAAGCATTTCGACGTGTATATAGTATCTCAAGCACAGCCGGGAAAGAAAGTTGTGGGAAAGTTCCAAGGCGTTTTCCTTTCAAGCTCTTTAAGCCTTTAGGGAAAAGACAGGCAAACCCCACCTGCCTCAAGGAAATGTTCAGATGGAAAACAGGACATGGGAGATAATATGGTTTTAAAGGGGTCAATTGATACGGCTAAAATGAATATTATGGTTTGTTTTAGATGTAATGCAATGTGTATACACGATTTAAGGTAAAAAAACAGTATTTTCCACATGCCGTGCATGTTTGTATCTCCTCTTGGCCCCGCCCCTCTGAAAGGCGCAGATTTTTTACAAAGCTCATCACTCGGAAATGGTAGCGAGCGAGGTGTGCTATGATTGGCCAATTAACCACTGCCTAATGATTGGTTGAATATGGCAAGAGTGTGACAGAAATGTAACGCTTCTTACCATATTTGAAACAACAGGTTCCAAAGCAATTGTACTAACAGGTACGCCCACCTTAATTACATATACATTTAGGGGGTCTTAGTCAAATCATACCATGAACTGAAGTAGATTTGTGGGGGTGTGGTTACACGAGGCGTTTCAGGCAGGTCTGGGTGAGCATTCGCTTTTAGATAGAATTCATCTTTTGTTCCGACATCCTTTATATTTGCATTTTTACATGTCTAATACATGCATGGGCATGATGGTCGACTAGTTCAAGCAGTCTGATGTGATTTATAATCTATTCTTCAACCCATATGTCATTTATCCCTTCCATAAAACATGACCTATAGGAGCGTTTCTTTTTTATCAGCACCTCCACCGGCAGCAGACGATTCCACAAAAACTTTCACCTTGATGTTTTGAGGGTTTTAATGTGAATGTTGATCTGAATGAATGATCATTTTATCACATGCAACATGAGATGGCAGCTAGAGGACGCTTAACTTTAAAACTTAACTATAGGTCATAACATGCTGCTGGCAGAAACGACGCAAGGGGTCTTTTTTGTAGGACAGGCTCTTTATAGCAAATAGTGACGACAGAAACAATGCAACTGCCATCTGGAAAGTGTTATGTTTACAAAGTTGTCTAATAAAATGGCAATAAAGCTCTAACAATCACCAAGATACCATGGTTGTCATACCAAACTTCTTGAAAACTCTTTAACATCTGTATTACCATATACTTCAAGTTAATGAAAAAATAAATGTAGGATGAGGTTTGACTTTATTCATTAACAATTGATTGTATGATAGTATTTGGATTTAATTGTAGTCACTATAGACCATTTTAGAAGACATAAACTATGCTGGTCCAACGCTGGTCCAACTGTTTGAACAGAATACATCCAAAAGAACTTTTATAACCAAATCAAAATCTTAAATGTCTTTACGATTTTCTATGTATGTTAGATTTTAAATAATACAAATAATAATCAAAATTTCTGGACCAGTGTTTACATCTTGCAAAGTGGTCTACATGGTGTTTAGAAACTAATTTGGTTTCACACTTTCAATTAGAGCCAATAATCGGTATTGTTTGATAAAAGCAATTTGATCAATCTGTGAACTTATTTTTTTAGAATCGGTATCGGCAGATACAGTATACTCTGAGTAATCGGCTATCGGTTCATCGCTACTTTCAATGTAACTTTTTAGTCTACTTTCTCTGTACAGCTTCTCTTTGTTTCGATGTGAAAGTCGACCTGCAGCAGAATAACCTCCATCCTTTTTCTCACAGCTCTGGATATTGGTACCTGGGATCTTGCATGCAAGTTTAACAACACAGACCACCACACAGAGTTAAACGGCACAGATCGACTGATCGTGAGAAGAGGGCAGCCCTTTACCATCAACCTGTACCTCAAGTCGGGATCTTTCCAGCCTGGAGTCAGTCAGCTTCACATTGAAGCAGAGACAGGTAAACTTTACAGAGGGTATAGACAAGAGCCGAAGAAGAAGCAGCTCATTTTGTACACAGACATAGGCTGTGTCTGAAATCGCCCACTATACCCTCATTCACTATTCCATACAATAGTTTACATTTACATTTAGTCATTTACATTTAGTCATTTAGCAAACGCTTTTATCCAAAGCGACTTACAAAGAGTTTAGGAGCAAAAAGCGATATGTCATACAGGAGCCATAATACATTAGGTGCCAATACAAAGTTACTGGTTTCTCAAAAGCTAGACCACTACCTGTTGAGAGAAAGGGTTAGTGTTTTTTTTTTTCATTTGTCTGTCAAGTTTTCACAGAGAAGAGATGGGTTTTAAGTAGTTTTTTGAATGTTTTGAGAGATGTGGCTCATTGGTTAGAGCATGGCGCTAACAACGCCAAGGTCATGGGTTCGATCCCAGGGGATTGCACATGCTAAGAAACAATTAAGAATAATGCAATGTAAGTGGCTTAGGGTAAAAGGGTCTGCCAAATGCATGAATGGAAATGAAAGTAGGTGATAGGTGACGGATAATTAATACCTAGATGACGCATTGGCCACTTCGCTCCGCTGCTGCAATATGTCAACGGTGCCGCCATATTAGTGAAGGCAACAGTGCTTACTAATAGCCCACTGAACCCAATGGGAGAGCTGTGCTTTTTCGGCATTAAAATCCCAATCACGTTTCAATTTCAATGGTTTACGATATACGTAGAGTACAACTTTATCATGTCTCTAGCTGCTTCATATCTCGATAGTTATAGCCTACTTTAAAATTATTGGTTGTCATAAGGAAATGTGAAATCCATTATTTGTGACTGTTATTTGTGAGAATTCACTGAATGGGACCATGTTCAGTGATATGTTATAGACAAGACAAGCAACAGAATAAATAACCACGCTGCAGTAGTCGAGAATAAAACACAGACATGTAGAGATTGTTTTATTTGTATCATCAAACAAAACAACCAAGGTAATATAGTTTAATTTCCCTTACATATAGGCCTAAAAACAAATGTTTTTCACTATGGAAATGGCTTTTTCTTTAGTAATTTTAGACATTTTTAAAGATAAAAGATGTTATTTTATTAATCCTGTAAAACCGTTACAGTAGTAAAACATGATGAATGTCATATAGTAAAACGATGTGATGTGCACAATTATTAAGCCTAAATGATTGCTTGACAAGCCTGAGTTTTAACAATTCTGTATGACGATACATTTTCAAGTCTATAACCATCTTTAACTGGAACCAAAACGCTTCTGTACTCCACGTAAATAGAAAAGTATTGAAATTAGTTGAGAAATTAAAACGATGTTGTGTTTTTATCCAGAAAACTGCAGCTCCACCATTCACTCGTATGTCTTTGTAGTCGGCTTTTCCGCTCACCAATATGGCGGCGGCGTTGATGTACGATCCAGACAATGGTTAATATATATAAATGTCTATGGTTGTGTATGCTGTCTAAGAAGCATTAGCTGAGAGTTTTTGACCTTAAGGATGGGTTCAAACAGACCAATCACAGTGCTTTCGGTCCGCGTAGGGTCCGCATTGAGTTGACGCGTTGTTACATTTATGGAGAGATGCACGTCAGGCTACGCAGAGCTATGCGCATAACTACGTCATAGGTCCTACGCATGACCATAAATCACCCTTAACTCTGAGAACTCAGTAGACTTTATTCAGCCTTTTTTGATGTAGGGACAAATGTCAAAGGCCAATTTGTGTCCCAAACCATATTCTTTGACAGCAAAGATCTTAATAGTTGTGTTTGGCTAGAGTCAAGCTTCCATTTGCATGTAACAGGATTTTGTTGAACAGGATGTGTGATTGACCAAAGAGGACATCAACAGTGTTTAACCCTGGCACACAGACGGAAAGAGGTCTGTTCACGCTGAGATAACTTCACTCTCAGGACAACAAGACGTTTGGCTTATTCAGCGGAATCTGTGAGGAGATATCACCACTGCCCCTCTCAGAAGTTATAGTGTTGTCTACTTAGTAACGTTTTGGAAGCTGTTTTAAAGGTGTTTCAGATCCTTCAAAGGAGGGATGTGAGCCCTAGAGAAAACTATATCACAATGATCAAGGCACAGCCTTTAATGACCTGCGACCACACAAAGCACCATAGGAACGTAAAAGCAACGCTCTGGCAACCATCCAAAACCTCCTATCAGAGGGATGTTGAAATTTGCATGGTGGTGCAAGATTGCATACACTTTTATCTCTGATATTACAGATTTCTTTACTCTTTTTATTTACACTGTGGTAACTTCAGTGCACCCTGATGCTTTCCCAGCATAGGTCAACACACTGACAGAATAACAACATGACTTGTGTTTGATTTATAATATTTTCCTGACAGGAAATGTAATGTAAGCTTTGGAACGAGGAGTGCTGTTCTGGAATGCTTTCAAGTATATCTCGTTGTGCGTTTGTTCATTGTTCTTTAGTCGCTGGGTCAAGGACTCAATCAGATCTTACATTCCCAGAGACTGCCTGCAAGCCTGCAGCTGTGGACACATGCCTAGAGATGGTTTAGAGCCGCCTGTTGAAAAGACCAGCTGGCATGATTTTGAAGTTGGTCCAAGCTGGTTTACGTCAGGTTGTTCACCATCAACAATTGCTTTTCCGACAGCATGATCTTGTTTGACCAAGGGAATATTGCTGGTAAAACTAATTAAAGGGATAGTTCATCCATGCAAAGATAAAAATTCTGACATCATTCATTCACGATCATGTTGTTAAAAATGTGTGCATCACTCTTTTTTCAATGGAACACAAGAAGATATTTTGAGAAATGTCTGAGTGGTTTTGTGTCCACACAATGCAAGTCAATGGTGACCAATGTAGTTTGGTTATCAACGTTCTTCAAAATATCTTCTTTTGTGTACTGCAGAATCAAGAAAGTCACATAGGTTTGAAATTTCATTTTGAGGCAGAAATGGCCTATGGTATATACAAGCATATGAACATCAAGGGCTGGAAACTTTCAGACACCCAAAAAAAAGTCCTTTTCAGTTTTGTGATGAAAAAGAAAGAAGATGGAATATGATCAGAAAACACTCTTTCTCTTTCAGCATACAGTACAAACACAACTACAAATTCAGTTTACATCTGTGCTTCCTACACACACACAAATGTTTCTAAACGGGAGTATCTCAGAAGGCCACACTATAGGTTTTGGAACAAAGCATTTACAGATTCTTTCCAACGTTTAATCACTGTGATTATTTGATAGGCCCACAGCCCGCAGAGCAGTACGGCACCAGGGCCGTCTTCAGCCTCAGCGATGAGATCGACAACACATGTTGGAGTGCAGCGGTCACCAGTCCGCCTGGAGACACCGTTTGCCTTTCTGTGTGTGCGGCCCCTAAGGCGCCCATCGGCCGCTACATCCTCACATTAGATGGACGCTTTCAATTTGATTTCATTCTGTTGTTCAATCCCTGGTGTCCCGGTAAGTAATAACAGATGTGCTTGAGTGTATTACGTATGCTTTGGCAAATGTGCCTTGAGGTGATAGACACCAGGAAATCCTGTTCTCCTCCCTGCTTGATTATAACGTAGTATCTAATTGTAAGCTGGTACTGGCAGGTATGAACAGGAATCTGTGAAGATTCATGCACAAACATATTATGATTTACAGGAGATGTAGTCTATATGGACAGCGAGGAAAAACTGGCGGAGTATGTTTTGGCTCAAGATGGTATCATCTTCAGGGGCAATGTAGATTATCCCACACCACTGGGCTGGGACTTTGGACAGGTACCAAAAACAAAAACGAGCACAATTACACATGTTCCTGTGGAGACGGTGGAGTTCTTGATATGCTGATCTCACTCCCTAACAACAGCTAAAACAAAAATAAGAGAGTTTTTTGAAAAACAAAGAAAACATTTATGAGAAATATTTTACAGAGCTGAATCCTGTCAAACATAAAATGAACATTTTATGAAATAAAACTTTGAATGTAAGTTACTGGGAAAAGGGGCCATATGCCTAATTCAAATGTCATTCATTTATATATCTTCTGAAGCTCATTGACCACAATCTGAATACAAGCCTAATATTGCAATATTATGGAACAACAAACATAATTGTTTCATTTCATTCATTTTTATCAGGGCTGTCAAACGATTAATAGCGATTGATCGCATCCAGTATAAAAGTTTGTGTTTACATAATATTTATCTTTAAACTGTGCATATTCATTTTGTTTTTATAAACACATACATGTATATATATTTAAGAAATATTTACATGTATTTATTTATATTTACATAATCAATATACATAAATATTTAAAATCTTTTATATTTTTCTTAAATATGTGCATGTATGTTTATGTTTTTAAAAATACAACATTAATATACACTGTGCACAGACAAATATGATTAATCCATTTTAAATATAAAATTTATTATTTATTATTTATTTTGTATGTAAATATTTAACCATTGAAGACTTTATTTTTTGCTTTGTGTTTTTAGGTACAATAAAATTTGCTTTAAAAGTAATTTATTTGGCTTTTGTTATTATAGCTATAAAACTTTCAACTTATTTAAATGTTTGTTTTTACATTACTACAACTCATTAAAATAAGTTAAGGAACTTGTTTTTATAATTAAGTTGAAATGAATTAAAGCCAATGAATTTTTCACAGAGTAAATACAGTAAAAAGTATGTTTTAAATGTGTCTCTGTTGTGTTGTGTGTTCAGTTTGAGGAAGGCATACTGGACGCTTGTTTGAGAATCTTGGACATGAATCCTAAACACAAGAGAAACCCGGGGAAGGACTGTTCTGGACGCAGAAACGTAATTTACGTCACACGAGTACTCAGTGCCATGGTAAGAGTCCATTCGCTGTGCTACAGATCAACCACATGCTCAACATAAACAACACAATGCTCTTTATGCAAAGCATAGTCGAGCAGTGTCAACTACTTTTAATATGAAATGTTAAATTGTCTCTCATTTGGAGTTTGGATAACAACGGAAGGATTACAATCCATTTTAATAACACCTCGATATATTAAATTCCCATTTCAGATAAACAGCAATGACAGAGACAGCGGTGTCCTGGAGGGATGCTGGAAGGGCACGTTTGAAGGTGGGGTGAGTCCCATGTCGTGGAGGGGTAGTGTTGATATTCTGAGGACATGGGACAGCGCGGCCTGTGCGGCTGTGCGCTATGGTCAGTGCTGGGTCTTTGCAGCTGTTGCCTGCACAGGTATTTCAACATCTCCTACATTCTGTTACGTAAAACATTATATTACAGTAAGAATGTGCATGTGATTTTATTTCCTGTTCTCAATATATCTGTCTGCAACCCTGTACTTAACGTACACAACAGAAGCTGTTTTTTGTCTCGTTCTCAGTGTCTCGTGCTCTGGGGATTCCATGCAGAGTTGTTACAAACTACCTTTCTGCCCACGATACCAACAGCAATCTTGTGATCGAGCATTATGTCAATGAGAAAGGTGAACCGGACGGTACAAGCAGAGATATGATATGGTACGAACCGCAGCTTTAGCGGAAGTTTGTGGGTCAAACCGCAATATTCCGTTTTTTTCAATACAGACATTTGTGGCCCTGTCTGTGAAATCCAGGCTGAAGTTTTGAGAAAATTTTGAGAAAACAAATCAAAGTTTTATTTTAATCATTTATATGATTTCAATCTTTGACATGACCTTACTCAGTCAATATTAAAGATATTTAAGTCACAGAATTTTGTTAACATTATGTGGAATTATTTTATGTAGAAAACAGTTACTAACAAAAAATGACTTGAGCTGGGTTTAACAGGCAGCGTCCGATTTATGTGAAAATACTTTACATATGTTTATCTTTATTACACAGACAATGAATATGGTTAATATTTGAGATTTACCTCTACTAATTCACATTTATGAAAAAGAAAAATCCATTATAAGGGTGTTTATTTTTATTAAGTATTAGCGTTTAAAGCTTCCCTAAAAATAAAAAATTATGTCGTCATTTTTCATGTCTTTCAAAACCCGTATGACATTCTTCTGTGGAACACCAAAGCTCTTCAAAATATCATTGTTTGTGTGTGGGAGGGGTAGGTAAATAATAAAAGAGATTTCATTTTGGGTAAACTGTGCTTTTAAATCAATCAGACTCATTGCTCATGTATTCTTGGATCTGTTTCAGGAACTACCACTGCTGGGTAGAGAGCTGGATGACTCGGTCTGATCTTCCTCCGGGCTTTGACGGCTGGCAAGTGAGTGACCCGACGCCACAGGAGAAGAGTGAAGGTGTGTCTCATTTTCTGTCGCTCTCTGCCATTCAGGAACATATATACTAAATATGTAGGAATGATAAATGATGACATCTAAAATGTGTCTCTCAGGGGTGTACTGCTGCGGGCCGGTTCCTGTGCGGGCGATAAAGGAGGGTGAACTCACGCTGAAGTACGACGCTTCGTTTGTGTTCGCCGAAGTGAACGCAGATTTAGTGTACTTCCTGAAGTCTAAAGATGGCAGCACAAGGAAAATCGTGAATGACAGAAAGGTTGGCCAGAAGATTAGCACCAAAAGCGTGGGCCGGGACGAGAGAGAGGACATCACACACCTGTACAAATATCCAGATGGTTAGAACACATGAGAAATTTCAACATAATCTCAAACTCTATTTAGAATTATCAAGACATTGTGTCAATGTCAATATAAATGTAAAACGTCAATAATCCAATTTAAAGGGACAGTTCATCCAAAAATAAAAATTCTGTCATCATCACCCTTGAGTTGTTGCAAATCTGTATAAACGTCTTTGTTCTGATGAACACAGAGAAAGATTTTTGGAAGAATGCTTGCAACCAAACAGTTCTTGGCCCCCATTAACCACCATAGTAGGAAAAATGATGGTAGTGCCCCAGAACTATGTGATTCAACAGAACAAAGAAATTTATAAAGCAATTTTTCCTACTATGGCAGTCAATGGTGACCGAGAACTGTTTGGTTACAAGCATTTTTCCAAATATATTTCTCTGTGTTCATCAGAACAAATAAATGTATATAGATTTGGAACAACTTGAAGGTGAATAAATGAAGACAGAATTTTCATTTTTGGGTGAACTGTTTCTTTAATAAACATTCTGTGAATGCACTGTACAGTATAGACTCAAAATAAATGAACATTCTCATAAAACATGAATGCTAAACAAACAATCATCAACTAAAAACATCCCAGCCCTTGTAGAGTGTTTCTACTTTAGGAGGGATCACGCCACGGCAAGTAGACACAACCGACCCCTTTCATGACTTATGTGACTCGTGTGGAAAATTTGATGCCGACAACTTTTTAGTAAATATATCAATGGAAGCTTCAGATGTGGATGGGATTGGGCTGGTGATGATGCACATTCTCTCCTCCAGGTTCTGCGGAGGAGAGAGCGGTCTTTGAGAAAGCCAACCACCAGAACAAGTTACTGCAGCAGCAGGCAAACCCCGGGCTGCACGTCACCATCAAGCTGTCTGCGGACATCAGGAAAGGCTGCGACTTTGACGTGTTCGCCATAGTGACCAATAAAACGCAGGAGGAAAAGAAGTGTCGTCTGGTGTTTGCGTCGCGGGTCCGGTCTTATAATGGAGTCACTGGGAGTGAGTGCGGCTTCAAAGATCTGCTCAATGTCGAACTCGCACCTGGAGCAGGTGGGTGGCAGTTTCAATGCAACATGACGTTCATTGTGTATAGATGGTTTGTTTTACAAAAAGTATCTTGTTGTATGTTTTTTTCAGAGAGGAAGGTCCCACTCAGGTTGAACTACAGCAAATATTGTAACAATCTAACAGAGGACAACCTGATTCGTCTGGGTGCTCTGCTGATAGATTACAGCACCAGGGAAGCAGTCATGGCCATGCGTGACATCGTGCTGGACAACCCTGATATCAAAATCAGGGTACGGATGCTCTTCACGGTTACCATGACAGCCATTCACAATCACCTTCATCACTTTGCAATGGGGGCCGGTTACATAAACTTTGTAGACTAGTCTAACAAGTCATCTCATTAGAAGATGGGCTGGCCTAATTGAGATCCACACTAACTTAGCACCTGTATTTATGCAGCTGGCCCATGGAGTCTGATAATTAGTTGCATTCTAATGTAAACACATTTTCTAGATTCTTGGAGAACCCAAAGAGAACCGTAAGCTGGCAGCAGAGCTCACCCTACAGAACCCACTGCCAGATCCCTTACGAGGCTGTTGTTTCACAATAGAGGGCGCCAATCTCACAGGCGGTCGTAGCCTTACTGAGAGGTAAGAAATCAAACTCTGCTTCATGTCTTAAAATGAGCCAGCACGATGAGGAGAAACTTAGAAACCGCGTGCATTACCTTAAGACTTTATCACAGGTTATAGTAAAGAGACGAGAGACTGACACCTCAGATGAGCTATAAATGTCAGGAGTGACATCATGACATTTTTGATAGATTAAGCAACTTTTCAGTCAAACACATAGCAACAAAATTGGCTATTAGCAATTACTTTTTGTTCTGTCACATACTCAGTCACAACATACATTAGCTATGTCTCGTTTCGAAAGCTTAGTGAGGTCATATGTCATCGATGCTGTCTGTTGTTCAGAAAAGTAATCATACATTTCAGTAAGAAAGAAATGATAATGGTCAAAGTGGCATTAAAGAATACTTTTTAAATGATGTATCGTCTATACAATGACACAGTTTTGTGATGTTTCACATGATGACATCGCAACGTCATTTAGCAACAAATCACGTTTAGCAATTGCCCCTAAAATGAGTTGAAAGCAAGTGTTCATGTTCTCATTTCAAATGTTCGTAATAATGTTGCATAATAATTCTGCTTGTATCGCGATTATAACATACGGTACGGTACACAGTTCTGTTATGCAGTGATAGTGTTAACGGATCAAGATCATTAGAAATCTTCACCATTGACTTCTGAACCAACATCTGAAATCAGACTTAAATTGAAATGTTCTTGATTCAATTGTTCAGTGATTTACGATTCTTACATGCACTTATCTTTGGTTACTGAGGTCAAACCGTTTACACTTGCAAAACATTAATCAAGGAATATCAGATGGATTGAGGCTGTGTGGTTACAAGTGAGTGTAACGTGCAAATATTTATTCTCTCCAGACTCGATTGCAGCATCGAGCCCGGGACGGACGCCAAAGTTAAAATCTACTTTACTCCCACCCAGAGCGGCCTGCGCAAACTTCTGGTGGATTTTGACAGTGACAAGCTGGGTCACGTTAGAGGATACAAGAATGTTATCATCGGAAAATAAGATCATTCATTGCTGTGCTAGAGATTCATCTTTTTATTTTACATTTACTTATCAGTATTGTCAGTGTATAACTATATCTTCTTCATTAGTATACTGTAGCGTACAATGGAGAACAGCATGCAACGATTATTATCAATATATCTTTTATGTACAATATTTTTGTAAGAATGTGAAAAGTTAAGGCTTCTTTATTAGTATACCGTAGCATACAATGGAGAACAGCATGCAACGATTAATATCAATATATCTTTTATGTACAATATTTTTGTAAGAATGTGAAAAGTTAAGGCTTCTTTATTAGTATACCGTAGCATACAATGGAGAACAGCATGCAACGATTAATATCAATGTATCTTGTATTTGTACAACACTGAATTGATACCTTCAACATGCAACATTCCTGGTTTTGTTTGCTTTTAGATGTGTAAAGCAGAAAGAAATCGGCAGATTATGAAAACAATGACACTACTATGAAAAAGACAATCAGAAACACAACAACAATGTGACTTTGGATGGTAGACGTCTTACACATGTTTGCTTCATGTATCATTGTACTCATCAATGTTTTTCTTTTTCATCAGTCTATGTAACAGTCAATTTTTACTCAGTCAAGATTCACTTAATATATGATGGATAAAACCAAGCCTCACCCTTAAAATTTTCATAATATTTTTATTAACGTTTCACTATAAAATGTTGCAAAATGGAAATAAATTGTGTTGCATTTGAAAGTTGATACGGACATTAAACCTGCTCCATCTTTCAAATGAAGACAAAACTATCAGCAACATTGTTTGGTAATTCAGGCATTAAAAGCAGTTTGTTAATCTGTAGGAAGTAGTACAAGGTACACAGTTATGTACACAGTTTTCCAGACTCTTATCTGCACTTATCAGTCAGCGTGTCTGGCCTTGCATTGATCAAACATATTGCATGGATCATTACAGTGACACACGCATTGGATCGAATATGTAAGCGTAAAGTAAAGTGATTATCCCTTAAAAGTAATTCCTGAGGCTATATTTTCTTGTCAAATTTCCTTTCAGACACACCTTGGAGGCTAGACATTTCATTGGCCTGGGGTTGTTGCACAACTAGGGATTTTCTTTCCTACTGGCATCTCTTCTGATGAAAGGTGGTGATTAGGACATTATTCCACTCAGATTGTTAAGTGCTATGAATTCAGGTATTACATAGTTTTCTTGTTTTAGCCTGAAGGGCTGTCAGTTTGTCTTAAAGAGACAGTTCACCCAAAAATAAAAATTCTGTTATCATTTGCTTTAGTTGTTCCAAATCTGTAGGATATGTTGCTTTGACTACCATTGTAATTTTTCCTACTACGGTAGTCAATGGTGGCCGAGAACTGTTTGGTTACAAGCATTCTTCCAAATATATTTCTCTGTGTTATTCTGAACAAAGAAATTCATAGAGATTTGGAACAACTTGAGTAAAAAATGAAGAAAGAATTTTTGGGTCAGCCGTTCCATTAACCGAGAGAGTCATATTATATATTATATTATTATATATACAAATTTTATTCGACTGTTTAAAGGGTCACTGTGGACATGTTATTCGGACAATTTTCCAGTGGGGCTGATATTGTTGAGGGTCATAGACCTTGCCACCAGGGGGAGACAAATCCTTTCGCTCTTGCTCAGTAGAGTCTGTGAGGTTTCGAGCCTCTGTAAAAAAGCGCCGTATGCTGGCGACACCTGCTGGTGAAAACGTTATAAAAGCATCTTGAACTCCGGACAAAGATGACACATGTACATTTACATTAATATATTTGGCACACGCTTTTATCTAGAGCGACATACATGGCATTATCCTATACATTTGTTTCTAAGTGTGCAACCCCTGGGATCGAACCCACGACCTTGCCACTGAGCTACAGGAAAGCTACTTGACACATTCTGCGAAACAACTGCAAATTCTTTCAAATGTATTTTTATAGTAAATCATTAAATACGATAAATATTAGTGTTTGTATTGTGTTTTATTTAAGACTATTAACAGTTAAATATCACTTTCCCCTTTGAATTATGTGTTTCTCAACGAGCAGGCAAAGTCGAAGAATTTGATTTTGGGATTTTGCTAATGCCATTAGTGCTATGGAAATTTCATTTTATATTAAAAAGAGAAGTTGTTTAGTGTTTTAGCATTTCAATCAATTTCCAAATAACGTTGGAAAAACATTTTGCACGGATATTGCTGGTAATGTGCTCTGCTATGTTTCAGTAAACTTGAGAACTCCCAGCACATCAGATCACTTCCGAACAGTGCAGAAGTATTGGCAATTCAAACAAAAATGGCACTTCCTAAAGCTCAATTAGTTACTTTGCGTAGTTTGGGCTAATGGTTTGCAATAAAAAGCCATTGGAGGATTCTTGTTTGAAATCATAAACAACAACAAACAAAGGCCTAGCTTATCAACACTAGCAATGCATGATCAAACTGTTATTTGTCTAGTTTGTCAAAACACTCACCAAAACATCATGCCGTGTATGTTTTATTTAAACACAAATCAGTAAATTTCAACTTATACAGTACATTTTGTTAGATGATAATGTTATGCCAGGACCCCAATTTAGTCTTTCAAGTCCAGATAAAACATTATTTCCTGATGATAAATTGTTTGGTTTATCCAACCATTCTTTTTGTGTTCATTTGCTAAGTGCCTCAATCCACTCACCTAATTGCATAGACATGCTCTCCACATTTTGCTGTGTTTGCTAAGTGCCATAAACTAGCTATACAAATACATAAATCTGGAAAAAGTCAACAGGCATAGGAAACTTTGTTATTTTTTTGCAAACGAGGTGATTGTTTTTTGTCTCTTCATTACCTTTATAAATAATGTTTTATCTGGACTCAAGCGACCTCGAGCTATGGAACGGCGCTTGCAGCTATATAAATACAACTTCTTCTTTATGTGGCAGTTATGCAGTCCATTTCTTTCAGGCCAGAAAAGACCAGACCAGCTCAGTCACAGACGATGGCATTTGATCACTATGGTTACCGCTACTACAGGCACAATTGTGGCAGCTAACAGCTCCTCCGGGGGCGGGTCAGGAGTCATAGCAGGCTAGCAGCAGCACACAGAGAGCACAGAGAACGTAAATGTCGGTGACCGACCCGATTCTGAAGCAGTGACAGAAAAATAATTAAGGAACGGCAGGCCTGTCTGCCACTATCTAATGTACATAGCGGAAACCCTGATCAATCTTCAGTTTTACCAATGTTTGTCGTCTTTCGTAGGGACAGTGAGGGGGTCGGAATCTATCAGGCGAGCAGATGGCACTAGGGAGAGGGTTGACATGACCCCCTCAGATAACTAACTGAGTTGAAATCATTTGCTGACAGCTTAGTCCCCCCAGTTAAACAATCCCATCTGCGCCCCTGGAATCTGAGGGGGTCATGTCCCCCCCCACTATCATCTGCACGCCTGGTTTCAGCTAGGCATACAACAATAGCCATCTCATTGACTACTGCAGGTATCCTTATCAAAAGTGTGATCGGGGTGGCAGTTACTGTAAATCAGGGAAGGAATCAAATAATCCTTAGCATACTACACAATTGAGAATTATTTTGGATAAAGTCAGTTGCAACAAGACTCAAAATGGGCCCAAAATCTAGGTTAAAATTTTCAATTGTGTGGCCAGCCAAAGCACAATTCCCACGACCTGATGTGGGTCTGAGCTCATACAACTTTGCATATATTTCATTCTTAAGGTGTTTGTATGCACAGTTAAGAGCGAAACGTCAAAACTTTCGAAAAGCCCAGAATTTAACATTATGACAAAGTCATAGACAAACTTCAGTTGCGTGTTTTTTCTGAATACAGAATTAACAGTAATTCCTTTGGGTTTACATATCATTTAAATATAAGATAATTTATATAAAATGATTAAAAAAGTTACACAGGACAACAAAGCAGAACCCAGCATATAAAAAGGAAACAGAAGATGTACTACAAAAAGCTCAGAGTAGTAAAGCTCAGCCCATTTATAACTTTTACTTCAAAGATTGTAATAAACCACATCATTTAGAAACTCTTACTTCAAAGATTGTTATAAACCACACACAATAGTCGTGATCAAAGATGAGTAAACAGAATACATTGATGAAGCTACAAACATTATTTATGATATACCAAGATCATCATGTACCCTCAGTGTTTTATCTTTTAAATCAACATATCAGAATCAGCCATAAAAAAATCAGTATTGGTGAACCAATCTAATACACTTATATGTGTATCACTAACAATCAGTCATTTACTTAAGTCAATAACAGGAAACAATAGAATGGTTTAAAATGACATATCACATATATGTGAATGTCACTCTCTAAAGTTGATCACATGATGATCACACTGTCATTTCCTTCTAATGAATAAATGAACATTCAGGACTCGAAATTTGTGAAATTTGGCTGTTTTTATTTCCATCTTCATTTCTTCTCACTCATTAATATTCACAACCCGTTTTTGCTGCATTTTTCCTCCTCGCATCTCCACCTCCTCTAGAGTGTGCAGTCTTCATTGGGGCAGTCACTGTTGATGTCCGTGGAATGCGGGTTTAATTCTCTGCTTTCTGATTGGTGTTTATTTCCCACTCTTGTTTCGTTCACCTTGTGATGGTGTTGATGACCCACTTTTCGAAACTGATGGTCCATTTCCTGCCTCATCTTATGGTGAATCCTCTGCTGGTCTTCATCACCTGGTTTGTCTTTGTTTGACTTGTTTTTATGTTCTCCATCTTTCAGCTGATGGGTGCTCCAGTATAGCTTCTGATCCATGTGACGGACCGGTCCTTTACTCTGCAGCTGTGTGTGTTCCTGTTGGAGCAGATCATCCGGCTGTACCTGGACATACGCTTGAACACTGTGTTGCTGAGCTTGACTTTCACTGAAATCGATGACTCTGCACTCGTACGTGCCCTCGTCTGAAGGTTTGACGCTGGAGAGGCGGAGCTTGTGTGAAATGTTGCTGCCGACCACTTTGACCACCTGAACATAAGTATAAGATTGTTGAACAAGAAGACTCTTGCAAATTTTATAAAATGGTCAAAAATATTTAAATGAGAAACTCACACTTATTTTAGTTTCCCTGACTAATGTATCTTCTTGTGGAAGCACCTATAGAGATCCAAAAGCAGATCACAGGAAATGAAGTTTTTGATGTTAAGAAGCAATAATGTCTATTTATGTTTCCGAATGTCTATAATTATTACATAAAGTTTGCTCTAAAGGGTATTTTTTTTCTTGTACATTCATTTCTAATACAAAAATGTGTGAATAATAACACAAAGGCTATTTTTGAGCTTTCCTGATTGGTTGTCCATCCAGGTTTCTCTGGCCAGTCTTGACCGTGTCGAGCGTACCACCACTGTATCTCCAGAGACACAGAGGAGGAACTCGCCCCTCTGAAGGAACACTTTAACTCCACATCATCTCCGGCCTGAGAGATGATGTCATGAGGAACCTCAGTGAACAGAGCTGGAGAGAGATTGAGTCAAGTAAGAAAGTCATTTTAAATACCCATTCAGTAGAACACAGTAGGAAAGGATCAAAATCAGTATTTTACACATCTTAGTAATAGTCAAGTCATCTAAATGCATAACTTTGTGTTGTTTCCAAGCGGACCGTTAAAGAGCGTAACACGCACGTCTCTCCTTCAGCAGACTCGAGGTCGTCCTCTCGTTGGTGAGACTACGTGAGACTATTATTAAACCAGCTCTCCCTGATCTAAAAACTGCAGATTATGCAATGTCACATAAAATATTTCACCTTGAACATAAAGTGGTCACATAAAAACAACAGCTCTAGTGTATTCTTTATCTAAAACAGTTTATCTAAAAACAAAGTAGGGCCAATATTGACTTCACAGACATTACTCAAATAGACTCAAGATAGAAACCTCTATTAAAAACAGTTAGCATAGTTACACCAGATTGTGTGAATTTGTATATGGTCTCATTTGTGCATTTTAGTACGATTTGCATTCGCATCAGTGACGTTAAGAACACAGCAGAATTCGAGAGTTCTAACAAGAAAAGGCAGTAAAGTAGCTCTAGAAAATGGCCATTTCCAAAACCTATCTGGGGTCCAAAGGAAAAGGTTAAACACAATAACAAAATAACTGTGTGGCCGTTCTGACAGCACAAAATTGTGTTTAAAGCAGTTTTTTGAGGAATAAAAAGACAATCTGAACGCATCTTGTTTTCAGTGCATAAAAATAATCTATCTTCGGCGCCGCTTTCAAACAATTTATGTATCTTCACCAAAAGATGGTCAACCAGAAGTAAAGGCCAATCACAAATGAGTATGCTGATGTCAAGCCCGTCTTAAACTTACATTCTTGCATTTGGCAGATGTTTTTATCCAAAGCGATGGTGCATTAAACATATACATTTATCATCATGTGTGATCCTTAGGATTCAAACCCATAACCCTTCCACTCCTAACGGAACCAACTTTAAAATTTGAGTGTTTATAACATAATTAACATACATTAAGTTGAGGTTTGAGTGGAGTCTGTCGAGACTTTTCTTAAAAGTAAACTTACTGTAGAACATATCATAAAGTATGTGTAATGAGTTCTGTGAGTGTTCTCTGCGTTGACTGTGCAGAATTTGGGGTGCTCCTAAAAAAAACACGAAGGTCTGAACATTTGTGATACTTCAAGATGTTTGACAATCTGAATCTGCTCTTTAAGAAGATGAACAACAAAGTATGTGAAGAACTGTAAAATGTTACAAAAACCCTAAAACAGCAGATTATTTCTAAAACCCCTTCGCTGTTCATGAACCTGCTAGCTTATTATGTTATATGTTGATCATTTGAAACAGCATCTGAATGTTTAAATAAATGTAAAACATAAAATAAAAAAATGTGTCACTTTATCAGAGATTGTGGACATATTAGAAGGCTGTTTGCGGCGTATTTCTAATGCATACTTCCTTTAAAAAGAGATGTAAAATTAAAAACAAAACTACCAAATGAAAAATAAACGTTATAAACTTTACAAAGGTGCCATATTTTCTCAACACTTCCTTGGGAATCTACACTAACAACTTAATTTTTTCGTTGTTTAATGAAATTACACACCGATGTCAAAACATAAATATAAAAGCCCCTTTAATAAAGACTTGCGAGACTTGCTGAGCTGCATTATCTTTGAGCATCATAGTATTTTAAGAAATGTGTTTAGAGATGCAGCTCACTCGGTTTTGGACACATGACATATCTTCTTCAAACATACCGTTTCCAGAGACGCGGTTATCCACTTCCATATTTGCGATGATTATTTGGACACAAAGTCCAACGTAGTGTAAAATCCAGATCATCTCCCCTAACGAACTAGTCTATCCACTCCTCGCCAGAAAATGTTGAATTCCTTTGCAAATATAATATTATCGCAGCTGACGCTGATGTTCCGTCTTGCTCCGTTGCGCACTAATTACTGTGGCGGAGGAACACACGGGCGAGAGAAGGGCGTTGTGATGCGGTCTGTGGAATTATCAATTAGGTGGAGGGATACAAGCTTGATTAATTCCTAAAGCTACAGTGCATGTGCCATAAGGTATTAGAAAAGCCCTATTTAGTGTAAGACATAAAACATGATTAGACGTAGTATTTACATAATATTGCCCTCATAAATATTTATTATTAAAAAAAAAGAATCTGCATCATTGACAATCATTTCAATAAGTTTCTGAATCTTCCATCCACAAAAATGTCTTTGAAATGTAGTTTTTTGACCAAAATCAGTGCTGAGCTATAATAATCATTATGGTATGTTCACCATGTAGCCCATACCCATACTTCAACAGAAGATTTTGGACAGCCTTGCACATGCCATCGCTGATCTTAGCTTCTATATCTTTGAGGACAAGAGTATTTTCTAATCTTACAGAGAGAGGCCAAGCACTTCAAACCGGTTCATACATATTAAACATAGCTGTGAGGCTATAAGAAATGGAATAATCTCGGAGTTAAATATGACTTGTGAATATCATAATTCGCCCGGCTGTCACTTCAACCTTACACCCACACGCAGGTGCAGCTATCAGGTCATAACATTCTCTGAGCCCAGAGCAGTTTAATTTCTCTCTGAAATCCCTTCTATAGAGATGTTCAACATTAATGAAGTGGGTAGGACTCAGTGGTCCCTTACATCTGCAGTCAAAAACAAAATAAAGTGATCATAATATTATCACACTGCACAAAAATAATTCTTTATTTAATTATTAAAAATAGATGTATTGTTTGTTGCAACTTGCAAGCACGCATCAGAGGATTAGACTGATGAATAATAAATATAGGCCTACTCAATAAACCAGGTTCCCTTACTCATTTAAAAAGAACTGTTGGGTTAAAAGGTTCACAAAAGTTTGTACCTCAGTGAAACGTCACTAGAATATGACATGCTGTCTCTTAGAGCCTGCATACTTTGTAATATGTTAGTGTTGTGGGATTTCTTTGAACTTTTCTTGGTTTGACTTCCACTTGAAAATATCTTGTTGACAAGACGGACACTAAACACCTGTGTGAGTGTGTGCGCATCAGAGCAGCTGCGAATGAGTTTTCATTACTCTGATTTAGGTTGAGTGGTGGCAGCTATGGTTGGCACAGGGGTTGCTGGCACACAATTCTATTCTGAAGCTCTGTGTGTCTTTCACAAGTGCCAGCTGTGAGATGCCAAGAGCTGGAACAGAAGCACAGCTCAGAAACAGCCATCAACAACAGATGCAAACATGACAGAAAATAAGAGCGCATTAGCATTGATTAAAAAAAAGACAACACTAAAATTGTTTACTAAGAAAATAAACTCCATATCTCCAGTAACAATGCAGTTTGATTCCATGATATAAACCAAACGATGTTACCATGGAAAGTGCTCTTGAAGGCCTTGTTTAAGAATTATTAATAAATTATTATCTGTTATAGTTGTATTTGAGTGTGTGGTTGCGCCAAAGTTTAATACTTTGGTTTGGTGTATATTCAGGGTTTTAACCATGAGCAATATTAATATTGATGCTTGTCTTAGCAAATTATGTTTCTGCAAATGAGACATTTGGGCACACATCGCTGATGTTTCCATCTGCTCATATTATAAATAGATTACATTTACATTCTGTCCAAAAATGAAAGTTTGTTCTGTCTTGTATTTTGTACAATTAGATTAAAATACAAAAATAAGCATTATACATACTGCATAGTAAGAGCATAGGCCGTGTATGTGAATGAGGTCAGGCTTTTTGTCACCTCTAAATTGTGAAGCTTTTGTGTGTCCTCGCTTTTATGTGTTTGGAATATGACAGCTGGTATTTCACTGGCATGATAATTGGTATTAAGGGGCAGAGAATAGCACTGCTCTTCAATTGCGCTCTCTCTCTCTCTCTCTCTCTCTCTCTCTTAAATAACACAACATTTTAGGTAGTAACTTAAACTAGTAAAACTAGACAAACACCTATGCCAAAGCTCAACAATCTCACATGGTTTTCAATTAAGTTACAGGTCCAAAGTGTAATTTTGTAGAGGATCAACTGACAGAAATGCAATATAATATACATAACTATGTCTTCAGATGTGTAAAAAGACCTTAAGGAAGCGTTATGTATTTTTTACCTTAGAATTACTATATACACCATGGGTCCCCATACATGGAATTCGCCATGTTGTTTCTACAGTAGCCCTAAACAGACAAACTGCTCTACAGAAAATGTTTCAAATGATGTTATCTCCTTCGGCAGAGAAACGAAAACATGACGACATCTTTGTCCTGTGCAGCCGTCATAGTGCTTCGAACGAGAGGGGCAAGTGGTAGATGCTGCTAAATTTCAAACACTGGATGTTTATGAAATAATGAATATGTAATTGTATGGCTATACCGAAGATATGGACAAACACACAAGAAATATTAAAACTTTTATGATGCACTTATACTGTTTTTCTCCATTTTAGTGGTTTAAAGACATGGTCGCACTATACTGTGATGGTATAAAGTAAGCATATGGTTTATGTACAATTTCTTCTTTATGGTACAGAAACACTCACTGTAATTTACTATAGAACAACATGAGGGCGAATAAAGAACAACAAAATCTTAAATCATTAGTGCTATTTCTATAAATCTTTTTTAATTGTTGACAATGTATATAATGTGTGGTGTAACAGCTGGGTAATTAAAAATCATTGGGCGCAGTCAATATTGTCTTTTTAAAATAATGAAACTGTGGCAGAGATATTTGACTGTGGCTTCATTAGTTTGTGTGTTTCGCTGTACTAATAGAGACAAATGACTGTCTGTGTCTGCCGCCAGAGACCGTTCAAACACAAATGCTCCATTTTAATGCGCGCATGAAACAAATCCAGACACAAGCCGTCTGCAAACACTGTGTAATTACAGCCTCCCAGACCGACCAACACTGAATAATAAAAAAAGAATCAGTCCATGACATCTAATCATTCCAATGTGCTAACATGTAACTTTAAGGATTCATTCTTCATAAAGAAATGACACAATAATGACACAATTAATTTTTTATTAATCAACTTATCCTGAGACGTATTCACTTGAGTACAATTGTGAAAACATGCCGCAGTCTCAAAAACACTCTAAAAATGCTGGGTTATTTTCAACCCCGTGTTTGGTCAAACAGGGACAACCCCAGCCGTTGGGTAATATTAACACCCCCACATTTGTTTATTTGACAACCCAGTCGTGTTGATTATTTTATTAATTAAAATGCATTTCCAAAAACTGTGCTTTTTGAGAATAAAGCTCATGGGTCTTTCTCTGGATCTGAGAAACATAATCAATAGTCATTGGCCTCATGCAAAATATTGAGATGCATCCAGCAAGTGCATTACAGCGTCTTTAGAGCTCTGA
Source organism: Triplophysa siluroides (assembly GCA_006030095.1). Classification (NCBI taxonomy): domain Eukaryota; kingdom Metazoa; phylum Chordata; class Actinopteri; order Cypriniformes; family Nemacheilidae; genus Triplophysa; species Triplophysa siluroides. The sequence goes on along the minus strand of VCII01000203.1, from coordinate 3,160,951 downwards.
GATACACACTTGGGCTGACTGGAAAACAAAACTGTCTGTTTTATTTCTACAAATGTTTCTTACATTATTATTATCCACCATATTCTGTTCAATATTTAAAAAGGGGTTTAATTACATTGGTATCAGATGAAAATACCTCAGTACTTTTTGTGCATGAAGGTGTTGACATTTCATTAACATTGTACATTGTCATGATTCTGCCTCACCAGGCCGCAGGCGCCCAGTCCTGCCCAGCCGCAGGCGTCCAGTCCGGTGACTCAGCCAGCATTTCAGGTGGCGACTCAGCCGGCATTCCAGCCAACGTCCAGCCCCGTCCAGTCGGGGTCCGGCCCTGTCCAGCCGGCCTTCCAGCCGGCGCCCAGCCCTATCCAGCCAGCAGCCAAGCCTGCCAAGTCCCCCCGAACTCCGCGCTATCGAGCGCCCCCAGGGATTAAGACTATTCCCCCCAGTCCCAACCCATTTGGACTTCCTCCCTTGAACTCTTTTGTTCCCCCAACCACCATCCCTTGTTTTTTTTTATTATGTCACCATGACCCCATGATTATGTATATTTTTGTCTGCCCCTGATTTTTTTCACGATGTGTTGTTGGTTCCAGTCACTGTCTCAGTCTGTCCTGTCACGTTAGTCTACCCCTTGGTGAACACCTGGAGGTGTTCATTAAAGGGAGGGCTTCTGTCATGATTCTGCCTCATCATGTCATGTTTTTCTTGGTCTCGTGACAGAGTCATGACAAAGCCTTAGGTTTGGTGTGGAGAGAATCATATTATTGTCTATTTTGACTTAAAGTGCATTCTCTCCGGTGTCTTGTCTCTAGCCCCGCCCTCTCATTACCTCATTAGCTTCCCCTTAGTGTTTGATCCCCTCCATGTGTTATCATGCCTCGTTTGTTTTCCCCTATCTAATGCCCTTGTTTTTGCTGTCCTGTGCCAGTTCATTTTGTATTGTTGCCAAGTCGTGTGCTGTATCGCTTGTTTTACACTTACATTGTGGATTACCTTGCCCTGCCATACCGTCCTTACCCTGTGGATTACCTAACCCTTTGTGACGTTGTGTCGGTTCGGATTTAGTTTAGTTTAGTTTTTTGCCCCCACGTGGGAAGTCTTTGTTTTCTTGTTTTGTATCATATTATTTAGTCCTGTCTTTGTCACCCCAGCATGGGATTTTGTTTTTGTTAATGTTTTTGTTTTTGTTTTTGTTAATAAATCGTGTTAACCCCTTCACCGCCTGCCTGCACTTGGGTTCTTCTCCACAAATCATGACAGTACATGGTAAGAATTTCATGTTAGGTTTTCAGTAAACATGGTGTTAGCATGGTCCTGTTCTGATAAAAATGTTAGCAATAGCAACTTGAACTGTTATGATTTATACATCAGTTCTGAATTATTATAAGGAAATTTGTAATTCCATTTGCATAAATATGTGCTGGTGCAAATGTGTGCTTTAAAAAAGATGCATAGTCATGAAGTAGAAACAGCAAGAGACTTAATCACAATGCTCGTTAAGAATGAACCACTGGTTGACTCCTCCTGTGCAGAGGTTACATAATGTGCATTTTAATCCCAGTAAATTATTCTTATTCACTATGGCAACAGTATTAATAAGTGATCTTTTAAGAATCAAACATTCCCAAACGTTTTCATTCCAGGACTCACCTAGACAGGTGTTATCTATATTGAGACCCACCAAAATATTTTGAAATGGAAATATGGGGAGAAAATACACACTCATCCTCTATAAGTAGAAGAGTTTTTATTTTCCCTAAATAGAAGAAATGAAATTTAAGCTGCAATACCGAACTATCTAATGGTAAAATATCAATGCTATTGTTATTGCCAGTCCTTAACTGGACTAAACTTTTTTTGTGTGTCATTCAAAAGCCATGACTTTCCACGACCCACCTCATGCCACTGTGCGACGCACAGTTTGAAAACCCCTGCCTTATTGGACAATTCACCCGGTAAAGCACGCAGGAGAGAGCACTATGTTCGCGAAGTTCAGCTGTGTTGTTTGTTCGCTGCATTTGGTCGATGAATGTAGGGCTGCACTCAAGGCACCGCTTCACGAAGGGTGGTTCTCTGAGGAACCCTCAAGGCTTTTTGGGGATCCCTTTTATTAAAATGGTCTGGAACCATCATGGGTGCTTCAAGGCACCATTTCACCGTTTATATTTGCTATTCACCATATTTTAATAAGCAGAAATACTAAAACCAAATACAAAGCAAACAGTTTATTGACAAACAACAACAATTTTACATTGAATAAATATCCACAGAGTAGTCAATATTGTACATTTCAATTCTAAATTCATGAAATCAAATGTATAATTAATATTGTGTTGGTGATATTGTTATAATTTAATTATTTCTTTAGTGCATTGCACATTTTTTTATTGCTAAAGTAGATATGTATTTATGGCAAAAAGAGAACAGGAGCTGCCTTAGGGGTCCCAGGCAATGCAAGGATGAGCATCAGGGTGGGTTGGAGCTGGGTCTGTTGGCCTTGGGTGTCCCTGGGAATAAGACATGGAGACAAAAAAAGAGGTATTTAGATAATGTCTCATAAAACATTACATTTAATAATTTAGCACATCACAAATTTGTTTACAAATGTAACAATAAACAAAATATAACAATGCCTGGTAGTCACTGCTTTGGTCTATGGTTCAGGAGTACAATAGGCTATTTATAGCAACAACTGTAATAATCCACTTTAATCAGATTTTATCATTGTCAATTAGTAATTTTACATGTGAACATATAATAAATTACATAATTTACAATAATTACATAAATTATCATAATAAATATAATACTAACATTTTTTTGCTGCTCAACTGGAAAATACTGAAAATTCAAAGGAAAAAGGATAAAAACATAACTGAATATGATAAAAATATTAAATTACAGACAATTTATGTAACATGGGTGTTAAAACACTTCAACACAAACAACAATAAGTAAAAAAAAGCTATACATTCACTAAAAGTGAACATAATAGCTAAGAGTGGCTGAAAGTCATTGTTTGTCATTTAACTCTAATCATTAATTTATATTCTTTAGCAGGGGCCAAAAAACAAACTTTGGACTAATCTTATTCGTATAAAACATCAAAATGATCAGACACTAATGATCAGACACTTCTTCATGCAGAATTGTTGGGGGTTCCTCTAGATACTGTCTTGTACAAGAGAGATTCTCCAGGAACCACTTACAAGGTTACAGATCTTACAAGAACCATTTTTTTTTTATTTTGAGTTCCTTCAGTGACCCGCAGAGCACTTTGAGGTACCTGTGTAGTGAAAATGTGACTCCAGAACTTCAGAACTGAATATGGGGTTAATCAAGAATCTTATAAATTCCTGGAAGACCACAACGACTATAGAAGGTTCAACTAATAACCAAATTATGAGAAAAGGAGCTTTGAAGCACTAAAAATATAGTTGAAGGTTCTTTGAGTACACAACAGGATATTTGAGGCAACATTTTTATTTTGACTGTGTATAATCAAGACTTCGATGAGAACATGGTTGATAAGACTGAGATGTCTAGAGAGGATTAGCCGTTTATGAAAATAATGAACGACTCTGTCAAATTACAATATGGTCATTATAATTTAAGCTGCACTTTCGTAAGGATGGTGTCAAAACAACTTGTGCATTGTCAAACAGCGATGTAATGGTTTAAAGAGGAAGTTGGAAAATAATGAAAGATTTCATGAAGAATACACCAATTTCCTTGCTGATGTTCTAAAGAAAGGCTATGCAGGGTTGGGTTTCCCGAAACCTTTGTATCACCATGTCGTTCTTAATAATATATCGCTACCACTTTTAACTTATAACTTAAGAATGACGTAGCGTTAAGAAGGTTGCGGGAAACCCAGCCCAGATCAGTTGAATCGTGATGATAAATCAAAACGAAGAGTAGTGTTTTGGTAAGGCCTGTTAGAAAACTTAGTTTTTTACTGGAACCTTATGATTAATATGGAATGGTGTTTATTTGAAAGGACGTCATAAATCTGTAACAAATGTTTGTACATTTCCATTATAATGGCTCCTTTATATACATTTTGTAATTGTTATGTTGTTCTGTCATAATCAATTAAGGGGACAGTGTATAGGAGCTATTTTGCTGCTTCCCACTAGGTGGCGTAGGGTGACCTATATATGAAGGCCATAGCGTAATTGGCGTCAGGTGTGAGGTTGTTGGAGGGATTGGGAAGCGTCAGTTTTTGACTGTGTGTACAGGTAATTTAACACAGAATAATGTGTTGTTTTTGCTTGGAATATATACTTGAATATTTGAATGCGGTGCTTGTCTACTAGATAAAGATTAACAAGTTGTTTATGGAACGCTGGATCTTTGCTTGGATAAATCAAGGGACTCTGCAGTTCATGGAACCTTTCTTTTATCACACGTTAAAACATGCTCACTCTAACCACCAACATTACACTTAAAGGAAGCCATTACACACATTAAGGTGTGTTTTCAATATTCTGTGTATGTAGTCCTGGGATAGGTTTGTGTGTTAAGTCAAAGAAAGTTGCTGACGTTCTGCATAAGATATTTTAGTTTTTCTCTCTGTTTATCTGCAGATCGCTGCAGTTGATAACTAGAGATTATTATTAGTTATTGCGGATGAGTCACGAATGGCGATTCCAGTTTGTGTGTTTGTTGGTTCTTAGTTTGAGCATTTGTATTGTTGTATACTTGTTGATGATTTACTTCTTAAACTGTGCTTTTTCTAGCATCACCAGGAAGCTGTGCCATTTTGGTGTGGTTCACCACCTTTTCTTGTTGGCTTGGCCTCCTCCTGAAGATTGTTACTGTTGCTTCATTTTAATTAAAAAAAGAAACGTTGTGACTGAAGACATGTCTCTATAGTGCTTAAACTGAAGAATGCTTTTGCTTTTCTCTAACCACATGCTACCTCTATCCTCTATAACTCTATAGACACCAAAGATTATATCGAAGGACACCAGTGAACGTGGATTAAGGAGACTATTCTGGTATGAAGAATATAGAATTGCTCAAAATAGAGTATATCCATCTTTCATATAAGTAATGGTCTTTTTTTTTTAAATACTTCCAGTGTGACTTCCATTATTATCACAGAAAGATTTCTAATGTTATAAAACTGGAAAACATCTACTTTGACAGTAGAGGGCAGAAATGATTGAGTTTCAAAGACTGTATGTGACAGATTGTGAATAGTAAATGGATGCAATGAAAAATATTTTCACTTTATTTGGATAAATAAATTTGACACAAAAGTTGACTAAGCCATAAACATTTGTACAGTTATATAATGTTTAAAAAGAAAACAGAAAGCATTATTTCTGTTGATTTGTATTTCATTTAAAATATTTAAAAATATATATATATATTTATTCAGGAGATGCTTTGATCCAAAGTATATAAATATACATGCATATATATATATATATATATATATATATATATATATATATATATAGTGAATAAAGTATTTTTTTTTGCCTCAAGAAAGTAGCTCAAAATTGTTACCTAATGTACTTTCCATAGTTAGTTTAGTACTTCATATAAAGATTTCTTTCACGGTAACATTAATTCTCGTTTGGCTCTCAACGGAGGCGGTCGCATTTTTCACTCCCCGTCCTTGACCTTATTTTCCCTGCTTTGTCTCCTGTCTCCTGTCTCGTCTCGTCTCATCTACTGAGAGACTCTCTCTGCACTGCTCTCCAAACTTTGAAAATTATGGATCTGATCAACTGGTCTCTCAACGCAATTGACACCATTTTCTCGAAGAGGAGCTTGGGTTCGGGGGAACCTAACTGCCCTGATGGAACGTTCGCAGCTGGCTACACGATGGACGCGTGGGACAGATGGCGGATCGTGTGTCTGGCGGCTCTTTCCGTGGAGGACATCGAAGATATCTACCTATTCGGAACCATGATAACAGGTCTTGTGCTGATTGGATTAGGCTTTGCCCTGGGTTATCGAAGAATTCATAAAACGGGAACAGCTGTCCAAAGCCTCACAAGGCTGCCCGTATCGATTGAAGCTGTGGGAAGAGCGGTCAGCATTGAGACTGAGACTATTAACCGCAATATGGTTTCTATCATGGAGAATCTCACGGCTTTGCGAAGGAAAATTGATGGTATTGGAGACCAAAATGGACAAAGAGAGTAGCCACGGAATTGGAATGTGGTTTACTCGCCCCAAGACAAAACAATCGCAATCTTATCTTTTCGGCTCCCCGGAACCAGCACTGGCCTCGGCCAAGGCCGCTGCTGGGAAATCAACCCTGTGAAGAGCACTGCAGTGAGACGCTCTTGCGTTCCTCCCCCACTCTACAGACACCTGACTGATTACAACCATTACACACACACACACACATATGCCGAACTCAACTGAGGCGGATTACAAACTATCACACATACACACACACATATGCCGTACTCAACTGAGGCGGTTGGAACTATTACACACACATTACCTTCACCCAATCCAACGCCTCCGTCGCTTTGTACCACCAGCCTGACAAGCGGGTTTGTGATCGGCGCTGTAATGGCTGCTGGACCGGATGGCTGCTTGCTGGAGCTGGATTAACTTCCCCTGTTGCAAGTCGTGTCTATGGTGTATTATGTGTATTTGTTTTTCTCCCCACATTCCTCATGTTATGCTGTATTTTTCTTCTTAAATCCATTTCGTTACACTGTACTCGTATATGTGTAATGATAATAAATTGAATCCAAATCCAAATCCAAATTTAAATAAAAAATAATTAGTTTCATATTGTCGACACAATTAAGTTGGTTTAGGTTAAAATCGTTTATTGTAGTATGTTTAAATTCATTTTTTTGGAGGAAAACGTATTTTATTGGATAACATTGAACTTGCATGCGATACTATATCAGCCGAGTGTCACGATACCAAGTGGTGTCAAGATACTGTTTATATTGTGATAATTCTTTAAACAAATCTACAAAATGAACCAATATACACAATCCAGATGAAACAGTCCAAATTCTGAATACTTTTTTAATAAGAGTGAATAACCACATTTTGAAAATAGTGAAAAACAGGTTGATTATCAAGAAAATTCACTGTTTCTTAATTTTGCCTTTGACCACTCAAGCTAGAATAATATTTTTTTTAAAACAATGTGATAATTGGAATGTGTTTGACTTTGACATTTAATCACGTATCCGTATTTCGTTCATGCATTCTCATATCACACAGCAAATACAAAATAAATTTTACAATCATCTCTGAATTTCTAGATGTTATCAAGATGAAATAAAACACGATATCAATGTCTCAAAGTGTACTGTACACATTTTTCTTTGTATTAAAGTCAATAATAACACTCACATGTCAAATCAACGCCCACATAAGACACTGTTAACATACTTTTAAATGTCTGTTGTTTTTGCAATTGTCCCTCAGTTGAACGAAAAAATTAACTGGAGAAGTTCTCACGTAATTCAGTGATGTTATCTTGAGCAATTGTGCACAAACCTTAACATTTTTTGTCAACCGAATAAAGTATGTTATTATCTTGTGCCAAGAAATGTTACACCCAAACAACCTTTAGCAGTTAATCTGTGGTTTAACAGAAAGGTTAATCGCATAACAACATGTCTGGCTCACATTTCTCCCCCAAAAATTGAAATACAATTAAAAAAAAATAATATACAACAAAGCCCTAGATTTTAACTGCAAATACCAGCCCACACAAGACCCCCCCCCCTTTTTAAATATGCACTGTAAAAAATTGCTGTTAAAAAACGGGCAATTTCCAAGAGATAGTTTAATCCTGTAGATTAACAGACCAAGGTTAATCCATTTTTGTAAATATGCAGCATTTAACGGTACACCTGTTGGCGCCTGAAAAAAAATAGTCTTGCACTTTGAAAAGCAGCATGTGGGGATTTTTAACACATCCCAATTTTCTTCAAAACAGCGCAGTAATCAAGATCACGTCACAGCTCGTCTCTTCTCAGATAGCAAAAAAATCTGGTTTACCATAAAAAGGACGTAGTTCGGTTAAGATTTGGGTCGGTTTTGGTTAGCCACAAAGTTAAAAGCAACAAAAACTGCCAATAATAATATATTATGATATGATAGTAGGCTATTATTACTATCACGAAAACCCTTAGCAGACACATCAAAACCAATTTATCAATGAGGAATACAACAAGTAACTTTAAGAAGGCAAATATTTATATGGTATTATATTAGATAGAAATGTATATCATTAAAACGATTTTATATATTTTTTTTAAGTTCAAGTTTATTTATTTATATAGCGCTTTTCACAATGTGCATTGTTCCAAAGCAGCTTTACAGGAGCAAATAAGAAAACACAAAGGTAAAACACAGCACAGTGCATGGTGTTTATAGAACAAGCAAGATCATTCTAATAGATAATATCTAATAAATAAATAAATAGATGCAGTCTCCCGGTGAGCAAGCCAGCTCTGCCCTGCTGTGGCGAGGAACCCAAACTCCAATGATTGATTAATGGAGAAAAAAAAACCTCGGGAGAAACCAGGCTCGGGAGGGCCAGATCTCCTCTGATGTGTCATAGCTGCACACAGTGACCCCGACCAAAAGTCACCGAGCAAACATCCACGAGGAAGAGGGAGAGCCCACCGCCAGCGACCCAGGTAATCCCATCTGCCGAAACCGTGCACGTCCAACCCGGTCCCACTCCACGATCGACACCAGAAAACAGAGGAACAACCAGGGAAAATAGTAATGTCTTATTGTAACTTTATTCCTCTGCACAAAACAAGACCAAACCAGACCCACACAGCCCCAACTAATAAAATCCCCACAACCAACGAGCTCAATCTCTAGTTCGGGATGGGCATATGACGTCCATCTGGTCCTGGCGGAATATCTCCCTACCTCGGAGGCAGAAAGAGAATAATTAGCGTAGCTGCTGTTCATTTACTATGCATTAGTGAAAGCTTGGCTGAAAAGATGTGTCTTAAATCTAGATTTAAATTGGGAGAGTGTGTCTGACCCTCGAATAGTATCGGGAAGGCTATTCCAGAGTTTACGTGCTACGTATGAGAAAGCTCTACCCCCTTTGGTAGATTTAGTTATTCTAGGTGTTATCAAAAGTCCGGGGTTTTGAGATCTTAGAGAGCGTGATGGGTTGTAATGTGATTGAAGCTCTGTAGGGGCTAAACCCTTTAAGGCTTTATAAGTAATTAAAAGAACTTTAAAATCAATACAATAATACATTTTTTTTATATTATTTGTATTGGTGTTTTTTTCGTTATGTGTATGTGTTTGTCTTTGACAGAGTAAAATGAAGAAAAAAAAACAGGAACAGCAGACTCATCTCCAGTCAAAGACAGACTCACTGAGGCCACCAAAATGGAAAACAAAGTAAGTCTGTATATTATTTAATTAACTTTTTTCTAACAGGTCATTGTAGTTTTGTATAATTTCAACTGAATCTGTAACAATTTGAAAATGATATGTTTCTAATTGGTCTTGTATGTACTGTAATTTGCCTAATATCAGTATTAGATCCAAAAGCATGTTGTAGTAATTTGGCTTAATGCAGACATCATGTTTTCAAACATTCCAGTTACTTGATCTTGGATTATTTGGTGGAGTGGATGTGAAGACACAGTCTGGTGAATGAAGCTGGCAATAAAAAAACCCAGGCCAAAAACTGTGAACTGGAGAGGTGTACATGGGAAAATAGGATTCCCAATTTGCTTGTGATTGGTAAATGCTTAGATTAAGCAGCCTGGAACTCTTAAATCTACACAAAAAAAATAATGTATTAAATGTAAAACTCTTAGGCCTGATGGTGTATTGTAGTGTAAAATGTCTCTATTTATTATGCATTTTATTTATTCATATTTTGACTTTTTTTGTATTCTTTTATTCTAGAGGCAGTAAGAAATCCTTCACGGTCACAGATGACTGAGCTATAGGTCAAAAAAATTACTAAACTTGGGTTTCATCTAACTGTTTTCATCTTTTACAGGGTTGCTTGTAACCTATTTTTCCAATACATATTGGCACATCTTCATACATACTTTTTGTCTTTAATTTCTCTTGTTTGTTTATTGGTTTCTGTTATTACATGTTTTATGCACTAAATCGTTTACATTGTTTTATTTTAATCCTTAATATATGAATTTAGTGCTTAGTTTATTGTTGCTGTGTCTTTTGTATTGTCTTACTATTTACAGTATTTGTTGCTTTTAGTTTATTGTTTGACATTATTTGTTGCGTAGTTTCCATTGTATTTGTATGTTTCTGTTGAATTGTGTGACTTTGTTGCTTTTTTATGTTTTCTAAATGATAATGTGATTGTTTTTTTGGCACCTCTTTTGACATTGTATTTATTTTTGTTGCATTTGAGTAGATTTTATAGTCAGCATCAATTAAACACAATACTTGCATTTGCTTGTTTTTTTTTTTTTACAATTATTCAATATGTTATTAAATATTGGGCCAGTTGTGGTGGCACTATGGCCCATTTCTGGGAGAAATAAGGTATTTATTTACTATGTGGGCAGTAGAGTAAATATAGAATAACATAGCCATTACTGTGAAATTACAGTACAGCCATAAAACAGAAAAATGTATTAAACTGTATAATTAGGGTAAATCGCTGCCATTACTTAACTGTGGAATTACAGCACAACTGTTAAATGAAAAACGGCTGCAAACCTGTAAATTACAGTAAATGGTTGGAACCACTGCTGCCAGTACTTTACTGTGAAATTACAATACAGCCATAAAACATAAAACTGTACTTGAACTCTACAATTGCGGTAAATAGCTGCCAGTACTTTACTGTGGAATTACAGCACAACTGTAAAATGAAAAAAACAGTTGCAAAGCTGTAAAATTACAGTAAATGGCTGGAACCGCTGCTGCCAGTACTTTACTGTAAATTTACAGGGAAATTGTTTACAGTGTGTTTCAAAGGTATAAATGGATAAATACTTGCACTTGTTTAACACAAACAACATAATACAAATACACAAACGGTTAAGATAACACTCAGCACACTCAGCAGCTTTGTCTTGATAGCTTTTTTCTTCAAAACGGAGGATTGAATGTCTTACAAAAATGTTCACGGAGCTTTTAAAAAACATTTATTCCAAAAGTTTTCATTGTTTTGACAGGTAAAAGTCAAAACAATGTCGGTGTATGCACGAGCACGTGAGAGAAAGCATGCATGTTCTCTGCCAAGTTACATGCGAAAAAATGATGTTGGATTACTTCTTCAATTGTCAGTCACGCAATAATGTTACACGCAGGCATTTCCACGTGTGAAAGCGGGGGAGAGGTCATGTGGCTCACCTCACTGCGCCCTTAATACACCCAACATGCCATAATACAATATCTTGCTATGAAGATATGTCAACGCACAAGTGACAAGATTTCGGGACTACAAGCACTGCTTGCTCACCATCTTTGCTGCCTGAACCTCCTGCAAGAACTAGGTCTTCATTCTCGGACCAGATTTAGTAGAAGCACGCAACTAGTCTCCCCAACACTTGGTGCAGTTTATTGCACTACAACCATTTGTTTTTTAAGATAAACATAGAAATCACCTTTTGACCATCAGGGCGATGTTCCAAGATGTACATGATGTTACATGAAAACTATGGATGTAAGACTTTAATATCATGTTTTTAGTTTTGTTTCTTCATTAGTTTTTAATGGTTGTTTTGTTACTTACCAGGGAACACGTTTTTAATAATAATAAAATAATAATTTTTCAGAGGCTTGGGGGTGGTGACGTTGATATCAAGCAGCCGTAGTCAGTTTACAGCTTTTTTATAGTAGTCAGTTAGCTTTTTACTCTGGCGATTGTATTTTGGCTTCAAATGCTGTGTTAATTTGTAAAGGTTATTGTGGTGTATTGGGAAAATGTGTTTGTAACTAAGCTTTTATTCATTGGCACCCGACCTTAGGAGCCAGTATTTAAGTCATGTGATGAATTCTTGTCTGTGACGCATGTATCTACCTTAATTGTCTTTGACGTGTGTATCTACCTGAGTAAAGCGTGCATGATGGCATTTGCTTGCGTGTTGCCTCGTTAATACACAACATGAACTGGCGAAGAGGATAAGTTATATGAAGGAACATTGCAAATCGGAAGACTGGATGACTATAAACCAGAAAATGATATATTGAACGAGTGGAACGATTCATGATTCCTAAAGATGTGGATGATACAAAGCAAGTAGCAACAGTGCTTATATAAATGCTATGGGAGCATCTACTTTTGGATTTTTGCGGAATTTCCAAGATCGATTTAGCTCATGACATATCAGCAGGTCTTGCTTGATGATGACTCCAAGAAATATACAACAATTAATACACACTTTCATTTTATGAAAGACCTGAAAGTTGTTGTGTATTTGGATGATTTGTTGATCGTGGGTAAAGATGACAGGAACATCTGGTAACCCTTTGCCTTGTTTTACAGCGTCTACAAGATTAAGGATTAAAGAGTAAAAAACTGTAAGTGTGAGTGGAGCCAGACACGAATTGAATATCTAGGCCATGCTATAGATGGAAGAGGAGTGTATCCAAAAAAGGATAAAGTATGGGCTATCCAGGATGCACCAGCACCTAGAATAGTGAAATCACAGATCTTATCTTTTGTGATCTTCCCAAAGTCTACAGAAAAAATGCAAAGGTTTCCGGTCAAGGGAACCAGTGCAACGCTAAACTTCCGGGTTGGCCCACAAAAATATGTCATCTGTGCACCACTCCATTAGTTCTAACAAAGAATGTTGCTTGATGAAAGGCACCCCTCATTTCAGCACTGGTAACCCAAATACTCAAAATAATTTAACAGATTAATAAATGTAAACTTGATTTTATAAAAAAATTCTACTCACATAAATATTTTAAGTTCCTTGTTACGCCCTATGGCTCGAAAAGGACGCAACAAAAACGGGGACACACAAGAAAGTGCAAATAATGTATAGAATTTATTAACGAAATGAAATTATACGTAAGAAAAACAATAACGCCTGAAATAGTCAGGAGTCAGTGGGGAAGTGTATGAATGAAGGTGTAATGAGGCTGAAGGTGTAATGAAGCTTTATGTTGGTGTGGGTCAACCCGTTGTGGTTTATACAGACCACAACCCGTTGACATTTTTGAATTCTTTTCATTGTCCTAATCAAAGGCTCATTCGTTGGTCTTTGTTTTTACAGGCCTACTCCCTTGATATTCAACATATCCGAGGATCTGAGAATATTGTTGCTGATGCACTGTCTCGTGCTCCTTTGTAAACTAAATAATTACAAGTTTTGTGAAAATTCTGTTCTATGCTTGCAGGGTTTCTTGACAGACCCCTGTCTTAAGGGGTGGGGTGTGACGGCCCCTGCTTTATCGTTGCTCTAATAACTGATGGTTCCCGGATGGGTTTATTGAAGACACCTGCAGCTGATTTTCGGTCATGCCTTTAAAAAGGGCAATTTGCCATTGACCGGGAGCGCGGCCCTTTTGGACTTGGTTTTCTTTGTTTTGCTTGATTTGACTTTGGTTACGTTATACATTTAACATTTAGCTTCATTACACCTTCAGCCTCATTACACCTTCATTCATACACTTCCCCACTGACTCCTGACTATTTCAGGCGTTATTGTTTTTCTTACGTATAATTTCATTTCGTTAATAAATTCTATACATTATTTGCACTTTCTTGTGTGTCCCCGTTTTTGTTGCGTCCTTTTCGAGCCATAGGGCGTAACAAATGGGGGCTCGTCCTTCTTAGTCGTAGAATTATTTGATAGTGAAATTTCTTTGTTTCGTTGTATTTTGTTTGAAATATTGGTTTGGTCGTAACATTGGATAGAAAATTTTGTTTGAATAATTCGTTGCGTTACATTCTGTTTGCGGGGGCACCTGAATGTATTTGATCGCAGTTTGGAGTCACGGACAGGTAAGTCACTCTTGTGCAAATTTGTTTAATTTTACTTGGAATTTTTTTCCCGGTTAGGCTTAGCGGCCTGTTTCCTTCTGAGACATGTCGGTTTGTTGTTTTCATAGTTTGTGGTGAAAGCGGGTAGTAGCGGTTGTCTCGGGAGCACTTCCATGGTGTTGTGAATTGTCGCTGGTTTTACCAGTTGCAGTTCCACCCACTGGGTTTATGTGCTTAAATTCCCCCCGCCAGTAACTGCATGAAGATCAGGGTCTACTAAGTTAAAAAGATTATTTCTCTGAAAAGGTAGATAGCGGGAAGGTTCCGAGTGTTTGTTTGCACGGGAGTTACTTGCAGTTTGTGAAGTGTTTATGGCTGATGTTCAAAAATTTGTTATTTCACCTTCACATGTATTATTGACGAAATATACAAAGGAGCAACTTATTAGAGTTGCAGTTTTATCATATTAAAATCAATGATAAGAGATTTAATGCGAGTTCTATACAAATTGAGTTAAAAAATAAGTTGGTAGAAAAGGGAATTTTACCAGCTGAAATGGAACAATCTCAGGATGTACGGGCAAAAAGCGTATCTGCTTCACAGTCGGTTTTTACTTTTGACCAACAAAAAGAGTTGCTGTTATTGCAGATGGATCACGAAAGAATGAAACAACAATCGGAACGAGAAAAGTTTGAGCTAGAGAAGGCAAGAGTGGAGTTGGAAAATGTAAAACTCAAACTACTGCAAGAAAGTAAGATGAATATAGAGAGTTCAGTAGAATCTGGTGTTGGTGGAGGTTTTAAACTTCATCAAAGTTTGAAACTTGTACCTAAATTTAATGAACAAGACCCAGATGTTTTTTTTACTCTGTTTGAACGTGTTGCTGAAATACAAGGTTGGTCTAAGATAAATTGTGTGTCATTGTTACAGTGCGTTTTAATCGGTAAAGCACAACTTGCATTCGCTGCTCTAACTATTGACGAGTGTAAAGATTATGACACCGTTAAATAAAGACAATTAAGGTAGATACATGCGTCACAGACAAGAATTCATCACATGACTTAAATACTGGCTCCTAAGGTCGGGTGCCAATGAATAAAAGCTTAGTTACAAACACATTTATTCCAAAAGTTTTCATTGTTTTGACAGGTAAAAGTCAAAACAATGTCGGTGTATGCACGAGCACGTGAGAGAAAGCATGCATGTTCTCTGCCAAGTTACATGCGAAAAAATGATGTTGGATTACTTCTTCAATTGTCAGTCACGCAATAATGTTACACGCAGGCATTTCCACGTGTGAAAGCGGGGGAGAGGTCATGTGGCTCACCTCACTGCGCCCTTAATACACCCAACATGCCATAATACAATATCTTGCTATGAAGATATGTCAACGCACAAGTGACAAGATTTCGGGACTACAAGCACTGCTTGCTCACCATCTTTGCTGCCTGAACCTCCTGCAAGAACTAGGTCTTCATTCTCGGACCAGATTTAGTAGAAGCACGCTACTAGTCTCCCCAACACTTGGTGCAGTTTATTGCACTACAACCATTTGTTTTTTAAGATAAACATAGAAATCACCTTTTGACCATCAGGGCGATGTTCCAAGATGTACATGATGTTACATGAAAACTATGGATGTAAGACTTTAATATCATGTTTTTAGTTTTGTTTCTTCATTAGTTTTTAATGGTTGTTTTGTTACTTACCAGGGAACACGTTTTTAATAATAATAAAATAATAATTTTTCAGAGGCTTGGGGGTGGTGACGTTGATATCAAGCAGCCGTAGTCAGTTTACAGCTTTATTATAGTAGTCAGTTAGCTTTTTACTCTGGCGATTGTATTTTGGCTTCAAATGCTGTGTTAATTTGTAAAGGTTATTGTGGTGTATTGGGAAAATGTGTTTGTAACTAAGCTTTTATTCATTTGGCACCCGACCTTAGGAGCCAGTATTTAAGTCATGTGATGAATTCTTGTCTGTGACGCATGTATCTACCTTAATTGTCTTTGACGTGTGTATCTACCTGAGTAAAGCGTGCATGATGGCATTTGCTTGCGTGTTGCCTCGTTAATACACAACATGAACTGGCGAAGAGGATAAGTTATATGAAGGAACATTGCAAATCGGAAGACTGGATGACTATAAACCAGAAAATGATATATTGAACGAGTGGAACGATTCATGATTCCTAAAGATGTGGATGATACAAAGCAAGTAGCAACAGTGCTTATATAAATGCTATGGGAGCATCTACTTTTGGATTTTTGCGGAATTTCCAAGATCGATTTAGCTCATGACATATCAGCAGGTCTTGCTTGATGATGACTCCAAGAAATATACAACAATTAATACACACTTTCATTTTATGAAAGACCTGAAAGTTGTTGTGTATTTGGATGATTTGTTGATCGTGGGTAAAGATGAACAGGAACATCTGGTAACCCTTTGCCTTGTTTTACAGCGTCTACAAGATTAAGGATTAAAGAGTAAAAAACTGTAAGTGTGAGTGGAGCCAGACACGAATTGAATATCTAGGCCATGCTATAGATGGAAGAGGAGTGTATCCAAAAAAGGATAAAGTATGGGCTATCCAGGATGCACCAGCACCTAGAATAGTGAAATCACAGATCTTATCTTTTGTGATCTTCCCAAAGTCTACAGAAAAAATGCAAAGGTTTCCGGTCAAGGGAACCAGTGCAACGCTAAACTTCCGGGTTGGCCTACAAAAATATGTCATCTGTGCACCACTCCATTAGTTCTAACAAAGAATGTTGCTTGATGAAAGGCACCCCTCATTTCAGCACTGGTAACCCAAATACTCAAAATAATTTAACAGATTAATAAATGTAAACTTGATTTTATAAAAAAATTCTACTCACATAAATATTTTAAGTTCCTAAAACCCATTCTTACTTTTTAGTAAAGAATAATGATTATTTTTGATTAACAAAAAATTTACTTCCTCCCTTTTCCTCCCTACTTTTGGCACAATAGGCCTTTTTCACGCTTCCTGGTCTTTGACTTCCGCACTGTTCGACGCAGGGTAAACAATATTCCAGTTAAAGCAGTATCCAAGTCTAACAAGAGTGTCTAGATGAAATGTCTTCGTATAAATAATGTAATCAAGTTTAATATCTTATTACCGTCTGTTTAATGTTAAGATCGTACACCTCGCAGCTAAGAGGGGGCTCTTGTACTGCTGTTTTGGTCTTAATCTAAGGTTTGTCCTGTTTACAGGACAGCAACCTGATGATACTTGCTGAGTTATATATAATAAATCCAGTTATAATGTTCTCTGTCTCATTTTAGTCTTCATGTCTGTCTGGTTTGGTCCTGCATTATATCGATAAAATAAACGTTACAGTAAAGGCAGAGTGTTGTGCTGGAAAGATGTGCTTGTGACATTATATAAAAAATATTTTAATAATGTAAAATATATAATATCAGATGTTTTACTCGTTTTACCTAAGCTTATATAGCGACATTATTTAGAACACTGGTAACTGGTTGTTTCAAAATTGAGTAGGCTATAGGCCAAACTGTGCTAATGCCAGTTCTGAGATCAGTCTCTTCCTGCTCGTTTTGGGTTCAATGTTTCATTATAAAGTGTTTGAATATCTATTTGCAGAGTTTTATTAAAGGGACACAGTATACAAAGCCAAACAATGAGCAAATATTTTTTGTAAATCATTTATTTTCTTTGTCAATTTTTTTATTACATACATGTTCCCTTTATATTCATATATCCATACATAAAAATCATAAGCAATCAAACATTCTAAATCTATCAAACAAGGAAAGGCATCAATCAAAAACATAAATCCAAGGAGCAGGCAAGGTCATAAACAAATAATCCAAGACAATCATTGTATAAGAAAGTACAGCAGTGGAAATAGATCTACTCACTTATTTTTGCTCTCAAAATGCATTTACCTGACTCTGATGTTTAAATTGACTGAAATATTCAATCTGATGGTGCATTTAATTTAATATATGGTAAATGATGACTTAAACACATCCGGTGACATCAATTGTATATATATATTTAAGTATGTTGCATTTCATGTAATGAAAAATTTGGCTCAACATTTTTTCCTTTACCTAAAGTAATGAATACACTTAGCATTTATATTAAATGTAAAAGGAAAACAGAAATTTAGATAGTTAGGTTAGTAATTGATATATATTTACTTTTGATTTACACATAAGGAATACTTACTGATTTATTCTAAAGAAACATTAATATAAGAAACACAAATCTGATGGGTTGAATTGGTTTTCATCTTCAAACCGCTTCAGCTCTTTAAGGCTGTTTAACATTGATGGTCATGAACCCATGGAGAACTCTATGCAGGTTTGTCAATACTAAACTAGCATGGAGCATCATGGGACCTGTCATCCTTGGAGTGAACCGAAAGGGGATCCCAATGGTCTTTCCAGGCTGCACGTTCACTCTTTAAGACAGAGGAATAGAATATTTATGGAATGAATGAAAAACTATACATGGATTTTGTACAGGTACACAGTTTGGAATGTTAATCAGATCCTGTAACTAAGAACAATTTGCATGTAACTGCAACACAAACGCAATGTTATCATAAATGTTGACATTCAAGTGTGCACTGCAATAAAACCAAAGTTCAGTATAAAAGCAAGTTCATAAAGAAACACAAACGTCAATTTGGTGAATTGACTTTCATGAATCAAAATATCAGTACATCAACTCTTTGTGTATGACGCCGTTCCCTGATTACAAACAATGTATGTGACACAGTATGCACGTAACCATATTGCAGTTTCTGGCATGTGATCGTGACACAACTGACAAACACTTATCATAGTTCTCACAGAAGAAGTACACTAACATGATAATAATAAAACACCCAATTTACCTGATTTGATCCCTCAAGATTCCTGAACTTGTAACCGTGAGCTCTCCATCCACTGGAATGGTGAAGGGGCTTTTGAAGATCACCGTGGCAACTTGCTGCATGTTAGCGATGACAGAGTTTTCGTTTTCGATCTGGAAGAATGCACGTGATCTTAATAAATTGTTATTAATTGTCTACTTTTCATTTGATTATAAACAATTTTATTCTCTCTTTTATACTCTCTATTATAATGCTGTAACACAAGGGTTTGTGTAGACATTACTATTTTCATCGGTCACAGAAAGAAACCACTACACTGAACCTTTGTCCATCATACCTGTATATTGAGAGTAGGGCTGATGATGTTAAACTCTTTAGAAGCCAGTGTTCTCTCTCCAGTCTCTATGTCCTCTATAACCACAGCCAGGTTAACCAATTCCTCCCTCTGAGAATACTCACTGAAGGAAATCTTGTATTCAAAAGTCTGAGCTAGTGAAATAAAGAATCAGTCAGTTATAATCAAACCCTTATATATCGTGGGTCTGCATGGAGGACACACCAGTTATCTGGTGATTATTAGTGATTTTTTTTGTAAAATGTTGATATTGGATATTTAAATATGTATAATCAATATAGATGATAAATTGTGGACTACCCATATTTTTATGGGATCCGATTTGGTTCATATTATCAAATAAATATATTACGATGCACAAACACATGTCGTTTTTATGAATTCACATATCAATAGAATAAAATCCACAAATGTATGTAATATTTAGATTTTTAATACTGGCCACATATTGGTTCTTCTCTGGATAAATTATCATTAATCTCTCTAGCACCACCAACAACTTGAAGCTCAGATTAGTTTAGTAAAGTGAATTAAATTCAATTTATACTAGATTGTCTGCAGTCATGAACTGTCTTGTACTTGGCCACTGAACTGTAGCGTATTCACATTAAAGCATAAATGGGATTGATGTTGAATTCCTACTATCATGACGAACGATCTTCAGTTCCTCATAAGCCTCCCAGAAGGTTCCGGTGGGATTACGATTGTACTCTTTCTTCTGTGCGTTGATGTGCACTTTGAGCTTTTTGTCTTTGCTCCAAGTATTGTTAATTACAACTTTGAATAAAACATTTTGTCCGACTACAGGGGTCTCCAGAAGGGTCAGGGAAACAGCTATACGATTTGGAACTATATCAAAGACATGACAAATAAAACATTACATCACAGAACACAGTAGACAAACAAGTTATGTTTACATTTATTAAAATGCTGTTAATTGCTGTTAAGTCAGTCAAACTTACTGGAACTTGCTGTATCACCACATCTACTTGCTGGAAAAATATAGATATTTAAAAATTACTCTAGAGTTCAGTAAAATACATTTCTTCATCGGTTTTATTTGTAAATATTAATTTATATTTTTTAAATGTCAATTAAATATTCTCGGGATGCAAAGCTAAAATGTATTTTAATTTAATAAAAGAAGTTGGTAGATAAAATGTTACGAGAATACTTCTACAAATTCTGGGCAAATGATGACTACACTGACGACGCTAAAATATATGTTTGGTTGAGCGGTAATGTATTTTGGTTGTAGTGTTATAGACAGACAGACAGAGAGACAGACAGAGACAGACAGACAGACAGACAGACAGACAGACAGACAGACAGACGACAGACACAGAGACAGAGACGTATGGTGGAACAATTGTTTTTATAAAGTTAATTTGTCTAACAGATACTCAGAAAAGCACAAGTGACTTACCAGTGGAGCAAGTAATTTGGGATTGAACTGGTCTTTCATCTAAAAAAAAACAATACAATTTGGTGATTTTGGTGGTGATGGGAAAACAGTAAGTCATCTTCTTTGGTACAAAAATATTTCAAAAACTGCAGGGGCAAATGTTGACAAAGAAGATATTGAATCAACAAAAGTTATTTGATAAACAAAACATGTTTAGATTTTTTAGCCACATTTTCACAAGATATTCACAATAATTTAAGTTTGTGAATTTATGTACAGAGATGTAGCCTTGTGAGCAAGCATTCTGTTTCTACAATAAATAATAAATTAATGTTTTCTGGTTTTGATTGACAATTGGAAGTAATTGAATCATTATTAAAACATCATAAACAAATCAGTTTACAACTACCTTTATGCATTTAGTGTCAAAAAGTTATCAAAGGTTTGATGAATTTTTCTTGGTAAGCAAAAAAACATCTTTGGATAAGCATCATAATCTGAAGGCATTCTGGAGGGCACCGTAAGACATTCATAATTGGATCAGGTAAGCAACATGGTTTGAAAAGTGACACAAGATATGTAATATACAATAATAAGAAAAACCAACATAACACCATACAGTCTCCAGTCTGACATCCTATTTTGCCAAAAAATACTGAATTTATTAATGTGAGTTAAATATGGTTCACTATTTTAGGCAGGTATTTTGTTAGAATCCCTTTTTATTTATGCAGTTATAACTGTTTTATAATGCATTTGTAAATTACTTATTAATCATTAATGAACACATTTACAAATGCTTTATAAAGGGAACCTTAATGTAAAGTGTTACCAAAATATTTATAAGAAGTGAATAAGGGCACTTACACTTTTGAACGGTGATGTATTTTGAATGCTTTACCACATTGGCAAACTGCTATTCATACCATATCTTACACAGTTTTACTTCTGAAGTAAATGTACCATGCTTAAAATATATTTGAATTTAGTTTTATTAGAAAACTCTTGTGGTGTAAGAATTGGCCTTATTAAATTCATTTGTCGAACAGATTCTCAGAAAAGCAAAAATGACTAAACTTTTACAAGTGGATAAGTTGTTGTTTAATCTAAATAAGAAAAAAATACAATTTGGTTATTTTTTTGTGATGTTATGAACACAGCAAGCCACTTTTTCCTGCTCTCTTACCTGTCTCAGTTTTATATTGTGAGGTGAGATCTAACATTTGCGTGGATCCTGGATGCTTGGTGCAGATCAGGGATCCAACTCGTTTGGTATCAGTCATAGATTCCAAAAGCTCTCCATCACGCATAATCATTGTATGCACATCAGCATTCACTTCAGCGTAGACAAATGGTACATCATACTGTGCATCATACTTCTTCTCACGTATGGCCCTTCACAGAAGCAGGGCCACATCTAAACCATCCTGTAACAGAATGGGATTCTTTATTTGAATTATTCTTTATGAGGATTTACATTTAAGCAAACCTTAAACTTCCTGCAGAAAAACGACAGCATGGCTAGTCACTAGCACTCGTTGTGTCTACAGCGCGAAAAAGCATGGTACAAAACAGGGTGATGGAATTTTTACTAGGGAACACATGGACTGATAGAAGTATATGCCAAATTCAATGTCAACTTTCAACTGCATGGCGTTAGCTTTAACGCATTACACTGTTACAATAACAAGAGTGCATTTGTCAACACAGTTTGAATTTGAAGTCAAAGTCAAAAAGAAAAGAAAAGAAAAGCAAGTGAAAACAAGAGGTAAGATTCAGAATTAAATTTTTATTTGATTTAACTACAAACATGATATTGAGTAACTCCGTTTATTGAACGTTTCATAAAAATCAATGACTGACCTGCGCTGGTCACCTGGGGTGTGGGGTCAAGAACCTGCCAACCATCAAACTCATGTCCCAGATCAGGCCTCTTCATCCAGGACTCTACCCACACATGGAAGTTCCTGAAAAAAACATTGGAAAAACATGACTGACAACTGCATTTCAGGGACGTAAATTTAACAACTGTTTTTATGTTTACCCATTCACCATTTAGCTTCCTACAATATGTGACCCCCTGCTGGTATAAATTGATTCGCAATGAGCAAATTTTACAAAATGAGTTATGAGTTCACTTATGGGTTAATTTCCCATTTTCTATTAAAAAACCTTAAAATATTATGGGTTGGAATCTATCAAAAAAGAAAAAGCGACTTCGGTTTGAAGTTGATAGAATCAGCTAAATCAGTTTTGAGAAAGTTTTTTTGAACGTTCCAAAACAAATGTAATCATTATTTAAAACCACTGAAATTACCAACATATTTGGCACACACAAAGTCAAAACCACTATCTATAGGAAAAATAGATGTTCTTTTTTATTTCTCTTATTGTTTGTTTGAGACACACAGCGTTAAGAATTAAAGTAGCCTACTGCAATGCAAGCATCTAATATAATGATATACATCCGATATTTCCCCCAACAGTTAAGCAAACATTCACTTACGACATAACAGAAGGTATGGCTATGTACATTTTATACATTTACATTTAGTCATTTAGCAGACGCTTTTATCCAAAGCGACTTACAAAGAGTTAAGGGAGCAATAAGCGATATGTCATACAGGAGCAATAGTATGTAGGTGCCAATACAAAGTTACTAGTTTCAACAAAAGCTAGACCACTTCCTGTTGAGAGAAAGGGTACGTTTTTTTTTTTTCATTTGTCTGTCAAGTATTCACAGAAGAGATGGGTTTTAAGTCGTTTCTTTAATGTTGTGAGAGATGTGGTTGAATGACTGAGTTAGGAAGAATTTTCAACCATGAAGGAGCTGTGAATGAGAACGAGCGGGAAAGCGATGTACTGCCCTTGTGGGAAGGCAATAAAAGACGCCGCTGGTTTGCTGAAGGCAGGGATCTTGATGGGGTGTAGGAGTGCAGGAGGGTGTGATAGTAAGCCGGTGCAGATCCAGTGATAGTCCTGTAGGTAAGCATTAGTGATTTAGTGATTTAGTGACCGAGGATTTAGATTCTGCCTTGGCTAGCTGCAGTGCCTCTGTGACCGATAGCAATGCAGTATCGGTGGAGTGGTTTGTTTTGAAGCCAGACTGCTTGTCATCCAGTAACTTGTTCTGGGATAGGTAGGAAGACACCTGGTTGAAAGCTGCTTTTTCCAGTGATTTTGCAATAAATGGGAGGAGAGAGATAGGTCTGTAACTGTCGGGAGTAGAGGGGTCCAATGCAGGTTTTTTCAGTAAATAAGAATTTCATGCATTATTAAAGCAAGGGAAAGATTTGGGAAGGCACACCTCTCAGAAAATGTACAAAAAATATATTTAATGTATAAATGACTATTTGGAGCATTGAGGTCACTAGACATGGGCTTAATTTACTTATTTTTGTAAAAAACTCAAATTCTACCAAAATTTAATTTTTAATTTCTTTTGCCCGTTACTAGAAATTAAACAGATTCATTATGATTGCATATTTGTGGCATATTTTAAAAAGAGAAGTAATATTTTCAGGATGTTACTCACCAGATTGAGTCCTGCGTGTGAGATTCTAACTTTTCCCCACGCTCTGAGTAATGTTCCTCAATCACCAAGTTTCCATTTGTGTCGTGGGCAGAGTTATAGTTGGTGACCACACGAGTTGGAATGCCAAGTGCCCTCATTACTGTTAGAAAGACAAAAAATACATTTGCAATTCAAAACCTACCGCAAGAATGCTGTTCATGCATAACAGTTTGTTTTCATCAATATCCAATTGAATAGTTAACAAAGAAAAGAAAAGCATACCGATTATTGAGTGACTTTTTTTATCATGATATAAACGAAACATCTGACTGAAGAATAGTGATTGACCAATCAGAATCAAGCATTACTAAACGGATGCTTTTTTCATACCTGTGCACATGACAGCAGCAAACACCCAGCACTGGCCATATTTAACAGGGCTGAATTGTGATTCTGACCATTTCCAGAGGATTTCTGCACTTCTGACCCAATTTGATGGGGTAACACCATCATTGAATTCACCTGACCATTTTCCCATGAGCACACCCCTATCTCCATCATCACAGTTTATCTGTTTAAAGAAGGCAAGAGACAATAATGAGTTAGAACTGAGGTGGACAGAGGTGGAGATGAGATGACATCCTCACCATCGCTGAGATCACTCTGCTAATGTGGACTGGACTGGCACGGTCCTTTAAATCTCTACTTGCGTCCGCTAGATGGTCGGGACTCAACTGCAGCAGTTTCATACAAATGTCCAATATCCCCTTTTCATACTGTGAAAATGTACCATTTAAAATGAATCAAAACAAAGTTCAGCCCAAATCATTCAATTAATTAAAAGCATTAAATTATAAACTCTCAGCACATGAAAATAAAGAATAATAACGTATACATTAATATAAATATTACATTAAAGTTGCTATCAGTTTTATTCCATCATGTGTTCATTTTTGCGAACTGATTTTATATACTTGTTAAATTTCTTGTTAACACGTGAATGTTAACACGTGAAACTTTGAAACGTTTGTCCCGTTTAAATTTTTTGCAAATTAATCTTTTTTTCGGAATTTGGGAGAAATGTTGACACCAGTTCAGATAAGGAAACAAAAATGATCATTTTACTTAAACATGTACCTAGACATAATAAATAAAAATTGGAGTTGTCTCATAACTTTTTCTGTGGTTGTATATTCTATTCTATTCTAAAATAAAAATATTAGTAAATTTAGCGCAATATATATATACATACTGCAATATTTTTTACTATGTGGGAAAGAACAAACTGTCTCTCACCTGATCAAAATACCATAGACTCCCCAAAGGGTTATCCAGTGTACCTCTAAACAGCAGTCCAACATCTCTCATTACATATTCATCTCTCTGCTCCTCAGAGTTCAGGAACACAGAATCACCTGCATAAAAACACAAAAGTTTGTGTGTCCTCGCATGATCTTAGTATAACTATAACAAGTGAAAACAGTCTTTAACACACCCTCTGTTGAATAAAACATTCCTATCCAATAAAATATTTAAGAACCTGACATTAATAAAACATTTATTCTTTATAAAATGGCCAAATAATAAGTATCTTGGTTTTTAGATTTAAATGGATCTCAGTGCTCATTTTCTCTCATTTTAAATGACATGTATTAAACATATTGAGGCTCGCTTGGATAGCAGCTGGGGCCCCCTTGAGGGCCATGATACCCACCCACCCCCTCCCGTCGATTGAGAACCACTGCTTAAACGTATGGCCACATTCAAATTAATATTATTTAAAAAGTTATAATTCTAAACATCCAGGCTCACCTTCACACCAGGGGTTACAGAGAAGAGAGAAATGACCGAGCAAGTGGGTCCTCACACTCATGTGGGTCTCGACTTTCAGGCTGAGGGTGTAAACCCCCACAGAAGCAGATGCGGGGCTGAACAGCAAAACTGATACTGAGTTTGAGACAGCTATGCCACACTCCATAGTAGCACTCCACTGAGTT
The DNA here is from genome assembly GCA_006030095.1 of Triplophysa siluroides. NCBI lineage: Eukaryota > Metazoa > Chordata > Actinopteri > Cypriniformes > Nemacheilidae > Triplophysa > Triplophysa siluroides. The sequence goes on along the minus strand of VCII01000203.1, from coordinate 3,134,894 downwards.
GTACATAGTTGTTTGGTCAAGACTGGCAGTTCGTCAATCAGCGAGCCTTCATAAGGGAGATTATGAGAGGCGGATTGGTTAAGAAGAACATATTTAGAATAAATGTATAGCATGTAAGTCACTTTGGATAAAAGCGTCTGCCAAATGCATGAAAGTAAATGTAAATGTAAAAAAGGGCACCAACAGTTGGGTCCCCATAGAACATACTGCATTTATTTTCCTCCATTGAATTTTCTACTGAACTAGCAATAATGCCCACAGGTGACAAATAATTTTGCAGAAGCCATATACCATTGGTTTAAACTTTCAGCAAAAAAAAGTGTGGGAGAAGTGGTTGTTCCACAGTAACTAAAAACTCCATTGCACCAAGTATACTGTATAAAATGAAAGTTAACTTAATAAAGAAACGCAACCTCTTGTGCTTGTTGAGGAGATGCTGCAAACTTGATTGCCTGGTTTCTAAACAATGCAGATAACCTTTTCTGAAAGAATTAAGGGATAGGTCACAATGTCACCCTAGGTATCATTGGCATTCCACGTTATAGCTAAAAGGAATGCTGCCTTTAATAAAAGGCACTTTATGTAACACTGCCCAATAGGTTCGAAAGAGTGCTATTTTAGAGATCTTAAAACCAGACTGAGGTCACATGGGGGCACCCTAATGGCCTAGGCAGAGCGCAAACACTTAGCCCCCTTAAATAGCGAGTGATTTACTAATGTGATCCCAATGGATCATTCTGTGCAGAATTTGCAGCAACATCCACCCTTAAAGGCAGGGTGGGTGATCCTGTCCAGAATTTTTTTTGTCATGTTGGTTGGAAATCCTGATAGCAATCAAGAAGTATAGCGGTCAAATAATATTTTTTTAATTGTATATAGTCTGTGAAACGCTTTGACTGGTCATGTGTACATTTTCAGCCAACGTATTTTGCATACCACTGCGCACCCTGTTCATGCAGACATCATACGTCATCAGCGCGCTCACGTCCGTTGTGTCAATTTACCGAGAATAAGCGACAATCATCAACATTCAAACTTTCCTGCGGAACTGACAAAAAGTAAATCTACAAAATGAAAGTCCGTTTTTGAAAAAGCAGTGATGAAAAAATGTCTTGATCATGAAAAAAAACTCTTGAGAAGAATTTAATGGATTTAGTTTGTGATTCGTTACGTGGATTTACAAAATACATTCATGTGTTCGGAGGAGGCGTGGTTTTGGATAGCTAATCACATAGAGGGTGGGATTATAATTTCAGTGCTAGCAGTCTTAAATTAGCACTTTTCCAAATCAACCACCCCACCTTTAAGGTGGATGGCGCCTGGTACTCTCTTACTGCAGGCACAGAGCATTGCTCTGGAATCATCTCACATTGTGCATACCATTCAGTGAAATGATTTCACCTACAAGTAGGGCTGCACGAAAAAAATAAGAAAAAAACGCACACGATTCACAACAAGAAAATATGCGGGATCTGGGTTCACAGAAATTGTATCCAATCAAATTAAATGTACATCCGAAAAGTATTTTAGATTACCAAAGTCATTACTTGTAAATTGAATGTCATTTAAATAATTTAAACATTAATATAAACTGTACCAGGCAATTAAACAGCAATTGGTGATTCTCGTACTCTAAAAAAGCATAACTACAGTTATGCTCATGAGTTTCATACCTTGCAAAATTTGAATAATTTTAACAAAATAAGAGGGATCTACGTTCATAGAAATTGCATATTGATTTTATTTAGTACTTTCCTGAATATTTCACATAATACAAGTGTACATATAAGAATTTATACAAATTGCCACATAAAAAAAATACATAATCTTTATTGTCTGTTGTTACCTGAATGATCAACGACTGTTTTCGTGTTTTGTGAAAGTTGTTTGTGAGTTTCTTCTTTAAGTAATTTTTACAGGTACTGTAATTGTGAGTTTTTGTCTCACAGTTCTGACTTTTTCTCACAAATGTTTATAACACACAATTCTGAATTATTTTCTTAGAATTGTGGACTATATTGTCTAATGAGGGAAAACTGTTAAACTGACGTTGTTTAATATAATATGATATTATTCGTATGATATAATATTATTAGTATTCCAAAGTATTCTAATTTATTCAGATTAAGTTACAAAATTTGTGTAATCTAATGAAATACAGTACAAATTACCTTCAAAAGCATATGTTTTGTAATCTATAGTGAAATACATTATAAAAGTCACTTCCCCAGCCCTGGCCATTGCTTTGGTTTTGTTTCCATACAATAAAAGTGAATGGGTACCTCTGTTTTTTGGTTACCAAAACTAATCTAAAGAATATTTAAAATATCTTCTTTTATGTTCTGCAGAAGAGTCAGACAGGTTTGAAATGACAAGAGGGTGAGTAAACAATGACAGAATTTCATTTTCATTTTTAGGGGAACTATCCCTTAAAAGCAAATGCAAAATGTTGCTTTTTATTGTCTGGCGGGTGTAGAGTTTAAATGGAGTTTGGAGGATCTGAAGGGCTGTTTCTATGCCCAACAGCCCTGGTAAATCTGATTTGGGATGAATGACTCAATACTGATTTTGGTGATATGCTAATGATTTCAGTAGTTCAGTTGTAGTATTTTTGTCCGTTTTTTTTCAAATTAATGTTTAGAAGGTTATATGTCATATTGGAGATATCAACTTAGTTTTTAAGTGGACCCTTTCTTAAAGGGATACTTCACCTAAAATAACTTGATAATTGTTTTGTTCTGCTGAACACAAAAGATACATTTTAAAGAAAGTATGAAAGCAAACAGTTCTGGGGCACTTTCGTATTTTTTCCTACTGTGATAGTCACAGAAAATCTGGTTTTAAGCATTCTTCCAAATATCTTTCTCTGTTTACAGATTTTGAACAACTTGAAGGTGAGGAAATGAAGACAGAATTTTCAATTTTGGGTGAAGTATCCCTTAAAGTGTTTTCTCATACAATTTTCCATTTGCATGCATACAGAACATTACCTTGAAAGAAATGAACTTGAAAGACCAGTTTATCCTTGTGTGGATTGAATGGCCGTCCATCAAAGCTCACCAGAATCTGAAAGGCCTGTCCTCTCCTCAGGACCAAAGTGCTGGAGCTCAGTCTGCCGGTCTTGTGGTTGAGCTGGTTTTTGGCCGACTGCAGCTCGACACTTTTAAACCTGAACTCTGCAATGAAATTAAACAAGTTTAATTAGATATAACTTTTAACCATTCTCTACAAAAAAAAATGTATTCTGTTTAAACGTCTCAATTCAGTTAATATTCTTTAAATGTAAGGAATGTCTGCAATACAAGTAACACATATATAAAATTGTGCAAACTGAAAAATGAATGTAACCAGTCACTAGAAGATTTTGAGTTGATGTCTGAATTATTTTTACAGTGTTGCGAATATAATTAGACCAAAAAATTTGCAACGGTTGTGGCAATGGATGTCTGTAACTCCAAATACAAAGAAAATCCTTGTGTGTGCAGGCAAATTTCGCATTTAAGCTCTTTCTGATTCTGATTGGAATGCTTTATGAAATGTCTTAATTGGTAAACAAGAAAACACTGATCAAATAAAAAGATATCTCCAAGTGTCAAACTCACCATCCATGAGATTCTGCTGCATTTTTATTTGCTGCTACTGTAAGATGTGATCCTTTGATGATTCTCTCTCTTTTTATAGGAGATTCTCCTGTCCCTCCCTCTTGAAGAAGCGTTACAGAAGTGGTCAAACCACATTCACAATATGATGAAAACATGCCAGATGATAGAGTCAAAGCAACCAACACCTTAGATGATTAGACAATCAAACATACTTGAGCATTGAGCATTTCAGGGGGTGGATACGGTATGTACATGTGTCCAGACAGAATATTGCACGTGCATTTTATCACACATTTACACAACAACAACACATAAATAAATCATCATGTCTTCATGCGATATGTCCGATCACCACTTATTTCATCCTCCCACCATGGGAGTGCTAAATATTTACTTTTACAGATTTTGAATAAAGTTTTGAACGTCCTCCCAATACATTGTTTCAAACCTGCCGGTTGATGAAACGGAAGTCAAATTTAAAGAAAGTGCATCTCACTGTAAAAATGATTCTGGGTCATAGTAGATTTCATTAAATGAATTGAGTAAACTTTACATGATACAACTGTGTTCTTGTTTTTGCTTTGTTTCTTTGCCAAAATTTTAGTTAAAATTATAGAAAAAAACTTGGAATTCTAAATGCACAAATTATGTTCAACCCACTTAAACTTGTGTAAAAAATCTTTACTTCATTTTTTCGACTACATTAATTATTTTAGTCATTTTTGTGAAAAAGTGATATTTTATGTGACTTGCAATGAAATTAACAACTTGATAGTGTTTATAATTCAGTTCTCTTTTAGATTTAGAAGAGATTCTGTTTGTATTTTTTTGTTTCGTGGTTACCATCGTTCAGAAGAGTGGTGCTTGTGCTTAGGTTATGTAAGAGCTAACAAACTTGTGATTCTTCACTCAGTGAACAGCAATGTTGCGAAGATCACACATGTTGTAAACAATAACAAATGTTAAACTGAAGTTAACAAAAAAACAGAAAGTTAACTCCAATGTGCAAATTAGTATTTAGTTTATGTAAATGTATCATGTGACATGTGCTCAAATAATTTATTCATGGAACATTGCGTTAAACATAGGCTTTATAGTAGGCTTCTTAAAAATATTTTGTGTAATATTGTTTATATATTTTTTTACGTAAATTTGTTTTAAAGTGTATCATTTACCTCTCTGCATTTAAAACAAGGTTTATAAAAGCTCTCCACACACCCATTGCCTTATCCTGTTTGTGTTCTGGTTGCGTTCTCTTTGGTTTCTGGTTCTTGGACTAATCTGTGGAGTTTAATTAAATTCTTTCTTTCCAGAATCTTCCTCTTCTTGTGCTTAACCTCAGTGTGTTTCGTATTTATTTAGTGCTACTGTAAGATGCTGGTCTTTTGAAAGTGAAAGTGACCTATTTGTCAGTTATGGTTACCCATCCAGTGAGTAGTGAACACACGCACAGCAAGTGGTGAACACACATACACCCGGAGCAGTGGGCAGCTATCACTGCAGCGCCCGGGGAGCAAGTAGGGGTAAGGTGCCTAGCTCAAGGGCACCTCAATCATTACCTGCAGGCCCTGAGGATCGAACCGGCAACCTTCTGGTCACGAGTCCGACTCTCTAACCATTAGGCCACGATTGCCCCCATTTGTTCATCCTCCCTCTTTTTACTGTATAGGATATTATCCCACCCCTCCCTTCTGAAAGAAATAAACATAAATGCATAGTGATAAAGTGCAACGTTTGGTCATGTGCCAGTGTTTAAGTAGTAGTGCTGGCTAACACGTGAAAACTCAGTAACGAAAAAGTCTCGATTAACCCTTTAGCAGGTGGACAGCACTTTTTTATTCTTACTTTTACTCTACAACATTTCATAACACTTACTTCACTTAAGAATTAAAAGGTAAAAACACAACATTTATTCTTGAAATCTAGTAGAGTAAAAATATGATAAATGCTTTGGAATGTAGTGAAGTAAAAACACTCTCATAAAGTAGAAATATTTAAAAAAGTGCTTGAGAGTAAAAATACTTAAGTAATGTCCACCTCTGTTTGAGAAACATCTGTGGTGAAATTTAAGTTGCAACCAATTTTTCACTCCATGCTGTAAAATAAATCAGAATGAAACTACAGTATTTCAGAAAATCAACAATGGCTTGCAAATGTAAACATTAAATAGGCAAAAAACGGTTAAAACTTAATTAATAAAAAATGTACAGGGTCACTTTCCATACGATTCTGCTGGATTTGTATTTATCTAAAAGCTTTTTGTGAAAGATTATCCCACCCTTCCCTTCTGAAGAAGTGCCACAGAAGTGGTCGAACCACATTCACTTATACCATAAAAAGATACCAGACAAAAGAGTGAATGCAACCAACACCTTCAAAAGTATTTGAGTATTGTGCATTTCAGAGAGGATACTGTAAGTACAGGGTCCAGATACAGAATTTTACATGTACATTTCATCACACATCTGGAACAATAGGTACAGAGAAAGAGAATTTAATAACAGAATAACTTTACAAAAAAACCCTCAATGTTATTATATATATAGAAATCCTATATATTTCGATATTAAGTCTCACTATTCAGTCTTATCCAAAGCATGCAGGGAACTCATCTTCAGCAATGTTACATTAACTTAACACACATAATTCACATAAATTGATTGAGACAATTGATTGAATATGATTCATCCTTATTACTGTAACGTGTTCAAGTGACATATCTACAGTAATCTGTTTTGACTAAACTACTTTAAGTAAATCCACCAAGATTTAGTAAAATTTTGTAAAATGAATTAATTGGAGGAAAAAAACACATTTTCACATTTTTTACAGTTCATTTTAGTTTTTCTCAAAATATTATTATGCGTTGCTCCAAATCATTCCTTTAAACTTTTTTAATACTCATCAATTAAAAAAATCTACACTGACACAAAATAAAAATAGTATTTCACTTCGGAACAACCATCATAGTAACTATTTGTTCAAAGTATTGTTTTTCCTTTAAATTACTGAAAAAAATGTAATATTGTTCTATATAATAAAATACTGTTACAATGTTTGAATTAATTAAAATGCAAATAATTTATGTGAGATTCACTTTTTAAAACTGTTCTCATATTTACATTTATGCATTTAGCAGAAGCTTTTATCCAAAGAAACATAAATTGCGTTTTACAACACATTTGTTTTTGAGTGCAATCCCTGGGATCAAACCCGTGACCTTGACTTTGCTAACACCATGCTCTAAGGAACAATTTATAACAGCCTGATTCATATAGATGTTCTTAGATTTCAGTTGAGGAATTTGGGAATTTTGTCATTTCCCTGTTCATTTTTATTAAAACTGTACCATTTTTCTTTACAGTGAAGTAGATGTATCAAAATATATCTTATCCATCCTTAAATCAATAACATCAGCCATTGTGGCCGTGTGTTACATCAGAGCAGATTCTTTCCCTGACATTTTCTCACAAATGTTTGTTTTCAACACGTGAAAATCATCAGTTGCAATGCAAACAAAATACAATAGATGGCGCGAGCCCGCTGTGTCCAGTTTACAGCTGCTTTAACAATTTATTGAAACACACTATGGACACAACTCTACCTCCTCTGTTTTCAACACACATTTAGGCTGAAAGGTACGGCGTAGTATTTAATTATTTAAAAATGCATAGTGATGATTTACCCTATCAAAAATGAAGTAATTGTTTATTATCTTTATCACTAAATGTGTCTGTATTTAATTATTCCTTTAATAGGTAATTTCTTATCCTTCATAGAAAACTGCTTATATGAAAATGACAGCAAAACATAATGTTAAGCAGTAGATACTTTTACTTGGGAATACTGTCACAGTCGTGCGACCGGCACGAAGGGAGATAGAACCCAAGCACAGGCAAGGTTGACGGGTTAATGAAAATAATAATTTTTCAAACACAAAACAAAGACCCACGATGGGGATAAAACAAGAAAACAGGATAATACAAGCTCAAAGTCAAACACGACAGAACATAGACTTACTGAAACTGGACTAAACTAGAACACACTTGACATTCACTATCACTAAAAAACTTACTAAGACTGACTTGACTTGATAATCCACCGAGCAGAAAATGACACAATGTCATACACGGGGTGCAAGCAATACGAACGAGCACAGGACAGCAGACACTAGGGCATTAAATAGGGAGACTAACAACGGATAATTAACATGGGACATGTGTAGGTAATGAAACACTGAAGGGAAGCTAACGAGGAAACGAGAGGGGCGGGGCCAAAGACGAGACATGAGAGAAACACATTATGTCGTGACCGACAATGTGTTTCTCTCCACACAAAATACGTGGTACTCATGATTCTGCCCCAAGACTAGAAAAACCTGAAAAGACTTGGCAGAACCATGACAAATGCACTAACTAGATTAGAATATCTCATTATTGAAGGATTATCGTTGTTTCTGTTTTATCCAGATAGCACAGGTACGTTTGTCAGATGTCTGAGACTGTAAATGACCCAAAGCTTAGTCAAATAAAATAAATCATCCATTGGAGGTTGGCCACATTCAAAAACAAGACATGCGCAGCTAATGGCCTTTCCGATATGAACTTGTTTTAGAAGGAGTTGTATTTAAATGCCAATGGTTTACCTTGTTGGACACAGTAGATGACATAAAAACATGTTAACCAAGAAGAATGGTGTATTCTTAATATGTACTCATGATGAATCATAAAAATTGGTTAGATGAATCAGAATTAAACATTTGTATCTACTGACAGATAGATTTCTATGTGAAACACACATCATTTCTGCCCTCTAGTGTCAATGATTGTATATGTAAAAGTATATGTTAATTTTCAGGGGTTAATAGTTCAAGTTTAAGTTCCTTTATTTATGTAGCACAATTTAAAACGGCAACAGGCTGACCAAAGTGCTGTACATGTGCAATAAAACTGAGGAATAAAATCATAGGTAATATTTAAAACACAATAGAAAATAAAACAAACACAGCAGACACCAACAATAAAAATCAAGGGCTATCATTATAGGGTAAAAGCAAGAGAGAAGAAATAAGTTTTAAGATGGGATTTGAATTTGATCAAAGAAGAAGCTGATCTAACATAAAATGGGAGCTTATTCCACAGTGTGGGACCATCCACTTCAAAAGCACAGTTACCTCTAGATTTCAGCCGAGTTTTGGAAATGAAAAGGAGGAGATTAGATTCAGATCTGAGACTTCTGGCAGGAGAGTATAAATGTAAATGGTCGGACAGATATGCAGGGGCTAGATCATGAAGTGATTCATAGACTAATAGTAAGATTTTGTACTCAATTCTAAAATGTATAGGGAGCCAGTGAAGGGATCTCAGTAGGGGTGGCATGGTTGAACTTCCCTCTTTCCTGTCAGAAATCTGTCTGCCGCATTTTGAACAATCTGTAAGCGGGCAATTTGGGACTTAGATATACCAAAATAAATCGTATTGCATTAATCCAGGCGTGATGTAATGAAAGCATAGATAGCTGTTTCCACACACTTAATAATTGTAGTGGAGTAGGCGGGGCGAGACCGTGAGTCGAGGCCGGTGAGTGAGTGTTAATGAGCGTCATGTGTCCGGCCAGAACACATGTTAAGTTTATATTTATGTTTGTGTTGCCGGCAGTCGTCCGCGAGGGGCTGCCGGCTGTTTATTTACTTCCGTGTTTTGTTTGTTTATTTATTAAAACTTTGTTTAAATGTTCACCGGTTCCCGCCTCCTTCCTTTTATTGAACCGTATTACAATAATGTTAGTTTATTTTAAGTAACCCAACTATGGGTTGGTGTGGCAACCTCCCAACTGTGGGTTATTTGAACCCAATAAATTGGGACTTCACCATTCTTTCCGGAAGTTCACGAGGAACTTACCAGGTCATGGCGCACCCCCTATTCGGCTCGTCTACAACCCTCTTCTTCCTCCGCTCTCGCTACAATTGACGGCGCAGGGGAAAAAGGCTACGAGAGGCTGCCTCCCCTCAATGAGTCCGTGACCGCACAATTATGTCCGTCCACTGCCATTGGATGGACAGCAAAAGGAGCCCACCCGTCTAAGCCTTGTAAGACGACTTCGGCCCTCGCTGGATGCTCTTTCTCGACCGCCGGCCAAGAGGCTTCAGCGCTTCACTCCACGGCGTTGCTCCAAGTCTACCAGGCTTAACTACTCCAGAGAATGGATGAGTCAGGGGATGACTCGGCATCCTACAGAGAGCTGCGGATTGCGAAGGACCTCGTTCTACGCGCCACCAAGGCCACGGCCCATGCAATAGGCAGATCCATGGCCAGTCTCGTGGTGCTCGAGTGCCACTTATGGCTGACGCTCACAGAGATGAAGAAGGCTGACATGGTTCCCTTCCTCAACGCTCAATTCTCTCCCACGGGCCTATTCAGACCCACGGTGGAATGCTTCAAAAAGCCAACGAATTTCGTTCCTGGGAGCGGTCTTTGACTCTACTCGAATGACAGCCAGGCTGACACCAGAACGTGCACTAGCCATCCAGAGACTCGTCCAGAGAAAGCGTTTTAGAGAAGGCTGGGTCTCATGGCCTCTGCATCTCCAGTTCTGCAGTTAGGTATCCTCTGCATGCGGCCGCTTCAGTACTGGCTGAAACCAAGAGTTCCGCCACAAGCTTGGCGTCTCGGAAGCTTACGTGTCTGAATGGATCGAGTCTGCCTCACTGCCCTAGCTCCTTGGGGGAATCCCCTCTGGCTGGCCACAGGCAGACGCATGGTTGTCACGACAGATGCCTCCAACACAGGTTGGGGGGCTCTGTGCGATGGCATGCCGGCTTTCTTCCACTGGCCGGATCGGGAAAGACTGCACATCAACTGCTTGGAGATGCAGGCAGTATGGCTGGCCCTACACAACTTCTTTCCGGTTCTACGGGGATGCCACATTTTAGTCCGGTCGGACAGTATGACTGTCCTGTGGTGTCTTACATAAATCACCAGGGGGGCCTCTCCTCGAGGCGCCTTTTCTCCCGGGTATTCCGCCTCTTGGAATGGACCCAGTTTAATCTGCGCACACTGATCAGGCGCACAAAGTGCTGTTTGTAGCCCCACTTCGACCCAGCCTTGGATCGTGGACCTGTCTCACCTACTTGTGGCAGCCCCATGGCAGATTCCCCTGAGACGAGACCTTCTCTCTCAGGCACAACACGATCTGGCATCCCCAGCCCTAGCTGAGGGCTCTGCACCTCTGGCCCCTCGATGGGAGCCTACAGTCCTCCCCGGAGAGTGTCATGAATACTATCTCGCAGGCTAGAGTGCCGTCCACGAGACGACTCTATAACCTTAAGTGGTCTGTCTTTTCCGCCTGGTGTGCAGCCCGCGGCACAGACTCGGAATCTTGCGACATATCATTGATTTTGGCTTTCCTGCAGGAGCTGTTGGAAAAGGGTCGTTCCCCTTCCACGCTCAAGGTCTATGTGGCAGCCATTTCGGCTTCCCACGCCCCTATAGCAGGCCAAACGGTTGGAAAAAACAACCTTGTTGTTCATTTCTTAAATGGGTCCTTGCGGCTCTGTCCTCCTCGCCCCTCTACTATCCCTGTATGGGATCTTCCCTCTGAAGAGCTCTCCCTTTGAGCCTTTGCAGTCTGTGGACCTTCATTCCCTGACGCTTAAGACCGCTTTGCTGCTAGCGCTGGCATCCGTTAAGCGCATGGGTGTTTACAGGCGCTCTCTGTGAGCCCTTCCTCTCTTTGGGCCGGACGACTCTAGGGTGGTCCTCAAACCGAGACATGGCTATGTACCGAAGTTGATCTCTACTCCATTTAGGGTGCAGGTAGTGACGCTCTCTGCGCTCCCCTCCTCCGAGCAGGACCTGGAGCTAAACCTGCTGTGCCCCGTCAGAGCACTGAAGGTTTACATCGAGCGTTCCGCCCAATTCAGGCTCTCGGAACAGCTTTTTGTTTGCTTTGTGTGTCTCCGCACCAAGGGGTCCCTCCCCGGTCACAAAGCAGAGACTTTATAAATGGATAGTTGAGGCTATCTCGCTAGTATATTATTCCTTGGGCCTTCAATGCCCTACGGAATTAGAGCCCACTCTACTAGAGGTAGCACCTCGTCCTGGACTTGGTCTAGCGCGTCTATAGCAGAGATTTATGCCTCAACCTGTTTGGCATCACCGTCCACATTTACCAGATTCTATAGTCTGGATGTCCCGGCCTTACAGGCTCGGGTGCTCTCTGCTTAAGGGCTTACACTCGGTTGCCGGCCTATGGTTGCTTCAACCGTGCCGGCACTAGGCACACTATTATTGGGACGATTACCGGACATGGCCACATCTTAGCTCGGTAGGGCTTCCCTGCTCATGCTTGGCCCCCGAACTTTGTTCCGGGGTGGTCTTGAGTTATCGTTCGGCGGAATTGTATTGGTTCCCCATAGCATCCTGCTACTCAGTAGGAGTGAAGTAAAAATAGGGAAAGTACTCGGTTACTTGCGTAACCTCGGTTCCCTGAGATACGGGAACGAGTACTGCGTTCCTGGCCGTGCTTACAAACTGCATGATCGTCGCTTCAGTCGAAGTAACCAAACTTCCAAGGCATAGTAAGTAACATAGCAATCTTCCTTTCATCTGTGGCTTCCACTTGTCCAATAGTGTCATGGATTGCACAGAGAGACAAGGCAGGAGAACCCAATTGCAGGCAGAGGCAGGACGACAGGGGGTGAAGGGGTAACAGATTTATTAACAAAAATAAGGACTACAAAAAAACCAAAAACCCACGAGGGGGAAAACAGGACAGGAATATATAAAGTTTAACAATAAACACTGACTTACTAAACTATAAAACAAAACACTTGGTACAAACACTAAACTAACACTTACTTAGACAAGGGAGACAGGAACAAAGCAAGACGAGGGCATGAAGCAGACATGAACAGTGAACAGCATACAGCATACAGATACAAGTACAATGCACGAGCACAGGACAATGAAACATGAGGACTCTTTAGGGAACAAACACAGGATCATACGAGCAACAGGTGCTGGGGATTAGCAGCGGGAGAGGCTGACGAGGAACGAGATGTAGGGAACAATGACGAGACACGAGAAAGAATCAGTCTTTCCCCACACAAAACCATCCAGGCAATGCCATGGCTCCACTAGAGACAGGAATAAAACATGACATGGTAGTGGAACCATGACATAAGCCCCCCCTTAAATGACACCTCCAGGTGTTCATCAAGGGGTAACTAACAAGACAAGACCCGACTGGGAAACAGACAAAAACCGACAGACAAGGCAAACATGACAAGGGGCATACAAGACATGATAATTACTGGGTTAGGGGGGACAATAAAAATAAAAACAAGGGAGGGGGGGTGGGGGCAAACAAGAGTACATAGGGGGCAGTCCAGAAGGGGTAGGGCTGGGGTGGGGAAGTTCCAGCCCTTGGGGGAACTGTCCTAGTCCCCTGCAGGACTGTTGGCTGGACCGGCTGGAATGCCGGACGGGACACCGGCTGGACACCGGCTGGAGGCCGGCGGGAACCCGGCTGGAAGGGGGACGGGACGGCGGTGGAAGGCCGGACGGGACGGCGGCTGGAAGGCCGGAAGGACGGCGGTGGAAGGCCGGACTGACGGCGGATGGAAGGCCGGATGACGGCGGCTGGAAGGCCGGACTTGACGGCGGCTGGAAGGCCGGACTTGACGGCGGTGGAAGGCCGGACTTGACGGCGGCCTGAAGGCCGACTTGACGGCGGTGGAAGGCCGGATTGACGGGGGCCGGACTTGAAAGGCGGACTGACGGCGCTGGAAGGCCGGACTGACGGCGGCTGGAAGGCCGGACTTGACGGCGGCTGGGAAGGCGGACTTGACGGCGGTGGAAGGCCGGACTTGACGGCGGCTGGGCCGGACTTGACGGCGGACTGGACTTGACGGCGGCTGGGAGCGCTCTCTGACGGCGGCTGGCAGCCGGACTTGAGGCGGCAGCTCTGACGGCGGTGGGCAGCCGGACTTGACGGCGGCTGGGCAGCGCTCTCTGACGGCGGCTGGGCAGCCGGACTTGACGGCGGCTGGGCAGCGCTCTCTGACGGCGGCTGGCGGACGGCGCTGGGCAGCGCTCTCTGACGGCGGCTGGGGCTCTCTGACGGCGCGCAGCGCTCTGACGGCGGCTGGGCAGCGCTCTCTGACGGGGTGGTGACGGTGCTGGACCGGGCTTGGTGCCGGTTGCTGGACCGGGCTGGTGCCGGTTGCTGGATGCTGGTGCCGGTTGCTGGACCTGGGGGATCTGCGGCCGGGCTGGCCTCGGACCGTCACCTCCCCACGGCGCCCCCCAAAAAATATATGGGGTTTGGGAACCACCACCGGACCTCGGGGACCACCGGACTCGGGACCACCGGACTCGGGACCCACTCGGGAACCACCGGACGGGACCACCGGACTCGGGACCACCGGGACTCGAAGCCGCCCTCCGGAGTTTTTCTCCCCCCGCTTGCCAACAGGACTGATGGATGGTGGAGAGGAAGCAGAGGACGAGGAGAGACCTACGGCCCGATCCGCAGGACCTGGTCCTCTGGGGTGGGGACCAAGGGTGGTGAAGTGCCCGGCGAGAGAGGGTCCCGGCTTTCCTCACGGTGCATGGCGTACCGTAGTAGGTCGGTGAAACCCAGGGGCCTCAGCATCCTTACCTCTGAGGGCTTGAGGGGTTCATCGAGGCAGCCGTTAAAAATGACTTTGAGTTCCGCCTCGGTGAACCCCGAATTGTCCGCAGAGGCTAGGAACTCCCAGGCAAAGTCCCCGATGTCGGACCCCTTCTGTCGCAGGCCGTATAATACATGTGCCTGGCGGCTACGCAAGGCCGCCAAGGAGGTGGAACTGGCTGTCTGCTGGGTTCTGTTAGGCTCGTGCATTCTGTCATGGATTGCACAGAGAGACAAGGCAGGAGAACCCAATTGCAGGCAGAGGCAGGACGACAGGGGGTGAAGGGGTGGTAACAGATTTATTAACAAAAATAACAAGGACTACAAAAAGGCAAAACAAAAACCCACGAGGGGGAAAACAGGACAGGAATATATAAAGTTTAACAATAAACACTGACTTACTAAACTATAAAACAAAACACTTGGTACAAACACTAAACTAACACTTACTTAGACAAGGGAGACAGGAACAAAGCAAGACGAGGGCATGAAGCAGACATGAACAGTGAACAGCATACAGCATACAGATACAAGTACAATGCACGAGCACAGGACAATGAAACATGAGGACTCTTTATAGGGAACAAACACAGGATCATAACGAGCAACAGGTGCTGGGGATTAGCACTAAGGAGAGGCTGACGAGGAACGAGATGTAGGGAACAATGACGAGACACGAGAAAGAATCAGTCTTTCCCACACAAAACCATCAGGCAATGCCATGGCTCCACTAGAGACAGGAATAAAACATGACATGGTAGTGGAACCATGACAAATAGCTGCACAATACTGCAAACTGTTGTTTAAAAGTCCCCCAATTGCACACAGTGGTTTAATTGCGTCCATGATGCTTTTCAAATCTATTCCTGCTAACATGTAATATTCAATAAACTTTAAAGAAACAAAGAAGACGTAGTAGAAGTATTGCTGGTGCTGGCATTTTTATTTCACGTGCCACAGGCTTCTCCACAATACTATATTCTTCTTCTTGTCAACTTCCCTCACTTTGTACAAAACCATTACTGACAACTAGTGGTCAAAATACATAATATAAATACATCATACTCATTACACTTTAATTTCCATTTAAGTTACACTTTGCGGACATTATCTTAATAGTAATACCAGGCTGCTTCCCTCGTCTCCTGCGACGTCTTCTCCACGGTGCGTCAAAGGGCTGTCGATGTAAAAAATCATGAATGTTTGAGGCAAACGGCTGCAGGCAAGTATGAAATCCACTCCGCACTTCATCAGATGAGTAGGAGATCAGATTACCAATATCGAGTAGCGATTCACAGTGGAAAAAAATGTAGAGTTCACAGAGGTTAAAACTAATGTTAAAATAGCCGACATAACCACATAAAATGAACAGGGAAACAAACAGGGTAGAGGCACGCCACACACACCGGCACCATCTTTTTGGCGTTCATGAGTTTATACACAGTGACCCACAAATCTTGTAACCTTTCACCATCTTCAAGCTTGTTTAACATTGATAGTCTTGAACCCATGGAGGACAATGGCCAGGTTTGTCAACACTAATCTAGCCTGGAGCATCTTGGAACCTGTCATCTTTGAAATGAACTGAACAGGCCTTTTCATGGTCTCTCCAGGCCTCAGTGTGTGTCTGAGAGACAAAAGAACAAAACATTTAGAAAATGGTTTAACGTAAATTCACTCCAGAGTGTTTGTGATTAGCTTATAACAGCAGCGTGCACACACATGCAGACACACCCAAACACACACACTTGCAATAACAGTGTAATTTACAGTTTCTCAGAAATGCTGCCAGTCAAGTTAATCATAGTTCAAGAATCAAAAATAAAATATCAATTGGTTGGATTTTTTCCAAAGAATCAATCTTAAGTCTTTATGTAAGTCACCCCTCCCTATTGGTAAACACAGTATGTATGTGATACAGTATATTTGCACTTTTCCTCATTTGTAACCGGCTTTGGATAAAACTGTCTCCTACACAAATAAATGCTGATGTATTTGATGGCACTTTTCTAATTTCTCAGGTATGAGAAGCCCCTGAGCAGTTGCAACCCCTGAAACAAGTAAAAGTGAGAAAACACACTGTATGTACCTGATTTGAACCTTCTCTTCCAAGAGTCCTGAACCCATAACCGTAAGCTCTCCATTCACTGGGACGGCGAAGGGGCTCGTGAAGGTCACCGTGGCAACTTCCTGCGTATTAACTACGACAGCGTTCTCGTTGGTGATCTGGAAGAATGACAGTGATCTTTCAAAATGTATATTGATACTTTTCATTTGTTTATATTATAAACGTGTATTCTCTCCCTCAGTTACACAAGTGTATATGTAGTTCATGTATTCCTGTTTATGTGAAGGTTTGTCCATTACAGGCTGATATACCTGTATAGTGAGAGTAGGGCTGATGATGTTAAACTCTTGAGAAGCTAACGTTCTCTTCCGAGTCTTCATGTCCTCTATAACCACAGCCAGGTTAACCAGATAATCCTCACTCACCTCCTTAGATGCATAATCGCTGGAAGAGATCTCGTGTGTGAAAGTCTGAGCTGGTGAAAGATAACAGGAATCAGTCATAATCAGACTCTAATATACAGAGGTGGGGGAATCGAGTCACATGACTTGACTTGGCTCTGACTCGAGTCACAACTTTCAGGACTCGCGACTTGCTTGATTGAAGTAAGACAATTATTTGACTTGACTTTGACTTGAGAGCAAGTGACATGAGACTTGACTTATAGTGAACCCTTGACTTGACTTGCTTGATTTGTCTAAACTGTGACTTGAGATTTGACTCGAGACTTGATGGTTAAGACTTGAGACTTGCTTGGACTTGACCATATGTGACTTGTCCCCACCTCTGCTAATATATGATATGTCTGCATGGAGGACATGCAGATTTTTTTTATTATACATGTTGATATTGCAAATTTAAATAAATATTTTTTTTGCAGCACAAATTATTTAATAATACTGTTTAATGAAGCAGATTTCAAAACTAATATACATTTTTATATCATTTTAGAGGATGCATATTTTTGAAGAAGGATTTGCTGGATATTAAAATATGGATAATCAGTTTCACATATTTCAGATTTACATTGTTTGTCGTCCTCTAGACCTCAAATTTCCTCTTTAATTCAACAAATAATTGAATAATAAATTGTAGCTATGAATATTATCATCAGTAGATCAGTAAACTTTGGATCTTTGTCTCTCTTGTGCCACCACAGGCTCAAATTTTAGCTCAGTTCTGCTAGGTGAATTTAATTCACATTAGATTGTCTACAATTGTGAACTTTCTCATACTTGTGTTTTTTAAGTAAATGTGGTGGTTTCATTGTAGTATGCAGGACCAGAGGTTAGAAGTGAATGTTAAAGCATCACGCAAGTTTTTGTTGAAATCTTACTTTCTTTAGGAGCGAGCTTCAGGTCATAATGAGCCTCCCAGAAGGTGTCGGTGGGATTGCTGTTGTACTCTTTGTTCTGAGCGTTGACATGCGCTTTAAGCTCTTTGTGTGTGCTCTCATTGTTGGTGACTATCACATTGAATATAATGTTTTCTCTGACTACAGGGGTCCTCAGAATATTCAGAGACACAAAAAAATCCTTAGGAGCTACATACAAAAATGCACAAAAAAAATGTCACATCACTGTGTTATAAAGCAACAGGACAAAAATGTTAGGCATGTTTAGATTAATTAAAATCTGTAAATGCTAGAACTTACTGACTCTCGCAGACCCTTCTGAGCTAGGCCTATATGCTAGAAAATACAGTTAAATTGTTCATAAAAAAACATAAAAATTTCAATCATCAGCATGTTTGCAGTTTTACAGTTTTTACATTAAAACTGCAGATAATAACTGAGATGTTATAATGTGTTTTTTTAAGAATATATTTTGAATTCATATCCCATTAGCAAATCACTGTTCTTGTCTAAATGTTACGCAATTTTACTTCTGAACAAAATGTTTCTAACTTAAGAATGTTCGAATTTCGATATTATTAGAAAACTTTTGAAGTGTAAGAATGTCTTTGTTACAGATGTAACCTCAGTTCCATGATGCGATGGGGTTTGACTTGAGAACCTATCATCTTCTGACTTGTTTTGAAAAGGCCAATGAAATTGGTGAATTAATTTGCATGCAGGACTCTGCCTCCGGATATCCGGGGTATAAAATGGAGACGGCGTGCTGCATTCATTCCCCTTTGGGCTGAGGAGCCTGAGAGCCTCTCTCAACTGCAGCAACGGGCAACAATCGTTGTGGCATGAAGGACACAACATCTCGTTCCCTCCATCAGGGAACGGAGGTTGCATCCGTAACCAAGACGTTCCCTTTCTGTCGGTCTCTCGAAGTTGTGTCTCCTATGGAAAACACCTCGGCGCTGTGTTGCGATACAATCTCTAGCGAAGCGACGGTGACTGGCCTGGGCGTGTCAGATGTGAGCGCTACCGCAAAATTGTAACCTTCCAGTGGATAGGTAGGGGGTCTCAGAGCTTTTGGAAAGGTGGGAAACCCCTGCCAACAGCCATCACAGGCGGCGGCTTTGTTTCTCTAACAGCGAGAAGCCGCCCCGCACCGTAAGGGGCACTGGGGAAGCGCTATTTCCTCACTGAGGAAACTAGCTACAGAGACCACTTCCTACCGTAGGGAGGAGTTTAGTGGAGACACCAACAGGGTCTCACCGGTAGGGGAGAACTCATAGGAGGAATATGCGGACTGAAGGAAGTATCAAGGTGGAGGTCCACCTAGAGAAGGACTTGGGTTATCAAGGTTGGAACCAATCTTGAGGATACATCATACGGAACAACCCTGCCGGGGGGGTACTACGTCTGGAGCACTAGGTCCGGACGTAGTATTGAATTCGCCAATTTCATTGGCATTTTCCAAACTAGTCAGAAGATGATAAGTTCTCAAGTCAAACCCCATCTGTCGGGTCGACACAACGTATATTATATTATATCTCTCTCACCTGTCTCAATTTTATATTGTGAGGTGATGTTTAACATTTGCATTGATCCTGGATGTTTGGTGCAGATCAGGGCTCCGACTCTTCTGGTGTCAGTCTCAGATGACAAAATCATCCCATCACGCACAATCTTTGTACGCACATCAGCATTCACTGCAGCGTAGAGAAACGGTACGTCATACTGTGCCTCAACACTCCTGTCACGAATGGCCTTCAGAGCAGCAGGACCGCATCTATACATTCCTGTAGCAGAAGATTTAAAGATTCATTTGATCTCTCCTGCTAAAAAATAAGTATGTTGAAGTTCCAGTAAAATGGAAAGGTCACAATCCCCGCTATCCCATTTTTCAACCTTTAGTTAGTGTGTAACGTTGCTGTTAGAGCATAACCAATACCTGCACAATGATAAAGCTCAAAGTTCAATGCCAAGCAAGATATTGTCTTATACCAAGATATACCCTTCACTTTTCAAGGACTACAGAGAACGGCTGGAATTGACTATAGCCCTCTACTTCCTGGGTACATGATGTCACTATTCCGAGTGCTTTTAATAACCTCCGCTCAAAGGAATACGCCAGAAAGGGGTGAGGCCTTCCCTAGACAAGAGGAAGAGGCGCTGGAGTATTGCTTGGTTATCAGATATTGTAAACATTTATCTGAGGTACGCACTAAACTAATTTCACTTTTATCACAGTCCTACAGCTGGTAATAAGAGTTCAGCTACAGACATTCTAAGATAACCAACGGTCAAATAACAGCTTCCATGACTTTAACATCGGCTTTGAAAGCTCTTATCAAACTCGGGTCCAATATAAAAAGGCAAAACTAATGCTTCTGTAATTAGTATCAATTAATATAACTGGTCTGACGCCATTCGGTCCGGTGTCATTTCCCTCACCATAGTAGGAAAAACATTGGTCATACTTTATTTTAAGGTCCAATTCTCGGTAATGATAAACCATTAACTATGACTTCTGCCTCAGTCGTTTTGTTAGAAGAGGGACAGCGGTGAACAATAGACTTGAAATATAAAGCATGTTTTTTATTAGAAACATGAACATCCATTGTTAAACAGCCAAATAACATAATCAAAGCCTCAAAAACAGCAAATGACTGGCTCCTTTAAATCTACTTCATTTACTTTGTAAGTACACAATATTAATTTTGTGGTAAACAATTTATCTGTGCTAATTCACAAAAAAAGGATTTTCAAATTTTTCTTTATTTGTCTAATTTCACTTGAAAATACATGACAACACTGAAGTAAAGTCAATCTGGTTCAACTTGACTTTAATGACTGACCTGTGCTGGTCTCCTGGGGTGTGGGGTCAAGAACCTGCCAACCATCGTACTCTTGACCCAGATCAGGCCTCTTCATCCACGACTCTACCCACACATGGAAGTTCCTGAAGAACATTGGTCCTCAGAGTAAAAACATGTTTGACAACCGGATTTTGTTCACATCATAAATTTAAATGTTAGTCTGATTATTCTCCAATTAGCATTTTATAATAAAAAAAAGATCCTTATTCATTTATTGTGATTATAAACCAGTGCCATAAGTCATATTTTAAAGATGCAACTCACCAGATGCTATCCTTGCTGAGAGATAGCTTTTTCCCCAACTCTGAGTAATATTCCTCAATCACCATGTTTCCATTTGTGTCGTGGGCGGAGCTAAAGTTGGTGACCGCACGAGTTGGAATGCCGAGTGCCCTCATTACTGTTAGGTGAAAAAAATACATTTGCGATTGAAAACTAACCGCAAGAATGCTGTTCATGCATTATAGTTTGTCATTTAGGGCCGCATCTGACTGCACAATACAGTGGTAAAAGTGATGTTTTTCTTACCTGTGCACATGACAGCTGCAAACACCCAGCACTGGCCATATTTAACAGGCCTGAATTGTGATTCTGACCATTTCCTGAGTATATCTGCACTGCCAGACCATGTTGATGGGTTAACGCCCTCATTGTATTCGCCTGACCAGTTTCCCAACAGCACACCTCTATCATCCTGACAGTTCACCTGTTCAAAGACATAATGAGAGACTACAGTGAGTTAAAACTGAGAAGAATAGAAGAGCGTAAAACAGCGGAGAGGAAAAAAGATGAGATGCTCACCATAGCTGAGATCACTCTGCCGATGTAGACCGGATTGCAGCGGTTCAGTAAATCTCTTCTCCTGTCGGTTAGACACTGGGGACTTAACTCCAGCAGTTTCATACAAATGTCCAATATCCCCTTTTCATACTGTGAACATTAAAAATCATCATTTCAATATTTTAATTTACGTTGAAAAACACTTTTTAATATGCTCAGTTTTGTTTATTCTTTTAGCCGTAAGAAGTAAGGAATAAAGACAGAGTCTGAATTGAACTGTACAATATTGCTGTCACGAACTGCACAGAGAGACAAGGCAGGAGAACCCAATTGCAGGCAGAGGCAGGGATGAAGGGGTTAACAGGTATTTATTAACAGAACAACAAAACAGGCAAAACAAAACCCACAATGGGGAAAACAAGACAGGATAAAAATATAAACTTTAACAAGGACAAGAACGCTGACTAACTAGACTATAAAACAAACACTGGAAACAAACACTAAACTAACACTTACTGAACACAGGGGTAACAGGAACTAGGGGTAAGCATATAGCTAGGGAAGACGAAGCACAAGCAACGAACCAGCACAGGACAATGACACATGAGAGGTATAAATAGGAAGACAAACACAGGATAATTAAATAGGGACCAGGTGACACAGATCAAACACTTAGGGAAAGCTAACGAGACGGAAAGGGCGGGAACACAGACGAGACTCGGGGAGAGTATGGAAGGCCACAAGGTCAAAAACGTCTCTCCCCACATGAAACAGAGAATTCTGTTTTGGTTCTGCCTCAAGACCAGGAATAAGTCAACCAAGATTGGCAGAACCGTGACAATTGCAGTTAAATCCTGTAAAATCCTTTCAATATTTGACACTGTTTGGCAAAGATCAAACATCGCTCACCTGATCAAAAGACCACGGCCTAGAGACGTAGTTTCTCGGTGCACCTTTAAAGAGCAGTCCAATATCACTCCTTACATATTCATCTCTCAGCTCCTCAGAGCTCAGAAACACAGAATCACCTGCACAACAAAATGTATCAATAACAAATGAAAATCTTATATATATATATAATAATAATTACAATAATTTATTTTTTTTGATAGATTTTTTAAAAAGTGTAAAAATGAATTACTATAATTGCAGAAATTACAATGTGAATAATTGTTCACATCTGAGGGTGAGGCTTACCTTGACACCAGGGGTTGCAGAGCATCGTGAACAAAAAGAGCGTGTGGGTGTTCAAACTCGTGCGGGTCTCGACTCTCAGGCTGAGGGTGTAAACCCCCACATGGGCGGACGCTGGGCTGAGCACCGAGACTGATATTGTACGAGGTGAGTTTGGATTGGTGCCCCGATCCAAAGTGGCAATCCATTGAGTCATAGATGGTTGTCCGGTCCCAGAGACAGGCTGTCCAGACCCAGGCAGTTGAGACACAGGCAGTTCGACAGACAGTGGACCTGCAGGCAGGAGATTATGAGAGTGATTTGAGTTATCATGTTTCCTTTGCTTTCACCCCCTCGTGGGAAGTATTATGTTTCTGTTTATATTTCGTGTCGTTCCTGTTTATCCTCATCATGGGTTTTATGTTTGTATTAATAAAGTCTTGTTATTACATGTATCGCTGCCAGCTCTTTGGTTCTCTTTTCATGTAAAACCGTGACATAAACATGCTGTAATTATATTCTGACTAACTATGAGTAACTGAGGAATTTCAGTGCAATGGGCGTTAATGATGTGGGATGACGCAGAACATTACCTAGGACGACTTGGACGACAAGTTCATCCTGCCGTGGATCAAATGCCCGTCCATCGAAGCTCACCAGAATCTGAAAGGCCTGTCCTCTCCTCAGGACCAAAGTGCTGGAGCTAAGACCATTGGTCTTGTGGTTGAGCTGGTTTTTGGCCGACAGCAGGTCGACACTTTTAAACTTGAACACTACACAAAATCAACAAAATCAAATCATGAACTATGAATGTAGCCACAAAACAGATATTAATTACAAATAATTAACTATAATTATAAATGTATTGTAAATAGGGTCGCAGTTTGGAATAGGGACCAATTTCACTATATTAACTAACTGTTTACTACGACCTTTGCCTCCTAATTACTGCTTATAAGGTAGTTTTTAGGTTTATGTATTGGGTAGGATTAAGGGATGTAGAATAAGGAAATGCAGAATAAGGCATTAATATGTGCTTTAAACATACTAATATACAACCAATATGCATGTAAATAAGCAAGTAGTTAAGGATTAATTTGTGTACCTTAGTATAAAGTGTACCCAAATAGGGAATAATAATTATTTAAAATACTACAAGGTCAATTTTAATTTCTATATTGTATTCTTTTTCGCAGCTTTGTGTAAAGTCTAGCTTGCAAAACAGGAAAACTGTTAATAAATAAATAAATTAAATAAAAATGAATGTCAAACTTACCATCCATTCTGCTCTGCTGTAAATGCTAATACTTTTTTATTCTCCCTGTTTTTATAGAAGATTCTCGCACCCCTCCCTTCTGAAGTGTCATAAAAGTGATTGAACCACATTCACAATAAAAACATTGCGAGTCAATGCAACATCCACCTTTGACGATTAGGCAATCCGACACACAGGAGAATTGTGCAATAAAGGGGGTGTGTACAGTGTACAGATAAAGAATATTTCACACGCAGACATCTTTAAAAATAGGAAAGTCAGGAACTATTTGCTAAACTGTATAGTTTTAGTAAAAGTGGCGATATTTCATGTTTTTTTTTTGCCCTATGCAGCATTGCTTGTAATGCATTACTGTCTGCAGATTTTCACAAGTTTATGTAAGGTTGCAAGGTTACAAAGTTGTGAAAGATTTTCAATACATGTTCACTAAACATCGTATTTCCATAATAAGTAAACCCATTTGAAAAAAAGCCATTCGAAATTCCGGAGAAAACCAATAGAGAATTAGGGTCGGCCTAGAAATCAATAACATGACCAAACAGATCTGTAGCTGGTAAAAATATGTATTGTATGTGTTATGATTAAATTTAGGAGTCTGAAATGTTATCAGCAATCACATAAAATAATCAGAAAGTGAACTCCTGTTTTAATGATTTCAATTAATAACCACCCAGGTCACATTTCATCCCAAAGAATAAAAATAAGAAATCTAATTAGGCACATAAATAAATACTGTAATAATGTTTTATGAATTACAACTTTTTTGCATTGATATTTATCTTAGGGCTGGTTTCCCAGGCTCAAGACTAGTCCTAGACTAAAATAAACGGCAACACTTTACATTAAGGTGTTCATTAATGATTAATAAGAAATTTACAAATGCATTATAAAGTACTTATAACTGCACGAATAAAAAGGGATACTAACGAAATACCTGCCAAATAGTGAGCCATTTTAACTCACATGTTATAAATGTTTAATACATTTATTAAAAGAAATTGACTCAAGAGCAGATTCATCATTATCTTGATGTTGTTTGCATAAGAGGCTGTCAGACTGGAGAATGTAGGGTATTATGTTTTTTTTTTCTTATTATTGTATAATTCATTTTCACAGGTTACTAATGTTCATAAATGTAGTGCCTGAGACTGATCAGGCACGCAATAACTAGTTATATTTCTTAAATATAACAACAATACCCCTCACCCAACCGGCAAGCTAGTGGCCTAGGTGCAGGATCATTCTCTGGTGACCATAGCAACCCACACCAAACCATCAAGATAAGAGTATTTTACGACCGAATGGAATGCAGGGAGATTAACTCCCTTATAAAATTTATAGTAACACATTTAACAAAGATGACATGTAGATCATGTTTGGTCTCTATGAGACGCATCTGTTGATCTTCCGAATATCAAATACTGCCATAAATCCATGCTCTGGTTCTTCTCTCTGCCTCAACTTTAACCTTCTTCCAATTCTAAACTGTATGTGTGTGTATGTTAGATTAGTATGTGTCTAGTCTAAGTCCTGTTTTATTTCACATGTGATGTTGTTTGTAGTTCATGCTCATAATCCAGAGTCCCTAAACATGCAGATTCTTGCTATCTGCTCGTAATGCTAAGTGATTTCCCCAAATCATGAATTTGATCCAGATAAGTATAATTGATCATAATCAATTATATTCACCCCAATTTGGGTGGATATTTTTTTCCCTTACAGTGGGGGTAGAAAATATATTACTTATAATTGTGATCAAAGCTCATGAGAATTCTTACAAATTTGGTGAATAGTGTTTAAAATAATACTGTTCCTCATTGAATCCCCTAAAGATATGAAATATACAATAATAAGAAAAACCAACATAACACCCTACATTCTCCAGTCTGACAGCCTATTTTGCAAACAACATCAAGATAATAATGAATCACCTTGCGAGTCAAAAATAATAATGAATAAAACATTTATTAAGCATTTATAACATGCAAGCTAAAATGACTCACTATTTGGCAGGTATTTCGTTAGAATCCCCCTTTTTATTCATGCGGTTATAACTGCTTTTGTAATGCATTTGTAAACTACTTATTAATCATTAATGAACACATTTATAAATGCTTTACAAAGGGTACATTAATGTAAAGTGTTAACAAATAAACATTAAAGAGTCTAAACTGTAGAGCTTGCACTGACATATCCTAAATTGTTTTTTCTCAAAATGCACACAAGTTATGTTTTTTGTAAGGCATGTTTACAAAAAGGACTTAAATGTCCTATTTAAACTAATGCTTAGTCCTGTCTTAATCTAATCCCTGTCCGGGAAAACACCTTATAATGTCAATTCTTATTCATTTCTAATTAACATAAATCTCTTTGCTTTAAATCAGATTCGCTTAATAGGACTAGGTGTTATAATCCCACTATTTCAGCAGAGTTGAATTGCCCAATAGGACATTTCCCACACCTTATGCATGCATGACAGAGGGAGCAGTCACGAATATTAATTTAGGAAAAGGAGGTCTGAGGTTTCACTGGGTTCGTCGGGTAGGCATCCTCTATGTTTGGGGATTAATGATATTGGAAATATATACTTACCTCGATAAATAAAGTCACAATTATATATATTTTTTAATTTCCTGGATATTTTTGGGGGTTGATACAATCAAATAGAACCAACACTTGTTTCCTGATATGTGATCTACACATGTTTTTGGGTCTTTTTTAAGAGGAGTAACATTATTGTTATTTTCAATTTAATTGTACAGGAGCATCTAATCTCCAGAAAGGAAATGATTTGGCTTTACACATCCTTATCGCACGCAAAAGCTGAGGGTGAAGATCTATCATTATTGATGTAACCGCCTAACTATTGGTGGGGTGGGGTGTTGTCAGGACTTGTCACAGTTTCACACAGTTACCTATACTCTCCTACTTTTGAAACATACCTATATTAAGTGTGAGTTCAGCTGGTTTTGGGTTTGTTATAAACAGTGTTGGGCAAGTTACTCTAAAAATAAATGAATTACTAGTTTTTCCAATAAATAATGTAAAAATACATAAAGTAGTATTACAAATCCAAAGTATAACAAATGTGAGAATTTGTGTGAGAATGTATAACTTTTAATCAATGACTAAAGAAGAATGCAGACAGTGCGCAGACAGGCGGAAGGCAGGCTCCACTGAGCAGCACAAGCCCAAAGAAACAGTGTGGACAAATCAGCCGCATCGAAAAATGTTGCCCCACAAGTTAAGTTTAAAATGTCAATTTGTCCTTCATGTTGACTGTGAATGCACTAACGTGACAGGCAACAACGAGCCAGCCAACAAAAGGAGTATGCAGTCATGATGTTAGCTGTGACACCAAAGCTCCGATGCTTGTGTCAAAAAATGGAGCGCTTTTCAGTGAAGATTCGTATCGATGCTTAATTCGTTCTATCAAAATCATGTGAACCTTTTTCCAATAAAATTTTGTTGAAAGCTTCAGTGGTTCAGAAAGCTTCCCTTCGCCATCACTAGTATGCCCGAAAAGAACCGCAGTCAATCATAGCAGCCACTAAACAGCCACCGCAGCAACTGTGAGGAGAAACAGAAGTAACAAAACCAGAAGGGACGGTCCTCGGACACAACGCATAGACGTGTTCAGGCCCACTACAGCACCCTATAACGTTCCACTCTCATATCTTTCACTGGGGCAGATCATTGGATAAAACAACCAAAGGGCGTGAGAAACGAATAGACCAGGCGGGAGAATGAATAGACCAAACAGTCTGTCCCACTACAGTAAGAATTGCATTTATTTGAAAAGGCACACATACTGGATGCAATTGCATGTTTTAATATGTAAGTAACTGCAACAAAAAAGTATAAATGGAACAAAACGCAATATATAACAGGAATACAAAATAACAGAAGAAATGAGGAAATGGTAAAAAACTGGCCCATGTAAGGCAGCTGGAAAAGTCCTAAGAACTAAGGTTGTTTTTGATGCTGGGACAAAACAATGAAACCGCATTTGTTGTTAGATCCTGAGGAATGATATCCTGCCCTCCCCTCAGGGGTTGTTGATACCCAGGAATCGAACCCCCTCTTCTTATCACACCCCTCCCCTTCATCTCTTCAGGCCCTGATCACTGGGAAAATGCTTACGCTTTATACTGTGTATATCATTTATTGTCATAGTATGAAGTTTTGATGATGGTATTGTTTTAAAGGTCATGGTGCGATGGGTAAAAAGGTCTTGTTCTTTCAAATCTAACAGAGAGTATATTAAAACTGTTTAACTCTAATCCATCACCTGCACTCCTCAAAGAGGTGTGACTTTCTCAGGGAATCCTGTTTACATGTAGATTGAGATCTCATTTGATGTTCTCTTCAGTGACGAGAAAACAAACAAACCAAGTTTCTCGCTGACCATTGGCTTTGTTACATCTGGGTATATAAGGTGCATTGGCAAAGGACTCAGGGAAGCATCTGTAACCAGAACTTCCCACACTGAGATTGTGTCTCGATTTGGAAGCATCTGTAACCAGAACTTCCCACATTGCAACTGTGTGTCTCGATTTTACCAGGTATGATAAGCTTTGTGGTTTTATTTTATTCTTATACTATGTTGATAATCGTTGCTTAGTAAATTAGGAATTTCTTTGTATATGCATTCTATGATTTTAATTAATGTTGTGCCTGCCTGGTATAATAAATTGTTATTGTTGATATTATCTGAATTCTTCAAAGTTTGTTATTACAAGTAGATTGAAAGGAACCTGTTCTGTTACCGCAAAATCGATGTGTCAGGAGGTAGGGCTAGTTTATACTAGATTTTTTAAAGGAGCATTGCTAAAGCTCACATGATTTCCACCTATCATCTGGCCTAGCAAGTTGCATGATCGTGACTAAAATAACTATTGTTATGTTTCTGAGCAAGCATATCGCGGCCAAACTTAATGATATTAGTTTACCCGGCAACCTCTGACTAGAGATCGGAACTGACTGTTTTGTGTCCGTGAGATCCATGAGCCCGGCCAGCGTGAGACTCTGAGCGACTGCAGGTCCCAATCGAAAGAATAACTCTAAATAATAAATATTTAAGTATGGAGATTTATAGATAAATTAACTACAATCAACAGATACATTTGAAACGTTATATAAGTTATTTTATATTATATTGAAATTGGAGTCAGATCGGTCTTAACCACAGAGTCATATAAATTTAACTAAATCGTAACAGTTCTTAAATAACTTCATGTAGAAATCACTGAGGAGAAGTAGAACACGAGATCCCTTCAACCACGACATTGGATTCCGACGTTGGGCCAATGGGTGGTCTTTTACAGTTGGTGACCCCGACGTGATGATTTTGTACATGCTAGTTATGTCTTTATGGTGCAATATTCTGAATTGCACATAGTAAGAAGTTTGGACTTCATTCTTCCCTCTCTCTTCAGCTGTTGTGGTGAGTAAATTTTCTTTGCCTTTCAGAAATGTTGAGGGAAAGCTAAGACACACCCAATGTAGACACATTTATAGAATGGGTCGGAATACTCACTATTAAACCGGAAATCGTAGAAATCCGGTGTGGCTTAATAATTATAGAAAACCACATCATCAGGGACATGATAGCAGCAATGTAGATGAGAGATAAAGACTAGCTCTGCAAATCAGAGATCCTTTGTTTGTCCATGCAACTAAAGGTCATTTTAAAATGGAGTAACATCATCCAAATTTTATTCTGGTTCTCAACAAAGGTTACAATTAAAATCCATAATTTAACTTCATGGTATAATTGTTTATGTTGTTGCCAGAAATTTGCAACACTTAAGGCAAACAAGCCTCTTCTGAACAAGAAGAAATTATTGGTAAAGTCCTGTTGGGAAAATGTAAATTGCAAAAAAATGTTTTGCATATGAGAGAAGAATTTGGGCAAATAAAAGAGATGTATCAAAAGCACAGATAAAGCAATTGTGATAATTTATTGCTGAAAGCATCAGTATTAATAATGCTTGTTTAAGTAAGATCTGGAGATATTGTAATTAAAAGGAGAATGATGGAGAAAGGGAAGTGTATGAATGGTTTAAGTTGGCCCTGTTGGAGTTAAAATGACCAACACATGTGTAGTAGAACAGAAGTTTGGATATTCAGCAAGTAGGGAGAAAGTTATTTGAAGTATATGCAGAGTGCCAGTAGGTATCTTAAAGAGAACACCCAGGATTAACAAATGGATTAATGGAATAAGATAGACCTAGAAGTAGAATGAAACCAGTCAGTGTTATTACAACTCTTAAAAAACAATGCAGAATTCCCAATTGCTAAAATGTGACAAAAGAGGGCAAAACTAAAGCTGATCAATACAAAGATAATGATAAAACTATTGTTACATGGGTAAATAAAGTGTGTATGGCCTTATCTCACTGAGGGAGACACAACACTGAGATCAAAGGGCTTAACCCCACTCAGAAAACATGTACTATCTAATATCTATACTAGTTTCAAGTGGGAAGTTTAGCCCAACTGTAATAAATAAAATATCATTATTTCCTGTGAATCAGTTAAAGGTGCTATTGAAAGCCAGGTTAAATCTTAACATACAGTGTAGGGTAGTTAGTACTGTCTTTAAGTTCTAGGCTCTGTCCTTTCTTTATGAGACTGTGGTATTTGTCAAAGAAGCAAATTGGTCCAGTTGTCTAGAGATTGTTGAAAGCCATAAAAAGAGCCGATAGTAAAGTCCTGAAATCAGTGTAGAAATGTAGAATTCCTGTTTACAGTAATTCAGTGAGAACTACAAAAATTATTTTTGCACTTCTGGATGTCTTAACATTGACAGAAAGTTTAGGCTTTTAAAATCTAAAAGAAAATCTGTGCTCCGCACCAATCTGCCCAATTTCTTTCTTTTCATATGTAAATAGATTAACATTAGAACACTCAGCCCAAAAACATGAGATATCTGTGTTTAATTCCTTACTATGTATTTGTAGTTTTTGCATGTTTACAGCAACAGACTGCTGTTGTTTAAAAAAAATAGACATAATGCAGCATTAAAAACACAGGAATGTGCGCAGTATTGCTAATTTATAAATATCCTTCTGGAAGACCTTGAGACCAGCAATGAAATTATTATTTTAATTTATATTATTTTTAATATATATAATAAATATATGATCACATTATGATATAGATTATATTATAACGGCCAGACAGGCCTCATATGGTGTAAAGGGACACATCACATGCATTTCTAACTTTAATGGATTAAAAACCCAACTAAAAGACTCTTAGAATTCTTCTATTTTGATTTCATTCGTCCACTACCCAGTGCCAAAAAGGGGGGTATAGTTTAGCATTATACCATGGCACAAGTGATAGTGAACCATCTGTTAAATATCACACAGACATTCCCTAGTCCATGCAGACCTCAAAGATCTCAAATGGTCAGGTGTGAGTAGTGCCATAAAAAGCGAATTACTAAGCAGACAACACCACAACATGTGGACTGATTAAACCACAGATTTGACTGAATTGAGGGCACATTTATTTAAAGCTATTCAATTTTACCTGTAGGATAAGGATAAGAATTTTGACAAAGTCATCAATTAATCCAGAAATTTCCCCAGCATAACTGGGGTTTATAGTGCTCACAACACAGCAGACTGTGAATGTTTAATTGCTTAAGGAGCTACACCCTCAGACTACACTGAAACAACAGTAGTAAGTCAAATATGACCTAGAACAAAAAAATATGGCCTATGACACTAAATTTGCTTTAAGTGCAAATCTGTTAACAGAAAGAATTCACTACCGGATGTCATTAAACCTGTTAGAATGCTGTCTTTGACAGTTTGGTGATTGTGACTATCAGTGGAAATAGAAAATGACACCAAATGTCTTGATGCAAACTGCCCAAAAGCTTAGAAATTAAATGTTTATCTCTGTTATCCTAAAGTCTTTCTTTTCAGATTGATCGCTATAACTCCTTATAGAGTCCAGATACCAGAGAGGTGTTTTAGAACCTGAAATGGAGGAAATGAGTGAGATTATATTTAAGGGGTCATTCACACTTCACAGTACTACATCACAGAAGTAGTTACACGGCCTCCCGGTGTAGCACCGGATCCAAATTGTGCAACACAGATTGTTGTAGATTCCCATCTCCCAGACATGAACATAAAGCATTGTGCACACACTTACACCACTACAACCTCATAAAATTACTATCTGGCATAACCTTAAAAGTTATCCAGACTCAAAACACTACACATCACCTCTGATGACTAGTCTAGATTTCAAATGTGATACATAAGAAGGATCTAGAGCCTGTCATGCATACACACAAATATACAGCATCTCACACATAGGACAAACCCATGATGGTAATTTAATTATAGATAAAACCTTGTTACAATTCTGTTGATTTATGTGAAACATTGCAATGTACATAGGAAATCTGCTTAGTAACAGTTTTATGTATGGTAAATGGTTTAATTTCTGATGAAGAGATGTGAAATTGAAATTTTGTGCAATTTTCAATTTAAATCATTGGCATTGTTCCAAACCAAATAGCACACTGGTTTTTAACATATGTCTAATGATTGTTTTTTAAAAAGTGGTTAGATCTGAAGTGCTGGCGCTTCTGCAATCGGCTACGAAATTCCCAATCAGATTTTTACCATTGAACATGACGTAGCGTACTGTACACATCAACATTCACAGAATTTGTTGACAATAGCTAAATTAGAGATTCAGAATATGTCCTATTGCTTCTTTGTAATGATAGCTCTGCATAGTTAACTCGTATTTGAGTATTCTGAATTACTATTATGGTTATTAAAATATGTTATATAACTATACCATATTATGCATAACATTATCTGGATTTTATATACACATGAAAACATTTATATGCATTGTACATTTGTATTTTATATGCAATATATTTGAAAGGTATAATTATACATTGTTATTGTATGATGTAATGATGTATACCACTGGAGAATATGCCAGTTAAATTTACTTTTGCCACTCTTCCTTTAAAATACTCAGAATATCTAAATTCCACTATGGTGAAGAATCAGGTAATCAAATGAGATCACCTTATGTGATATTATAAATGGCTTTGGATGAAATTGAGACCTTATTCACCACTCGCACCAGGTACCATGAAAGATCTAGTTATCTCATTTGTTGTTGTAACCCTTTATCATCATCTCCCAATGTTACTAAGTTCATCAGTGTTCAGTTGTTGTATGCTTATGCAGATGTCGTTCAGGTGTCTCATACACAAGGGTGTGTTATTATGAGATGAATTCCTTCACCTATGGAGCTGCCCTGCAAACCATACCTTCTACCAAGAGGTAACTTAGGATAAATGGGTCAGATAAATATCCTGGGGAGGACACTACTACACACAGATGTTTCTCTTTGGTGGGAAGACACCTTCTACAAACAGAGCACATGGGCTCTGACTGAAACAATGGACTTGGTACAACAAATTATATTGCAGATATTGCAGAGTATCAGACCTAGGTGGACAATCCAGACCAAAGATCCACCCTCTCTGCACAGTGCCAGCTCTACAGAGACTTCTGCAGTAATTGATACACAATGACCAAAAAATGCCTAACAATGTCCCCTTAGGGACTGCTCTGAGATTGCCCCAAGGGGTCAGGGGAGTAACTGTAAGGCAGCTGGAAAAGTCCTAAGAACTAAGGTTGTTTTTGATGCTGGGACAAAACAATGAAACCGCATTTGTTGTTAGATCCTGAGGAATGATATCCTGCCCTCCCCTCAGGGGTTGTTGATACCCAGGAATCGAACCCCCTCTTCTTATCACACCCCTCCCCTTCATCTCTTCAGGCCCTGATCACTGGGAAAATGCTTACGCTTTATACTGTGTATATCATTTATTGTCATAGTATGAAGGATATTTTTGTTTTAGGTCATGCGATGGTAAAAAGGTCTTGTTCTTTCAAATCTAACAGAGAGTATATTAAAACTGTTTAACTCTAATCCATCACCTGCACTCCTCAAAGAGGTGTGACTTTCTCAGGGAATCCTGTTTACATGTAGATTGAGATCTCATTTGATGTTCTCTTCAGTGACGAGAAAACAAACAAACCAAGTTTCTCGCTGACCATTGGCTTTGTTACATCTGGTATATAAGGTGCATTGGCAAAGGACTCAGGGAAGCATCTGTAACCAGAACTTCCCACACTGAGATTGTGTCTCGATTTGGAAGCATCTGTAACCAGAACTTCCCACATTGCAACTGTGTGTCTCGATTTTACCAGGTATGATAAGCTTTGTGGTTTTATTTTATTCTTATACTATGTTGATAATCGTTGCTTAGTAAATTAGGAATTTCTTTGTATATGCATTCTATGATTTTAATTAATGTTGTGCCTGCCTGGTATAATAAATTGTTATTTGTTGATATTATCTGAATTCTTCAAAGTTTGTTATTACAAGTAGATTGAAAGGAACCTGTTCTGTTTACCGCAAAATCGATGTGTCAGGATAGGTAGGGCTAGTTTATACTAGATTTTTTAAAGGAGCATTGCTAAAGCTCACATGATTTCCACCTATCATCTGGCCTAGCAAGTTGCATGATCGTGACTAAAATAACTATTGTTATGTTTCTGAGCAAGCATATCGCGGCCAAACTTAATGATATTAGTTTACCCGGCAACCTCTGACTAGAGATCGGAACTGACCGTTTTGTGTCCGTGAGATCCATGAGCCCGGCCGGCGTGAGACTCTGAGCGACTGCAGGTCCCAATCGAAAGAATAACTCTAAATAATAAATATTTAAGTATGGAGATTTATAGATAAATTAACTACAATCAACAGATACATTTGAAACGTTATATAAGTTATTTTATATTATATTGAAATTGGAGTCAGATCGGTCTTAACCACAGAGTCATATAAATTTAACTAAATCGTAACAGTTCTTAAATAACTTCATGTAGAAATCACTGAGGAGAAGTAGAACACGAGATCCCTTCAACCACGACATTGGATTCCGACGTTGGGCCAATGGGTGGTCTTTTACACCCACATCCTATTTATACTTTTGGAATCTGGCCCTCAAATTCAATTCAATTCAAGTTTATTTATATAGTGCTTTTCACAATGTGCATTGTTACAAAGCAGCTTTACAGGAGCAAATAAGAAACAGAAACACAGCACAGTGCGTGGTGTTTAACAAGCAAGATCTTTCTAATGAATAATATCTAATAAATAAATAAATGCAGTCTCCCAGTGAGCAAGCCAACTCTGCCCTGCTGTAAAAGTAGTTGAAGACCCCTGATGTAACGCAATGCACACGTTACATACAACCATATCAATCAAACCCCCCTCCCCTGGTCGACAGGTTTGGTGGATGACTGATGCATTCAAACACTCCGCACCCATTTATTGTTCTTTACTTATTGATGAATTACTTCTTATGTTGTGCCATTTCTAGCATCATCAGGAAGCTGTGTCATTTTGCTATGGCTCACCACATTTTCCCCTGTGTTTTGTGTTTGTCAGAGAAGCTCAGTCTGTTGTTACTTTTCACTCTTTTGTTGTTTGGTTAGTAGCTTTACAAGAGATATTAAGGGGCTCGCTTGTTATTTTGGTTTGGCCTCCTCCTGAAGAACTTTGGGACTGAAGACATGTCTGTACAGTGCTTGTACTCAAGAAGACTTTTGCTTTTCTCTTACCACATGCGACATCCTCTATAACTCTATAGACACTGGAGGATTATAACAAAGAACACCAGGGAATGTTAAACATGTTTATGTGCTCACAAAAACATTGTTAAACTGCTAAACTTGAAGCTCATGAATAACATTCAGTTTCACCACCGACAAAGTAAAATGTAGACAGATAAAGAGACTGGTAGATTGATACTGTACAATGACATCCATGTACTGTGCTTTTGGTTAAAGGAATAATTCACCCAAAAATGATAGACGTAATTTACTTACCCTCATGTCAACCTAGGTGTATATCACTTTCTTTTTTAAGCCGAACTCAATTCAAGTAATTTTGAAAAATGGCATTGGACAGAGCCCCATTTTTTAAGCTCAAAAAAGTGCATCCATCCATCATAAAAGTAATCTACAGGACTAGTCTGATGAAGTGAAACAATGAGTTTTTGAGTAAAAATGATTAATATTTTGAACTTGTTTAGTCACATTTGGATATAAACAACACTGGCCACACACAAGGTGGCTGCACACAGACTCTATTCAATGCCCAGGGCTGGGTTGGGACTAAAAAGCGGCCCTGTACTTCATGGCCAATAACGTCCATCCATCTGTTCCATCCACCGCGATTGTGTTTTGCTGAGGAAAGGAACATATACATTGAGAAGTCACGTACATTTGACATGAGGGTGAGTAGATTATGGTTTAAATTCCATTTATGGGTAAAAGATTTACTTAATTAATTTTGTAAAAATGTATTCAAATGTAAGGTTATGGACACGATTCAGCTGTACCCAATTTATATAGTTGGTGTCATAATATTTCATTTTGGAATAGCTGCATTTCTTTTCTGTATCAGGAACAGAGGTAAAGCAGAAAGACCAGCCCTGATTTAATGTCACTCTGATGAATTGTATGAATCTGTGGTGTTTGTGAAACTTCTGAAAAGTTTATAAATTCCTCTGTTCTTTTCTCTTCTTTGAGGGTATTGTATAGATGAAGTAGAAGACATCAGCCTTAAATACAGGCTCTTACAAAAAAAGGCACCACACGCAATCTCTTACCTCTGGTTTTTGGTTTAATTTTTCATATGATTTTTTTATAGGCCTATGTGATTTTTTTAATTAATTATATTTTGTTTAAAATGATGTTTAAGTAGTTTAAAATGAATTATGACATCCATCCTTTGGACCATTAGGTGTGCAGAGCACCGGCCAAAACAACCCATCACCCCACCATAACCTGTTATAAATTAATATATTTATCAGACCATTTCATGAGAACATCATGAAGTAGCAGCTGAAGGGAGTCACTGCGAGTGCACCATGAA
This sequence comes from Triplophysa siluroides, assembly GCA_006030095.1. Taxonomy (NCBI): domain Eukaryota; kingdom Metazoa; phylum Chordata; class Actinopteri; order Cypriniformes; family Nemacheilidae; genus Triplophysa; species Triplophysa siluroides. The sequence goes on along the minus strand of VCII01000203.1, from coordinate 3,098,089 downwards.
CATTATTCTAAATCTGGTCAGATAGCCATAAGAAAGCAGGAAATGGGGGATATCCAGCAAGTGAATTTTAAGGGGGTACGGGTCCCAGCTCAAAAAAAAGATTATCCATCTTTCATATAAGTAATGGTCTTTTTCTAAAATACTTCCAGTGTGACGGTGCTTTATTATCACAGCAAGATTCTAATGTTATAAAACTGTAAAACATCTACTGTGAAACAGAAATAATTTCTGCCCTCTAGTGTCAAAGACTGTATGTAACCAGATTATAAATAGTAGATGGATGTAATGAAAAATATTTTCACCTTTTGGGGATAAATAAATTTGATTTATAAATATTTGTACAGTCATATTATGTTTAAAAAGAAAACATAATCCAAAGTATATGTAATGAAGAAAGTCTAATTTTCAGGCTTTTGCCTATAAATTAGGCTCAAAACTTCATATAAAGATTACTTTCAAGTTTACATTTACTGTATTTATTATGCAGATGCTCACAAAAAACGAATACTTCAAAAACTGTTTTATACTAAAGAAACACAAATATAAGGAATACTGCAATACAAGGATAACAAAACTTTTGAAGCTGAGTTCGTTTCCACATTCAAACTGCATCAGCCCTTTAAGGCTGTTCAACATTGATGGTCTTTAACCCATGAAGAACGGTGGGCATGTTTGTCATCACTAAACTAGCCTGGAGCATCTTGGAACCTGTCATCCTTGGAGTGAACTGAACGGGTTATTTCATGGTCTCTCCAGCCTTAAGTGTCACACTAAGAGACAGGAGAAAACAATATTTAGAGAATTTCGCATATACTATTACTATTGCTTATATTTCACTTTAATGATTAGAAATACATTAAGCTTGAAAAAGTTATAGTAAGAGAAAATATAAATTCAGATATTGTTGAGATGACAAGATATACACTTTGACTGTTTTGGATGTCATTGACTGTGTATCTAATGGAGAATTTCTGTTTAATCGTTCTTGTGATTTGAATATAACTACCGCACATACACACACAAAAAGTTAATTTTCAGTTTCTCAGAAATGTTTGCATTCAAGTGTGCCAAAAAAATACTGTTCATCACAGTTCATCGGTTTAATTTTTTCATGAGAATTAATCTCAAATCTTTATGAAAGACACCCGTCCCTGTTCACAAACACTGCATGTGTACGTTACTGTATGTGACACATGTCACTTTGGATACAAGTGTATGCTAAACAAATGAAAGTCAGTGGTGTAGCCACGTGGTGTGCCGGGTGCCACCCACCTAAAAACTATGCAGAATTATTTTTTTAGTTTTTTTAGAATTCTAGTTTCAATTAAAAAAAAAATTCTAAACTTGGTCTATTTTTGTTTACTTACTATATTTGTTTATTTAAAATGTCATTTAAATCGTTTAAAAAAATGTCTGCCGACTTTCGGACTGCCAACCAATCTGCAAACAGCTGCTGACTGTGGCGAGTTTCGACTCGTTTTTTTCCCCAACATGAACAGTTTACTGCGTGTTTTGATCACATTGCCTGCAGCAAGCTGTTCTGTGGTGCACTTGTTTTCAGCACTGAACCAAATCAAATCCAGGAACAGAGCAAACATGTTGCATTTTCACAGAAAGACTAACTTGCATTGTTGCTGATGTTTGAATGAGAACTCTGGGTTCCCTTTCTGTCGGTCTCTCGACGTTGTGTCGAAGACGACAGATGGGGTTCGCCCTTGAGAACCAATCAACTCTGACTACTATAGAAAAGGCCAATGAAATTTGGCGAATGAAATTTGCGTGCCGGGCTCCGCCCCCGGATGTCCGGTATAAAAGGAAGCCGGCGTGCAGCATTCACTCACCTTTTGTTCTTCAGAGCCCTCGCGCTCATGACTACGAACAAAAAGAATTCAACGAATTCTTCTTCTACTTCGCCGGATCTACGACGCAGAGCAGCGGATCGTCCCTTCCTGCAGCGACCTTCTCCTGGGCGTCTCGGCGGTTCCGGAGGTGATAGAGATTATTTCTAAAAGGTCCTTTTCAGGACTGACTGAGCATTCTCCAGCGCGGCATGTCCCGCTGTTCTCTTGGGTGCGGCACCCTCATCGAGGAGGGGGATGGACACGATTGCTGCATTAGGTGTCTGGGCGTCCAGCACACTGAAGCAGCGTTCGTTGACACGTCTGCCCGCACTGCGGGCGGATTGTCACTCAGAAGTTGCGGTCACGGGGGCTGTCTTCCTACGGGAACCAGCCACCATTTCGTCTGCTACCCCGGGCTGTGACATCTGTGGCTACGGCCCCGATGACCACCCACGTAGCAGCGTTAGTGATATGGGGAACTCTGCGAACGTAACCCGCCAGCCAAGTGCTCACGGGCCGATCGCACCCCGATTCGCTCTTCTGAACGTTCCCCAACCGGCGGTGGCATACCGTTCGGATCCTCAGGCACGCACTCGGAAACGATGTGTGACGTAGATGAGATGTCGTTCGCAGCATCGGAGGGGACGGGCATCCGACTCTGACGAATCCGAGCCCCCCCAGGGGGGTCGAGCTCAGGAGGAAGCAGAAGTGATGTCAGCCATGCTAATCGGGGATACGTGGTTCCTGGGGGCGGGGCGCGGTGCAAACCACGCCCACCCCGGGTGCCATTTGTTTCCCGGAGGTGCATGAGGAGCTGTGTAAAACTAGGAGCGCTCCACGGACCGCTCCGGTCGAAACAGCTCCGGCTCCCTCACTTCCCTCGAGGGTGGGGCAGCCAAAGGCTACGTCGAGATCCCCCGGGTGGAACGTGCGGCTGCGGTGCATCTGTGCCGCAGACGGCTGCCGCCTGGGGAGAATCGGCCACGCCTACCGTCCAACGCGTGTAGGACTTCGACATCTATGGTGCCGAAGCCTTGCGCTGCCGCGGACCGGGCTGCCTCCTCCGCCGACCCAGGTATAATGCAGGTTTTCTGTGCCGCCACTGACAGCGCTCTACGGAGCGACCAAGGTGGCGGCACGGGACCTGGGTCGGACGATGTCCACGGAAGTGGTCCAGGAGAGTCACCCCCGGCTGAACCTTGCGCAGATGAGTGACACCGAGAAAGTCCGCTTTCTTGTTACACCCGTCTCGCAGGGTGGGCTGTTGGTACACCGTCGAGGACTGCGCTCAGCAGTTTTTGACGGTGAAGAAGCAGACAGTGGCGATTAGCCACATTTTTACCACGCTGCGACTCGGCCGCCCTCAAGCCTCCGAGATCTCACGTCATGTCTGTTTCCCGGCAGCCCAGGACCCCTTTCCACATCGGCTCCGGTTACTGTGCCCCCGCAGGTGGCACCCCGGAAGTCGAGGTCGAGGGGGAAACCTCACCCCGTCAGCTAACTCTCACGAGAAGTGACACTGACGGGAAGACCCCAGGGGGAGCAACATCGGGCCCGACCTTCACAGCTACGGCTCTGATCAGTCGGTACGGGACGGCTCCTGCCTCGTCACCAAGCCGGGCCCTTCTCAGGGCCTGGCGCCCACTTACTCACAGAGAGTTTTCTGTTTCCCCTGGGAGTTCATTCCTGCCGATCGCACTCCACTCCACTGGACTGTGCCCGGCAAACCCGACCCCACGCCCTGGCGAGGCGTAGGGTCGTACACACACGACAGCTGCTACCACTCTCAATGACAGTGCGTGCAGCTGTCCCGCCAGGCAGGTAAGTAGGCAGAGCCAACCTTCCCTCCGGGGCCCCCTCCCGCGACAGGGTTAGCTCCGCCAGCCATCGAACCACCCTCCATGGGAATGGTGAAGCAGACCGTCCCCTTGGTCCCCCTGTCACAGTCCCTGGGAGCTCGAGAGCTGCCCACACTGTCTCGGTGGCTAGGGCAGACGGTCCCGTCTTGGTTACTCGATCCAGTTCGCCAGAGACTCTCCCAAGTTTTGGGGCATCATCTCTCCCTCTGTCTGAGGCTAGGGACGCCTACATACTTCGGGTAGAGGTCACCACCCTTCTGGCAAACAGGCGTCGAGTTCGTCCCTCAAACCAAGATGTTCGGTGGGTTACAACCCGCACTTCATCGTTCCCAAGAAAGACGGCGGGTTGCGCCCCGGAGGTCTGCGTACCCTGAACTAAGCACCTTCACAAGCTGCTGCTCAGGATGCTCACGCAGAGGCGCGTCCTGACACCCATCAGGTGTCAGGATTGGTTCGTGGCAATCGACCTGAAATTCCTTTCGTCTGTCCCTGTCTCCACGGTCTTCACGAAGATCGTGGAAGCCGCCCTTTCTCCCTGAGGGGAGGAAGGTGTGCGGGTACTTAACTATCTCAACGACTGGCCTGACACACTCGTGAGATCTGTTATGTATACAAGGGGCCTGGTGCTCCGGCACCCAGATCGATTGGGAATTCAGGTCAACCGAGGAAAGGACAAGCTCTCCCCAGGGCAGAGCATCCTCTTTCTCGGTAGGGAACTCAACTCTGTCACCATGTCGCGCAACTGTCCGCAGTACGCGCCCAGCCGTGTTGAACTGCCTGGAACATTTCAGGCAGACAGCGGTCCCCCTGAAACGATTCAGAGGCTCCTGGGCATGGCGTCCTCGTCGGGTGAGACCCCTCGGGTTGATGCACATGAGACCGCTCCAACACTGGCTTCAGAGTCGAGTTCCGAGGAGAGCGTGGCACACCGGCAGCAGGCGCATGGTGATGACGCCCTGCGGCCGACGCACCAAAACCCCTGGTCTTCCATGACTTTTTCGACGGACTAAGGTCCCTCAGGGCAGGTTATGAGGCAAGTCGTGGTGACGACGGACGCCTCCCTGCAGGGGTGCGGTGCAGTGTGTAACGGGCACGCAGGCGGGGCATTGGGCGAACCCCCACCTGCGCTGGCATATCAATTGCCAGGAGTTGTGGGCAGTGCTACTTGCACTGAGCAGCTGCGGCCCTCTCGTGCGGAAGCACGTGCTGGTCCGAGGACGGCACTACGGCTGTAGCGTACATCAGATCTTAGGGTGGCGTTCGCTCACAGCAGCTAACACAACTTGCTCGACGCCTCCTCCGGTGGAGTCAACAGGTGATCCGTTCCCTGTGGGCCACACTCACCTCGGGCAAACTGAACTAGACAGCCTACGCGCTCTCTTGTCAGTTTATGCCTCGTAGAGAGTGGCGACTCCACCCCCGCGTAGGCCTCTTGGTACTCCCTGTCCGAGGCTCTCGACACGGATATCCTTGCGCACAGCTGACCGCGGGACGGGCGGAAGCACACCTTCCCCCCCCCAGGAGCCTCCTTGCACAGACACTGTGCAAGGCCAGGGAAGAGGAGCACCAAGTGTTATTGGTTACACCGCACTGGTCTAACCGCACTTGGCGTCAGAGCTGATGCTCTGGACAGCGACTCCCCCTGACCCATTCCCCTGACAGAGGACCTGCTCTCTCAGGGAAAGGACACGTTCTGGCATCCCAGATCAGACCTCTGGAACACCATGTCTGGTCTCTAGACGGGACGAGAAGTTCCTGAGTTGGCTACTCCCCCTCTATGGCGGAGACCATCACCCAGGCTAGGGCCCCATCTACGGGGCGGTTACACGCCTCTAGACGGCGCCGCTTCTTGTCCTGGTGTCTCTCTCAACGAGAAAGACCCACTGAGGTGCTCGATCAGGATTGTGTTGTCCTTCTTACGAGACTGGAGACTAACATCTCCCCTCCACACTGAGTGTGTATGTAGTCGCTGTCGCCACTCATCACAACTCAGTTGATGGAAAGTTTCTAGGATGACACGACCTGGTCGCCAGGTTCCTAAGGGGTGCGAGAGGGCGGCTCCCGCCTCATCTCCGCTCCATACCCTCTTGGGACCCTAAGGGGTCCTCGGGGGGGCCTCTGGGCCCCCCAAGAGCCCCTCGGAGGTTCCGATCTTCCTCACCGAGTAAGACGGCCCTCCTGATGGCGCTCGCTTCCTTCAAGAGGGTAGGGCACCTCCGAGCATCCTCCGTGTCCCCGGATTGCCTTGAATTCGGCCCTGGTAGCTCTCACGTTATCTTGAGACCCAGGCCCGGATGCGTGCCCAAAAAGTTCCCACTACTCCCTTACGGGGCGAAGTGGTGAACTTGCAGGCGCTCCCCATTGGGGAGGAAGACCCAACCCCATCCGTGTTGTGTCCTGGACCGCACGCAGGGCCTCAGTAGCTCTGACCAGCTCCTTGTCTGTATTGGAGGACAGCAGAGGGGAAGGCTGTCTCCAAGCAGAGGTTGGCGCACTGAGTCGTGGATGCCGTTACGACGACATTCCAATCTCAGAATCTCCCATGCCCACGGAGGGGGTATAGCCACCTCCTGGGCACTGGCAGAAGCGCCTCTCTAGCAGACATCTGTAGAGCTGCGGTTGGGCTACGCCCATACACCTTCGCAGGGGTTAAAAAACCCTAGCGTAAACCCGTGTCAGCCCACGTCCTGCGTGGCAACATGTAGGACTGGCATCCGGCGGGGCGTATGCCTGCGAAAGCATCACCCACCCTCTAGGAGGCTGGGTCAGTGTGCTATCTACCTCTCTCCTTACCCTACTCTGGCTAAGGACAGGTATCCTATCCGCTTCCCTTCTTACCCAACCACTTGGTTAAGAATAGGCATTCTATCCATCACTAAGCAAGCACCACCTGGGGGTTGGCTGGGCAGAGCAGCCTTCCCCCTTAGGCCGGGATAACATGTGAGCCATCCCCTGGCTCTAACCGGACCTAGTGCTACCGGACGCCTGTAACACCCCCCCCCGTGGGCTGTTCCGTCTGATGTATCCTCATGATATGGTTCCCACTCCTGGTAACCCATGAGCTTCCCCAGGTGGACCTCCACCTCGCGGTTAACTACTCAGCCCGCACGTTCCATGCGTTCTCCTCCAAGGACGAGACCATACCTTATCCACCGTATTCCTCCCCACGGGTAGGAGGTGGCCTCTGCAGCGCATCCCTAATTAAGGAAGTTGCGCTTACCCGGTGTAAACCCGAGCCGGACGGCCCTCTCGCCAGTAGAGAGCTAAGGCCTCCGTCCGTGAAAGGTTACCGGTCAGGGCTGTTCCCATCTTTCTCCAAGAAAGCTCTGGAACCCCCCGACCACCACACTGGAAGGTTACAGTTTCGCGAAAGCATCGAGCTGACACGCCCAGGCCTGTTACCGTCGCTTCGCTAGAGATTGTGACGCGATACAGCGTTGTGGCGTTTTCCATAGAGAACCCCATCTGTCATCTTCGACACAACGTCGAGAGACCGACAGAAAGGGAACGTCTCGGTTACGTATGTAACCTCGGTTCCCTGATGGAGGGAACGAGACGTTGTGTCCCTTATGCCACTAACACGTATCGTATTCTGCTGCAGTCGTGAGAGGCTCTCAGGCTCTTCAGAACAAAAGGTGAGTGAATGCTGCACGCCGGCTTCCTTTTATACCGGACATCCGGGGGCGGAGCCCGGCATGCAAATTTCATTCGCCAAATTTCATTGGCCTTTTCTATAGTAGTCAGAGTTGATTGGTTCTCAAGGGCGAACCCCATCTGTCGTCTTCGACACAACGTCTAGTTCCCTCCAAGGGAACCGAGGTTACATACGTAACCGAGACGTTTCCATTCAAACGTGATGCGTATCTTTTCAAAGTTTGCATTATACCGTGGAGATGGTGGTCTAGTGGGTTAAACCACTGAACTGGTAAATCAAAAGGTTGCTGGTTCGATCCCAGCAGCCACCACCAGTGTATCCTTGAGCAAGACACTTTACTCCACGTTGCTCCAGGGGGATTGTCCCTGTAATAAGTGCAATGTAAGTCGCTTTGGATAAAAGCGTCTGCCAAATGCCTAAATGTAAATGTAAATGTAAATTATACAGATACAAAATGCATTATTCAATGAAAACAGATTTTGAGATAGTATGTAAAGTTGAGTTAATTTGTCTAAAATAACGTGTTTATTTTAGAAACCTATTTTCATTTTTTCATTACAACTGTATATTTTTTTTATTTAAGAAGATCCTGTTTGTATTTGATTTTATTCGTTGTTTGATTGGTATTCAGCTTTATATTTTATTCTTGAACCACCTTGTTACAGATCCATCTGATCTGTTCATTTTGTTATTATTTGGTTTAATATTGTCCATTTAAATTTATTTTTTATATAAAAATATACTGTTTATCTTAAGTAATTTTATTTGTAGTTGATTGCATTGCACTATTTGCAAGTTGCTATTTTTTCTAACCAAAAGTAATTAAAGTGCTTAACATGTTTACAGTAAATGCATTGTCTACAGGTTTACTTAGCAAATTTTCAACACACCAGATTGAGTATGCCAATTGGTACTGCAAGACTTTGAATGTTAAAGTGCAAATTTACACCTGGCCACTCTTGTGGGTTTGCTACTGTTACAATTAAAATCCGTAGAAGGGTAAAAACATTGATGCCAGCAAATGAACACAGCTACAACAAATAAAACATGGGAACATAATAGCCAAAAAGTACATTTTATGGGTCGAAATAATCTATTTTTCTTTTAAGCCAAAAAAGAATAAGTACATTACGTAAAGATCCTGTTCCATGAAGATATTTTGTACATTTCCTACCGTAAATATACAAACAAATATGTAAAAAAAATAATTCTGAGTAAAATGCTATGCTCAGGATTTAATTTGCACAACATTAAAGGCGATTTTAGGTTTTCAAATAGTTGAATCTCAGCCAAATATCATCCTATCTGAACAAACCATATATAAATGGAAAGTTTATTTGTTTAGCTAATTACATTATAATTACACGTAAATCTAATTTAACAGTAGGGGGGACAATAAACATAACATTTCTCAAGAGCAATTTTTGAAGGGGACAAAATTGCTCTTACTACGACACAAAGCGACAATATGCGTTAGGCTCATAGGTTTATCATGCAAACTTGCAGTTATATTATAACTGAACTGTCACATCCTGTAATACAAGTGAACACCTAATAAAGCTGTTTCCATTTACATCTTTTTTGTATCTGTTGTCAAGACAGGAAACACGTATAATAACACACTACCCATGATACTACATGTTATGAGTAACACATTTTATCGTGATTTATACTGCAACATCGTCTGACAAAGTCACCATGCATCTACATTAAAGAGTGGTGGTTATTTTCCCAATTAGTGCACTGCCTCCGCCAACAAACTATGTAAATAGATGTACTATATTCGTGTACCCAAACAGTCAGTAACAGTGACAGATGCTTAACTTCTGTGTTGTAGCCTACTCGTTGATGAATCGCCCGAGTTTCAGTCAACTGAATGTTTAGCTTATCCGCCGCGCACAAACTGCACAAAATAGATGCTGAGAAAACGACATTTTCCAACTGGATGAAAGCTGTGCACGTTTTGTGAACAAAAGGGGTCTAAAACTCGCTAAATAAAGTGACAAAGTCTCTAAATTGTCACCGGTATGTACGCGACTGTGTGTGACACGGGACCTGAATGGCAAGGATCGGTGGCAAATTGTGGCCGTTAATGTTAACATTATGCCGTCGCCACAAATAAAACAATGCATGGGAAACGACTTCGGCGTGGTAATTGCAGTGTGTGACGTCATATGCAACAAGCTATTGTAAACAAGCTAACGTTAACTATAAGTAACGTTTTAATCGCTAACATAGCAGATTCATGGAAAAATACATCGTAATCAGCCTTTATTGCCACAACTAATTTATTAATGAATCAGCATCAACTACATTAAAGAGAATGACTTCATTTAAAGTGAATAAAATAGCCTTCTTACTGGAGTTCAACAGCCACTTATGAACTGAGCTGCATAGGTGCTTACCTGACTTATGTGAGCGAAGGTGAGATAAACTGGGAAAGCACAAAGCAGGCAGTCGGCCAAACCACTGTGATGCAGGCGAGGGGGAAATCAACTCTTTCTAAACTTAAAAATATTTTTTTTCGTTTGTATTTTTTTCTATTTACACAATTAGTTTAGTTATACATGAATATAATTATCACAATAGACAGTGCAAGTTTTAATGATTTCGGGGGGGACAACCCTCCGATGGAGGGGGACATGTCCCCTCTGGCCCCCCCAGGATTTATGGCCAATTTACTTGAATTAGTACTTATTTATTTAGTATACGTCTGTTCCCTGAAAAAGCGGGAACGAGATGCTGCGTTTCAAACGCTATGGGAGAACAGTCTTTGTTCGACCGGTTGTGAAGCACGTGTGTCAAACACGGCAACATTTTTTGGCTTTAAATTACCTCGGCAGGTGACGTGGCTAATTACACCAGCACCTGCAGGTTATAACTACGTGTGATGCGGACGCGTCTTCAATTTCCAACTTTGTCTGAAAGGACGTTCGGGTACGCCTACAGTGCGGCATTGAGGCGCAGCATCTCGTTCCCGCTTTTTCAGGGAACAGGGTTACAGCCAAGTAACCCGGGACATTCCCTTTCAAAAGCTACACTCGATGCTGCGTTTCAAACGCTATGGGAACGAGAATTCCAACGCCGCCGCACTGGAAGTGTCTGGACCCCCCCCAAGGTTGTGTGGCATGTGTGCACAATCCGAGAGGAGGCCTCAGATTTGATTCTGGGATGTAGACTCCAGGACACGTGAGCCTGGAGTAGCATGAACATCCAGACTATAAAACCTGACAAATGTGTGCGGAGAGGACCAGCCCGCCGCATCACACACTTGTTGCAAGGGGACACCTCTTGCTAGGGCCATAGACGATGAAACCCCCCTTGTGGAATGAGCTTTGACTCCTAGAGGTGAAGCTTGACCGCGTGCCTCATAGGCCAGAGCAATAGCATCCCTCACCCAATGTGATATTGTTTGCTTGGTGGCAGCAGCCCCTTTGTTGTGAGGTTTGAGGACAGTTTCTCTTGCAGAAACTCCAACACTGAAACGATCTGGCAGTGAATTGGGTCTGTATTGTGTGCAATGCACCATCTGTCAAAAACGCTCCATCTTAGGCCGTAGCTCCTTCTAGTGGAGGGAGCCCTAGCACTTAGAATGGTCTCTACTACGTTGGTCGGAAGCCCAGCATCTCTCAGCTGGTGCCCTTCAGGGGCCAGACATGGAGGTTCCAAAGCTTGGGACGAGGATGAAATACTGTCCTCTGTGCCTGAGACAAAAGATCTCTCCTGACTGGGATCGCCCATGGCGAGTCATCCAGGAGGGATACTAGGTCCGAGAACCAGATTCTGGCTGGCCAACGGGGAGCTATCAACAAGATGCGAGACCCCTGTCGACGGACCTTTGTCAGGACTCCCGGGAGCAGAGCTGTCGGAGGAAATGCGTAAAGACGCAGTCTGGGCCATGTATGGGCCAGCGGGTCCAGACCCAGGGGAGCTGGATGACTCAGAGAGAAGTAGAAGGGACATTGTGCTGTCTCCTGCATAGCAAAGAGGTCCACCTCTGCTTCGTAAAATCTTTCCCAGAGTTGTTTGACTACTTCGGGGTGGAGTTTCCATACCCCGTTTGTCACAGCTTGTCTGGACAGCAGGTCTGCTCCCACATTCATATGCCCCGGGATGTGAATCGCTCTGAGGGACAGGAATTTGTCCTCTGCCCAGGGCAGAATCTGCTGGGCCAATTTGTTCAGGTGGCGCGACCGCAGTGCGCCCTGGTGATTTATGTATGAGACTACTAAAGTATTGTCCACCCGCACTAGGAAATGGTAGCCTCGTAACTGCCGGAGGAAGTATTTCAGGGCCCGAAATACAGCCATCATTTCGAGGCAATTGATCTGCCAATCGAGAAGGTCACCTCTCCAGATCCCTGGGGCTGGACGGCCATCTAAGACCGCACCCCAACCCGTGAGGGATGCGTCTGTCGTTAGCATCTTGCGATGACAACACGGACCGAGAGTGGGACCTAAAGTCAGAAACCGAGGTCTGAACCACATAGAAAGGGTGCGAAGCCAGTCGTCTATGTAATTCAAAATGCGGATGCCCCGGAGTCGCAGAGGAGCCAGAGCTGCATCCGTGCATTTTGTATATGTGCGGGGTGACAAGGCTAGGCCGAATGGAAGAACCCGATACTGGTGAGCTTCGCCCCCGAAAGCGAAACTCAGGAATCTTCTGTGTTGTGGCAAGATCTCTATGTGAAAGTATGCGTCTTTGAGATCGATTGTCACGAACCAGTCGTGACACTGAATTTGAGACACAATCATCTTCAAGTAGCGGTTCAATCCGCAAAGATCTAGAATTGGAGGCAACCCCCCATCCTTCTTGGGAACTAGAAAATACTGGCTGTAGTAGCCTGACTCTGTGTCTGATAGGGGAACACGTTCTATGGCCCCTTTGTCCAGCAGAGCTTGTTATTCTTGTGTCAACAGATGCGCTCGCTCCGGTTGCACGGAAGTGGAGACCACGCCGTTGAAACGCGGAGGGCGATATGCAAATTAAATCCTGTAGCCCTCGGCTACAGTCCTTTCTACCCATGGAGAGATACCTGGTAGTAGTTTCCACGCTGCCATCTTCTCTGAAAGGGGTATCAAAGTCGACACTTCGTCTTGTTGGGGGTATGCCAGACATTGGCATCCTGAAGTGTTGCAGGAGACGATCGAATATCTAGCTTCTTTGCAACCGCTAATCCCCGAGACGCTGGTAGCTGCGGAAATTGCAAAGCGGTTCTGTGAGGGTACCGAAGAGGAGCCTCTAACTTCTCTTGGAATTCTGTGCACCCCTCATCGGGGGGGCACACCCCCACAGTCCCGGGCACACATGTCTCAGGGTCTCTTCTTCTTAGAAGAGATAACGTGCCTCAGGTCCGTCCCTCCCGAGGTGGCCTGAGGGGCACGGCGGGCCGCTCCCCTGCCTCTGCGAGGGGGGGCGTGGCTCGCCACACTCTCCCTGAGGACCTCACGCCTCAGGTAGACCGGACCCGAGTCTGTGTGCCTGGCCGGGACTGGGGAACTTGTCCAGAGTGGGTGGCCGACACTTCAGACGCTTGGGCACGACGGGGTAAATACTTGATGAACGCCTCCTCGTGGCGAGACCGGGGCATCAAGGAGGAAGGCCTATCCCTATCCTAAGTCCCTATCCTTAATGCCTGTGAGGTTCAGCCACAGATGCCTCTCCGCAACAACCAAAGCAGCCATGGAACGGCCCATGGCACGGTCCGTTTGCTTGGTTGCGCGGAGAGACAAATCTGTGGCGCAGCGTAGATCTGAAAAAGCTTCTTCGTCAATAACCCGTCAGTGCTGACATCATCTAGCAGGTCAGCCTGGTATGCCTGCAGAACCGCCATGGTCTGCAGGGCAGCACCAGCCTGACCCGCTGCCTGAAAAGCCTTTCCCACCGGCGCAGATGTGACTCTACAAGGCTTGGTGGGAAGAGAAGGCTTTTTCAGGGACGACGATATCCCAGGGGAGAGATAGCTAGCCAGCGTCTCTTCCACCCTGGGCATCGCCGTGTACCCCCGTGTCCTCGCTCCAACGATGGTCAAATAAATCGACGTCGATGGCACGAAAACACGGGAGGAGTGAGGTTTCTGCCATGAGCGTGATAGCTCGCCGTGAAGATCCTCAAAGAAAGGGAGAGCCCGATTTTGGGGCTCATTCCTCCGGCCACCCGACAGATATCTGTTGTCGAGCTTTGAACCCTTGGGAGCCTCTTGTTCCTGAAGCCAGTCGAGTTTGAGCCTGTCGACTGCTTTGGTTACCGCCCCGAGAAGATCCTCAACCGCTTTAAAATCGCGAGAGGAAACGCCCCGAGGCGGTGCTATCAAACCCCACAGAAACAAGCGAAGCCTCATCCTCCGCCGCCTCAGAAGAAGTGCCAGGGCACGTTTCAGCACGTTTGACGCGAGGATGTCGCTGTTCGGCGAATGCACGGGAGAAGCGGACGGATCCGTCTCCCGCGCCTCAGCAAGATCAAACCGCGAACCCCAGGACGAGGAAGAGGTGGCTCGGCCTCGTTTAAAAAAGGCGAGCCGAGCATGCAGAACTCTGAAGTCAAAGACATCACAGAGTTCACACTCTCCCTCAAGTCCCTGGGCGACATGGTCAGCCCCCAAGCATTCAAAGCAGAACTCATGTTTATCAAAATCGGAGATCATCCTCTCACAGGGAGAGACACATCTCCGAGTCAGCCATGGTTCTTTATTTTAATAAATTTGCTTCTTACTACACTAGGCTAAGTAACTGAAAAAAAAAAGTGCTTGGTCACTAGTGCAAGAATCTTATTTTGCTTTTCTTGCTCCTTGAAGACAAAAGAACCTGAAGACGCGTCCGCATCACGCGTATTTATAACCTGCAGGTGCTGGTGTAATTAGCCACGTCACCTGCCAAGGTTATTTAAAGCAAAACAAATTTGGCGTGTTTGACACACGTGCTTCACAACCGGTCGAACAAAGACTGTTCTCCCATAGCGTTTGAAATGCAGCATCGAGTGTAGTTTTTGAAAGGGAACTAATTCAACTGCATGAAAAGTGCATAGTTGGAAGAATGTAGAACTGGTTTCTAGACATTGATTTGCATTTCATTGAGTAAATTAAGTATTTAATCCTAAAGCAAAACATAATTTAGTACTTTGGGGAAAAACCCCTGTTGGTAAGCACAGAGGTAAAACGTTTCTGATAGTTGGTCACCGGGTTTATACACGTGTCAGGAAATTATTCCTGTAGCCCATATAGGCTACTTGAATGGATCAAGTGAAGTGACTGAAAATTATTTATTTTAATTACTATAACTCTTTTACATTAAATTAACAGATGATATATAAGCTGATTCAACTAAACTATTTACATATATGCATTTGGCAGACGCTTTTATCTAAAGCGACTTACATTGCATTATACTACATTTTGTTTCTAAGTTTGTGCAATCCCCTGGGATCGAACCCACGACCTCGGCATTGTTAGCACCATGCTCTTACCACTGAGCTATAGGAATAACAAAAAAATACGATTCATATTTTCATAACAGTTTTCATTTTTACTTTTGAATAAATATTAAAACTTCAAGGTTGTAATTCCTCACACAAAACAATTGTTTTACACACAATTTATTTCAATAAAACATTTTCATAGGGTCAACAAAAGTAAGTTGGTTAAGGTTAAAATTGTTTATTGTAGTACGTTTAAATTAATTTGTTTTGGAGGAAAGCTTCGTTGGATATAACTTAACTTTCAAATTGTTCATCAATCTAATAATGAAGCAACAACCAGGGTTCTCACAATACCATAAAGATGGTATAAAGCTGGTGTGTCACGACACCAAGTAGTATCAAGATACTGTGCAATGTTGTGATAATTCTTTATTCAAAATGAACCGAAAAACACAATGTAGATAAAAAACAGTCCAAATTCTGAATACTTTAATAGTGAATATCCGAATTTAGAAAATATTGAAAAACAGGTTGAACTCCACTGTTTCTTTACTTTTGACTTTGACCCCTCAAGCTAGAATAATACTTTTCAATATATAAATACAATGTGGTATTTGTTTAACTTTGACATTTAATCACGTACCTGTATTTCGTTCATGCATTCTCATATATCACACTGCAAATACAAAGTACATTTTTCAATCGTCTCTGCATTTCTAGATGACGATTAAATCAAACACAATATCATGTCTTACACAATAAATCACAACAAATATCACTCAAGTTGTCAAATCTACATAAACAGGTGACGAACAAAGCACAATAATCACAACAATATAACACATTGACAAGCACAGTTTAAAATCACAAAATTTCATATAACAAATACACACAATATAACTATAAATACAAACAGCACTCACTTTTTCCACAGCACACACACACACACATAAACAATACACAAACAGATGTTGCTAAGGTATGTGATGACCGAGGAAAGCTTTTTCAAAAGCGGGCCCTCCTGCACCTCAGAGCTCTATACCTGTGCCCTGAGGGCAGGGCTAGATACTCATGAAGTGGATGTGGGGAGTCAGGGCCGCATTTCCCGAAACCTTCTTATCGCTACATCGTTCTTAAGTTATACATTTGAGTAATACCTTATGGTTAAAATGTGTTTCACATAACGTTATAAGTTAAGTATAACTTTTGTAAGTCATATGTTCGGAAGGTTGGTCTAGGGCGCTCTTAGCTATACCGTATCACTGTTAATAGTTAATGCTCATCAATCTAATAATGAAGCAACAACCAGGGTTCTCACAATACCATAAAGATGGTATAAAGCTGGTGTGTCACGATACCAAGTAGTATCAAGATACTGTGCAATGTTGTGATAATTCTTTATTCAAAATGAACCGAAAAACACAATGTAGATAAAAAACAGTCCAAATTCTGAATACTTTAATAGTGAATATCCGAATTTAGAAAATATTGAAAAACAGGTTGAACTCCACTGTTTCTTTACTTTTGACTTTGACCCCTCAAGCTAGAATAATACTTTTCAATATATAAATACAATGTGGTATTTGTTTAACTTTGACATTTAATCACGTACCTGTATTTCGTTCATGCATTCTCATATTATCACACTGCAAATACAAAGTACATTTTTCAATCGTCTCTGCATTTCTAGATGTTGTGACGAGTTGAAATCAAACACAATATCAATGTCTTACGTGTACACATTTTTCCTTTGTATTAAAGTCAATAGCATAAACATTCACATGTCAAATCAACGCCCACGAAAGCCATAGTTAATATACTCTTAAATGTCAGTTGTCTTGCAATTGTCCCTAAAGTGAACGAAAAAAAATACTGGAGGAGTTCTCACATAATTCAGTGATGTATGTTTGTCAACAGAATAAAGTATGTTATTGTCTTGTGCTAAGAAAGGTGACACCCAAACAACCTTTGGCATATCCATTGATTTAGTTAATCTGTGACCTAACCGCACGAAAAATCACACAACAACATGTCTGGCTCACATTTCACCCCCAAAAATCTAAATATTAAAATGTTCGAATATACTACAAAGCCCTGGATTTTAACGGCAAATACCAACCCCAGAAAGACCCTCCACTTTTTTTCATATAACATGTTTTAATGGAATATACAGATAAATACCAAACAGCATACTAAATTGATTGATTGATTGTCAACAAATTATTTTCCACAGCACTTGTTTAACACACACACAACATAATACAAATACACAAACAGATAAGATCTCTGCACTCAGCAGCGATGTCTGTTGCTAAGGTATGTGATGACCGAGGAAAGCTTTTTCAAAAGCGGGCCCTCCTGCACCTCAGAGCTCTATACCTGTGCCCTAGATACTCATGAAGTGGATCGTTCTTAAGTTATACATTTGAGTAATACCTTATGGTTAAAATGTGTTTCACATAACGTTATAAGTTAAGTATAACTTTTGTAAGTCATATGTTCGGAAGGTTGGTCTAGGGCGCTCTTAGCTATACCGTATCACTGTTAATAGTTAACCCCGCCAGTTGCGACTGCTAAATTAAAGCTGCTTTACGTCGCAGTCTATAGCCTACAATAAAATTCTAAAGTTAAATACACCAGTATTTTGATATGTTTTCATGCAAATAATATAATTGCCACACTGATGATTCTTGGCTTTTTGATTATTTTATCTAAGGGTGCATCAGCTGGCAAACCAAATAATTATTTAAAAAGAAATATTGTGGCAGGAAGTTTAGTCGAACTGCGGCGAATAATTTGCTAAATCAAAGACAGCGCCATCGGTGGAGCAATTTAGTGTATATGATTTAATCCGTGAAAACCTGGCTACAATTTATGCTGCAATTACAGAAAATAAAAGTTAACCTGCCACGTCGGCAAATCAAATGTAGGCCATCTAATGGCACACCATTTAAATAGAAAACAGGGAAGAACAAACATTCACTTCCTTTTTTAATGCACCTCAACAGCAAGTGGCTTTGACCCTCATTATGACCCAAGGTTTGAGTTTGTCTTGACAAAGTTAGACCACCAAGATCCAAAAGCTGCTGAATTTGCTGACGTGGCAAGTTAACTTTTATATAATTATAATGGAGCATAAATTGCAGACAGGTTTTTGCGTATTAAATGCACAAAAAATGCTGGATGGAATGCCGCCGTCTTTGATTTAGCCCAAAGCATTTTATCATGCAGTTTGACTAAACTTTATACCAGAATCATTCTCTTTAAATATATTCCAAATTCTTTGGGTTGCCAGCTGATGCACCTTATTTAGATAATATAATTAAAAAGCTTACAACCATCAGTGTAAAGACAATTACATTCTTTGCATGAAAACACGTCAATATACTGGTATTTTTAACTTTAGAATTTTATTTGTGTAGACTTGTCATAATCTTGCCTCACCTTGTCTTGCTTTTCTAGTCTATTTGCAGGATCATGACAGTCCCACGTGTTTTGTGTGGAATGTGGCCATTGTTTGTTATGATGGACATGTGCTCTCCTGTTGTCTTGACCCCGCCCCATCGTCTAGCGTCCCACCTGTTATTATTCCCTCCAACCGCCTAGTGTAATTATCACTTGTAAACTCCCCTATTTAATGCCCTTGTGTTTGCTGTCCTATGCTGTTTCATTTTGCTTTGTTGATGTACAATACTTACCTTTGGTCCTTGTTCCCAAATGCCTAGTCCTGTCTAGTTCCTGCATAGTGTCACGTTTTGCTTATCCTGTTTCTCCTGTTCGGCCTGCGCCAGAGGGACTCTGATGTTATGGGGTTTGCCCTGGAGTTCTTGTCCGCAGCAGGGTAGACAGACTTTAACAAGGCAGAGCTGAAGGTGGTGTTCAACGGTTCCCTCAGATGCTCAGGTCGCTGACATGGTTAGACACACCGTGCACAGGGGATGAGCCCAGGGCCTCAGCCCGAGTCAACTGTCTGACCCCATTGGCCGCGATCCCGGAGGGTCCTGTCCGTCGCAGCCTTGGACATCTCTGCGCCGTCTGCATCAGACCCCGCTGCTCCTCCCCCGTCAGCCGATATCCAGGGCAAGTGAGGATGGAGGGAATCCTGGGGGTCGATTTCCGACTCCTCCTCGGAGCCAGCAATGCCCCCCAATTCTTCTTCTCAATCCGCCGTGATCCCTGCGGTATGGCCCAGGAGGAAGGGGCCTTCTAGACTCCATCCACAGCATTCTCCTGGGGTCGTCCCAGGGCCACAAGCTGTAGCATTCCCCGTTCCAGCCACTGTGTCCGCTGCAGCTGCTGCAGTGTCAGCTTACGAGTCAGCTGCAGGACCCCCTGTTACAGTCGCTGTGTTAGTTGAAGCACCCCCTGTTCCAGTCTTTGTAACAGCTGCAGCACACCCAGTGTCGGCCTACGAGTGAGCTGTAGACTCCTCTGCCGCTGTGTCAGCTGCAGCGCCTTCAGTGTCGGCCTATGTGTCAGCTGCAGCCTCCCCTGTCCCAGCCGCTGTCTCGGCTGCAGCGCCCCCAACGTTGGCCAACCTGTCAGCTGCAGCCTCCCCTGTCCTGACTGCTGTGTCAGCAAGAGCTCCCCTGTTCCAGCCATTGATATCAAGTGACCACAGTCTGTTTATAGCCTCATGTTAGCTTTTTACTGTGGCGATTGTATATACTTCAAATGTTGTGTTAATTTGTAAAGATTATCTTGATAGACAAAATGTGTCAACATAAACACCTTTAATGTTTTTAAACATAAATGTTTATAAACATAAACACAGATCTTATTTTTTTGCGGAAAAATGCATAGGCTACCGGTCATGGGAACCAGTGCGACTCTAACTTCCAGAAGTTGGCCTACAAAAATATATAATCTCTGCACCAGTTCATTAATTCTAACAAAGCATGTTGCTTGATGAAAGGCACTCCTCATTTCAGCACTATAAACCCAAATACTCAAAATAATTTAATAATTAAACATATTTATAAACGTAAACTTGATTATATAAATCTAAATCAGATTCTTACATTTGAGTGAAGTATAATTATTATTTTTGATTAACAAAATATTTACATCCTCCCTATTCCTCCCTACTTTTGACACAATCGGTCTAGAAAGATTTCCAATTCCCAGCATGCTTTACGTCAGACTGCAGGAGAGCCAATTTTAAAGCAACACTTTGTAGTTTTTTTACCTTAAAATAATGTCTCTAAAATTATTTCAGTGGTAGTACAACTGTTAAACGGACAAATTCTAGTGCCGCTGCTACGTGAGCAGCCTCATAGCAGCTACAACCACACTCCACAAGTTCTGTGTTTGGGTCGGTAGAGACCGCCAGGCCCACTTCCTACGGAAGACTATGACATGGTTTCCAAATGATGTTTCTGCATTCGCCGTTTTCTTCAGCTGAGTAAACAAATTAATGTGTATTGCGCTGCACATGGGCAAAGTTATCCAGTTATATTATTTACAACACTGGTAACTGGTTGTTTCACAAATTAGTAATAACTGTGCTAATGCCAGTTCTGAGATCAGTCTCTAAGTGTTTCAATTATTAAGTGTTTCAATATCTATTTGCAGAGTTTTATTAAAAGGACACAGTATACGAAGCCAAACAATGTGCAAACATTTTTTTGTAAATAATTTATTTTCATTGTCAACTTTTTTTATGACACATATGTTCCCTTTATATTCATTACACAGATAACGTTATGAATTTGTATTTATCTTGTTGCTTGTCCTTTGTTGTATATTCAATGTTATTATTTGTGTTATTTTCATTGCCTTAGTAAATTGTTTGTTCCCCTTATACCCTGTATTTCTTGTGAGTAAACAAAGAATTTCATTGTACAAAGTAAATATGTCATTAAAGATGTTGAACTTAAATATCAAAGTAAATATAAAAGTAAAATTACAGACATAAAAATTTTAAACAACCAAACAGTCTAAATCTTTTAAACAAGGAAAGGCAGCAATCAAACACATAAATCCAAGGAGCAGGCAAGGTCATAAAAAAATAATCCAAGACAATCTTTGTATATGAAAGTACAGCAGTGGAAATAGATCTAGTCACTTAATTTTTGCTCTCAAAATGCATTTACCTAACTCTGATGTTCAAATTGTTCATTAATATAAGAAACACAAATCAGATGGATTGAGTTAACAGCTGTTTTTCATCTTCAAACCGCTTCAGCTCTTTAATGCCGTTTAACATTGATGGTCTTGAACCCATGGAGAATGCTATGCAGGTTAGTCAATACTAAACTAGCCTGGAGATTCTTGGCACCTGTCATCCTTGGAGTGAACCGAAAAGGGATCCGAATGGTCTCTCCAGGCTGCACGTTCACTCTTTAAGACAGAGGAATGGAACATTTATGGAATTAAAAAAACAAATAAAATGGATTTTGTACAGGTACACAGTTTGGGATGTTAATCAGGTAATGTAACTAATCATGTAACTAAGAACAATTCTGTTGAAGCAAATGTTTTGCAATTTGTACAAATGCAAACCAAACACACTTTTTATCAGAAATGTTGACATTCAAGTATGCACTGCAATAAAAGCAAAGTTCAGTTTAAAAGCAAATTTATAAAGAAACACAAACATCAATTAGTACATCAAATCAAATCTATGTGTAGGACGCCGCTCCCTGATGACAAACACTGTGACACAGTATGCACGTAACCATATTGCAGTTTCTGACATGTGATCGTGACACAGCTGACAAACACTTATCATAGTTCTCACAGAAAGAAGTACACTAACATGATACTAATAAAACACCCAATTTACCTGATTTGATCCCTCAAGATTCTTGAACTTCTAACCCTGAGCTCTCCATACACTGGAATGGTGAAGGGGCTTGTGAAGGTCACCGTGGCAACTTGCTGCATGTTAGCGATGACAGAGTTTTCGTTTTCGATCTGGAAGAATGCACGTGATCTTAATAAATTGTTATTAATTGTCTACTTTTCATTTGGTTATAAACCCTTTTTTTCTCTCTCTTATACTCTCTATTATAATGCTGTAACACAAGGGTTTGTGTAGACATTACTATTTTCATCGGTCACAGAAAGAAACCACTACACTGAATCTTTGTCCATCATACCTGTATACTGAGAGTAGGGCTGATGATGTTAAACTCTTTAGAAGCCAGTGTTCTCTCTCCAGTCTCTATGTCCTCTATAACCACAGCCAGGTTAACCAAATCCTCCCTCTGAAAATACTCACTGAAGGAAATCTTGTATTCGAAAGTCTGAGCTAGTGAAATAAAGAATCAGTCAGTCATAATCAAACCCTTATATATCGTGGGTCTGCATGGAGGACACACCAGTTATCTGGTGATTATTAGTGATTGTTTTGTATAATGTTGATATTGGATATTTAAATATGTATAATCAATATAGATGATAAATTGTGGACTACACATATTTTTTTATGGGATCAGATTTGGTTCATATTATCAAATAAATAGATTATGATTCACAAACACAGTTGTTATGAATTAACATATAAATGGAATAAAATATATGTAATATTTTGATTTTAGATTTTTAATACTGGCCATATATTGGTTCTTCTCTGGATAAAATATGATTAATCTCTCTAGCATCATCAACAACTTGAAGCTCAGTTATAGTTTAGTAAAGTGAATTCAATTCAATCCATACTAGATTGTCTGCAGTCATGAACTGTCTTGTACTTGGCCACTGAACTGTAGCGTATACACATTAAAGCATAAATGGGATTAATGTTGAATTCCTACTATCATGACGAACGATCTTCAGTTCCTCATAAGCCTCCCAGAAGGTTCCGGTGGGTTTACGATTGTACTCTTTCTTCTGGGCGTTGATGTGCACTTTGAGCTTTTTGTCTTTGCTCCAAGTGTTGTTAATTGTGACGTAGAATAAAACATTTTCTCCGACTACAGGGGTCTTCAGAAGATTCAGAGAAACAGATATACGATTTGGAACTATATCAAAGACATGACAAATAAAATGTTACATTACTTTGTTACAAAACCAATTAGACAAACAAGTTATGTTTAAATTTATTAAAATGCTGTAAATTGCTGTAAAGTCAGTCAAACTTACTGGAACTTACTGTATCACCACATCTTCTTGCTAGAAAAAATATAGACATTTAAAAATTACTCTAGAGTTCAGTTTTATTGTTTCAATTTTATATTTAATCAAAAGTAGCCATTTTTTAAATGTCGACTAAATGTTCTTGAGGTGCAAAGCTAACATTTTATTTAATAAAAGAAGTTTGTAGATAACATGTTACGAGAATACTTTTTACAAATTCTGGGGCAAATGATGACTACACTGATGACTGAATATGCTAAAATATACGTTTGGTTGAACAGTAGTGTATTTTGAATTGTCTACTGTTTGTAGTATGATAGATAGATAGATAGATAGATAGATAGATAGATAGATAGATAGATAGATAGATAGATAGATAGATAGATAGATAGATAGATAGATAGATAGATAGTCATTTCATTTTACACTCCTATGGTGGAACAATTGTTTTTATAAAGTTACTTTTTTCTGACAGATAGCCTACTTAGAAAAGCTCAAGTGACTTACCAGTGGAGCAAGAAATAGGGAATGAAACTGGTCTTTCATCTAAAAAAACAATAATATTTGGTGATTTTTTGTGGTGATGGGAAAACAGTAAGTCATTTTCACTGGAACAAACATATTTCCCAAAATGCAGGCCAAATGTTGACAAAGAAGATATTGAATCAACAAAAGTTATTTGATAAACAAGTGAGTGAGGGAATAAGAAGTGAATAAGGCCACTTACACTTTTGAACGGTGATGTATTTTGAAACTTTACCAAATTGGCAAACTGCTATTCTTACCATATCTTACACAGTTTTACTTCTGAAGTAAACGTACCAGCTTAAAATATTTTTGTATTTAGTTTTATTAGAAAACTCTTGTGGTGTAAGAATTGGCCTTATTAAATTCATTTGTCGAACAGATTCTCCGAAAACCAAAAACTTTTACATGTGGCTAAGTTGTTGTTTCATCTAAATAATAAAAAATACAATTTGATTGTTTTTTTCTGATGTTGTGAAAACAGTAAGCCACTTTCTCCTGTTTCTCTTTCCTGCCTTACCTGTAGTTTTATATTGTGAGGTAATGTTTAACATTTGCATGGATCCTGGATGTTTGGTGCAGATCAGGGCTCCAACTCGTTTTGTATCAGTCCTAGATCCCAAAAGCTTTACATCACGCATAACCATTGTACGCACATCAGCATTCACTTCAGCGTAGACAAATGGTGCATCATATGCATCATACTTCTTCTCACATATGGCCTTCACAGAAGCAGGGCCACATCTAAACCTTTCTGTAACAGAGTGAGGATTCTTTATTTTAATTATTCTTTATGAGGATTTACATTTAAGCAAACCTTAAACTTCCTGCAGAAAAACAACAGCATGGCTAGTCACTAGCACTCGTTGTGTCTACAGCTCAACCAATGATGGTACAAAACAGGATCTCAGTTTGATGTAAGTCAAAAAGCAAAACCAAGTGAAAAGTAGAGGTAAAATTCAGAATTGTATTTTTATTTGTTTTTACTACAAACATGAAATTAAGTTGCCCCTTGATTGAATGTGTCATAAAAATCAATGACTTACCTACTCTCCTCTCCTGTGGTGTGGGGTCAAGAACCTGCCAACCATCAAACTCTTGTCCCAGATCAGGCCTCTTCATCCAGGACTCTACCCACACATGGAAGTTCCTGAAAAAACATTGAAAAAACATGACTGACAACTGCATTTCAGGGACATACATTTAAATACTACTGTTTGTATGTTTACCTATTCACCATTTAGCTTGTGACCCCTGCTGCTTTAAATTGAGTCGCAATGAGCACATTTTCAATAACATTTACGAGTTCATTTTCTATTAAAAAACCTTAAATATGATGCGTTGGAATCTAAAAAAAAAAAGAGCTACTTCGGTTTGTAGTTGATAGAATCAGCAAAATACATTTAGAGAGTCATCAAGTTAAAGGTGTTTTGAATGTTCCAAAAAAAATAACCATAATTTAAAATCACTGGTAATACCACCAGATTTGGCACACATGAAGTCAAAACCATTATCTATATGAAAGGCTTTATAAGAATCTATTGTTATTGTTCTAGAACGTTATCGCGACGAACAATCACCCTGAATATTCGCGGGCAATCTGAATGGGCCTTAAGGTGATTAAAACATAACGCTTCATTGTGTAAGCTCTTAATACACCTCTGAAGACATGGCAATGTATATTATGTTGCATTTCTATCAATAGATTATCCCAAAAATTACACACTGGACGTTTAAAACATAATAGATGGAATGGCCATGTACATTTTGTATTACACTATTAAATATTTGCTGTAGATGTTACAGTAACTTACTGGCAGCAGTTTGACAGAAACTTACTGGGGACTCTAATTACAGCAGAAGTGCTGCTTTTAATTTGAGTTTAGCTTTCATTTACTTTAGTTAGACACTTCAATTTGCGAAACTGAGAAAAAAATACTGGTCTACATACTGGCAAAGTTTGTGTCAAAGTTTGTGTCAAAAGACCTCATGGGCGGCCGCTGGATAAAGTTCAGATGTTCAGGAGCCATCAATCTAGTAAACGAGCTGAACAGCTTTACAGTGCTAATGTTTATTAAGCCATTTCTCCATCAACATCAGCGTCTACCTCCCTTACACGTCAGTGTAATTATTGAACAGGTACATACAGCCATGTCTTAGGCTAATTAAAACATACAAATGCGACAATGCGCAATAATAAAAATAAATAAATAATAATCTACTACAGCCAGGGTTGTCAAATCACACGCCAAATAACAAGCAATGGTAATGCAATCACAGACGGATGGAGTTGATGAACGTAAAGAGCTTAACAATGGAATTCGAACACACATGATCTGATTCCTGATGATCTGAGTAGTCAAACAGGTGTAGCTGTGTTGGTCCATCTTGATAAAAAAAACATTGTGGGGTGGGTGGCGAATAGAGACGTGACTGGTGGGGTGCGACAAACGGGAGGAAATTGGGTTATCTTTATTATTATTTTTATTTATTGACCATGCACTCAAAACAAAACAACGACACATTTAAATGTAAGCCTTACATAAAACAACATCACACTGCGAAGAAAAAGTTACCTATTTGTCAGTTATGGTGACCCATACCCAAAATGTGACCTCTGCGTTTAACCCATCCAGAGAGTAGTGAACACACACACAGCATGTCGTGAACACACATACACCAAGAGCAGTGGGCAGCTATCCTTGCAGCGCCCGGGGAGCAAGTAGGGGTAAGGCGCCTTGCTCAAGGGAACCTCAGTCATTACCCGCTGGCCCTGAGAACCGAACCGGCATCCTTCTGGTCACGAGTCCGACTCTCTAACCATTAGGCCACGACGTGTCACATAGAACTATAGTAGCCTTCGAGAATGATTTCACGTCGGAATGTTTGCGTGTGCGAAATTCGTTCGGACTGTTCTGCGAAAATGGGCAGGAACAGGATATGAATTGATTGAACACATAAAATTACACGTTTCACTGTTTAAACTTTACCATCCACTCCTGTTTCTATTGCCACCGCAAACCAAGCCAAGGAAAGTAGCTAAAGCCTGCCCGAAAAGTCGCTAAATGTCGCCAGATGACGTCACGCACTAATTTGCATATCAGCGACGCCATCACGTAGTATCTGACAAGCTAAGCGCTTCAGGTCTGCTTGATCTCAACTCTCTGAGCTGTCGTACATAGTATTACATTAAAACAATTCACCCAAATGCACAATAAATAGGTTCTTAAGTTCTATAATTTTTATTATACTAAATAATCTTTGTGTTTCTGTTGGCAGACAACAAAAACTATGTAATAGTAAGTGAACTCGACCCCTTAAAAATAGGTATGATGACAAAATTTCCAAACACCCCTAAGCTCAAAATGGATCACATGACTAGAAAATTCCCTTTACGACAACACCTGAATTGTGAAAATCAGTTGAGGATTGCGAAAGTTATGATATTTATAATAACTGGGAATATATTAAAATAGTAAACATTAACTACAATAGAAGTCATGTGACCGAAAATGCTTATTCACACATTTTTGCTTGTAACTTCCTAATTTTATCAGATATTTGCATGAAATTTGAAAAGAAGTTAGAATTTTGTTAGTTCTTTCAAACGAAATCATGAAAATTGACTGTTTTAGCTGGAATGGGCATCAGACCCATGGTCAGAATGAGTTAAACACAGACAATGTTTTTTTTTAGAACGAAGCCTGCAGTACATTCGCTAATCTACCCGCCACAAATGTGACTACCCAATTTCCGCGATTTAGTAAAATACCTTCTCCTCTATGGATTTCGATGGAATTTCGTCAGTACCAAGATAAAAGCTATGTATTTATGTCCACCTATCTTTTAGTGTCCAAAGCTTAGATGAAACCAGCCGACCAGTTGAAAGCCACGCAAATCTTCCGAAAGTCACGGTGATCTGAAATCACCTTAGGGCTGAAATCCCGAAGTGTCCCACGTTGCAGGGGTTTGCACTCGATGTAGTTACCGTCGTATTCAGGAAAAAACATACTCCCACCAGGCGGCCAGGAGTAGATATTGAATGACACACACATTTTAGTACTACGCAGTTTGAAACACATTGCTGAGACAGAATGTTCGCCGCGAGTGGTTGCTATGTCATCATACCTACTTAAAACTACACACCTGCAGTAATTTTTATTGAGCAGCTAAATTCCGCCTATGTTCATGTTTACACGTCCATAATCATGGTGTTTTATCACGTTTCGAAATCATAAGTGCTCAAACAAGGTCAATAAGTGATCAGTTTTTGGAACCACTGTTTGTACATGCAAATCTCATTCACGCGTCAGTGCGATCTTCCGCTGCTTCTCTCTGGTGGGCGCTCACACTGTACAGATTCAGAGAGGCGGTGCTGCGCTGGGAAGGCAAAAACTCGCTCTGGCGGGGCAGTAGAACAGAAGCAGAATATTTTGCTTAGTCACCAAGGCTTGTTCAGAGAAAGTAGCTAGAATTGTCGCTAGTCGCCAAGTTGGCAACACTGCTCGGAACCCTTCCCTACCTCCAAAGTGGGGAATGGCAGAAAATGTTTGAGAAACACAGGGCTAGGCCCACCTGATTTTTTCTGGGCCCACCTACACAACATTGTGATTCCTGGCTAAGCTAGTGCATCAGAATTATGAAGCATCATAAAAATCTTTCATTTACATTTATGCATTTGGCAGACACTTTTATCCAAAGCGACTTACATTGCATTATCCTATACATTTATACATAGGTATTTGCAATCCCCTGGGATCGAACCCACAACCAATGCTCTTACCACTGAGCTACAGGAAAGCTTTCATGTACTGTTAAAGCAAAGGTAAGATTTGGGAAGGCACACCTCTCAGAAAATATATAAATAAAGATACTTAATGTATAAATGACAATTTGGAGCATTGGGGTCGCTAGACATGGGCTTAATTTATTTGTTTTTGTAAAAACCTCAAATTCGATCAAAATTTAAAAAAATTTCACTTTGCCCGTAGCTAGAAATCAGATATTTTCAGGATGTTACTCACCGGATTCTTTCCTGCTTGTGAGATTTTAACATTTCCCCACACTCTGAGTAATATTCTTCAAATCTCCAAGTTTCCATTTGTGTTGTGGGCAGAGTCATAGTTGGTGACCACACGAGTTGGAATGCCAAGTGCCCTCATTACTTTTAGATGAACAAAAAATACATTTGCGATTGAAAACCAAATGCAAGAATGCTCTACGTGCAGAACAGTTTGTCTTTATCAATATCCATTTGAATAGTTACCAAATAAAATGATGAAATACTGAATACACACAAAACATCTGACTGCAGAATAGTCATTCTCCAATCAGAATCAAAAATTCCCAAACGGATACTTTTTTCATACCTGTGCACATAACAGCAGCAAACACCCAGCACTGGCCATATTTAAAAGGGCTGAAATTTGATTCTGACCATTTCCAGAGGATAGCTGCACTGCCGACCCAATTTGATGGGTTTAAACCATCATTGTATTCACCTGACCAGTTTCCCATGAGCACACCCCTATCTCCATCATCAAAGTTTATCTGTTTAGAGAAGGCAAGAGACAATAATGAGTTAGAGGTGGACAGAGGTGGACAGGTGGAGCTGGGATGACATCCTCACCATCGCTGAGATCCCTCTGCTAATGTCGACTGGATCGGCGCGCTTCTTTAAATCTTTACTTGCGACCGTTAGATGCTCGGGACTCAACTGCAGCAGTTTCATACAAATGTCCAATATCCCCTTTTCATACTGTGAAAATGCACCATTTAAAATGAATCAAAACAAAGTTCAGCCCAAATCATTCAATTAAATAAATTATGAACTCTCAGCACGTAAAAATAAAGAATAATAATGTATACATTAATATGAATATTGTGTTTGTGAAAAAATGCAAAGATACATTAAAGTTGTAATCAGGCTTATTACATCATGTGTTCATTTTTGCGACCTGATTATTTATATTCTTGTAAAATGGTTGTTTACACATGAATATGAACCAGTTTGTCCCGTTTCAATTTGCAAATAAAAATCTATATTTTTATTTAGAATTTGGGAGCAATGTTGTCACAGAAGAAAAAAAAAAGATAATTTTACCTAAACAGAAAGAGTAAATAAAAATAATTTTGGAGTGCTGGTTGTATGTTCTATTCTAAAGCAAAATAAATGTATTGCAATATATATACATACTGCAATATGTTTTACTATGTGGGAAAGATCAAACATACTGTTCTGCACAGTCGTCTCTCACCTGATCAAAAAACCATGGTGTCGCGGAGATGTTATCCGGTGTGCCCGTATAGAGCAGTCCAAAATCTTTCATTACATATTCCTCTCTCTGCTCCTCAGAGTTCAGGAACACAGAATCACCTGCACGAAAACACAACAGTTTCTGTCTTCTCGCATGATCTTTGTTTAACAATAACAAGTGAAAACAGACCTTTTTGATTCCATGCCCCCCCCTGTTGTATTCGACAATATTCAAAGGCCCCATTCCACTCACAAAAACTCAAAATGTATATTAAATCAAATATTTTAGAGCCTCACATTAACTGGAAAAACATTTATTCATTATAAAAATGGCCGAATAATAAGAAATATTTTGGTATTTAGTTTTAAACGTATCTCAGTGCTCATTTTATCTCATTTTAATTGACTTGGAAATCAGCTGGGGACCACTTAAGGGCAGTGATACCCCTCAACCATGACCCTGCACCCCACCCTCCCCCTGGTTGAGAACCACTGCTTAAACATATGACCACATTGAAATGTATATTGTTTAAAAAGTTATAATTCTACACATTATAAAGGCTCACCTTTACACCAGGGGTTGCAGAGCAGAGAGAAATGACCGAGCAAGTGGGTCCTCACACTTATGCAGGTCTCGACTCTGAGGCGGAGGGTGTAAACCCCCACAGAAGCAGACGCGGGGCTGAACAGCAAAACTGATATTGTGCAGGTTGGGTATAAATTTGTTATGCCCCACTCCAGAGTAGCACTCCACTGAGTTGTAGATATGTGTCTGGTCTCAGAGACTGTCAGTTCGAAAGACAGAAGACCTTCTAATGGGAGATAGGCGGGTTGGTTAAGAAGAAAATACTTTGAACAAATGTATAGTCAGGGATGGGCAGTATTTATGATACATGTATTTCAATTACGTATTTTATATACAAAATAGTATTTTGTCATTTGTGGGTTGATGAAAATTGCTTCACACTTTGTTTCAAAATGGTCCGTGTACCTTCTGGTCATTTATTTTCGTTTTAGAAAGGTAATTTAAAAATCCAAAAAGGATGTTTTTATTTTCTATTTATAATCCAGAACCAAGCGGTGGAAAAACGAGTCAATTTTGTAGTTCTTTTCTCATTTACAGAAAAGAAAATCCTTCAGTGTTTGTATTTTTCTTGTTTTAAAATATTTTATAAGAAGTCTACGTCATAACATAATAATGTGGCCTCTGATTGGTGCCTACTCAACAGTTTGCCCGGACAGAAAACTGGGAGAAGATGGTCAGATAAGAAACATGCAGGCTGCAAGATTTCCATGTATTTATTGCATAAATTTCTATCATTTTTAAGAGTTTATGTTAAATTTTGGTCTTGCTGTTAGTAGCCTATAGGCTATCCTCCGCTCCAGTATAGTGATTATTTTCCTTTGCTGGACTAATTAACCGGCCACATCGTATAAGTCAGCCTAAATGCTACACTTGTCAGTGTTGCTGATGCACAGAAGGCCCTTTGTTACCAAACACCAAGTAATTAAATTAGCATACAATTACGAGTAATTTGCAAACAGTAAAACATTAAACTGTTGGTAACTTTAAAACTAACCTTCATCTGGGAGATCACTTCAGGCATTTGTGAATATTTGATCTGTTAACTGGTTGCATATGTTAGATTTTGCACTTGGCTATCAAAGGCATTTGTGAATAATGATCTGGAAAACAGGGTTGCATATGTTAGATTGATGAATATTTGGGCAGGGGGAAGGCTGTTTCTATCAAATTTGTTTTTATAATCCACATGAATCAGTGTAATGGTGAAAGGGAAAGATGATAATTGATTATTAAGAATTATCATGTATGTAAAAAGTGATTATTTTATTTTTTTGTACAGTAGTTTGATTCATGGTGTGTCCGCTGTATTTTGTAGTTTATTTTGATGAATTTAAAATTAAGGTATTTTGTATTTTATTTTAAAATAGTTTTTGATGTATTTTTGCCCAGCCCAGTGCATAGTATAATGCAATGTAAGTCGCTTTGGATAAAAGCGTCTGCCAAACGCATAAATGTAAATGTAAGAATGGAGCACCAATAGTTAGTTCCCATTAGAATACTGCGTCTATTTTCCTCCACTGAATTTTTTACCGAACTAGCAATAATGCCCACAGGTGACGTTTTATTTTGCAGAAGCAATATACTGTAACAGTGATTTAATCTTTCACCCAAAAAAATTGTGTTGGGTTGTTTCACAGTAACTAAAATCTTTATTGCACCAAGTATACTATATAAAATGAAAGTTCACTTAAGAAAGAAACGAAACGTCCTGTGCTTGTGTCACTTGGATTAAATGCTCCCAACTCGATTGCCTGGTTTCTAAACAATGCAGATAACCTTTTCCGGAAGAATGAAAGGTTAGGTCACTGTATCCCCCTTGGTATGATTGAGTTACAAGAAGGGCTGCACGAAAAAAAAACGCACACATTTTTCAACAACAAAATAAGGGATCTGGGTTCACAGAAATTGCATGCAAATCAAATAACATTTACATCCGATAAGTATTTTAGATTACAAAAGTCATTACTTGTAAATTGAATATAATTTATTTAATTTAAACATTAATATAAAACTGCACCAGGCAATTAATGTAAACAGCAATTGGTGATTCTCTGATTCTACAAAAGCATCCTTAACTACCGTTGTGCTCATGAGTTTCATATCCCTTGCAGAATATGCTAAATTTGAACCATTTTAACAAAATAAGAGGGATCTGGGTTCATAGAAAATGCGAATTCATCTTATTTAATACTTTCCCGAATAAGCTATTTAACATAATAGAAGTTTACAAATAATCCACAAGACAAACTGACAGAATTTATACAAATTGCCACATAAAAAAAAATACGTACCCATGAATCTTTATTGTTTGTCGTTACCTGAATGGTCAACGACTGTTTTCATGTTTTGTGATAGTTGTTTGTGAGTTTCTTGTTTAAGTAATTTTTATAGGTAATTGTGACTTTTTCTCACAGTTCTGACTTTTTCTCACAAACGTAAGTTTATAACACACAATTCTGAATTCTTTTCTTTTCTTTTCTTTATCTTAATTTATTTTCTTAATTGTGAGACTCACAATTGTGGACTATATTGTCCAGTGAGGGAAAACTGTAAAACTGATGTTGTTTAAAATTATATGTTATTATTAATATAATATAATAGTATTAGCATTCCAAAGTATTTAATGTATTTAGATCAAAACTTGTGTAATCTAATGAAATACAGTACAAATTACTTTCAAAAGCATGTATTTTGTAATCTTAGGTGAAATACATTTTAAAAGTCACCGTCCCAGCCCTGGCCATTGCCATTTTGATCCAAGTGAATGGCTACCCTCGTTTTTTGGTTACCAACACTAAACTAAAGAATATCTCAATATCTTCTTTTACATTCTGCAGAAGAAAGTCATACTTGTTTGAAATGACGAGAGGGTGAGTAAATGATGACAGAATTTTCAATTTTAGGTGAACTATCCCTTTAAAGCAAATGCAAAATGTTACTTTTTATTGTCTTCCGCGTGGAGAGTTTACATTTACATTTAGTCATTTGGCAGACGCTTTTATCCAAAGCGACTTACAGATGGGGTAAACAATTGAAGCAATTCGGGCAACGCAAGTACAACAAAAAGCAAAAGTGCAATCAATAAAACTGGCCTCATAAAGCCTACCACAGTATACAGTGCTAAGTTAAGTTAGGTGTTTTTTTTTTTTTTTTCTTTCTTTTTAGTAGAAAAGAGTAGAAAAGAGATAGAAGTCAGAACTAATCGGTAAGGTGTTGACGGAAGAGATGTGTTTTCAGACGATTCTTAAAGATGGCTACAGAATCTGCAGATCTTGTTGCCGCGGGCAGATCGTTCCACAAAAGTGGTACCGATCCAGAGAAGGTTCGTGAGATCGATTTTTTACCTTTTTGGGATGGCACCACAAGACGTCGTTCGTTTGCAGAGCGCAGAGATCTGGTGGGTACATACGTCTGCATTAGTGAAAGAAGATAAGGGGGAGCCAAACCAGTGGTGGACTTGTAGGCCAGGAGGAGGGATTACACAAGTTTAAATGGTGTTTCTATGCCTAACAGCCCTCGTTAATCAGATGTAGCCCCACCCGCAGCTCTGTGGATGTCTGCCAGAGAGGCACTCTGAGCCAGTGCCCACGAGGAGGCTACACCTCGGGCGTGGACTGGGGGGGGGATTAGCCCTCCGCGCGCCCCTTAGGAATCTGCTGATCGTCTCGTGCTGTCCAAGAAACTAACCTGAAGGGGGACAGCACGACACAGAGCAGAGCACTCTGTGCTGCAGGAAGCGCAGCAGGGCGAGAAGCGGCGCCACTTATAGCGACATGCTTCTAGTGGCTGGTACTCTTGGCCGAGTGGCCGTGCTCACGATTGTGGTAGACAGGTCACTTTGGATCTCCTCGTCCCATCCAGGGGCTAGACACGGAGGTTCCAGAGGTCTGGTCTCGGGAGCCAAACCGGGCCCTTCCTCAGGGGAATCGGCCAGAGGGGAGTGGCTGTCATAGCGTGAGCTCCGAGAACAAAGTCAGGTGTAGCCAATCGGGCGCAACTAGCAGGCTTTGATGCTCCTCTTCCCTGGCTCTTCAGAGTACCTGTGCGGGGAGGCTCACTGGGGGGAAGACGTACTTCCGCTTGTCCCGTGGCCAGCTGTGCGTAAAGGCATCCGTACCGAGGAGGGCCTCAGTCAGAGAGTACCCAAGCGGGCAATGGGAGGTGTGCAGGGAGGTGAAGGGGACCACCTGTGCCTGCCTGAACTGCTCCCAGTGAGCTGGACCATGGGGGATGGAGTCGCATTTTCTGTGGAGCGTGACCTGTCGAGAGAGCACGTTGGCTGTCTGATCGAGATCGTCTGGGATATGAATGGCCCGCAGGGACACCACCCACTGCTGACTCCAGAGGAGGAGGCGTCAGGCGAGTTGCAACTTCTGTCGTGAACGTACGCCACCTGACAGTTAACATACGCTACGGCAGCCATGCAGTCTGCAGCATGTGCTTGCTCCGAATGAGAGGCAATGGACCTTTCATCGCAAGGTAAGCAGTCAGCAACTCGAGGCAATTGGAATGCCACTGCAGGCGACACTGCCTGCCCATTGTCCCGACACTGCCTGCCCATTGCACACTGCACCCAGGTCGAGCAAGGAGGTGTCTGACGTACCACAACGCTCCTCGCCATCTGCTCTAACGGGACTCAGCACAGAAAAAAGGACATGTCTGTCCGAGGGGCTAGGGTGTGCCGGCAGAAAAAAGTGATGGGAACACACCTTGTGCCAGTGTGCCACGCTCTCCAGGGAACCCGACTCTGACGCCAATGCTGAAGCAGTCTCATTAGCATCAACCCGAGCGGAATGGCTGCCGACGAGGATGCAACATGCCCCAGGAGCCTCTGAGTGTTCAGGTAGACCGCTGACTGCTGCCTTACGAGGGCCAGGCAGCGCAGCATCGACTGGGCACGCTCTCGTGAGGCGTGCTGCATGGTAACAGAGTCTAGTTCCATAGCAGGAGAAGAGGTACCCTGACAGGGGAGAGCATGCTCTTGTCCTGGTTGACCTGTAGGTCCAAACGGTCAAGGTGCCGGAGCACAAGGTCCCTGTGGGTAGGCAACAGATCCCGCGAGTGAGCCAAGATAGGTCAGTCGTCAAGATAGTTGAGGATACGCTCGCCTTGCTCCCGGGGGGAGCGAGAGCAGCCTCCACGACCTTCGTAAAGGCACGGGGAGACAGAGCCAGACCGAAGGGGAGGAGGCTGTACTAGTATGCTCGACCCTCGAGGGCAAACCGAAGAAACGTTCTGCCGGGGGAGAATCGAGACGCGAAGTACGCGTCCTTCGGGTGGATAACCTCGAACCAATCCTAGTGTCGGACGGACTCCAGGATTTGTTCTGCGTCAACCTCGCAGGGTGGGGCGCAGCCCCCCACTATACTCGGGGCGATGAATTATGGATTGTACCCCTAAGACATCTGGGCCAGAGGGACGGGCTCGATTGCCCCCTTCTCCAGAACTGAGGTAAGAGAATATCCCGAACTAGGGCGGGTGCCTGGCAAACCAGATTGTGTCTCTCTCGGACCACCAGAATGGACATCGTCGGACCCAGTGTGCACACCGTCACTTTGGTCGTGCGAGGTCGGTGGTGTTGCGTAGTACCTGTATAACCACTGGGTCACGCTTTCCCATGTCTAACCGCTTCAACGCCTTAGCCTGGTGGACCTGCAGGATGGCCATTGCATGAAGGGCGGAGGCAGCTTGACCCACCGCAGTGTAAGCCCTCGACATCAGTGTTGGCAAGGACTAACAAGCTTTGGAAGGGAGACTTGGTCGGTTCCACCATGTGGCGTTTCTGTGGACACAAGTGCACTTGTGCCACGAGAGCACACTCTACCGGGGGTACCGACACAACCCTTAGCTGCTCCAGAGTCGAGGGAAGTCAGGGCAACGAGCTTGTCTGCCACTCACTGCCGCAGATGGCTTGGTAGCCGCTGTCGAGCAGGAAGCAGCCATGACCGCAATACCGTTACCACGAACGATACCTCAGCATGCTGGGGACTCAGACATGTGTGGCAGGTATCGTGCCTGTGTGCCTCGAGGATGGGGCGATCGCACTTAAGGAGAATTTGCTCTGTTAGAAATATGCTCTTTGAAGACACCTCTGACCAGCTACTGAAACGCCCAGGGAAAGTCACAAAACGGCAGGATGAGTTCCGCTGCACTGCGTTGTAGATCCAGTAGGAAGAATCAGAGATCGCTTCACGAAAGCCTCGCAGGTTGCGAAGAACAAAAAGGTGAATGAATGGGCATGTGTCCCTTTCGCCAAGTTCATTTTCCTTTTTAAAGTATAATCGGAGATGATAGGTTCTCAAGTCAAACCCATTCTGTCAGTCTCGACACAACGTCGAGAGACCGACAGTAAGGAAACTCCTCATTGACTCCACAAACCCCGCACACAAACTTTTTTGCACTGTTGCCCTCTGGCCGGCGCTTCAGAGCACCTTACACCAGGACTTCCAGACACAGAAGCAGCTTCTTCTGCCAGGCAATCTCCCTCCTAAACAGATAACTGCTCCTTAAGAGCAATATTCCACTTTCAGTACTCCTATAGTGTGCACTAAAGTGCCTTATTATGTGTACATTTTATTTCTACATGTATATAACACTACCTATACTTACAACATTATCCATTTGCACAAGTGTACATACAATCTTTTAATATGTATATTCTACTATATACAGTACTACCCTGTTCAATGTCTCTTATATGTTATTATCCCCCAATTATCTGTACAATAGTCTTATATTTCACATATGCATATTTTAGAATATTTTAGACTGTAAATCTTATTATATTTGAATTGTCATTGTGTTAACTAGAAGCTTCCAACACCAAGTAAAATTCCTTGTGTGTGTAATCACACTTGGGTATATAGCTCTTCTGATTCAGATTTTTCCCCACTATGACAGTCAATTGGGGGCAAAATCTGTCTGGTTTTAAGCATTCTTCCAAATATCTTTCTTTGTGTTCAACAGAACAAATAAATGTATACAGATTTGAAACAACTCGAAGGTGAGTAAATGAAGACAGAATTTTTTTTTTTTTTAAGTATCCCTTTAAGTGTTTTTCTAATACATTTTCTCATTTGCATGCATACAGAATATTACCTTGAAAGACATTAACTTGAAAGACCAGTTTATCCTTTCGTGGATGAAATGTCCGTCCATCAAAGCTCACCAGAATCTGAAAGGCCTGTCCTCTCCTCAGGACCAAAGTGCGTGAGCTCAGACTGCCGGTCTTGTGGTTGAGCTGGTTTTTGGCCGACTGCAGGTCGACAGTTTTAAACCTGAACTCTGAAATGATAATTCTTTAAATGTAAGGAATATCTGTTGAAAAGTAATATAAGTAGCACATTTAGAAAATTGTGCAAACTGAAAAATGTATGTAACCAGTGACTAGAAGATTATGAGTTGAGGTCTGAATTCTTTTTACAGTTTTAAATGTTTACACTTTTTACTTTTAAAATGTCAAACTCTGTAACTCCAAATACAAGAAAAATGTGCAGGCACACTGCACTGTTGGACAGCTTTATGAAATGTCTTAATCGGTAAACAAGAAAAAAAAATATGAAATAAACAAATCAGCAAGTGTCAAAACTCACCATCCATGAGATTCTGCTGCATTTTTATTTGCTGCTACTGTAAGATGTGATCGTTTGATGATTCTCTCTCTTTTTATAGGAGATTCTCCTGTCCCTCCCTCTTGAAGAGTGTTACAGAAGTGGTCAAACCACATTCACAATATGATGAGAATAGGTGGATACGGTATGTACACGTGCATTTTATCGCACATCTAAACAACACACACAAAAAAAAATCTTCATCTGATCTGACAGGCCACCTCTTTATTTCATCCTCCCACCGTGGGTGTGCTAAAGATTTACTATTACAGATAAAAGTTTTGTACGTGTTTCCAATACATTGTTTCTAACCTGCCGGTTAATAAATCGGAAGTCTCACAAATTTAAAGAAAGTGCATCTCACTGTAAAAAATTATTCTGGGTCGTCGTAGATTTCATTAAATGAATTGAGTAAACTTTACATACTAAAATTTAGTTGTTGTTGTTTTTGCCAATATTTAAGTAAAAATTTGTTTTGATTTTGACTTGATGGTGTTTATTGTTCAGTTTTAGAAGATTAGAAGAGATTCTGTTTATATGTTTGAGTTTCGAGGTTATCATCGTTCAGAAGAGTGGTGCATGTGCTTAGGTTATGGGAGAGCACGTGATGTTTGTCTCTTCACTCAGTGAACATGAATGCTGCTAATGCCAGTACTGAGACAACTCTCAGCGTACTTGTTCATATGTGTTAAAAATAAGAAATGTTACAAAGAGCTAAAGTTAAAAAAGAACAGAAAGTTAACTCCAATGCTCAAATTAATATTTCTTCTTGGTTTTATTAAGTTTATCATGTGACGTGCTTAAATAATTAAGGTAATTTTACTTGATTTATCGACGGAATATTGCATTAAAAATAAGCTTTAAATTACTTATTAATATTGTTACCATATTTTTTTAAAGTAAATATCTGTGTAATTTTTTACAGGGTATCATTTACATATTATGTTTTATAAAATACTTTTTTCCAGAATCTTGCTTTACCTCAACCTGCTCTCATGAGATCGGTGCGTTATGTATTCATTTAGTGCTTCTGCAAGATGCTGGTCTTTTGTTCCTTCTCCCTCTTTTTACTGTAGAGGAGATTATTCCACCCCTCCTTTCAGAAAAAAATTAACATAATAGCACTAATAGCCTTTATTATATATATACCGTCTGGTCTGTGCCAGTGTTTAAGTAGTAGTGCTGGCTAACTCAGTAACAACAAAGTCTCAATAAACACTTTAGCACTATTTTTCTAATTTCATTAAGTTAATTTCATAACACTTACTTCACTTAAGTATTAAAAGGTAAAAACATAACATTTATTCGTGAAATCTTGTGGAGTAAACAGTATGATATATGCGTTGGAATGTAGTGAAGTATTTTAAAAATGTACTTGAGTAAAAATGTAAAATAAAAGTAATGTCCACCTCTGTTTGAGAAAGAAAAGTATAATTTGGTTTGAAATGCATTTTAAATAATTTAAGTATATTGAATCTGTGGTGAAATTAAAGTGGCAACCAATTATTTTACTCCATATTGTAACATTAATCTGAGTAAAATGTCCAATGGGTTAAACGTTAAAAAAAACTGTTAAAATCAATAAAATGAATGTCGCTTTCCATAAAACTAATCCTTTGTTTATCCCCGTGTTTTTAAGAGATTATCCCACCCCTCCCTTCTGAAGAAGTGCCACAGAAGTGGTTGAACAACATTCACTTCACCACAGATGAAAGAGTGAATGCAACCAACACCTTCAAACATACTTGAGCATTGTGCATTTAGGGGAGGATACTGTAAGTACAGGGCAGATACAGAATATTACACATACATGTCATCACACATCTTTAAAAATAGGTACAGAGAGAGAGAATTAAATAAATAGTGTAACTTGTTAAAAACCTCTTTAACATTAATACATTTCCCTATTTTCTCACCTGGATTATATTGTTTTTCGATATTTAGTATCACTATTCAATCATATTCAAATGCAGGGAATTTATCTTCAGCAATGTTACATTAACATAAAACATTTTATAGTTAAGTGATTGAACATGATTCATTCTTACTACTGTAACATGTTTGTAGCAAAGGTTCATTAAAAGGAAGGAAGGAGGCGGGAACCGGCAGACATTTAAATAAAGTTTTAATAATAAACAAAGTAAAAGACAGCCGGCAGCCCCTCACGGACGACTTCCGGCGAATAACAAAATACATAAACATAAACATAAAACAACTTAACATACGTTCGGGCCCGGTCCTCTCTCAGTGACGGTCCGGTCGCTCTTTCTCTTATGTGCTCCCGATCTCCTACGTGATTCGAGACCGGTTGTGCGCACAGCTGGCGCTTATTCACAATTACTCACCGGTCTCGAACCACGGTCTCGCCCCGCCTACTCCACTACAATGTTCAAGTTGACTTATCTATAGTATATAGGCTGTTTTGACTAAACTATTAAGTAAATGCATCAAATAGATTAACACATTTTTTTTTGTTAAATTCATTTATTTCTGTTCCATTTTCTATTTAATTTAACTTAATCAATGCTATTACAATTGCAAATAGTAATGTTTACTGATAAATACAGAACAGCTAACCAAACTATTGATTGATTGTCAACAAATTATTTCCACAGCACTTGTTTAACACACACACAACATAATACAAATACACAAACAGATAAGATCTCTGCACTCAGCAGTGATGTCTGTTGCTAAGGTATGTGATGACTAAGGAAAGCTTTTTCAAAAGCGGGCCCTCCTGCACCTCAGAGCTCTATACCTGTGCCCTGAGGGCAGGGCTAGATACTCATGAAGTGGAAGTGGGGAGTCAGGGCCGCATTTCCCAAAACCTTCTTATCGATACGTCGTTCTAAAGTTATACCTTTGAGCTATACCTTATGGTTAACATTTGTTTCCCAAAACGTTCTTAGTTAAGTATACCTTTTGTAAGTCATACGTTTGGAAGGTTGGTCTTGAGCGCTCTTAGCTATACCGTATCACTGTAATAGTTCACCCCACTAGTTGAAATAAAAGCTTCTTTACATCGCAGTCTATAGCCTATGTAGTGACTGGATCATTGAGAGAAAAGCCATAAACCCCCCTCCCACTCCCTTTTGTCCTGGTTTCTTGATTCATCATCAATAGACCATAGCACAACCTGGCTCCAGTGGTCTGGTTGGGGGTTTTGATATCTCACTGAGAGTCTTGATAACCCTTTGGTTACCCTGTGGGATATTTACGACTCCTAAGCTTCAAAGCATTGGTGAGAAGTCTCTGGCCATCCACTGTAGGGGTGAGTGATCCGTCGCTAATGTGTAGCTGACCAAGTAAGTAGTAGCGGAGCTCCAGGACTGCCCACTTTATGGCCAGGGCCTCCTTTTCTACTGTAGCGTAACGAGTTTCAGCAGGGCTGAGCTTCTTGCTGAACGACCGGGTGTTCTTCCCCTCCCTGTTCCTGGGATAACACCGCTCCCAGGCCGGTGTCTGAAGCATGGGTCTGGAGGATAAAGGGACGGCCATAATCCGGGCCATGGAGTACCGGTGATGACGCCAGTGCATCTTTCAGGGTGAGGAAAGCTTGTTCAGCCTTGGGGCTCCAGCTGAGTTGTTCCGGCTACCCCTTTTGGTCATGTAAGGCAGCTGGAAAAGTCCTAAGAACTAAGGTTGTTTTTGATGCTGGGACAAAACAATGAAACCCCATTTGTTGTTAGATCCTGAGGAATGATATCCTGCCCTCCCCTCAGGGGTTGTTGATGCCCAGGAATTGAACCCCCTCTTCTTATCACACCCCTCCCCTTCATCTCTTCAGGCCCTGATCACTGGGAAAATGCTTACGCTTTATACTGTGCATATCATTTATTGTCATAGTATGAAGTTTTGATGATGGTATTGTTTTAAAGGTCATGGTGCGATGGGTAAAAAGGTCTTGTTCTTTCAAATCTAACAGAGAGTATATTAAAACTGTTTAACTCTAATCCATCACCTGCACTCCTCAAAGAGGTGTGGCTTTCTCAGGGAATCCTGTTTACATGTAGATTGAGATCTCATTTGATGTTCTCTTCAGTGACGAGAAAACAAACAAACCAAGTTTCTCGCTGACCATTGGCTTTGTTACATCTGGGTAT
Organism: Triplophysa siluroides; assembly: GCA_006030095.1. Lineage (NCBI taxonomy): Eukaryota > Metazoa > Chordata > Actinopteri > Cypriniformes > Nemacheilidae > Triplophysa > Triplophysa siluroides. The sequence goes on along the minus strand of VCII01000203.1, from coordinate 3,056,156 downwards.
ATAAGGTGCATTGGCAAAGGACTCAGGGAAGCATCTGTAACCAGAACTTCCCACATTGCAACTGTGTGTCTCGATATTACCAGGTATGATACACTTTGTGGTTTTATTTATTCTTTTAATATGTTGATAATCTTTGTTAGTAAATTAGGAATTTCTTTGTATACGCATTTTATGATTGTAATTAATGTTGTGCCTGCCTGGTATAATAAATTGTTTATGTTGATATTATCTGAATTCTTCAAAGTTTGTTATTACAAGTAGATTGAAAGGAACCTGTTTCTGTTACCGCAAAATCGATGTGTCAGGATAGGTAGGGCTAGTTTATACTAGATTTTTTAAAGGAGCATTGCTAAAGCTCACATGATTTCCACCTATCATCTGGCCTAGCAAGTTGCATGATCGTGACTAAAATAGCTATTGTTATGTTTCTGAGCAAGCATATCGCGGCCAAACTTAATGATATTAGTTTACCCGGCAACCTCTGACTAGAGATCGGAACTGACCGTTTTGTGTCCGTGAGATCCATGAGCCCGGCCGGCGTGAGACTCTGAGCGACTGCAGGTCCCAATCGAAAGAATAACTCTAAATGATTAATATTTAAGTATGGAGATTTATAGATAAGTTAACTTTGATCAACAGATACACTTGAAATGACAAATAAGTTATTTTATATTATATTGAAATTGGAGTCAGATCAGTCTTAACCACAGAGTCATATAAATTGAACTAAATTGTAACAGTTCTTGAATAACTTCATGTAGAAATCACTGAGGAGAAGTAGAACACGAGATCCCTTCAACCACGACATTGGATTCCGACGTTGGACCAGTGGGTGGTCTTTTACAGTTGGTGACCCCGACGTGATGATTTTGTACATGCTAGTTATGTCTTTATGGTGCAATATTCTGAATTGCACATAGTAAGAAGTTTGGACTTCATTCTTCCCTCTCTCTTCAGCTGTTGTGGTGAGTAAATTTTCTTTGCCTTTCAGAAATGTTGAGGGAAGGCTAAGACGCACCCAATGTAGACACATTTATAGAATGGGTCGGAATACCCACTATTAAACCGGAAATCGTAGAAATCCGGTGGGGCTTAATAATTAGAGAAAACCACATTATCAGGGACAGCAGCAGTATAGATGAGAGATAAATACTAGCTCTGCAAATCAGAGATCCTTTGTTTGTCCATGCAACTAAAGGTCATTTTAAAATGGAGTAACATAATCCAAATTTTTGTTCTGGTTCTCAACAAAAGTTAAAAATTAAATCCATAATTTAACTTCATGTTACAATTGTTTATGTTGTTGCCAGAAATTTGCAACACTTAAGGCAAACAAGCCTCTTCTGAACAAGAAGAAATTATTGGTAAAGTCCTGTTGGGAAAATGTAAATTGCAAAAAAATGTTTGCATATGAGAGAAGAATTTGGGCAAATAAAAGAGATGTATCAAAAGCACAGATAAAGCAATTGTGATAATTTATTGCTGAAAGCATCAGTATTAATAATGCTTGTTTAAGTAAGATCTGGAGATATTGTAATTAAAAGGAGAATGATGGAGAAAGGGAAGTGTATGAATGGTTTAAGTTGGCCCTGTTGGAGTTAAAATGATCAACACACGTGGAGTAGAACAGAAGTTTGGATATTCAGCAAGTAGGGAGAAAGTTATTTGAAGTATATGCAGAGTGCCAGTAGGTATCTTAAAGAGAACACCCAGGATTAACAAATGGATTAATGGAATAAGATAGACCTAGAAGTAGAATGAAACCAGTCAGTGTTATTACAACTCTTAAAAAACAATGCAGAATTCCCAATTGCTAAAATGTGACAAAAGAGGGCAAAACTAAAGCTGATCAATACAAAGATAATGATAAAACTATTGTTACATGGGTAAATAAAGTGTGTATGGCCTTATCTCACTGAGGGAGACACAACACTGAGATCAAAGGGCTTAACCCCCACTCAGAAAACATGTACTATCTATACTAGTTTCAAGTGAGAAGTTTAGCCCAACTGTAATAAATAAAATATCATTATTTCCTGTGAATCAGTTAAAGGTGCTATTGAAAGCCAGATTAAATCTTAACATACAGTGCAGTGCAGTTAGTACTGTCTTTAAGTTCTAGGCTCTGTCCTTTCGTTATGAGACTGTGGTAATTGTCAAAGAAGCAAATTGGTCCAGTTGTCTAGAGATTGTTAAAAGCCATAAAAAGAGCCGATAGTAAAGTCCTGAAATCAGTGTAGGAATGTAGAATTCCTGTTTACAGTAATTCAGTGGGAGCTACCTAAATTATTTTTGCACTTCTGTATGTCTTAACATTGACAGAAAGTTTAGGCTTTTAAAACCTAAAAGAAAATCTGTGCTCCACACCAATCTGCCCAATTTCTTTCTTTTCATATGTAAATAGATTAACATTAGAACACTCAGCCCAAAAACATGAGATATCTGTGTTTAATTCCTTACTATGTATTTGTAGTTTTCTGCATGTTTACAGCAACAGACTGCTGTTGTTTGAAACAAAATAGACATAATGCAGCATTAAAAACGCAGGAATGTGCGCAGTATTGCTAATTTATAAATATCCTTCTGGAAGACCTTGAGACCAGCAATGAAATTATTATTTTAATTTATATTTTTAATATAATATAATAAATTATGATCACATTATGATATAGATTATATTATAACGGCCAGACAGGCCTCATATGGTGTAAAGGGACACATCACATGTATTTCCAACTTTAATGCATTAAAAACCCAGCTAAAAGACTCTTAGAATTCTTCTATTTTGATTTCATTCGTCCACTACCCAGTGCCAAAAAGGGGGGTATAGTTTAGCATTATACCATGGCACAAGTGATAGTGAACCATCTGTTAAATATCACACAGACATTCCCTAGTCCATACAGACCTCAAAGATCTCAAATGGTCAGGTGTGAGTAGTGCCATAAAATGCGAATTACTAAGCAGACAACACCACAACATGTGGACTGATTAAACCACAGATTTGACTGAATTGAGGGCACATTTATTTAAAGCTATTCAATTTTACCTGTAGGATAAGGATAAGAATTTTGACAAAAGTCATCAATTAATCCAGAAATTTCCCCAGCATAACTGGGGTTTATAGTGCTCACAACACAGCAGACTGTGAATGTTTAATTGCTTAAGGAGCTACACCCTCAGACTACACTGAAACAACAGTAGTAAGTCAAATATGACCTAGAACAAAAGAATATGGCCTATGACACTAAATTTGCTTTAAGTGCAAATCTGTTTAACAGAAAGAATTCACTACCGGATGTCATTAAACCTGTAAGAATGCTGTCTTTGACAGTTTGGTGATTGTGACTATCAGTGGAAATAGAAAATGACACCAAATGTCTTGATGCAAACTGCCCAAAAGCTTAGAAATTAAATGTTTATCTCTGTTATCCTAAAGTTTTTCTTTTCAGATTGATCGCTATAACTCCTTATAGAGTCCAGATACCAGAGAGGTGTTTTAGAACCTGAAATGGAGGAGATGGGTGAGATAATATTTTAAGGGGTCATTCACACTTCACAGTACTACATCACAGAAGTAGTTACACGGCCTCCCGGTGTAGCACCGGATCCAAATTGTGCAACACAGATTGTTGTAGATTCCCATCTCCCAGACATGAACATAAAGCATTGTGCACACACTTTCACCACTACAACCTCATAAAATTACTATCTGGCATAACCTTAAAAGTTATCCAGACTCAAAACACTACACATCACCTCTGATGACTAGTCTAGATTTCAAATGTGATACATAAGAAGGATCTAGAGCCTGTCATGCATACACACAAATATACAGCATCTCACAGATAGGAAAAACCCATGATGCTAATTTAATTATAGATAAAACCTTGTTACAATTCTGTTGATTTATGTGAAACATTGCAATGTACATAGGAAATCTGCTTAGTAACAGTTTTATGTATAGTAAATGGTTTTATTTCTGATGAAGAGATGTGAAATTGAAATTTTGTGCAATTTTCAATTTAAATCATTGGCATTGTTCCAAACCAAATAGCACACTGGTTTTTAACATATGTCTAATGATTGTTTTTTAAAAAGTGGTTAGATCTGAAGTGCTGGCGCTTCTGCAATCGGCTACGAAATTCCCAATCAGATTTTTACCATTGAACATGACTGTACTGTACATGTACTGTACACATCAACATTCACAGAATTTGTTGACAATAGCTAAATTAGAGATTCAGAATATGTCCTACTGCTTCTTTGTAATGATAGCTCTGCATAGTTAACTCGTATTTGAGTATTCTGAATTACTATTATGGTTATTAAAATATGTTATAAAACTATACCATATTATGCATAACATTATCTGGATTTTATATACACATGAAAATACATTTATATGCATACTGTACATTTGTATTTTATATGCAATATATTTGAAAGGTATAATTATACATTGTTATTGTATGATGTAATGATGTATACCACTGGAGAATATGCCAGTTAAATTTACTTTTGCCACTCTTCCTTTAAAATACTCAGAGTATCTAAATTCCACTATGGTGAAGAATCAGGTAATCAAATGAGATCACCTTATGTGATATTATAAATGGCTTTGGATGAAATTGAGACCTTATTCACCACTCGCACCAGGTTCCATGAAAGATCTAGTTATCTCATTTGTTGTTGTAACCCTTTATCATCTCCCAATGTTACTAAGTTCATCAGTGTTCAGTTGTTGTATGCTTATGCAGATGTCGTTCAGGTGTCTCATACACAATGCTGTGTTTATATGAGATGAATTCCTTCACCTATGGAGCTGCCCTGCAAACCATACCTTCTACCAAGAGGTAACTTAGGATAAATGGGTCAGATAAATATCCTGGGGAGGACACTACTACACACAGATGTTTCTCTTTGGTGGGAAGACACCTTCTACAAACAGAGCACATGGGCTCTGACTGAAACAATGGACTTGGTACAACAAATTATATTGCAGATATTGCAGAGTATCAGACCTAGGTGGACAATCCAGACCAAAGATCCACCCTCTCTGCACAGTGCCAGCTCTACAGAGACTTCTGCAGTAATTGATACACAATGACCAAAAATGGCTAACAATGTCCCCTTAGGGACTGCTCTGAGATTGCCCCAAGGGGTCAGGGGAGGAACTGTAAGGCAGCTAAGTCCTAAGAACTAAGGTTGTTTTTGATGCTGGGACAAAACAATGAAACCCCATTTGTTGTTAGATCCTGAGGAATGATATCCTGCCCTCCCCTCAGGGGTTGTTGATGCCCAGGAATTGAACCCCCTCTTTATCACACCCCTCCCCTTCATCTCTTCAGGCCCTGATCACTGGGAAAATGCTTACGCTTTATACTGTGCATATCATTTATTGTCATAGTATGAAGTTTTGATGATGGTATTGTTTTAAAGGTCATGGTGCGATGGGTAAAAAGGTCTTGTTCTTTCAAATCTAACAGAGAGTATATTAAAACTGTTTAACTCTAATCCATCACCTGCACTCCTCAAAGAGGTGTGACTTTCTCAGGGAATCCTGTTTACATGTAGATTGAGATCTCATTTGATGTTCTCTTCAGTGACGAGAAAACAAACAAACCAAGTTTCTCGCTGACCATTGGCTTTGTTACATCTGGGTATATAAGGTGCATTGGCAAAGGACTCAGGGAAGCATCTGTAACCAGAACTTCCCACACTGAAATTGTGTCTCGAATTGGAAGCTTCTGTAACCAGAACTTCCCACATTGCAACTGTGTGTCTCGATATTACCAGGTATGATACACTTTGTGGTTTTATTTTATTCTTTTAATATGTTGATAATCTTTGTTTAGTAAATTAGGAATTTCTTTGTATACGCATTTTATGATTGTAATTAATGTTGTGCCTGCCTGGTATAATAAATTGTTATTGTTGATATTATCTGAATTCTTCAAAGTTTGTTATTACAAGTAGATTGAAAGGAACCTGTTCTGTTACCGCAAAATCGATGTGTCAGGATAGGTAGGGCTAGTTTATACTAGATTTTTTAAAGGAGCATTGCTAAAGCTCACATGATTTCCACCTATCATCTGGCCTAGCAAGTTGCATGATCGTGACTAAAATAGCTATTGTTATGTTTCTGAGCAAGCATATCGCGGCCAAACTTAATGATATTAGTTTACCCGGCAACCTCTGACTAGAGATCGGAACTGACCGTTTTGTGTCCGTGAGATCCATGAGCCCGGCCGGCGTGAGACTCTGAGCGACTGCAGGTCCCAATCGAAAGAATAACTCTAAATGATTAATATTTAAGTATGGAGATTTATAGATAAGTTAACTTTGATCAACAGATACACTTGAAATGACAAATAAGTTATTTTATATTATATTGAAATTGGAGTCAGATCGGTCTTAACCACAGAGTCATATAAATTGAACTAAATTGAAACAGTTCTTGAATAACTTCATGTAGAAATCACTGAGGAGAAGTAGAACACGAGATCCCTTCAACCACGACATTGGATTCCGACGTTGGACCAGTGGGTGGTCTTTTACAGTCAGGTCGGTCAGGGGGCTAGCTACAGAGGAGAGGTTGGGGATAATGCAACGGTAGTACCCCGCTAACCCCCGGGTGCGGGTGGCGTGACTCCTTCCTGTCCTCCATGCTCTGTGAGATCGTGTCCAAGGAACCCCTTGTTTACCTCGATCACGGTTACTTCCGGAGGTGGCGTGGTCGCTGCCGATCGTCAGTCGTCAGTACCTGGCGTAAAACAAGAAAGTTTGCAGTCAGACACATTGGATTGTGGAGTCGTTGCTCACGATGCCTCTGGCAACTCCGGCTTTTATGCCGGTTGAGATGAGTTTCTGATGATGGGCAGCGGTTCCTCGTTCATTCCCATGGCAACGCTGATTGCGCTAGGGGTGACTCGTCACAGAGAGCCAATTTTATAGCTACACTTTGTAGTTTTTTGACCTTAAAATAATGTCTCTAAAATTATTTCAGTGGTAGTACAACTGTTAAACGGACGAATTCTAGTGCCGCTGCTACGTGAGCAGCCTCATAGCTGCTACAACCACACTCCACAAGTTCTGTGTTTGGGTCGGTAGAGACAGTCAGGCCCCCTTCCTACGGAAGACTGTAACATGGTTTCCAAATGATGTTTCTGCATTCGCCGTTTTCATCAGCTTAGTAAACAAATTCATGTGTATTGCGCTGCCCACGGGCAACCTTATCCAGTTATATTATTTGCAACACTGGTAACTGGTTGTTTCACAAATTATTAATAACTGTGCTAATGCCAGTTCTGAGATCATTCTCTTCCTGCTCGTTTTGGGTTCCAAAATTTACGGATTTCTCGTTTAGCTCTCAACAGATTGGCTCTCATTTTCACAGTTTACGGATTTCTCGTTTGGCTCTCAACGGAGGCGGACGCATTTTTCACTCCCCGTCCTTGCCCTTATTTTCCCTGCTTTGTCTCCTGTCTCGTCTCGTCTCATCTATTGAGAGACTCTCTCTGCACTGCTCTCCAAACTTGGAAAATTATGGATCCGATCAACTGGTCTCTCAACGAAATTGACACCATTTTCTCGACGAGAAGCTTGGGTTCGGGGGAACCTAACTGCCCTGACGGAAAGTTTGCAGCTGGCTACACGATGGACGCGTGGGACAGATGGCGGATCGTGTGTCTGGCGGCTCTTTCCGTGGAGGACATCGAAGATATCTACCTATTCGGAACCATGATAACAGGTCTTGTGCTGATTGGATTAGGCTTTGCCCTGGGTTATCGAAGAATTAATAAAACGGGAACAGCTGTCCAAAGCCTCACAAGGCTGCCCGTATCGATTGAAGCTGTGGGAAGAGCGGTCAGAATTGAGACTGAGACTATTAACGTTAATATGGTTTCTATCATGGAGAATCTCACGGCTTTGCAAAGGAAAATTGATGGTATTGGAGACCAAAATGTACAAAGAGAGTAGCCACAGAATTGGAATGCGGTTTACTCGCCCCAAGACTAAACAATCGCAATCTTATCTTTTTCGGCTCCCCCGGAACCAGCACTGGGCTCGGCCAAGGCCGCTGCTGGAAAATCAACCCTGTGAAGGGCACTGCAGTGAGATGCTCTAGCGTTCCTACTACAAACCATCACACACACATATGCCGCACTCAACTGAGGCGGATTACAAACTATCACACATAAACACACACATGCCGCACTCAACTGAGGCGGTTACAACTATTACACACACACACATTGCCCTCACCCGATCCCACGCCTCCGTCGCTTTAAACCACCAGCCTGACAAGCGGGTCTGTGAACGGCGCCGTAATGGCTGCTGGGCTGGATGGCTGCTTGCCGGAGCTGGATTAACTTCCCCTGTTGCAAGTCGTGTCTATGGTGTATTATGTGTATTTGTTTTTCTCCCCACATTCCTCATGTTATGCTGTATTTTTCTTCTTAAATCCATTTCGTTACACTGTACTCGTATATGTGTAATGATAATAAATTGAATCCAAATCCAAATCCAAAAATCAAAGTGTTTTATTATTAAGTGTTTCAATATCTCTTTGCAGAGTTTTATTAAAAGGACACAGTTTACGAAGCCAAACATTGAGCAAATATTTTTTTGTCAATTTATTTTCATTGTCAATTTTTTTTATTACACACATGTTCCCTTTATATTCATTGTAGACAGATAAAGTTATTTATTTGTATTTGTCTTGTTGTTTGTCCTTTGTTGTATATTCAATGTTATTATTTGTGTTATTTTTATTGCCTTAGTAAATTGTTTTTTCCCCTTATACCCTGTATTTCTTGTGAGTAAACAAAGAATTTCATTGTACAAAGTACATATGTCATTAAAGATGTTAAACTTAAATATCAAAGTAAAAATCAAAGTAAAATTACAGACATAAAAATCATAAGCAATCAAACATTCTAAATCTATCAAACAAGGAAAGGCAGCAATCAAACACATAAATCCAAGGAGCAGGCAAGGTCATAAACAAACAATCCAAGACAATCATTGTATATGAAAGTACAGCAGTGGAAATAGATCTAGTCACTTATTTTTGCTCTCAAAATGCATTTACCTAACTCTGATGTTCAAATTGACTGAAATATTCAATCTGATGGTCTATTTAATTTGATATATTAATTTGACATTTCATGGCATGAAAAATGTGGCTCTATTTTTTTTCCTTTTACCTAAAGGAACGAATACACTTAAATATTATATTAAAATTTAAAAATAAACAGAGATTTCGATAGTTAGGTTAATAATTGATATATTTTTTATATTGATTTACACATAAGGAATACTTACTGATTTATTCTAAAGAAACATTAATATAAGAAACACAAATCTGATGGGTTGAGTTAACAGCTGTTTTTCATCTTCAAACCGCTTCAGCTCTTTAATGCCGTTTAACATTGATGGTCTTGAACCCATGGAGAATGCTATAGAGGTTAATCAATACTAAACTAGCCTGGAGCATCTTGACACCTGTCATCCTTGGAGTGAACTGAAAGGGGATCCTAATGGTCTCTCCAGGCTGCACTTTCACTCTTTAAGACAGAGGAATGGAACATTTATGGACAAAGAAAATGGATTTTGTACAGGTACACAGTTTGGGATGTTAATCAGGTAATGTAACTAATTATGTAACTAAGAACAATTCTGTGGAAAGCAAATGTTTTGCAATTTGCATACAAATGCAACACAAACACTTTTTTTATCAATATGTTGACATTCAAGTATGCACTGCAATAAAAGCAAAGTTCAGTTTAAAAGCAAATTTATAAAGAAACACAAACATCAATTAGCACATCAAATCAAATCTATGTGTAGGACGCCGCTCCCTGATGACAAACACTGTGACACAGTATGCACGTAACCATATTGCAGTTTCTGACATGTGATCGTGACACAGCTGACAAACACTTATCATAGTTCTCACAGAAGAAGTACACTAACATGATAATAATAAAACACCCAATTTACCTGATTTGATCCCTCAAGATTCCTGAACCTGTAACCGTGAGCTCTCCATCCACTGGAATGGTGAAGGGGCTTGTGAAGGTCACCGTGGCAACTTGCTGCATGTTAGCGATGACAGAGTTTTCGTTTTCGATCTGGAAGAATGCACGTGATCTTAATAAATTGTTATTAATTGTCTACTTTTCATTTGGTTATAAACACATTTTTTCTCTCTTTTATACTCTCTATTATAATGCTGTAACACAAGGGTTTGTGTAGACATTACAATTTTCATCGGTCACAGAAAGAAACCACTACACTGAACCTTTGTCCATCATACCTGTATATTGAGAGTAGGGCTGATGATGTTAAACTCTTTAGAAGCCAGTGTTCTCTCTCCAGTCTCTATGTCCTCTATAACCACAGCCAGGTTAACCAAATCCTCCCTCTGAAAATACTCACTGAAGGAAATCTCATATTCGAAAGTCTGAGCTAGTGAAATAAAGAATCAGTCAGTCATAATCAAACCCTTATATATCGTGGGTCTGCATGAAGGACACACAGTTATTTGGTGATTATTAGTGATTATTTTGAATAATGTTGATATTGGATATTTAAATATGTATAATCAATATAGATGATAAATTGTGGACTACCCATATTTTTATGGGAGCAGATTTGGTTCATTATATCAAATAAATAGATTATGATTCACAAACACAGTTGTTATGAATTAACATATAAATGGAATAAAATATAAGTAATATTTAGATTTTTAATACTGGCCATATATTGGTTCTTCCCTGGATAAAATATGATCAATCACTCTAGCACCATCAACAACTTGAAGCTAAGTTATAGTTTAGTAAAGTAAATTCAATTCAATTTATACTAGATTGTCTGCAGTCATGAACTGTCTTGTACTTGGCCACTGAACTGTAGCGTATTCACATTAAAGCATAAATGGGATTAATGTTGAATTCCTACTATCATGACGAACGATCTTCAGTTCCTCATAAGCCTCCCAGAAGGTTCCGGTGGGTTTACGATTGTACTCTTTCTTCTGTGCGTTGATGTGCACTTTGAGCTTTTTGTCTTTGCTCCAAGTGTTGTTAATTGTGACGTAGAATAAAACATTTTGTCCGACTACAGGGGTCTTCAGAAGATTCAGAGAAACAGATATACGATTTGGAACTATATCAAAGACATGACAAATAAGATGTTACATTACTTTGTTACAAAACCAATTAGACAAACAAGTTATGTTTACATTTATTAAAATGCTGTAAATTGCTGTAAAGTCAGTCAAACTTACTGGAACCTGCTGTAACACCACATCTACTTTCTAGAAAAAATATAGACATTTAAAAATTACTCTAGAGTTCAGTTTTATTGTTTCAATTTTATATTTAATCAAAAGTAGCCATTTTTTAAATGTCGATTAAATATTCTTGAGGTGCAAAGCTAAAATTGTATTTAATAAAATAAGTTTGTAGATAACATGTTACGAGAATACTTTTACAAATTCTGGGCAAATGATTTGGTTGTTTGGTTGAACAGTATCGTGTTTTGAATTGTCTACTGTTTGTAGTATTGTAGACAGACAGACAGACAGACAGACAGACAGACAGACAGACATACAGACAGACAGACAGACAGATAGATAGATATAGACATTTTCATTTTCATTTTCGTTTTACACTCCTATGGTGGAACAATTGCTTATATAGAGGTAATTTTTTCTGACAGATAGCCTACTCAGAAAAGCTCAAGTGACTTACCAGTGGAGCAAGACATAGGGGATGAAACTGGTCTTTCATCTAAAAAAACAATAATACTTGGTGATTTTTTGTGGTGATGGGAAAACATTCACTGGAAGTCATTTGCGGGGCAAATGTTGACAAAGAAGATATTGAATCAACAAAAGTTATTTGATAAACAAGTGAGTGAGGGAATAAGAAGTGAATAAGGGCACTTACACTTTTGAACGGTGATGTATTTTGAATGCTTTACCACATTGGCAAACTGCTATTCTTACCATATCTTACACAGTTTTACTTCTGAAGTAAATGTACCATGCTTAAAATATTTTTCTATTTAGTTTTATTAGAAAACTCTTGTGGTGTAAGAATTGGCCTTATTAAATTCATTTGTCGAACAGATTCTCAGAAAACCAAAAACTTTTACATGTGGATAAGTTGTTGTTTCATCTGAATAATAAAACATATAATTTGATTGTTTTTTTGTGATGTTATGAACACAGCAAGCCACTTTTTCCTGCTCTCTTACCTGTCTCTTTATATTGTGAGGTGAGATCTAACATTTGCATGGATCCTGGATGCTTGGTGCAGATCAGGGCTCCAACTCGTTTGGTATCAGTCCTAGATCCCAAAAGCTCTCCATCACGCATAATCATTGTACGCACATCAGCATTCACTTCAGCGTAGACAAATGGTACATCATACTGTGCATCATACTTCTTCTCACGTATGGCCTTCACAGAAGCAGGGCCACATCTAAACCATCCTGTAACAGAGTGAGGATTCCTTATTTTAATTATTCTTTATGAGGATTTACATTTAAGCAAACCTTAAACTTCCTGCAGAAAAACAACAGCATGGCTAGTCACTAGCACTCGTTGTGTCTACAGCTCAACCAATGATGGTACAAAACAGGGTGATGGAGTCAAATCCCATGGAACGCATGGACTGATATATATGGAAGTATATGCCAAATTCGATGTACTTTTAACTGCATGTTGTTAACTTTAAAGCACTACAGTGTAACAATCCCAAAAGTGCATTTTTCAACACAGTTCGAGTTTGATGATCTCAGTTTGATGCAAGTCAAAAAGCAAAAGCAAATGAAAAGTAGAGGTAAGATTCAGAATTTTTTATTTTTATTTGTTTTAACTTCAAACATGAAATTAAGTTGCCCCATTATTGAATGTGTCATAAAAATCAATGACTGACCTGCGCTCTTCTCCTGGGGTGTGGGGTCAAGAACCTGCCAACCATCAAACTCTTGTCCCAGATCAGGCCTCTTCATCCAGGACTCTACCCACACATGGAAGTTCCTGAAAAAACATTGAAAAAACATGACTGACAACTGCATTTCAGGTACGTAAATTTAAATACTACTGTTTGTATGTTTACCTATTCACCATTTAGCTTCCTACAATATGTGACCCCTGCTGCTATAAATTGAGTTGCAATGAGCACATTTTCAAAAACATTTATGAGTTAATTTTCTATTAAAAAACCTTAAATATGATGCGTTGGAATCTAAAAAAAAAAAGAGCTACTACGGGTTGTAGTTGATAGAATCAGCTAAATACATTTACAGAGCAATCAAGTTAAATGTTTTTTGAACGTTCCAAAAACAATAACCATAATTTAAAATCACTGGTAATACCACCAGATTTGGCACACATGAAGTCAAAACCAATATCTATAGGAAGAATAGATGTTCAACCTTTTTTCTTTATTTTATTGTTTGATTGAGATTGAGACACACAGCTTTTAGATCTTAAGCATATGATGCAAATTGTATTCATTTGAAAGTTCATATATATATATATATATTAGTTTATATATACTGTTTATACCTTTAATATTTGAATGCCACAGAACTTATTTTTTGTCCTGGTTTTTGTAGTCGCTGTGACTTTTGTCAAAAGGTTCTATCTGTTCTGACACCAACGATAGTAACAACTCTACAATCCATTCTCTCACAACAGCTTTCTGAGCTTTTAGCGCCACCGCGTGCCCTCAGTGGCTCTAGGCGCGTGAAGTAAAATGCTCGATTCTTATCAGACGGTCCGTTTCTTTGCTTTGCGAATATGGAAAGATTCGTCGCACTAGATGAAAAAAAGCCTTTGCATTTTCGCCGCACGGATAGTGCGGTCTATATGAAAAATGGCTTTATAAGAACCTGTTGTTTTTGTTCTAGAACGAAGTGTAATTATTGAACAGGTACATACAGCCATGTCTTAGGCTAATTAAAACATACAAATGCGACAATGCGCAATAATAAAAAATAAATAAATAATAATCTACTACAGCCAGGGTTGCCAAATCTCACGCAAAATAACAAGCAATTGTAATGCAATCACAGACGGATGGAGGTGATGAACGTAAAGAGCTTAACAATGGAATTCGAACACACATGATCTGATTCCTGATGATCTGAGTAATCAAACAGGTGTAGCTGTGTTGGTCCATCTTGATAAAAAAAACATTGTGGGGTGGGGAATAGAGACGTGACTGGTGGGGTGCGACAAACGGGAGGAAATTGGGTTATCTTTAATATTTTTTTATTTATTGACAATACACTCAAAACAAAACAACGACACATTTAAATGTAAGCCTTACATAAAACAACATCACACTGCGAAGAAATTGTGAATTGAAAGTTACCTATTTGTCAGTTATGGTGACCCATACCCGAAATGTGACCTCTGCGTTTAACCCATCCAGAGAGTAGTGAACACACACAGCATGTCGTGAACACACGTACACCCGGAGCAGTGGGCAGCTATCGTTGCAGCGCCCGGGGAGCAAGTAGGGGTAATGTGCCTTGCTCAAGGACACCTCAGTCATTACCCGCCGGCCCTGAGAACCGAACCGGCATCCTTCTGGTCACGAGTCCGACTCTCTAACCATTAGGCCACGACGTGTCATATAGAACTATAGTAGCCTTCGAGAATGATTTCACATCGGAATGTTTATTGAAGTGGCACAAAATGTTTATGTGGAGAGGCGGTGGCGGGTATAAAAGTTATCAATATATTAGGGTTGGGGGATGTTTACCAAATTAGCATCGGACGATGGCTACAGTGAATTATCCTGATGGACGATGACAAAACGTTTTAAAGTGAGGCGCGTCTGTCACGAGCTGAGCAGAGACACATCTTTATACAGCGGAGCTGGGCAGTTATCAATTCAGGCATACAGCGTGAGCTTCACAGTTATAAGTGAGGCTTGGTTGTATTCTTATTCTGGCGTCATATTCATTAAAAGAGTTATAAGGCACGTCTTCTTTATACAACGCGAGCTGCCCAGACACGTGTCCACTTTATAGAGCGCGAGCTACATACTTATACAATCAGGCAAGTCTGATCTGTACAGTTGCGAGATTGTCTGCCTTTTTAGAATTATGATGCATCATAAAAATCTTTCATGTATTATTAAAGCAAAGGTAAGATTTGGGAAGGCACACCTCTCAGAAAATATATAAATAAAGATACTTAATGTATAAATGACTATTTGGAGCATTGGAGTCGCTAGACATGGGCTTAATTTATTTCTTTTTGCAAAAACCTATAATTCGACCAAAATTAACATTTTTCATTTATTTTGGCCGTAGCTAGAAATTAGACAGATTCACTATGAAAGCATAGGTGACATATTTAAAAAAGAGAAGTATATTTTCAGGATGTTTCTCACCAGATTGATTCCTGCTTGTGAGATTTTAACATTTCCCCACGCTCTGAGTAATGTTCCTCAATCACCATGTTTCCATTTGTGTCGTGGGCAGAGTCATAGTTGGTGACCACACGAGTTGGAATGCCAAGTGCCCTCATTACTTTAAGATGAACAAAAAATACATTTGCGATTGAAAACCAAATGCAAGAATGCTCTACGTGCATAACAGTTTGTCTTTATCAATATCCAATTGAATAGTTACCAAATAAAATGATGAAATACTGAATACACACAAAACATCTGACTGCAGAATAGTCATTCTCCAATCAGAATCAAATATTGTCAAACGGATACTTTTTTTCATACCTGTGCACATGACAGCAGCAAACACCCAGCACTGGCCATATTTAACAGGGCTGAAATTTGATTCTGACCATTTCCAGAGGATAGCTGCACTGCCGACCCAATTTGATGGGGTAACACCATCCTTGTATTCACCTGCCCAGTTTCCCATGAGCACACCCCTATCTCCATCATCACAGTTTATCTGTTTAGAGAAGGCAAGAGACAATAATGAGTTAGAGGTGGACAGAGGTGGACAGGTGGAGCTGGGATGACATCCTCACCATCGCTGAGATCACTCTGCTAATGTCGACTGGATCGGCCCGCTTCTTTAAATCTCTTCTTGCGTCCGTTAGATGCTCGGGACTAACCTCCAGCAGTTTCATACAAATGTCCAATATCCCCTTTTCATACTGTGAAAATGCACCATTAAAAATTAATCAAAACAAAGTTCAGCCCAAATCATTCAATTAAATAAATTATGAACTCTCAGCACATAAAAATAAAGAATAATAATGTATACATTAATATGAATATTGTGTATGTGAGAGAATGCAAAGATGCATTAAAATTGTAATTAGGCTTATTACATCATGTGTTCATTTTTGCGACCTGATTATTTATATTCTAGTAAAATTGTTGTTAACACATAAATATGAACCAGTTTGTCCCGTTTCAATTTGCAAATAAATGCAAATAAAAATCTATATTTTATTTAGAATTTGGGAGAAATGTTGTCACAGAAGAAAAGAAAAATGATAATTTTACCTAAACATAGAAAGAGTAAATAAAAAATAATTTTGGAGTGCTGGTTGTATATTCTATTCTAAAGCAAAATAAATGTATTGCAATATATATACATACTGCAATATGCTTTACTATGTGGGAAAGATCAAACATACTGTTCTGCACAGTCGTCTCTCACCTGATCAAAAAACCATGGTTTCGCGGAGATGTTATCCGGTGTGCCCGTATAGAGCAGTCCAAAATCTTTCATTACATATTCCTCTCTCTGCTCCTCAGAGTTCAGGAACACAGAATCACCTGCATAAAAACACAAAAGTTTCTGTCTTCTCGCATGATCTTTGTTTAACAATAACAAGTGAAAACAGACCTTTTTGATTCCATGCCCCCCCTGTTGTATTCGACAATATTCAAAGGCCCCATTCCACTCACAAAAACTCAAAATGTATATTAAATCAAATATTTAAGAGCCTCATATTAACTGGAAAAACATTTATTCATTATAAAAATGGCCGAATAATAAGAAATATCTTGGTATTTAGTTTTAAACGTATCTCAGTGCTCATTTTATCCCATTTTAATTGACTTGGAAATCAGCTGGGGACCACTTAAGGGCAGTGATACCCCTCAACCATGACCCTGCACCCCACCCTCCCCCTGGTTGAGAACCACTGCTTAAACATATGACCACATTGAAATGTATATTGTTTAAAAAGTTATAATTCTACACATTATAAAGGCTCACCTTTACACCAGGGGTTGCAGAGCAGAGAGAAAAGACCGAGCAAGTGGGTCCTCACACTTATGCGGGTCTCGACTCTGAGGCTGAGGGTGTAAACCCCCACAGAAGCAGATGCGGGGCCGAACAGCAAAACTGATACTGAGTTTGAGACAGCTATGCCACACTCCATAGTAGCACTCCACTGAGTTGTAGATATGTGTCTGGTCTCAGAGACTGTCAGTTCGAAAGACAGAAGACCTTCTAACGGGAGATTATGATAGGCGGGTTGGTTAAGAAGAAAATATTAAGAGCAAATGTATAGTCAGGGATGGGCAGTATTTATGATACATGTATTTCAAATACGTATTTTAAATACTAAATAGTATTTTGCAGTGGTGGACAGTAACGAAGTAAATTTACTTGAGTACTGTACTTAAGTAGCTACACGTTTTGAGTATCTGTACTTTACTTGAGTATAATTTCTGAGTAGACTTGTACTTTAATTTCACTACATTTGAACGACAAATATCATACTTTTTACTCCATTACATTTATAAAAAGGTCCAAAAGTAGAAATTGGTACACGTACACGTTTTGAGTATCTGTTGCACGTGCACGTGTACTATGCAACGGGTTTTCCTGTGTGCGCATTTTATCTGGCTTGCGATCTGCCAGGACCTTTTACTGTTGCCAAGTATTTCAGTTTTTACTAAGCTCGCGGGTTTCCGGCAAGCTTTGAATGGCCATTTGGCAGATTGTTTTACACAAATCTGGCAACTCTGGGATCTTCCCCACTAAACTAATGTAAACGTAGGAGCTGCTACACCATTGATAGCGCTCTAAAAAGGCAAATAGAACCATTAAAGACGAAAACGGCACATGTTAAAGTGTGGTGTAATCATCCGTGGGTTACAATCAGTCAAATATCGTAGAAACATTGTCATGAAAATGATCGGCATAACAGCTGAACGGTAAATAAGCATCACACACACCTTGAGCTACGCGTGCGTGTTAACTCCTGGTCTGCTGCTATATCATTTAAAGTGATTTGGAAAATGAATGATGTTTTTACTGAAGTAACTATAGTTGAAGTATTCCTGTTAAAATATAAACAATAGAACCCTGCCCAAAATACAACATCAAATTGTAGTATGGATACTTGTTGTCTACTTGTATGTGATGGATTCTATTGGTGGGATGATAAATCCTATTGGAACAAAACACACTACAAAGAGGAATTTAATAAAAAAATTCTCAGCAGGGATGTTATTTGCAGTTAAACCACAGTATACACAAATTTTACATTTTCTATATATAGGAAACATACTCTAATTAATAATCTTTAGTAAAACCACAGCAACTAAAAATACCATAGTTTCATTATACTAGCTGTAGTTTATGTTTGTAGTTAAATTATGGTAATAAATCCAGCAAACACATGGCTTCTACACTTTACTATTTACGAGAACCTTACTACTTACTGGTAAATTATTGCTAAAACTGGTAAAGGGAATATAAAAAATGAAAATCACTGCTCATAAATACATATAGGCCTAGGGGGCTAATGAGGATAATTAGGCTATTAGTATACAGGATTATGTATAAACTATAACTATATAAAGATATATGTGCTTAACATATAAAGCTCTTAAAGGAGTTCCTCACTGCAAAATTTGCCCCCATTGACTTTCCATAGTAGGAATAAAAATTACTAAGGAAAGTCAATGGGGGCAAATTTTGGAGTGAACTACTCCTTTAATACAACTGATACTGTGAGCTACTCAGTGTATTCAGTAGGTTGCTTCAGAGGCATAAGATATGGGACAATAAAACAATGCACGACTGACATAAAGGTAATACTTGAGTACTTTTAAAAGCACGTACTTCTGTACTTTTACTTAAGTAAGAATCTGACTTTACAACTTTTACTTGTAGTGGAGTAATATTTGACCAGTAGTATCTGTACTTTCACTTAAGTAGGGAAGTTGTGTACTTCGTCCACCACTGGTATTTTGTCATTTGTATTTGATTGGGTTGGGTTGATGCAAATTGCTTCATACCTTTTATCAAAATGGTCCGTGTACCTTCTGGTCATTTAATTTTCGTTTTAGAAAAGTAATTTAAAAAACCAAAAAGGACCTTTGTTTTTATTTTCTATTTATAATCCAGAACCAAGCGGTGGAAAAATGTGTCAATTTTGAAGTTCTTTTGTCATTTACAGAAAAGAAAATCATTCAGTGTTTGTATTTTTCTTGTTTTATAATCCTTTATAAGAAGTCTACGTCATAACATCATAAAAACGTGGCCTCTGATTGGTCTCTACTCAGCAGTTTGCCCAGACAGAAACCTTTACCTTTCTTTGTGTTCAACAGAACAAAAAAAATGTATACAGATTTGGAACAACTCGAAGGTGAGTAAATGAAGACAGAATTTTCATTTTTTTGTTAAGTATCCCTTTAGGTGTTCATTTGCATGCATACAGAACATTACCTTGAAAGACATTAACTTGAAAGACCAGTTTATCCTTGTGTGGATTGAATGGCCGTCCATCAAAGCTCACCAGAATCTGAAAGGCCTGTCCTCTCCTCAGGACCAAAGTGCGTGAACTCAGACTGCCAGTCTTGTGGTTGAGCTGGTTTTTGGCCGACTGCAGGTCGACAGTTTTAAACCTGAACTCTGAAATGTTTTTCAATTACATTTAAAGTGAAAATGGTTTCTGAACAAATGTAATTAAATATTAATTTTACCATTCTCTGCAAAAAAAAATGTATTCTGTTCAACAAAAATATCTAACAATTGGCTCGATTTATATTCTTTATATGTAAGGAATGTCTGTTGAAAAGTAATACAAGTAACACATTTATAAAATTGTGCCAACTGAAAAATGAAAGTAACCAGTCACTAGAAGATTTTGAGTTGAGGTCTGAATTCCTTTTACAGTGTTGCAAATAAAATAAGACATAAAATGTCAAACTCTGTAACTCCAAATACAAAAAAAATGTGCAGGCACACTGCACTGTTGGACAGCTTTATGAAATGTCTTAACTGGTAAACAAGAAAAAAAATATGAAATAAACAAACAGCAAGTGTCAAAACTCACCATCCATGAGATTCTGCTGCATTTTTATTTGCTGCTACTGTAAGATGTGATCGTTTGATGATTCTCTCTCTTTTTATAGGAGATTCTCCTGTCCCTCCCTCTTGAAGAGTGTTACAGAAGTGGTCAAACCACATTCACAATATGATGAAAATAGGTGGATACGGTATGTACACATGCATTTTATCGCACATCTAAACAACACACACAAAAAAAAAATCTTCATCTGATCTGATAGGCCACCTCTTTATTTCCTCCTCCCACCGTGGGTGTGCTAAAGATTTACTATAACAGATAAAAGTTTTGTACGTGTTCCCAATACATTGTTTCTAACCTGCCGGTTAATGAATCGGAAGATTTTTCGAGGTTATCATCGTTCATAAGAGTGGTGCATGTGCTTAGGTTATGGGAGAGCACGTGATGTGTGTTTCTTCACTCAGTGAACAGTAATGCTGCTAATGCCAGTAATGAGACAACTTTCAGCGTACTTGTTCATATGTGTTGTAAAAATAATAAATGTTAAAAAGAGCTAAAGTTAAAAAAAGAACAGAAGGTTAACTCCAATGCTCAAATTAATATTTCTTCTTAATTTCATGTGACGTGCTTAAATCATTTAGGTAATTTTACTTCATTTATCCATGGAATATTGCATTTAAAATAATCTTTGAAGTACTTATGAATATTGTTACCATATTTTTTAAAGTAAATATCCATGTATTCATTTAGTGCTACTGTAAGATGCTGGTCTTTTGTTCCTTCTCCCTCTTTTTACTGTAAAGGAGATTATTCCACCCCTTCTTTCAGAAAAAAATTAACATAATAGCACTAATAGTCTTTATTATATATATACCGTCTGGTCATGTGCCAGTGTTTAAGTAGTAGTGCTGGCTAACTCAGTAACAACAAAGTCTCAATAAACTCTTTAGCACTTTTTGTCAAATTTTTATTTAAACATGTATTTAAAATGTATTTCAAACCAAATTATGATTTTCTTTCTCAAAAGAAAGGAGGACATTACTTAAGTATTTTTACTCTCAAGTAAATTTTTCAAGTATATGTATGTTCACCACATTCTAAAGAATATGTCATACTTTTAATTCACTTCATAACACTTACTTCACTTAAGTATTAAAAGGTAAAAACATAACATTTATTCGTGACATCTTGTGGAGTAAACAGTATGATATATATTTTGTAATGTAGTGAAGTATTTTAAAAATGTACTTGAGAGTAAAAATGTAAAATAAAAGTAATGTCCACCTCTGTTTGAGAAAGAAAAGTATCATTTGGTTTGAAATGCATTTTAAATAATTTAAGTATATTGAATCTGTGGTGAAATTAAAGTGGCAACCAATTATTTTACTCCATATTGTAACATAAATCTGAGTAAAATGTCCAATGGCTTAAATGTTAAAAAAACGGTTAAAATGAATAAAAATCTGACAGTGTCGCTTTCCATAAAACTCTTTAAACTGCTAATCCTTTGTTTATCCCCGTGTTTTTAAGAGATTATCCCACCCCTCCCTTCTGAAGAAGTGCCACAGAAGTGGTCGAACCACATTCACTTCACCACAGATGAAAGAGTGAATGCAACCAACACCTTCAAACATACTTGAGCATTGTGCATTTAGGGGAGGATACTGTAAGTACAGGGCAGATACAGAATATTACACATACATGTCATCACACATCTTTAAAAATAGGTACAGAGAGAGAGAATTAAATAAATAGTGTAACTTTAGTTAAAAACCTCTTTAACATTAATACATTTCCCTATTTTCTCATCTGGATTATATTTTTTTTCTATATTTATTATCACTATTCAATCTTATTCAAAGCATGCAGGGAACTTATCTTCAGCAATGTTACATTAACATAAAACATTATATAGTTAAGTGCTTGAACATGATTCTTTCTTACTACTGTAACATGTTCAAGTTGACTTATCTATAGTATATAAGCTGTTTTGAGTAAACTATTAAGTAAATCCACCAAATACATAAAAAAAAATTGTTAAATTAATTTATTTCTGTTCCATTTTCTATTTAATTTAACTTAATGCTATTGCAATTGCAAATAGTAATACATTGGACAAAAAAAACTCCAAAGCATACCTTTTAAACGTTTTAATACTCATCAATTACAAAAATGTACATTGACAGAAATAAAACGTTTATTTTATTTTGGAACAAATCTCATATTAACTATTCGATCCATGTATGGTCTTCCTTTGAATTACTGAAAAAACTGTAATATTGTTATAGGCAATTTTATTAGTGTCCCCTCAACATTCTAATACAATATAATGCTAATACTAATATCTAATAATACTATTACAACGTTTATGTAAATTTTATTGAAATTGAAATTAAAAAACATTAATCTGTTTTCTGTGAGATAATAACAGAAAAATAACCGTTAAGTTCTATGAAAATAATGCACACCCCGAGGTGGTAATGCGGCCACAATGTAAAGCAGAGACACTGGTGGGGTGAACGCACAGTAAGGGATAATGTACGGGCAGTCGGCAGGGGTGGACTGACCAGTAGGACATTGTCAAAGTCCAGAACGGCCATCCTACCGACGGCCTACGGCAGCGACCAGTTGCAGACTTGCGGACTTATTTTAAATGCGAAGGCACTAGAAAGTCAATCACGTATGCATGTAACGCAGGGCTAGTCAACTGGCGGCCCGTCAATCATCTTTACCTGGCCCTATTTAACATTTCAAATAGGACTAAGTGGAGAGACTTTGAGAACGGTGTGCTTTAAATGCACGTCCTCCTGAGACGCCACATCTTTAAAAGTCCAGAACACTGCTACATTCAATACGAAAGTAATTCCCGCGTCTTATAATGATGTACGTCTTGTCAAGTTGATATACAAGGCGGTCGCTGCGGCGATGCTGGCTTCTGGAGAGGAGGGGTACGGTTAGCTGAGTACGAGATGAGCGCCGGGCTCCTGTGGGTTGAACGGTGCGTCACTACTGCTGGTGGATTGATGGAGAAGCTTGGGAGATGGTTGATGCTAAACGATTCGAGTGATGAGGGTCCGGTGTGCTTCTCTGATGAGGGCGCGGTCTGTTCGGATGTAACTTTTGTAAGCTTTGGATGACTATCGGCCGAGCGTTTGGATCTGGGGCTGTGAGAGGCCCTTTTAGGCAGCCATGGTTGCCGCACCGATGCGGAAAGAATGGCAGGAAAAGTGATCTGCTGGGATGCCGGTATGGAGCAAAACTGATTTTAGATGTTTTTGGAACCAGAAGCGTGTGGCGGGGTGATATAAGTCATCAGCGAGGGGTTCGGATTGAGTTTTAACTTGTGATCGTCTGAAGCGGAGGTAGGCTAGGAGGGTTTGATAAGGCTGGATTGGGGAATTGAGATTGAAGATATAGATGAAATGGCCCCTCCCGGCCTGGTCAGTCTTGCTTCGCTTGATAAAAATGTTTATGGTTTCCGAATCGAGCACTGATAGATCCGAAATGGTAGGGTGAACTGAGGGATCGAAGTTGGACGTGGTGGGTATTTCCGCGCCTCTGAGGAATCCGAAGAAAGCCAGAATGAAAATGGCATTGAGTGTGCGTGCGGTGTGCTTGGTGTGATAGCCTCTGCATTTTGTTAGAATTTCTATGGTGATGGGTTGTCTGGCATCTGGGTGGGTTGTGCTCGCTGAATGCCTTTGATGAGCATTGATGCTTGGAAGCTGCTATGGCTGGGGAGGGTGGGTTGAAGATTAACTTCAGGTATCCTTTAATTGCACTGGCTTAGAGATTTTTTTGTGGTGTTAAGGAAAGAGATGAATGAAGTGATGGAGAGGAGAGAGAAATCCAGGAAGGGGAGGTTGTATATGCAGTGAAATGCTTTGAAGTTCCTCCATTCTGTCAGTTAAGAAAGTAGGGTCCTGGGGGAGCCGGCTTGAATGATGGAGTTGAGGGAGGCGTCTAGCAGGGTTTTTAAAGGGTGGTTCACTTAAAAGATAAAATTCCGAATAGGGAGGGACAGGCGTTGGTAGGGGGTCCGCGTCCGGCACCAGCAGTCTGAATTTCTGAAATGAAAAACGGGAAAGGGCGTTATCTGGTTTTTGGACCCAGGGATGTGATTGTAACTTCATAATTTTAATTCTGTTTCTGGGGCTACATCTCGTGTCTCATTTTCTTGCTCTTGTACTACTTCTTCCCCTAAACCTACATCATGTGTTTCATCTTGAACCGCTCCTTCACCTCTGTTATGTCTAAAGGGAATAACTTGTTTCCTAGGTGTACTGGATGTGGTAGGTGTCGTTAAAAGGAATGTTCAGTGGTTCAGTTTTGTCTGCGTCACTTTCCTCCAAATCCTTTCAACCCAGAACATCCAGTGGAAGGCGTCTCTTCCGAACATCAAATAAAAAAGGAGAGTATCCTGTTGTAGAATGAACATGATTGTTATACGCCATCACTAGTTCTGGTAGATGTGTTTTCCAATCCCTTTTCTTCTTAGGGGTCAACGTTCTTAGCATATCATGCATGGTACGGTTCAATCTATCGCACTGAGAGTTTCCTTCCGGGTGGTACGGACTCGTACGGCTTTTTCTGATGTTGTACACCTTAGAGAGTTCTTTGGTCTGCTGTACTTGGTCTGTTGTTCCTAGAAACAGCATCATGTACTGGGGCAATCACAGGATCCTTCTTTTGCAATTCCATGATTTCATCCCAACTGTAACGGCTTACTGCTTTCCTAAAAGTTGCTTGTACGGCTAGTTTAACACCAACATCCTTTTTTTAGGCTCTGGAGCTGGCCATAAACATGCTTGTACTTCCTCTGGACTGATACGGATGAAGTCCTTCTCTGTATCATCTCGTTCGGGTTCCTCCTGAGTAGGCAATCTTGACAGAGCATCAGCGTTTGTGTTCAAACGACCAGTCTTGTACTGAACTTCAAAATTAAACTCCGCCAACTGAGCTACCCAGCGTTGCTCAACCGCTCCAAGATTGGCTGTTCCCAGATAACGCAGAGGGTTATGATCGGTTACCACAGTGAACTTGGAAAACATGAGGTACTCCTTGAACTTTTCAGTGATAGCCCATTTAAGTGCCAACAGCTCCAACTTGAACGCACTGTAATTCTTAGCATTCTTTTCAGACCATCTGAGACCTCTGCTTGCAAAAGCGATAACTATCTCGACTCCCCCCTGCTTTTGTCTTAACAAGGTTCCAAGGCCCTGGTTACTTCCATCTGTGGTGAGAACGAATGGAACACTAAAATTGGGATAAGCAAGGACAGGTGGAGACATCAAACACTGTTTCAACTGGATGAATGTAGCTTGGCAGTCTTCACTCCAGGTAAAGCGTCCACTGGCCTTCCTCTTGTCACAACTACCCATCAGTGCATGCAGTGGTTTTGCTATCTTAGCAAAATTTGGTACAAAGTGCCGGTAGTAAATCCAATCAGCTGTCTTACCTCTTTAACACTCTTGGGTACAGGCCATGTATCTAAGGTGCTCACTTTGTCATTGTCAACCTTGATTCCTTCAGAAGAAATTAGATGAGCAGGGAACTTCACTTCAGACCTTAGCAGAAAGCATTTGCTTGGTTTCAACTTCAACCCATGTTGACGTAGTCGACTAAAGGGGATTTTTAGTCTTTCACAGTGGCTATGAAAATCTCTGGAATACACTATGATGTCATCAAGGTAGATCAGAAGCATATCGAATGACAGGTCTCCAAGTACTACTCCCATAAGGCGCTGGAAGGTGGCAGGCGTGTTGCACAGCCCGAATGGCATGCGTGTCCACTAATTCAGTCCAAATGGCGTATTAACAGCTGTTTTCTCTCGATCGATTTCCCTCACTGCTACTTGAAAATATCCTGCAGTTAAATCAAGTGTGGAGAAGAGTGGTGCATCACCGAACGCATCTAGCGATTCCTCCACTCTTGGAAGTGGGCAAGCATCTTTGCACGTAACTTGGTTCAATCTTCTGTAGTCACAGCAGTCTTTCTTTTTGACAATTACAGCTGGAGACGCCCAAGGACTCAAACTCTTCTTCAGTATGCCCTGACACACAAGATATTGACCATGTTTCCTAAACTCTTGAAAAACTTGTGGTGGCACTTTCTGGTGTCTCTGCTTAATTGGAGGTGCATCTCCAAGCGTCATTGCTTGTGTACCCATAAGCATTGTCGCTTTCCGAAAACACATGTCTGTATTTCGTCAACATCCGTTTTAACTCCTCACGCTGCGTAGGTGTGAGTACTTCATAATTCATCTGGACAGGAACTGGAAATCCTTCAGAGGTTTCATCTGCTTGGATGTGCGTCATCTGTTTAACTTGCAGCGTTTCATTCTCCTCTTCAAACTCCAGAACTTCCTTAGGTAACACTTCACATGGTTTGACACGACTGCCACTCTGCATCTTGAGGCAAGTCTGATTGCTTTCTCACTTGAGTTAATAACACGAACAGCTACTTTACCACCCTCTGTTCTGTTTAACACATTGGCTACTGATAGTCCTTTAGGTAAGCTAGCTTCCACTGAAGATTCAACCAGCACTTGACACTTCACTTTTGGCGGCACTCTGCAACGGCCTTCGAAATACTTTCTCGCTTCGCGAAGGGACGGTGATGGCTTGTTTTCCACTGACCTTGACGAACCCAATCTTCCCATCTGAACTCAGAGATTCGGCTTTCTCAACACTGGCTAGCACTCTTCTTATCTTTGCATCTGACTGCAACCAATTCTTGTTAATCTTCTTTACACCTTCCCCTGTTACCAACGTCTTCAGATCACTGATGATGTTCATTCCGATGATTCCGGACAACCCTCTTATCTCTTTAGCCTCCGGGCCAGTGTCTGTCTGTTTGCTGGAAGAATTTTCCCCATACATTCCACATCAGCCTGCAAACACCCTAGAACAGGATCTCAATTCCATTTAAAAATAATTCCATTATTTTTAATCTTACCCAGTTAGCCGAAGTGCTTTCTAAAGTGGGACTCCGTAATGGTCAAGACTTCAGATCCCGTATCAAGTAAACAGTCGGTCTTGACACCTGCTATCTTAACATTGATTCTCAAACAATCTCCAAAGGCTCCTTCTCTCAAGGTTTCAGTAGCTTCATCAGTCCATTCAGCTGTACGGCTTCTTATCATAGACAGTTGATCCAGCAGGCGCACTGGTTGCATTAGTGTGAACTGGACACACAGAACGTCGAGACTGATCAGGTTCGTTGGTTGCTTCAGCACTTTGTGGACAACGTTTACTGGTATGGCCCGGTTCCCCACAGGAATAATAAATGTAACGTCCATCTTTGTCTTTCAGAATTATTTTGTAATCGATTAATTGGATAAAACTTATTTTTACTTAACTAAATAGCAATATTAAATATAGAAGAGAAAATATGACAGGTTTCTTAAAATGAACAACTAATTTGTTTCATTAAAAAAAATGTTTTGATGCACAACAATATTTTCTATAAAAAATTAGCATGTAATTATTAACAATTGTTTTACTGTCAGTACTTGTACTGTGAACAATATGAAATGTGAACAATAAAGTTGACTGAGATGATTTAAGTGCCTTACATTCTGGGTTTAATGAAAAGCATTTTCTGAAAGGCAAAAACAAATAACAATAAATTACTTTCAAATTACTTATGTATCAAAACTAAGGCATCCTGGACAACATATGTTAGATGCTATGCCACCGTGTACATACATCTTGCACCAGCATCTTTGTCTCTGTGCCCATCTGCTGCTGCGTATGCCAGTTAACTCTTCTTGAAATGCTCTACAAGGCATCTCACAGCAGCCACACACTTGGAGATAGATTGGTGGATCTTTAGAGAGCTATGTAAAACCAAGTTGAGAGTGTGCCCTGCACACCGCACTGATGCCCATCCATGCCGTTCATGCAAAATCTTATCTGCTGCTTTAATATTAGCACCGTTGTCGTGAACAACAGCCTTGTTTTTTTTCTGGTGGAATGTCGAATTTGGCAGTTACATCCTGAATCCACTCTGCATTTTTTGCAGCCAAAATTTCATTATCATACAGTAAGTTCATGGCTGTGCATTATTAAACCCTACTCATTGCAATCAAACTAAAATTAAACAAAACGTTCCACACCTGCTGTATATGAGCACATCAATGTTATTCAATGTTCAGCTTTAGTGTTCAAACAAAAGTAAGCTATCAACTGAGTATTTATCCAGGCAATGGTATAAAGAAAGTATATACTTTTCATTTTTAAAAATAAATTAAATAAATTTCTTTGCTAAATAGCCGTGGAATAAACTTTTCGAGCGGTAAATTTCTCACAGAATTGCACTGGCCATTGTGCTTTATCCCTTATATAATTAATGTACATTATTTAAAAGCCTTTATCTCGACTAGAAATCACATTGATTTAACGTTACATTTACCTTGTCTCGGGTGACAGTCCTCCGGTCTCTGAGCAGAGTGGAATCATATGTTTTCTTTTGAGATGCTGCAGCATGGACGACGAGCTGTTGTGGAATGCCATCTCGATCCTGCAATGGACACATACCACTGTGTTCTCTTTAGTTTTCAACTTGAAATTATCCCAAACCTGGGACAATTTCTGTCGTTTTTTCCTGTTTGATTCTTCGCCATTGTTACCGCTTGCTTCCATTTTGCAGCCCGAGCCTCTGACTTCAAATGAAAACTCTGCCTATCCTTGCGTCTCCTTCCGCTTTGTGCGTAAACTAAGCGAAATCCGTCAAACAATTTTTTTTTTAAAAAAGGCTTCCTCAAATCTCCTTTGCATTTTTGCCATCTGCCTTTTCAACTCTTCAAGCTCTGCCATTCTTCGGGTGGTAAGCCTAGGACTCGTAAAACACACAAAATAAGATTAATACTCTGCCTATTCCTATCCTGTTTGTGATGCCACTGTAACGGGTGCGTACTACGCCCACCTTGTAGGGGAAATTGCTAACTTACTTTGGAAGACTCAAAGAGGAAAGGATCTTGGTAGTACCCTGCCTAGTACTTCTAGTTTTCTTTGTAAAGAAAACGACCACCATCAGCAGTCAATTCTCTGCACCACCACCTCTTGACCACGCCCAAGCCCCAGACACATGCTAGCTCCCCTCTTTCTCTCTCCTATCTGAAGACGACGATTCCAAGGTAATTTCTTCTAACCATCCGACTACTTGC
Source organism: Triplophysa siluroides (assembly GCA_006030095.1). Classification (NCBI taxonomy): domain Eukaryota; kingdom Metazoa; phylum Chordata; class Actinopteri; order Cypriniformes; family Nemacheilidae; genus Triplophysa; species Triplophysa siluroides. The sequence goes on along the minus strand of VCII01000203.1, from coordinate 3,026,697 downwards.
CCACTAGATCCCATTCCCACACATCTCCTCAAGGCCATCTCTCCATCGGTTGTTCCCACTCTGATCCACATGATCAACTCCTCTCTTACCACTGGTACATTTCCAAACTCTTCAAAGAGGCCTGTATGACACCACTTCTGAAGAAACCCACTCTTAATCCTGCACTGTTAGAAAACTACAGACCGGTATCTCTCCTTCCATTCATTGCCAAAACTCTTGAACGTGTTGTTTGTAACCAGCTCTCATCCTTTCTCACCCAGAACAACCTCCTGGACAGCAACCAGTCTGGTTTCAAGAGCGGGCATTCCACTGAGACTGCGCTGCTCTCTGTCATTGAAGCACTGAGACTGGAAAGAGCTGCCTCAAACTTTTCTGTTCTGATCTATATGCCGCCTTTGACACCGTTAACCATCACATCCTCCTGTCAACCCTCAAGGCTATGGGTGTCTCTGGAGTGGTCCTAGAATGGTTCAGGTCTTACCTATCACGTAGGTCATTTAGAGTATCATGGAAAGGGGAGGTCTCTGAGACCCAACATCTTGACACAGGGGTGCTTCAGGGCTCAGTGCTTGGTGCTATATTTTCTGTTTACATGACATCCCTAGGCTCTGTCATTCGGAAACATGTCTTTTCCTATCACTGCTACGCGGATGACGATCCGACAGTTTCTGCACGCATTTCAGCATGCCTAGCCGACATCTCGCTCTGGATGAAGGACCATCACCTGCAGCTGAACCATGCAAAAACAGAACTGCTTGTAATCCCGGCTGACACAAAGACTCATCACAACTTCTCAATTCAACTGGGCTCATCAACCATCACATCTTCCAGACCAAAGACCAGAAACCTGGGAGTGGTGATCGATGATCAGCTTAACTTCGCAGATCAGGTTGCCAGCACCGCCCGGTCCTGTAAAAGCATCCTCTACAATATTCGAAAAAATGTGACCCTTCCTATCACAGCACGCTACGCAAGTCCTCGTCCAGGCTCTTGTTCTGTCCAGACTGGACTAATGCAATGAGCTAATGGCTGGACTCCCAGCTTGCACAACCAGACCTCTACAGATGATCCAAAATGCAGCGGCAAGAGTGGTCTTTAATGAACCGACGAGAGCACACGTCACTCCTCTCTTCATAAAGTTACATTGGCTCCGTATTGTGGCACGCATCAAATTCAAATCCCTCCTCCTGGCCTACAAGTACACCACTGGTTCGGCACCCCCTTAGCTTCTTTCGCTAATGCAGACGTATGTACCGGCCAGATCTCTGCGCTCTGCAAATGAACGACGTCTTGTGGTGCCATCCCAAAAAGGTAAAAAAAAAATCGATCTCACGAACCTTCTCTGGATCGGTTCAACAAAGAATGATCTGCCGCCTTTGACACCGTTCTGCAACAAGATCTGCAGATTCTGTAGCCATCTTTAAGAATCGTCTGAAAACGCATCTCTTCCATCAACACCTTAGCGATCAGTTCTGACTTCTATTTCTTTTCTACTCTTTAAAAAAAAAAAAATTCCAACTAAGCTCTGTATACTGTGGTAGGCTTTAAGAAACCAGTTTTTTTTATTGCACTTTTGTTGTCCGAATTGTTTACCCCATCTGTAAGTCGCTTTGGATAAAAGCGTCAGCTAAATGACTAAATGTAAATGTAGTCTCAGTGTATTTTGCATACACAGTCTACCTTACTCTGCGATATAAAATACTAAAAGGACCGATGTGTATGGCTTCAGGTAAGTTAAAATGTCTGTGTCAATACGGTGGCTATCTGAAGTTTTAAATATGTGAAGCAATATTACAAGAACATTTCACATCGCCAATCCACAGATACCTAACAGAGGAAGTGAGACGCCCCTACTCCAAAGTAAGTTTCGCAACAAAACTTATAAGATTTACTGTAACATTTTATCATTGACTTTTCTGTCAGGAAGTCAGATTTTGTTTCAGCAAAAGACAAATGATCAACAAGATATGAAAAATAAAAAAACAAATAAACAATGTTATTCAAACAACTTTGCAACTTTGGTGCACCACAACCTTGTTTATAACACCCTCTGAAATGAACACACGACTTACAACGGAATTTAATTGTTAATATCACTTCAACATAAGCGTTTCAAACATGTGTACAGACCTCGTTAAGGTGACTCTTACAATTCACATACGTTTATAAATCTCAACAATACAACTTTCATTTACTCAAAGATCACATCCGGACTTAAGTTTCAATTCAGTGGATTCAGTCTATGCCAACAAACCTTCTAAAGTGTTTTTTATGGAAAGATGAATAATACCAGTCCGTTGCAACAATGAATGCGATGCCTTGCGTTGAACGATGAGTGCGTGGAATTACGTAGAGGGCGTTGAGTTGCGTAGAGTGCAATATACCAACTTATCATAAATAATAACGACTTTCTTCACATCTGAGCCAAAACAAAGTAGAGCTATCACTTGGATAACAGGGTAAACGTGAAAAATAACGTCCAGACGAGCTTGCTCGGACACAGGAAAAATCTCGGAGAACAACGGTTGCGCACGCAGCCTTCCGCGCACGTGTGGCACATGTGGAGGAAACGAATCCTTCTCCCAAACAAGCGAAACTTCCCGTAGAAGTCCTATATGCAAAAATATGTATTTTAACACAAAGTTCGATACGCGAGTACACTAATAAGTGCACGTACTGGTTACGTTTCACGGCGTCGTTCACATGTTAAACGGAAAAATAACTCGTTTTTTACAGCGTTCTAAGCAGACTCTCGACTTTGGCAGCTTCTCTCTAACCGAACTCCCGGATAAGCAAACCATCTTCCGCACTTTTCGCGTCTGCGACAAAACTATGTGGAACTTAAATCGACACGTTATTTGATGTAAAAAAAAAACTGAACGAACTTTCCGTGTGGCTTCTCAACCAACTCACGACTGTCTGATTTACGTCTCTGCTCACAAACACACACAAACCTGCTGTCAAAATAAAAGTCTCCCAGAAAATACATTCAAAAATGATTACCATTACATTAAGGCGGTCCAGGTAAATATGATTGACGGGCTGCATTTGGCTTGCCCTGTGTTACATGCATAAAAGTTACTGTCCGACTCGCTAATGCCTTTGTGTTGCGTACATTCGCGTTTATAATAAGTCCCCAAGGACGCCACTGGCCGTATGTGGGACGCCCGTTCTGGTTTTTGACAGAATGTCCTAATGGTCAGCCCGCCCCTGATAACGGCTATATTTACGAAAAAAAAGCTGGCCATCTCCCCCAGAACGCGCACTATACAAAGAATCTGTCCATTAAATGCGTGGGGCATATAAGAATGCGATATAATAATTCACCCGGAGATGTGCCTTCAGTTTCTTGCACAGATCAAATACTCGCTTTATAAGACACTTATTCAACGTCACAAGGGGGCAAGGTTACTTTTGTGTTTAATGTATTTGCGTTTTTTACTTTTATTGATTTAACTTTAATTATTTCAACCAAATATCTTCATAAATATCTTCTTGAAAAAAAAGCCACCCACATCTTGGATGCAATGGAGGACTCTGGGTTAGTAGCAATTTTGGGGCAAATTGACGCATTGAGGAATATAAAATACAATTAAAATGACAATATCCATTTTAATTTAATATCATGAAAAGGCATACTGTATGCAATATTTATGTGCATGTTTTAATATATGGCCTATAAGTAACAGCAACAAAAACAGTATAAAAGGAACAAAACGCAATAAATAACAGAAATACAAAATAACAGAATAAATGAGGATATTGAAAAAACTGGCCCGCATCCTATTTATACATTTGTAATCTGGCCCTAGTTGAAGACCCCTGATGTAACGCAATGGACACGTCACATACAACCATGTCAATCTTTCAGAAAGAAGTACACAACATTAATTTAATAAAATATGAGTAATTTGCATCCACACCTGGCAAATTGACTGTGAGAACCAGTTTATCAAATCTTTGTGTAAGACACCACTGCCAAAAGCTGTGTTCTTTCTGGTGTGTGACACAGTAAATTTAAGTATAGCGCTTTTCACAGTTTACACTATTGCAAAGCAGCTTTACACAAGGGCCTGTGACCCTGACACAACTGACAAACACTTATCACCGTTATCCCAGAGGATATTATAGAAACTCATATTATGAGCGCCACCCATATACCTGATTTGATCCCTCAAGATTCCTGAACTTGTAACCGTGAGCTCTCCGTGCACTGGATTGGTGACGGAGCTTGTGAGGGTTACTGTGGCAACTTGCTTCGTGTAAACTATGACTGACTTCTCATTTGCGATCTTGAAGAGTGGACGTTATAAACAATAAATATATTGAATTGATATACATTTTCTATTTTTAAATTTGTTTGAAAACATGTTTATTGTTTATCTCATACTCTCCATAATAATGCTGTAACACAAGTGTTTGTGTAGACAATACAATTTCAATTGGCCACATGAAAGGACTTAATTCATGACAGGCGGACTTACTTGTCTCTATACATTCTCTTTAACCACACCCAAGTTAACCAGAAAATCCTCCCCTGCCCCCATAAGAGCATACTTGCAGAAAGAGATCTTGTGTTTAAAAGTCAGAGCTGTTGAAAGATAAGAGACAGGAATCAGTCAAGCCCAAACCCAGTCAAGCCTGTCAGGTCCCGGGTCTGAGCACCTGTTTGTTGTGTGTGTCTTGTTTATGTTTCTTCTCACCGAGCACATGGGAGAGACCTCTTTGACAGGTCTTCATGTGCTCCGCCCCCTTGTTATCATCAACGCACCCCTGTTCATAATCCCGCTAATCACACCACACCGGTTTCTACTCTCGCTATCTCATCTCTCCCTTCTTATACTGCCCGAATTCCTTTGTTCCTTGTCAGTCCGTTAGATGTTCTAGCCCTTTTGACATCCAGTCTTAATAGTATTGCTCTAGTCTTGTCTTGTCCAGTGCTAGTCTTGGCTGATTAGTCCTGTTTGTCTAGGCTCCAGGTCACTGGTGCACCCTGCTTGGTGTCCCACTCTCACTCAGATCATTGCGCCGGCGACCTGGGTACCTAGTGCTGGTTGATGGTTCGAATGAGTGCTCCCTGTGGACTTCTCTTCCTGGTGAGGTCGACTCAAGTGGAGTTATCAGGTTCCCCCGCCAGGGTTGATCAAGTGGACTATCAAATTCTCCCCACCGGGGTTGATCAAGTGGATTTATCAAGTTCTCCCCTCCGGGGTTATTCAAGTAGATTTATCAAGTTCTCCCTCTGGGGTTTTTCAAGTGGAATTATCAAGTTCTCCCCTCAGGGGTTATTCAAGTGGATTTATCAAGTTCTCCCTCTGGGGTTTTTCAAGTGGCATTACCAGATTCTCCCTCCGGGGTTGTTCAAGCGGATTTACCAGACTCTCCCTCCAGGGTTGTTCAAGCGGCGTACCAACTTTCCCACTGGGGTTGTGCTACGGCATTTATTACAGGGGTCTTCAGAAGACTATGAGAAATGCTTTTAGAAACTACATGCAGAGACACAAAATAAAATGTGACATCCCTGTGTTATAAAACAGTTTAGTTGACAAATCATGTTTACATTTATTCAAATGTTGTAAATTCTAGAACTTACTGGATTTTATTGTAACTCCACATCAGTTTAATGAAATTATTTTCTTAACCGGTATTTTATAGTTTACATTTTATATCAAAAACTTTTGGACATTTAAAAAAAAAGATACATTACATTTTATAAGTTTAGGGTCACCCGAGCTGTTTTTTGTTTGACTTCAGGTTTAACACAATATAATAAATATAAATCTTTTGTATAAGTGCTCTCACCACATTCTTTTAAGATAAAAAGAAGATAGGCAATGCAACCAACACCTCTATGCCATTAAACATACTTCAGCATTGTGCATTGCAGTGTGTGGATACTCTATTTACATTGTTCAGATACACAATTATCAGGCGTTTCATCCCACATGTGACAAATCGATATAAAGAATCAGTATACTAATGATAAGAATGCATTATAACTTTAGTTCTGTTTCATGTTGTTTAATGATTTGTGATTTAAGTTGTCATGGGTTCGTCTGGTACTGTAGATGATTGTGAAATTTGCCTTGCACAGTATTTGCTGTGAAACTAGTGTAAAACTATAAGAATGTCAAAGCAAGTCAAACACATTATTCCCTTAAATAATAGAAATCCCAAATGTAAAGTTATGGACAAATTAAACAGTATTATTTTAAGGGTCAAAAGACCAAAATTATGATTCTAACTGGTTTTTGACCATTTTCTGAATTTCCTAGATCAAGGGGACACCTCAGATGTCTGTTACTCATTGTAAAAACATAGTTTGAAAGATTTGTTCTGTTATTTTTTACAGTTTTCCATAATTAAGACCACACATTTGCAAGAAGCAATGAAAACCGTGTGTTTTTACAGTGAAAACCTGTGGCACCCCAGCCTGCAATAAAATTAAAGGGATTTTTTTCGGTGCTGGACAATAACATTTCTTATTTATAGCAACAGCTGATTTCATGGTTTTGTATTTAACTAGAATTAATGTTTTAATTATTTAATAATTACTCTTGATTTGTTTGTTATCAGCAGTCATATAAAACTAAATATACTAAATATAAAATTGGCTTGCTTACAGTTTACCTGAAGAAACACCTGCCAGGATGACTTACTATGGGAACTCATTCAGTGGTCTGTTTTCAATGCAACAACTTAACTCATCGCTTAACCATCAAAGTACAATACACTGTTACAACTGGTTTCACTAACTCTGTCATGCATCTGTTGTTCGAACACAATATATATAATCACATAATGTCTTCTTATTAAAGTGATTTCACCCAAACGTTTGCCATGAATTACTCACTCTCTAGTTCCAAACCTATACTTTTTTTGTTTTGTTGAACACATGGAGAGATATTTGATTGGTATTTGAGATACCAGTTCTTGGACCCCATTGTCTATGAACAATTACAATGGTTAATTGCCACAGAACTGTTTGCTGTCCTACGTTCTTCAAGCCTCTTCTTTTGTGTTCAACAGAAAAAAGTACTATTTGGTAGTCAGTAGGGTCCAAGAACTGTTTGGTTATAATCATTCTTCCAGATATCTTTGTGTTCATCAGAACAAAGACATTTTAAGAGATTTGGAACAACTCAAAGGTGAGTAGATGACAGAATTTTTTATTTTGGGGTGAACTATCCCTTTAATCCATTTAGTTCAAATTGAATGAATAGTTTACCCCAAAATGAAACTTCTGTCATCGTTTATAGATATTATCAAATAGACTTATCGTCCTAAGACCGATTACTTTTTTAACTACAGAAAGAAACTATATAAAAAGACCATGATTATTGTAGACAAAACTTCATTTTTGATAAGGTAAATCATTACTGTGCATTTGTAAATAATTAAATATTACACGGTATACCTTTCAGCCTAAATGTGTGTTGAAAACAGACGATATTGAGTTTTCAAAAATGTGGCAAATCAGACATACCGCCTTGTGTCCAAAAGGGTTTTTCAATAAATTGTCAAAGCAGCAGTAAACTGAACACAGCGGGCTTGCGCCATCTAGAGCATTTTGTTTGCATTGCATCAAATTATGCCATCTGCACCAAACTCACAACCTGATGATTTTTTTCATATGTTCTAAAACTGCTTGGTTGGGCGTGCATGAAAAGATAATACAGCAAAAAATAATGTTAAGCAGTAGATACTTTTATTTGGGAATACACACTAACTAGATTAGAATCTCTCATTATTGAAGGATTATAACTGTTTCTGTTATACCCAGATAGCACAGGTACGTCTGTAAAATGTCTGAGACTGTAAACGACCCAAAGTTTAGTGAACTAAACTAAATCTTCCATCGGGGGTTGGCCACATTCAAAACAAAACGTGCAGCTGATGTCCTTTCCGATATGAACTTGTTTTAGGAGTTGAATTTAAGGGCCAATGGTTTACCATGTTGTAGATGAGCTCAAACATTTTTTAGCAAGATGAATGGTGTATTCTTAATGTTTGCAATATGTGATCATGATGAAGGATTAAACATTTTTGTCTACTGACAGACAGATTTCTATGTGAAACACACATCATTTCTGCACTGTAGTTTCAAGGATGTTATATGTAAAAGTATATGTAATGAAAATTCTTAATTTTCAGGCTTTTGCCTGAATAAATCTGGTTTAACATTTTTTTAATCTAAATGACTATATTTATAGTGATATTACATGTTAAACAAAGAATAATTTCCAAAGTAAGTTTATTACATTACATAAGGATTTCTTTCACATTTACTGTACATATATTTATTTAGCAGATGTTTTAACTAATACATAAGGAAAACTGATTTGTTCTAAACAAACATAATATAAGAAACATTGCAATAAAGGATTACAAATATGCTGAGTTAAGTTCATACACAGTTTCCCAAAAATCTTATAACCTTTCACCCTCTTCAAGCCTGTTTAACATTGATGGTCATAAACCCATGAAGGACACTGGCCAGGTTTGTCAACACTAAACTAGCCTGAAGCATCTTGGAACCTGTCATCCTTGGAGTGAACTGAACGGGTCTTTTCATGGTCTCTCCAGGCTTCAGTGTGAGTCTGAGAGACAAAAGAAAAGACAACATTTAGAAAATGATAGAAAAATTGTACATACTGTATACCACTACTATTGTTCATTTTTCATTTTAAAGGGGTGGTGCAATGGTGTGTCATGCATTCTGTCTTCTTTACACTGTTAAACATGCTGTCTTATGCTTAACATGCTAAACTTGTCAAAAAACAAGTATTTCTTTGCTTGATAAACTCCCCCAGCGATCGTACAGGTTTCGGAAAGTTTTTTTTTAACATGTAAAACTGTTTCGTAACAACTTTTCTTAGTCCCTTATTAGACAATTATCTCGGAAAAGCACGTGGCATGCCCACGTGGCGGTAAGTAGAGCAGGAGAAGGATCATGCGCAGACGGCACTTTCACTTGTGTGCAGGAGAAAGAGAGAGAGCATGTTCCCGAAGTTCAGGTGTTTGTTTATTCACTACATTTGGGTGATGAATGTTATATAAACTGTGGATATAACGCTGGATTTGGAGATCGTTTGAAACTGATATATGGAGCTGTCCCAGCCCTAAAAGATGCCGGGCATGAACCGCATGCGGTGAGTAAAACTGATGTCTGTGTTTTGATGGCAATGGGTGCGGATGTGCTTTAGTTCAGCCTACCCCTACCCCTCCCCCTCGCACATGGCGTATGCTTTCGGAAATAATCGTACAGCTGTGTCTATCTTTTATAAATGTGATCAAACTAAATACTCTTCTAAGATATGAAGTATGCAATACTACTCTATAGATACTTAAGATTAGCATAAACCGCGTGTGTTACGGCCGATTTAATGATTCGAACTGTACTTTTACATAATAAATTAAATAATTCCGAGCTTCTTTAGATGTTGAGACATTCACTTTGAGATGTTTTGGATGTTAATCTAGGATTGATTATGTATTTAATTGAGCAATTCTGTTTATCCTAAATTCACTCCAGAGTTTTTGTGACTTGCATATAACAGCAGCACACACCATTATACAGACGCAGACGCACACACACACTTGCAATAACAGTGTAATTTACAGTTTCTCAGAAATGCTGCGAGTCAAGTCACTCAAAGTTCAAGAAATACAAATCAAAGATCAATCTGTTGGATATTTTCCAGAGAATCAATCTCAAGTCTTTATGTAAGTCACCCCTCCCTATTGGTAAACACAGTACAGTATGTATGTAACACAGCATGCATTTGTACTTTTCCTCATTTGTAACTGGCTTTGGACAAAACTCTCTGCTACACAAATAAATGCTGATGTATTTGATGTCACTTTTCTCATTTCTCAGGTATGTGAAGCAAGTTGCAACCCCTGAAACAAGTAAGAATTAAATAACACACTGTATGTACCTGATTTTAACCTTCTCTTCCAAGAGTCCTGAACCCATAACCATAAGCTCTCCATTCACTGGAACGGCGAAGGAGCTCTTGAAGGTCACCGTGGCAACTTGCTGCGTATTAACTACGACAGAGTTCTCGTTGGCGATCTAGAAGAATGACAGTGATTTTTTCAAAATTGATATTGATACTTGTCATTTGTTTAAATAATAAACGTGTATTATCTCATTCATAAGACAGTGACACAAGTGTTTATTTAGTCCATGTAGTCCAGTTTATGTGAAGGTTTGTCCATTACAGGCTGACATACCTCTATAGTGAGAGTAGGGCTGATGATGTTAAACTCTTGAGAAGCCAGCGTTCTCTTCTGAGTCTCCACATCCTCTATAACCACAGCCAGGTTAACCAGATAATCCTCCCTCACCTCTTTAGATGCGTAATCGCTGGAAGAGATCTCGTGTGTGAAAGTCTGACCTGGTGAAAGATAACAGGAATCAGTCATAATCAGACTCTGACATATGATGTGTCTGCATAGAGGACATACAGATTTTTTCATTATATATGTTGATATTACAATTTAAAGAAATAAGCACAAATTGTTTTAATAATACTGTTAAATGTAGCAGATTACAAAACGAATATACATTTTTATATCATTTAAGAGGATCCATATTTTTAAGGATTTGCTGGATTTTAAAATATGGATGATCAGTTTCACTTATTTCAGATTTGCATTATGTTTGCCATCCTCTAGTACTCAAATTTCCTTTTTAGTTCAACAAATAATTGAATAATAAAATGTTACTATGAATATAATCATAAGTAGATCAACCAACTGGGTAACTTTGTCTCTCTAGCGCCACCACCGGCATCAAGTTTAGCTCAGTTCAGCTAGGTTAATTCAATTCACGCTAATTGAATTAATTCAGTTCACAATTATGAACGTTCTCATACTTCTGTTTTTTTCAGTAAATGTGGTGTTTCCATTGTAGTATGCAGGACCAGTGGTTAGAAGTGAAAGTTAAAGCATCATGCAGGTTCCTGTAGAAATCTTACTTTTATTAGGAGCGAGCTTCAGGTCATTATGAGCCTCCCAGAAGGTCTTGGTGGGATTGCTGTTGTACTCTTTGTTCTGAGCATTGACGTGCACTTTAAGCTCTTTGTGTGTGCTCTCATTGTTGGTGACTGTCACATTGAATATAATGTTTTCTCCGACTACAGGGGTCTTCAGAAGACTCAGAGACACAACATCATCCTTAGGAACTACATACAAAATGCAAAAAAAATGTCACATCACTGTGTTATAAGGCAAGTAGACAAAAAAGTCGGGCATGTTTATATTGATTAAAAATCTGTAAATGCTAGAACTTACTGACTTTTGCCAACGTTTCAAAGATAGGCTTATGTGCTGGAAAAATACAGTTAAAATGTTAATAAAAACACACACATTTCAATCTAGTCAAATAATTTTCGTAATCCACATGTTTGTAGTTTTACAGTTTTTACAGCAAAACTGCAGATAATAACTAAGAAGTTATGATGTGTTTTTCTGAGAATCTATTTTGAATTCTTATCCCATTGGCAAATGACTATTCTTGTCTTAATCTTACGCAATTTTACTTAAGTAAATTTACATTATTTTAAGAATGTTTGAATTCACATTTTATTAGAAGATTTTTTTTGTTAGACTTTTGTGGTGTAAGAACTGACTTACCAATGGACGCAGTTCTTTCATCTAAAGAAATGTATACAAACAACATTTTTTATGTTTTTGTTTGTTTTTGCAATAATCTCTTTAAAAGCCAGCCAGTATCTGTCTTCTATTTCTCTTACCTGTCTCAATTTTATATTGTGAGGTGATGTTTAACATTTGCATTGATCCTGGATGCTTGGTGCAGATCAGGTCTCCAACTCTTCTGGTATCAGTCTTAGACGACAAAACCTTCCCATCACGCACAATCATTGTACGCACATCAGCATTCACTTCAGCGTAGACAAACGGTACATCGTACTGTGCCTCAACACTCCTGTCACGAATGGCCTTCAGAGAAGCAGGGCCGCACCTATACATTCCTGTAGCAGAAGATTTAAAGATTCATTTGATTAACCCAAAATTCTCCTGCTGAATAATAAGCATGTAAAAGTTCCAGTAAAATTAAAATGTACCCTGTTTACTTTGTTAGTACACAATATTAATTTTGTGGTTTCCAATTTATCTGTGCAAATTTACAAAAAAAGCCTTTTCAAATGTTTCTTTATTTTTCTAATTTCACTTGAAAATACATGACAACACTGAAGTAAAGTCAATCTGGTTCAACTTGACTTTAATGGCTGACCTGCGCTGGTCTCCTGGGGTGTGGGGTCGAGAACCTGCCAACCATCAAACTTTTGACCCAGATCAGGCCTCTTCATCCACGACTCTACCCACACATGGAAGTTCCTGAAGAACATTGGTCCTCAGAGTAAAAACATGATTGACCACCGGATTTGGTTCACAAGCATAAATATAAATACTTCTGTTATTCTGATTAACTATTCTCTAGTTAGCGTCTTATAATATTTATTAAAAAGATCCTTATTCATTTACCGTGATTATAAACCAATGCCATTAGTCATATTTTAAAGATGTAACTCACCAGATGCTATCCTTGCTGAGAGATAGCTTTTTCCCCAACTCTGAGTAATATTCCTCAATCACCATATTTCCATTTGTGTCGTGGGCGGAGCTAAAGTTGGTGACCGCACGAGTTGGAATGCCAAGTGCCCTCATTACTGTAATAAAATTATAAAAAATACATTTGCCGCAAGAATGCTGTTCATGCATTATAGTTTGTCTTTATCAATATCAAGTAAGGGATAAACAGGGGCGTGTCTGACTGCACAATACAGTGATAAAACTAATGTTTGTCTTACCTGTGCACATGACAGCTGCAAACACCCAGCACTGGCCATATTTAACAGGTCTGAATCGTGATTCTGACCATTTCCTGAGTATATCTGCACTGCCAGACCATGTTGATGGGTTAACGCCATCATTGTATTCGCCTGACCAGTTTCCCGTCAGCACACCCCTATCATCCTGAGAGTTCACCTGTTCAAAGACAAAAAGAGAGGCAACAGTGAGTTAAAACTGAGAAGAATAGAAGAGCGTAAAACAGCGGAGAGGAAAAGAGATGAGATGCTCACCATAGCTGAGATCACTCTGCCGATGTAAACCGGATTGCTGCGGTTCAGTAAATCTTTTCTCTTGTCAGTTAGATACTGGGGACTTAACTCCAGCAGTTTCATACAAAATGTCCAATATCCCCTTCTCATACTGTGAACATTAAAAATGATAATTTAAATATTCCAATTTATGTGGAAAAACTCTTTTTAATGTTTTCCCACATGTGGCATAGTTATGTTTATTCTTTTAGCTGTAAGAAGTAAGGAATAAAGACAGAGTCTGAATTGAACTGTACAATATTGCAGTTAAATCCTGTAAAATCCTGTCAATATTTGACACTGTTTGGCAAAGATCAAACATCGCTCACCTGATCAAAAGACCACGGCCTAGAGACGTAGTTACTCGCTGTACCTTTAAAGAGCAGTCCAATATCACTCCTTACATATTCATCTCTCAGCTCCTCAGAGCTCAGAAACACAGAATCACCTGCACAACAAAATGTATCAATAACAAATGAAAACAATCTTTAACATATGACCAATTTTACAATGACAATTTAAATGTTTTATTTTATTTTAATAATCATTTACAATAATTGTAAAAATTACAATCTATTCAAAATGAATAATAGTTCACATCTGGGGTGAGGCTCACCTTGACACCAGGGGTTGAAGAGCACGTGAACTGACCGAGCGAGTGGGTCTTCACACTCGTGCGGGTCTCAACTCTCAGGCTGAGGGTGTAAACCCCCACAGACGCGGACGCTGGGCTGAGTAGCTTAACTGATATTGTGCGAGGTGAGTTTAGATTGATGCCCCGCTCCAAAGTGGCACTCCATTGAGTCGTAGATGGTTGTCCGGTCCCAGAGACAGGTTGTCCGGAACCAGGGGCAGGCTGTCCGGAACCAGACACAGTGAAACCAGATACAGCGAAACCAGACCCAGACACAGGCAGTCCAGAAGCAGGCAGTTCAGACCCAGAGGCAGGCAGTCCAGACCCTGACCCAAGCAGTCCAGACCCAGAAGCGGGCAGTCCAGACCCAGAGCAGTCCAGAAGCGGGCAGTCCAGACCCAGAAGCGGGCAGTCCAGTCCCAGAAACAGGCAGTTCGACAGACAGCGGACCTGCACAGAGGAGATTATGAGAGGTCATTTAGGAAGAGAGCACAACAGTTGGGTCCCATTAGCACATATTGTATATAAAACAAATGACAATAAAAATAATTTGATGTCTTATTTTAAAAACCCATGAAAGAAAGAATAGGCAAAATATGCAGAAACATGACTACTAAAAAGTGGGCAGTCACTGAGAGATAATTATGGATTCAAACTATGAATAAATGAATGCATTAATCCAGGAATAATGAATGCATCTTTGTGGGTGAGGATCTATGCTGGAATTTCAACTGTTTTAAGTTCAAACCCAAGAATGATTCATGAGCTATAAACTGGATTTTCCTGGTCTCCATTTAGCACATACATGCTGTTAAATTAATTCAAGTTTCAAGTTTGCTTTATTTATATAGCACATTTAACACAGCCACAAGACTGACCAAAGTGCTTCACAGAATACACAGCATCATAGAAAAGGTACAAAACAAATTAAAACAATGATTACGACATTAAAAAAATATATATATATAATAGACATGAATAAAATCTAATAGGCTAAGGAAAAAAATGCGATTTTAACCGAGCCTTAAAAATGGTTAGACTAGGGGCCATTCGGATCTCCACTGGCAAGTCATTCCAGAGACGAGGCCCAATTACCGAGAAGGCACGGTCACCTCTACGCTTAAACCTGGAATGTGGAATTAAAAGAAGGTTCTGGTCACCAGATCTTAGACTTCTTGAGGGATATAGTGGTGAAGCAATTCAGATAGGCAGCTGGCCTGGGTGCTTGGTTATGCAAAGATTTAAAAACAAACAATACAATTTTAAAATGTATTCTAAATTGTACTGGCAACCATTGAAGGGCCTTTAAAAGCGGAGTAGCGTTATCCCGTTTTTTTTTTCTTTTTAAGAAATCTAGATGCAGCATTCTGGGCCAGTTGAATACGGCCAATTTGGGCTTTAGAAATGCCACAGTATAACGAGTTGCAGTAATCAAGCCGAGACGTAATAAAAGCATAAACCGCCATCTCCTATGTCTTATCAGTAAGGAAATGTCGAATTTTTGCAAGTATGCGTATGTCACGGGGTGACGAAAGGGAAGCGGAACTAAGTCCCGCTGGAATTGTGTTCCCCCCCCGGGACGGTGTCGCTGTAACACCGGTCCACTTCCGGGTTGCGCATTATGTCACCATAACAACGCTAATGACGGATTGACATCTGGTGCGGAGAGTTTGATGTTGGGATCTGTGAGAGGATTGTGGAGGCGGAGTAACCATATAAAAAGGAAGTACAGAGACCATGAAGGGTGTGTTTTTTTTTCCTACTGGTTGTTCGTTCTCCCGGTTGTTCTTCCTGGTTGTCCTTTCTTCGGATGTGTTCCCCTGGGGGGGGTGGATTGCTTTGGCGGTTGGGCTGGATTCCTTTGGCGGTTGGGCTGGCGTGCGAAGGTGTCTGGGGATTGTTGCGGGGTTCGGCTGTGCGACAGATATGGCGGCCATCGAGTGGAGATATTGAGGACGGAAAGAGAGTGAGTTATGAGGACCAAGTGAAGACCAAGCCGCGCCATCATCATCGGAGGGAAGATAAGTAATATGATCTTGGAATTCGATTGAATGCATGCACCTGCACTGAGACTGATATAAAGTTGTGAAGTGGATTGATCATGAGGGTTGTGTCCCTGGAGAGTGCGTGGATTAAGTGATCATTTGAACTCCTGTCTTCTCCTTCGAGTGTGGGCGAGAAGCGCTCGGTCCCCGGGTCAGTAAGGAGGCATTCACACTTCCTCGCTATTTGGTGAGACCCGATTCAGCCTGACAGTGGAAGGAGCAAGCGTTGGGTGAGTTGGCTCTTTTGCACTGAGAGTGGATATGCAGTGCCTGAAGTGGTGTGTTTGCACAATAATTGCTTGAAGTGAAGTTACAGAGTGTGGGGAATATATACAGAGTTAATGCCGTACGCTCACCACCTCGAAAGCCCACCACTGTCACCGTAACAAAAATCCAGGCGTTCCGTGTGAAGATTCTCCCTACCTGCTGGAAGATTGTGTGTACGTGTATTAACTTACTCTGCTGTGCAGCTTGCAGGATCCTCCAGGCCAAGTGCCGTATGTGATGTCGCTGTGAAGAGAGGCGGACATCAGAAATATTCCTTTCATCGTGTTGACCGAAGCATCTCCCAGCCGTAAGCCCCTCACTCGTTCAAAGAACATATACCTGTTGTTGAACTACTTACTCTGCTGTGCAGATTGAAGGATCCTCCTGGCCCAGCGCCGTATGTGATGTTGCTGTGAAGAGAGGTGGACATAAGAGATATTCCTTTCATCGTCTTGACCGAAGCATCTCCCAGCCGTAAGCCCCTCACTCGTTCAAAGAACATATACCTGTTGTGGAACTACTTACTCTGCTGTGCAGATTGAAGGATCCTCCTGGCCAAGTGCCGTATGTGATGTCGCTGTGAAGAGAGGTGGACATAAGAGATATTCCTTTCCTCGTCTTGACCGAAGCATCTCCCAGCCGTAAGCCCCTCACTTGTTCAAAGAACATATACCTGTTGTGGAACTACTTACTCTGCTGTGCAGATTGAAGGATCCTCCTGGCCCAGCGCCGTATGTGATGTTGCTGTGAAGAGAGGTGGACATAAGAAATATTCCTTTCATCGTGTTGACCGAAGCATCTCCCAGCCGTAAGCCCCTCACTCGTTCAAAGAACATATACCTGTTGTTGAACTACTTACTCTGCTGTGCAGATCGAAGGATCCTCCGGACCAAGTGTCGTATGTGAAGTTGGCTGTAACGAGAGGTGGACATTAAGAAATATTCCTTGCATCGTCTGGACCAAAGCATCTATAAGTTCTACTTACCAGGATACTCCCCCACTCAGTGGACGGGTGGCCGACTCCTCTTCTCCCTTACCGGCCACGTACAGGCACGAGCTGCCGAAGAGAACTCCACGCCCTCCCGGCGTCCCAGGTCCGATCCCGTTCTGGTTGGGAGACAGAATTAGCACTGAGACTTTTAATTGATTTTAACTAAATAAACCTTGTCAAACTTTCACTCTCTCTCGTCTGTCTTCCTACGCTCCTCGAGGTGGTCCTGGGTTTCAGGGGTGGGTGTAGTCTGGCTTGACCCCCCGACCTGTGACACGTAACTGATGAAAGCTGGACCCAATTACAGTTGAAATTTGTTTGTCAAATTGAAATGAGTCATCTAAAATAACACCCAGAATCAGTGCCTAAGAGGACCTAATGGCAGATAGGGATCCGCCGTCATAATAAAATGTTTTTGAATTTTATGAGGGGCCAGAAATTTTGAGAACCAAGATTTAATCTAAACAGGCGGAGAGAGCAGTCATGGCGTAATAGTGGAATGACACCCCTTGTTTTTCTAAAGGTATGAGATATAATGAAAAAATGGAGGGGGACAAATAGAACCTTGCGGGTTGTCATTAATGAATGTCATTAATGAAAGGTAATGATGCAGAACATTACCTAGGACGACTTGGAAGACAAGTTTATCCTTGTGTGGTTCAAATGCCCGTCCATCGAAGCTCACCAGAATCTGAAAGGCCTGTCCTCTCCTCAGGACCAAAGTGCTGGAGCTCAGACCATTGGTCTTGTGGTTGAGCTGGTTTTTGGCTGACTGCAGGTCAACACTTTTAAACTTGAACACTAAACAAAATGAACAAAATCAAATCATGAACTATGAATGTAGCCACAAAACAGATATTAATTACAAATAATTAACTATAATTATAAATGTATTGTAAATGTATATTGATTCATAATTATCAAATAGATGTATAAATAAAATAATGAATAAATAGATAAATAAAAATGAATGTCAAACTTACCATCCATGAGATTTTACCGAGTTGTTTATTTTCTGCTCTACCTTAAATGCTGATCCTTTTTATTCTCTCTGTTTTTATAGGATATTCTCAGACCCCTCCCTTCTGAAGTGAGTGTCACTAAAGTGGTTTAAGCACATTCACTTACAATAAAAACATGCCAGATGATAGAGTCACCGCAACCAACACCTTTGACAATGAGGCAATCCGACACACATGAGCATTGTTCACTTAAGAGGGAGTGTAAAGCAGTACGTACAGTGTGCAGATACAGAATATTTCACACACTTTTAATCAGACATCTGTAAAAATAGGAAAGTCAGTAATTATTTGTTGAACTGTATCATTTTAGTAAAAGTGGAGATATTATTTTTTTTTGCTCTATAGAGCATTGCTTGAAATGCAGGACTGTCTGCAGATTTGCGCCCAAAGTTTATTGTGCTTTAAGGTTAATTTAAGTGAATGATCTTCAAGACATGTTATCTTCTAGAAACTATAGTCCGATTTTAAATCTCCCTTACCTGTCGAAAATACCAGAAAAAGTAGTGTTCATTCAGTTGTGCTCTTTCTTATAAAATAATGACATACATGAAAAATTTCTGTCAGGCTTTAGACCGCATCATAGCACTGAAACGGCGCTTGTTAAAATGACAAACACCTGCTTATAGCATCAGATAAAGGTAACATCTCACACCTAGTCCTGTTTGACCTTAGTGCAGCGTTCGATGTTGTAGACCATAACATACTTTTAGATTGCTTACACAATTATACCGATATTCACGGACAAGCACTACAATGGTTCTTATCTTACTTATCAGACAGATTTCAATTTGTCCATTTAAATGGGGAATCATCAAATCTACCGCAAGTAAATTATGGATTACCTCAGGGATCGGTTTTAGGACCCTTGCTTTTCTCCATATACATGCCTTCCCTTGGCAACATTATTAGAGAACATGGAATTAGCTTCCACTGTTATGCAGATCATACTCACCTATACATGTATATCTCATCAAGACCAGATGATTTCTTCCAGCTATCCAAATTGGCAGAGTGCATTAAAGATATAAAACATTGGATGACTTGTAATTTCCTTCTTTTAAATTCTAATAAAACAGAAATATTACTTTTTGGACCAAAGACACGTAAAACGAATATTTCGGATTATAACCTGCAAATTGAACTGCACTGTTACTACAATTAATAAAGTTAAAGGCCTAGGCGTTTTATTAACCAGCAACTGCATCTATTTATTTTTTTATTAGATATTATTTATTAGAATGATTTTGCTTGTTCAATAAACACCGTGCACTGTGCTGTGTTTTACTTTTCTGTGTTTTTCTTATTTGATCCTGTAAAGCTTCTTTGGAACAATGCACATTGCGAAAAGCGCTATATAAATCAAATTCAATTGAATTGAACTGGACATAGCCCCAATGTTATCATCGCGTCACTGGTTACCCATTATGTATCTTATTGACTTTAAAGTTCTTTTAATTACTTATAAAGCCCTAAACGGTTTAGCCCCTGCCTGCATAACAGAGCTTCTATCTCATTACAACCCACCACGTTCTCTCTAAGATCTCAAAACTCCAGACTTTTTATAACACCTACAATAACTAAATCCACCAAAGGGGTAGAGCTTTCTCATATAGCACCTAAATTCTGGAATAGCCTTCCTGATACTATTCGAGGTTCTGACACACTTTCCAAATTTAAATCTAGATTAAAGACACATCTTTTCAGCCAAGCTTTCACTTAATGCTTAATATGCTAAATAAACCACAGGGAGACTGCATTTATTAGATATTATTTACTGGAATGATTTTGCTTGTTATATAAACACCATTCACTGTGCTGTGTTTGATCTTTTTTGTGTTTTTCTTATTTTCACCTGTAAAGTGGCTTTGGAACAATGCACATTGTGAAAAGCGCTATATAAAATAAAATAAAATTGAATTAACTAAATATCATATTTAATTAATTAGTCAAGCAATTAAAAATAAAGCCATTAGAATTTCCAGAGAGAACCCAGACAGAATTAGACTTCTGGGTTGGCCTACAAATCAATAACATGACTGAAAAGTTCTGTTTGATATAGCTGGTAAAAGTTTGTGTAATGATTAAATTTATGAGTGAGAAATGAATTATAAGTAACAGCGATGCTCCCAAAACCAGCAATCACATAAAAGAAACAGAACGTGTAATCTTGTTTTAATGATCAAAAACCAACCAGGTCACATTTCATCCCAAAGAATAAAAATAAGAAATCAAATTAGGCAGATAAATAAATACTGTTATTATGTTTTAGGAATTACAAGTTTTTGCATTGATATTTATCTTAGGGCTGGTTTCCCAGGCTCATGACTATTCCAAGACTAAAATAAACATCAAAGATGTCTAAACTGTAGAGCTTGCACTTACATATCCTGAAATACATCAGTGCAGTTGTTTTGTCTCAAAATGCACACAAGCAATGATTTTTGTAAGGCTTTTTGAAAAAACTACTTAAATGACATATTTAAACTAAGGCTTAGTCCTGTTTTAGTCCTGTCTTAATCTCTAATCGATGCAGTGGGAAACCACCGCTTAATGTCAATTCTTATTAACTTCTATTAACATGCATCTCTTTGCTTTAAATAGTTATTATTTTCAATAAATATAGTCTCAATTAATCCTGACAAACCTTATAATTTATGATTTGTTTCTTGGAAATGTTTGGGATGATGCAATCAAATATTACCAACATTCATTTCCTGATATGTGATTTAAGCATGTTTTTTGAAGTGGCGTAACATTATTGTTATTGTCACTTTAATTGGTGTATACATGGGCCAATCTCCAACAAGGAAGTTATTTGGCTTTACACACCCTTACTCACGCAAAGGCAGAGCGTGAAGACCTATCATCCTTAATGTAACCAGTAACCACCTAAGTATTGATGGGGTGGGGTGTTGTCAGGACTTGTCACAGTTTCACTCAGTCACTTCTATACTCTGCCCTTTCCCAGAGGTCTTTCATTAGTTATGACAACATCTTGCATTAACAAAAAACAACTTCCGGCCAACTGTTTGAGAAAACAATCTAGTGCTGATGAAATGGGTAAGATATTTCAACAAAATATTACAACCTTCCTGATGCACTAAACATTTTTGTAAATACATTTTGAATAAACAGACTGTGCATTATAAACAGTTGTAAGTACACCTTGTAAATGAGAGAAATCTCGGTATAATTAATTCAGTTGCCAGTTTAAAGCCCATCCCTAAATAAACAAGTCTTATTGCGTTTGTTTCCCGCACAGGGATTTAAATAAGTAAAAAACTAGGCTAATTCTACTTAAATTAATCCCAATATGTTTTTAAGGTCTTCTGGAAAAACATAAAAATACAGTTGAAGAGGACAAATGCTGTTGCTCGTAGGGAGCGTTTTAACTGGTGGTGGACCTCCAGAAAAAACAGCAAATGATGACTTAGGAGACTTGTTGACTGCGCTTATTGATAGCCAGCAACCCTCTTAATAGGAGAAGGTAAAAGTTAGTGGGTGCAATATTATTGGTTATACGACACCCATGAAAGACTAAATAAGCGTGAACTTGGTCTCTTTTAAAGAACAAACATATGCTGGCTCCGCCTTTACGCAATGACGCTGTTCCGGGTTGGGGGCGTGGTCAGCTCGAAATGCATTGTCAAGTCCACATTGAATTTTGCAACACTCAACGCGCTGTGTGTAAATGAAAATGCAATCCCAAATGTTCAACCTGTTAATGTTAATGCATTAAGGGAAAATTACATTAGAATTTTCTTTTTGCTACAGTTTTGCTTGACTATCTTAAACATATATAATCAATCCCGGGAATGCATTTTCATTTTAATTTTGCAATTTATAGAGCGTTAACAATATCCATTTAAATAACATTAAAACTAGTGTAGGAACTGACAAATGTAATTGATATAATTGAATTTTTATTTTCACTTTGCACTTAATGTTGCATATACGTTATTTGAAATGTATATTTAGATACACAATTGCATTGTCAATTTACATACTGCATTGCCATTTTGCATATTACATTGCAAATTGAATTTTGCAACACATATGCTTCCATACACCTGCGGCTTTTGCTCGCGCGAACATTTTTATTTTTGGCAGTCGCGGGGCGGGAATTGCTGTTTGGTTGTAACCTCAAACATCATTGGTTTCTTCCCCTTTTCCGGAAGTCACTTGTGATTGGACGTCTGTGATCATCATCAATCTAGACCTGGGCCCCGTTCTTCGGTCGCTTACTACATCCATGATCAAATAATGTATCCGAGATGACATAATCCCGCAAATCATGTCTGTATGATACGGTTCTTCGAACGGAGTTGTGTACGATTATATATCTGGATTAAAGTGTCTGGGATCATTACACGCTCACTATTTGGAAAGGAATATAGCCTATAAATAGAAGAACTAGTATTCATCAGTGCTGCTATTGGCTGGTTGTTATTCAAAAGATGTAGTTACGTCCATAGTTTTTTTTACAGCTGCTTGAAGATGATGACATTTTAAAACCTCATTAAAATGTCAGGAACACTTCAAACGATGCACAGACCACTTTCAGAGATATTTATAACATTTTAAAACAGTTGTAAACTGTGCTATTTTATTGCTTTTAATGTTTTGTGAACTATTGATTTCTCTCCACAAAAGGCACAACCATGTATACACTTTTTAAACTTTTTTTATTCAAAAAAGGTTGAATAGACGCAAATTCAAAAACTTCAAAACATTGACCTTGACAATATAAAGAACACACACCCGACACTGGATATTTAGTTTTAAGAAGATTTTAGATTCTATTTCTATATTTTTTCTGATTGCAGGTAATAGATGACACTGATACCTGCCTATAACCTATGGCGATTAAAAGTTAAATGCATGTGGGCCTAAGCATGTTTGTGTAGTTTTTTATTTAAGAATAACAAAGAAATGGTATTTCAAAACTTATATCTCATGAAGCTCAGTCTAAGTGTAGTGGTTTATTGAGGATCATCAGGCTGCTTCTTCATCACAGGTCTCCTCTCTTTTCTGATGATGTGTGTGTGTAGCACTTGCAACAAAACAGGCCCTGTCAGGTTCATCCCTTACACTTTTTATACACTGAAATCCTTCATTCCTATCAGTTGCCCAAAGGTCATTTCATGATCCTGTCCTGACTTGAGCTGCAGTGTAACAGGTTTGGGTCAGGAAATGGTGTCTTCAAACAATCCCATCATAATTGTGACTAAAGATTGTTGACTCATGCAGATTCAGGTCGTTTTGCTTCTGTGCTGGTGGTCACACACCATCTAAGAGATTTCATCAGTCAGCTTCCTTGTTGATTCAATTGTTCTTTTGCATATTACTACTATTAAAATGAATATCACGTGCAAATATTACATTTACGCATTTGGCAGACACTTTTATCCAACGGGACTTTGTACTATACGCTTCGTTTCTCACTGTGTGCAATCCCCTGGGCTTGAACCCACGACCTTGATGTTGCTCTAACCACTGAGCTACAGAAAATATTATCAGTTATTTTCTGAAAATAATCTGAGGCCTCAGAGGCCTATGATGCAGTCTATGACATCAATCAAGAGACATACTGCATATCATGACTGCAGGATATTTAGTTCCCTTATATGATTTATGACTTTCCTGTAGCTCAGTGGTAAGAGCATTGGGTTAACAAGGCAAGGTTGTGGGTTTGATCCCAGGGGATTGAACATACCTATGTATACATGTATAGGATAATTCAATGAAAGTCGCTTTGGATAAAAGCGTCT
The DNA here is from genome assembly GCA_006030095.1 of Triplophysa siluroides. Taxonomy (NCBI): domain Eukaryota; kingdom Metazoa; phylum Chordata; class Actinopteri; order Cypriniformes; family Nemacheilidae; genus Triplophysa; species Triplophysa siluroides. The sequence continues at coordinate 3,002,834 of VCII01000203.1, read as the reverse complement.
GCCAAATGCATACGTGTAAATTAAATTAATTACGCTTGGGTCTTAACTTGAGATAGCCTACCACACATTTGCAAATGCATTTTTCATAAATTCCCTCCATCATATGCACTGTCTGTGCCTTTATATACTGTATATTTAATATGAAGGTCCAACAAATTAATATGGCAAATATCTCCTTCACAAGGAAAAAATATATAATTTATTAATTCATTCATTCATTTATTTCGGTCATCACCAAAGACTTTTCACATTAAATAAGAAACAAAAATTGTTCTAAATATACGATTAATATTGTTTACAAGTTAAATTCGCAAAGCTCTTTGTATTAATCCTGTAATTTGCGCAACATGTTGCTTTCGTATGAAGCTGACTTGACTGTGTGACATGTGACGTTTGAGGTTACAACCAAAAAGCAAGTCCCTTCCCGCGACTGCCAAAAATAAAAATGTTGCGCGAGCAAAAGCAGCAGGTGAGAGCGCGAGACTGTTTATGCGCGCGAAGGTTTCAAACGAGCTCGCGGGATCCCGTTTCCTCGCTTGTAGATCCATTGTCCTCTCGCAGAAGTTATTTGCCGCGCGCAGCCAGAATCAGCAGTGCCCTCTTTTCTTTTTGGCATTGTAATGCCGTCATAGTATTGTGTCACACTGCAATTCCTTGCGGTCTCTATGGCTGGATATCTGGTTTTTGCCCTGCCCTGCCCTGCCCTGCCCTGCCTTGCCCTGCCTTGCCCTGCCTTGCCTCTTTTGGATTTTGTCTTTGGATTACCCCTTTTTAATAAACTGCATTTGGATCCTCATCTGTGTCTTCGTGCAGTTCATGACAATTGGAAATGTTTTGTGTAATAAATGACTTACCATAGATTTCAGGGTGTGTTCCATCTTAAAAAAAGTTGTATATTCTGAGGTTTATCATTCTTCGAAATATCATTCTCTGTGTTCATCAGAACAAAGATATTTAAAAAGATTTGGAACAACTCGATAATAAGTAAATGATGACAGAATTTTTTTTTGGGCGAACTATCCCTTTAATCCGTTCAGTTCGAATTAAAGGCATAGTCCACAGGAAAATGAAAATTCTTCTCACCGTATTGTCATTTCAAACCCATTTTTTCTCCACAGAACACAAAAGAAGGGGCGGTGTGGTGCCCATTGACTTACATTGGTTTTCTGTCCATACAATAGAAGTGGCTGGGTATTGTTTAACTTTAGAAAAAATAGATACACTAACGTGATGATAATCTATCATTATTGAAAGATTATTACTGTTTTTGTTATATCCAGCACGTCTGTAAGCTGTCTGATACTGTAATCGACAGTACCAAGATGAATGGTGTAATTCTTAATGTTCACATATGTAATCATGATGAATCATAAAAAAATGGATGAGATGATCAGACAAAAATGATGGGACCCCTAACCTAATATTTTGTTGAACAACCTTTACAGGCAATTACTGCAAGCAAACGATTTGTGTAGTTCTTAACAAGACTTCTGGGCAATTCCAGCGTTATGGACGTGACATTTTGCGTTATGGACGGGACATTAAAATGTTCAGAGAATGAATTTGTTACGATTATATTGAACCATCTGTTAATTTTTACTGAACCCTTGTAGATAGTGTCTAAACATAAAACATTTCAGTCTATTAAAAAAAAAAAAAAAAGGGAAATGGATGCGACAAAAAAAGGACGCGTTTTTCGGGAGACGATAATTTTTGTAGGATTTCTGTAAAATAAAATGCACAATCCTGTTAGAATGTTAGAATTTGTGCTGTTACCATGGTAAAAACTTAGTTTTTTTGTGGTAAGGTTGACATTTTCATGGAATTGTCCTTCTGCATCTGTTAACAGGTTTGGCCCACTCTTTCTGATCAAACTGCTCCAGCGGTCTCAGGTGTGATGGGTGCCGTCTCCAGACTGCAAGTTTCAGCTCTTTCCATAGATGTTCTATAGGATTCAGATCAGGACTCTGTCTCCAATGTGTTTTATTCTTATCCATTCTTGGGTGATTTTAGCTGTGTTTTGGGTCATTATCCTGTTGGAAGACCCATGACCTGCGACTAAGACAGAGCTTCCTGACACTGGGCAGTACGTTTTGCTCCAGAATGCCTTTATTTACACATATTATATACACAGATTCAGGGCACACTGTGACAGATGCAGCAAAGCAGCCCAAAAACATAACCATGTTTCACTGTAGGTATGCTGTTCACTTCTTTGAAAGCTTTATTTTTTTTGTCTGTGAACAGAGCTGATGTGACTTGCCAAATGCTCCAGTTTTGAATTTGAGCACGTTTGTATAATGAAAATTCTTAATTTTCAGGCATTTGCCTAAATAAATCTGGCTTAACATTTTTTAAGTTATCTAAACTTATGACTATATTTATAGTGATATTACATGTTAAACAAAGAAACAACGAATCATTAAAATAGTTAGTTTATTACTTTACATAAGGATTTCTTTCACGTTTACATTTATATATTTAGCAGATGTTTTAACAAATAAGGAAAACTACTGATTAGTTCTAAATAAACATAATATAAGAAACACTGCAATACAAGTATCACACATATGCTGAGTTGAGTTCATACACAGTTTCCCATACATCTTTTAACCTTTCACCCTCTTCAAGCCTGTTTAACATTGATGGTCATAAACCCATGAAGGACACTGGCCATATTTGTCAACACTAAACTAGCCTGGAGCATCTTGGAACCTGTCATCCTTGGAGTGAACTGAACGGGTCTTTTCATGGTCTCTCCAGGCTTCAGTGTGAGACTGAAAGACAAAAGAACACAACATTTAGAAAATGATAGAAAAAAATGGCCTACTATTGTTCATATTTCATTTTAATGAGTCAAACTGTTTTACGTAAATTCACTCCAGAGTGTTTGTGATTTGCATATAACAGCAGCACACACTGTTATGCAGACGCACACACACGTACACACACACTTGCAATAACAGTGTAATTTACAGTCAATCATAGTTCAAGAAATACAAATCAAAGATCAATCTGTTGGATTTTTTCCAGAGAATCAATCTCAAGTCTTTATGTAAGTCACCCCTCCCTGTTCGCAAACACAGTATGTATGTAACACAGCATGCATTTGTACTTTTCCTCATTTGTAACTGGCTTTGGACAAAACTCTCTGCTACACAAATAAATGCTGATGTATTTGATGTCACTTTTCTCATTTCTCAGGTATGTGAAGCAAGTTGCAACCCCTGAAACAAGTAAGAATTAAATAACACACTGTATGTACCTGATTTTAACCTTCTCTTCCAAGAGTCCTGAACCCATAACCGTAAGCTCTCCATTCACTGGAACGGCGAAGGAGCTCTTGAAGGTCACCGTGGCAACTTGCTGCGTATTAACTACGACAGAGTTCTCGTTGGCGATCTAGAAGAATGACAGTGATCTTTCAAAATTGATATTGATATATGTGATTTGTTTATATAATAAACATGTATTATCTCATTCATAAGACAGTGACACAAGTGTTTATTTAGTCCATGTAGTCCAGTTTATGTGAAGGTTTGTCCATTACAGGCTGACATACCTCTATAGTGAGAGTAGGGCTGATGATGTTAAACTCTTGAGAAGCCAGCGTTCTCTTCTGAGTCTCCACATCCTCTATAACCACAGCCAGGTTAACCAGATAATCCTCCCTCACCTCTTTAGATGCGTAATCGCTGGAAGAGATCTCGTGTGTGAAAGTCTTAGCTGGTGAAAAATGAAAGAAACAGGAAAGATAACAGGAATCAGTCATAATCAGACTCTGAAAAAATGATGTTGATATTGTATATTTAAAGAAACAGTTCACCCATTAATAAAATATGCTGTCATTATTTATATTTTCTGTCATGTTGTTTGAAAACTGTATGACTTTCTTCTGTGGAACAAAAAATAAATATTTATTCATAAAATTATTTTGGGGTGAAATATCCCTTTAAATATGCAGGATTTGTTTTTTTATTATTTAGATATACATTATGCTTGCATTTATCCAGTACTCAAAAGTCATCTTTGGCAGCACAAATTATTTAATAATAATGTTTAATGTAGCAGATTTAAAAACTAATATAATTTTTACTTTTTTCAGGATTTGCTGGATATTAAAATATGGATGATTAGTTTCACTTATTTCACATTTAAATTACAGTATGTTTGCCATCCTTTAGTGCTCAGAATTCCTCTTAAGTTCAACAAATAATTTAATAATACAGTAAAAGCTATGAATATAATTATCAGTAGATCAGTAAACTTGAGATCTTTGTCTCTCTAGCGCCACCACCAGCTCAAAAATAAGCTCAATTCAGCTATAGGTAGCAGATTGTCTCCAATTGTGAACTTTCTCATACTTGTGTTTTTAAAGTAAATGTGGTGGTTCCAATGTAGTATGCAGGACCAGTGGTTATAAATGAACGTTACAGCATCATGCAGGTTCTTCTAAAAATCTTACTTTCGTTAGGAGCGAGCTTCAGGTCATTATGAGCCTCCCAGAAGGTCTTGGTGGGATTGCTGTTGTACTCTTTGTTCTGAGCGTTGACGTGCACTTTAAGCTCTTTTTTTGTGCTCTCATGGTTGGTGACTGTGACGTTGAATATTATGTTTTCTCCGACTACAGGAGTCTTCAGAAGTTTCAGAGACACAACATCCTTAGGAACTATATGCAAAAATGCACAAAACAAAAATGTCACATCACTGTGTTATAAAGCAAGTAGACAAAAAAGTGGGGCATGTTCATATTGATTAAAAACCTGTAAATGCTAGAACTTACTGACTTCTGCGAATTTTTCAAAGATAGGCCTATGTGCTAGAAAAAAATGTTGAAATGTCAATGAAAAACATGCATATTTCAATCTAGTCAAATCATTTTCATATTTTTGTGTTTTTTAAGTTATAACACCAAAACTGCAGATAAAAACCGAGATATTATTATACATGTTTCCGAGAAAATATTTTGAATTCTTATTCCATTGTCAAATAGTAATTCTTGTCTTAATCTTATGCAACTTTACTTCTCAAGCATTGACGTTCTTTTAAGAATGTTTCGATGTAGATTTTATTCGAACTGGCTTACCAGAGGGGGCAGGTCTTCTTTCAACTGAAAAAAAACAAGAAGATTTTTTTGCAACTTTCTCATTAACAGCAAGCCATTATTCCTCTTCTGTATTTCTCACCTGTCTCGATTTTATATTGTGAGGTGATGTTTAACATTTGCATGGATCCTGGACGCTTGGTGCAGATAAGGGCTCCGACTCTTTTAGTATCAGTCTCGGATGACAAAACCTTCCCATCACGCACAATCATTGTACGCACATCAGCATTCACTTCAGCGTAGACAAACGGTACATCATACTTTGCCTCAACACTCCTGTCACGAATGGCCTTCAGAGAAGCAGGGCCGCATCTGTACATTCCTGTAGCAGAAGATTTAAAGATTCATTTGATTAGAAAAATACAGACAGGAGAATCCAAAATTCTCCAGCTGGACAACATGAATCTTGAAGTTCCAGTAAAATTAAATAATTAATATTTAAACAATTTATCTGTGCCTATGAAACAAATTGTTTTTATATGTCTAATTTCACTTGAAAATACATGACAACACTGAAGTAAAGTCAATCTGGTTCAACTTGACTTTAATGACTGACCTGCGCTGGTCTCCTGGGGTGTGGGGTCAAGAACCTGCCAACCATCGTACTCTTGACCCAGATCAGGCCTCTTCATCCACGACTCTACCCACACATGGAAGTTCCTGAAAAACATTGGTCCTCATAGTAAAAACATGATAGACCTCCGGATTTAGTTCAAAAGCATAAATGTAAATAGTCTGATTAACTATTCTCTAGTTAGCGTCTTACAATATTTTTAAAACGATTCTTATTAATTTATTGTGATTATAAAGCAGCGTCATAAGTCATTTTTTTAAAATGTAACTCACCAGATGCTATCCTTGCTGAGAGATAGCTTTTTCCCCAACTCTGAGTAATATTCCTCAATCACCATGTTTCCATTTGTGTCGTGGGCGGAGCTAAAGTTGGTGACCGCACGAGTTGGAATGCCAAGTGCCCTCATTACTGTTGGGCAAACAAAAACCCAATTGCGATTGAAAACAAATCTTTGTGCATAACAGTTTTTCTTTTTCAATATCAAGTAAATCATGTAAATTGGAGTGACCTCTCTATAAAATAAATAAAGTATTGAATTATTGTCTTTTTAATTATACAAACAAAGGTCTAACTGCATAATACAAGGACTAACCAATCAGAATCAAGTATTTAAGGGAGAAAAAACGGATATACTAACTGATGTTCGTCATACCTGTGCACATAACAGTAGCAAACACCCAGCACTGGCCATATTTAACAGGTCTGAATCGTGATTCTGACCATTTCCTGAGTATATCTGCACTGCCAGACCATGTTGATGGGTTAACGCCCTCATTGTATTCGCCTGACCAGTTTCCCATCAGCACACCTTTATCATCCTGACAGTTTACCTGTTCAAAGACAAAAAGAGGGGCAACAGTGAGAATAGAAGAGCGTAAAACAGCGGAGAGGAAAAGAGATGAGATGCTCACCATAGCTGAGATCACTCTGCCGATGTAAACCGGATTGCTGCGGTTCAGTAAATCTTTTCTCTTGTCAGTTAGATACTGGGGACTTAACTCCAGCAGTTTCATACAAATGTCCAATATCCCCTTCTCATACTGTGAACATTAAAAATGATAATTTAAATATTCCAATTTATGTGGAAAAACTCTTTTTAATGTTTTCCCACATGTGGCATAGTTATGTTTATTCTTTTAGCTGTAAGAAGTAAGGAATAAAGACAGAGTCTGAATTGAACTGTACAATATTGCAGTTAAATCCTGTAAAATCCTGTCAATATTTGACACTGTTTGGCAAAGATCAAACATCGCTCACCTGATCAAAAGACCACGGCCTAGAGACGTAGTTACTCGCTGTACCTTTAAAGAGCAGTCCAATATCACTCCTTACATATTCATCTCTCAGCTCCTCAGAGCTCAGAAACACAGAATCACCTGCACAACAAAATGTATCAATAACAAATGAAAACAATCTTTAACATATGACCACATTACAATTTTACAATTACAAAATTACAATTACAATAATAATTATACTTTTAACTTTTTTTATAAAAAATTTAGATTTTTTTTTCTAATTTGTAATAATAATTTACTATAATTGTAAAAATTACAATCCATTCAATATGTATAATTATTCACATCTGGGGTGAGGCTCACCTTGACACCAGGGGTTGCAGAGCAGCGTGAACTGACCGAGCGAGTGGGTCTTCACACTCGTGCGGGTCTCGACTCTCAGGCTGAGGGTGTAAACCCCCACAGAGGCAGACGGTGTGCTGAGCACCAAGACTGATATTGTGCGGGGTGACTTTGGATTGGGTACACCCCGCTCCAGAGTGGCACTCCATTGAGTCTTAGATGGTTGTCCGGTCCCAGAGACAGGCTGTCCGGAACCAGATACAGTGAAACCAGACCCAGACACAGGCAGTCCAGACCCAGAGGCGGGCAGTCCAGTCCCAGGCAGTCCAGACCCAGACACAGGAAGTCCAGACCCAGAGGCGGGCAGTCCAGTCCCAGGCAGTCCAGACCCAGAGGGGGGCAGTCCAGTCCCAGGCAGTCCAGGTCCAGACCCAGAGGCGGGCAGTCCAGTCCCAGGCAGTCCAGACCCAGAGGGGGGCAGTCCAGACCCAGTGGCGGGCAGTCCAGTCCCAGGCAGTCCAGACCCAGACACAGGCAGTCCAGACACAGAAACAGGCAGTTCGACAGACAGCGGACCTGCACAGAGGAGATTATGAGAGGCCATTTGGTTTAGGTAGAGAGCACAACAGTTGGGTACCATTAGCACACATTGTACATAAAACAGATGATAATAAAAATTGTTTGATGACTTATTTTTATTTTAAAAAACCTATTAAAAAAGAATGGGGAAAAAAATGCCGAAAGATGACTACTAAAAAGTGGGCAGTCACTGTTGACCACTAAACAGAAAAGAAAGATTAGAAGAGATAATTATGGATTCAAACTATGAATAAATGAATGCATTAATCCAGGAATAATGAATGCATCTTTGTGGGTGAGGATCTATGCTGGAATTTCAACTGTTTTAGGTTCAAACCCAAGAATGATTCATGAGCTATAAACTGGATTTTCCTGGTCTCCATTTAGTATAAACATGCTGTAATCTAATTAAATTCTAACTAACTATGAGTAACAACCTTACTGATGAATTTCAGTGCAATTGGCGTCTATGATGTGGGATGATGCAGAACATTACCTAGGACGACTTGGAAGAAAAGTTTGTCCTTGCGTGGATCAAATGCCCGTCCATCGAAGCTCACCAGAATCTGAAAAGTCTGTCCTCTCCTCAGGACCAAAGTGCTGGAGCTCAGACCGTTGGTCTTGTGGTTGAGCTGGTTTTTGGCCGACAGCAGGTCGACACTTTTAAACTTGAACACTACACAAAATGACCAAAATCAAGTCATGAACTATGAATGTAGCCACAAAACAGACATTAATAACAAATAATTGTTGTAAATATATATTGAATAATAATTATTTAAAATACTACAATATTACTCTTAATTTCTATATACAGTAGCACTTATTTTTGCAGCTTTGTGTAAAGTCTTGCTTGGTAAACAGGAAAACTGTTAATAAATATTTTAAATAAATAAAAATTAATGTCAAACTCACCATCCATGAGATTCTACCGATTTATTTTCTGCTCTACTGTAAATGCTGATCCTTCATTTATTCTCCCTGTTTTTATAGGAGATTCTCGCACCCCTCCCTTCTGAAGTGTCACTAAAGTGGTTGAACCACATTCACAATGAAAGAAAATGCCAGATGATAGAGTAAACGCAACCAACACCTTTGACGATTAGGCAATCCGACACACATGAGAATTGTGTATTTAAGGTATTTAATACACTGTATGTGTATTAACACACACAGTGTTCAGATACAGAATATTACACACACTTATAATCAAACATCTGTAAAAATAGGAAAGTCTGTAATTATTTGATAACTGTATAATTTTGTAAAAGTGGAGATACTTCCTTTTGTTTCTCCATGCAGCATTACTTGTAATACATGACTGTCTGCAGATTTGCGCCCAAAGTTTATTGGGCTGTAGGGTTACACAGCAATGTATGGTTTAGAATCAAGTTAAAGATCTTTAAGACATGTTAACTAAACATCTTATTTAATTAATAAATAAAGTAATTGAAAAAAAACGCCATTCGAAATTCCGGAGAGAACCCAGACAGAATTAAACTTCTGGGTCGGCATACAAATCAATATCATGACTGAGCAGTTCTGTTTGATAGCTGGCAAAAATGTGCACTATATGTGTTATGATTTAATTTATGAGTGAAATGAATTATGAGTAACAGTGATGCGCGCAAAACCAGCAATCACATAAAATAATCAGAAAGTGTAATCTTGTTTTAACGATTAAGATTAAAAACCACCCATGTCACATTTCAGCCCAAAATAATATAAAATCAAATTAGGCACATAAATACTGTAATATTTTTTATGAATTTAAACTTTTTTGCATTGATATTTATCTTAGGGCTGTTTTCCCTTATAAGGATCAAGACTAGTCCTGGACTAAAATAAACATTAAAGATGTCTTAACTGTAGAGCTTGCACTAACATATACCAAAATATATCAGTGCAATTGTTTTGTCTCAAAATACACACAAGTAATGTTTTTTAGTGAGGGATGTTTGAAAAAATACTTAAATGTCCTATTTAAACTATAAAGATTTAAACTATATAATGTAATTCCTGTCTGGGAAACCACCTCATAATTTAAATTCTTATTGACTTCTATTTACATGCATCTCTTTGCTTTTAGAAATTATTTTCAATAAATAAAATCTAAATTAATCCTGACAAACCTTAAAATGTAAAAAATTTTTCCAGGGATGATATACAATCAAGTATAACCAACATTCATTTCCAGATATATGATTTACAAGGAAATTATTTGGCTGTCCACACCCGTACGCAAACCCAGAGAATGAAAATCTATCATCATTGATGTAACCACCTAAGTATTGATGGGGTAAGGTGTTGTCAGGACTTGTCAGAGTTTCACTCAGTCACTTCTATACTCTGCCCTTTCCCAGAGGTCTTTCATTAGTTACGAGAACATCTTACATTTACAAAAAACAACTTCCGGCTGTCACGGAACAGTGAGGACAGAATCCAAACGCAGGCAGCTTAAGGGTAAACGAAAATACTTTTATTAATAAAACAAACAAACACCATCGATGGGGGTAAAACACGATAAATAATATAAAACTTCAAACCAATAACTTCCCACAAGGGGGGAAAAAAACATGAAGTATAATCAAAAATAATAAATCCAATACGATAAGATAAAGTCCTCAGCAAAACGAAATCCACAGGAATCGAACAAGGCCGACTAAAACGCACAAACAGGGAACAATGCACCGACGAGGACTGGGAATAAAAACAGGACTTATAAAGGGGAAAGACTCATGAAGCATAATAATACAAGGATGGAGACGGGCAGGTGACAAGACTTAACACTAGCGGGAAGATAATGGGACAGGTGAGGGAGATGAAACACTAACGAAGATACAAGGGGGCAGAGCTAAACGAAAAACAGGACGACACGCGCCGAAATGTCATAACATACCGACACGTGTCTACACACAAGACAAAACTCATGTTGCTATCATGACCCTGTCCACAAGGCTCGAAAGCTCAGGACAGGAAGGACAGGATCCTGACAGTACCCCCGCTACAAAGGCCATTCACCGAACGGCCCAAGGGAAGAAAAAAACGGGACAGACAAGAACAAAGACAGACACCACACACAGAAAACAGAACATACTATGGGCAGGGCTGTCATAACTAAGAAGGGGTTGGACAGTAAGATAAACATCAACGGGAAGGGAGGGGAAGAACGGGCTGGAAAAAACTGGGAACGCTAAACTGGGGTGGGACATGAGGAGGGGACTTGGGAGGAACGGACGAGACCGGTGGGGACTTTAAGGAGCTAGGGTGATGGAAATGTCCTAACAAAGAGGGCAAAAAAGTACAATGTGCCAGCTGGACCGGACTAGGTGCCGGCCGGAATGCCGGATGGAAGGTACTAGGCGCCGGCTGTAATGCCGGCCGAGTCGCCGGCATGGAGGCCGGCCGAGTCACTGGCTGGAAGGCTGGCTGAGTCTCAAGCGAGAGGGCCGGCAGAGTCATCGGCGGGAAGGCCGGCTGAATCTCCGGCGAGAGGGCAGCCGGCCATCCGAGTCATCAGTTGGATGGCCGGCTGCGTTTCCGACTGGAGAACCGGGAGAGTCACCGCGTGATGCGCCCGCTGATGCGCCGTCTGGAAAGCCGGATGGACAAGGCTTGACGCCGGCTGAGTCGCTGGCTGGAAGACGGGCTGAAAGCCCCGATTGGACACCAGCAGAGATGCCGGCTGCTGGACCAGGCTGGACGCCGGTTAAATGAGAAAATGACGGAAATTATTATATTTAGCCCTATTGCCGTGTAAATAATATAGCAATGAATCTAGGTCCTCTGGCATCCAATTAAAAAAAATATGGTTTTAATGTGATACCGAGTTCAAGTTTAGTGAAGAATAGCTTCTTCCAACTGAAAAATATCGCTAAACTCAAATCTGTCTTATCTTTCAGTGATCTGGAGAAAGTAATTCACGCTTTTATTTTGTCACATCTTGATTATTGTAATACTTTGTATTTGGGTGTTAGCCAGTCTTCATTGTCATGCCTTCAAAGAGTACACAAAAAAGAACACAAAACACAAAAAAGATCATATATGCCCAATTTTGGTCTCCTTACACTGGTGACCAGTTCATTTTAGAATAAAGTACAAGGTTCTATATTTCTGAGCAAATAAACTTTAGTAGCTCACAGAGGTCTTTGAGATGCCAAAACCAGTTGATTCTTAAAAAGCAAAGGAGATTGTGCTTTCTCAGTCACTGCTCCAAAATTGTGGAATGGTTTGCCTGTGTCTATTAGAATGTCTACCTCTGTAATCATGTTTAAAACTCACCTTAAGACGTATTTGTTTGATGAGGCTTTTGCTAATATGTTAATTTGTTTAAAGGACTTGATGTTTCATACTTTAATTACTATTACTAACATTTTATTTGTTGTACATAGGTGATAATAAAATTATAAATTATCATATTTTTTCTCTTTTTTTCTTATCTTTTCTTGTATTTTATATTGTATTACTGTATGGAATTGTACAGCACTTTGACACACTGTAGTTTTGAAGGTGCTGTATAAATAACATTTTGATTGATTGATTCATGAATGGTGTATTCTTAATGTTCACAATATGTAATCGTGATTAATCATAAAAATGGGTGAGATTAATCAGGATTATTTTTTTATCTACAGACAGCCAGATTTCTAATGGACTCAGAAACCTCTGCTGTGACACACACATTATTGCTGCCCTCTTGTCATGGATGGTGAGGGAACAAGGACAGAGGACCCAGGTGCAGACAGCGGGTAAGAGGTTAACAAGACATTTCTTTAACAAATGACAAAACAAAAACCCTCAAGGGGTAAAATACAAAGAACAAGGGTTAAAACAAAGACTGACAACACTAGACAAGACTTAAAGATAACACTGACATTAAAATTAACTACAAACTAGACTCGACACAGGGGCTCACCACACAATTCAAAATGAACCGACAGAAGTCACAATGGCATTATAAGGGGAACCAAATCAAGAGGGGAACAGGTGCGTTGCATGAAATCATTAACAATCAGTAATGAGGAAACGAGAGGGCGGGGACAGGAGAGTATGGAGGGCCATCAGTGCCAAGTTGCCTCTCTCCACATGAAACAAGAGGTTCTGTCATGATTCTGCCACTAGATCAAGAAAAGCACGACAAGATGGGGCAGAACCATGACACCTCTAGTGTCAAAGATTGTATGCGGACACATTGAATATGGCATATATGTTACAGAATATGTAATGAACAATTCTTACTTTACAACTTTGTGTAAAAAAGTAGGCTCAACATTCTTTAAGTTAAATAAGTAATAAATATATTAACCGTATGTTAAAGGCCAACTGCAATGCTTTGGAACGCTCCGCATTATTTTATATGTTGACGTAATTTCAACTGAATGATATAGAGTGAGCGAGACATATCGAGTGGCCCCTTCCTTTCAAAATAACCAATAGCGTTTCGTTTACAGCATAGTCAGCCTCAGCCAGGCAAAGCTGCATTTAACAGCGTGATAGCCACAGTGACAGTAGTGTAAGTCTATTGAAAAGAATTTAAAGCTTTTAAAGCTTGTTATTTACGTTGATTAGTGACACTGGCGTTGTCTCCTTTACTCACCAAGGCTGTGATATCTAATCTCTTCCATAGAGCCTTAACATTCAACATGCTGTGTAGACTTGAAACGGGTCAGATACGTTTTGTTTTCTCAGCGGATTTGCGCGTATGACACTAAGCAACCGCTCGAGTGACACTAACACGAAATTAAGACTTTAATGTTAATGTTTACACTGTCTGAAATCCCCTATCTCCCATCTGCATTATGCGTCATTCAGCATGTAGGACATAATAAATGTCCGAACAAGTGGTTGGTATGAGGCGCCACTTCCGCAGCTCTGCTAGTGAAGGGGCAGGACTCTTCGGAGTCTAAAGCGGATTTGATTGGAGAAGAACTTTGACAAGAGGCTGAAGTGTAGCGTGATGTCATGGAATTTCTAGATTTGTTTGAGCGCATGAGCCAGATTGTCAGTTTTGAACGGTTATATCTCCTAGATGCGAATTTTGTCTGCGCTTAATAGCATATCAGTTTATTGACGTCCTTAAGGCTCACTCATTTTTAGCCAAACGAAAAATACTTTTGTTTGGATTTCACTGGGTCTTTAAAAGGAAACAAAGCATCATTTTATATAAATACTTCTTTCATGTTTACATTTATTTATTAAGCAGATGGTTTACAAATAAGGCATACTATAAAACTACTGATTTATTCTAAAGAAACATTAATATAAGAAACACCGCAATACAAGGGTTACAAATATGCTGAGTTGCGTTCATAGACAGTTTCCCTTGAATCTTCAAACTGCATCCGCTCTTCAAGCCTGTTTAACATTTATGGTTATAAACCCATGGAGAACGCTGGGCAGGCTTGTCAACACCAAACTAGCCTGGAGCATCTTGGAACCTGTCATCCTTGGAGTGAACGGAACGGTTCTTCTCATGGTCTCTCCAGGCTTCAGTGTGAGACTAAGAGACAGAAGAAAAGAACATTTAGGAAAAGAAAGATACATTTTACACATACTGCTTCTATTGCTCACGTTTACCTTGAATGATTTGAACTGTTTTTGAAAGAAAATGTGAAAATAAAGTTCCAGCAATACATAAATACAAAATTCAGATGTTTTTAAACTTTTGAAATGTTCTGGATGTTAATCTAGGATTGATAATGTGACAAATAAAGCTATTGTTTAATTGTAAATTTACTCCAGAGTTTTTGTAATTTGTATATAACTGCAGCACACACACTGGTACACATTTACAGTTTCACCAAAAATGATGGTATTCAAAGCAGAGTATATCACAATTCAAGAGCTCAATCTGTTTAATTTGTCATGAGAATAAATTTCAGGTTAAGACAACCCTCCCTGTTCACAAACACATTATGTACAGTATGTGACACAGTATGCACTTGTACTTTTCCCTCATTTATAAGTCACTTTGGATAAAAGTGTCTGCTAAACAAATAAATGTTGAATGATGTAATGTCACTTACTTCATTTCTCAAGAATGTTAAGCAAGTTGCAATATACCATATACCATAGTTTCTTTGAAAGGTGACCCTGTTACAAGTAAGAAACGCTAATTTTCATGCTCAAAATGATGAAATAACACACTGTATACCTGATTTGAATCTTCTCTTGCATGAGTCCTGAACCCGTGACTGTGAGCTCTCCATTCACCGGAACAGCGAAGGGACTGGTGAAGGTCACCGTGGCAACTTGCTGCATGTTAACCGTGACGGAGTTCACATCTGCGATCTGCATGGAAGAATGATTTCATTAAATTGATGTTGATTCTCGACTCGTCATTTGTTATATGTGTATTCTCTCCCTCATAGGGCAGTAACACGAGTGTTTAGATCACACTATTTAACTCCGCTAGAGTTGAAGGTTTGTCCATCACAGGCTGACATACCTCTATAGTGAGAGTAGGGCTGATGATGTTAAACTCTTGAGAAGCCAGCGTTCTCTTCCGAGTCTCTACATCCTCTATAACCACAGCCAGGTTAACCAGATAATCCTCCCTCCCCTCTTTAGATGCGTAATCGCTGGAAGAGATCTCGTGTGTGAAAGTCTGAGCTGGTGAAAAATAAGGGACAGGAATCAGCCAGAGCTAGACCCTTTCTGATACATGATGTGTCTGCATGGAGGACATACAGTATTTGTATATGCTAATATTGCATATTTAAAGCAAAAAATAATTATTTCTGTCATCACGCATTTTCTTTCTTCTGTGGAACACAAAGAAATTATAAAATGATAAACAATTTTCATTTTTGGGCAAAATATTCCCTTTAACCATGGATGATTCTCTTTGCTTATCTTTTATATTTACATTATGCTTGCAATCATCCAGTCCTTAAAGTCACATTTAGTAGCAGATCATTTAAAAATACTTTGAAATGTAGCATATTCCAAAATGACTATCCCATTTTATGATGTATTGTAACTTTAGTTTGTCAGTGATTGCTGGCTATGCAAATCACTTTTTTCAGGTTTAAATTGTGTTTGCCATCCTTTATTCTTTGGGGTTTCTTAGGTAAATGTGGTTCAATTGTAGTGTGGTGGACCATATGTTATTAGTGAATGTTAATGCATCAAGCATTGAAATCTTACTTTCGTTAGGAGCGAGCTTCAGGTCATTATGAGCCTACCAGAAGGTCTTGGTGGGATTGCTGTTGTACTCTTTGTTCTGAGCGTTGACGTGCACTTTAAGCTCTTTGTGTGTGCTCTCATTGTTGGTGACTGGGATGTTGAATATAATGTTTTCTCCGATTACAGGGGTCTTCAAATGATTCAGAGACACAGCAACATCCTTGGGAACTACATGCAAAAATGTGCAAAACAGTTATGTCACATAACTGTGTTATAAAGCAATGTTGACTAAAAGTTGTGCATGTTAAGATTGATTAAAAAACTGTCAATGCTATAACTTACTGACTCTTGATGCTTCTTCAAATCTATGTGCTGGAAAAAAATGATTTTTGTAATCAGTAGTTTTACAGTTTTCACAGCAAAACTTACTGACTCTTGATGATTCCTCAAACATATCTGCAGGGAAAAAATGTTTTAATGAAAACAAACATATTTCAATCTAGTCAAATTATTTTTATAATCAGTAGTTTTACAGTTTTCACAGCAAAACTGCATATAAAAAACTTTATTGTAAAGTTGTAGAAGATTAAGACATTTTTTCTCTTTTGTTTCTCTTACGTGTCTCAGTTTTATAATCTGAGGTGAGGTCTAGTATTTGCATGGATCCTGGATGCTTGGTGCAGATCAGGGCTCCACCTTTTCTGGTATCCGTCTCCGATGACAAAACCTGACCATTATGCACAATCATTGTACGCACATCAGCATTCACTTCAGCGTAGACAAACGGTACATCGTACTGTGCCGCTACATCCCTGTCATAAATTGCCTTTAGAGCTGCAGGACCACATCTATACATTCCTGTAGCAGAAGATTTTTGTTATTTTATTTTAGGAATACTGAGAGTTATTTTAATTTAAACAGACATGTGAGAATCCAAATCATCCTGCACAACAACTTTAGGTTCAACCGGCAGAACATACATAATTCAATTTTTTTCTGCATTTACATCTGCCAAACATTTTTTGCTCCTCTGCAATACGTCTCTGAGACGTTTCCTGTCAGATGTCGTTTAGACATTTAGAAGACCTTCGTAAAATGTTTATTATTTAAAATGTATGAAAAATTCCCTTTTTAAGACGTTTACCAGAATTTTTTACACAGCAGACGTTATGCAGATCTCCAAATCATTTGCAGACATCTTACAGGCGTACCTGTGCTATCTCGGTTTGTTAGTACACATACTACAGTAATGACATTTTTTATCAAAATCTAAAAACGTTCTTCTCCTTTATTTTCCTCATTTGAAATTTCACTTGACAATACATCACAAAACGGAAGTCTGCCACAACTTCTTGTTCACCTGGAGATTAAAAACTGACCTGTGCTCCTCTCCTGGGGTGTGCAGTCAAGAACTTGCCAACCATCGTACTCTTGACCCAGATCAGGCCTCTTCATCCAAGACTCTACCCACACATGAAAGTTCCTGAAAACATTGGTCCTCAGAGTAAAAACATGTCTTACATAATACTGAAGTAGCCTTATTAAGGATTGTAAATGATATGAGATGAAATACTTGACAACGGCAAAGTGTTTGTCTTAATAAGATTAAATAAAAGGTGATTATATGTCTGATACTCGTGAATTATTGTATGGTGTCCCTCAAGGATCATTTCTTGGGCCAGTTTTATTTTCATTGTATAAGCTCCCTTTGGGTGGTATAATTCAGGAGTATGGCTTGAATTATAATTTGTATGCTGATGATATACAATTGTCGTTTCATTCGAGTGTGACGACACAGTCGTAATAAAGAGGCTATCTGACAGTTTGTCCAACATTAGATGGTGTATGAATGCCAATTTTTTTAAGTTAAATGAAGATAAAACTGAAATCCTTATTGTATGTGCAAAGCTTGAGAGGGAGAGAATAGAAGTGGACTTGCTTCATTAGCACTATACTGTCATGGTTCTGCCTCATCTTGTCAAGTTTTTCTAGTTTTGGGGAGGATCATGACAGTACCACGTGTTCTGTGTGGAAGCTTTCCTTACCTCGTCAATTATCTTGTTATGGTTTCATGTCCCTCACCTGTTCCCTGCGTGATTTGGTTCTTTATTTAATGCCCTTGTGTTTTCTGTCCTGTGCTCATTCGTTTTATTTGTTAGATTGTTGTGCTTTATGCCAATGCTTGTGCCGTTTTGTAATCTGTGGAGCTTCTAGCCAGTTTAAGTCAAGTAAAGTCAAGTTATGTCAAGTTGTAGGTCATGTCTAGTCTTGTTTTAGTCTAGTTTAGTGAGTCTATCGTGTTCTGTCTTATCTGTGTATTTGTATCATTGGTTATCATTGTTTTACCCCCTCATGGGTTGTTGCTTTGTTTTTATTCATTAAATTCATTGTGTTTTCCACCACCTACTGCCTGCGTTTGGGTTCCGCCTTCCCAGTGGCGTGACAAGTACAATAAAAAAAAGAGGTAAAAATTGATTTTGTTATTCTGGCGTGTGATCGGAGATTTAAGTCACACATTAATCAAGTAACAAAAACGTTTTTTATCACCTGAGGAACATTGCCATCCGTCCTTTTTTATCCATGAATGATGCCAGGAAATTCAATTCATGCTTTTTTCTCTACTTGATTATTGTAATGCTATATATACTGCTCTTCCTAAGGGCTCTATACAATTAATACAAAATGCAGCAGCCAGAGTTTTAATGAAAACAAAAGGGAGAGGTCAAATTACACCAGTTACACTGGCTACCAGTCCACCAAATCACTGCATTACTTTGCACCTACTGTACATACACTTCCGATTGTCTTTCAAAATACATTCCAAATCGTACCTTAAGATCCTCTAGTGCTGGTCTTTTAGAATATCACACAATCAATTTTAGGTGATCTGGTGGTACCTAATTTAGTTATTATGCTCCAAAACTTTGGAATTGTCTGCCAAATGAAGTGAGAGAATCGCCAAGTATTTATATTTTTGAAAGTGGCTCAGAACATATCTCTTTAAAATTGTCTATGATAAAACTGGTTGGAGCTGTGTTTAATCCTTGTCTCACTTGTCACTTTTTCTTTTATTAACTTTTATTTTCTGTATGAAGAGTGCACTATAAATAAATGTTTATTAATTTAACTATTCTCTAGTTAGCTTTACGTATTTAAGCAGTGTCATTAACGTGGTAATTTTTTAAGGATGTATTTCACCAGATGCTATCCCGGCTGAGAGATAGCTTTTTCCCCAATTCTGAGTAATATTTCTCAATCACCATGTTTTCATTTGTGTCGTGGGCGGAGTTAAAGTTAGTGACTGTACTAGTTGGAATGCCAAGTGCCCTCATTACTGTTAGACAAACACATAATTAATTTGCCATTGAAAACCAACCATACAAATCGTCTTCATGCATAAAAGTACATATTTATCAAAATGAAATAAGTACAATGTAAAACTTTCTCAGCAGGTTTGCCAGTAACTTACTGTAGATTGAATGTACAATTTGGTTTTAAGCATACACTTACCTAGTTTATATTGGGTAAGTTTATTATTCTTTCATTAAACAAGACTAAATATGTTGAGTCACTTTTCTTGTTATGTAAATGTGAATGTCAATGTATCGTGATTTAAGATGTTTTAAATATTTTTACAGAAAACAAGTGAAAAATGCTTGGAAAGAATGTAATTTTTTGCAGTGTTGCTGTGCTAATGCCAGTCTCTTCTTGCTCATTTGGAATCTCAAAAGTCAAAGTGTTTTAATTTTGATTAAAGTGAAATTAAAATTGAAAATAGTACTAATTCGAAAGTATATTAAGTCGAAATTAAATCTACAGTAAGTTGCTGGCAAACCTGCTGCCATAACTACAGCAACGTTTTACAGTGTAGGGTATAATGTACAGTCAGTCATTGTTCCAAAATAAATCTCGAAAGAGTGATTTACGACCCCAATGCCTATTGGACCACTTTATGTAAATATACTAACAAAAAACATTTCTAATTATACAAACATCACTATACAAACAAACATCTGACTGCAGAATATAGTGATTGACCAATCAAAGATGAATATTTCAGTTTGTCATACCTGTGCACATGACAGCTGCAAACACCCAGCACTGGCCATATTTAACAGGCCTGAATTGTGATTCTGACCATTTCCTGAGTATATCTGCACTGCCAGACCATGTTGATGGGTTAACACCATCATTGTATGCACCTGACCATTTTCCAATTAGCACATCTCTATCATCCTGAGAGTTTACCTGTTTGAAGAGAAAGAGAGAGGCAGTTGCGAGTTAGAACTGAGGTGGAAAGGAGAGAAAAATGAATTAGAGAAGAGATGAGATGGGATTCTCACCATAGCTGAGATCACTCTGCTGATGTAGACCGGATTGCTGCGGTTCAGTAAATCTTTTCTCCTGTCGGTTAGATACTGGGGACTCAACTGCAGCAGTTTCATACAAATGCCCAATATCCCACTTTCATACAGTAGAAATGCAACGGACCATTTTAGCCCAAACATAAAACTATAGCAACTGTACATTGAGATCAGTATTGTTTCATTGCTTTATGCTGTACATTTATTTTTAAGTATCCACAATGTAGCACAATACATATACTGTACATATACATATGTTTATAGTAAATAGAGAAAACCCTTTCAATACACTTTTATACAATTTACTCACACTGTGTACAAACACTGTACAGGCAGCACTTACCTGATCAAAAGACCAGGGTCATGAGACTTAGTTACTCGCTGTACCTTTAAACAGCAGTCCAATATCACTTCTTACATATTCATCTCTCAGCTCATCAGAGCTCAGAAACACAGAATCACCTGCAAAACGATGCAACAGTTTCTTTGTACTCGTGTGATCTTTGAATTATGAGAGCTTTTTAAAATGTGACCACACTGTCATTAGTATTAATAATTGTTCCCAGGAGAGGCCTCACCTTGACACCAGGGGTTGCAGAGCAGCGTAAATTCACCAAACGAGTGGGTTCTTACACTCGTGCGGGTCTCGACTCTCAGGCTGAGGGTGTAAACCCCCACAGAGGCAGATGCTGGGCTAAAGAGCAAAACTGATATTGTGTGGGGTGAGTTTGGGTTAGATACGCCACGCTCCAGAATGGCACTCCATTGAGCTCTAGATGGTTGTCCAGTTCCAGAGACAGGCTGTCTGGACCCAGATACAGGCTCTCTGCAACCAGAGTCGGGCTGTTCGGAACCAGAGTCGGGCTGTTCAGAACCAGAAACGGGTTATTCGGAACCAGAGATGTAATGCACGGAACCTGTGATGGGTTCTCCGTGACCAGAGACAGGAAGCTCGATAGACAACGGACCTGCAAGAGGAAATTATAAGATATGGGTTGGTAAGGGAGCACAACTTTTGGGTACCATTGGTATATATTTTATTAATTTTATTTATTCTCCATTGAAGCTATAAATCAGAGTAGTAAAAAAAAAAAGGAAAGGGTTAAGAAGGCATGGCTGTTTTCATACGAATATAATCGAAGAAAAACATTCCAATTTAATTTGAATAATCTATTAGTAAATGCTGAAATGATCATGAATTAATATTAATAAATGCTGTAGAAGTATTGCATTGTTCATGTTAGGTAATGCATTAACTAATTGTGAACAAATAGCACCTTATTGTAAAGTGTTCCCATTTTTATTTTCCCGTTTATACTAATCAAACAGTATTATTTTTCAATGCATTCCCGCATCATAAATTAAGCAGTTCTCTTGTAGTAATCTTTTTCATTAATTAAGAGACCACTCCAAAATTATTTATAATATGTTTTTATGAATTAAGTAAACGTATCATTTGTTTTTCATTCTGTGAACTAGCGACAACATTTCTCCCAAATTCCAAATTAAAATATTTATCACAACCTTTAACCGAAGAATGATTCATGCTCTATAGACAGAGTTTTCCTAGGTCACTCCCTTTAGTAAAAGTGAGCTGTGAGTTTCTTTTATGCTAACAAACCTTCAATCACATGCGGAGAACATTACCTAGAACAGCTAGGAAGACCAGTTTATCCTTTCGTGGATTAAATTCACGTCCATTGAAGCTCAACAGAATCTGAAAGGCCTGTCCTCTCCGCAGGACCAAAGTTCTGGAGCTCAAACCGCTGGTATTGTGGCTGAGCTGGTTTCTGGTCGACTGAAGGTCGACATTTCTAAACCTGAACTCTGCACAAAATCAACTTATGCATAAACATGAAATTGCTTTTAACTAACTATGAAATTGAAACTTCATTGAAAATTAAATTAGATGTTAATTTCGAATCATAATGCATTATAAATGCATTATAAATAATAACGACTGCAAATACATATGAATTACTTTTCATTTCCCAATACCTTTTGCAAAGCTCTATGTAATGTTTTAATCAATAAACAGTAAAACTGTTAATAATGTAATGTAGTAAAAGAAATGTCACTGTAACACTCACTGTCCATGGGATTCTGCTTTTTATTGGAGATTCTCTCACGCCTCCCTTCTAAAGAAATGTCACAGCAGTGGTTGCACGACATTCACTTAATTAATAATAAGTCAACACATTAGACGATTAGGCAATTTAGCATACTGTACATAAGCATCAGCATTTCATCACACATGTGATCTACATCTGTCTGTCCGTCCGTCCGTCCATCCACTGTATTTTTTCAGACTTCAAATACTGCAAAGAAAACAAGTTGCTTAGTGCAATGCAAGAATGTCTCCAGATGTGTGTCCTACCTCTTATCCTATTTTATTGGGCTGTAGGGTTTAACAGTCATTTATGTTACAAATGAAATGACATATTTAACTATGTATACATTCCTTATTTAATTAATCAATAGAGCCATTTAAAAAATCCATGAGAACTACCTGACAAAACCAATACCGAATAAGAATTTCAAGTCATGAAAAATGAAATAAAAATCTTCAAGCCGTGTTAACGACATCCATCACTTAATTCATCCATAAAGGATTTTTTTTTTAATGAATTGGAAATTCCTGAGGAAACCCATACAGAACTAGACTTTTGGGTCAGTAAATGAATCAACATAACTACACAGCTTTATTAAGTATGGTAAAATATGCACTGAATGTGTTGTATGGTTACAGTTATGAGTATGAAATGATGTGTAGCATGCATGAATAAATAACAGTGATGGTTGCCATAGCAACATACCTAAAATCTGAAAGTGACCTATTCGTCAGATATGGTGACCCATACCCGAAATGTGACGTCTGCATTAAACCAATCCAGTGAGTAGTGAGCCCACATACACCAGGAGCAGTGGGCAACTACTGCTGCAGTACTCGGGGAGCAAGTAGGGGTAAAGTGCCTTACTAAAGGGCCCCTCAGTCATTACCCGCCGGCACTGAGAATCGAACTGGTGACCTTCTGGTCACGAGTCCGACTCTCTAACCACTTACATTCTAACATTTTTGCATTAATACTTTATTTTAATAATATTTATTATAATATCCAGTCCTGTAACTTCCTCTGTAAAATCTCTTTGATTTTAATAATCAATTTCTATACTCTCAGTACAGTACTTGTCATGAATCATACAGGATCCTTTGTTTCTCTAGTCTGCGTCATCGTTGCTACCCTCCTGTTTCCTAGTTTGTGTTAATTAGTTTATCCCTTGCACCTGTTCCCTCTTGATTTGCTCCCCTTTAAAACATCCTCGTGTTCTTTGTCCTGTCTGGTTCATTGTATGTAAGTGTATGTCTTACCTCATCCGTGTCCCAGATAGTCCTTGTATTCCTGCCCTCGTCTTGCCTTGTTACCATACCCTGTGTTTAGTAAGTGTTAGTTTAGTGTTTATATTCAAGTGTTTGTTTTCCTAGTTTAGTTAGTCCGTGTTCTTGTTTATTGTTAAAAGTATCCTGTCTTGTTTTGTTTTTCCTTTTTGTCTCTGTTAATAAATCCTTGTTAACCCCTTCATCCCTGAGTCTGCCTGCAATTGGGTTCTCCCCTGTCAAATCCGGGTCAAATCGTGACAGAATGAACCAGCAACAACGAACCCAGCAGGCAGCTACGGCGGAATCTATCGCTGCAACAAGAGGCCACCAAGCCCACGTCCTGTTTGGCCTCAGGCAGCAGGGGAGGTTCGTTACGGACTTTGCCTTGGACTTCCTGGCTTCAGCGCGGTCCTCGGGGTTCAACGAGGCAGAGTTAAAAGTAATTTTTAATAGTTGCCTCGACGAGCCCCTAGGACCCGCTGAGATGCGACAGCTGAAACCCCTGGGATTTGCAGACACTGTCCAGACCTTGCTGGATCGTGAGTGGTCCAGGGAGCTGTCCAGAGCGGATTCTTCCACGGGGCTAGCCACGATTCCAGAGGGTCGTACCCTTCAGATCGGGGTCGTGGGTCTCTCCCCCCAGCCTTCTCCCTCTCCCCCATCCACCAGTCTCCAAAGACGACGTCAACGGAGGGAGTCGTGGGACTCCCCGTCCGACTCCTCTGCCACGGAACTAGCCGTGCCTCCCTCCACCTCTCTTCCGTCGGCCGCACTTCCCGTGGGCCGCTCCCGGAGGAAGAGACCCAAGAGAGGAGTGCAGTCCAGGCCCATTCAGCTTCCGGTGGTCCCGAGTCCGGTGGTCCCGAGTCCGGTGGTCCCGAGTCCGGTGGTCCCGAGTCCGGTGGTGTCAAAACCCAAATATTTTTTGGGGGGGCGCCGTGGGGAGGTGACGGGCCGAGCGGCCAGCCCGGCCGCAGATTCCTCCGGTTCCAGCAACCGCACCAAGCCCGGTCCAGCAACCGGCACCAAGCCCGGTCCAAGCCCGGTCCAGCAACCGGCACCAAGCCCGGTCCAGCAACCGGCACCAAGCCCGGTCCAGCAACCGGCACCAAGCCCGGTCCAGCAACCGGCACCAAGCCCGTCAGAGAGCGCTGTCCAGCCGTCGTCAAGTCCGGCCTTCCAGCCGTCGTCAAGTCCGGCCTTCCAGCCGTCGTCAAGTCCGGCCTTCCAGCCGTCGTCCAGCCTTCCAGCCGTCAAGTCCGGTCCAGTCCCGTCCGGCATCCAGCCGGCGTCAGCCCCAGCCGGCCGTCCAGCCTTGTCCCGCCCGGCATTCCAGCCGGCCGTCCAGCCCTTGTCCCGCCCGGCATTCCAGCCGGCCCAGCCCTTGTCCCGCCCGGCATTCCAGCCGGCCGTCCAGCCCTTGTCCCGCCCGGCATTCCAGCCGGCCGTCCAGCCCTTGTCCCGCCCGGCATTCCAGCCGGCCGTCCAGCCCTTGTCCCCCCGGCATTCCAGCCGGGACAAGAACAGTTTTCCCAGGACTTCCCCTGTCAAGCCTCCTGGGGCTCCGCGCCCTGGCGCCCCCAAGGGCTGGAACTTCCCCACCCAGCCCTACCCCTTCTGGACTGCCCCCAATGTACTCTTGTTTGCCCCCACCCCCCCTCCCTTGTTTATTATTTTTATTGTCCCACCCTAACCCGTTGATTTTTCTTGCCTGTCTGCCCCTTGTCATGTTTGCCATGTCTTGTTTGGTCTTGTCAGTGTCCCAGTCTGTCTTGTTTGTGCCTTTGAGGAGCATCAGGTTGCTGCTCCTTAAGGCGGGGGTTCTGTCATGGTTCCACCTCTCCTTGTCAGGTATTTCTTGGTCTAGAGGTGGAATCATACAGGATCCTTTGTTTCCCTAGTCTGCGTCATCGTTGCTACCCTCCTGTTTCCTAGTTTGTGTTAATTAGTTTATCCCTTGCACCTGTTCCCTCTTGATTTGCTCCCCTTTAAAACATCCTCGTGTTCTTTGTCCTGTCTGGTTCATTGTATGTAAGTGTATGTCTTACCTCATCCGTGTCCCAGATAGTCCTTGTATTCCTGCCCTCGTCTTGCCTTGTTACCATACCCTGTGTTTAGTAAGTGTTAGTTTAGTGTTTATATTCAAGTGTTTGTTTTCCTAGTTTAGTTAGTCCGTGTTCTTGTTTATTGTTAAAAGTATCCTGTCTTGTTTTCCCCCTCGTGGGTTTTGTTTTTCCTTTTTGTCTCTGTTAATAAATCCTTGTTAACCCCTTCATCCCTGAGTCTGCCTGCAATTGGGTTCTCCCCTGTCAAATCCGGGTCAAATCGTGACAGTACTGACATACCTTATAATGTATTACTTCCTGGAATTTTTGGGATGGTCTAGCTAACCGAATATAACTGAAATTTCATAATATGTGACTTAAATATGACAATTATCCTAATTTTAATTGTTAGAGGAGTATCTCAATTATATTACACACCCCGCATTCATGAAAAGGTGTGAATATCCATCAGTGGTGTAACATGTACATAAGTATTAACTGGGTGTGGAGTGGTCAGGGCTTGTCCTGGTTGTCACTCCTCTACTCTGCCCTTTTCCAGAAGTCTTTCATTAGCTCCCATTACAACATCTTGCGTTTACAAATATCAAACTAAACTGACAAAGAAGTTAGCCAGTGATCGTCTTTATAAAACATCAGCTTTCTGTTTGATAAATAGCAGAAAAGTATTTGGTAAATTAAATATGACTTAAAAAATAACTTGTACTGCAGAATTCAAAATAAATCCTAAATTCTGAAGCCTATTTCTCTATATGGGATTTTTGGAAGAACTTCTTACAATTAGGGAGTCCACCAAACTGTATTTAGATAGACAGGTTTTAAATGAAAATAAATCTCATTTAATAATTCACAAATTCATCAGGGTTGATAGTTTCAGGCCCTTCCCTTTAAATAAACAGGTGTTTTAGTCGTTCCATTACACGGCAGCTTTCTGCAGTGACTCATATACAGGCTTAAGAGTATAATAAACGTTTGAATGTTTACTGTTTCTATATTTTCATCTAAAATCTTCTCAACAGTGTCCAAAATTCTTGGAGAAACATCAAATGTGAAAAGGGTGATTACCAAAGAGGAAAACAATGTTTCTGCCCTTAAATAAGCAGATCTTTTTACGGTGTATTTTTTACTGTCACAACATTTGACTTGACAGTAAGGAAACTTCTCTTGATTGAATCCGTTTTTAACGTATAGAATTGTTTTATTTTTGCAATTTAATGTTAAAGTTTCAAGTCACAGATTCGAGTCACTAATGCTTGCCTACGGGACTATCACTGGATCTGCACCTGCATACTTTCACACCCTCCTGCACTTCTACACCCCATCAAGAACCCTGCGTTCAACAAACCAGCGCCGTCTTGTATTGCCTTCCCATAAGGGCAGTAAATCGCTTTCCCGCTCATTCTCATTCACAACTCCTTCCTGGTGGAACATTCTTCCTAACTCAGTCCGGTTAACCACATCTCTCACAACATTCAAAAAACTATGCATCCCTGAGGGGCACCAGTGCTGATTGTGAGAGTCCTGGATGTGAGTTTCCCGGATGTGAGTTTCCCAAGCTTCACTACTTGCTGCCTGTCTGTTAGGAAGTTAGTGATCAATTGACAGATTGGGGTGCGCACAGAGAGGTGGGTCAGTTTGTCTGAGAGAAGGTCAGGCATGAGGGTATTAAAGGCCGAACTGAAGTCCACAAATAAGATCCTTGTGTAATTCCCAGGTCTATCAAGGTGTTGCAGAACATAATGCAGCCACATGTTGATTGCATCATAAACAGACCTGTTTGTTCTGTAGGCAAACTGAAGAGGACCAAGCAAGGGTCCAGTGATGTCCCTTCAGGTAGGCCAGGACCAGTCTCTCAAACAACTTCATAACCACAGACGTGAGAGCGACGTAGTCGTTAAGATTTTGGATTTTTTGGGGACCTGGATGATAGTGGAGCGTTTGAAGCAGTGGGGGACTTCGCACAGCTCCAGAGATCTGTTGGAGATCTGTGTGAAGATGGGGGCCAGTTGGTCAGCGCAGACTTTTAAACAGGCGGGTGAAACACCGTCTGTTTTTTTATTCACCGTCTGTTTAAAATTATTTGTGTGTTATATCTCTTCTCCTATAAAAAGATCCTCTTCTATTCTATCAAAAAAATTAATTTCAGTATAAAGTGTAACTACCTGCACACTTAAACATAAATCAACTATATAGTCTCTTAATTTTGCTCCTAAACTCCTAAAGCTAAAACATTTTTTAGTATAGAAGAACAACTTAATTATTAGTTTTTTTTGGGGGGGGTTTTCTAATAATAAAAAATAAATAAAGTGTGTGTGTGTGATAAATAGATGTGTTGAATTGTAATCGAGTATACTCTTGTAATCTAATTGTAATCTAAAAGCATTCCTGTAGCTCAGCGTTAAAAGCATGGCACTAACAACTGCAAGGTCGTGCGTTCGATCCCAGGGGATTGCACATACTTAGAAACAAAATGTATAGGATAATGCAATGTAAGTCGTTTTGGATAAAACCATCTGCCAAATGCGTAAAAGTAGTATACAACGGAGTCCCACATAGACTGCATTGTTAAGAAGGCCCAGCAGAGGTTATACTTTCTCCGTCAATTAAGGAAGTTTAACCTACCACAGAAGCTACTCACCCAGTTCTACTCAGCGGTCATCGAATCTGTACTGTGCACTTAACTAACTGTTTGGTATGGCTCGGCCACCAAATTAGACCTACGAAGACTACAACGGTTAGTTTGTAGTGCTGAGAAGATTATTGGTGCTCCTTTGCCCACACTTTAGGACCTGTACGATTCATTCCAGAGTGAAAAACACGGCAAGAAAAATCATCATTGACTCCACAAACCCCGCATACAAACTTTTTGAAATGTTGCCCTCTGGCCGGCGCTTCAACCAGGAGTTCCTGACACAGAAGCAGCTTCTTCCCCGAGGCAATCTCCCTCCTAAACAGATAACTGCTCCTTAAGAGCAATATTCCACTTTCACTACTCCTTTAGTGTGCACTATAGTGCCTTTTTATATGTGCATTTTATTTCTACATGTATATAAAACTACCTATACTTACAACATTATCCATTTGCACAAGTGTACATAAAATCTGTTAATATGTATATTCTACTATATACTACCCTCTACGGTGTCTCTTATATGTAATTACCCCCCATTTTCTATACAATAGTCTTTCATTTTATATATGCATATTTTAGAATCTTTTAGAATGTAAATCATATTATATTCGTATTGCCATTGTGTTGAATGTCTGTACTAGAAGCTTGCAACACCAAAGAAAATTCCAGGTGTGTGCAAGCACATTTGGCAAAAAGCTCTTTTGATTCTGATTCTGATTCTCGGAAAGGATGTGTTAATTATTAACATATTGGTTTGTTATGCTACTTCGTGTGTTGTCCGAGAAATAACAAAGATTGTTTTGTTTTTAACACAACCGTTATATTTTCCTCATAAATTCTAATAGATTTGATATCCCGTTACACCCACCATGTTACAAAGAAAAGTTATTTCAAAGTAATTAGAGGAAGAATCACTAAATTCTAAATTGCCAATGTTGTAACATGACTTCCACTCAACACTTAGGACACAACATCAATGACTCATATGTCCAATCTTTTTTGTTTGTTTTTATTCAATTAGAAAACACATTATCAAATCCACACCATTGGTAATATAGGCATACATTTGAATTATTTATACAATTGTCCCTTAATTTAACAAAAAATCCTCACTGATGCTGTGATGAGAATGTGGCGTAAAATATGGACAATGTTAAAAGTATTATTATTACAGTCAAATCAACTAAATACAGTATATCATTGTTTAGGACACATGTGAAGGATTGTAAGAGTGATTGTTAGATTAAAATGACATAATATGACAATATGACATCCAAACCACAAATGACAGATCCCCGCATTTATATAGTTCAGCATATGTCTCTGATAAATCTGATGAAATACTAACATGTCTGGCACATATTTCACCCCAAAAACCAAAATGCTATTATAATATATGACTTTATTACTATTTAAATAATAAATCGTTCAGTGTTAACCGAAGACCTGCTTTCTGTGAGATGAACTTTATAACTGGTTTCATAACGCACATGAAGATTGATCAAAATTATAATAGGGAGCATGTGCAAGTGTTAAAATAGTGTTGTGTGATGACAGCTAGTCGGCTGTACTCTATACAATCTACAGTCAAAATTACTTCAGTGCATACTCTCATGGGTGTGAAATTTCAGTCCTCAAATCTCACCTTCTTGCAGGGTTTAGCTCCGCACTAAACAAACACAATTCTTGTTTTGGCCTAAATTATGTAGAACAATAACCCTCCAGGAGTCTAGTTTTACTTACGATAACCGGTCGGGGTTATACAACTCTGAAAGCAGCCAGGGCTACATACCTACAC
Source organism: Triplophysa siluroides (assembly GCA_006030095.1). NCBI lineage: Eukaryota > Metazoa > Chordata > Actinopteri > Cypriniformes > Nemacheilidae > Triplophysa > Triplophysa siluroides. Next base: position 2,972,634 of record VCII01000203.1, on the reverse strand, counting down.
TCTTCATTTGTGTCATCATGAAAGTCACGGTAATTAAACCATTAAATTAGACCAGCGGAAAAAACTTTCTGAGGTCTCCTGTGGGTTCAGTTGGTTTTGGGCTTGTTATAAATGAGAAAGTCTGAAATATCATGCCATGTGTTGCTGTCGTGATAAAGGTAATTCATGGACGACTGAAGGGAGGGTTGAAGTGTATGAGGGTGATACTCAAACAGCCAGAGCACTATTCCCCACACCAGTGTGGCAAACAGTGGGAAGGGATCTCTCTTTGGTTGGGGGATGTAGCCCTTTTCCACAGCCAATCGAGACAAAGCAAAGAGGATTCTGGAGAGCAGGTACATGTTTATCTGGGGAATTTTAAAATGACACTGAGATTAATACTTATCAAAGCAAAATATCAAACACTTTTTAAAGCCATAAAGCACAAGTGATCTTATTCTAGAAAATTAATGTATTGTAACAAATACTCTCGGAGCCCAGTGTAAGCCCACTGCATGGAGAACACAAATAAATCTCAAGGTGAGATCTTCTTTTTTCTTGTTTTACTTATCAAATATCATGCAAAAAATACTTAATAAACTCAGCAATGCTCACCTGGCTGTTTATGTTGTTATTTTCTCCAAACACAAGCCAGCCACCGACACACGCAGCGAGGAAGGCGTGAGACTGGAGCTGCTTCCCCTGTATGTGCTGCTGAATCCCCTGAAGACCTTTATACGTGAAAACAAAGCAGGCCAAGTTCCTGGAGTGGGTGTAAGTGGCCTGAGCTATGGCTCTAAACTTCTCCCTCAGACTGTTGTGTAAGTCAGATGCAAATACAAAAGAACTATTAAAATATGAACATTCTTGCACAAACTACATTTTATTAGCATAGAATATTATCTGGTTAAGTTTTCAGTATGTTTCCGCAGTCATAATAGAATTTTGATTTGTCCAAGGTCCTCGATCTTGAAATCTTTACTGTAATGCACAGGCAACAGTCGTTTTTAATGTAAAGTTGTTATAGTAGTATTATATCTGCTAAAGATTGCAAAGATTAAATAAAATAAAACCCAGGCAATATTAAAAAGCAACAGTAAAAACTGCATTCGTTTGAAAGTGCAATGTGGTTTTATGATTAGAGATGTCAAAGTTCACTTTACCTTCCGCTTCTGAACAGAAACGTCATGACAAGGGCATGAGGAGCACGAATTTTAGCACCATATCTACAAACCAAAAAATTAAAAAAGGCTTTTAGACTCTCCTTTTGTTTAATAAGTAAAATATTTTGTTTATTAAGTAAAATATTTTGTTTAATACAGTAAAATAATGACATGTCTCTTATACTCTTTAACCCATATAACTATTTTATTAGGAATGCCTTTAATAATTGAATTTTGAGTCCAATAAATGTGTCACCTTTACATGAGCAAAAAAAAGATATAGAAACGACAGATATTCTTTTATATGTCACTTAATATAATCAACTGTAAGATATGCGCATATGTAATACACAATGAGAACTTTCTATTAAGTGTCTCTCACAAAATTAGTAGTCAAACAATGAACTCACACAGCTCCATTCCTGAAGCCTTTAACAACAGCCAGTGCAGTTTTATATTTGTGTTGTTGGAGGAGATTGTTGACTGTGTATAATACAGTTTTCAAGAGATCTGAAGCTGCCATGATAAGTCCGGACGCTTAACACCGTAACACAAGTGCAGCTGTTCTCGTCTTCGATAGGAAAATGTATCTTTGATAATAGTTCCGCCAAAATGGCTACGCAAATGTGTCTTATTCCTACGGAATACATTTTATATAACCATGTGTGGTTATACAAAATGTTAAAAAAATTATAATAACTGCTCCTAAATTATTTAATGATTTACATTATTTAAATGTATGTACAATTGTATCTGTGATCTGGTGTAAAGTGAACAAAAATGATGATACAAAAAATACATTTCTCCTACTGGCAACTTTACCTTTTATTATCGTTATTTCGATTTCTGGGCCGCATTAAAAAAAAGACAATACCGACCAGTGTGGTTAGATGTCACATTGTTGTGCATGATTAATAGTTTTCAATTTGTTGATGTCCAGCTGATGGCAGTATAATACCGAATAAGGCTCACGACGAGGCCCTTACATTGACACAAAAATGTATGTCACTCAAAACAAACTGAACAACTCTCTTTGTAGGCATATCTGTTAAACTTATATTATAAATAGTTCTTTCGAAACACTAAGGTGAAACTGGGGCTATTCGTCACGTTTTAGCCCAACTGTCTATAAATTATATTTTTTACATGTATCTATATTTTCCATTTCCAAATGTTCAATCGTGCGCGATATACAGGTTAAAAACCTGCGTCCACAACTTGAAAGAATCAAATGCGCGTGCTCGCCACAATGACTCTAGTGTTCATGCGCGTAACGTCACTCAGTGAGATGGGAGTCCTGTGAGGATGGACCAACGGAGAATCCTGCGGCTCCTGGTCGTTATATTTGGATTAAACAGAGTGTGTGAATGTGAGTGTTCATTCTTTCTTTATTTCAGTAGCGTTTTATGCACCAGACTGAGTCTGAAAGCGTGTTTCAGTCGCTGAGGGTTGTGAGTTAAACACGACAACAACATGGCGCGCGCCTTTAACGACCGTCTCCATAAACTCTTCTACTGTTCACTTCATATCTCATTTCCCCCTACCCTATGTGATTGATGAATCTGTATCGGTCTGTCAGTTGCATTTCACCTATGTGTTTAATTTAAACAACAAACCAGCATGACTGTGGTTTTTATGTCTGAAGATTGTTTGGGTTATGAGCTAGCATGCTAACAGGCTAGTTTAGTAACTTACGTGGCTGTAACAGTTAAATAGGAACAACAATTTCTTTGAACGTCCAAAACGTTTGTGTTTTTCGTCTTTGTTAGCTTCATTTTACATTGACGGGTAACCTGAAATCGTATTAAAGTAACTGGTATATCATCTAGGATTGATTTTAGTGTGGTTGCTGAACCAGATGAGTTTGTACAGTCCACATACTAACGTTAACTCATTCACAAAGGAGTTTAATGTCTTTTTCCCCTCACTTGTTTTTTACGCACATGTGTTTTTGTAAATGTTATTTTATTGTTGTAGTTGAAATATTTATGTTTATTTGTCCATTTGTTTGATCTTTTAGCATTGCGGAAGTGATCTGCATCCACATTGATCCTTTACTCTTAAGGTCTCTTTTCTGTGGTCTGCTGCACATTTTCTGTAGGCCTACACGTAGTTTGTGTTTGAGGTTTAGTTGTTGATTTTTTTGGTCTCTTTGTTGTTAGGAAGTGTAAGAACAGTTGGTCACCAAACCTGCATGTAGCACAGATGGAAATGATAGTGTATCAAGCAAACGGTTGTTCTAACTCAGTATGAAATTGATGTTTTTGAAATAGGATTTTAATACCAGAATATCATTTGTGTATCATTTAAATTGTATTGATGCTTAGGTCTGCCCTTTACATGTGAATTATAATACTGTTTCCTGTAACAATGACCTCTTAGCACTGGTTATGGTTTGTTTGGATCACTAATGCTATGATCTCATTCAGGGGTTTTAGGCTCTGCAAAAATGGCTGTTCTTTGTCAGAGAGCGTGGACGAGACCGAGCAGTGACCCCATCTCTCTTTATTTATTTGTCTCTTTCTTGCAGCGTCATGTTAAACACAGTGTGTTTCTTTGTTTGGTTTCATGTGGAATAACTCATAGCTAGGGGCTTTCTTTACAGTTGTCAAAGCTCTTAGTAAAAACCTCTTCATTTTAAAGGATAATTGGTTTGGGCACACACAATTTTGTATCTTTTGGCATCTTGGATTTAGGGTGTTTTTCCTTTATTTTTAGCTTTTAGACAATTTGAAAGAGTATTGAATCCAAGGTTTAATAAAGTTAATTTATCAGTCTTTTCTTATCATATGTATTTGTCGAGCAAAAATAGATAAAAAGTAGAAGCAATAAACTTCTGTTCCACAAATGTCAGTGCCATTAAAATGCATTCATAGCAGTTAAAACATCCATTGTCCTGGCTTAGCAGATATTGTTATCTAGATATTGATACCACTTTTTCCTTTGCCGATCAGATTCCGATACCTGAATTCTGAGTACCGGCCGATCCTGATCCGATACTAGCACACTTTTATTGATCAACGTAGAATATATTATAAAAATATTGCATATATTTTTTATCTTTTATTGCCAGAAGGGGATAGTTTTAAGCATTTTTACATTACAGTACATTTCAAAATATCTGTACTTTATCAGTGTTTTTACTTTGGACAAAAAATACTTCCCTACATTATAAAGCACATCATACTTTTAACTCCACTACATTTCATAAATAAATGTTGTTTTTAACCTTTTAAACCCATCGTCGCCAAGTTTCCGGCTCGTTGTCTCTCCTAGACATTGAAGTCAGGAAGCACAACAAATCACATCCGCGTAGTGAAATACTTTTGAGTGGTATTGGTGTGTGGTATCGGCAATTTATGTACGAATACGAGTATTTTAACAAAGTATACTGGTATCGGTGCATCCCTAAAACAGTGATAGGTTTTGAGAAACGCTATATTGCACTCATTGGCAATTCAGCTGCGGTATGGAGAATTTAACGCGCTGTTTCTCCCTGCCGCTCACTGCACAGAGTAGATGCAGAAAATGACCATCCTGAAATGTATTTAGTTATATTGAAGTTTGGTACAACAGGGCTGAATGGTTTTCTCTTTCTCTTCTGCCCGTGTATGCTCCGCTTTATCTCTGAATCAGGTGTTTGCTTTCTAACTGGACCGGGTGCTGCACCTCTCTCGCGGTTGACTTCCATCTTTTTGTTTCCGATGACATCACGTTATTATATTTACTTATAACATTTAAAATAGATTTTTTTGTATTTGTGAATCAATTTTAATCGCTTGAAGACTGAATCGCGATCCATATGTGAATCGATTTTTTTTTCTCCCACCCCTAATATTTATACTTAATTTGACAAAAAATCTGTCAAAATAATTAGCTGCATCTGGGTTACTGTGTGTTATTAGTTTTGAGAGGTTGTTATCTGGGAATAACGAACCTGCAAATTTCTCGACTGGCCAATCAAAATCAAGCGTTCCAACGAACTCGGTAATAGGGCTGCAACGATTAGTCGACATTATCGACAACGTCGACAATAAAAAATTGTCGACAAATAATTGTGTTGTCGAGTAGTCGTTTGATTTCACATGATTTGATTTGAGGGCCCGCAGTTACGTGGTTTGACCTGTGGGGCGCTGTAGCGCGACTACCCTTCAAGAGGCAACGCATTTACGCAATAGAAGAATATGCCGCTTGCCAATGCTAGCTGACCTAGCAGAGCGCTCTGTTACGATTGCCATCGAGAGATTTTTGCATCTTACGTCTATTTCGCCTAGCATATAAACACATTAACCCACCATCCGTCGGTTTATTGAAACGCAAGTGGGTAATGTGACAGGGGTGCATCCTTACTGTGAATTTAAAATGCATCCAGAGTCACAGAGCGAACGTTTTGCAGTGAGGGAGGAGGAAATATACCGCAAACACTTTCTTGACCCCCAAAAACATGTTCTATTTAAATGTTCTATTTATTCATTTAAAATGCTCCATGTGTACCTGCATAAACGTCCCGGCTGAATAAACAATAAAACCCTGTCCAAAATTACCATAGAAAATGTTGTGGATTATGGTAAATGAACTGGTTTTAATGGAAACTATAATGGTCTAATGGTACGTGATGAATTCTAATAGTGGGAGTAAGGCCCAAAAAAACACTACAAAAAATGAGTTTTGTTACGGTTTTAATGATTCAAGTTTATGGTTTGTAAATTATAATATTTCAATGGAAACCATTAGAATTTCTTTTCATGGGTTCTATTGGGTTTCTATAGTTTATTCCAGCTGGGGTATAAAAGCCTATATTTATCTTAAATAAATTATGTAATTGATCAGTCTTTAGAATAATTAGTTATTATTAAATATGATTATTTTTAAAATCTTTAGTAAATGCAGTTGTATTGGCTATAAATAATTTGTATAATTTTAACGTTTAATGGTATGTTGATGTACTGACTTGGTTCCCTGTATATGTTTTTACATCATTAGTTGAGATTTTGCTTAATAATCTTTTTTAGCAGACACTTCTGTCGAAAGCGACTGACAGTGCATTCAAGCTATACATTTTTAATCAGTATGTACTCCAAGAACCTACTTTATATATTCAAATAAATTGATATTGAATCAAACAGAATTTAGGAAAAAAAATAAAGTTTAGAAATCAAACAGCTGAAATAATGTCTTTGTTTTATTTATTAGTTAAATTAGGTCAAACTCAACATTTTAATGAATTGCAAAAACTGAATAATCGACCAAAACCTCCCGATTAATCTGAGAAAATAATCAATGATTAGTCGAATAATCGTTCTAATAATCGTTAGATTAGTCGATTATCAAAATAATCGTTTGTTGCAGCCCTACTCGGTAACGATCAGTTTTTGAATATTCACTTGCAGCACTCGCGTCTGTCCAGCATAGGAGCGCCTGTCACTAGAGCACCTCTTGAGGATGGGAAATGTACCTTCCCTGAGACCTGCACAGGTCTCTCTCTCGCCAGGCATATTTTTTTGTATGTCTGGCACTTCCGTTGGAAACACTTTAAAAACGAGTAAATGCCAGTGGCGATCTCCGCAAAAATATCACTCACAAATTAATATTGAAATGCAAATAAAAAATGTGACTGTTTTAGGCACAGGCTGGAGCCCTGCAGCTAATGATAATGTTATCATATTGGCAGTCAGCATTACAAGTTATGTTTTGTAAAAAAATGAGAGAACTCCATTTTTGCAATTTTATTAAAAAATCATGAATGCATGTTGGAGTTAGTATCCAGTTTTATTTTTGAAAACAAACCAACTGCAGTTTGATTAATATTAATTGGAATGCAAAGTAAAAAGAGCATTATTTCTGGAATTAAACTCTTCAAGTGTTCTCATCACCACATTAACTTTAGTTTTGGGAGTGTTTTAACACTCTGCCCATGTAATTGTGCAAGTATAAACACGCCAATGTCAGTTTGAGGTTCTGAATGTAGCCATGAAATCCTGTTTTGGGATCTTACAATTGAACTGGTCCAGGCTGAATGAACTTCTGTTTTGAGATATGGCAGGTAAACTTATTGAAGTCCATACCTGCATGCAGGGTGATAACACATGCTGTCATACAGTATGAAATCATCGGTTACGTCATTGCATCTGTAATCCTGTAGTTCCACCCAGTTCACACCCCACGGGGTTCCCACAGTACACAGGCTCATTTAACGTTTCATTTGTCAATGACCTTAAATAACAGGAAATCCTGATAACTAATTCACAATTTGTTACATAAAACACTGTGTGTGGTGTATTTACTTTTATATGACATTTAGATCAAGCAGCAAACCTTTGTACTACATGTTTACATGTTGCAGAGAGCCATCATGTGAATCTGTCACTAGCATCATTTGTTTAATGATTCAGTGTTTTGGTTGGAAACGATTCCCGTTGGCATGCGCTGGAACTGTGTTCACCAGTCACGCCACAAGCTCAACATGCTGTAGCTTGCATGCGGCGCTGTGAAAGCAGAGCTGTGCAGAGAACATTTTGACCATAAAAAATCAGTTTTGTATGTTATTATGTCCAAGCAAATAATTGAATTAGACACTATTGACTATTTCATAACACGATTGCTGGGATGATTTTTTATGTTTGGTATTTTACAGTTTTGTAACATATTTTTTTGTGTTTAAAAGTCAACTTATAATATTATATTCTGCACATCTCTAGAGAGATCCACAGCTAAAAAGATTTAACCACACAGCCAATGACAATCCAGCACAAATGAGATCAGACTGGCTGTTCTGCAGGTGAGAGAAATGTGTTTGATCTGACGTCCATTTAAATGTCTTTTGGTAGCAGGTTTATTGAATCAGCTCTGTCTGACTTCTCAAACCATGGAGGCATTTAACACCTTATTGGATTACGTTCAAAACATTGCTATTTTTCTTTAAATATCCCAAAAATTGTAATGTAAAAGCAAACTTAGCCACCTTTTTGTGTGAAAATTAGGGCTGGCAAACAATTTATCACGATTAATTGCATCCAGATTAAAAGTTTGCGTTAAATTAATATAGCCTATGTTTGTGTTTACTTTTTTTATTTATAAACACATACACATACATTAGAGGTGGGCGAAATGGCAAAAAAATCTATTTCACAGAATGAAACAATCTCCCATTATAATTCTATATTTTACACCTAATTTTTCTTAGATTGATTTAACTAATCTATTTAGTTCAGATCATTTAAATGCTCACCATGGTTAAAATGTAGGCAAGATATGAAAATGTACTAAAGATATCAAATTAAGTTCTGATCATCAGATGTATTATTTATTTATCTTCTGGCTATATCATATGTATACAGTAGGAAGATAGACAACATGTATAACAATGAAGTATGAATATGCACAAACAATTAGAGTACAGTATATGACTGGTGTTATAAACTGGTGTTCAAGGGGTCTGTACTGTAGGTCTTTATCGCTCTTCACTCTCTATTAGATGAGCGATTTTAGTGTGTTGCGACTCTCTGTCTTTGTTTGTTTATTCTCGGGCTTGTTTTTGCACTGTGAGTCTGGTGACTTCTCACGCGTCTCCCATAATTGGAGGTAGAAGCGTGTAACATCAAAGTGCTCACGCGACGAGCATCATCGCGCATTTCAACGCAAGTTTCACCATGGCTCGCCTGAAGTTTTTATTAAAACTATGAACAGCTTTACAAAACAACCTGATTTCTGAAATACGTGTTGAGAATGAGCTTTTTTATATGCTGGCGCAGAACCCTGCACGAGCACTGCGGGTGAGAAAAGTGCCGGACTGAAAGAATGTTTGATACGTTCATTTGTTATGGGTAGTTTAATCTTGATTAATCTTTTGACAGCCCTAGACAAAAATATGAGGAATTTTTTTTGGGAAAAAACTGTACTGACATCCGTCACCCCCTGCTGTTCAAAAGGGGAACAACAGTCTCCTCATCCATTCACTTTTACATTTTATAGATTTGCCACATGAATGTGCATCCAATCTACATTTTGTTAAGTGTTTTTCCTTCTTGCGATCAAACACATGACCTGTTTGTTGCACACGCTGCTCTACCAATTGAGCAGCAATTGTTTTCTCAAAAAGTAAAGTTTTTATGTCTGTTTCTCTTTGCAGCATTGTTTTGTAACTGCACCACACCGAGCTGTGAGAAGGATGGTTATAAGTGCAAGACAAATGGGGCGTGTGTGGCATCAACCTCTGTAATCGGGGGACAGGAGCAGAATGTGCGTCTCTGCATCCAGAAGGAGAAGCTGGTTCCTCCCGGCCAGCCGTTCTATTGTCTCAGCGCTGAGGGACTGATGAACACACACTGTTGCTATACAGATTACTGCAACAGCATCGATCTCAAACTGCCGACCGGTGAGCACAATTACATCATTACATAACCCGACAGTACAACACATCCATTATCGGCCAAACGGTAATGTTTACAGTTTCTACAAGATTGAAAGAAAATTCGAGGGACTAACATATCACGTTCCTCTGTCAGTGACAAAGCAATTGGGTGCCGGTCAGGAATGGGGTCCGGTTGAGCTTACAGCGGTGGTGGCCGGTCCGGTCTTTGTGGTGTGCGTGCTGGTTCTGCTGGGTCTCTTTCTGTTCCATCACCACCAGCGGGCCTACGGTCACCGCCAGAGACTGGAGGTGGAGGACCCCAGCACTGAACACATGTTTCTGGCCAAAGACAAGACCTTACAAGACCTCATCTATGATCTCTCCACCTCAGGGTCTGGCTCGGGTTAGTATCACCTTTTTCTTGTTTCTGCCTTGTGTCATAAACTCTTTTCAGTGAGTTATAACCTCTTTTATGTCTTCGTGCAGGTCTGCCACTGTTTGTCCAGAGAACCGTGGCTCGTACCATAGTACTGCAGGAGATCATTGGTAAGGGACGTTTCGGAGAGGTCTGGAGGGGAAGGTGGAGAGGAGGCGACGTTGCTGTGAAGATCTTCTCCTCTCGGGAGGAACGCTCTTGGTTTCGTGAAGCAGAAATCTACCAGACCATTATGCTCCGTCACGAGAACATTCTGGGGTTCATCGCTGCTGATAACAAAGGTAAACAACACACTTAAGGACCTATGCCATAGCCTCTACGCCAAAGGCTGCGCGGCAATTTTCGTTCAGGCAATGGCCACTAGGCGGCGTCAGTGTCCACAGGCGTGTTGCATGTATAACCAAGACAAGAGGTGAAGAAGAAGCGGTTCGTTATGTACGCTCTCTGAGAAGCATTTAGCAGTGATAGCGGCGAGTAAACTTTTGCAGCTTGAGTTGTTAAATACAGAAATCAAATTAATTCAGAAATGCGTATTAGTAAACCCGTCGCTACCTCTGAATTGTTTTACCTGAAGGGAGGGGGTTCAAGCAGACCAATCACAGCGCTTGTGTTCCGCGTCGCATTGACGCGCTGTTACATTTTTGTAGAGGTGCGCGTCAGGCTACGGTGCAGGGAACGCGTCTCTGCTGCGTATGCATGACTATACACTGCACTTTAAGCTCATGTTTAGAGTTTACACATTCTTTTTATTGAAAAACATGTGTCTATGTGTCTTACAGATAATGGCACATGGACTCAGCTGTGGTTGGTATCGGACTATCATGAGAACGGCTCTCTTTTTGACTATCTGAACCGATACTCGGTCACCATTGAGGGCATGATCAAACTGGCTCTGTCGGCTGCCAGCGGACTGGCACATCTGCACATGGAGATCCTGGGCACTCAGGGTGAGTGTGTATGCGCTTTTATTACATATTAGACATAGCAGTAGGACAGTGCTGTTTCTTCTAAAATTAAAAGCGAGGCTTCTTATAAGGTAGCATTATTTTGCCGGCTAAGTGATGTTTGTCTACAGGTAAGCCCGGCATCGCTCACCGGGATCTCAAGTCCAAGAACATTCTGGTGAAGAAAAACGGCACGTGTGCTATTGCCGATCTCGGCCTGGCAGTTCGGCACGAATCCATCACAGACACCATCGATATCGCACCCAACCAGCGCGTCGGCACCAAGAGGTACAGCCACTTTATTCACACAGACAGAAAACATGCATAAACCTCCACGCATGACCGAGTGTCATTTATTTCACTACGTTTATTTACACTCAAAATCATTTGTTGTGTTGTTTGTGTGCATCAGGTATATGGCACCTGAGGTTCTAGAGGAGACCATTAACATGCGTCACTTTGACTCATTTAAATGCGCTGATATCTACGCTCTGGGTCTGGTGTACTGGGAGATCGCTCGCCGTTGCAATGCCGGAGGTACTCGGGTCAAACAACACACAGCAGAATGATTTAAAATATTACGTATAATTAGTTTGTTCTGAAAATAACCAATTCTGTGGTGTGTGTCAGGTATTCATGAAGAATACCAGCTGCCCTACTATGATCTGGTGCCCTCTGACCCCTCCATAGAAGAAATGAGGAAAGTGGTGTGTGACCAGAGGTTAAGACCCAACATCCCGAATTGGTGGCAGAGTTATGAGGTGAGAGCCATTAACCCTCTGCTCCTTTAGCACTTCATATATTTCATGATATGGCTCCATTGAATATAAATGGTCTTTATTGGACTGGGGTTAAAGTTTTAAATCTGAAAGTGAGAGTGTACAAATATACAATATTTATATAAAACTATATCAATATTTAGATGGGGCAACAGCATAGAAAATTTGTGTTGGCCATCTTAAACTCATGTTGTGGTTACTGAGAAACTTGCAGTAACTAAATATTTTTGGATTTTTTTTTCTTAACAAAGACCGACATCTGGAGTAAAGTTAAAAAAATGATAAAATGCCACTGATGAATAGTAAATAAGTACTCCATTACTTTGTAAAGGGAGGAAAAAAAGGTAAATTTTCACCTGAAATTTGGAGCCATATTAGAGGGGGTAAAAAATGACATGAGAAATATCCAAGCATCATAATTTTACATTTACACAGAGATCGGTTTATCTGTTAGTATATCTGTTAATTTTAGCAATCCTTGATGCAATTTATGCCAATGATGACAACTCTTCTTTAATAGAGGAATGTCTGAAAAACATATCATGTTGAAACTAGAAATGTAGGAGAAAAATTGGAGCCGGGGACCTCTGGTTGAGTTGACACGGAATGACCCTTGTGGTTTTAACACACACATGCTCTAAATTCTGTCTCTCATTCTCCTGCAGGCGTTACGCGTGATGGGAAAGATCATGCGGGAGTGTTGGTATGCCAACGGTGCCGCCCGACTCACAGCTCTCCGCATCAAGAAAACCCTGTCGCAGCTCAGTGTGGACGAAGACATCAAAATATGAAACAAAGTGTGAGAGACTGGTGTTCTTAGGAAAAAAGAATGTGTACAGAAAAGCTACCACTCAAAACTATCCTGCCAGTTTTAAAGCAAAGTTTTCCGTCCGCTAGATTGTGACGGGGCCTACCTCACCCCCAATGCCAAAACTACTGAATCCCACGGTACCCAAAAACGTCCTTTCTACCTGCTTTAAACGACTGTCGCCATCTGCTCTTCATATATCAATCTTTATCTTCGCGACTTTAGACTACTCAAAATATACTGCTGGCCCCGGGTAACACCTGTAATCTCTCTTTATAACGAAATGGTTCTTGGTGGGTTTTGTTTTCCAATCATTTGCCCCAAATACTCACATTTGACCCTTTTAACTTGGTTGCTGTGAGCGTTTGATGTGGGCTTGTTGCTGTCAGTCTTTGATCTGTCAAAGGTCTACCTCGGGTTAAGATGCTATATAGCTGTGTAACATTTATGAACACATACACACTCCAGGAGATAAGGGGTTTGTTAAACCGGTAAAAGGTCTGAATTGGTGCAAGATGAGCTGATAATAATGGACTGGTAGAGATACTGGAAGATTGTTAATTTATTTCCTTTTTTTTATAACCACGTTAGCAAAACAACCTTGTTTGCACTTTATTATGGAGGTTTTGCGAGTATGAAGTGGATTATAGCCATCTTAATTTTGGATTCGCTCCCTGGCACACTGTTCTACTATCGGTACGGAGAGATCTATTTATTTTAGATTTTAGAGCCATCATATCGTCCTTATTTTTTTATTGCCATTCAAATTCTCCTCCACTCCACAGTAAAGCTACTGTATATAGTCTATTTTTAAACGTATGGAAATGTAAATAGCTTACCCTTTTTTAATTTCTGAATTCTGTGACTAAGCTCAATTAAAGCGTTGGGTTCTTTCGGAAATGTTTCTTATATTCTGGACGTTCTGCAGTCAGGTATTGTGATAGGAATGCGGAAAAATTGATGTGTGAAAATGTACGGGTCGCGGGTTTGAAAACTATACGTTTTGTTTTGTGTCATGTACAGTACAGCAAAACTTCTTTTGTTTGACCCAGTCTGTTTTTTAAGCTAATCGTGTGGAGAGTGTGGCTTCTCATGGTAGCATTAAATGGATAGTTCTCCCAAAAATGTAACTTCTGTCATCATTTCTTCACCCTCTTGTCATTCAAACCAGTATGACTTTCTTGCTTCCGCTGAACACAAAAGAAGATATTTTGAAGAACGTTGTTTACCGGCACCCATTCACTTGCATTGGTTTTGTCTCGATACAATAGAAGTGAATGGATGCCAACGCTGTTCGGTTAAAAACTTTCTCATACAGGTTAGAAATGACAAGAGAGTGAGTAAATGATGCTAGAATTGTTTTTTGTGGGTGAGCTATCCCTTTAAATTTCACTAAATATGACTTAACACTGGTTACACATATTTTATTTGAGGTTTAGGAATTGTTTGTGCGGCTTAGACTAAAGTGCTTAAACTCTTGAACTCTTAAATTATTTTTATCAGTGGAAACGACGACAAAAAAGCAAGGCCATTAAACCATAGGATAAATGATGAACGGACTGAAAATGAAGTAGCTGGAAATCTCATCCTCTGCTGCAGCTCTCAAATTAAACTGCATTTTGAAGTGCATTACGATCAGTTTAGATGCACCATAATCATTGATGTTTAGCATCAGACTTTTAAAGCTTTGAATCATGAATGAGATCTATGAATGATTTATGTGTGAGCGAAAGATTTGTAGTCAGCAGTTGTGACTTGGATTTCAGTCTGTTCCTGGTGTAAAGCTGTCCTACTTATTTATATAGACCGAGCAGGATGTGTATGGACTGCTTTTATTATTGCTTTTTTAACATTGACATCCCCACTGTTTCATCAATTCTGTTGTATGAATATATTATTAAATTTTTTGTGATGATCTGTTTCTTGAGAAGCATGTCATGATTCAAGAGGAAATGTTTTGTTCTTTACACACTGGCAAGAATGACTTGAAAGGTTTGGTGTAAACTGGGCTCGTCTTTACACCTGATACACTGTTTTTAAGACAGCTGACCCTGACAAGTACTCTCCCCTAATACTACTGCCCTACTGTACTCCACTCCTGTACGGGATATGCAAGATGTAAATATAATATTAAGTGTATGATTTTTTGAAACAATCATGTTTTCTTTTTATTCTTTAGACTGTTTTGTAGTTGTAGCAAGCTGCATTTATTAGCTGTTTTGTGACGCTCCGTTGTGTGGTTCGTCCATTTTTGTAATGTGAATTAATTCAGGTTTATTTGTATAGCGCTTTTAACAGTAGAAATGCTCTTAAAGCAGCTGTACAGGGTTTTTGTGTGTATTTTTTTTTTTTTTCATTTTTGTAATAAGTGGATCTCCCGGCCTCTCCAGAATGTTCCAGGACTGATGTTTAGAGTGTTTGTCTGATGTTGGGAGTGTTGACAATCTCAATAGTAAGTGCTAAGTAACTTGCTTCATCAGTTTGCTACAATTCAAAGCCACCGTAAGAAAATTTATTTATTCCAGAGAAAACCAAAAATAATTGGATATGTTAAGAAGGATGTGTTGATGGCTGTAATGTTTCTCTAGATATTTATTTTCATTTGTTGTTTTTTGATATTTGGATTTAAAAAAAACAAAACAAAATTTGTGATGTAACACTGGATTGATTTTGTGTCAGTACACTACTGAGATCACGCTAGCACGCTGCTCATTGTGAAATGCCTGTCAATATAGTTTGGAAAATCTCATTGAATTTTTGCTTTGAGTTGTTTAATTCAAAGTGTGTACATGTACAGGATAATGGACAGTCATTAACTCAATATAAACCCAATCGGGACATGCAAGACCCCACCTCCGTACATTTGGGTCCTGATCACCCTGTCCGAGTTTATATTGTGACAACATGTCCATTTAATTAACGCCTTGTATTATTATAAGGAAACGTTTCCTTTAGCCTCTGTGACCTTTGACCGCACAACCTACCTATAATCTGAGTGTATTTCCCAAATCTGAACAGGGATTTTTCAGGAATTTCCAATCATGTACATGGGTAATAAATGGTAATAAATACAGATTTTCCTACATTCAAGTTGTGTTGTGTGCAAATTTTTTGCAGCATTTTAGAATGTGTTAATAAGTATGATTTATGAGCTCAAGCTAGGGGTGAATCTGATTGCGGTTGTCAATTGATGGGGTCTATGTAGTGAGGAACTCATTTACAGCATACGTTACTTGTAGGAAGCAAAAGACAAGCAAAACTTTGTTATAAAATAAAAATGTCTCTCATCAGTGAATAAGAAACAACAAACAGGCTTAAAAAGGTGCTTTGAACGTTCTTCACATTGATATCATTTTTGGGTTATTTTTTATAATCAAATTTTTATGGAACTGTTCAGTCAAAAATGTATTTTCTATGACATTGTGAAAAGCCTTTTTAAAAACAGGAAATAGATATTGTGATACACAGTCCCTCTTTTTAACCATGCTTTTAAAAACATGCATATTCATACACTGTCCTTAAAATTGTAGTTACATAGGTAAGAAGTAAATAATTCATGTTTTTTGTTAGGACTTGAGTGGATTAGTATTGTGTGCGTGCGTGCGTGCGTGCGTGTGTGTGTGGAGGCATGCATGCGTCTGTGAGTGTGTGTATAAAATAACGGATGCTGGTTTCATAAACACTTCAAACTTTATTAACTATATTAACAAACTATGTAACTCTTTAGTAAGTCTGTGCTATCTAATTATATACATAATATTTACATAATATATACATAATGATGATGAAGCGCTCTGGATCTTCCTTATGAAGCAGTATGCTTGGTTTTCTTGTGGAGAGGTGTGGAGCCATTGTCTTCATCATCATTCAAGTCCCGTCGCCTCTTACCAGAAGGTAAAATGGTGCGAGAGCTCTGAGGTTCAGAAGGAAACGAGCTGGATCGAGGACTGAGGCTCAGGCTTGTGGAGGAACACGCCGATTGAGAGTGAAGGGGTTTTTGGTGGTGTGAGAAACCTGACCCCTCGGCTCTGTTCTTTAAAACGGTTCACTTCCTGTGTGAGCAAGAACCAGAAAACCGGTTTGTAAGAAGACAGAGCTCGATGCTTGAGAACAAACATGATGTTCACAATCTTACCTGGCGTAAGAACAAGGTCTCGTTCTGGGGTAAGAAAGGTGGATTCTCTTTCTTCAGAGATGCATAAGCCTCACTAAACAGAACAAGCACACAATTATCAACCAAATGCAAATGTGTGTTCATGGTGAGGTCTCTACACAGAGGACAGTTGTAAACTCACGCATTAATAATGGGTATGACATGCTTTCCGCTGTTGCTCAGCATCACTCCCTTCATGTTTGGGTCATCCACCTCCATTAGGAAGCTGACAGGAATTCCTGCGCTTCTCCGCATGCGCTTGCCCCCAACAAAAGTTGAATCCTGAGGAGGCACAAGCAACAGGTTGCATTTACATTCATGGCATGACATGCACACAAATGCTGTCCACAGTTTAGTTATGTGTTACCCGTGTCTTTGGGCAGTTTCTGATGTGATGCCCAGGGATGCCACAGTTATAGCACACATAGTTTGGTGGAAGACCTCCAACCAGCTTGAGTGCTTCACTGGTAAGTGATGAGAGTCATGATAGAGTGCACTTGAAAATTGTGCTCATGATGTGAATGTTTTCTACTCACTTCGTCGAATAGTAACAGCGGCTGGACTGGAACATGACAGCTCTTATTTTGTCCTCCTCTGATGCATTTGCCTCAGCCAGATTCTCAGTCTGTTCATTTACAAATAAATGCTTCATACGCCAATACAGTTTACATAGTTTTCATATTGTTCAGTGGATTTCAGTACCTTAAAAAGCTGCTCCAGTGACAATGATGAACTTTTCACTTGCTGCTGAAAGAAGAACAAAGAGATTTACATCAAACCCTGAGAGACAAACTAAACACACTTAAAACAACGCAAACAGAAACTCACCAACTGGTATTTTAAAGCAAAATAGCTAAACCACATCAAGGTAGACATTTTAAATTGAATCAAGTTAATTACAGAAAATGTATGTGAAACCTATAAGGTGATGTGATGTTTTACTTAAAAACATAATTTAACTTTCTGATTTGTATAGTAAAATTACATGTGGGCCTATTGTCCCAGGCTTCTTCATGGTCAACTCTGACCAGCTTAAAGAGATCATACAGTACAATGTAAACAACCGAGTCAACACTTTTGTTTACATACTGCTTTTGAAGATCCACTTGATGGTTCAGACCAATAACTGCAAAACAAAACAACGAAGACTCAATGACTGATTGAAATTCACTAAAAGATTCATATTCGTAACATCATCACGTGACTTACTTGGCATGTCTGTTATATGTAGATTTTACCCCAGTTCCAGGGATTCGTCTGACGGTCACCATGGTGTAACTGGGGATGATGCCCACATCATCAGTGTATTCTGTGGGAAACACACACTTATTTACAGTCTGTCCACACCAACCAAAGTAATACCAAGGGACTATATACCAACCAAATTTGCAAAGGCTTGTTAAACATGTGTGTCTCATCATTTTTTTTTTATGTGCTTTTAAAGCATTAAAATAATAATACAAATATTAAGCCAGTGACTATTATTTCCATTATCACATTTAATACTTCACACAAACCACTGTGACAGTTTAAAGAGAGCAAATAGGTAAGTGTGTACATGTAAAATAGCAGAACTTACCTTCATTGGTTTGGTCGTTTGTGATGCTCAGATCGCAGCGCTTCAGTTTCTCTCGTCTCATGATTTGGCGTTTCAAATCTCCGAGAGTGATGTGAAGGCCATCAAAGATCACTGTGTCGTGTGTAAGTTTACTGAAAAACTTATAATGAACACACGGCATGTTGACTCGCTGCGTTCTGAAGCCCCTGCAACAATAACAACAGATCAATTAATCCAATAAAATGCAGAAATGCAGAAGAAATTAACAGAAAAGGCCAGCAAGTAATTAACCACAAATATAATATATATAATCAACACAAATATGAACTTCAAGAGTAAAAAAATTGTCGACAACGAGGATGTAGAAATTTGCTCTCAGGAACAGCGACTAGCAACACTAAACAAAACTTAGTTTGTTACCATGGAAACCGATCAAGCGCATCAATTAAAGGGCTCCCGTGACGTAACTGTCTAAGCAAGATGGCAGATTCAGCACAACAACAAACTAAAAAAAAGTTTTATCGAAGTGTTATCAGGTGTCTTTGATTAAGTAGGTTACAGCTTGTTGCAGGCATGTTTCATTTAGATGAATCCTAATACACTTTTAATAATTATTTATACTGTCAATGTGGACACATGCGTTTTTGATAAAGTATGGTACTTTGTGTGAGTGATGTAATTCGTAAATTATTACATTTTGAGGCAACATAGCCAACATTGGTATAATTAATTTTCATTGTCTCTAAAGTTCCCTCAAAAATGTTTATATTTTTTATTTTACCTCATATCGGGCACGAGCATTGATCAATTAAACTGCCTGCAAAATGCGCGCGCGCAAACAGTGAGTTCACATAGGGAAAAACACAGCATGAAAAGAAACATGTGGGCTCACATTCTTTACTAACGCACATCAATATTTTTTACAAAATACATAAATGTCTTCGAGCCTTTGCATTTAGCTATAACATGAGTGAAACGAGACTCGTTTTCTAAAGCAAAACAAGAAGCAGCCAAAACCGTGCTGAAAGCTTCACAGTTTTTTTATTAGTATACAAAAAGATCTCACAGTATATGAACATTAAACAAGAACTACAAAACAAATGAAGACTTCTTGATAAAAACGTTTATAATTAATTGAATGTGAAACACAGCCCTGTAACAAACAAACATGAACGTCCTGCCTCCTGTCCAGACCCGTTCCAGAGAAACGATCTGCTATCTGTCTCTGCAGTCGCTACAGATCTCCTGGAGAAAAAGAAACACCATTATTTCTAATGTGCCTACCTCCCTGCTAACAAAAATATTAAAAAGTTTTATTACAAACAAGTATTTTAAGTTAAAAAAAAAATCTTTATAACACATTTGTGTATCTTGTCAAAAAGAATCCTGGCTCTTTTCTCAGCATTTACTACACAAAGATTTAAATTATTTTATCTAATAAGCAAAATTATAAAATTGTTAATACGAGGAAACAGACAAATAGAAGAGCCTTCCTGTTAATTTGATGTGCAAACCATTCAGTCAAAACGGGCACCTTCTTTTTAAAAGTGTATAGGCCTATTGAAACAAGCCTTTTCTGTGACCTTTTCAGACATCAGGCCATCACTTAGGGGTTAGGTTTATTTTTCACATTGCAGAATATGTCAACGGGAAATAGATATTGTTATACACAGTGCCTCTTTTAACCCTGCTCTTAAAAACATGCATGTTCAGAAAACACCACCAAAACTGTTTGAATTGTTTATGAATGATCCAGTATTATGAGATCACACTTTCTATGTTTTGTTGCTGTGTCACATAAATAACCCAATTAATACTGATTAACAATAAGAATTACTGTGAGGTATATATAGATTGTATCAGATGCTAATACCATATTTGGATGTATAAATAAGTAATGATAAATAAAATAATAATTAAATACATAATGCAGGACTTTAAATGTTTTCTGTAAGTCAAATAGCTGCTTAAATTCAATGATTTTGTTATTTTTATAGTAACTTGTTACCTGTGATTGGTGATACTGTCCTTCAAATTGTAGTTACATAGGTAAGAAATTATAATGAATGTTTTTGTTAGAGCTTGAGTGGATTAGTATGTGTGTGTGTGTGTGTGTGTGTGTGTGTATAAAATCAAGGATGATACTATGTCAAAGGTTTCAGAAACACTCTTCAAACTTTATTAACTCTATTAACAAACTATGTAACTCTTTATTAAGTCTGTACTATCTAATTATATACATAATATTTACATAATATATACATAATGATGATGAAGCGCTCTGGATCTTCCTTATGAAGCAGTATGCTTGGTTTTCTTGTGGAGAAGTGTGGAGCCATTGTCTTCATCATCATTCAAGTCCCGTCGCCTCTTACCAGAAGGTAAAATGGTGCGAGAGCTCTGAGGTTCAGAAGGAAACGAGCTGGATCGAGGACTGAGGCTCAGGCTTGTGGAGGAACACGCCGATTGAGAGTGAAGGGGTTTTTGGTGGTGTGAGAAACCTGACCCCTCGGCTCTGTTCTAAAAACCGTTCACTTCCTGTGTGAGCAAGAACCAGAAAACCGGTTTGTAAGAAGACAGAGCTCGATGCTTGAGAACAAACATGATGTTCACAATCTTACCTGGCGTAAGAACAAGGTCTCGTTCTGGGGTAAGAAAGGTGGATTCTCTTTCTTCAGAGATGCATAAGCCTCACTAAACAGAACAAGCACACAATTATCAACCAAATGCAAATGTGTGTTCGTGGTGAGGTCTCTACACAGAGGACAGTTGTAAACTCACGCATTAATAATGGGTATGACATGCTTTCCGCTGTTGCTCAGCATCACTCCCTTCATGTTTGGGTCATCCACCTCCATTAGGAAGCTGACAGGAATTCCTGCGCTTCTCCGCATGCGCTTGCCCCCAACAAAAGTTGAATCCTGAGGAGGCACAAGCAACAGGTTGCATTTACATTCATGGCATGACATGTGAACAAATGCTGTCCACAGTTTAGTTATGTGTTACCCGTGTCTTTGGGCAGTTTCTGATGTGATGCCCAGGGATGCCACAGTTATAGCACACATAGTTTGGTGGAAGACCTCCAACCAGCTTGAGTGCTTCACTGGTAAGTGATGAGAGTCATGATAGAGTGCACTTGAAAATTGTGCTCATGATGTGAATGTTTTCTACTCACTTCGTCGAATAGTAACAGCGGCTGGACTGGAACATGACAGCTCTTATTTTGTCCTCCTCTGATGCATTTGCCTCAGCCAGATTCTCAGTCTGTTCATTTACAAATAAATGCTTCATACGCCAATACAGTTTACATAGTTTTCATATTGTTCAGTGGATTTCAGTACCTTAAAAAGCTGCTCCAGTGACAATGATGAACTTTTCACTTGCTGCTGAAAGAAGAACAAAGAGATTTACATCACACCCAGAGAGACAAACTAAACACACTTAAAACAACGCAAACAGAAACTCACCAACTGGTATTTTAAAGCAAAATAGCTAAACCACATCAAGGTAGACATTTTAAATTGAATCAAGTTAATTACAGAAAATGTATGTGAAACCTATAAGGTGATGTGATGTTTTACTTAAAAACATAATTTAACTTTCTGATTTGTATAGTAAAATGACATGTGGGCCTATTGTCCCAGGCTTCTTCATGGTCAACTCTGACCAGCTTAAAGAGATCATACAGTACTATGTAAACAACCGAGTCAACACTTTTGTTTACATACTTTCGAAGATCCACTTGATGGTTCAGACCAATAACTGCAAAACAAAACAACGAAGACTCAATGACTGATTGAAATTCACTAAAATATTCATATTCGTAACATCATCACGTGACTTACTTGGCATGTCTGTTATATGTAGATTTTACCCCAGTTCCAGGGATTCGTCTGACGGTCACCATGGTGTAACTGGGGATGATGCCCACATCATCAGTGTATTCTGTGGGAAACACACACTTATTTACAGTCTGTCCACACCAACCAAAGTAATACCAAGGGACTGTATACCAACCAAATTTGCAAAGGCTTGTTAAACATGTGTGTCTCATCATTTTTTTTTTATGTGCTTTTAAAGCATTAAAATAATAATACAAATATTAAGCCAGTGACTATTATTTCCATTATCACATTTAATACTTCACACAAACCAATGTGACAGTTTAAAGAGAGCAAATAAGTGTGTACATGTAAAATAGCAGAACTTACCTTCATTGGTTTGGTCGTTTGTGATGCTCAGATCGCAGCGCTTCAGTTTCTCTCGTCTCATGATTTGGCGTTTCAAATCTCCGAGAGTGATGTGAAGGCCATCAAAGATCACTGTGTCGTGTGTAAGTTTACTGAAAAACTTATAATGAACACACGGCATGTTGACTCGCTGCGTTCTGAAGCCCCTGCAACAATAACAACAGATCAATTAATCCAATAAAATGCAGAAATGCAGAAGAAATTAACAGAAAAGGCCAGCAAGCAATTAACCACAAATATAATATATATAATCAACACAAATATGAACTTCAAGAGTAAAAAAATTGTCGACAACGAGGATGTAGAAATTTGCTCTCAGGAACAGCGACTAGCAACACTAAACAAAACTTAGTTTGTTACCATGGAAACCGATCAAGCGCATCAATTAAAGGGCTCCCGTGACGTAACTGTCTAAGCAAGATGGCAGATTCAGCACAACTAAACTAAAAAATAAAGTTTTATCGAAGTGTGTTATCAGGTGTCTTTGATTAAGTAGGTTACAGCTTGTTGCAGGCATGTTTCATTTAGATGAATCCTAATACACTTTTAATAATTATTTATACTGTCAATGTGGACACATGCGTTTTTGATAAAGTATGGTACTGTGTGTGAGTGATGTAATTCGTAAATTATTACATTTTGAGGCAACATAGCCAACATTGGTATAATTAATTTTCATTGTCTCTAAAGTTCCCTCAAAAATGTTTATATTTTTTATTTTACCTCATATCGGGCACGAGCATTGATCAATTAAACTGCCTGCAAAATGCGCGCGCGCAAACAGTGAGTTCACATAGGGAAAAACACAGCATGAAAAGAAACATGTGGGCTCACATTCTTTACTAACGCACATCAATATTTTTTACAAAATACATAAATGTCTTCGAGCCTTTGCATTTAGCTATAACATGAGTGAAACGAGACTCGTTTTCTAAAGCAAAACAAGATGCAGCCAAAACCGTGCTGAAAGCTTCACAGTTTTTTTATTAGTATACAAAAAGATCTCACAGTATATGAACATTAAACAAGAACTACAAAACAAATGAAGACTTCTTGATAAAAACGTTTATAATTAATTGAATGTGAAACACAGCCCTGTAACAAACAAACATGAACGTCCTGCCTCCTGTCCAGACCCGTTCCAGAGAAACGATCTGCTATCTGTCTCTGCAGTCGCTACAGATCTCCTGGAGAAAAAGAAACACCATTATTTCTAATGTGCCTACCTCCCTGCTAACAAAAATATTAAAAAGTTTTATTGCAAACAAGTATTTTAAGTTAAAAAAAAAATCTTTATAACACATTTCTGTATCTTGTCAAAAAGAATCCTGGCTCTTTTCTCAGCATTTACTACACAAAGATTTAAATTATTTTATCTAATAAGCAAAATTATAAAATTGTTAATACGATGAAACAGGAAGGATGACAAATAGAAGAGCCTTCCTGTTAATTTGATGTGCAAACCATTCAGTCAAAACGGGCACCATCTTTTTAAAAGTGTATAGGCCTATTGAAACAAGCCTTTTCTGTGACCTTTTCAGACATCAGGCCATCACTTAGGGGTTAGGTTTATTTTTCACATTGCAGAATATGTCAACGGGAAATAGATATTGTTATACACAGTGCCTCTTTTAACCCTGCTCTTAAAAACATGCATGTTCAGAAAACACCACCAAAACTGTTTGAATTGTTTATGAATATGATCCAGTATTATGAGATCACACTTTCTATGTTTTGTTGCTGTGTCACATAAATAACCCAATTAATACTGATTAACAATAAGAATTACTGTGAGGTATATATAGATTGTATCAGATGCTAATACCATATTTGGAATGTATAAATAAGTAATGATAAATAAAATAATAATTAAATACATAATGCAGGACTTTAAATGTTTTTTTTAGTCAAATAGCTGCTTAAATTCAATGATTTTGTTATTTTTATAGAACCTTGTTACCTGTGATTGGTGATACTGTCCTTCAAATTGTAGTTACATAGGTTAGAAATTATAATGAATGTTTTTGTTAGAGCTTGAGTGGATTAGTAGTGTGTGTGTGTGTGGTGTGTGTGTTTGTGTGAGTGTATAAAATCAAGGATGCTACTATATGTCAAAGGTTTCAGAAACACTCTTCAAACTTTATTAACTCTATTAACAAACTATGTAACTCTTTATTAAGTCTGTGCTATCTAATTATATACATAATATGTACATAATATATACATAATGATGATGAAGCGCTCTGGATCTTCTTTATGAAGCAGTATGCTTGGTTTTCTTGTGGAGAGGTGTGGAGCCATTGTCTTCATCATCATTCAAGTCCCCAAGATGTTCACAATCGTACCTGGCGTAAGAACATGTTGATATTCAAAGCATCAGGAGACACACAAGACTGTTTGCAGGTGGGACAAACATGTTCATCTGAATCCAGCAGACACGTTCGGATACCTGCAACCAATCACATTTGTTCTCAAAGGTCAAACAAACTTTCTGAGTAACATTTGTTCGCTTTTATTTTGTCCTCCTCTGATGCATTTGCCTCAGCCAGATTCTCAGTCTGTTAATTTACAAATACTGTATAATACTGTATATAAAGGATTGCAAATACCTATGTAAAAATGTATAGGATAATGCAATGTAAGTCGCCTAAATGTAAATCTAAGCACACCACCTGTGCTGGCTCTTTATGATTCAAAAGCGGCCACAGTTGTTTCAGCTGATGAATCCTCATAGAGGCTGGGAGCCGAATTACTGTAATTGCAAGATGACTAACAGCTTAAACCTATATATGCATCGAGAGCATAGGCAGACAATTCTCCAGTCCTTACCACATACTGGAGAAAAGATGCCCTTCTAGAGTAAGGAGACTCCCAACGTACCTGAAGGACTTTGTTCTAAGTCAGCAGGTGCTTTTGGAAAAACTGAGTGATTAGGGCAGAATAAACCACCACACGCAGTAGAGGGAATCGGCAGTCTACCCCACCCTTCTTAGATAGTGAAAAAAGGTTACATGTTCTTATTTGTACTTAAGTAATGAGTATTGAACTTGTTCTGAGATACATTTGTTACAATGTTATATGTAATGGTTAATAGTTTAAACATATTGGAGATTTTTATAGTATCATTAAAAACTGTACAAATATTGTATATTTACATACTCCCACACATACTTATTTGATGTGAAGTAAAGTGTTAATCTCAGAAAGGAGGATGTTGTTAGATGGTAGAATACTGCCCCCTTGTGGAGGTGAGAATAAAAAAGTCTTACTACATATTAACACATCTGTCGGCCTGGCTGACTCCTGCAAACAAATACAACATAATCACAACAACTGGTAACAAATGAGCAAAAATAAATAATTTTAACAACCATTTTTTTATTATTTCTTTATATCCCAACAGTGGGTCGGCCCTGTAAAAACGATTTATCTATACACAGTACATATGTTAAAAAAATATGACCGGCCCACATTTGTAAAAATGGTCAGCGGCCCATATGTCAGTGGCCAGAATTGCCAATTCGCCTATAGACTCCAACGATCTTTTACCAAAAGCTGTCGTCAACGGGCCTCAACATTCATAAGAGCAATAGCTAAATCCAATATGTTACACTGTTAACTGTGCACAATATTTAGGATGTCAACGGCACATTTTAAAACAGTGTAGATCTGTATTTATAAAACAAATAGGTATAATGTAACATACTAGGCTACATGACTTTTGAGCATGTTGAAAGGTGTTGCTTTGACCTCTTTGAACGTCTATATAACACCCTGAACAGTTGGCCATAATGCCCTGGGCCCTGACATGCAATTTTAACATTGTTTGTCATCCACAAGATATGCAGAAAATGTCAATCCATTAATTTATTTGTCCAATGAAACATCTTGAAGCAACACATGTGACAAACAGAATACATTTTATTTATCTTGTGCTCTGAATAAAACATCTTTGACATAGAAAACAGTTTAGGCATATTTACATTCTATAGTATGAATTCATAAAAATAATTACAGAGGAAAATATATAAACGTTTCGGTAGGAAGTCGAACTACAATACAAAGGTGATGAGAAAATCAGATCCAACGCGCAAGAACATCATGCCGATGTACAGCTTCTAGTCCTCGTGTTGGTCATTTAATGGGATGTAACAACTTCAATAATCCATTTGTAAACCAAATTAAATTACAACTGAGATTTTCCATCTAAACCTGCAAGTGTCTAAATGTTAGAAATTCGATGAAGGTTATTTCATTGATTTTTACCTATTTACCTTTGTCTTGTACAAATGTCAGATTTTGTTGCTTCATTTAAAGCACAAAGTGAAGATATAAATCACTAGACATGCAGGGATTACTCAATTTATTAATTAAAAAATGTATCAATTTATTTGGAAAACATCTGTGTTGAAAACAAATGTATATCAGAAAACACTGCAAAATAGAAACATTTTCACAGGGGGTTTCTAACGTTTGGACCCCACTGTACATTTTGTCAAACAATATCAACAATATTTCTAAGAAGGATGTTGTTACACGGACAAAATAACGTTTTCCTCATACAGCTGGCAGGAAGTTTCATAACACAGCTCTGTTTCCATGAACAATCACGCTGAATGTCCCTTTGTTGATACATAAAATATACATAAACATATGTATATACATAAAAAACCTTTATACATCCATTTCAAATTCACCCCACATTTATAAATGTAATGTTTACCGGCTGTGAATCATGAAGCAACCAAAGTGAATTTAATCAGTAGCATTATTTTAATATAGACACACCATCAGACCTGAAACATGAGGGCTGCTAACGGATGTCTTAACGGCCACAAACAAGAAACGAAAATGAAAGATAAAGAACTACATTTCTGTATGATAACATAACATAACATAACATACACACAAAACAAAAAAATATATAATATGGTGTTGTGGTTCTATTACAAAATTACCATGACACTATCTCAATCTCAACATGTTTTATCAAAGCGCTCTTGTTATTTCAGCTATTCACGCTTCACATTGTAATGATGTTATAAATGGCTCTTAGTGTTGAACTACAGAAAACTGGCTCTGCTAAGAATGATTCTTCCTCCTGAATACTGAAGGAGGGAATGTTTGAGTGGTACTTTAGAAACAGTCATTTTCAGTCATTTCACGGTGTGCTTCAGAGGACTCGCCTCTTACAAATATCAGTCAACACATTGGTAACTTTTGTAAATGCTTCTCATATGCCCACTGAGATGCAAACATCAGCTGGATACTGGAATGTTCACGTCTCTCACTTTCAATTTAAATCTAAATTCTTCTATGATTATCAAACCTTACCTTAACTTTATTTTGTGCTTTTATGCTTTTCTGCTCTTTGCTTGTGTTGTTATGAGGGCAGTTCTGACCTCATCTTATTTTACATACATTTTCTATAATGTGACATATTGAGTTATAGGTAAAAGGGTTTCTGTGATGTTTTTTAAATC
Organism: Triplophysa siluroides; assembly: GCA_006030095.1. Taxonomy (NCBI): domain Eukaryota; kingdom Metazoa; phylum Chordata; class Actinopteri; order Cypriniformes; family Nemacheilidae; genus Triplophysa; species Triplophysa siluroides. Next base: position 2,944,731 of record VCII01000203.1, on the reverse strand, counting down.
AAACAAGAATTGTATAATTTCCATTGACATTAGACTGAGTTTCTTAGTAAAGGGTGTTTGTTTCCAAATGTGACCCTGTATCACAAAACCAGTCCTAAGTAGCATGGGAATATTTGTGGAAAAAGCCAACAAAACATTGTATGCGTCAAAATAATTTTTATTTTATGCCAAAAATCATTAGGATATTAAGTAAAGATCATGTTCCATGAAGATACTATGTAAATTTCCTACCAGAAATATATTTATTTTTTATTTTTTTAAGTAGTATGTTATGCTAAGGACTTAAGATTTAAATAGTTGTATCTCGGTCAAATATTGTCCTATCCTAACAAACCATATATCAATGGAAAGCTTAATTATTTAGTTGATATAAAAATCTCAATTTAAAAAAAAGTACACATAAGACAGGTTTTGTTGTCCAGGGTCACAAATGAATCTTTCTTTACTGGCTGTATACTTAATAACTGCAGTTGTGCCTTTTATACTCCTGTTATTGGGGTAAGTGTAAATTATACATTCTCTTTAAACTTTCCTGATACAAAGAAGGAAAGAGACGCCCTGCTTTACTGATCTGCACTTCAATCAAGCTGTGTCTGGAAATAAAACAAAACATAAGATGATAATAAATTTGCATTCGTGTGTAATTTACTCAATATTATTTTATAAATACGACATTTGCATACAGGTACATATATTGGAAGCCCTTCAAAAACAATGTTTACATAGGCGTTCATATACTTGAAGCCCTTCACATACATTTGAAGTATTAGCATTAACAATAAAACAAATCAAATTTATTTTGATTATAAAATGCTTATAATTGTTATTAGATAAATGCAAGAGGTATAAACATAAGTTATCAAACTTCGCAAACGTATAACAGTCTTACCATCATCTCCGTTGGTGAGCACCAAAGCCTGCAAGATATCTGAGAGAGACACGATGCCTTTCACAACTTCCTGTTCATCCACTATAACCAACCTGTGAACCTAAGATTAGGAAACAAACAATTGTCATTTTAACCATAGGGGGCGCTATAGTACACATTAAACTAGTTTCTTTTTCAGGCAACTATTCAGACAGAACAATGTCAAGTGTGTACACCTTCCACGAGTCTCTGTTTGCAGACATGTTTTTGGCTGCAAGCATTCAAAGAGTGTGTGTTCCTCACCTCAGCCTCTACTAGCCGATTGATAATGGCTTCTAAAGTCTCACTGGCCCGGCAGGTGAGCACGCCCTCGAAATACTGCGAGCGATGCTGTAGAGCTTTAGTCACAGTGATGTCCAGATTATTATACGTCTTCTCAGCTGCCAAATTCTGTGTGGTAAAACCAAAGATTGTGATACATGGACATATACAGACACACAGGGTTTTCTATGAAAAAGCATTCAGCCTTTTTAAGCAAGTTGTTCATTTAAACATTATATATTATTGTCTTAAAAATCTCAATTATTGCTCAGCTGTTAGAGCAGGATTAATTCCACTAGCTAACACAGAAGTTGACTCCATGCAGACTTGATAATCAATACAACATTACCAGGGGCTACAGATGGCACACACACATACAGCTCATCAGCACCAGCGGATGTGATCAAGCTCAATAAAACCAGCAGTACCGGCACACAACACACACACACAGCATTATCTCACAACACACACTCGTTCATTAGGTCACCATCATGGCTCAATGTCAACCATTCTGGTTAGAAGTCAATAAATAAACACAACTTACTATAACGTCAAATTTGGAATAAATGTCAACCACTCGTCCTGTTGGCCCAAATCACAATAAAAAACAGTGAAATCACAGATCAAGTGTTTTATAAAGATTCATTTTTCATAGAGCTATAATATGTAATAATATTAAGTATTGATGTAAGTACAGTATTAAGGTATTCAGGAGTTGCTTCAGTGTAAATGTAAAGTATATAAGTATAAATATTCTGCATGGTTACAAATAATGTGTCTTCTGAAAATCTAACTGTTGATCCCTCATGTTTTCCACTCACCGTTCTCATCTACCACTGGGAGAGCAGACACCCGCTGATCCACAAAAATTCCCAGCGCGGCATACAGCGGTGTGTTGGAATTCACCACTGCGATGTTGTGAAAAGTACCGATGTTCAACTCCTCCAATGTTTGAGAGAGAAAGGCAGTTTTGGGGATCTCACATATCTGGCAGAGATACAAACATCACATTACACACGCGCTTTACAAAAAAAACACATTCTCTTTTGGATGCTTTATTAAGAAAGTCCTATTATTCTGCTGTTTTACTGTATCCACCGAATAAGACATTCACTCAATGTTTATATACAGAGGACAAAAGAAATGAGGTATCATATTTGGGTAAGGTATCAAATTGAATGTCTTTAGGAAACTTACGAAGAGCTTCAGGAATTTGAGGATCCTCTTGTGTGTTAAGATGTAAAGCGTGTTTCCTGTCAGAGGATCAATCACAGGTAATCTATGGATCTTATTCTTCAGTAGAGATGAAACTGCATCGTACAGACTAAAAAAACAGAGAAAACATCCATCAACGGTTCTACAGCAATAACGTGCAAAATGGCTAATGTTTCATAACCTTGGGATATAAGATGAGGAAGAAACCTCAGAACCTCACCTGGCGTTGGGTGATATGCTCACAAGAGGCTTGAAGGAATCTTGCAGATAAACTTCTATGAAACAAACAAAAGCAGGCCCATATCAGTTCACATGCCCATCCATCCCCTAAATACTACGTAATAAACACACACTTATTTCTACCTCTCCATGTCTCGATCTTGTGTTCTTCTAACTCATATATCTGAACCTAAAACAGAGACATAACACATTAACACCCCTCATTATGAGTTGAACTTGGAAACCTATTGCTTTGACATTTGAGAGTGAGGTCAGATTTTTACCAGAGGTGATTTGTAATAGCGGTGAAGTATATTGATGAAGTCTGTGATGGTCAGCATTCCTATAATAAAAAATGATAGTACAATAATAGCACAAACACACTACAGATGCTTTAGAAACATCACTTAAATGAACTTACCGACAAAACATTGCGTCTTGCTATCCCAGAGAGGAGCAGCTCTCACTCCATTAGACACTAAAGCAAAGAAAGCTTTCTTCACCTGGTAACCACACAGCCACAAAACAAGCGTCAGGAACGCACAGTTCAAATGCAGAGACAAAGCACAGAGGAAAAGATCATTTCACTAGTGGGTTTTGACTCAATGTGAAAACAGGACATTTGAGAAGCTACGGCTTAAGGTCACGAGGGAGTTGTGATGTGATATCGTAATCCAGAGTCATTCAGAAGTGTGAATAGTGTTGCCCACCTGGAGTGAAGTGTCAAACACAACCAACTTCGAGCTGGTGGGCACCAGGTCATAACAGCGGTGTGACTTCATGAAGCGTGCGTACACATTGTACTCAGGGTCTGTGTGTAAGAAGGCAAGAGACAAGTTACTTTTTAAATCAAGAGTTTTACTGAAGAACATCAGGGCCTGTATTCTTAAAGCTTCTAAGAATCCTTTAAGAAAGCTCAAAATTTAGCTTAAAAACTTCTACGTCGGAGTCTTAGCTTAAAAGCGATTCAGGATCAATCTGAGAGCAACTCTGAGCAAGAAAAACACTTTTATCATAGCGAGGAGGTGGGGCTGACCCCATTGCTATCTTTTGAAGACTGTGATTGGTTGGTTGGCCAAGAAGGAAAAAAGAGCGCTTTTAAATATAGGGTCATTATTTTTTTTCTGTTTTACCACACTCACGCACATACACATATATGCTTTATTTTTTATTTACCATGCTGTTAATGTCAAAGTATTTGATAGAAAATGAACAGTGACACAATAAGTTTCTGTAAGTGCTGTAAATGTTTGTGTGATCACTATAGAAGATTGTGACAGTACCAAATCACCTCTGCTGCATTTCTCCTGTTGCTGATGTGTTAATGTATTTATTTCTTTTATTTCTGGCGCTATGGCATTTCTGCGCTGTCTTGGAGATGTAAGCGTGTCACTAATAGGATCGGTCACAAACATGAACCCTGCACGATCTAATGTGTTGTGTCATTCAATTCAATGTAATTTAATGTTATAGCGCATTTACAATTTGCATTGCATCAAAGCAGCTATACAAGAAAACCAAGATAAACCCAAGTTGAACACATACAAAAACCATTAAAAAAAATCTGATAAACCTTTAAAATAATATGGGATTGTCAGGCATTGCAACACATTTCTTCTCACTTTTCGCATTTCGTATATTTTATCTGCTGCTATAGAAACTCTTAAGACTCTTAAAAGTCCTCCTCACTAATCCTAACATTTTTTAAGGGTTAAGATGCTTTATGAATTACTTTTTTCTTTACTAGGATCTTTTCTGTAATTTTAAGGAGAAACGCCCACATTTCTAAGAATTTTGTCACTAGGAGCAACTCTGCACTAAGATTTTTTATGAATACGGGCCAAGATCATGAACCAGTAATAAAAATAAACTGAAAAACACAGTGGATCATATTTTGTTGAAGTGTCTGATTTCATTTACAACAGTGAAGTCAAACCGGTTCATTCTAATGAAACCACTGAAACATAGAATTTGGTAATATGATTAAACAATGCATCATTTTAACATAGGAATGAATCATTTATTTATGTATTGCTTTTTCTGCTAAAATTCTCATTACTGTAGTGCGTCCCAAGTGCATTATATGTGTGTAACAGATTACTTTATATTTTTCTAGTTATAAGATTAATAGTCTCCTGATTTTTTTCATTCGCATTACCAATAAAGGTAGTTTTTCTGCATTTCAAAAATATTACATATATAATTTTCCATTATAATTCATGAATGTCTTATTATGCATGAATTTGCTTTAATGCATGATTAATAACAACTTGCTTAAGCATCATGGCTTTTTACCAACACGTGCTATGGGATTGACAGTTTTAAAGGGTTACGGTAATGAGAATTCTTAAGGCCTTTTTGTAAAAAAAAATTTTTTAATTAAAAAATACTTTTAATAATGTCATAACTTTTTTAATAAAAATAAAAAAGAAGTGTTTTTAAGAAAATGATGTTTGACATCTTGAAACCAAGATTTCGTGAGAATCACCCAACCCCTGCTAAGCTGCGGGTGACATAACCACAACTTTGTGTCCTCAAATTCCAGTTTTTATTTTTCCAAGTTTTTATTTTGCATTCCTACCCTCTATGGGTGCCTCCTTTTTAGCATCCAACTCATCCAGAACAGCAGGAACCTGGAAAACAGATGATCAAATCTCAAAAATCCAACATTTAAACATTCTCATTATAAACATCCCTTATAAAAGCTAAAATTACACAACCTTATAAATACACAAGTTTCTTTGAAACACACGTTAGCTAGATAATTAATAGCAGAACTCTTCTGATTGTATCTTAGACAATGTTTGCTGGGTTCTTATCTATTAACTTATGCTTAACTTCAGTGCTTCAAACTTAGTTGCCAAAATGGATACTGGTGTAGAAAAACAGCCTTGTGTGCTCACACTAAGCATATGACCTTAAAGTACAAACTGATGTTGAATGGCCAACCCTTAAATAAACAATTAGATCTTGAATCACATGTCCAATCAACTCATAGTAGCTCAGTTAAGAACAGTAACAGCTACAGCAAACAATATTTCAAAGTAACAGCACTAAAGTAACAGTGTTGAACTACAATAACATAGTAAGTAACCGCAGTGAACTAACATAGCACTGCAGTGACGGTGAACAAAGCGTTATATCGTCTACTTAAGTAACTCTAGTGAAAATTACTAAAGTTAGTTAAATACGAACACATAACGTGAGTAACGAAGCAAACGGATGACGTATAAGTGTAAGAGCAATACAGGAATAAATAATTGTGCAATAGCAGTCAACAAATACAGTGAAGACAGTTAACAAGAACTAGAGTAACAGCAGTATGACCAATATAGTAACCTATGAGTAGTAAACTAATGTAGTACATAATAAACAGAAAGCAGAGTATTACGGAGTATTGCAAATAAATGGTAAATAATACGCAACATCTCCTTCGCACCCTACGTTAACGTTAACTCACCGGAAATGTTTTAAATGTCACAGCGTAATACGTAACTGATCTTATCGAGAATCAAACCATTCTTTCGTGGCTTCATACAGTAAAAGCGAGCGGTAAAAGAGTTTAATGAGACCAGCTCTGTCTGCTGGACTCTTTAAACTGAAACTACTTAACTTACACAATCCATGGTCCATTCACAGTCCCACAGTTTTTAACTCGATCTAAGAGCATGCACGGGAATGTTTAACCCGGTCTCTGAAGACAGAAATGTGGTTATAACGCGTTTACGATCCCCTGCTCGCTGGCAGACTTCTTTAAGGATGAGGAAAAAAGCGCACCGCTGCGCAGGCCTGGGCCGGATATGACGTCTCAACACATACGCGCGTTCTTCAAACTAACAACATAAATATTATATTAATAACAGTTATCATTTTCTTGTGGTTTTAATTTTCTAGACACTCTGAAACTAAATATTTTTAATACTTCAATACATATACCTTATAGTTATACAATAAGCGATTATTTTTAATAATAATAAAAAATAAACATCACTATATACATTAAAAAACGTCCATCAATTGACCATATACAATAGAAAAAAACAGACAAAAGGAAAAATAAAAACTATATCCAATAAGGTAATTTCAAATATAACCGGTAGTGCATTTTAAATTGAACACCTGGCGGGAAAAGTCTACGTTATCCTAGCTATGACTGGATTTATTATGTTAATTTATAAATGTGGCAGTATGATTAAAAAGGCTAAGTGGCTACAAAATAGTAACGTTACATGTTAATGTTAACATTAAGGCAACAAAAGAAGCGATGTTTACAAATAACGTTTAACGGCCTGTTATCTTGAATGTATAGGGGTTTAATTATAGCAAATCAACTAATTGTAAGTAAAGTTATGCATTGCTTTCGCGTTTCATTTACTGGATCTTTTTCATCACATATCCTAGTAATGATCATACTCACTTATTCTTTCAAGTAATGATTTGTAATGACTATGCGAAATGACTAAAATTACAAGTAAGATTAAGTACTACTTAAATCATCATCATCTGTTTGCAGAGCAGTCAAATGGAACTGGAGGTTCTCCTAAAAGACAACATTTTTGTGGATTTCTTCAACACATTTTAAGTCCTCTGGTAAGTTAAACTTCTATCTTTCTTCTCAATTCATTATCCTGGAGCTTAATGCAACTTCTTTTCAGGTGTTTGGTCAAACCCCTCTGTTCCTGCCTTCAGAGAACAAGTGGCTAATGTGTCCAAATCCACATCTGCCTCAGTTATTAAAGCAGTACTGTGACTATTATTATTCATTAACACTTGAACAAATCTAAAACTTACAGGAATAGTTTTCTGTTGTTATATATGCACACTTATGTCATTCCTCACCTGTATGCTTCAAAAACAAGCATCCCTATCTAAACCTGTGGGTTTGCTCCAGAGGAAACCTGAGAGGAAGGAGATTTCACAGAGGAGTATTTCACAGAGGCCACGCAAATTTTTAAAGGGGTCATATGGCGCGAATACGTGTTTTTCTGTGTCTTTGGTGTGTTATAACTTGTATAAAATTGCAAAAATGACAGTGTCTGAACAAAACAAGCATCCTATCTAAAAGCAAATGCTCACCCAGACCTGCCTGAAACGCGTCGTGAACACCCCCACAAATCTACGTCAGTTTTTAGGATGATTTGACTAAGACCGCCCAAATGTAGGCTATACGCAAGTAAGGTGGACGTACCTGTCAGTACAATTGCTTTGGAACCTGATGTTCCAAATATGTTAAGAGGCGTTACATTTTCGACACACACTTGCAGTATTCGACCAATCACTACACATTGGTAAACTGGCCCATCATAGCATTCCTCGCTTTTCAGAACGATGAGCTTTGTATGAAATCAGCGCTTTTAAGAGAGGCGGGGCAAAGAGGACATACAAACATGCACGCTATGTGGAAAATACAGCGTTTTTGAACCTTAAATCCTGTATACACATTGCATTTGAGCCGTGTCATATGACCCCTTTAAGTCAATAATCTTCTCCTCACTGATGCTCTTAAATATAATTTGTTGTTGAGTTATTTTCAACTTGCTCACATGACACCAAAGTACTAAGGGCGTTTGGTGTCATTAAAACCACCTAATTGCATTTAAACACAAGAGATGAGAACAGAACAGAGGAGAGAAAGTAGAGGTCTGGAACAGCAAGGATGAGGTGATAAGTGATAGATGTTTCATTATTTAAATCGGTTTCCCTTAGATTGTTTTGCATGCTCTAAAACACACAAAAAATACTTGGTTTCTACCTTTGCAGTGGACACCCTGCAGTGCAACGCGGATGTCATCAACAGTTTGTCGCAGATGGACGTGGTCACTCCAGAAGTCATTTTCACTGTTCTTCATCTGGTTGCCAAGTCCCTGGAAGTCACGTGGTATTCTGACAAACTACTACAACTAAAAACTATGTTACTATTTATTAACCCTCATGTAATAAATAAAACAGTATGTGACTCTTTTTATGTAGAACACAAAAGAAGATATTTTGAGAAATGTTTCAGTGTTTTGTGTCCATACAATGGAAGTCAATGAGTTGTTTGGTTACCGACGTTATTCAAAATATGTCATAGTCATGGAGGTTTGGATTTTGAGTACTATCCCTTTAAAAATGTTGTCTCTGATTTATCTTCTGAAGAAATAAAAATAGAAACCAAAAATGTGTGAAATGTTGATATACAGTGCAGTAAGAGTATAGAGCTATAAAAGTTATGTGGATACCTGAGCTCACGTGTTTTCCAATTGAGATTTTAGTTCTGGTAAAATCTTGGAGAATCTAGTTGCTCTCTATTTAATGTCATTGCTGTCTAAAAAAATTTAGATCACAAACCGTTGCATGCCATTATGTTTGTAAAACATGTGTCTTGAATAACTGCAACAGGTTCAAACAGTATCAGGAAACATTTGCTTCATCTCCAACCACATCAGATGTGAATCTGGGAGCAGTTCAGCTGATGGATAAACTGGTAAAATATTTCTTTAGATTAAAATTGCTGCCTGTATTTCACGAGCCAATCCTTCTTTCAGCAAATTCCGGCTTATTAGTAAACTCATTTTATTTCTTCATTAATTTAGAAAAAAAAATGTCTGGGAGGTGTTCAGCGGCTACACATATGCAGTATTTTGAAGTTTCTGGGCACTGTAAAGGATCATGAGATGCAAGCTGAGTTCGAGGAGTATTTGTTTCGGGGCTATGAGCACTTCTCTGAGCGTGAGTGGTTATACAGTCTATTGGTTTACTTCAGATCGATTCTGTACGCTAACTGTAACCTCCCATGTTTTTTCAGCCTGTAAAGTGAAATCAAGCCCACGGCATACTTTGGATTCTACTGATGATGGAGAATCATTTAAACCCAGGATTTGGAGCATTATTAGCAAAACCATTATTGTGAACTTCTTACCCAATGACTTAACCTTGGAGTACGAAATGTTATAAATTGTCCAGCAGAGGGCGCAATATGCTAAACATATACAGTAGTTCACCCAAAAATAGAAATTCTGCCATCTTATCTTCACCCTCATGTCATTCAAAATCTGTATGTGACTCATTCTTCTGTGCAACACAGAAGAAGATATTTGGAGAAATGTGTATATTTTTGTCTAGAGTGGAAATCAATGGATTTCAATGGACAAACGATGTTCGGTTAAGCAAGAGTGATTATGTTTGACCTTGAGTTGCAATATCTGCTTCTATGAGACCTTTGTCTGGGTTTTAAGTAGCTTGTTGTCTTGTTAAACGTGATGTTTTCTGAGTTTATAGGTTAAGGCGTTTGGCAGATGCATGTGATGAAATGGCATCAAAGGGCATGCACTGTGAGACTGAATGCCACGCTGATCAGAAGTTGATCATCAACATTTTTCTGCACTGCAACATGTCACCAAAGCTCAGGGTACAACATCTAGTGCAACAATCATTATATGTGGGACACAGCTTGTTCTCAAACACTCCTTTACATTTAAACAGATAGTTCAGCCCCAAACTCAAGCTATTGGTTGAGAAGTTGACACGTCTGAGCATTCAAACAAACATATCAATGCTTTGATACAAACAAAGTGTTCGGTCTTAGGAACCCACAGCATCTACAGTATAAACCACACTGAAAAAACTCCTGGCATATTCCCAACTTGTATTGAATTATTTGTAAAACCAAGTACTGTACAAAAAATTAAGTGTTATTTAACATCCAAAATTCTTTGAAAGTGTTTTTGTGCTCACATTTCAGATCAACATAACTGAAGCTCAGAGAGACGGCATACTACAGCGGTTTGACTCGGGGAAGGTTTATTGCACGCTGTTCTATCCATCTGATGGACGTCTTCTAAATTATAATCTACTGCAGGAAAAGGTAATAGGACGCTCAGGCATACACAAAGCAAAGCCGTGTGATTAGATTGAACACACACTGTTTAAAAGCATGTAATTAAAAAATGTGTAAAACTGTGCAATTGAGGATTCAGTCAGCACTAGTTTTAGTATAAAGATGGTGTTTTAGTTACACATAACCATTGAAATACCATTGAAAATGATAGGGTAAATTTGGTAATTTTTTATCTTACAAATTTAAAGGTATATGCTCAAATGTCTGAAATCTGTTTTGTAGACTGTGCAAAAATGCATAATTTCATTGCAAAACCCAAAATGTACTTAAGAAGAAAAATCAATCAGTAAGAGAATAGATGGACTCCTTCAATACTGTTTGAGAAAAATAAATAATACAAATAAGTAAACCTTGTTATTAATATAAATATTAATATAAAGATTATCATTAAGTTTCATTAATATAAGGTTCCCTTACCAAGTTCAAGGTCACTTTACAAAAAATGCTGTAATAATTTTATGTTTTAAACAATTCCATTGAGACAAAATCCCACAATTTGTAACCACAAATCCTTTGTGTAAGTGTATTCATGTTAGGTATTATTATGAGATGCAGTATTAGTACAGTTATTCTCATTATTAGTATTTTCTAATGCAGATGTAGTCATAGGTATAAACGTATACTTTCTTTAACAGGTTTCACTTGCTAAAGACAATCATGAATATGTCTGGAGTCACATCTCTGAAGGATCATCTTAAAATCTCTGTGCCTGAGGAAGAGTGTCCTGCAAATATCCAGTCCAAAAACATCAAGACCGTCAAATCAGATGAAGGTATGAACAGTGGAAAAAGACAGAAGGTTCTTTTTACTAGTCAGAGAGCCGAAGCTTCGCTTCTCTCTCCAGCATGACCTTATACTGCTGCTCCCATGAACCATGTGCCTGAATACCTAAGCCCTTTGTCAGAATATTATGCCATTAGTGCCATTAAAAGTGCACAGTCACATGAGACTGTTAGTGTTATGACTTTATACATCTTTGTGTACAAATATAATAGAATTATAGAACAAAATTATTTTATGAGGTAAGAAGGTAAAATGTGAGACTCTCCATCATTTATTTCTAATAAGCTTCATTGCTCCACAATTCTTCTTATTACATTTTTCAAGGAATAAAAAAAATACAAGTATGGTTAAAAAACAGCTCAGTAAAAAACACATTTTTTGCGTCAAGTAAGAATCAGAGACCTTAACATTCATTCGCACCCCTTCAGCCTGAGAATGTGTTAATGACCACTTCAGAATATTCTGCTATAAATGAAGACCTTCGATCTAAACTGTGGGTATGAAGTTTCACTGGTGAAGAATATAATTTCACATGCTTGTGCTTTGTAAAAAAGGAGGTTGAGTGTAAGAATGTTGGAACATTGAGGGAATTTAGATTTTTGGGTGAATTGTTTTTAACTCCTACTTGAGGGGCTTTTGATGTAGTTTCTGACTTCTGGCTCTAGAGGGCAGTGCAACCTCAGATTTATCTCGCGTCTTTAACCTCAATCGACAAAAAATTAATTGTTTTGAAAATAAACTATTTCTAAAGAGCATTTTAACAAGTAATTTAATGGTCATCATGTGACCATCAATAGTTTTTAACTTTAGCTTTTGAACATTTCAATTTCAGTGCTGCTTTTTATGGTTTTAGCACGTGTTGGATGTGTGCACGAGTGATTAAAAACACATGGGGGACGTTCAAGCTCAAACCGGTGCGCCACGGTTTCCGACACGTTTCCTGGACACGGTGTGCAAAGGGGTTTGAGATACGTTTTCTCTTGTTTGGTGGGTGTGCCAAAAATGTCAGCCCAATCAGCAGCAACGTGTATATAAACCACGCGGTATGAAAGAGACGGGTCCAAGTAAAGTCGTTTACAAATGTGTCCGCTGCAGCTCGGTGTACGCAACAACTGAAGATATTAGAAGACATGTATTTTGCAGTATTAAACACGTATTTATACCGATTTCATCAGGCTACGAAAATTCTTTAAAAAGAACACAAAGAATGGCCTTCTCAGCTGCAGGGCCGGATCATCCAATGGGCCTTATGGGCACAGGCCCAGGGGCCCTTAAGGCTTGGGGCCCAGGCAAGGGGAAGAACATTTCACATAACAGCGTTTCCGTTATATTTGTTCTGCTGTGCACTTCTCTGCTCTGCGCACATGGAGGAATGACTTAGGAAATCTGTCTCTTGATTTAATCACTTTTACGAGCCCTCTAGCTTACACTAGTAACACTCCTTACAGTGAGCGGCAATAAGAAGCAGCACCGTACGACAGGTGACTCCTGAATAAAATGAGTACAAAACAACGTTTCCAACAACCTGTCACTGTTATCGACTGTTTGGATATATTAATATGAACAAAGTCTATTAATATGCACATGGTTATCAGAAAGAGGCTGTATGAAAGAATATAGCCGAAATCACCGCTTTTTGTGGTGAGTTGTTATGATGTCGCTTCATAAATCTGAACTGACAACAGGATTTGAAAATATTTTAATAAGCTTTATTGTTGTAAATATAATCTATGAGTTGAAATACCCTCGCGGTTGTTTGATATCTTAATAGGTAAGAGTTTTTTTTACATTTATTTGGTGTTTCCATGCAAATTATGAATATTAAATTGATAGAATGTTGGTCAGGTCTAACTGCCTTACTTTACCAATATTAAGCCTTCATTATTACAGTGCGTTTACATACATTGCAAAATACATTGGAAGAGGAAAATGTTTAAGAATGGCACTTATTCTTAAGAACTTTCTATAATTTATTTCAAGAATGTTCTGAACAGTTTTGTGAATCTGGCATGTTTGTGTGTGAAATATGGAAGAATCTGATAGAACTGAATTGGTAGAGGTGTGGTAGTGTGTGCAGCTTGCATGTGCTAGTGAGTTACAGTATGCAGGGGAATGTCTTAATATTGTTGTTGCTGGTCCAGAAAAGCATTGTTGCAATCATGTGGTGTAAATCCTGTATGACGGAGGATGTGTACAGCTGTTGATATTGTCCTTCAGGTTGTGATCATAGTTTGTAACTTATCAATGTAATCCTGAATAAGATGTGTTTCCTAAACATAGTACCCTATAAGCTAATTTAAAACTTTATTTTGCACACGTGTGTGTATGTTTGTCCATAAGACACTTGTGCCCATGGACCTCTGAATTCTTAATCCAGGCCTGCTCAGCTGCCATAGTTGCAAGTCTTGCTTCATCACAACAGGGTGTTCAACCGCACCACCTTTTCCGTTTAAGAAACGTTTTGTCGGGGCTTGCTGAATGCAGTCCTGAATTCAATGTGTTAACACATGTGATTAGCATGCGATGGTTCACGTGTGAAATTGAATGTGTTTTTTAAAGGGTATGAGTCGGAAAGGCAGTGAAATATTTCTGCCGCTCACTAATTCTACTGGAAAAATAATTATTTATCAAGGGATTATTTTTAAATCCATATTTAACAACAACACATACTAATGTGTACTGTCATATTAAATATTTAATAGAGACATTGTCAAATAAATCATCAGGTGGTTTAGAGCAAGTGATGTATTTGTCATATTTATGATTATATGAAAAAACTAAATGGATAAATTGTGTTATGTAGATTAAATAAACAATAATTAAATAAGGTTTTATATTCCACAACGTTGGTGGTTAAGACTTTTACCATCATTTTTGGTGACATCGGGGTCCCTACAATGTATAGAAACCTGTACACGCACATCTTGCAGACCCTCTCGTGAACTTTTTATTTTGAAGAAAATAGTTTCGTATTAGTATGCAGAACACGGCTTCACATATCAAGGAATTCATTTACACTGGTAATTTGAATTAAAAGTTTTCTACCACAGGATAAGTAGGACAGGTCAGTGGAGGATCGTTTGTATATGTGAAGTGAAATTACTCTATTGTGTAGTGTCTGTAAAATCAATTAAAAGGATGAGAATGTTTTTCTATCCTCTATGAAACTCTTCGTGATGGGGATTGGGTGACTCTTGCAATGCCGAAAACTTTCCTCGCTCACAGTGACTCGATATGCCATAGCATTTACATGGTATTGCAAGGTACTTAAAGAATACCTTAGCATGACCATGAGACAAACAATACATGGTATTACCACATAAGGGAGTGCAATGGTGCTGAATGATAACCCTATTTATATATAAAATTTGCATGATACCCCAAGCTACCTTTAATAATACTATGGTACATTTAAAAAAAAGTAATAGTTTTAGCATGTTCAAAAATATAGTATTTAAAAACAGATTAACCAAAAAGTACTGAACAGGATCACATTAACACAAACAACAACATCTCATGGACTTCACAATTATGCCTTCTCCCCTCTGTGTTGCACACATGCACGCGCACACACACACACCCATCAGCTGAATGTCATCATGGCAAAGCTCATGTGAGAGTCGATGCCAGAGGCAGCAGCTGAAAATTAATTTCTCTAAAAAGTGCTCTTTTAATTAAACAAATGGTCCTGAAAAATGGTGAGTGTGAACTATAGTGTCAGAATTCCCACGTGTGGAGGAGTTTATTACTGTGAACAGAGCCTTCGGTTACAAGACTTCTCACACACAAGACACACACACATCTTGACGTTGGTATGAGCGAGTGAGTTCATACTGATCACCTTAGAAAAAGAAAAAAAACATCTCAGGTGTCACATGTTGCAACCTGTGCAATACACTTTCATATGAACATTTATATGGTTGTGTAAATGACACTTCATCAAAAACATATAACGATATTGCTTTCATTTATGTTAGGCCTACATTTATCCTCAATATTACATTCCATCCCTGTTTTTGCTTTATTAATGAAGGGGTTTAAACATTTATTGACGTCCATTTATTATATTTGTTTTTAATAACATAACATACAATAAAATAACACATTTCTATTACACGCATAGAAAAATATGACATGTGCACACACTAATATTCACATTAGTCTCACAAATATTTCACACAGTGAAGCGCAAAGAGATTGTTTGTGTAAAACATTTCCAATCCTTAGAGAATAGCAATTTATGGACGTCACATATGTCAGGCAGCTGTTAACCAGATACAGTAAGTCGAGTTGTCTGATAAAAACCTCATTAGGGTTCCTGGCAGACGGATCCAGACGGTGAAAGATCTGTGTTGTTCTAAAAAAGAGCTGAATTTTGGAAGGATGTTCCGTTTCAGAGGTCATAGACACACGACAATGTAAATATCAATGTCATAGTATGAAAACAGCATTTAATCTCAAAGCAATTGACACATTTTTCATTGATAATGATTTGACTAAGAAAATCGTTTTTTATTGTATCTATAGGCATATAATATCCCTGTAAATTTTATTAAAAAATTCTAAATATTTAATACAAACATATACAAAATATTTTTCTATTAAGAATATTGAATATGACTTTTTTCTATTTAAATTATATCATATTTTCTATATTATATAATGTTCAGTGGTTTCTTTGTATTTCTGATCATACAATCTGTGCATAATTTTAGTTATCAACTTTAGTTATATAGTTACTATAAAAACATTATTAAGCCATAATTTAGATACACACGTATGTTCTACATGTTGTGTCTCAGTTTGTTGTTTTTTTCATAATGGTTCTCTCACATTAATAGCATAATGCCTGAGGGTTTTGTCACATTTCAGGACACAGAGGTCCTGTGGTCCACAGGAACCTCCAGCTGTCTGTCACCCTTTCATTCACTCCAACCAACTCACCTACATGCTACATTTATCCATAATCACCCAAGAAAGTCGGTGTAACTTAGCAGAGCGGTAGCTGTTGGCTGTGTGAAGTCGTTGTTTATGGCTGTAGCGGCACTTGAAGCAGCTGTGAGTGAGGGAAAGTGCCGTCCGTAGATGCTCAGATTTGCTTTCACACAGCCCGTAGCGCATAGGAGAGCAAGACGCTGATGTCAGACGTGCCTTCAACGCGTCACCGCCAGCGGTCTGATACCCTCTACGCACATACACGCAGCTTGTGGAGATGTGCCACAGGAGGATGCAGTTAAGAATAGCAGAAGTCATGTCGCATCAGATGCAATGTTGTGGTGGGCTGTTTCGTGGGCCTGCACTTGGCTGCACCGTGCGGGAGGTTTTCCCCTCCTGCAGTGATTATCCGCTGCCGTTTGCATGCTGTCAGTGTTCTTCGTCGCTCCGCTCGGGAGCTTTGGCCCTCAGGTTGACATAATCCAGCAGAGGGGCTCGAGCGCGGAGCCATTATTAAACTGATTCCGCCGGAGCGCGGGCAACGGATTACAGCTGCGCCGTTCCTACTGTTATTGTGCAGTCGAGACTTGTCTTTTAGTTTTTATTCCTGTGTCGTTTTGTAAAACGTGTTTTAGTTTTATTGACTAAATTAGAGAGAAAACGTGATATATGGAGCAAATCTCATACAGGCTTAACGCGGTGCAAGTATTCAAGTTCAATCTTTTTTCATGTAAAGAATAAAATCTGTATATGTGATGTGTTATTAATTATCCAAGTGTTTAATTTTCACCGAAACTATCCTCAACTCAGGTCAAAAGTCTCATAGTGTTTGTAAGAGTTCATCACAAGCAGTTATTCCTCTTATTTAAAGACATTCATTGGCGTTTATATCCAGTCATAGACACTTTTCTGTGATCACACACTTGGATACGAAAAGCCCTGATTTTGACATGAACGACCAAGAAACTTATCATGAAATCTTGAGGGACGTCATGTTTGACGAGAGCATTTAGCGATGTGATTTCTGTCTTTGCCCGTCACTCTTTATCACCCGCTGTTGTTGAATGACACCTGGCCTTGTCAACAATCCTTCAGTTTATGGAAAGGAGCTTTCAGGAAGGTCTCAGATGTGATTCATTTTCCTCAGACCAATGCCAAGGACACAAAGATCTCCACATAAGGGGGATATGGAGGAGTGCAGAGGTTTCGTACGTTTTTTGAAAGCAGATGTTATAATATGATATTTGTCAGTATTGTGACATACAGTATTAATAGGAACGTTTTGTTCCTCAGATGTTGCTCTTTCATTGTTCAGGGGACTCAGAGAGCTCATGAATGGCTTGACAAGTTCAGTTTTTTTCTTGTGTTGACAGAATCCCTCCGGCTATTTGGAGTCATATGGTAATGGGGAGGTACATTCTCATTTTAAAAAGCATTTTATTGGACAAAATGAATACGAATATGCATTTGAGTACATGTCATAAAGATCTCGCTGACGTTTCTAATACAATTCTTCAAAAGTTGAAAAGACACTGTGAGACAATACAACACAACAGTATGGATCATTTGGTCTTTGTAGAGATTCAAGTCTGCCATTAAAAGATCTCAATATGAACTCGATGAAATTCTTCATAGATGTGGATTTTCTTCAAGAACTCTTTACGAGAAATAAATGAGATTTTCATCAGAACCATCTGAAAAGCCATAGACTTCTCCATATAATCTCAATGGTGTCAATGAGAATATTGTGTGCCATTAAAGGGATACTTCACCGAAAAAAGAAAATTCTGTCATTATTTACTCACCTTCGAGTTTTTCCAAATCTATATAAATTTGTAAAGTAAATAATGAGAGAATTTTCAGTTTTGGGTGAAGGATCCCTTTAAGAGATTTAGAGATTACTATCCCAAGAAAGTGTTTCCGAAATGAACTAAACTTAGTATCACAACTGGACAATGTTTTACGCTTTCAAACCGCTCGGTGTGAATCGCTTTTATATCACGTCATTGATGAATACACGAGAGACCCGCCACAATAAATTCTAATACGTCTGTGATAGCAATGTGGTTAACACGTGTCAAGTCTTTATGTTGCGCCTGTCCTATTTTCTCGTGGGGCGATGTATATAAAAACCTCTTTGATGGAGAAAAAAGATTTACTTTCAATTAAAAGACACTGATTGAAAAAAGTCCATTTCTGGAAACGGCATTATTCATCAAGAATCCAATTACCGTGTGAAAGAGAAAGTGTACAGAGATTTTATTGAATGTACTCGTCGGTAATGATGGACTATGAATGTAATAACTCTGCCAATTAGCCGTTTTCATTTGATTTAGACTGACTTTATGATCTCTCTCAATATCAATTACACGGAAAGCTTTCAGAGACCTCCTCTACCGTGATCGCAGAAGAGGAGAGGCTCATTAACGCATTCCACCCCGCTTTCATTTTCAGGGTTAATTACCAATTCACAGTTTCTAGGTCAAACACACCGTGTCTACTATCATACAAAGTAACGCTTTGATAAAGTGCAACGGGTATTTTGACATTTCACGAAACATTTTTAATGAATACTGGCGATGGAATAGCCTAATGCTATTAAACCTGCATTGTTATTTTGAGATTTCACAGAAATTTGCTTTTGTGTTGAGTGTGCTTTGTATTCATTCTTTTTCAGATTTATTTATTTCAAATCATGTAAGCAATTATACTCTTAAAGATGCATGTCAGCTGACTGACTGACATCTGTCAGTTAACATCTGCATGTGCTGAATGAAGCAGAATATTCAGCAGTTAATGGATTTGCTGTGCATCTACTGGGGGGATTTACCAATGCAGCATTTAATGTTTCATTTCTTTGACAGGAGTAATGTAAAAAAATCTAGATTCTATACTCAAACGCTTTTATTTATAGATTTATCTATTATCTTCACAATCTGACATGCTTAAATTGTATATATAGCAAAATATAAAAAAATGCTCAAAATAAAGTGGTTTCATTTTTGTGATTCAGTGGTTAATGTTCAAATGAATCGAACTCGGAGAGTCACAATATTACATATTGTCGATAACCGTGATATTAAAACCCTGATTATAAATACCGTGTAAAAAATTCACATAGCCTGATTCAGCATACGCATGCAAAAATATCTGGTTGACACAGCTTTTTTACCTATTTAACATTTTGCCTGGTATCCTTATCATGAAATATTTCCACCACAATAATCGTGTCATGAAAATCGGATATTTTGACAGCCCTGACCTGAACTGACTGCCGTGTCAAAGTTAACTGGACTGTCAGCAGGGGGCAATGTTGCTGCGAAAACTGACACCTGCAAAAAATGTAAAATAGAGGCATGTCTGTCTGTGTCCGTCTTGTCTAGTACCTCAGGTACTGTACCTGAATAAGCATAGATAAGCAAAAGAAACAAGCACATGTGTATATGTTTGTATGTACATCAAAATTACAATTTTGTAAAATTGGTATATTTTAGCTGTCACCTTATATTTCTTTCACATCATTCATTTAGTCTCATTTGTATCTAATTATGGTTTTCCCTTGCTAATTGTATGTTTTACAAAGCATATGTTATATGTACAGCATGAGAATAAATAGGCATTAAGTACAGGCACAGTTTATTTTTTCTTACAACGAATGTTTGAGTGTAATATTTTGCACGCTGTGTGTGTGTTGGCTGTTGTAGTGATTGATGTTTTTGTTCCCTGTGTGTGTATACGCTGTGCTCAGAGAGCTGTGCTTCAGGTCTGTTTATTTGTGGTCTTCGGTCAGGGGCCGCGGCCTTCCTCTGAAACCACCGCTCGACCACGCTGTTAAACCCACTATGACTTGATTTTAAAACATTTGAAAAACACAAAGAGAACCATGTTTTTGGTTCTTGAATTTAAGATGGTTCTTTAATATATCTGGAGGTTTGATGCAGTTTTAGTTTGTTTAACATCAATTTTGTAAATACAAATACGGCAATTGTTGTTGTGTATTTTCCTTTGTTTTTTCTTGCTCTTCATTGATGGAGACCTTCATCTTTCTCATATGTGCAGAATTGTTTAGTGCCGTGAAATGAATGATATACAGTAGTTTAATTTTATTAGGTCTTGGGAGAATTTGTTAAGAAATGTTTGAATTCGTAGTGAGATGAGACTTTTGATTGTCGTTGATATCTTGGTCAAACTGATCACAGTCATTTTCTAGATTTCTTCTAGTGGAGATTGCTGGGATCCTTTAAAAGAAATCTCGGCTAAAGTCTCCATTGCTCTCTGTTTAACCTCATTGCAGTCCTTGGGAAAACAGTTGAGGTAATCTGAGATTTGTCATTTTTCATTTCCTCTTATTATTTACTCTCTCTCGTGTCATTCCTTTTTTGCTTTCATTAAATACGAAAGAAAATTTCAAAGTAAGTTTTAACTTTTGTTGCCCATGCAATTAACTCAATGTAAATGTTTTAATTTTGTGTGAGAAGATTGAAATCTTCACCAGAATCTTTCCAGGTTTTTTCATCAGTAATTCCAGTAATACTGTTGATTTATAAATACATCATTACTTGTAACATTGATCCAAGCATGAATATTTAAAGCGGTGAATAAGAGTAAGCTCTATACTCGCTTTTATTTGATTATTTAGCAAATCATATTTTTTTTATGACATCTGACTCAAAATACTTGGAAAAGTAGCAAAAACATTATTCAGTTGAATTTTACAAAACTCTTTCTTCACAAACATTCTTCAAAAATCCTCATATAGAAGTAAGTGACATAATATAATTTTTATGGTTGAACTATTCTATACTAAACTTGCTCTTTAAAATCCCAGATTAGGATGGTGGTAAAAGTAACCAACATTTCACAGAAGTTGATCAGGTTTAAATCACACACAGGCTCAAGTTGAGCAATGGCAGCGTGTGTTTTGCTTGCGGAGTCATTCGGTCACAGACGCGCTGTGTTTTTCTCTCAGGTTCTGAGAGTGAAAAATGACTGCGCTTGACTCTGATGTAGGAAAATAAACCTTTCGAATGTGACACGCTGCTCTGGCCTGAGGAAGACAAAAGCCAAACAGAAATCAACAGGGCCTCCGCATCGCCCCCTCAGCTAACTCCCCAAGGGGCTATATGGTTTACACCGCTGGGCATGAGGGCCAGAGACCCCAAAGTATCAGACCACATGCTCGCTGAAATAGGACAGAGAGAGAAATATTTATATTCCCAAAGAAACAAAAAAATGTGCTGGACTCACAAGTAGAACAGTATATTTGTGGCAAAAACCTTTCAGCAGGTATCAAGTTTTGAAACTTATTTGAGAAACAGACTGTTGTGTCTTAATAATTCTTTCTCTTTCTAAAAGAAACTATATTTAGTGTCATGATATCATATATTGCATTCAGTTAACGTTCAGGGTTACATAGAAATCAAGCATCGTAAATGTATTTCTTAAACATATATATTACTTAACAACACACATCATTTTTGCAGACAAAAAATTGTCTGCCTACCCCATCGACCTTCACCATAAGTGCCCTTGAAAATAAGTTTTAATTTATTTCCTATTGTGGTATAGCATCATGACAAAAATACTGTCCGCAGAGCTTAGCTTGTTTTTAAACATTCCTTTACGTTATTTTTTCTGTAATGTCCTTCAAGCCCCAATATGCATTGACAACCAAAATGCAAATAAAATGTTGTAAACATAAAATGTTTACACTAGTAAAAGGCGTCACAAGTGATCAATTGGTATGAAGTTGTTGGTTCCGACACATTTTTCTCACACCCTATAAGAGTCTACATGAAATCTCATAATTAGCACGATGAGATTCACACCATCTTGTTTTTAATGATTTATAATTTTGTTTAATTGGAAACAGAATAGAGCCATAGAAAAAAATCCAGTATATAACACGGATACTTAATTCGAATGGGATGAGTCTTATTCAAAGTCATTGTAAGATGCACTATAAGCGTACCATGTATGAACTACAGAAATTTGAAATCTATTTATTTGTGTTTATGGACACGAATTTCCCACTTTTTTCGTGTCACTCAGCACGACTTTCACTAAACAGGCCGCATCTGTATGTACATTTATAACTTGATATCAAAAGAAGTCGTACATATTTTAGGAGGTGGCTAAACAACACCTTACCTCACCCCGAACCCTAAAATCACAGCCGCAAAAGCTAATTTTCATATAAACACGAGTTTCACGAGCTGGCTAAGGAACGATAAAGGCTCCCGTAACCCCGCCCCTAAACCTAACATCACATTGGCAAAGTAAAATTACGACAAAACATACGAATGAGATTTTAGGAAATAGGAAAATCACACGAATGAGCCACCTTGTAAAATAAGTGAATTCCCATCAGATTGTATTGATATGTATTCATACATATGAAAGATATCGCATATTAAAATGAAAGTCGTGCTGGGTGACACGAAAAAAAAGGCATGGAATGAAGTCGGGAATTGGTGACATTGTCATGAACTGTAATCTATCCATTTGTGTCCATGAACACGAATTTTCGTTGCAATGTCACGAATTCCTGTGAGACTGTGTTGTCCATACTAAATATGGCTGGACTCCCTGCTTGCACAACCAAACCTCTACAGATGATCCAGAATGCAGCGGCAAGAGTGGTCTTCAATGAACCGAAGAGAGCACACGTCACTCCTCTCTTCTTAAAGTTACATTGGCTCCCTATTGCGGCTCGCATCAAATTCAAATCCCTCCTCCTAGCCTACAAGTCCACCACTGGTTTGGCTCCCCCTTATCTTCTTTCGCTAATGCAGACGTATGTACCCACCAGATCTCTGCGCTCTGCAAACGAACGACGTCTTGTGGTGCCATCCCAAAAAGGTAAAAATCGATCTCACGAACCTTCTCTGGATCGGTACCACTTTTGTGGAACGATCTGCCCGCGGCAACAAGATCTGCAGATTCTGTAGCCATCTTTAAGAATCGTCTGAAAACACATCTCTTCCGTCAACACCTTACCGATTAGTCCTGACTTCTATCTTCCATCCATCCATTTTCTACCGCTTGTCTATGACTTCTATCTTTTTCTACAAAAAAAAAAAAAAAAAAAAAATCTAACCTAACTTAGCACTGTATACTGTGGTAGGCTCTATGAAGCCAGTTTTATTGATTGCACTTTTGCTTTTTGTTGTACTTGCGTTGTCCGAATTGCTTCAATTGTTTACCCCATCTGTAAGTCGCTTTGGATAAAAGCGTCTGCCAAATGACTAAATGTAAATGTAAATGTAAATGTAAATAGTTTGGGCGAAAATGCATGCATAAAGAATAGTACGTCTGAAACCTCTGTATGCTTGAAATACTTGGATGGTGTACTTCTTCCAGTGAGATTTCTCGTGCTTTGGATGTGTCACCATGATAAAAAAGAAAAACATAAAGAAAAAGAAAAACTTTATTACACTTGTCAAGTATAAGTGATATAGACCTGTTTGGATCACGTAAACAACTCTGGTTCAACGCTGGTCCGGAAGAACTTCCTGTTTTAGTTCTTTAACAGTAAAAAGCATCCTGCTCCCACACATACTATATAAAATGCACTTTTAAGAATAAATACAACACGATCTCACAGGAGGTTTTTTACAAGGTGGCTCGTTCGTATAAAATCAAACATACGATTATAAGAAAATTACGAAATCCTACTAAAATGTACGAATAAGATCGTAAGAATTATCCACCTCTTAAAATAGTTACGACTTCCTGTGAGATTGTCTTGGTCAAAAAGCAGTACTCCAGTAGTACTCCTTCTAACTCACTACGGAGGGCAGGTTTGACATCTGTGAAGTGAAACGTCATTCTGGTTTATCATCTGACCAATTGTCGGTTGTCAGGTTTTGGATTTATGAGATTTGAACACTTATTTTATGTTCAAGTTGCTTTGAACAGCAAACAGACTGTTATGAACTACATTACTGGGTGAAGGAAATTGTTTGAATTCTTCCGAATAATATTATTCTTAATAAATGTAGCTATTTATTGAACATTGGTGTCATTTATCATGTTGCTGTTGCTGCGGTTTTATTAAAGCAGTTAGCCACTTGAGGCGATGCGTTACGATGAATTTACCACAGTTTAGCCTCTCTCTCTCCATCCCTCACACACACGGTCCTTTTCCCCCTGTGGTCACATCTGCATGGGTTTGTTTTATAAAGCCTGCCCTCTCTGTCTATCATTAGCAATCTCACCCCAGGTTAATGGCGCTCTTTCAAAATTAACGACCCCTGAAGATATACAAGCTCTCCAGGTTAAAGGCATGATATATGATTTTTCTCTGGTAATTACCTTTAGCCGGGCCGCTTTTACTGTTCCTGTGCGTTACAAAAACACTATTCACTGACTCTAGTGTTTCTCGCGAGGGTGTGTGTGTTGAAAGCCGCTTCGCAGGAAAGACAAAATGGTTGCTCTGCGCTTTGTGCTGTGGGAAAAAAAAGACTTATTTCAACAATTCGAGGGGCTTTTGAACAGAAGAGGTCCAATTATTCCGTCTCTCGTGGCATTGATTCACAATACTGTCACATTTAGCTGCGGTGTGATATTTAACATTGTCAAGAGCGGCGCTCTGCTTCAAAGAGCTCCGCTAAAACGCTGATCACAGCCTCATTGGCGTCATCGACAAATTTCACTGATTAACAATACAGGGGTCGTGAGGTCAGGAGCAGAAGAGACGTCAGAAATGCGGCGCCGAGGTTCAATACCGTTTTACAGAGAAAGATAAGAGAAAGTCTCATGCGTTCCTCTACAGACGCTTTCTGAATTTCTTCTTTTCAAACTCCGCCTGACAGCTATTCTCTCCCCCGATGAGGGGCAGAAAGGCGTGCGGCGCGCGGGCCCTCGTATAAAGTGCGAGAATGGAAAACGTGCAGCTAGCACTTTGCTCCAGTGCCTATGTGAGACGCAGCCGGATTGATCTCCCATAATGCTTTGTCTTGATGAGACAATGAAAAATGCCCCCCGCCACCGGCGTGTCAATATGAGCGCAGGAGATGCGGCGGGTTTTTATTTAACCCGTTTTTTCCGTTAGATGATGCCTCTTGTTACATTTTCAGCGCCTGCCTGTCAGCTTGACATCGCAATATTCCGCTTCTCCAGCTCTTCCTGGTCGGTTTCATTTATTTCAAAACACCATTTCACACACGACTGACTTTAACAAGGCATTATACAGTGTAGAGGGTGAGTCGAGGAGATAGAATTGTGACAGTTACAACATTTTTTACCGCCGAAATATGGAATATTGTAAATAGAAGACTCCATAAATGTGTCGGAGCTTTTGGATGTGCCGTGTCTTCTAACGCCTCTGTTCAGAATGAAATAAAAGGCGATATCGGCTGTTTTTTATTGGTTCTTTTGTGTTTTGCAACTTTGAAATGAGCAGTTGAAGTACAATATACTGCAGGACTTCTTAAAAGATCAGATACTTAGGTTGCTTGTGAAATTTCCTCAAATCAAATTTGGTGTACTATGAAACATACTGCACTGTACCTTTAAGAACTCAAACGTGTTTGAAAAATCGTAACGTCTTTTTCATGTTACTAGTATGTGTGCTTAGGTATGTGTGTGTATTTAAAATGAGAGTCTCTGGCTTTTATAAATTGCATGTGCACCTAGTAACCACAGATACCACCCCAGCCACCTCATAGCAACGCCCTAGCATTGTGGAGTTTTGAATTGGCAAACACATAGCACACAACCTATAAAGTGTGCAAATCTATTATAATATAACTTTTTAGATATACGAATGTGCCAAAAAGAGAATAGGAATACTGAACCCAGTTTTAATAGTAAAAGGTGTTTTTTTTGGGGGGGGGGGTAATTCATTATCATTTGTTTTACCACTGTTTAAATACAAATAGCATGGTTAAACTATGCTAACTGCTCACGGTAGATTTGTGTTTAAAATGGTTTTTACTTAAACTAAAAACAGCACTCTAAAAAAGTTCTGGGTTGTTTAAACCAATGTTTGGGTCAAATATTGACATTGACAGTTAATTAAAACAACAGTTGGGCTTGTCCATAGTTGGGTGAATTGAAATCTGTCACGATATCAGAATTTCACTTTGCGGTTATCATGGTCACAATAATTCTGGTGACAATGATACTTCAATGAAGATTCAACTGTAAGGATAAGAGAGAGCGTTTGTAAGAATTGTGGCTCTTAATGCAAAAGTTTAAAGAGGTTTAAAATGATTTACTGTTATTTATGTGTACAATTAATACTATATCGATAATCATGGTTTTTAGTATCACAGTTATTATTAATACCATGTTATATTGTGACACACCTAATTGAAAACAACTTTTTGTGTATGCTTACTATAGTTCAATTTTCATAAGGTATCCTAAAGTTCTTCCTTTTAGCTGTGCACCACAGCAAAACACTTTGACTGAGACTAATGGTTGTTTTAATTTGAATATTGACGTTTGATGTTCTCCACATCCAAGCTCAAGAAGATGGGCAAAGTAGCTCTTTTGGGACTTTTCTGTGGACAAATGTCTCTCTCTCTCACTCAATTGCTTGTTCTCGCTCGTCTGCATGGCTGCTTTGGGTGAAACGCGGCGTGGTTGACACATCAGTGCTGTTTATTAAGACACAAGTCTATCAGGTCTCATAAGCGCTTGCTCGCGGGCGGCCCGTCTTCTGTTGCTTCCGGACAGTGTCATCAATCTTACCCCCGCTGTCCAGATGCATGATGGGAGATCACAGATACCGCTCGCTCTCCGTATGGGAGTCGACAGGAGAAAGCAGGTATGACGGCACTCAACGCTTCACTGATCCCAGAGAAAGAGACCAATACACAAACATGGGCGTAACAGACAGCAAACGATTAAACACATCATTTCTAAAACCCCATTAAATCAGTTTTACTTTCACTAGCTAGTTTACAAATCACAGAAGCTCATGTTCGACGTCACTCCTTACAAGAAATGTTGGATTTGGAATTTCAAAGATGTTTACATCCAGGGTAATGTTAAGAGACAGACACCTCACTTGTGTGTTAATATTATACAGGAGAAAAGCTTAATGTTTTCGTGCGTTAAAAGAATGCGCAGTTTAAAAGAAAGCGTTGAATCTAGGACAGTAGAAATATGAAGATCCAAGAAAACGTCCGGGATTAGTAAAACCCCTGTGACGAGAGAGAGAGAGACAGACAGGGAACAAAGGATACATTTTGGAAAAAGGCTTTGCAGCAAAATGAAACATTTTGACAAGGAATTTCATGCTCATCCAAAACCCAAGTCTGTTTTCCATAGCCACTTAATCTCATACGCTTAAAACCCTAATAATGCAGCCAAAACCATTTGTGAATTTAAATGCTGTAGACCTCATTAATGAAACGCAAGTAGAACAAATTTCTGTGTAAATCGTACGTGAAATCATTCTTTTTTAAATGTCGACAATGGATTTATTAACAATCTTTACTGAAATTCATTCTGCTCATGTTCAATGAGAAGTTCCTCAACATTTTTATGTAGAAGCTGTTTTACAAAAGCAATAAGACAATAGAGGCTAAAGTGAGAATACAATCACGGTTTATATCTTTTAAATATCTCAATTGTTTCTACAATTTTAGGAGAAGTATAGGAGACTATAGTTGATACTTACATCAAACACACCTAAAAACTTCATTAAATGAGGTTCTTATAAATTATTATCAAACAAATGGAAAATATTGACCTCTGAAGGGAACGTGTGTAATTCCAAACAATGACTATATATATATATATATATATATATGCTGTATACATACAGTATAGCAACCAATAATGTATGGCCTCTTATACTTACTGTACGTCTTGTGTGAATTGTGAGTGTTTTAGAAACAATGAAGTAATTACCACAATGGCAGTAAACTCAAATAACCATAAACTCAACTCAACATTGTATGTAATTTTGCTTTTGATGTAAATGTATGTTGATTGAACAATATTGTAGTGGAAAAAAGGGCAAAAAAGTAAGAAATTCATTCTGTTCAGGGATATTTGCTTTGGCATGTTGTGATTGGGAGAGAACGAGTCGTGTCGAGGGCAGAGTGTCCTGTACAGTGGGATATGAGAAAGGGAGAGATAACGCTTGTGAACTATCCGAACGCTCATGTAAATGTGGCTGCCTCCCCCGGTCCGGGGAAATTGAGCTTCATTAAGTGAGTCAGAGCAGATTTATGTAGTGATGTGAGCTGCAGTCGTTTGCGTGGACAGTGTACACCGCACAGCAGGATCATGATGAATCTACTGCTCTGCTCTCTGGCTGGACGCCTGAATAGCCTACTGCTGTCTGCTCTCCACACACTCGGCAGAGAGAGAGAGAGAGAGAGAGAGAGAGACAGACACAAATGTTATTCTTTGCAGGCAGAGCCGATTTTTCCTATACCCAAACTACGCAAGTTGCATAGGGCCCCTGCACCACCAGGACGCCTCCTTGAGTACCGAATCAAAACACTATTGTAAACAAGACGCAATATTTATAACTTGCGGAATAACCTTTAGAGTAGTCGTTTGGAAATTTCCTCTTTAATCCTTAATGTTTTTAATTACTGTGACATACATCATGCAGTGGGCGGCAGGTAATAATAATATGCACGTACACTGTAAAAAATGAAAAGTTGACTTAACTTAAAATTTCAAGGCAACTCGCTGCACAGCTTTTTTGAGTTTACTCAACTTTTGGCCAAGTATTTCACCTAACTCAATTAACTGAGTAATGTCACATGACTGTCATTTGAAAAGAATTGTTGAACCAACTTAAAATAAAAATGCAACAATCAAATTTCTGAGTTCAATCAACTATGGACAACTGAAAAGAATATGTTTTATATAACTTTAATACATATTTGTTCTATTATTATATACACACTAAACTTGATAGATATATTATATACACACTCTACTTAAGTAACTGCTTAAGCTGTTTATAATTTAAACATATTAGTAGTGGCCTCACTGCGTCACTTACATCAGACCTCAACACTGAGCACATGAGCCTCAATCATGGTAACAATCATCAAACATCATTAAACATCTTATTGTTTGTTAAAACTCTAAATGAACTCTAAATGAACTCTAAATACTGAAGGTAACTTACAATGACAACAAAAACTAAAAATATAGCCAGCAAACACTAAAATAGCAATCATTTTAATCATTTTAACCAGCTAATTGAAAATTCTGCAATGCATGCTGGGAACTTTCAAACACTAGAATTGTTTTTTGAGTCAAGTTGGTCAAACTTCTTGACGCACTTTGGACAATCACTTAGATATCTAAGTTCAGTCAACAAAATAATCTTTGTTGGTTCCACATTTTGACTGATTTTGTTCAGCATACTCAAAATAATACATTCTTCTTTTCTACTAAAAAAACTTTGTTCAATTTACTTTAATTCCTTTGTTGAGAGAACAATTTGAAGTTGTATTTTTTACAGTGTAGCTATCCGTCTTAAGCGGAAAAAAACGCCAACAATATGAAGCAAAAGAACAAGGAGGCATGTGTTTTTGTACTACTTTAAAGTCTTACTTTTAGTTTTTGCTAAAATTAAGTAGTTGCTTTCTACAAATTCCGTTTTTTTCCACTGGCATAAAGTTGGCTTGAGGTTGGACGTTTGATATTCGTGAATTTAGGCACCGTCTCCAAAGTTACGTACACATTAGTACTCGTTTCTAACTTCAGTAGCACACTTCAAAGCCAGCGCCAAGTGCTTACTCCTCACAATGCTTTTTGGATTTTTTCTTCGCTCTTTTCTTTCTTGACGTGCCCTTCCAGTCTTTGACCCTTTCTTATTTTAGTCTCAGCTATAATGCACACCACTACAATCCACTGCATTTGGTTTGCCTATGATAATATGTCACTTTTAGTTTGTGCCATCACATTTAGAGAATTATTTATGTGTTTTCGTATGCTTAGCTTTATTTACTATAAAACTATATTTATCATGCTTTGTTTTTGTTAAGCACTCATTTGATTAGTAAAAACACACCACATTTGCATGTTATAGGTTTTTTTACAGCTAGATGGTTCCAGAGCCACATGTTACTTTAGGTAAAGAAATTTTGTCAATAAAAATTTGAATTTGATTTTAAAATTAATTTAACAGTTTAATGTTTTTTGTCTTTCAGTCAAGTTTTGTTAATTGATCGATTTATTTTTTTATAGTTTACACTTATGTTTATATCTGATTTGAACTATTATGACAAGGGACCCTCACAAAGGTTTGCTTAGGGCCCCCAAATGTCTAGGATCGGCACTGTTTGTAGGCCTTGCAAATGGTTTGAAAATGCACACTGTGTTTTGTCATAAAGCACTTTTGAATTCAATTGAAACAATTGAATTAAGTTCATTTTAATTAACAGTGTAAAACATAGATCTGCGATATGTTGTCAGCATTAACAACAAATATCTTCCTTGCACCCTCTCATCAACAATGTCAAAAAATGACACAAGTCGTGTAACGTTTTAGCTGCGTATCGCCATCCACAAATTGATGTTTGATTTCCGTCAGTCTGTGTGAGTGACGGACTCTTTATCGTCATCACGTTCAGAGACGATCTCGTTTGGGTCTCAGGGGAAATAAACAGGGATGAAATAACGGGCTTTCCACTTCTGATTCAGATCCAATCTGCCTATTACCAGCAGCAGCGCAGAGAGAGAGAGAGACAAATCTGCTTGCTCTGGTCCAAAGCAAAAGGGAGAGAAAATTTGAATCAATATTTCCCATTAGCGTGGCTGATGCTTAGAGCAACAACAGAGCAGCTCGGAGCAGAGCCGCCCGTGTGTGTTCAGGTGTCCGGGATAATTGAATCTGTCTGTGGCTTTCTGATTAAACCACGGAGAAAAAAAATCGCACGATCAAATGAAGGTTATAAGCCAACGAAATCTCCCAGCTTGAGAGGTCGTGAGAAGCGTTTTTCTCTACAAAGTGACTTTATCTTTTTTTATTTATTTATTGGAGGCAGGCATCATTGTTATTGTTGCTTATACTTACAATTTGTGGTTTGAAATAGGACAGGCCACACATTGTGCAATGATGATGCTGGAGACATGAATGATCCCTCATATGGTGTGGTTTGTTGAGGAAAGATGTGATATTGCTTTTCTAAGTGGTCTGAATAACAGTTTTTACCCAGAGGTCCACTAGACTCATATTAAAGAAATGAGAGATACTGTATAGATTGCCTACAGAAGGCTGTGTTAAAGAAATATCTTAACACTAGGATAAAATCCTCTGTTTATAAAAGCAATACTGTAGCAACAACCAATGCAAAATATGTTTTTTCTACAATACAACACCATGTCACAGAATGTTTTATTTGGACAGTAAGCAATCACATAGTAATGTTCAGAGCCATTGAAATACAGAGTTACGACACTTACATTGTAACCTCCACAGTAAGAATAGAATCCGTAAGGAAATCGCATCATGGAGCGATCAATAGATCCAAACAAAGCCCTGAAGCCCATTCATTTCAGTGTCTTCCAAACTCATTTGCTGTACAGTTGGTGAAATAAATGCATGTTTTAACATTTTAATGAGTTGACACCTTATAGTCATAGATCTTTGATTCATATAACTTTTATTCATATTACACCTCAGACAAAATGCTGCTATAAATGAAGTCCACGTAGTAATCAGTGTACGCGTTGTGCTAATATATTTAGCAAAATTTATGCAAATATAATTTCGGTTGTCTGTCCCGCTAAAATCCATTCAAATAGGTTGACAGCACAGATTTGTTTGGAACTATTTAAGATCCCATTCCCCGCGATCCCATTTTTCAACCTTTAGTTAGTGTGTAATGTTACTGTTCGAGGCATAAGCAATTCCTGCAAAATGATAAAGCTCAAAGTTCAGTTCCAAGCAAGATATTGTCTTTAACAGAATTCGCTTTTCAAGGACTACAGAGAACGGCTGGAATCGGACTACAGCCCTCTACTTCCCGGGTACATGATGTCACTATTCAGAGTGCTTTTAATAACCTCCGCCCAAAGGAATACTCCAAAAAAGGGGCGAGGTCTTCTTTAGAGAAGAGGAAAAGCTGCTGGAGTAGTGTTTGGTTATCAGAGATCGTAAACATTTGACTGAGCTACGCGCTAAACTACTTTCACTTTCATCACAGTCCTGCAGCTGGTAATAAGAATTCAGCTACACACATTCTAAGATAACCAACATCAAATAACAGCTTCTATGACTTTAAAATCGGCTGTGAATGCTGTTCTGAATAATACACAGATATTGTGTGTGTGTGTATACCTCTAAAACACTTTTATGAAACGTCCTTTGAAGTCCTGCTTGGCAAAACTAACGCTTAGGTTATTAGTGTTAATTAATATAACCGGTCTGACGCCATTCGGTCCGGTGTCATTTCCTTCGTCATAGTAGGGAACAAATGTGCGACTAACAAAGATTTACGTTTGCACATGCACTAGCAGACCTCCGTTACACTTCGATCAATCCGCATGTTTTTAACAGATAAAGTGAAGTTGAGGCCATTGTTACTGTTTATTGCAAAAAGTTTATGAAGTACACTGAGAGGGGCACCGACCAATCGGTGGGACATCTTTACACACACACTCTAAGCGGGGAACCAATCATGACAGACCTGGTCAGCTTTACCAATCAGAGCGTTTCGGAAGGAGGCACTTTAATATAGACCGGAAGAAATCCAGTCGTTTTGTTAGAAGAGGGACAGCGGTGAACAATAGACTTGAAATATAAAGCGTTTTTTTTAATTAGAAACATTAACATCTATTGTTAAACACCCCAAAAACATAACCAAAGCCTCAAAAACAGAAAAGAATGGCTCCTTTAAGCGCTCCATGAACCATGTGACCACACGTGGCGAGATCGAGTGTCATAACTCTGTTTTTCAACCTCTCTGGTAATGTCTCAACAGCAAACATAGCAACGTCCTAGCAACCACACATGCCACACTGGAATGATAGCAACCGCATATCAATGCCCTGGGCGACAACTCACAAACACACATTTAATCTTCAGAAACATTCAAAGTTCATTATGGCAAAAGAATGTGTTTACAGTTAACATTTACATGTTTGTGTTTGTTTGCCAGGTGTTGTCTGATGTTTTGTGTTTAGAGTGTGTTGTTATGGTTGTCTGTGTGATGTTATGTAGTGTTTTGTATTTAAGTGTGTGTATGGTGGGTGTTGTGTTTTTTCTGTAGTGTTTTGTGAAGGTTGTGTGAATGTCACATGTTGTTTTTTCTGTTTAGGATATGTTGTGAAGGTTGTGTGTGCATGATTAGGTGTTGTGTTTAGAGTGTGATCTAAATGTTGGGTATGTGTGTGTACAATGTGTTGTGTAAAGGTTGTGTGTGCGTGCCAGGTGTTGTGTAGTGAAATGGAGAGCGAGATAGAGATCAGGGAGGAAATGGCCATTGCGATGTTGACCTCTACTTCACCTTCACTCGATCTGTCATACTGTCCTTCAGCTGACTCTTCACCCCTGTACCTCCAGTAAGAGAAAACAGAACTGCACTTCTGCTGCTTATTTTGGCCCCGTGAACACACACGCACACATAGTATAGGCATTTCAATTCTTGTCTTCTTGTGTCTGCTTAATCTACCAGATACATTTTTCAAAAAAGAAAAATCCCTTTATTAAATGTCGGTGAAAACATCTGGATGTATCAAGGTGCCATAAGCTTATTTTCATGTAGCATTCTTAACCCACAAGACAAGTACAAAGTCCCTGAAATCTAGCATTTATTTCATTGTGTACTGTTTTTCTAGTCTAAAGTTTTACCAAAGTGTTATCTTTTATAGTTAAACTTAACATTTATACACCAGCATATATGAAATACTCCATTAAGATGTGTATGAAAACAGCAATGTGTTTCCTGTTGATTTCCCCTGCATCCTGTGAGAGGAACCGGAACTAAAACAGGAAGAATATTATGCCTATAAACGTCCGTGTTGAGTTAAAGGAATAGTTCACCTACAAAAAGAAAATTCTGTCATCATTACCCACATGTTGTTCCAAATTCACATGAATCTTCACACATTTATTGTGCATGCAACTTTAATTCAGAGTGTCTGTCAAGTTCCAAAAACCACAAAAACGACATAAAAGTCCGTATTTAAGGTAAAAGTTTTAAAATCTCAATTTTTCACAGTTAAAGGGACTGTTCACCCCAAAATGAAATCATTCCAAACATTTATGACTTTCTTCTGCAGAAGATATTTTGAAGAATGTTGGTAACCAAACAACATTGCACCCCATTGACTATTTTTCAGTGGAAACAAAACGACTGAGACATTTCTCAAAATATCTTCTTTTGTGTTTCACAGAAAAAAGACATTTAAACAGGTTTTGAATGTGGTTGAATAAATGGTGAAGTAATCCTTATTTAACTATCCCTTTAAACTAGCATGGCACATTCAACAAGGCCGTTGTCCATCACACTCAGTGCAGTACTGTACATAATTGCACCATTTTTAAACCTGATACTGTAAAAAGTGCCGCGTGTCCTCTCGGTTTCAGAATCGCAGGTCATAGCTCACCTAAAATATTCAGGCCAGATTTGAAAGGTAAATTTATACAACAGTGGTGTGCATAATCTGCATGGCCTTGCCAATAAAACAAACTTTGGCTGAATAGAATTTGAATAATGGCGTCGTGTTTGTGGCTGGAGCTGCGTTTAAATAAGTCGACCTTGTTTACGCCAGGGTCCGGTGTGAAGGTGGGAGACTCCACGGGGAGAAACCAGCTGCCACAGTACCAAACCCCCCAACCCCTCCGGTCCAAACGCACAACATTTCCCCACTTTAAAACTTAATCACACCCTCTTTGCCGTTTTCCTACACTTTTAATGCCCCCCCCCGCCAGCAGCGCGGAGCGAGTTCGATGCAGTTTGTCGTTTGTAGATAATCTTTTTTTCTGTCATTACGGGGGCTGCATTTATATCAGACTCAAAATGACTGAGGACGTAAGCGTGTACCCCATTTGACTGTCACGCTGAGTAAAACAGGGAGCGTGTTTGATAAATGTGAGCACAGCAAGCCTGTTCTCAAGTTTGTTGTCATTTTTTCACAATCATCCTGATGTCTTGTCAGCAGGGTGAGTGAAAAATACGCTTGACTTGGCTTTTTTCGCCTATTTCTCTGCTATTTCTAGCTGTGAATTAGACATTCATTGCTCACGTCTCTGTAGAAACCAGCGACAGATTATCGATGGATTAGATGAAAACGGGCTGAATTTTGAGACTTTAGCCGAATGTCAGCGTGTGGGTCGTGTAGATGAATGTTTGTGCATATTTGTGTTTTTGTCTTACAGTGATCAAGGGAAAGTAGAGTTTGTTTCACGGGCATCTGTCTGGCCTAGCTTTTTTTATCACTTGCTGCAGAAAAGGCAATGAATGACACCATGGAATCAGACTGGCTGTAGGTGACATTTATCACCTGAAAGTGGATCGAGAAATCAGATAAAAAGATGGAGTGTGTAAGTTTGACGTTTTCGAAAGAAAATCTGTTTTTTACGTGATGCTGTAGCTAAGTTGTTTGCAACGGTTGTGTGGGCATGTTGCTATGCTGGGTTTGTGTTGGCGGTAACCAGGCCATTGCTATAGCCTACAGTGCACAAGATGTACAAGGTGGTCGCTAAGGTGTTGCTAAGTGCTTGCCCATTCTAGAGTCTCTGTGATTCTGCTTTCTAGATATGGCTTTATTGCATAGGTTTCGCTCAGTGTGATGTTATGTTCTCTTTTATGTTTCATTTCAGGTATCAATGTAGAGGTTTCTCCTAAAATGTGTAAGCAGAAATAAAAATAGAAACAATGACACTTGTTTAAATGCATGAAGGGGCGTTTTTAGTGCAGCTGTAAAATGAATGTACGTTGTTAAGGTTTCCTTTATGGATCTGGTCCTGCTTGATTTAACAGATTTATTGTTTTTTATAGATCTTGAATCTTTTTATGAGCAACAGTGATTCTTAACCTAATGGACACCGCAAAACATTGTAATCGTCAACTTTTGGTCCAGTATCTTGTTTGAATATCGACTAGTAAAACTTTCCTCTCGAGATTTATCATTAGAGCCCAGAGCCAAATCATAATCCAAAGTAAACCCTCATTAAAAACCATGTTTCCCATAAGTCTGTGCTGCTCTCAGAGATCAGCTAATCTGACAGCCGAGGTGCTGAGTGTCACGGCTGCATTATTCCAGAGACGCGGTGTTGATATGAGCTCCGGAATACTGTCAGTCCGTCTCCGCGCATCTCTCTCTCTCAACCCCTCAGCACGGGCTTCGAGAAGAATCCAACCATTCAATTATTCCTGGAGCCGAGCCATTCTGTGGGTGTGTGTGTGAGGCCTGCACGACAGGCCGCCGAGACGTTCGGCACGTCGCTGCGATCAGAGAGTATTACTGTGCAGCGGTGCAGGGAAGCAGTAGCCGCATTAACTCTACACGTGTACGCGGGGCGCTCGCAGTCATCAGGCCGCGCGCTGAAATGCAGAAACGCATGTCTTATCAAACGCACCTGTCAGTCAGAGAGATGTCAACAGATGTGAAGGTGATGTATGCGTGTGTCTGCGAGGAGAAGTAAATAAAACACTAGAACATGACTGTGTCACCCAAGCCGGCGCTCGCCAGAGACTTTAGAATAGATCGGCATACCCTGGGATTGTTGCTGTGGCGTTTTGGCGAAACGAAGTGTTGTCAGGGGAAAATCAACCTGCCTTACCCTACCTACCCTTACAAAAGAAAAATATATGGGAATAAACTGGAAAGTACAATGCAATATATTAAATAATGCTTTTATGTATTGGAACCAATTGATTATATTTATCTACATATAAAACGGAAAGGTTATATATTTAACATGCTGTTTGCGATCCACTTCCATGAGATGAATTTTAGAGAGCAATCGGAAATAATATAATAATTATAATATTGAAAGATTAACAACAAGACCAGGAATATTTATGTGGAAGTAAATTCTGTTTTGATTTTGGTAATTTTCTAGCAAATAGTCATAGAGTTAGATTCCAGTATTCCCAAAAATGTTTTAAAGTCAGTGATTTTCTCCTTAAATTCTTTCAAGACTAAATTATTTAAGACACACTCCGCACATTCATTTGTACATCTCTGTGCTATTCCGCACTTCAACAATTGACATACTCTAAAAGTCTATTTTTATTTCTCACAAGTAATTTTAGGGGAAACAGACAAACTGATGCCTAAATGAACAGAAGTCTCCTGAGTCATGATAGAGCATCCTATGAGAAATGATCATATTCCCCTAAGACTTTTGGGACAATAGCATGAAAAAGGTGTGAGATTATGCGTTTTGGATTCTGTGGAGAAGATTAATGTAAATAAGTGTGTAAAATCTCTGAGTCTAATGATCAGTGATGTGATGAAGATGAAGCCTGAGGACGTTGAACTTTATTCCCTGACCTTTCTGATGTTTCTGCACTGATGTTCAGCCCAAGCCACTTCTGCACCATGACGCATAAACAGAAGGAGAGAATTATCCCGCACATCACAGCTCAGCGAGATGGTAAAAGTGTAAACCTATTTTTGTGCTTTGTATGTCTGTGTGTGTAGATAATGAGACGGTCTCTCACTCCACCAGCGCTACAGTTAAACACTAACCGTGTGCCTGAGGACAGACTCAATCCAACCCACCTAACTAGCTCAGCTGGAGTCATGGCTGTGTGTGTGTGTGTGTGTGTGTGAGTCAGTGACACCAGGCTGAGGGGGTTTGAGCGATTCATGCCAGCTAGAGATCTCACAGTGCCCTCAGCAGTACCCATCAACTGCAGAAACCTGCCTGCATATCATTGAAACAAGATTGGAATAATCTGCTTTATAAAGCGGGTGGTTTTAGCTCTTATTATTGTTGGATGAGACACGTTTAAGCTGCAATAGGGTTCTGGAAACAAAATCTTTTTTTCACTGCATAGAAAAGTCAAATATTTGTAAAGAAGGGCAGAAGTCATCATAGAAGCCATCAGTGGGATTTCACATTTAAAAGTGGTCATAACTCATGTAGCCTATTTACAGAATAGTGTCGCACTCTTCAAATATCCGTAGAGTCTTTAGTTAAATCACATATATAAAAGACAGATACAGCTGTACCATTATTTCCGAAAACATACGACGCGAGCGGGGGGCGGAACTAGAGCACGTGCGCACCCATTGCCAACAAAACACAGACATATGACTTAGTTTCACTTACTGCGTGTGGTTCATGTCCGGCATCTTTTAGCGCCAGGACCGCGCCATCTCTCAGTTTGAAACGATCTCCAAATCCAGCGTGAACTGCTGTGAACAAACAAACACACCTCAACTTCTCTCACTATCGCAAGAGTAAAGAGCTGCAGCTGCATGCCCACAGCGCAGCCAATCTTCTTTCTATCGCTTGTCTGTTGACGCGTAGGTGGCCTATTTCTTTCGTCTTACCGTGGGGGTGCTTTTCCGGGAGAATTGCCCAATAACGGACTAAGAAAAGTTGTAACGAAACGGATTTTCATGTTTGAAAAAACATTTCTGAAACCTACACGACTGCTGGGGGAGTGTATCGAGCACAGAAATACTACGTTCAACTCGTTTTTTGACAAGCATGAGAAGACAGTGCGTTTAACATTGTAAATAAGTCAGAATGCACAAAACACCCTTGCATCCCCCTTTAAAAAAACGAATTGTTTAGTGAAAATCTATGTTACCCATAATCCCAAAAAGAGCTCAACCAATTAGATAACATCACATCATTACCATGGAAATTGAAGCTGCCGCACAAGAGCTCAGCAGTGACCAAAACTTTGAATAGCCTACTAGGTTTTTAATATAATGTTTGTTTGTATTTTAAAACGTGCTA
The DNA here is from genome assembly GCA_006030095.1 of Triplophysa siluroides. NCBI lineage: Eukaryota > Metazoa > Chordata > Actinopteri > Cypriniformes > Nemacheilidae > Triplophysa > Triplophysa siluroides. Next base: position 2,905,650 of record VCII01000203.1, on the reverse strand, counting down.
GTTATGTTCTTGACTAAAATAAAAATATATTTTTTAGAAATTTATCAACTCTTGAAGTCAAATCAAAGTTTATTTTAGAATAAGTTTTTCTCTAGAATGTCTACATGCGACTGCACATCACTAACTAACAATTGCTTTGTTAGTCCTATTAGATTAATGTACTACATTATTCAGCGGCGTAATTATTGATCTCAAAAACCACTCTGAATGCAAAGATGACTAATAATATGAACATTTAATTTTATAAAATGTTTATGTTGCTTTTTTTCACTATTTTATTTACCATTTTTACCATTTACTACACAATTTTGTCATGAATAAGAGCACACAAACTTGTATCATGCTTAATAATATACCCAGAGCTGGAAATTTGGGGAAACGCAATTGGTCCAGGGATGGAGCTCCATCTTTCATTTGTCCGTGAAATAGTCTACAAACTCTTACTCACTTCATACAATCTATGGTTAAAAAATATAAAAAATGTACCCAAATAAAAATTTACCCCCTAGTAAAAAGCCTCTTAAAGTGATAGTTCACCCATAAATAAAAATCATCATTTACTCACCCTCATGTCATTTCAAACTTGTATGACTTTCTTTCTTCGGCAGAAAACCAAAGAAGATATTTTGACGAATGTTTGTTAACCGGCACCTATTGACTTGTTGGGTTTGTGTCCATACAATAGAAGTAAATGGGTGCCGGCGCCATTCGGTTACCAACTTTCTTCAAAATATCTTCTTTAAGTGTTAAAAAAAGTCAGGTTCGAAATGACAAGAGGGTAAGTAGCTAAATGATGACGGGATTTTCATTTTTGGATCAATCGTGTCTAAATCTACACACAAAGGTGAAATAACACTTTGCCTGTCAGGTTAGTTTCACCGGCGAACGGAGTGAAGTTGATAAAGTTGGCGAGTTTAATCAATCATTTGAGGAATGGCAGTCTTCGGTCCGCTTGCTAATTTCAGCACAAATTAACGTGCGAAACAGGAGGAATTTATCCCTGCAGCATTTGGTGCACAGTATCAAGCTGTTCACATCTGCACTCGCACACACACATGCTAAAGTATTCTCTCGTGGCCTCGGGGGGGTTGAGTCGCATTCTGTCCATTCCTCCCTCGCTCGCGTCGGCGCTCCTCTCTTTGGGGACTTCTCCTGTTAGTTTAGCGTTTTCTGTGAGAGGCGCGTCTGCTTCTCCATATGTGCCCTGTTTGAGAGAAGGCTGAACTACACTCCATGTCACACATAAAGTTGCTGAATTATTAAGATCTCCAGATTTTCTGTGTACCGCACATCTTTGATCCATCTGTTGAGAAGACGCACATAGCTGCTGAAGTGTACCGTACCTTTCCTCTGGCTCGCAAGCTGTCGCGGATCAAGTTTGGAAGACGAAAACCCATGTTGTCATGATCTATAAGTTTGACACGCGTACATGCCAACACGCATGTACCGATCTGACCGTTTATCTGCGTTTCTTCAGCTATGGGCCTTTGTGGACGTTTAAGTTTCTTAATAAGTATATTTTACACTAGCATTAGTGTTTTATGTCTGTTAACAGTGTCCAACAGTCCGTATACATGCACCACAGGACAATTTTCATCTAATGGATTAATGTCATTTTCATCACATCTCAAACGATGCGTTTTGGTTTGTTTCATTTTGTAATGAAAATATTGTTTTTTTTAAATGAAATTGTCGACCTTGATTGACTTGCTGAAACTAATTTCATAGCTAGCATGTATATCCAAGTACGCAATAAAAAAAATAAACATAAATAAATATACATACATAAATTTAATAAAACAAAATACAGCTAATCTGTGGAAACACAAATCACTTCTTGTTTCAAAGTGTTTGTAGATTTAAAAAAAAGAAGTTATTGATCATGTATGTAAAAAGTCCATTAAGAAAACGTACCTCACGCCTATTTGTGTGCGCAAAGATTATAATGATTTATAATTTAAGATGCCAAGTATGTTCAATGTCAATTTGATGCCATTTGATTTCCACCCACGAAAAAGGGCGTATAGGTAACCTGCAATTCTATGTTTCGAACAGGGATGGCAATAGAGGCAAAAGTTAGAGACTGCAGCTTTAAAATGTTATAGTTTGAATATTTGTTATGAACGATTGGTATTATTGATCTGTTATCGCAGACACACTCCAAAAAATTCGGGGTTATTTTTTTTAATCCAGTTTTGGGTTAAAAAGGACAAACCCAACCTGTTAACCCAATGGTTGGTTTTGACCCAACAACGGGTTGACCATAACCCAGCATTTTGTGTTTTAATGTGACTTTCCAAGTTTAAAATAAAAATCAGGTGTCATGCCCACACACGCCATGAACTCACAATCTTTAACATCACTCTAGAGTCAATGTTTTCCACTGTTCAACAACAAGCAAACCATGTTGTATGTCACAGACGTCTCGCTGTGTGAGTGTCAGAATTCCTCCTCCTCTCCAGCAGTCATCCGACCATCTCAACAGGAGCAACAGCATCTGATTTAGATTATTGTGTGACATGGGAGAATTTGTTCTGTTGGATGAAGGTAATCGTCTTTCAGACTGACTGAATGTGTGTACGACTCAATTAGAAATGTGATATTTTAGCTCACAGAGCTTCTGTTTTTTGCAAACAACATGGATTCCCACAGTTTCATCAATTTAACAACAATCAACATCTGAATCACATTGAGTTAAGATTTAATTTTGTGCTTGTGTTGAACTTTGCGCTGCGTTATTTGTCATAGTTATTTTCCAGTATATTATATTATATATTAAATATATCTGCCCATGTGAAAATTAGCATAAGAGTTTGGCTTTAGCCAGTTGCTAAGCCATCAGTGCGATATTCTAACATTCAATTAAATTAATTTGTATATATCACATACAATTTTTTCCTTGAAAATTAAACTATTACATTTTATTAGTGTTATTATTATTACTATTTTATTTAGTTATGAATGAACATTAATAAAAAAATTTATTCATCTTTTCAAGAATTTGTTCACTGAGCTTGTTGCAGTGCATTCTTCGTTACAGTTTGTCCAACCGAGTAACTTTCTTTATTTGTTCATTCATTTTTACTTTGATTTGGCACTCCACGCGGTTAATTCTGCACCTACAGTAGGCCTAAGTCCAAAAAGGTATCTCATTTTCCTCTGGATTTGTGTCCACGAGGCCCTCGCTGATGCTAACAGATTTTATCTTCAGAAACGGTTTTCAATGTGTCAGGGGTATAAAAATAGAAGCCCATTAGCAGTAATTTAATCACATCATATAAGGGGCGGCTCACAATGGCTTCTCTACGGGTTTATAAGGGACAGAAGATCACAAAGGCAAAATGGCCTATATTATATCCATTATAATTATGTCTCGTTCTATTATCTGCTGTGTTCATTTTAATTGCACCTGTGAATTTAATCCCATACTCGAGGAAATGTTTGAGGCAGATTCTGTCACTAGATGAAGCAAATGGGGTTTTTTTACAGGAAGGAGACATTGTTAATGGTTTTTATGGACTTTGATTTCCAGTGATGACAGAAATAGTTTTTCGAACAATCAGGCATTCAATTTATTGAATAGTGTCTACACTGAAAATGAATCCAAGTTGGTGTTTGGTCACAAATCAAACATATTCAAGATACTAGATCCAGAAAGCATTGTTAGATTGTGTAACGCACACACAAACACTGTTTTGCCTTTATGAATTTTCTATTCTGATGCTTTGTGTTTTAGTTGCCGTGGTGTCCAGATACTTTTTTTCTGATGTCTAGGGCATGTTTCCTCGGTGACCTTTGCACTTGACATTTCGATGATTCACATGTGTGGAGTGACATTCGGCCTCGGGGCCAGACGACCCTTTATAGAGAAACACTGCCGCCTTCCAATGCTCGTGTCGTGTTTATTCACTAAATGTGAGTTTCATTTAATATGCTACATATTTTTCAACACAAAATATTAGTCTGGAATGTTTCATTATTTACTGGAGGAATTATTCAGGCACTCAGTTTGTTGCTGCATGGCATGAATAATAGAAAGACGTTTTAAAATCAGCAGGCTGTGGATTTCTACAGCTACTCTACATGTATAAGGCTGCAGCCCAACTCGGTTCTTCTTTATAAATAATAGATAAATAGAGTGAATAAGAAGAGCAGAACACAGGGAAAGACTGTGAGGGCTGATCTGGAGTCAGAGCCTGACCATCACATGAGAAACGATGAAAGCATATTGTGCAAATGATGTGTGTGTATTTTTGTTACAGTGTGATTGTTAACATGCATTTGAGTGTGTGTGTGTGTGTGTTTGCTTTCTTCAAATAAATGAGAGGGAAAAACTGAGTGTGACAGAGCTGTGACTTCAAACGCGAGGGAAGGCGAAGACTGGATTCTAGACGCACCAGTGAAGTTTCTTTCCTCAGCTCCACCTCTTTTGTGCAGTCTAGTTTCCTCTCACATGTTCTTGGTTCTTTCGCTTTACTTCTTTCGAATCAGTGAGACTTCAACCACTACACTGTGTATGGTGTTACAATGCATGTGTGAGAGAAACAGAGAGAGAAGGCCCAGCTGCAAAAGTTAAAATATCGATATGCTTAGAACAAGAAGCACTATGTGAGGATTAGCAATTGTTGTTTAAGGATTAGTTTTGTATCTGAGTATTAAAGTTTAGTGTACCTGAAGTGTAAATTGGTGCCGGCATTGTTTGTATTTAATGATACTTCATGTTTGTGTTTGTGTAGAGGTGAACTGTGAGCTGTCTAAGTTGGACTTACAATGTATACCAAGGGTACTTTTACATGACAGAAAAGTTTTTCCTTTGCGTTTTTAAAAAGTTTCAGATTGTCAAAACAATTTCTGTTCACACAGATTCATGAAAAAATGACTAAAACAAGAAATGCACTGACACTAAATTTATCCGCCGAATATTTAGAGCGATGTCTGCCGATACCGATTCTGAAGACTTGAACTCATATTTCCGGAATATATTTATTTAATGACTATTAATATTTAACGTCAAACTGGTGATGTTTCATAACATTTTCTATAAACAGAACACAAATTCATTGCATTTTCCAGCAGTCTTTTGATTGACAGCATATATCTGCTGATAACTGTGAAAAATAGGTTTTATTGACTGATATTGGCAAATACATCTGTGTATCTCTACTTAAATACTGTATTACGCATGCCAAGCCTACAGTTGGCGATGTCACAATAAAGAAACACTACACTATTAATCACAATCAAGATGGGAAATGCTTTTGTTATGTAAATGAATAACCAAAATGCTTTTAAATTTTGATTTTAGTCATGTGAGCGCCTCAATCAATGTGGTAATCAATTTTGCACAAGCAACTGCTCACATTTCACAAGTATACCCATTTAGTTCATAAATGCTTTTTTGATATAAACACTTTGTCCCATTCTGCACCATTAATACATTTATGTATATTTATCATACTGTATATTAACACCTTTGAAACAACAATATGTGAGAATATACTGGAAAATATGATGCAATCTTTTAAATACAGTATTTTAAATAAAAATAATAATATTCTGCAACCAAGTGCTTATATTTTGTAATATATGAAAAGGGGAAATTGTATTATTTAATATTTTGTAATATTGCAAATATATTAACAATGCATTATTCTATATAGTTTCAAATATATACAGTATAAAATGATTTAATAGAATGAGAGTTATTATATATAGGAAAATATATATTTTCTCTGCGTAAAAACAAAACTACAAAGAAATGTGGGATAAATCAACCTGATCTCACAGGAATTCGTAACTACTTTACGAGGTGGATAAATAGTATGAATCTGTATGATGTGAATCTTACAAAAACGTACATTAACATACGTTAAAGTATTGAAGCCCCTGCCCTAACCCCACCCCTGAGTCTAACATCAAGGCAAATCGTACCAAAAGATACTAATAAGATTTTTACGAATTACCCACCTCGTAAAATAGATACAAATTCCTGAGATTGTATTGGAAAAATTAAGGGATGCAAGGAGAATGGTCACTTTGATCACCTTATTCAAAAACACAGAAATCCGTGTTGATACTCTTGGAGGCAAACACACACTCTCTCTCCTGGTGCCATACATTCCCATGAACACCAGTAATGCTACTGTAACCTCGCCACTTAGAGACAAAGTATATAGAAACAGCAGACGAGATGCCTGCCGGTTTCCTCAGCCGTGGAACGGGTCCTTTAGGAGCGCTTGACCCCTGCAGACACTGTAAATTCATGTGCTGCCCGGCTGTCAGGGCCAGAGCGAGCAAAAACCTGTGTTTGAGGGGCCTGGATTATTCTGTTATTGTGCTGCAAAGCCATGGAGATGTTCGGCGCTCACCGTTTAGCCTGCCAAAAAACCCCTCAGGGCTCTCGTTTAAACACTGCCATCTAGTAAGTGTCCAGTTGTTAACACTAAGGGGGCTGAAATAGTTACGAGAGCATAAAACTTGATGACCCCCTTTGGAAAGGCCACAAGCGCGTGTGAAGTTCTTCCGCTGTTGGATTAATGGCTTCGTGTTTCTCTTGCAATTTATACGACCATTGCTTTGTCATTTACGTAACCGAGATCCTTATAAGTTGTCATAAACCAAAGAGATTCTTCATGGAGGGGAAGAGTGTTCTTATACTGCTGACATCATGTTTAATGGGGTGAAACGGCTGTTTACCATGGTCCGACTCTGCTTCTTGTTTGAAATTAAAAGTCATTTTAAAGGGATAGTTCACCCAAAAAGGAAAATTCCGTCATCAATTTCTCACCCTCTTGTCATTTTAAACCTGCATGACTTATTTTAACACAAAAGATATTTTGAGGAATGTCTAACCACACAACGGCGGCGCCCTTGCATTGGTTTTGTGTCCATACAATGAAAGTCAATGGATACAGTCATTGTTGACATTATTCCGCCATCTACATCTCGGCTAAAATCCATATATATTTTAGGTTTGCATATATTGATATTGAGTTCGCTGTAGAAAAAAATCATTAAACTTGCCCAGGGAAACCCGCATGGCAGCTAGATTTTGGAACACTGTGTATGTTTGTGTTTGTGGAGTTATGAGCACACCCTTGGGTATTAAAACCATCACACGCCGGCTGTCTTGTTTGCCAGACCACGCACATGCCCGGCCCCTCATTCACGGCCAGATTCCAACGCCCAGGACTTGTAAAAGTGTGTTTATGGGTAGGCGGTGCAGCAATTAGTTGCGTTCACAGAAGCTGGTTGTTTCAGGGGTGGGCCTGCAGTAATGGGTTTATGTTGGCGAGGGGTTAATAGCTGCTGGTTCACGACCGCTGCCCAGGCCTCTTCCTCAAGGTCAAGCAAACCCAACCCAACGACACGTCACCGGGGTTCACGAGACCCCTGCCGCAGCTCGGCGTGCTAAAGAGCCCGTAATAATGACACCAATTACGGCATTCCGCTTAAACAAACGGCAGGTTACACAAACCTAATCACGCTCGCATCTCATCGGCACTAATGAGATAAAGACTCCAATTAATCCTGCGCTAATTGCTGTGGCTCATTTTCAGAAAGCATTCGGATGCCGGCGCGGTAATGAGACGCAGACTGTGTCGAACACTGGAGGTGCATCCTGTCGCCCAGAGCCGGATGGGCACAAATTACATTTATTACACAAATCACTGCCCTGCGCACAGTTACGTTCACGTACAGCTGGCGCCGCAACGCGCATCACTGGAACCTCATATGGATTTATACAAATGAGAAGACAAATGTGTGCGCTCACATGAATATATGTTTAGTTGTTCAGCAATTCAAAAACAAATTAGTATCTAAATTCAAGGACAGAGGTTTTCGAAAAACACAAAAAATCGATAGATCATTCAACTTCGTTATTATTGTATGATAAATTATAAAAAAAAGATATCAAGATCAAGATATAGATTATTATGAATTCATAGGTTTTCGAGAATTACAAATCAAAATTTGGTCCCCTGACTTGATTAGTATTAGTAAGTGAGTGACAGCTTCATTAAAAAACATGTTCTTGCTCATTTGGAATTGTATTTATTTTATTAGTTATTTTATAAAGGGGTAGTTGACAAAGAAATGTAAATGTGTACTTTGGTGTGACGGCAAAAATGTAGAAAAATCTAGCAATAAAGATAAATCTTTCTTATGCCACTTGTTTTATGTTTTAAATATGACTATTAACAATATGAAATAATATATAATTAACAGTTCGTTTTCCAAATGTTGGCTGTCTCACCATATGACACATGTGCGGTACTTTTTGTCAAATACACAAATGTTGTCTATTTTGTAATGATTTACTGTTTATTTATGTTTATGTACTGTTTATTGGTAGAAAAAAAATCTAAACAGAATTATTGAGGGTTAAGTTTATACACAAATCTTGGTTACAGGGTTGTAAAAATAAAAAATGAATATTTTAAATATAATATATATTTAATTAGTGAGTTCTGGGGATTTTTTTGAAATTATTCCCGTCATGTCAGTGTAAACAAAATGTCCCAATTTATCTAAATTCATCCTATAGACAGGTTCAAAGCAACAACATAAAGAATGGTTACTGCGCATGTGCATCCGCATTCCCTGGCCTGTACATTATTTCTGAAAACAATCAAAAGAAATAATAAGTAAATTACATTAGCTAGCAAGTTAAAAGTATGTCTAGCCAGTATTATTTGGGGTTACCGTCAGAAGAAACTTAAATGCGACAAAGTTACACGACCCATTTAACAAATTTGTTTATTTAATAAAATTATCATTTAATACAATTGTTATATACAATAGAATATTGATATAAATTAATATGAATATAAATAGATAAATATATAAACTCTATTATTACCCACTGGCCAGACCGATAAACAAACACAGACAGTTAACTTTGGGCCAGGCACGTGTGTCTGATGAAAGCGTTAATAATATGTTTTTTGAAAGATCCAACCCCTTCTAATAGTTGTTTTTTTTGTTTTGTTTTTTAAATCAGAGATCAGTGTTTTTAATATAAACCCTAATAAAATCTGATAAAATAATTATATTCTTATTAAATAATATAATAAAATTACACATTATTTGTCACCTACATCTGATCTTTACATATTGTTTCATTTTTTCCTGCCGTATTCACACACCATCATTTTGTTCCATTTTTGTATCTCAATAAATGATCCCTCGTTACACAGTAATAGATGAACGTGTGTAATTGTGTAAAGTGTGCGTGATGATCGGAGTTCAGAGGTTAAGAGACATGTCTTTTCTTCTCATCTGTTACCGAACAGGTCAGACTGTGATGGCCACGATCAGGGTCTCCACTGACACAATGACATTCATATTGACCTCATTAACGCTACCAAAGCTATTAACACCACGGACGCAAAACTGTGGGACACGGAAGGTCGTTCATGAAATCCCCCATAAATCCTCCTATCTGGAGTCCTCTGGCCTTTTTATTTCTTCTAATGTCTTACAGTCATTCCTACAGATCTCCTTAATTGTAGCGTTCATAGTTTTCCACTTTTTCTTCCCTTTGTTGACGTGCTGTAATGGTCTGTCCGTTCGGAGTGGCCGCGTGTCGCCTTTGCTATTATCAAAGCCATTTTTATCCCCATCGGCAGGACGCCGGTTCTCTCTAAATCACCTGCTCGTGTAATTGCTCCGTACTTAGCCAAATAGCTGCTCTCCGCTCTTTGCTTCAGTGCATTAACTTGAGCAACTACAGCACGCTTTCTGGTGACCCCTCGGAAAGTCAAATCTATCTTTGAAGGCATAGTTCATCCAAAAATGAAGAGCTTTTCTGTGAGCTACATTTGAAATGTCAGATGCCATGTGAGAAATACTTTCGAATGATGACACGATATTTATCTTCGGGTGAGCTAATGCATTTTGCCTTTATGAGAAAGATTTGTTTTTGTTTTTCTCAGAAACCAAAGTCAAAACTATGCTTCTCAGACAATTTTACAACATTGTGCTTGTCTTATTTTGCTTGGTTATCCGAATCAGGAATTTTCCTGGCAAAACTGTTCAATTATTTCACATCATGATGTTTGTTTGTATTATACCGGGGAAGTTAAACATCGATTGATCTCCAATAACGGTGCTCTAGACGATGTTTTGAACATCTTCGGCAAACGCAAACACAAAGATGATCATCAGCTTGACAATGACATCGCTGAGATTGTTTTGACTGCCGGTCTGTAGTTATTGTGTGCAGAACGTCTGCCCAGAGCATGTGAATTTTTTGAAGCCCTTCACAGGTCAGTCAGCTGCACAAATTACAGTTTAACCGAAAGACACGAATGTGAAGATACTCCAAAACTGCACAGTGTCCGTGTGTGTGCGCGTGTGTGTGTTCTCCAAGCACTTAACCCAGGCGGTGTGCTCAGCGGGTGTGTATGAAAGCCAGAGGCAGCGTGTACAGGAGAAAGGCAGCGTTATTGATTTTGTGACAATTGTAGAAAATCAAGCAGGAAAACAAGAGGGAAAGTTTCAATTAGGCCTTTGTGACTCAAATTAAAGAACACAATGGTCCTTTTGTGAGTTCTAGAGTGGAAAATGATTGAAACCGGGACGCTATTATCGGTCAGTCACGTACAATGTTTGTTTGGTTGCTTTTTGCGCGAAGCCGAATCAGGTGAAATTATTAGGTTTCGTGACGCCAAAACGTATGTAAGGGATCATGTGCAATCCATTTTTGTCAAATAAATCCTGACACATTAAACAGCACTCCAGAAAACCGTCCGAATGTACGTTCTCCTGCTTGATCTAGAATCAGAATGAGCTAGAATGTGTGAGCACACGGGAATTCAGTATTTACATATCATACAGTTTATGCAGAAACACAAGAAAAAGAAATAAATATGTCAATAAGAGATGCACTATATCGGCCAGTGCTTGAAGTGGGAAAAAAAGGATCCGGTACTCTCTTGTGCACGTTGACATATGCAAATTATTTCCACATTTGAAATTTCGAGAACGAAAAAACAGGACATTGCTGCATGGTACAACATATTTATTTACTAAAGGAACCATTTGCCAAACAACTGATTTAATAATTCTCCAGAAATATAATATTAACTATCATTGCTAAGCAGACGACCTCCAACTTTCCCTTCCAATCAAACTCGAAAATGACTCTTCTTTACAACTTCTTTTCTCATGTTTTGAAGAATATAAATGGCTAATATTTTTTTGAGGCTGAACAGTAACAGTAACAAATGATGCTGCACTCAATACTACTCTTACAAGTAGGTTAGGTTCCCTTAGTGATAACTTACAACACCATATAAAAAATCTAGGGGCCTTTTAGATCCATCACTACAATTTGACAAGCATCTATACACGGTTGTAAAGAGTAGCTTTTACCACCTCAGATCTGTTGCGAAAGTAAAACATTTTCAATCTCGAAAAGATCTCGAAGCTGTCATCCATGCACTAATCTCTATTAAAGACTATTGTAACTCTCTGTATGTCGACCTTCCTCAAAGCATTCTATCTCGGCTTCAGATGGTTCAAAATGCGGCAGCAAGATTGTTGACAGGAACAAAAAAGAGGGAGCATATTACTCCTGTTCTTGCTACATTGCACTGGCTCCCTATCAAATTCAGAGTTGATTTCAAGATCCTTCTTTTTGTATACAAGGCATTGCAAAAGTCAGCCCTGGAATATATATGTGATCTTATCCAGCCATATACAACCTCTAGGTCATTAAGATCTTGTAGCCAGCTTCTCTTATCTGAAGCTTTGGCTGTTGTCTACCCCTTACTATCAGGGCCTCTTCATCGCTCAGTGTTTTTAAATCTAATTTAAAGACTCATTTTTACACCCTTGCATTTGAGCGATGCTATGTACGCAACTTTTGCTGTATATATATTTTGATTTTATTTTGGCTTTATATTTTTTTTCCTTTTCCAATTTTGATCTTTGTTGCTTTTTATTTAACATTTTATTGTAAAGCACTTCTGGATCAACAATGGTTGTGTTAAAATTGTGCTCTATAAATAAATTGACTTGACTTCTCACATCTCACTACACAGTCAGTCACAGCCATTAGTAGGGATGGTTATTGTTAAGATCGATAACGATACTGCTTTTTGATACCGGTACTTATCAATACTGTTATCGACACTACGCTCTATAATTTGATGCAAAAACACATGATGTGAAAATATTTTTTCATGAGTTTCTTTATTACAGCTGAGCTTTAGAACTGCAGTTTACAAATGCTTCTGAGCTAACAGAAAATGCCACATAACAAAACGTGTGTGTGTTCCTTAGCATACCACTTACAGCACTTAGCATGTGCATAGGAGCACATCATAATGTATTCAACATATTTACTTCACATCACTATGGTTATTTGGCTGGTAGACTGTATTTATTTTTTCCTTTCTGGTTTTAGGTCTACATACATTTTAAATACTATTTTCTAAGCAAGAAATATTTTTTTAATTATATGTACTATTTTTTATAATTTTACCAGCACATTTACTTACATTTAATAAAGTAAGTAAATATACTCCGTGGCTGAATTATTAAAAACAAAGTTATAACTTGTTCTCAAATAAAGGACTTTTATTTTGACGGGCTGCTGCAAAGGGGTGTTTGACGGAAGCTTCCTCGTTGTGAAACATGGACGCTGAAAGCTCCACAAGCGCAACCATGCCACTCTTTCACTCATAAACACGCAAAACAAGCAAATTACATATACATCGCAGAATTAATATGGCCCTAGATATCACACATACGTCGAGCAAACTCTTAAGTATCGATAAGAGTATAATTGGTCATGAAGCTTATCGATACTCTAGTATGTACCCATCCAAAAAAGTACCGGTTCCCAGTACCCATCCCTAGTCATTAGCGACCGCCTGCAGACTGTCTTCTTCAATTTGATTAGCTGAACGTTCTGTCTTCTTTAGTTTTATTGGCTGATATGCTGGTTGGTGTTTCTAATTTGATTGTCTGAAATTCTGTAAACCCTGTTTGATTGGTCAATCTGGGTAGCTCTGCGCCAAAGACAGTAGATGGGAAGCCTGCTATCTTTAGCCAAAAAAGCGTAACGCTGTGGCTCCAGTGAAACTCAGGACAGGAGGCTAGCTTTTTTAAGGGATGTCAATGGGAGTTGTTAGCCGTT